>CM040430.1:20980942-22238227 GCA_022702705.1 Papilionanthe hookeriana x Papilionanthe teres
TAAGCAAATTATGTAAAAATAATCTTTAAAACAACAGGTCCAAATTTACCCACTTGAATTTTAACAACAGAATTTCTTCATTAACTTGACTTCCAAAATTTCATTAAAATCCAAGGGCCCACTCCTTCAGGTTATATATTTGTGTTTCAGATGTGCTAGATTTAGTTTGTCATATTTCTACTTGGGGCAGTCGCCGGCGTCTCAAATTTTACCTTATAGGGTTGTATCCAAGGGTAATCGAGTGGAGTTCCGATTGTAGATGGTGATTAAATACTCTTCACACATCACTTTCTGTCGCTCCCCATCACCCCTTCCCTGCTGCTGCCACCCAAAATAGCTATGTTTGTTGTTTTTCCCCACAATTTTCGCCGTCCTAGCCACCGCCCCTTCCCCACTCCTTCATGTCCTCATGCAAAACCAGCCGTTATACACTCTTTTGATGCTTCCTGCAGCTGCCAACCTTTCTAGCCCCTACTATCTTTAGTCGTTGCCTTCCTGCTATCCAACCACCCCATACTTTTCAACCCTAAACCATAGCCCAAAACCCTTTTTATTGTTGCTACTGCGATCCACCAGCGCCCATATCATCATTCTCAGCAGCTATGCACCTGCTGCGCCTTTCAACCACCATAACTGACCACCCCCATCACTGGATCGAACCACATTATGATATTGTGTTACGTTGCTACTATTTCCTATTTTTGTTCTGTGGTTACAACTCAATATTTGATTTTTGCAACAATATTTGGATTTTCTATTATTGTTTGGTCAAACTGTGATATAATTTGGTATCAGAGCTAGTCTAAATACAGTTCAATCCTAGGGTTACCTAAATCCACCAATACCTAACCAATCTCCGCCCAAAACGCTTCCCTTGATGATCTTTGCACATCAGCCCACGAAAACCTTTTTCCCACTCTAGACCAGCCTCATGCACCCCTATCACCCCATAAACCAAAACTTTAACCATGTCACCAATGATACAATTGTTGGAAACATGATTTGGAGGAAATGACACCATGTCACTTATGAAAAATCAGCAAAGAGATGTCCTGAAACTTTCTATGAAAAATATGCAGCATAAAATCCTTCAACTGCAATAAAGACTTACCGTATTTGAGAGAAAACAATCTGAAAGGATCAACAGTAGCCACAACAATGATTCGCCAGATCAAAATGATGAAAAACCGCAACCCCAAAGATTTGACATTGATTATCCAAAAATTCAGGATCTGGAAGTAATGGTGAATTTATCGGATTTTGACAGTCACGTGAATCCTGAGGAATTAATCGAGTGGCTCCAAGCAGTGAAATGGAACTTTGATATAAAGATATTACACTACTCAAGGTGATAAAGGTAGCCACTATCAAATTAAAGAAGAGTGTCGCGGGAATATTTTAAGCACATACATCAGTGGGATGAGAAAAACAAGATCACCACCTGGTCTTAAGATGAAACGAGAGATGCAATACAAGTGTCTACTGTTCATTACAAACAAGACATGTTCTCGAGGCAACATCACCGGGTGACGGCCACATCTTAGATGTAGAGTTCAATCTCAAGATTAAGTAGTAAGAGTACACCCAATTGAGCATCCAAGTCGATTTCGTCTGAGGAGAGGCTAATTCAGAATGAACAAAAGGAGCCAATCAACGTTCTCAAATACGTCCTAGCCAGAAAGTGTCCAGTGCCACACTTTTTGATACATTGCATCAGATTGCCCAAACAAGAGTATGATTTATTTCACTGAGCATGGAACAATTGAAGAAAAGGACATTGTCATAGTAGACACTGCAGAAGGTGATGACCCAAAGGAAGAGTACAAGCTTCCAACTGATGAAAGAGAAATACTCGTCACTCAAGTTAAGCCCATGAGAGATACCCCAGCACGAATTAAATTGGTTGTCCCAAAGGGTTATGGGTTCAAGAAACCAATACTAGACACATGACAACCCAATATAAGAGAATTTCAAAATTTTCAGATATATAGTATTAACCCCTGAGTCGCGGCACTAAGGGAGGTCCAATATGTCAGAGATCACAAGTTTTTGAGCTACTTCTGGAAGACGATGTGAGGTCATTTGAGTATTAAATTCAGTTCAACAGTGTACCCACCGACAGATGGTCACACAGGGGGGATAAGCCATAACGTTGAAAATCGCCTTAAAAGGTTTGAGGGAAAGAACATCCTACAATGAAATTTAGGTCCTTTCAGGAAAGAAGAAGGGGCCCGGGACCCCTCTGGAGTAATTATTATAAAAAGTTGCCCAGCATGCCATAGAATTCATTCAACGAATTGGTTTATCGAATGCGCCCAGCCGAGTACGATGAATGGAAGAGGCAAATTACTGACTTAATGGCTTAAGAGTTACTTTCTGAGAATCTACGACTAAATGCAGCTCTAGCTGCGGGTAAGCCAAAGAAGAATGAATACTTATTCTATCAGGATATGTTTTGGAATGGTAGCGCCTACATGATTGGCTTACCGAGATATTACAATATTTATGCTACCTTCAATGTGTTTGATTTGATTTCATACTATGAGGAAACAATAGCTTCGATGAATGAGATCGAAGCTCCCCAATCCTAAGAGACTTATGAGGGCGTCTTCCGCTGCTGAGCCAAATGCGAGGCATCAAGATTGGCTGGGACCATATCAGAACCGTAGCCTGAGGGCCGGCCGACACTCCTTTGTGTGGAATTACTAACTCCTTGTGAGATGGGTCCCGCTCCTAGTTATCCTTGGGTTGTATAGCTGTGTTTCTAATGTTCTAGGTTTAGTTTTTGTCGTGTTTCTGCTCAGGACAACCATCAGCGTCTCAGGTTTTTCCTTCTAGGATTGTATCCAATGTTCAAGTTGGGCTATGGTTGTATCTCACTCCCGAGGTGGTGAATATCTTCCCTTAAACCCTCTGCATCCTTCCAACACGCTTCCTGTCGCTCCCAGTTGCTCCCTGTCACCCATTCCAAGTTGCAACTGCTTAAGACAGTTGTGTTTGTTGTTCTTTCCTACATTTTTTCCCTTTCTAGCCACTGCCCCTTTCCCAGTCCTTCCTTTCCTCCTGCAAAACCACCACTCCTTGTTTACTGCAGACGCCAACCTTCCCAGCTGCCCCTACCATCTTTGGCCGCTATCTAACTACTGTCCAACCACGCCATACTTGTTTTCATCCCTAAAACGCAAGCCCAAAACCCTTTTTGTTGTTGCTATTGTCGTCCACCAGCACCCATATCATCATTCCCACCACTTGGGTTGCTATTTTTTTCTATTTCCATTGTGTGGTTGTAAGTACCTGTTTGAATTTAGCAATATTATTAGGTTTTCCTGTTGTTGCGTGTTCAAACGCCGGTATCAATGCCTTAGTCATCTAATAATTTATTGTGTCGCATGTAAGTTTCAGTTTCAAATGTTTTATTTGAATCTCCATTACTTTGTTTGACAATAAAAAAATTATACATACCCATTACCCAATTAGAAAAGGATATAAGAATAATTCTCCAGTCGAAGGTGAACACATCAATTTTAACATTCCTAGTTAAATCCACATCTAATAAGTTGGTCGCCAATGATTGCAATAATTTTTGTTGGTGTATTCTCGTTGATAGTATCCTGTTTTTTTTTTTAATGAATCTCTCGTCTTCTAACAATGTTACAAAAGATCCTTCTTAATGGCTAGCAAGATTTATTTTCCAGTTCTTGTGGGTACATTTGATTAGTTTCCAAGATAGTAAAGTGCTCATTAATTTGATTTCTTGTTGTACATAATTGATCATGTTTTTTCATTAGCTCTCGTAGTTCTTATACAAATTTAATTAATGCATCATCCATATGATTATAAATTGACCCTAACAAATTATTCAAGTATTGTGTGACATAGTGATACCACCTAGGTCTTGATACAAATTTCATTTAAGATAGTTAAAGATCTAAGTTTACTAATGCATCCAAGGATGAAAGGCATAATCAAAACACAAAAAACCACAATCTGCAAATTTACCAACTATTAGCCATAACAAAAACTAGTAGCTTTTAGTGCTAGAACAACATATATGCTTCCTTCATTTCAAATTTTTAATAGTTGTCAAAATTTTAAATTGTAAAAAAAAGCAAGAACAATGATAAAAACCAACAAAAGGAACATTCATCCCATATGTTGGAATAAGGACTCACCAACAGAAGTATTCACCAATATCTACAAAGTACTGAAAATATTACACATCTAGTCGAGAAACAAACAAAAATTGAAGCTAAATAGAATGTCCTATTAGTACAAAATGTTTAATGTGTATATATGTATCTATCTATCTATATATATATATATATATATATATATATATATATATATATATATATATATATATATATATATATATATATATAGATACATATATTTAGAGAGAGAGAGAGAGATGTATGTATGCATCTCACAAAAGAACCCAAATATTAAACTCTCTAGAAACTTCCTAGAACTACTTACAAACAGCAAATTTCAATTTCAATAAAAATCAAGCTAAAATTTCCAAACAAATTCATTCAGAAAAGGAATAATAAGAGGTGGAAGATTTAATTGTAGTAATCAACAACAATAACAACAACAAGCAATTTGACACTACCACAATCAGAGTTGAAGGAAGATAAAGAAGTAGAGGTTATAGAAAACTGATGTGATAACAAAATTTGAAAACAACAGAAGCTCAAAATAGAAAGACAACTAGAATTCAAAAGTGTAGGATCAGCGGCAATAACTTTCAAAAGAGCACAATACAATAATTCAGTCATAAAATTTTTGAATTATGGCATTAGCAAAACATAAGAGGCAACAAACGATCCAGCCACATTAATCAATAACAAGACTATCACAATCAAAGGGAAATGAAGATGTTTGAGAGAGATAGAAACAAAAGTAGAAGCAATAGGAAATTGATGCGACAGTGATGATCAAGTTTTCGAAAATATGAACGAACATTAAACCAGCATAAAATGTTTGAATGTTCAATCACAGTTAACCAGATATTATACTAAATATTAAAATTGCTCAAACATTACATAAATGGCGCAATATGATGCGACCATGAGCACTTATTATAGAGTAATTTTTATATTAAGAGCATAATAATATATCTTTACACTTCACCATTATATGTGGACACTAATATATTTTTTTGTTGTTTAAAGATTGAAGTTTTTTTGGATAATTTCTAGAGCAATGTAAATTTTGATACTTCCAAGTTACATAAACTTAATATACATAGGAATTTGAAGAATGGGTTTTCTAAGATATTATAATTTTATTTTGTTTGAGTTATACATATCATTTGACTAAACAATGGCATATCATTTTACTAAAAAAATGGTGATAAATTGAACAAAAATGACTCTACCTATTCAATTTGGTTTTGAGCATAAACACTTTTAGATATAGATAGAACTAGTTGTGCGACTAGTTCACAGTTTGACTCAATCAGTTCAGTTAATTAAATTAATTTTTCAAAACATTCGTGCTAATAGAAAACAATACTAAAACAACAACAAGAACCATTATCCCACTATGTGGGGTCGGCTACATGAATCTTTTTCTCCATTGCGTCTTATTGAGTGTCATATTTTCATTTAATTCTAATAAATTGAGATCATCTTTTATATAACATGCCCAAGTCTTTTAGGTCTACCTATGCCTTTCTTAACATAAGTTGAATCTAAAACAACTACTCTCCTAACCGGACCATCAGATGGTCAACGATTAATGTGACCAAACCATCTAATACTCTCTTTAATCTTGTCTACCACTAGAGCTACACCAACCCTATCATGGGTATATTCATTTTTGCATTTTGTCTCTAAGTGTCAAGCCACGCATCTACTTAGGCATTCTCATCTCAGCAACACTTAACTTTAATTTATTTTTCTCTTTTAAAGGCCAACATTCTGCGCCATCGAGCATGGCAAGTCTCACCACCATCTTATAACATTTTCTTCAAGTATAAGCGCTATTTTCTATCACACAATAGGCCTGATACATTCCCCCACTTCAGCCAACCAACTAGAATAACATCTTCGTCTATATAACCATCACTTCGAACAATCGACCTGAGATATCTAAAATGTTCACACCTTCTAATAATTTGATCACCCATCGTTACAACTCTGCCACTAGAGTTACTTCTACTACTAAAATTACATTCCATGTATTCTGTTTTAAATCCACTCAAACGAAGGCCTTTAGACTCCAATATAGACGTCCATAATTTCAATTTTTTCGAATCACTTTCTCCAATCTTATCCACAAGAAGGATATCATCAGCGAAAAGCATAAACCAAAGTACATCATCTTGTAAATGTCTAGTAAGAGCATCCATAACTAAAGCAAAAAAGATATGGGCTTAAATTTGATCCGTGTCGCAACATAGCCTGGGACTTGAAATTTGCCAAGATAGGAATAGACGGTCGGACAACAACAACAACAACAAAGCCTTCATCCCACTAAGTGGGGTCGGCTACATGAATCCTTTTTCACAATTTTGTCCTATTTAGTGTCATATTTTCGTTTAATTCTAATAAATTAAGATCATTTTTTATACAAGCCCAAGTCTTCCTAGGTCTACCTCTGCCTTTCTCAACATAAGTCAACTCTAAAACATCTACTCTCCTAATTGGATCATCAAATGGTCAACGTTTAATGTGACCAAACCATCTAAGGCGACTCTCTCTAATTTTGTCTGTCACTAGAGCTACACCAACCCTATCACGAATAAATTCATTTTGCATTTTGTCTCTAAGTGTAAAGCCACTCATCCACCTAATCTTTCTCATCTCGGCCACATAACACAATATTATGCTTCTCTTTTAAAGGCCAACATTCAGCACCACAGAGCATAGCAGGTCTCACTGCCCACTTATAAAATTTTCCATTCAGTCTAAGCGGTACTTTTCTATCACACAATAGGCCCGAAACATTCCTCCACTTCAACCAACTAACATGAACGAGAGTAGACGGTCGGATAGTGAAAATAAATTCTCTGTTATTTTATTTCTATCACTAACAGTTTAATATTAAAATATTTATAAATGAGTCAAAAAATAAATCAATTAAAATTAACAAATGAAAATATGTACATTTTTGTTTGTTGTGCTCGTTTCTATACACATTTGATCATCTTATTTAATTGTTTAAAACCTAGAAATAATATTAAAATAATATAATGAGTTATCTGAGTAATCACACTCCTAAACTACAGTAACACAATAAAAAGAATTCAATATGCATGCTGATCTTTAATATTTTTATAAAAAATCTTATAATATGCTAATATTTCATATTTTTATAAGAAATTTGATAATATGTTAATGTATGTATCAATAGTTTTTTTTAAATGAAAATACTCAACCTTATATGCATATATTTTATCTTTACTTTACATTATATTATTTACATACATATTTGTCTCTGTGAGGATCGCCGTCAATAAAATCTAATACGCCCTTGGTCGATATTGTCTCGTCGGTACAGCAGCAAGTGATGTAAACATCGCAATTGTCTAAAGTGGAAAGGTCCATACCTGCCTCTTGACCGATATTATCTCATCGATACAGTGGTTAGCAATGTAACCATCACAATTATCTGGGAAGGTAAGCTCTAGTCTAGTCATCTGGTCGATACTATCACGTCAGCACGGTTGTAAGTGATCTAACCATCACAATTGATTCGGATGATAGAAAAACTCTACGTGCGCAGGTACACTGGCGTCATATGTCTGTACTATTAGGAGGTGAAATCCTCCTCTGAACATGCATATGAAAGCATTCACATATAATCTATTTCACTCTTCATAGCATACAATATTCTGAGATGTCTTATGCATCTACTAACATGTATATTAACTCTGTTGTGCAATTATCCATCATACATAACTCATATCATGCATCTCTTAGCTCATGCATATCTTTTAAATCATACATATCTTTTTCATCATGCTTATCATACATGTATATTTCCTATCATTCATATTTTGCATATCATATCTACTATACATATCTCATGTATATCTTTTATGAATACCTTATATATCTTTTCTGTCATGCACATCTTTTCTAATCTAACAATATGAAGAATCTAACTAAAATAGAGCACACAGAGTTAAACATACATTCTGAAAAAAAATTACTGAAAATTAGAAATGTAATTATTAACATTTGTTGTCATGTTAAAATCTTTAATCTTCGTAACTAGCTGGCGTTGCGATAACTTTTATATTGAGTTAGATAATCTATAAAATATAATATTAAACATTAAGATTTAAGTGATTTCCGTAAATTAAATTACTCTTCTTAAATAAGCATAGAATTATGCTACCTTAAATTTACAGAGCCACCTAAAGATGATCTTCTATATGCTTGCCTCAAAACGCCTCGAGCAAACAACCTGAAATTTTAAACAACTTAGGAATTCAAGATGTATTAGTTCATAAGACAATTTAGTTTAAAAGATCATTGATTTGCTAAAATATACCTTAAACGGCATCTCGACAACCCAATACTTCTCCAAGTTGCTAAAACTTCTTCCCTCTTCTTCCTAACACCTCAAATCTCATTTCTCCTTTGTTGATGTGATGCTAAAATCCTCACGAAAGCTCGCAAAACACTTTCAACACTTCCGACACAAGTTCAGCGCTTACGACGACAAAATCACTCTGGAGCCCTAAAATGCCGATTGAGGCACTGCGAGCCTCCTGTTGTTGATTGCACCTCTGTCGAAGCGCAGGATCACGCAAAAGCTTGCAGAAAAGGGAAGGAATTGGGAGAGACCTCTCATGCGACTCCACTAGGCCACTCGCCTCATTCTACTCGAGGAAATGGGTTGTCTTGCGATCGCAATTCCCCCCTGGACCTTCTGTCGAGTGAAACCAAGAGGGAGGGAGGGTCTTGCGAACGAAACTGAGAGGAGTATACGGAGGGGAGGAGAAATTTCGAGAGCCTGGATGAAGGATTACCCTAATCAATGCACATAACGCAACGGCCAGGTCGGTTGGCTAGAGTGACAGTGCAGGATTAAGGATAATTAAAGTTTTAATTAAGTTAATTTATATCTTCCAATCTATTGAAAATTTATATATAGTATTATATATTGAATTGATCGATTTGACGTGTATAATTTTATAAAATTGTTTTGATTAAAATTCAAGAGATCTAAAATTTGGGTATATTTTCAGTCGCCAAGATTTTTTCAAATTTCTCAAAAATTGGTTATTACATTTGATGTAATCCAACTGAAATACGAAATACTCAATCCTCCTTTAATTCGAGCACAAATATCAGCTTTAGTATACATATCTTTAATGACTTGAATATAAGTCATATTAACATCTTTATTCTCTATAAATCTCCAAAGAACTTCTCTTGAAATCTTATAGTAAGTTTTTTCTAAGGGTCCGTTTAGGGTAGCTTATTTGGTGCGGTAACGTTTTGAAAACGCACCTGACCTATTTGGGTAAACTGCGTTTTCAAAACGCATAAAACAACGTGGCAGCTTTCTGGCAGCGGTATGGCTTTTTTTAAAAAATAAAATTTTGTAATAGCCACCGCACCTAACTTATCAACAGATTATTTTTAATCAGGTTATCAGCAGATTATTCAATAAGTTGCAGCTGCCCCAAACAGACTCTACATCAATAAAAATCAATTTCGATTAGAATTTGAGATTTTAGCATTAGCAATAGCAGGCTTCCAAAAGAGCAATAAACTATAGTTATAGCAAAAGTAACCTTCCAAAAGAACAAGAAACTATAGCTCAGTTAATGACAATAAGGTTCCAAAATTGCAGCATTAGTGAAAAATGGGATAATTCTATGATTGTAGCGCAAACAACATTCACAGCATTTCATCTAAAGAATTATGGCAGTAGCAACAACAAACGTACAACTTCCATAGGAATGCAGCAAACAACAGTTGTCAATAGAAAAGCATAGTGAAAATATTAAAAGAAACCATAGGAAAGGATATTGTATATAGCAAAATCCTAAAATGTCATAGAATAGGACACCTTGAAAGCTAAATTCTAGATTGTTTATGATATTGATTGAAGCAGGATCCAGACAGTAGTTAACCAAGCCCAAAGAAAATAATAACATTGAAAGACAACCCGTTCTTAATAGAATCAACAAAGTAGACATGTTTAACTTAAGTTGAAAAGAAAATAAAATGCAAGCTAAAATTTAATGTCACTAAAAATTCATGATTGTACTTCCAATAAGTATGTACTCTAAATTTTCCTTCAAATTGCTTCTCCCTTAATCTAAATGGTGTGTTGCATTTCTTCTTCTACCATCTTCTTCTCTATTCATCCTACTTTCTCAACCCTTTTAAAACTAGTTCATAGCATCCCCTAAAACTTTATATCAACTGTTTCAATTTAGAATAGGAAATAAATGAACCTTAAATTTATTTTTATCATATTGCAATAGCTTGTATAAGAAAGAGACGTGGGGACATAAAAAAAATGTGTATCAAGAGAGAGTGTGTCATTGGAACGGAAATATTGAAAGCCAATGAGAAAGAAAGAAAGAGATGAACCGTCCAAAAGAGAGAAAGATGAGATCAACAGAAATGAAAGAAATTGCATGAGGGAGTAACAAAAGACAGGAGCGTGGTAGAGAGAGAATCAAATACACAAAATAAAAAAAGAAGAAATAGAAAAGCAAAATGTGTGTGGGTTTGTGTGTGTGTGAGAGAGAGAGAGAGACAGAGAGATGTGCATGGAGAGGATAATACCATGGGCTGCTAGAGAAAATAATGGATTAATCATTCCATCAAATTACAATAAGCCTTACGGTCTTGTATTTATGAAAAAAGACAAGTGGAAAGAAACAGACTCAAAGCAAAATTAATCAAAATCTTTTTTTAATACATCAGCTAAAAATGCAAAAAATAAATAAATAAATAAATAATAATCATTAACAGCAAGCATAAGCCCAGATCAAACAATCTCCGTCAATTTTTTTGAGATGCAAAGAACTCCCTTTAAAGACTCACGTGAGTGTGCATTAACAAAACTAGAATAATTTGTCGTTTATGCTTATCAAATCACCCACAATTTATTTGATGGAAAACGATGCCCCCAATGAATGAAGTACCATCTAAATTCCAAAATCTATAAGCCATCATAACTCACATATTCTAATTTCTAACGACAAACAAGCACCTTGGGGAAATTTTATAAACATATAATTATTATTAACTCCCAAAATAGTCTCCCAACTAATCGTGTGAACAATTTAGCTCTAGAGCAGCATATCTCTCCAATTTAGTCTCTTGAATATGCAATTTTGATCTGAAAAGTATGATACGCAGCTGTATAAAAGTGATCCAAATTCAACCCTGAGAGACCTTTTCAGATCAATTTTGTAAAGTCGGGAGATTAAATCAGAGAAATGGAACACTTATTCTTTTCAATGAATAGATCCGATCGCAACTTCAAATATGAAATTCAAAGAAATCAAATAGGAAATGAGACTTTGAACCATAAAACTCTAATGAAATAGATGATCAACCAAAACTAAATTAGCCACATACGAATAGTGAATGAAATATTTGAAGTTTAACAACAATAATTAGATTTAAGAAGTATTTTTCCATCTTATAAAATATAAAAAATGTAGTACTTGGAATATGTACAATACATGCATTAAGGCTACTTTGATAAATTGTTAGGTATCAGATTCTTACAAGATAAAGTTTCTTCTCAAGCTTCCTCACAAGGTCAGCATGCCTTGCTGCTTCTGCAGCTTTACTCATCTTTTCCTCATAGTCATTATCTAGTTTCTTTCCCCATCTGGCATCAGCTTCTAGCGTCTCTCCAAGGGTGCCAGTAGTGCCTTGCTCTTCAGTTACTTCAATAATCTTGCTGTTTGAAAGAACTGAAGAAGAGGCCCTAATTCTTGCCTGCTCCTCTTCATCTTGCAGGTTCTTCGCTAATGTTTCTCTCTCAAACAAAGCCTTACTTACTTCTGCGGATAAGAAATCTTTACCTCTATAAAAGACAATATAATCCCTGTTTCTTGAAAGAATTAAACCCCCTGTCAAGCCCTGCAATTATCATGATTATCATTAATAGGAAATTTGCAGTAAACATACTAACATTTTAGATTAACACAACCCAGAAAACATAAAGAATTTGGGGTTCAGAATGGTAAACAATGAAATAGAAAACTCAGCTTGTACAAAGACTCATAAGATGGCATAACTAAAGGGTTTTGAAGATCTTAGCATACATGAAATCATAAATACAGCCCGGATTTTAAGGTTTTAAGATATGCAGCTGAAGACAAGTTCCCAGCAGCAGTCTCCTTCAATGAAAAATAATTAATGAATCTCAACAGACTTTTGTGACAGATAGTTGATGAAATATAAAAAAAAAATCCAAGATTGAGCTACAGAACCTTCTTTTTTATCAAATCGAAAAACAGTTTTGTCCACGGAAGTAAATATCCTGATGTGCACAAGAAAAAATTTAGTTCAATGAAATGAGCAAGGAAAAAGCAAGAGAAGGAAAAGGGAGAACAATGCAATTAGCAAGAGTAAATCAGGTAAGGGAGAGAATTAGCAAATGTGAAAAGCCAATTTTCAGAATGGAATATCAAAACGTCACTCAGAATTCTAATAAAATGGAAATGACGCATGATGCTAACAGAAAAAACATATTACCTTGATTTCTGCAGCAATTCTTTCACTGGTGGTGAGCTGCACTCCACGCTTCAAAGCTATCTTCGCTATACAACTTTTTTCCCATAATTTTTCCATTGCCACAGCTAACCCTTGATGATGCCTGCTTCTGCCTATTTAGAACCACAAAAAATAAAGAAGGGACATTTACATACATAGCACACAATACTTGTGTATTTACATATCTCAAACCAAAACTTTCATATTTACATGCAGAAAAGTCCAATCTTTAATGTCACATCAAAAATAGCTGTAATAGCATTTTTAAAAGTGAAATACAACTTTTTATGCATAAGTTTAAAACACCAAAGTGCTATGTAAATATGAAATTTAGGTGTGAGATATGTAAATGCATAAGAATTGTGTGCTACGCCTGTAAATTTTCCCATAAGAAAACAAAGGGGCAACATAAGCACTTGGTACCTAATCGCTATTAAAAAGCCATGCTATGCGGACTATGCTGTGAATATAGCAAAATAATTAAAATGACGTATACTTACCAAGGGCAAAATGAGGAGGCAACACTCTTGCGAGCCTCCGTAATGCAGTGCCTTCCTTTAGCCCCAGAGTACGCCTTACTCCATAAGGAAGTATTCTGAAGGGAGGTTTAAAGCCAGGAACAATCCCGGGAAGTAAATCAGCATCCACAGGTAATGGATCATTTCCAGGCCAATCTGTGTATCGTGGGCCGAGACTATCTAACAGCTTATCAATCTCATCTTCATATTTGATTTCAGAAGACAGTCCTGTGTCACTTTTCTTCTCAAAAGGAGTCAAATGCTCACCCTTAATTTGCACATCAATATTTTTTATGTCATAATTTTGCACATCAATGCTCTTTGGACAATCATCTTGCAAATCAGTGTTTTTCAAATTATCTGCTGAAATTCTTGAATGCTTAAAGGTATTTAGAGGTCTATCATAAGTATTCGGAATATTATGATATTGCTTTTTCACAGGTTTAGTATTCTCATAGTCTACTCCTCTGTATAGTGAAATAGATGTTCCAGATCTCCATATCACCATCCCTCCTGTTTTTCTCTGATTATTAACAGATGATAGATATAAAAAATTAGCTTAAATTTTTTAAGAGAATCAGAATAAGAAATGAAGAATCGTCTAGAAAAATTTCAGAGAGTTCGGTAGAATCATAAATGCCAGGCAAGTACAAACTATTTTAGCATTTACGATCAAAAATGATGTGATATGATTAAAAAAGATCATAAAGAAAACAATCCTAACCTTAACTCTTGTATCACAGTTGACCTTATATTCTACCAACATTTGTAGCGGGCATGTGTATTGTTTTCATGACTACAATCCAAAGAAGTGAAAATATCATTGCAGTAATCAAGATTATGCTGGATTGCCATAAATCAATTTATGAATTTGCCCGACAATACGAGAAGACGCTTGAGTGGAGAACCGAAGCGAAAGAAGACGGACTATGGAAGTTGTCAAGGCCAGCCTTCCTTATGGTTCAAAAACCATGTTGACAAGGTTTACACCATTACCAAGCTTAAGAAATTGAGATAACAATTAAAAAAACAAACAATTTTTAAAGTGGGAAGCAAAATGAAAAACGAATTTATTCAAGTGAAAAATTTTAATAGCCCATTGGAAAGGGAAAAAAATACTTTGTTACTATTGAAGTTCCTTTCCTTTTTTCCATCCCCTTTTTAACCTACAAAGGTGTGAGTTCAATAATCTATTATGTGCTTATATTCAGAAACTAACATTACAGCATAGAATCTATCAAATTACCTCATATTAGATAAAAGGAAATCATTTGGATAATGGCAAACGATCTTTAAAAAAGTGAAAAGATCTCCAAAAGTTCAAGATTCAATACAATTTATAGGAAAGTAACGAGGCATTTTGTAGAATGCTTTATGCTTACAACTATATGCTTAGAAGTGGAGAAATGTTGTTGCTGGCTAACCAAATGATCTTATAAGAAGTAGCTAACTCAATATGACTTCAATTGAAACTGATGAAATAATCTTAACTGATGAAGATGTTATCATCAATGATCAACAAACTGCAAATTGCAAGGGAAGTAGAAAAGTTCAAATGTGTGATTGTCCACTAAGCATCTACTAAAAATAAAACAGAATTTGTAAATGTGACATTCATAAAAAAGACCATAATTTATGCACATGTAAGCTAATTGCCATCCCTATAGAAATGAGGTACTTTTATTAGTTACTTCAGGAGTAAAATTTAATTATTTTCCTTCCTCATATAAAGCAAAGCCACATCAAGATGAAAAATTACAAGATAGTGAAGATGGATGGTAAAGAAGAATGAATGAGATAGTACAAAATTTAATATGTTCATTTTTCATCAACAAATTATATAAAACCATCTAGCATTCTAAGCTAAAGTTAATGATATTCATGTAGTTTCAGTTTAAATTTATCAGGCAACATAAAGGAATGAAGATAAACAACCAAAGCTACAAAAATGCCCGACTTTTCAGATACATTTTTCAAAGATGAACACCATATTTTTCTGTTTTGATTTATGTTTAAAAGAAAACATATTTTTTATTATTGCTGAAAATAATTTCTGATAACAAATTATTTTAAAAAGTATAATGAATATTTGTTTTAAAAAATCCTTGTCGTTTCCTGACTTATAAAGTAAATTGCATTAATTCGGAATTTTGATCATTTGGAAAACCAAGATGTGCATATTTAGCAAGTTTTTAACAGCATGAATTTCTGTTAGTCACAAGCTATTCATGGAGTTCATAAAAAATTGATATCCCTCCCTCTAAATATATATAAGAAATACTGTTATATTGTAGGTTCATGATTTTTATCCTCTATCAAAAATTTTTAGCATACAATAAGGCTTAAAAATCTATTCTCTCATTAACATGTGTCTCAGGAATTCTGTATCATGAAACGACTCCTGCCATTCTAGTAACAGATAAAAATTAGCTAAATGCTAGAAAATGCCACAGAAAAAAATAGCAAAGCGCCATAAAATGGCAGAAAATGCCAGCCCATTATAAGATCTATCTGAAATAAAAACGCTGTTTTCTTCAGAAACAGCATATGCATAGGAACATAATCCTGCCTCAGAAACAAAAAACCACAGTGATTAGTTACCAGATACCTGAAAGAAACTTAAGATATCACATACTGAAAAGAGAACATTTGTCATAGTAGGCTATGTTTCATTTCATCAGTACGTAGGCATTGAGACATTATGTGATAAACATAAATTCAAAGGTAACATTTCGTATTAGGAACAGTATAAATTTTTTTAAGAAAATAGAGAAACAATGTAGTGTATCCAACAGAAAACTAGCGGCTAAGGGAAAATTTTGGTGTTCTAATTAAAAAAAAAATCATAAGTCTCTGAAAAGAATCCACAGAGGTTGAAATTGGACAAACTTGAGTATAGAAAACCCACATTTTATGAAATTAAAATTGGATCACCGATATTTTCTTCAACGATTACAGTAAGATTTAGAGGGCAATCTCGGTATTTAAAGAGAAATAATATCAAACCTCCAATATCTCATGCATGCGTTTCATATTGAGGGCTGGCGCTCCCTCACACTTGAGTCTCACCACCTCTGCAGACCGCCATTTCTCCCGAATAGCATCAACAATTTCATGGGTAACACCCGCACCACCAATCTTAGTTTTCGACTTGGCCCTTATAGCCAAGTGCCTCAACCTCCTGAGCTCCCCTTGAGGAAGCGTCAGCTCCGCCAACATAGTTTTACTTTTCTTCTTCCGCACTGAATCCCCGCCATTATCCTCCCACTCCATGCCGCTCCGAGGTTTCTCCCACGGAAACCGAACCTCTTCATTCAAATCCAACGATAGCCCACCTCTAACATTGGGCAGGATCCCATCCTCAGCATAGAAGATATCCTCCACCGATCCCTTCTCGGGCAGAGGCTGCTCCTTTATCTCACCAGTGTCATCCATGTACCCAAATTTCTTGAGCTTATCCACGATCTTCGACATTGTGCTGCTTCCAGTGCTCGCGCTAGTGCCGAACTCCTCGTCATCGCTGGACAGACCGATGCGGTAATCAAGGGCGGCGCGCGGCCGCTTTGGGAGGAGGTGGAAGTGGGATTCTTTGCCCCAACATTTGATCCAGGTGGAGGTGGACGTGGAATCGTCCACAGGAAAAATAATTTTCGTAGGGGTTGTGACGGAGATTCGAGGCTTAGCGTCAGGTTTTCGGCTGCGGATGGAAAAGCGATTGAGGGAATGAAGAGGCCATTGTTTGAGGTTGAATGGAGAGGAGGATTGGATACGACGGAAATAGCCAAATCGGTGGGAGAAAGACGAGTGCAGTGAGTCCAAGAAGATTGTCTGCTGGAACTGGACGGTGGAGGTGAAGGCCATTGGTGGGTAGGCGAGTGAGCGGAGGAAGTTGAAGGTAGTGATGTGGAAAATTATTCCGGCGAAACTATTCCTACATGCGCTCAATATAGCTGTAGAAAATTACAAGTGGGTTTTTTTGTGGATGGTGGATTTTTTTGTGGGTTTTCAGCTAAGCCGACGCCCTACATTCTCTCAAAATAGCTGTTTCTTGGGGAAAAATTGTGTGCTCACTTCACAAGTAAAGCTACCTCTATAAATCAATTTAAAAATATTATGTTTCAATTATTATTTTATTATTTTTCTTAAAAAAATTCATAAGAAATGATGGTAGTAACGGTTTGGCCCAATCAACACATTGTAGGGTATTCGCGCATCATTTAACCTAGGAAAGTAATACGTCAGAATTTTGAAATTAAATGCAGAAAAGCTGTATAACCATTAGGGTTTAAGTTTGAAAGATTTTTTCGTTATGGAACATCAGAAAGAAACTATTCTCGTTGTTGAAACTCATGAAGAAATGTTAAGGATTAAGAACAAGCATTGTGGTAACTTGAACAACTCTAAGGTCATATATGTTTCTCTTTCTGATGATGATATTATAGATTTGAACTCATTTGTAAGTTTCAAACACAATTTTTTTATATTGTTGATCTGTATGTTTTAAGCTTTTATTATTTAGGTGGTTTAATGCATGTAATATTTAAAATTCTAAGAGACTAACTTGATTGGATGTTGACAAAATGCAAAGTTAAAAACATATTTTTACCCACCAAATTAGTTAAATCAACTAAAGTTCACTATAGAAAACTTTGACTATTATTTTGTTATATATATTACTGATTTTTTCTTCAAATATAATCTTGTTATAATTGTTGTATGTGATTGGTTGATTTATCTTTTGTACAACTATGTTGTATTGATTGTACTAATTTATCTCAGTACGACTAAATTAATATAATTGATACAATACAATTGTACTAAAGGAAAGGCAACAATGTTGAGTTTGGTTAAACATTTGAATAAAAATAAAAATGGTAAATATAAAGAATGAATGTTAATTTTTATTTTCCCCATACCTGGGTTGGCTAATTTATCCCTTGTACAATGTTGTATTGAATTTACTAATTTATCTCGGTAAGATTGATAAATAATGGTTGTACTGAAGGGAATGCTGCAAAATTGAGTTTGGTTTGAAATCTGAATAAAAATAAAAAAATGATATTTTAAATTTTTTCTTTTCTTCACACCAACAATTGGCAAATTTATACATTGTACAATCATTTTGCATTGGTTGTACTTTATTTATCTTAGTACAACTGGTACAACACATTTGTACTGAAGAGAAGGTAGCAATATTGAGTATGATTAAAAATCAGAATGAAAATAAAAAAAATGGTATAAAAAAGAATGAATTTTTATTTTTACTTTTCCTCATACCTGCAATTTCCTGATTTACACATTAGTTGTACTGATTTATCTTAGTACAACTGATACACATGATTGTACTAAAGAGAAGGCAGCAATGATGAGATTGTTAAAAATCTGAATAAAATAAGGTATATAGAAAGAAAGAATCTTTAATTTTTGTTTTTCCTCGAGCCTATGATTTATTGATTCATCAGTTATATAATCATGTTATATGGTTGTAATGTTTTATCCCAGTACAACTGAAACAACACGATTGTACTGAAGGGAATACAACAATGTTGTATCAGTTATACTAATTTATTTTTTCTTGAATTTGTAGGACTTTATGTTAAAGCTAACAAGTAATGACGCCAATCATAAGAATTATTAACCGATTATGAAAAAATTATTTGACACGGTTGTTCACAATAAAAAAGGATGCATATGATCTATATTGCACTTATGTCTACTCTTATGGTTTCAATGTAAGGAAGGATCATGTGTGTTATTGGCCAAGTACAAGGAATATAAAATTAAAGGAGTTCATATGCTAAAACACTAGATTTAAGAAATGGCCCAATCTATATACGAAAGTGAAGTTCCAGAATTCAGACATTATGACTAGTTTTCAATAAATGATTAGAATTGTCATTGATATTGAAGGTAATTGGATTCAGAATAAATTTATAGATAACCACAATCATTCATTAATCATGCCAACTGATCAACATCTGTTGAGATTACATCACGGAGTCAACAGAGACAAAGCTTTATGTTGAAATCGATGTCACAAGCTTGAATTAGAGTTATTGATGTATTCTGGTATTTTGTTGAGGAAGTAGAAGGAATATTGAATGTTTGTTTTACGGAAAGAGATGCATTTAATTATTTACAAAAATATAAAAGTGCAATATATGAGAGTGAGGATACTAATGCTCTAATACCATTATTCAATGAAAGACAGGTTGAAGATAACATGCTAGCAAAAGATGTTCAATTTGATGAGTCAGATAGACTGAATGTTTTTTTTACTAATGGTGTGACAAGGATTGACTACGACTGCGTATAATTTTTAATACAAGTTATCGATTTAATAAGTACAATTTAGCATGTGCATTTTTGTGAGAGTTAATCGCCACTGACAAAATATTTCTTTTAGTGTAACATTTTAATCAGAAGAGACAATTGAGTCGTTCACTCGACTATCCAAAACTTTTATTTGCACAATGGATGATAAGTATCATGCAACAATATTCACAATTGAAGACTGAGTAATGACAAAGTCCAAAGAAGTTACACATTGCCCCACGCTCGACATAGACTGCGCCAATGACATATCTGTAAGAAGGACCTTCGAAATTGCATTACTTCAATGGTAACATGACAGTAAAAAGACTATTCTACACATGCATAAGTAAATGTTATACAGAAGAGGAGTTTGAGCAGTGTGGTCAGAGATGATGGAAAAAAGAAAAACCACCAATATAAATTCTTGGCTAAATAAGTTATATATAATTAAAACCAAGTGGTCTATAATTCTTAATAAAGATACTTTCCGTACAAAAATTCTATCAAGACAACACACTAACTCTACAAATCATGTGTGTCATGGAATTTCTAAAGCTACAAGCTCCATCACCAATTATTTTTTCGGATTGAAAAATATCAAGGATGCTTGGAGAAGAAATGAACAATATGAGGATTTTAAATATGACCAATATATGATTGTTGTCATTTTTAAAAGCATCCCGATATTGAAGGAAGCCACTACATTCAAAACAAGAAACCTATATTCCTTCTTTAAAAAAGATTTTCTACACAGGGCTTGTAGACTAGAGGGAGGAAAAAATGATCATAGTTCTTTAGAATACATGCTTAGAAATTTAGAAAACAATGAAAAATTCTAAAATTTGGACTGTCGAGTATGATAAAATCACTTTTACTATATAGTGTAGTTGCAAGAGTTTTGAGATGATTGGATTTTTTTATGTCCATTGTATCAACATTTTGTGTCAACAACATTGTTAGAATACCAAAAAAGTATCTATTAATGAGGTGGTCCTGCAAAGCAAAAAAAAATTAATTTGATACTGCTTAAAAAATTAAAAAGTTTGAAGGAATAGTGGGTGTTTCACTTCATTCATATGTCTTAATCACATCAACAAGTATTTGTAACAAATAAGTTGTAAAATAAAATGTAACGTAGAAGCAGAACAATATATGTTAGACACCTTAAAGAAGTTATCAAATGATGTCGACCTAATACTTGTAGAATGAAATGCATCAAAATTTCTCAATTTTTATGCCTTAATTCCAGAAATTTCTTCTGTTAAATTCATGATTTTATGATTTTGGAAGGTTAGGATTACATTTTACAGGCTACAGAGGGACTAGAATACAATTCAGAGCAAGGATTTTTGAGAAAAATCAAACCACGTAGCAACGCATGGATTTGGCGTAGCCACGACACTTGAGCTGTGTAGTCATGCCAGTTTCAAGTGTGATCGCACCCAATCTATTGAAGAACCTGCGCTTCTAGAGTGAGTGTCGTAGCCACACCGAATCGCGACATGACCATGTCGTCCAACCCAAGAGTGTGGCGTAATTATATCACAGATCGGGCATGGTCACTCTAGAATATATTTTCTAATTTGGAACTATTTAAGTGCAAGATACTGATGATTTTTGGAAGGAATTTGAACTTAAGCTATTAAAAAAACATATTTGAAAAGTATTAGAGAGCTTTTGGGTAGAAATATTCAGAAGGGGGCTATGGTTAGAGAGAGATCTTCTTCTCCTTTTATTTTTTCTTTGTTATGTTTAGTTTTTAGAGAGGTTTTGAGAGATGTTTGTGTTGCTTTTGTAAGAGAGGATTTTCAATGAGCTGCAAGTTTGCTTTTCTTTTTTTAATAAAAATGTTTCTTTCAAGTTTGATTTCTATGAAATTGCATTTATTGTTCTCTTGAGTCATGAGTAGCTAAATAAATTTTCGTGCCTCTATGATTTATGAATTGATTTTCTGGTTTGATTATCTTTGTTCATTTCTCATTAACATTTTTTTATGCATTTAATTGTTAATGTTGTTGGTTAAACTTCAATCCTTCATTTACTCCTAACCTATCCAGTTAGGGTGTTCAAATTTATCGCAATCTATGACTTCAATAGAAGCATAGTGGAAATATTAGGTTAACCATAAGATCATAGTAAAATATAAATATTTTATTCTAGATCTTGTAATCAATAACAGGGATCTGAAATTTATTAGGAACACCATAAAGAAAAGTGAAAGTTTTCTTTGTGGACTTTGGACCTTGGCATAGGCTTATGAATAATATGTTATCCCTGGTTAACAACAACCACGTAGGAGAAATTTTCATGAAAAACAAGTTAGGTGCCACACCTGAATCACTGGGGCACAATCCTCAACCATCTTGAAGAAGTTCCAAAGCAATTTAATTCGTGTTTCCTCTGTCTGTAGTTTTTGCTGACACTGATAGATTTATGATTCCTTTTTTATAGTTTTCTGAATCACGCCGAACAAGGTTGGAACAGTTAGTAAACCATAGTTTCACCTTTTTCAAATATGTCTCTTAACACACTTTCTCATGGGAATGATGTGCAATAATCTTTTAAACCACTTATTAATTGACACGTATACTTGCGCGAAGTGGTCGCTTACTTCGCGGCGATTTTGCAGTTGGAACCGTTGTCATGGAAGCAGCGTTAAGAAAAGTTTTGAAACATAAGAAAACTGTAGTTGAACAACTAGAAATATAGGTTCGGTAAATTTTTCTTTTTTTTATTTCTCTTTCTTTATTTTTTTCATTATTTCTATGTGCACTTGTATTATTCTGTGTTTTTTCTTATAGGTGCTAAAAAAAACAAAAAGCTGAAAAATGTTAGCAAAAAGTGTTGTTGTTAATTATTATTTTAATTTCTTACATTTTTTTGAGTTTTGTATGATTATTTGTTGAATCGACTCTTGTGTGTGCGTATTTCTTGGAGTCAGCTGTTATGCCTTTTGTGTTTATCACTTTGTATCTAGAATCACTAGTGTGTGAATTTCACATTCGCTATTCTTTTTTTGTATGTGTAGGGGTGTGGTGCGACTTTCTTACATTGCCAAAATTTATGAACTCAGATTTATATATATATATATATATTGATTTAGTTTTCGATTGAGTCACACAATTAAACACAAGTATACGATCTCTCAAGTAATACAGAGTTCTAATGGAGTTCTGGATATCGATCCCATAGGGAGGCAATTAAATTTATAATGTAGCACAGAAATCACTTCTCGAATCACAACACAATTACAAATAATTACTAATATTAAAATAAAAACAAACAATTGTAGTTACTGATTCTAATAAAGTACGTTCTAACTTCTAACAAGTTAAACTAACACAAGACTAAATTTATAACAAAGTTCAGTTGTAAGAAAGAATGTTCCTCCTCTCCAATAATAATATGATGATTATTGTGACATAGATCAGTGATGCAAATGTATTGTGCCAAATAGGAGCATTCCTATTCTTTACCCTTTTCCAAGCACATAAAGAATATTGGCTAATCCTAAGTTCAGTCCCAAAATCCGTGGTTAGGCTGAGAGGATACTAGCTCTCACTTCAGAGCTCCCACTTCCCTTCCTTTGAAGGCTAACTCTCGCTTTGTTTTCTAAACCCTAGGACCAAACTTAGGATTTCAGCCTGTCACTCTGAAATCTCTCAATGATGAGGAAATTGATCATGAGGGTGAATGATGAGGAGGAAACTTTTGATATCACAAAGTCTATGAGATTTTCCTAAGATCTAGTTGATGATTATTACTATAGAATTGATTTAGTGGATGGGGTGGTGACTTGCCAATTTATTGAAACTATGGAAGATTACCTGGTAGACCAAGAGGTGTTTGAGGAAGTTAGTGAAAATCTAGTGGTGAATTTGCTCTGCTTGTGGAGGGTGACTCTAGGAGGTTTAGGGAGAGATTTGAACCCTTAGACTTGACCTTGCACACCAGACCCCTAGCACCATCCATAGAGGTAGCCCTAGATACATAATTGAAAGCCTTGCTCACTTACACAAAGTATGCCTACATAGGAGAACCTTTGGCTTTACTTGTTATCATATATGCAGATTTAACCATGGAGCTAGAGAACAAGCTCATGAGAGTGCTTAGAGTCTTTAGGAGGTTATTTGGGTGGACCATAGCTAACATTAAAGGAATTATTCCATCCCTGTGCATGCATAGAATTACGATGGAGGAGGGACATGTGCCTAGAGTTGACTGGCAATGGGGGCTGAATCCCATCTTTAAAGACATAGTAAAGAGGGAGATCATGAAGTGGCTCGATTCAAGCATTATCTACCCATTTTAGATAGTGTTTGGGTCAGTCTAATCTACTGTGTTTCAAATAAAGGGGGTCAAAAATGGGAAGAATGAGTTGATTCCCACAAGGACAGTCATGAGATGGAGGATTTGCATTAATTATAAGAAGATGAATGTAGTTATTAGGAAAGACCAATTTCCCTTGCCTTTTCTAGACCATCCTTTTTATTGTTTCTTAGAAGGATATACATGGTACAACAAAATCTTTTTAGCACCTGAGAAACAGGACAATACCACCTTCACTGGCCTCTATAGAACTTTTTCCATTAGGAGGACGTCATTTGGACTATGTAATGAATCAAACACTTTTCAACGTTGCATGTTGTCCATATTTTTTGACATGATTGAGACTGTCATGAGCTCTTTATGGATGAATTTCTTGTATTTGGCACTTCAGTTGATTCTTACCAAAGGTGTAAGGAAACAAATTTGGTACTTTATTGAAAAAAATGTCAATTCATGGAGACTGAGGGGATCGCCTTGGGATACAAAATTTTGAAGAGAGGAATGGAAGTTGTCCTTACCAAAATTGAGGTGATAGAAAAGCTTCCACCACCCATCACTATGAAAAGTGCTAGGAGTTTATTAAGGTATGTCAGATTTTATAGACGATACATTAAGAAATATTCTAAATTTACAAAACCTCTTTTCCATTTATTATAGAAGGATGTGCCATTTGACTTTGATGATGCCTACTTAGTTGTCTTGGAGACACTTAAAGCCAAATTAATCACTATGCCTGTGATGATTGCACCTGATTCAGATTTTTCTATTGAGTTGATGTGTAATGTCAGTAGCTATGTTGTAGGAGCAGTTATAGACTAAAGGCGAGACAAGATCTTTCATGTCATTTACTATGCCAATATAACCCTCAATAAAGCTTAACTGAATTTCACTGCCACTGAAAATGAACTTCTGGCCATATTATTTGCCCTTGAAAAGTTTAAATCCTACATGATAGAAACCAGTATCGTTATTCACACCTACCACATCACTATCAGAAAACTTATAGCCAAGAAGGATTCCAAATCCCACTTGATCTGATTAGTCCTTTTGATACAGGAATTTGATTTATAGGTTATAAATAGGAAAGGTTCAAAAATTCAGGCTGTCGACTAATAGCCAATCAATTGTTCAAGATTGAGAAGGAATAATCTAATGCGTATAAATGAGAAATTTTCTAATGAGCAACTCCTAGCCATTTCTGAAGAGGTTAATCTATGGTATGCTGACATTATGAATTACATTATTGTTGGGATCGTTCCCTACGATCTAACTTCCCACCAAAAGAAATAATTCTTCTCTAACGTTAGATTCTACTATTGGGATGAGCTCTATGTTTTTAGAAAATGCAAGTACCAAATCCCTATAAGATGTGTGCCTTTGGTAGAGGTCAACGATGTCATTAAGTCTATCATGATTCATAGTCTATGGGTGTTTACATTTTATTGGATTTAAAATAGTAACTAAAATTATACAATCTGGATTTTATTGGTCCGCTCTCTGTAAGGATGTTAATCAACATGTGAAAACTTATGATAGATGTCAGAGGGTAGAGAATATATCTAAAATAGATGGCATGACCCTCAATGCGACCTTAGAAGTTCAAATATTTGATGACTAGGGAATAGACTTCATGAGACTTTTTCCACCTTCTTTTGGAAATCCTTATATTTTTGTGGTAGTAGACTATGTTTATAAGTAGATTGAGGCTATGGAACTACCCAATTATGATACTTAGAGTGTTTTAATGTTTTTGAAGAAATTCTTTTTTAGTAAATTTGGAACACCTATGGTGATTATAAGTGATAGAGGTAGTCATTTTTGCAATAAAAAAGATGAATGGAATAATTTCAAAATTTATAATAACTCATAAAATTACTACTGCATACAATCTCAAATAGCGGCGTAGTCGAAGTTTCCAAAAGGGAGATTAAGAGGATGTTAGCAAAAATGTTAAGCCAAGTCTTAAATGATTGGTTCCTTAAGCTTGATGATGCATTATGGGCCTATAAGACATATTTCAAAACTCGAATAGAAATGTCACTGACATGCCTAAAAATGTGATATTTTTCTATATACATATTATGCTCATTTTTAATGATATTATATTTTAATGAAAATGCATTTTACATGCTTTTGATTACAGGTGTAAGAGATAAAGTTTTGGAGAAAAAAGAGCAAAATTGGAGCAAAATGGGTTCAACTGGAGCAAATGAGCATAGAGTGAACTAGCGCCTAGGCGCCAACTTCTGGCACCCCTGTACATGAAAACAGAGAGCCGGATGCCATGATGTCAGGATCTAGCGCCTAGGCATCGCACTGTTATTCAGGCTTCTATAATAGTAGCACTAAGTGTCATAGAGGCGCTAGGCGCTAGAATCCGGTTAAACCAATATGCATTGAATTTGGATGAATTTGAAGGGCATTGATACACCTTAAAATTACCTATTTTAAATATACATTTAATGCTTATTTAATGCAACTTCTGGCACCTAAGCGCTAGAGTCCAGACGGGATCGGTGCCTGCGCTCCAGATCCAGTGCCCAAGCACAAGGCAGTTATGCGAGCCTTGTAGAACAATGGGGCCTAGGCACCACAGTTAGACGCCTAGGCGCCAGAGTTGGTTTGGGCATTATGCATTGAATTTGGAAGAATTTTGAATGAGTGCTTGAAGCAACCCTTGGTTATTTTTAGAGCTCTACATATTAGAATTAATTTTTGAGGAGAATAAATGGAGAGGAGTGAGTGAGAGGAGAACTTGTAGTTTGATTTTGGTGTGAGTCTTGTGAATGAGACTACCACAGCAAGAGTGTGGTGAATTATAGAGTCGTGTATGTCTTATGTGAGTCAAGTACAGTAAAAGGACTTCAGAGTTTGCTAGGGGAGAGCCAAGATAAGTAATTTGTATTTTTATTTGCGTTTTACTATCTTTTGTAAACATGAGTATCAATATAAATTCATGTGTTTTTGTTTCATCTCCATGAGCTATGAGTAGTTTTCTTGCTTTCTCCTTGTTATGAGACTTGATCATGTGTAATACGCGAATGGTTTGAAGAGTTATTTTTATTCAAAAAAATTTGTAACACTTTCATCGGAACTTCATTGACTTTGCAAATTGGCCACTTGTGAGGTTAACATTCGTTGCAAAACATAAGATCCGAGAGTGCTATGATGTCATCAACTAGTGAGTACCACACTTCACTTTGGAGGATGGGGATGTCAAAATCCAAGAGGGTTGCAAATAGATAGGTAGATAAGTTTTTTTGGGTGTAGAATTGTTGTTTCTAGGGTGACAGGCTAGATTCTTCAATTTGGTTTTTAGTTTGGATCTAAGGTTCTCTATTATGTCCTATAGAGAGGGCACAGTGGGTAATCTGGAAGTGAGAGGCCAAAATCTACTCAACACTACTACACTAGCTGGAACAAACTTTAGACTGGCCAATGTTCTTTAAGCGCTTAGAGAGGGTAAAGAATAGGTATGCTCCTATTTGTCACAATACCACATTTGATATTTAAGCATTCAAATTTTACAATGATTATCATTTCTATGCAAGGGGAAAGATCTTTTATATAACATTTGAACTATCTTTTAAATAGTTTTAGTTTGCATTCACTTTCTGCTTGAATTAAATTCTGCATAACTTTAGTTATAATCTTTTCAAAGATTTCAACATTCTCCTCCTATAATTTGTGTTTACAGTTTTTAATAAAAAATTTTCTAAGTCATTATAGAAAGATATGACATTCCCTGTGGGATCGATGCTAAGCTTTTTAAAGAAAACTCTATATTACTTGAAACAGTACGTGTACTTGCGTAGTACCCCTAGTGTGACAACTTATTTTTTATTTTCTAAAACATTTTATTTGTTCACATTAGCCACTAAATATAATTTGAGTCAAGTTTTTGGCAATCTTTTGGAACATAAATATCTACGTAATTGCGGGTCGAGTCAAGTTTTTGACACCATTGTCGGGGATCGCGACAATATTTTTCAACTTAGGAAGTTATTTGAACTGTAGACTTAATTTTAGGAGAACTAAATTTTAAATTTATTGTACTTTTAAATTTCAAAAAATTAAAAAGAATATAAAAATTGAAAAGATTAAAAATATTTTGTTTTAAGTATTTTAGTTAGTTTAAGTTTTATTTTTCAAATTTTTTACTTTGTGCGTGTATAGTTTGGAATCTGAAGGTTTAGTGCTTTACGATTCTGAATTAGAACGAAATATAAGAGAAATTAGAAAGCAAAGAGGACTTCACAATTTTTAGGGAATGACAAACACATCTCAAAATAACATTGATATTCAAACTGTTGAAACTGAACATCATAACTAACGATGACCTTTAAGAGACTATGCAAACCCTACAGCAAATGAAATTCACTTAAGCATAAAAACCACTGCTGTAACAGATAAGTCATTCGAACTTAAATCTGTTATTATACAAATGGTAGAAAACAATCATTTTAGGGGAACACCTTCTGAGGATCCAAACTTACACTTAGCAAATTTTCTAGAACTATGTGCTACATTTAAATATGAAGACATATCAAATGATGTTGTTAAACTTAGCCTTTTTTCCTTTTTCTTTGGATAAATCTAAGATATGGTTATATTTGTTAGCACCCAGATCGATTAAAACTTGGGAGTATTTAGCCCAAAAATTCTTGGCTAAGTATTTTCCACCCTAAATGTAACTTCTTTTACTCAGTCTGAAGGGGATTCAATATACAAAGCTTAAGAATATTTAAGGAACTCCTCAGAAAATGTACACACCATGCTTTACCAGACTATTTAATCATTCAAACATTTTATAATGGGTTAGTAGGATCCCTCGGATTTATCATAGATGCGACTGCTGGAGGTTCATTAATTGTCAAAATAATTTGATTAAGCTTATGCATTAAATGAAGAGATGGCTATGAATAATTTTCAATGGCCCTCTGTTTTAAGATAGTAGCTAGTATTCATGATAATGGAGCTATTTTGATGGTTGCATCATAAGTTGCTGTTGACCTCATTTTTATAATGAGTCAATACCTTTTGACCTAAAAATTCAACTTTGGTCAAAATGGTCAAACCAGACCCAATGATCAACCCTGTTGACCCCATTGGTCACCCTTTTGACCTAAAAAGTCAAATTTGGTCAAAATGGTCAAACCAGACCAAATGACCAACCCTGTTGACCCCATAGGTCAGCCTTTTGACCTAAAAGGTCAACTTTGGTCAACATGGTCGAACCAGACCCAATGACCAACCCTGTTGACCCCATAGGTCACCTTTTTGACCTAAAAAGTCAACTTTGGTCAAAATGGTCGAACCGGACCCGATGACCGACCACTGTTGACCCCATAGGTCACCTTTGACCTAAAAGTCGACTTTGGTCGAAATGGTCGAACCGGACCCGATGACCGACCACTGTTGACCCCTAGGTCGCCCTTTTGACCTAAAAAGTCAACTTTGGTCGAAATGGTCGAACCGGACCCGATGACCGACCACTGTTGACCACATAGATCACCTTTTTGACCTAAAAAGTCAACTTTGGTCAAAATGGTCGAACCGGACCCAATGACCGACCACTGTTGACCCCATAGGTCACACCCTTTGACCTAAAAAGTCGACTTTGGTCGAAATGGTCGAACCGGACCCAATGACCGACCTCGTTGACCCCATAGGTCACCCTTTTGACCTAAAAAGTCAACTTTGGTCAAAATGGTCAAACCGGACTCAATGACCGACCTTGTTGACCCCATAGGTCACCCTTTTGACTAAAAAGTCAACTTTGGTCAAAATGGTCAAACCGGACCCAATGACCAACCACTGTTGACCCCATAAGTCACCTTTTGACTAAAAAGTCAACTTTGGTCAAAATGACCAAACTAGACCCAATGACCGACCACTGTTGACCCCATAAGTCGACCCTTTGACCTAATGACATGTTTAAAACCCCACGATGATAAAATCACAAATATTGTGATCAAATCAACCATGACAAAGTTGAAAAAGTTCACATTGGACATCTTGAAATTAAATTGATCAATTTAGGTCGACTTGAGTCAACTTAAATCAAAATTAATCAACACTTATCTATTTTAATCAAAATAGGTAAAAAATGAAATAAAAACAATAAAATTAATCAAATAATTAATTTCATTTTGAATAATTAAATTAATTAATGATTTAATTTTCATTATTTTAATTAAATGACATAATTAATTAAAATGAAAATTAAATTAAAATCATAAAATGACAAAATTAAATAAAAATGATAAAATTAATCAATTAATTAATTTGATATTATTTTCAATTAATAAATTGATTAATGAAATAATTTACAACAATTTTTAATAACATAATTTATTAAAATGGAAATGACACATGACCTTCCCATAATTAATTAAAGTTAAAACTAAATTAAACCCATCATAAGACATAATTAACACATGACAAAACTTAGCTTAAATTATGGCTAACCATGGGTTAACTCCCATCATGGTGAATAAAATGAGGTGGCTCTTTCTCCTTCATTCTAAGCCATGAATCACCTCTACTCAACAATGAGGTAGCCGGCCAACACTAAGGCATATTTCCCACCTCCTAAACTAACCAATGGGAAGGGAACAAAGCTTAAACTCCACTCCTCACCATGGTTAAATGGAATCATGAGGGAGAAACATATGTGTCACCATTTGCCAAAGATAATTGGTGACTTGTAAGCTCATGAGGAAGAGAAATTACAGCTCATTTCAAAGAGCTAAACCACCTCATGCATGATCCAATGGAAAGGAGCCAAAACAATGAGCTCATGATGGAGAACTTTGGAGAGACAACCATAGTTATCCCCTCAGCGGAAATTTTATCTTCAATTCATTAATAGGGAAGATAACAACTCCCCTAGTACAGCCTAAGCCAAGCCATGGCCTCCCCATGGCTATAAATAAGGCCATACGCGAGTCTTACTAAGAAGAAGAAAAAAATTTAGTGAGACCTATAGGCTGCTCAAATCTTCTGGCTCCCAACACAAAAACTCTTCCCAAGAGTCTTATCAATCCATTTTGATCAAACCCAAGCCATAGATTGAGCCCAATCGAGCCAATTTGATCAAAATTCAAAAACAGCCTAAACCAGCCACCTTCTTAAAATTCTCCTCTGACGCCGACTTTTGAACCAAATTGGTGCAGCAACAATCTTCCTCTGGAGTCTTAGAAGACAATTACAAGGTTTGATCAAGCTTGATTTACTTGTGGCAAAGGTATGAAATTATTTTTCTTAAAATAATTTATATTTTTGAAATATCATGTGTTATACTAGCCCAGAAATGTTGCATCACCATATGGATATATTCTACATGTTTAGATGATTCCATAGGTTCAAAAATCACTCAATTTCATTAAGAAATGAGTGAGATATTAACATTTGAAGTTTAACGGTTATGAACTTTTCTGGAATTAAAATGGATTTATCACCGCTGTCCGTTCCCGTGTTTTGAAACGGACGGCGCTGAGCAAACCGCGCGGTGTCCGTTGTTCGGCCTCCCGCAGCAGATTTTCTCGCTCTTCGACAGATCCGAGGACACGCGTCGGCGTGAGATCACTTTCTGCGGGAAATTGGTTAAAAATTTGTTTTAACCTTAAAACAATAAAAAATTCATAACTTTTTAAATATAAATCACAAAAACATAACAAAAATACCTCTGGAAAGAGCAAAATGAGAAGAAAATTATGAAATAAAAATCATAATTTTATTCCCATTATTTAATTTTTAAAATAATTAAATACTCTCTGGAGTATTTTAATTATTAAAAATTATTTATAAATAAAAAAAATGAAACTTTGAGGCATTTATCTTTATGCTCTTAGGAATTTTTCATGATTTTTTCAAGGACAGAAAACATGTCTAGGACACTTTTTCTAATTTTCAAGTCATTTTGTAATTATTTCAAATAAATAATTATAAAAAAATGAAAATTAAGAAAAATAAAATAAAAATGGTTAGAAATGTTAGGGCAACGAGAGAATAACCCTAAGAAAATCATTTCTATGTCATAAAAATAAATTTGAATAATATGTTAAAATTTAGGACTAAAATTCTTTATTAATTAAATAATTTTAATCCTAAAAATCACCTTTTCATAAACTTAGCTTATTTCCTTCAAAAATCTAAGTTTGAAATGAATCTAGTCTATGTTAGGCTAATAGCAAATAATTAATTAAGTCTAAAATGACAAAATTAGACTTAATTAGGTTTAAAACATAACTTAAACCTATTAAACCTTAAGCTTAATCAATTGAGTCTAAAATGACAAAATTAGACTTAATTAGGTTTAAAACATCATTTAAACCTATTAAACCTTAAGCTTAATCAATTAAGTCTAAAATGACAAAATTAGACTTAATTAGATTTAAAACATCATTTAAACCTATTTAATTAAGTCTAAAATGACAAAATTAGACTTAATTAGGTTCAAAACGTCATTTAAACCTATTGAACTAAATTTAAACCTTAAGCTTAATTAATGAAGTCTAAAATGACAAAATTAGATTTACGTAGGTTTAAAACATCTTTTAAACTTATTTAATAAAAGTTAAATCTTTATTACATTAAATTTAATCAAACATAAACCCTAATTAGGTCTAACCCGTTAGACCTAATTAAACTATTAAGTCTTAACTAAATTAGACTTAATCAAACCTAAACCCTAATTATGTCTAACCCATTAGACCTAATTAAATCAATTAAACCTTACCTAAATTATGTTTAATTAACCTTAAACTGTTAGACATAACCCATATTAAGTCTAATTAATCAATTAACCTTAAACAATTAGACTTAACCCATATTAAGTCTAATTAAATCAATTAAACCTTACCTAAATTAGGTTTAATTAACCTTAAACAAATTAGACTTAACCCATATTAAGTCTAATTAATCAATTAAACCTTACCTAAATTAGGTTTAATTAACCTTAAATAATTAGACTTAACCCATACTAAGTCTAATTAAATCAATTAAACCTTACCTAAATTAGGTTTAATTAACCTTAAACAATTAGACTTAACCCATATTAAGTCTAATTAAATCAATTAAACCTTACCTAAATTAGGTTTAATTAACCTTAAACAATTAGACTTAACCCATATTAAGTCTAATTAAATCAGAACCTTACCTAAATTAGGTTTAATTAACCGTAAACAATTAGACTTAACCCATATTAAGTCTAATTAAATCAATTGAACCTTACCTAAATTAGGTTTAATTAACCTTAAACAATTAGACTTAACCCATAATAAATCTAATTAAATCAATTGAACCTTACCTAAATTAGGTTTAATTAACCTTAAACAAATTAGACTTAACCCATATTAAGTCTAATTAATCAATTAAACCTTACCTAAATTAGGTTTAATTAACCTTAAATAATTAGAATTAACCCATATTAAGTTTAATTAATCCATTAAACCTTGCCTAAATTAGGTTTAATTAACCTTAAACAAGTCTAATTAAGTCTTTAAACCTTACCTAAATTAGGTTTAATTAACCTCAAACTTAACCCATATTAAATCTAATATAACCTGAATTCAACCTAACTTGAACTCAAGTTAACCTAAACCTTAGGTTCAACATACATTGAATCTAACATAACCTAAACCTAACTTAAGTCGACCTACATTAGACTTAAGTCGAACCAAACTTAGGTTCGACTGACATGAATCTAAGTCGAGCCTAAACCCGAACTTAAGTCTAACCCATATCGGACTTAAGTCGAAATCAAACTTAGGATCGGCCAGACATGAACCTAAGTCTAACCCAGAACTTAATCTTAACTCAAGACTCAACCCATATTGAACTCAAACCAACTTTAAGTATAGGTTCAACTTAACTTGAACTTAACTTAAGTCAAACCTTAACTTAAAACTAAATCATATTGAACTTTTAACTTAACTTAATTCAAACCTAAATTTAACATAAAATTTTAATTAAGTCTAACATATTAGACTTAATTAAATCATCAAACCATTAATTAATTGAAATTTAAATCAACAAACATTGATTAAGTCTAATTCATTAATATCTCAATAAACTACAGCTAAATAGACTTAATTAAAACTTAAAGTCTTACCTAAAAAGGAATTAGATGATCAGTAATTCTAATTAAGTCTAATTTATTAGACTTGATTAACCTTCAAGTCCTATTTAAACAAGGCTTAAAACTTTATTAAGTCTATTCTAAACTAACCTTTTAACTTAAAGTTCAGACAAACATGAACTCAAGTTAATTAGATTCGATCAACATTGAATTTAACTTAGGTTCGACCGGACATGAACCCAAGTTAGTTCGATCAATATTGAATCTAACTTCCAACTTTTAACTTAAGTTCGGATAGAAATGAACTTAAGTAGATTTAATCAATATTGAATTTAATTTAGGTTCAACCAGACATGAACCCAAGTTAGTTCAATCAAAATTGAATCTAACTTCCAATCTTTTAACTTAAGTTCAGACAAATATGAACTCAAGTTAATCTAACCCAACTTTCAACTTGAATTCAAACAGACATGAATTCAAATTTTTAGTTTAAACTTAAATCAATACATAAATTCAACATTTCAAACCAAAATCGACATAAATTCGATATTTTAAATAAAAATTCAACATAATCAACATAAATTCGATATTTCAATCAAAATTTGACTTAATCGACATTTCAAACATAAATCAACATAACCGACATAAAATTGACATTTCAAATATAAATTTGACAAATATCAATATTAAATGAAATTAATCTGATATTTCAATAAAATTAAACATTAATCAATATAATTTGACATAAATCGACATCCATGACATGTTAATTCAAAACATCCTACAAAATTCTAAGGCAATGAACATGACATTATTTTCTGACAATGTTTTCTTTGTAGGGTGAAGACAAAAAGTTTCGTTTTGATTTTCTTTGTATGTTATAGGATGTGCTAACTCTGTTTTGCAGGATGACATTCTGGACAAAAAAAAAAAAAAAACAAAAGCAAAAACTTTTAGGATAGTCACCAAAACAAAACAAAACGACATGGAAAACAAAAACAAAACTTTTAAGATAACGACATGAAAAACAAAATCAAAACTTTAAAATAATAAATATGACATGACATTTAGGAGTGATAGTGGGCACATCTCTCCTTAAAAATAAAATTTTAGAAAACAAATGATTGACATTAATCAGAAGTTTTCTTGAACAATTAAAAATTGTTTAAGATGTAATTAACTATAGAAGCTTGCTTCTATTGGAGATTCAAAAGAACCCACAATAGAAATCTCTGGTTTTCCATGATTTTCTTTATATGAAAATTCTAGGATATATTATTCTAGGATATTCTTCTATAAGGATTGTCATAAACATCCTTTTCTACTATTAGCCCTAAATTCCTCGAATCTTTCATGGGATTTATAGGAATAAAATTAGGCTAATATTAGATGGCGACTCCTCAATATCGACATTCCACACCAATCTCTTCCCGTTGTCACTAAGATATTTCGTGGCGACTCCGCTGGGGATGATCTTTCTTCTCATCTTTTGTCATCATTTGTTTTCTTTTCAAATGTTAAAAATAAGCTCCCAGTTTATAAATAAGTCAATAATATTCGTTTTTTTTGAAATTTCAGAGTTGCAATGGATTCTCTGAATTCATTCTTTTCTTATTTTCAAGACTTTGACATACCAATAGAGGAAAATCCTCCCTTTTATCAAAATGATTATGGATTATTTAGAGAAACGAAATTCATATTAGATAATCCATATCAAACTGATACACAATCTTTTCAAGAATTTGACTTACAACCTTATGAAGACTTTCTAAATTTTACAGAAAATTTGTCTGAATATACACCTGAAGAACCTAATACCCTTGAAGAAATGAAGAGACAAGCTGATAGGAAAGGAAAACAAGTTTACAAGGAAGATGATGCTCTGCCATCATCTATGTATGAGATTGGATCTTGTTCAAAGAATATTCATAAAACTCCTTCATTCAAAAGAAAGAAAAGGTGGAACGAAAATGATAATTTTGAAACACACGAATTTCAACGAGAATATTTTTGGAAACCCTTCCTTTTTAGAAGAAAATCGATATATTCCGATTCCTATTGAATACAATGATATTTCCTTTCAACCTAAAAGCTCTCCTCCCTTTCGTGCTATATATTCAGTGTTTAAAAGGTTAGCACGAAAAGATAGATGTTCACTATCTAAATTATTAAACAAAATGGATTGTGCAGTCTCCAACACCATGAAAAAGAGAATTTTAGCGATGGAAAATTCTGACTATCAAGAAACTGACTATCAATTTCCAACTGATAAACATTGTGTTTGAGTGCCAGTAAAATTTTGATTGGGCCCTAGAATAAAAGATGTGGTAGTCACAAATGACAAAGCTAAATATGATGAATTGACATCAGGAGCAGAAGATACAACTACTAAAATGTCGGACTTGGTCCAAATGCTACAAAAAGCAAATTATCCTCACATAGGATAAGATATACCACCAGAAAATTCTCGTCCTCTACTTAAAAATAATGTATGGAGACGAAAATCATCTGGAAGAAATTCAGATAACACCAACACTCCTATGAATATTTCACAAGAAGAAACTTGCAAAAAACATTCTGCAAAATCATTTGAGGATTGAAGAAATTAAAAAACGATATTAAACAACTTTCAAGGCAAGAAAAGAAAGATACCTCTGATAGTTCCAATGAAAATGTTGCCAGTGTTAACATGGAAGAAACACGATCTACTTCCATAGAACGAGAATGAATTGAAGAGGAGGCAACCAATGAATTGCGAGCGGTGATATGACAACGTGATGAACAAATTAGTCGTCTTGAACAACAAATGGAAGAATTGGTAGCAACTCTGCAAAATCCACCAACGAACCCATCTCCGACACATTGAAATCATCGAACAGGAGGCTATTCATATCCTTGAAAATAAAGAAGAACCAATAGATATTGAGGAAAACACTCGAAAAGAAAAAGAATTCTCCTCGTAATGAAATTCTAGAAAAGGATATTACAAAATTAGTAGAACAAAAAATTAAAGAAACAATGGCTCAAGTGAAAGCTGGAGCATTAACTCTAAAGGGTAGACCATACCCAGAGGAATTTGATTCTGTTCAATACCCTAAAGGCTTTGTTCCTCTTGTCTTTAAAATGTTTGATGGAACGGGTAATCCCCGACAAAACCTAGCACATTTTAGAGCAAGCTATTGTAATGTTGGAGGAAGTGATGCTCTCCTATTTCGACAATTTGTTAACAGTCTCACAGGAGTTACCTTCTACTGGTATGCAAAACTTCCCAATGGATCTGTCAAAACCTTTGTGGAACTTGAAAGCCTCTTTATTCAACGTTTTGCAGGAGCACAACATCACACCATTGTTGGTGATTTGGTGGTAGAAAAACAAAAGCGGGAGAAAGCTTAGTGGATTATATTTTACGGCGGAGAAATCTCGGCATGAAATGTGAACCAAAACTACAAGAGCAACACGCTGTTGGAATATTGCTTAAAAATATCTATGGTCCTATAGCTTTTATGCTCAAAGGATTCACAATAAAGACATTTGAAAAACTACTCAGTAAAGCTGCTAATCTCCAAGAAGAAGAAAAGTAGATGAGTGTAACAGAGAAAACTGAAAAGACAAAAACTATCAAACATTTGAAAAGAAACTTGGAAATGTTGTAGAAAAAGGTAAACAGGTGATGCAGATTCAACCAGAACAAAAGAAACAACAACAACATAATCCTTCGACATTACAGACATCACCTCAATTACAACTTCAACAACCAATCCCAGTACCAACAGAAAAGAAAACAATGGCTAAAAGAATGAATAAAGAATATTCATTTAAAACAGAAGCCGTTAGTAAAATATTTCGTAGTCTGCTTAAAATGACCGAATTTAAGCTACCAGAAGCTAAAAGGCCAACATAAATTGACATGAAAGACAATCCTAATTATTATCCTTATCACAGAATGCTTGGACATAAAATTGAAGACTGTTTTGTCTTCAAAGACCGGTTGGAGCGTAATTTTAAAGACGGAAACATAATAATCCCGAAAGAATATTTGAAAGAACCTGAAAAAGGATCAGTCAATATGATTTCGATAGAGAAACTCAATCCTAGAAACAAAGACAGTACTTATGAAGAGATCTTTGCTAAATATCAAATCACAAAATTTCCCAAGAAGGAAAAGAAAAAGAAAATCAAGAAACTGAAAAAGATCAAAGGTCTTCCAGATATAGGGGCTGCAACTCCTTTTGTACCTTCTAGTTCATTTCGCTCTTGTACTAGGATACTTATATCGGGTGAAGGACAAAAAATCCTCAAACCGATAACTTTGGATGACTTCCTTTTTACTACCATGAATAATAACAATCCTAGTTTTGCTTATATTTTGTCTATTTTGGGCGATGTTTCTGAGAATAATCATTTGAATTATAACCCTATAGATGATACTCAAATCATATATGATCAATCTAAAGATAACCAAAATAATAAAAATACAGATGAAAAGTTTGATAACGACAAAGATGAAAATGACATTGCTACACTTCAACTACAAGGAACGAATTCTCTGATTCAGAACCTAAAGAGTCGGATAATCAACTTGAAGAAATAATTGAAATTAATTTGAGAAGTGGAAAAATCTTACCTCCTAGGATGATTCCACAAGAAAAAGAAAAACAAATAATCACACCAGACAATATCATTCCTCCAATACATCCCAAAACCCCTGAAAGAAATAAGGATGATCTTCATAACAAAGTGGATTATAACGTACTAGCTCATTTGAGAAAATTACCTGCGAAGTTAAGCATCTATGACGCTCTCATACTTTCCAAAGAAATGAGAGAATCGATAATAAAGGCCCTTTCAGATCCAGATATTTGCTTAACTCAACTTGCTAGCATTACCCAAAATGAAGCTTACCCATTAGAGGAATCAGCGAAGATTACCTTCTCTGACAATGACTTGTTGCTTGGAACAACTGAACACAATCGTCCACTGTATATTACGGTGAACATAAATGATATAATACTTTCAAGAGTTCTTATTGACCCAAGTGCTTCAATCGACATTATGAATTTGAGAACTCTTGCATATTTGGACATTGATGCCTCTCAACTATCAAGGGATATGATGATGTTACGAGGATTCAATCAGCAAGGAGAACGGGCCCTTGGATCAATAACATTACTCTTAAAAATAGCTGACTTGACAACGACAGCAAAATTTTATATTATTGATTCAGACACCTCCTTTAATGCCTTACTTGACAGACCATGGCTTCATGAATACAAAATGGTTCCTTCTTCATTACACCAATGTATAAAATACCTACGAAAAGGACAGGAATGTCGTATTATAGGAGATCTGCAACCATTTTCAATTCGTGAAATTGGTATACATGAAGATGCAACATATTATGCTCCTATAAATAAAATAATGTCTTCCAAAGAAACAATGGTGGATGTGGAAGAAAAGAACAAAGAAAAGAAAATAAATGAAAAGAATTCTTCTTCAATTAAAACAAGAGGAACTAATTCCCGTCAAACTCATACTCGAGGATGAGGACGAGGGAAAGAAGATCCGATTGTCACAATGAAGAAACCACTGAAATTCAAAATCCACTTGGACTCTGAAGAAGAAACGACATCTGTGATTGCGAAGAAACCTCAATTCAAAATATCTTTGGAAGAAGAAGATAAAGAAAGAAAAATTGAATCTATGTATGACAAAATCAATCATTATATACATTCTATGACTTTGACTCCAGTCTCCACTGCTAAGATTGAAAATCTAATAGTCAAAGAAGTATATAATGATGACAAAAAGCCAATTAAGTTTAGACTTGGCTCTACTTCCTCTTGTACTGAAAATGATGTAAAAATAGAAGATGAAAATCTTCCACAATCAATGAAAATTCCTTTTGAGTTGTATTCTCCTTGGGCACAAAAATTTATTCAAAAAAGTTTAATGCTCAAACAATGGTCTTTAAAACAACCACATTTCATTGAACAAATGTGGAATAATAATAAACGAAATTCTAACTCCAAAGAAGGTATTGGATTTGGAACTCTAGGACCATTAGATGACACAGAATTTTGTCTGACCATCACTGAAGAATACGATTCCGAATCATTACCTGATCTTCCAATTGAAGATGCTCCTCCAGAATTGGAAGAAGAAATTAAATCGACAATTGATGAATTAAAAGAAATAAATTTAGGAACTGATGAAAATCCAAAACCAAATTTTATTAGTTCATTCCTTAATGATGAGGAAGCAAAAGACATAACTCAACTGTTGAAAGAATATAAAGACTGTTTTACTTGGACTTACGACGAGATGCCTGGTTTGTCTCCAGAAGTCGCAGTCCATAAACTTGGGATAAATCAAATCACAATCCCAGTTAAACAAGCTCCGAGGAGAATGCGTGTTGAAATAAAGCAACAAGTCATTGCAGAAGTCAAGAAATTGATAGAAGCTGACTTCATACGAGAAGAGAATTATCCGACATGGTTAGCCAATGTGGTGCCAGTTAAAAAGAAAAATGGACAGATAAGGGTCTGTATAGACTTTAGGGACTTGAACAAAGCATGTCCAAAGAAATGAATTTCCTTTACCAATTCCTGAATTAATGGTCGATATAGCATCAAAGCATGCAATATTCTCCTTTATGGATGGATCATCAGGATATAACCAAATAAAGATGTTTTCGAAGGATGAAGCGAATACAGCTTTCTGGACACCCATGAAGATATATTGTTATAAGGTTATGCTATTTGGACCAAAAAATACCGGTGCAACCTATCAAAGAGTCATGACACGGATTTTTGATGAATTAATACATAATCAAGTCGAATGTTATGTCGACGATCTGGTTGTCAATAGTAAACAAAAAGATGATCATATATACAATTTGAGAATTGTCTTTGAACGATTACGACAATACAATCTTAAAATGAATCCCTTAAAGTGTGCCTTCTGTGTCACTTCAACAAAGTTTTTAGGATTTGTAGTTCGGCATCGTGGGATAGAAATTGATCCTCTCAAAATTGAAGCTATCCTGAATATGCCTCCTCTTAAAAATCTAACCCAATTGAGATCCTTTCAAGGAAAATTAGCGTATATACGACGTTTCATTTCCAATCTATCGGGTAGATGTCAACCTCTCACTGCCCTTACTAGAAAGGATACCAAATTTGTGTGGGATGAAAAATGCTAGCACGCCTTTGAAAACATTAAACAATATCTGACAAACCCTCCTGTCTTAGTAGCCCCTATATTAGGAAGACCTCTAATCCTTTACACCGCAACATTATTGGACAATTCACTTGGAGCTTTATTAGCACAAGTAAATGACGAGGGAAAAGAAAGTGCATTATACTATTTAAGTCGTTGTTTAGTTCCAACGGAAATAAAATACCCGACAATTGAGAAGCATTGTTTAGCCTTGATCTTCGCAGTTCAAAAACTAAGGCATTATATGCTTTCTCATAAGGTAACTCTTATTTCAAAAGTTAACCCATTACAATATTTAATAACACGACCAACACTTTCTGGGCGATTAGCAAGATGGGCAAAGATCTTACTCCAATTTGATATAACATTTGTACCGTTACGTGCTGTCAAAGGACAAATCTTGGCAGATTTCTTAGCAGCACATCCAATTCCAACTAGATCACCCCTTAATGACGATTTACCTAATGAACAAATGTCAGAAATAAAAAATTCCAATGTGCAATGATGGGAACTCTACTTTGACGGAGCATCATCTGCATGGAAAGACAAAGAAAAACAAACAATTATACCAGGCAAAGCTGGAGTAGGATTGATTTTCATTACTCCAGACAAAACGATGATGCCTTTTTCCTATCATTTAACAGAACCATGCACAAATAATGAAGCCGAATATGAAGCGCTCATAACCGGTCTAGAATTAACAATATTAATGGAAATTAAAAATATCGACATCTACGGGGATTTCCAGTTGATTATTAATCAAATTTCTGGCAAATACAAAACTTTGAAGTCATGACTTGAACAGTATTCTCATTACACTCTGAAATTACTTCAACAAATTCCTGATGTAACATTCTTCTTAATCCCGCGACGAGACAATTCTCTAGCAGATGCTCTGGCAAAACTCGCAAAAGAATTCGCATGTCCAGAAGAAGACGACATACCGTTCTCTATAAGAGGACGACAAGTTCTTTCTCAAATTGATATGGATAATATACATAAAATCGGTGAAAATATGACAATGACAATAAATGACAAAAATGATGATTGGCGACAACCAATCATCCAATATTTACAAATTGGAAAATTACCTGAAAACACTTTTATTGCCAACCAAATCAAACAAAGAGCATTATCATATGCTCTAATAAATGTTATTCTTTACAAACGATCTTTTGATCAAATGTGGTTAAGATGTTTAAACCAAGTTGAAGCTCAAGAGATTGTTAAGGAAGTTCATTTAGGTTTATGTGGTGCACATCAATCCGGACCCAAAATGAAAATGAAAATAAAAAGAATGGGTTATTATTGGCTAACAATGATGGCCGATTGCCTTGACATTGCAATGAAATGCCATCAATGTCAAATACATGGGGTAGTTTTACATCAACCTCCAAATGTCCTACACCCAACTATTGCATCATGGACATTTGAATGTTGGGGTACCGACATAGTGGGCCCTATAGATCCTCCATCTTCCAAGGGTCATAAATTTATTCTGGCAGCCACTGACTATTTTTCCAAGTGGGCAGAAGCAACACCACTTAGAGAAGTTAAGGCAGAACAAGTTCTTCATATCTTTAAAATACATATCGTTTATAGATTTGGAATTGTTCGAAGGGACATATCAGACAACAGATTAGCCTTCAAAAACACGAAAATGAATAATTTTATCCAAAGACACGGGATTGATTGGAGGTACTCCACAATTTATTACCCTAAGGCCAATGGATTACCCGAAGCTTTCAATAAAATATTGGTTCAAATCTTGAAAAAGACGTTGAATAACAGCCCGAGACAATGGCATGAACGACTAATAGAAGCTTTATGGGCTTATAAAACTACATACCGAACTCCAACACAGTCTACACCATTTGCTTTGGTGGTTCTGAAGCCATTTTACCACTTGAAGTCCAAATTCCTTCTCTCAGAATTGTGATAGCAAACAAAATAACTGAAGAAGAAAATGCTAGACTACGACTTGAAGAACTTGAAAGTTTGGAAGGCAAACGTCTACAAGCCCAACAAAATCTCGAAGTGTATCAAGCAAAAATGATACGAGCTTACGACAAATTAGTTCACCCAAGAACCTTTCAAATCAGCGAATTAGTTTTAGTTCTTTGAAGACTTATACTAGCTCATCGAAAGATAGATGGTAAATTTAAACCAATATGGGAGGGCCCATATTTAATTGAAAAGACTTATTCAGGAGGATCCTACCAACTGGTGGATTGTCAAGGAGAAAGAATCCTGCCTCCAATCAATGGACGTTTTCTAAAGAAATACTATGCAACATAAAAATAAAAATGAATAACGACTTTTTTATAAATCGGGACAATAAATTCTTCTTTCCAAAATCATCTTTAATTTTTTTATGACATCCGTTTCATTTGTCGAACAAATGTTAAAAAGGCTAAAATGTCATTTTGTCTTATTATTTTCAGGAAAAATGTCTGAAGACAGACTATTTTTCTCGTTTCAAAATAATATGACCTTCGCCTTGGACCGTCGACACATGGACGAGGGAACCATAATTCATTTCAACTTTGACCTGTTGCAGGTTGAATCCATATATCACGGATCGTTACTTAATCTGGTGAATCATAATGAAGTTAATCTGCAAACACCTTTGATAGAATTCAAACTCCGACAACCCGAAGAGTATGACTTCACAATCAGTGATAGCTCGGATGAGCAAGAATTCATGACTACTTCAGTACAAGGAGTATCTACATCGGGTACAAAAAATATGGCAACAGGACTTACTAGATCACAGAGATGAAATCATAATAAACGACGTAAGTGTCAAAAACAATTACAAGAAAAACAAAATATGAAGGATATTAGTCAATCAAAATCATGAACTATTAATACTCCATTTGAAGAAATAAATTCTGCATTAGAAACGACAAATCTAAATCCTACAAAGAAAAATCAAGATGAGAAAGCGATTATCACTTCACCATCAGTCAAACCTGCTCAGAGTTTGAATGTGTCAGATAAGAAAGTTGACAGAAAGAATCACTCAAGGGAAGAGGTGCGACGAATTCGCTCTATCGATTGGAGAACCTTTGAACAATATAAGCATGTGAACAAAAGGACAATAATAATTCTGGATGGTCTTAAACGGTTTACCAGAATATTTGATGAAGATGAACAAGCTGCTATCATTGATCATATTACAAAAGCCAGAAATCAGGGTAGGGCTGGACACCTTCGAAGGAAAACCTATTCTGAACCCAATAAATGGATTCGTGGCAAGGACAGACAAACCATCCAATATGGGTGTTGCTACAATTATGCAAGAGACAAAGAAGGAAATCTCCCTGGAATTTTGTGACACGAACAAGTAGATCCTTTACCCACTGTGATAATTCAAATTATCAGCGGCTTGTCACTTGGGGATCATACCTGCAGATTGTGTTCTCGATAGCTGCATCATCAACATGTATGATGAAGGAGATTGTATCCCTCCTCATATTGACAGTCATGACTTCGAAAGACCCTTTTGCACGGTGTCTTTAATGAACCGCTGCTCTGTTGTATTTGGGAGGGAGATACAGATTCTCGGACCTGGAGAATTTGAAGGAACATGCCGTATCCTTCTGACTCGAGGATCAGTCCTTTTATTTCAAGGAAATGGAGCAGACTTTGTAAAACACTGTATACCCAGCGTCAAGAGGCCATGCATATCAATCACTTTGCAAAGGATGAAGCCTGACAAAAGACCGGTTGGATACCAAGCTATCCCGGAACTTGCAGGATTGAAGCCTTTAGAGTTACCATAATCCCATAAAAATGTCCGAACACCTGAAACATGTTCGACAAATAATGTTTTGGAGTGTAGGACGTTTATAGACAGTCTGTTAACATCCAAGGCTATGTTATGATATATATAAGAACTTTTGACATGTGATATATCTGTAGTTGTCTATGTGTGATATATCGGTAACTGTTTGTATGTAAAATATCAGTAGTTTATTGCAGCACGCTATATGATATGTACACATATATGTACCATTAGCTTTTGCTTGCAATAATATGTACTGGTGACCTTTTTATGGAAATTAAATGAAATGTTGGAAAAATGTTCCCCATTGTCTATGATATGTCGACAGGTCCTAAAAATAATAAAATAAATTTTAATGATGAAATGAATAACTTGTGATAACTAAACATGAGAATTATCATTCGACCTATATAGGTCAAAATCCCAGTGGATATTCCCACCAAAAATATTAGTGAGTTCGCTACTCTCTCCAGTTATTGAATGTAAGTCCTTTCCTGACACGGAAATCATGGCTTTCCTCTAACCAAATCTTGACATTGACATTTTGAGGAAGATAGAAAATGACATCTATTTTCTCTCTCCGGTTATTGGATGTAAGTCCTTTCCTGATACGGAAATCATGACTTTCCTCTAACCAAATCTTGACATTGACATTTTGAGGAAAATAGAAAATGACATCTATTTTCTCTCTCAGGTTATTGGATGTAAGTCCTTTCCTGACACGGAAATCATGGCTTTCCTCTAACCAAATCTTGACATTGACATTTTGAGGAAAATAGAAAATGACATCTATTTTCTCTCTCCGGTTATTGGATGTAAGTCCTTTCCGACACGGAAATCATGGCTTTCCTCTAACCAAATCTTGACATTGACATTTTGAGGAAAATAGAAAATGACATCTATTTTCTCTCTCTGGTTATTGGATGTAAGTCCTTTCCTGACACGGAAATCATGGCTTTCCTCTAACCAAACTTGACATTGACATTTTGAGGAAAATAGAAAATGACATCTATTTTCTCTCTCCGGTTATTTGATGTAAGTCCTTTCCTGACACGAAAATCATGGCTTTCCTCTAACCAAATCTTGACATTGACATTTTGAGGAAAATAGAAAATGACATCTATTTTCTCTCTCCGGTTATTGGATGTAAGTCCTTTCCTGACACGAAAATCATGGCTTTCCTCTAAACAAATCTTGACATTGACATTTTGAGGAAAATAGAAAATGACATCTATTTTCTCTCTCCGGTTATTGGATGTAAGTCCTTTTCTGACACGAAAATCATGGATTTCCTCTAACCAAATCTTGACATTGACATTTTGAGGAAAATAGAAAATGACATCTATTTTCTCTCTCCGGTTATTGGATGTAAGTCATTTCCTGACACGGAAATCATGGCTTTCCTCTAACCAAATCTTGACATTGACATTTTGAGGAAAATAGAAAATGACATCTATTTTCTCTCTCCGATTATTGGATGTAAGTCCTTTCCTGACACAGAAATCATGGCTTTCCTCTAACCAAATCTTGACATTGACATTTTGAGAAAAATAGAAAATGACGTCTATTTTCTCTCTCCAGTTATGGGATATAAGTCCTTTCCTGACACAGAAATCATGGCATTCCTTTAACAAAATAGCAACATTGACATTTTGAGAAATGGAATATGACATCCATTTTCTCTCCCGGTAAATTCCTTTTCAGACACGAGAAGAATATTCCTTCTCAGAATCGACAAACAAGACATCTGACATCCTTTAGGAGCAGTATGATACCCACTCTTTTTCCTGATTGTTATGGAACATCTCTTAGATCACTTCGGTCAACGCCAATATGTGCAGAATACTTATATAGTATTCTACACATATTGGGGGCCCTTTTGTTGACCTCATTTTTATAATGAGTCAATACCTTTTGACCTAAAAAGTCAACTTTGGTCAAAATGGTCAAACCAGACCCAATGATCAACCCTGTTGACCCCATAGGTCACCCTTTTGACCTAAAAAGTCAACTTTGGTCAAAATGGTCAAACTAGACCAAATGACCAACCATGTTGACCCCATAGGTCAGCCTTTTGACCTAAAAGGTCAACTTTGGTCAAAATGGTCGAACCAGACCCAATGACCAACCCTGTTGACCCCATAGGTCACCTTTTCGACCTAAAAAGTCAACTTTGGTCAAAATGGTTAAACCAGACCCAATGACCAACCCTGTTGATCCCATAGGTCACCCTTTTGACCTAAAAAGTCAACTTTGGTCAAAATGGTCAAACCAGACCCAATGGCCAACCCTGTTGACCCATAGGTCACCCTTTTGACCTAAAAAATCAACTTTGGTTAAAATGGTCTAACCAGACCCAATGACCAACCCTGTTGACCCCATAGGTCACCTTTTTGACCTAAAAAGTCAACTTTGGTCAAAATGGTCAAACCAGACCCAGTGACCAACCGTGTTGACCCCATAGGTCACCCTTTTGACCTAAAAAGTCAACTTTGGTCAAAATGGTCAAACCAGACCCAATGACCAACCCTGTTGACCCCATAGGTCACCCTTTTGACCTAAAAAGTTAACTTTGGTCAAAATGACCAAACTAGACCCAATGACCAACCCTGTTGACCCCATAGGTCACCCTTTTGACCTAAAAAGTCAACTTTGGTCAAAATGACCAAACTAGACCCAATGACTAAACCTGTTGACCCCATAGGTCATCCCTTTGACCCAATGACATGTTTAAAACCCCACAATGATAAAATCACAAATATTGTGATCAAATCAACCATGACAAAGTTGAAAAAGGTCACATTGGACATCTTGAAATTAAATTGATCAATTTAGGCTGACTTAGGTCAACCTAAATCAAAATTGGTCAACACTTATCTATTTTAATCAAAATAGGTAAAAATGAAATAAAAACAACAAAATTAATCAAAATTAATTTCAAAATTATTTTGATTAATTAAATTAATTAATGATTTAATTTTCAGTATTTTAATTAAATGACATAATTAATTAAAATAAAAATTAAATTAAAATCATAAAATGAAAAAATTAAATAAAAATGATAAAATTAATCAATTAATTAATTTGAAATTATTTTCAATTAATAAGTTGTTTAATGAAATAATTTCCAACAATTTTTAATTACATAATTAATTAAAATGGAAATGACACATGACCTTCCCATAATTAATTAAAGTTAAAACTAAATTAAACCCATCATAAGACATAATTAACACATGACAAAACTTAGCTTAAATTATGGCTAACCATGGGTTAACCCCCATCATGGTGAATAAAATGAGGTGGCTCTTTCTCCTTCATTCTAAGCATGACTCACCTCTACTCAACAATGAGGTGGCCGGCCAACACTAAGGCATATTTTCCACCTCCTAAACTAACCAATGGGAAGGGAACAAAGCTTAAACTCCACTCCTCACCATGGTTAAATGAAATCATGAGGGGGAAACATATGTGTCACCATTTGCTAAAGCTAATGGGTGACTTGTAAGCTCATGAGGAAGAGAAATTACAGCTCATTTCAAAGAGCTAAACCACCTCATGCATGATCCAATGGAAAGGAGCCAAAACAATGAGCTCATGATGGAGAACTTTGGAGAGACAACCATAGTTATCCCCTCAGCGGAAATTTTATCGCCAATTCATTAATAAGGAAGATAAAAACTCCCCTAGTACAGCCTAAGCCAAGCCATGGCCTCCCCATGGCTATAAATAAGGCCATACCCGAGCCTTACTAAGAAGAAGAAAAAATTTAGTGAGACCTATAGGCTGCTCAAATCTTCTGGCTCCCAACACAAAAACTCTTCCCAAGAGTCTTATCAATTCATTTTGATCAAACCCATACCATAGATTGAGCCCAATCGAGCCAATTTGATCAAAATTCAAAAACAACCCAAACCAGCCACCTTCTTAAAATTCTCCTCTGAGGCCGACTTTTGAACCAAATTGGTGCAGCAACAATCTTCCTCTGGAGTCTTAGAAGACAATTACAAGGTTTGATCAAGCTTGATTTACTTGTGGCAAAGGTATGAAATTATTTTTCTTAAAATAATTCATATTTTTGAAATATCATGTGTTATACTAGCCCAGAAATGTTGCATCACCATATGGATATATTCTACATGTTTAGATGATTCCATAGGTTCAAAAATCACTCAATTTCATCAAGAAATGAGTGAGATATTAACATTTGAAGTTTAACGGTTATGAATTTTTCTGGAATTAAAATGGATTTATCACCGCCGTCCGTTCCCGTGTTTTGGAACGGACGGCGCTGATCAAACCGCGCTGTCCGCTCGTTCGGCCTCCGCGGCGGATTTTCCCGCTCTTCGACAGATCCGAGGACACGCGTCGGCGTGGGATCACTTTGGCAGCGGGAAATTGGTTAAAAATCTGTTTTAACCTTAAAACAATAAAAAATTCATAACTTTTTAAATATAAATCACAAAAATATAACAAAAATACCTCTGGAAAGAGCAAAATGAGAAGAAAATTATGAAATAAAAATCATAATTTTATTCCCATTATTTAATTTTTAAACTAATTAAATACTCTCTAGAGTATTTTAATTATTAAAAATTATTTATAAATAAAAAAAATATGAACTTTGAGGCATTTATCTTTATGCTCTTAGGAATGTTTCATGATTTTTCTAAGGACAGAAAACATGTCTAGGACACTTTTTTCTAATTTTCAAGTCATTTTGTAATTATCTCAAATAAATAATTATAAAAAAATAAAAATTAAGAAAAATAAAATAAAAATGGTTAGAAATGTTAGGGCAACAGAGAATAACCCTAAGAAAATCATTTCTATATCATAAAAATAATTTTGAATAATATGTTAAAATTTAGGACTAAAATTCTTTATTAATTAAATAATTTTAATCCTAAAAATCACCTTTTCATAAACTTAGCATATTTCCTTCAAAAATCTAAGTTTGAAATGAATCTAGTCAATGTTAGGCTAATGACAAATAATTAATTAAGTCTAAAATGACAAAATTAGACTTAATTAGGTTTAAAACATCATTTAAACTTATTAAACTTTAAGCTTAATCAATTGAGTCTAAAATGACAAAATTAGACTTAATTAGGTTTAAAACATCATTTAAACCTATTAACCTTAAGCTTAATCAATTAAGTCTAAAATGACAAAATTAGACTTAATTAGATTTAAAACATCATTTAAACCTATTTATTTAAGTCTAAAATGACAAACTTAGACTTAATTAGGTTCAAAACGTCTTTTAAACCTATTTAACTAAATTTAAACCTTAAGCTTAATTAATTAAGTATAAAATGACAAAATTAGACTTAATTAGGTTTAAAACATCTTTTAAACTTATTTAATTAAAGTTAAACCTTTATTACATTAAATTTAATCAAACTTAAACCCTAATTAGGTCTAACCCATTAGACCTAATTAAACTATTAAGTCTTAAATAAATTAGACTTAATCAAACCTAAACCCTAATTATGTCTAACCCATTAGACCTAATTAAATCAATTAAACCTTACCTAAATTAGGTTTAATTAACCTTAAACAATTAGACTTAACCCATATTAAGTCTAATTAATCAATTAACCTTAAACAATTAGACTTAACCCATATTAAGTCTAATTAAATCAATTAAACCTTACCTAAATTAGGTTTAATTAACCTTAAACAAATTTGATTTAACCCATATTAAGTCTAATTAATCAATTAAACCTTACCTAAATTAGGTTTAATTAACCTTAAAACAATTAGACTTAACCCATATTAAGTCTAATTAATCAATTAACCTTAAACAATTAGACTTAACCCATATTAAGTCTAATTAAATCAATTAAACCTTACCTAAATTAGGTTTAATTAACCTTAAACAATTAGATTTAACCCATAATAAGTCTAATTAAATCAATTAAACCTTACCTAAATTAGGTTTAATTAACCTTAAACAATTAGACTTAACCCATAATAACTCTAATTAAATCAATTAAACCTTACCTAAATTAGGTTTAAATAATCTTAAACAATTAGACTTAACCCATATTAAGTCTAATTAAATCAATTGAACCTTACCTAAATTAGGTTTAATTAACCTTAAACAATTAGACTTAACCGATAATAAGTCTAATTAAATCAAGTGAACCTTACCTAAATTAGGTTTAATTTACCTTAAACAATTAGAATTAACCCATAATAAGTCTAATTAAATCAATTAAACCTTACCTAAATTAGGTTTAATTAACCTTAAACAAATTAGACTTAACCCATATTAAGTCTAATTAATCAATTAAACCTTACCTAAATTAGGTTTAATTAACCTTAAACAATTAGACTTAACCCATATTAAGTTTAATTAATCCATTAAACCTTGCCTAAATTAAGTTTAATTAACCTTAAACAAGTCTAATTAAGTCATTAAACCTTACCTAAATTAGGTTTAATTAACCTTAAACAATCAAACTTAACCCATATTAAATCTAATATAACCTGAATTCAACCTAACTTGAACTCAAGTTAACCTAAACCTTAGGTTCAACTTACATTGAATCTAACATAACCTAAACCTAACTTAAGTCTGACCTACATTAGACTTAAGTCAAACCAAACTTAGGTTCAACCTGACATGAATCTAAGTCAAACCTAAACCTGAACTTAAGTCTAACCCATATCAGACTTAAGTCAAAATCAAACTTAGGATCAACCCGACATGAACCTAAGTCTAACCCAAACTTAATCTTAACTCAAGACTCAACCCATATTGAACTCAAACCAACTTTAAGTATAGGTTCAACTTAACTTGGACTTAACTTAAGTCAAACCTTAACTTAAAACCAAATCATATTGAACTTTTAACTTAACTTAATTCAAACCTAAATTCAACATAAAATTTTAATTAATTCTAACATATTAGACTTAATTAAATCATCAAACCATTAATTAATTGAAATTTAAATCAACAAACCTTGATTAAGTCTAATTCATTAATATCTCAATAAACTACAGCTAAATAGACTTAATTAAAACTTAAAGTCTTACCTAAAAAGGACTTAGATGGTCAGTAATTTAATTAAGTCTAATTTTTTAGACTTGATTAACCTTTAAGTCCTATTTAAACAAGGCTTAAAACTTAATTAAGTCTATTCTAAACTAACCTTTTAACTTAAAGTTCGAGACGAGACATGAACTCAAGTTAATTAGATTCAATCAACATTGAATTTAACTTAGGTTCAACCGGACATGAACCCAAGTTAGTTCAATCAATATTGAATCTAACTTCCAACTTTTTAACTTATGTTCGGATAGACATGAACTTAAGTAGATTTAATCAATATTGAATTTAATTTAGGTTCAACCAGACATGAACCCAAGTTAGTTCAATCAATATTGAATCTAACTTCCAATCTTTTAACTTAAGTTCAGATAGATATGAACTCAAGTTAATCTAACCCAACTTTTAACTCGAATTCAAACAGACATGAATTTAAAATTTAAGTTTAAACTTAAATCAAGACATAAATTCAACATTTCAAACCAAAATCGACATAAATTCGATATTTTAACTAAAAATTCAACATAATCAACATAAATTCGATATTTCAAATAAAATTTGACTTAATCGACATTTCAAACATAAATCAACATAACCGACATAAAATTGACATTTCAAATATAAATTTGACAAATATCGATATTAAATGAAATTAATCCAATATTTCGACAAAATTAAACATTAATCAATATAATTTGACATAAACCGACATCCAGGACATGTTAAATTAAAACATCCTACAAAATTCTAAGGCAATGAACATGACATTATTTTTTGACAATCTTTTCTTTACAGGGTGAAGACAAAAAGTTTCGTTTAGATTTTCTTTGTATGTTATAGGATTTGCTAACTCTGTTTTGCAGGACGACATTCTGGACAAAAAAAAAACAAAAGCAAAAACTTTTAGGATAGTCACCAAAACAAAACAAAACAACGACATGGAAAACAAAAACAAAACTTTTAAGATAACGACATGAAAAAAAAAATCAATACTTTAAAATAATAAATATGACATGACATTTAGGAGTGATAGTGGGTACATCTCTCGTTAAAAATAAAATTTTAGAAAACAATTGATTGACATTAATCAGAAGTTTTCTTGAACAATTAAAAATTGTTTAAGATGTAATTAACTATAGAAGCTTACTTCTATAGGAGATCCAAAAGAACCCACAATAGAAATCTGTGGTTTTCCATGATTTTCTTTATATGAAAATTCTAGGATATATTATTCTAGGATATTCTTCTATAAGGATTGTCATAAAAATTCTTTTCTACTATTAGCCCTAAATTCCTCAAATCTTTCATGGGATTTATAGGAATAAAATTAGGCTAATATTAGATGGCGACTCCTCAATATCGACATTCCACACCAATCTCTTCCCGTTGTCACCAGTTGCTGCATTATCTAGGAAAATAGATCAAATTGGAATGAATTTTTCTCAAACACCTTATTTGATTGAAGAAAATTCATTAGGACAGATGATCAATTCTCAAACTTCATTAGAAATATTAAATACAATTGACAACAGACCCAATAACTAACTATTACAACTGAGGTTGAAAAAATCACCTCAATATTAACATGAATAACAACTATAGTGGTAGAAGTCAACGATGAAGGAATAATCAAGCAAACCAATTAGAACAACCAGGGTAGTACTAACTATAGACCTACTTATCCTTTTGGATTTAGTAATAGCCCACAAATTAAGAGAAGAAGTTTTATATAAAAGAAGTGGTGTTACAAATGAGAAATCAATTATGAATTGAAGGTGCTGTAATTAGAAAAATGGTGAATAAACTGTGACAAATTGCTAACGTACTTAGAAATATGCCTTAGGGAACACTTCCAATAACGTGGAAAGTAATCCTAAGGAAAAAATAAAGATTAAGAGCAAGTTAAAGCTGTCCAACTTAGGAGTGAAAAGGAATTAAACGTTGAAATTTAAAAAGAGATTGAAGTTGAGCGAGAGAATAAATAAACTGAAAAACCTAAAGAACTTGTTCCTAAGGATGTAGAAAAATTTGTCTTTCCAACTAAGATTAATATAAAAACACCACTACCTTCATTTCCTCAAAGACATAGACAACAAAAGTTAGATCAACAATTTTAAAAAATTTTTAAGATATTTAGAAAGCTTACAATTAATATTCCTATTGCTGAAGCTTTAGAATATATGTCAAGTTATGCTAAATTTATGAAAAAAAATTAAATAAAAAAGAAAGTTTGAAGAACATGAAACTGTTGCACTTTGCAAAGAATGTAGTGCAATTATTCAGAAAAATCTTACTAAAAAAATTAAAGATTCTGGTAGCTTTACTATAATTTAGAAGCTAGTACTAATCTCATACCATTATCTATATTTAGAAGTTTAGGCTGAGGAGAGATTTCTCCCACTAATGTAACCCAACAATTAGCTGATCGATATATCACCTATCCTAAGGGATTTATAGAAGAAGTTTTGGTTAAAGTGGATAAATTTATCTTTCATGTTGATCTCTTTGTGCTAGATATGGAAGAAGATATAAAATTACTATAATTTTGGGCAGATCTTTCCTTGCTACTAGACGAGCAATGATAGATGTGCAGAAAGGAGAACTGAACATGAAAGTTAACGAACAGGAAGTTACTTTTAATGTGCTTAAATCTATGAAGTATCCAACTAAAGAAAATGATAAATGTTATAGAATTGATATTATTGATTATATGATTGCTAAACATTCTCAAGAAAGATGCATAAGAGATCAAAAAGAACTAAAAAGTGAAAATGAAATTGTTTTACAAGATAAATCAAATGAAATAAATTCTAAGGATACAAATTATGTTTAGGAAAATTTTCAAATCTTAGATACAATTGAAAATAGAAAACCTATGCTTTCATCAATAGAGAAATCTCCTAAACTTGAGATGAAAGTTCTCCCTACTTATTTAAAATATGAATATTTGGGAAATTCCTTACATTACTGACCCACACTAAATATATGTGTACTAAAAATTCAATCCCCGACAACGGTGTCAAAAACTTGACCCGCAATCCGCTGATGACAAATATAATAATTAATGCTTTCAAATATATGTAATAGATAATAATAGTGGCTAGTGTATATAAATATAATTTTATCGAAAATATTTTACACACTTGAGGTACTACGTAAGTATACGTATCGTATCAAGTAATATAGGGCTTTGAAACAAAGACCCCAATATCGATCCCACGAGGAGTGAGTTATGGATTTTTAAATTTTTTAATTTTATTTTTAAGTAGTTCTTTTATAGTTATAAATTTGATATTTTTAATTTACTAGATGCAATAATAAAGCACTAATGAAATGATTGATGTAAATAGCAATAAAAAAAACAACCTTCTTCCTTTCAATTAATCCAATATTTTCTAAGATAATGATAATATTCGTGGAGAATATAAATTTATGGTATTGTGTCAAATAGAAGCATTCATATTCTTTACCCTTTGATCCAGGGTGTAAAGAACATTGGCTAGCTTATAGATCGAGTCCGGATGTATTGTCGGTAGAATGGGTTAATACTAGGCTCACACTACTAGATGTCCAAGGGTGGCTATGGTCGGCCCTACTAGTGACCCTTTCCTTCTCTATAAACCAAATCATAAGAATTTAGTCTGTCACTCTAAAAACTTATCAATTCTACGCCCATTATATAATATCTTCCTATTTATTTGCACTTCACCTTGAATAACCCGCACAAGGCCTTCGACTACCCAAGGATTCATGTGATATCTACTAGTTAAGAATTCATCTCCTTCTAGGTATCAAAACTCTTCAACAGATTTTAACAATTTAAATGGCCAATTTTAATAGTAAATTAAGATCCGGTATTAATATTATCACAATGTTTTAAAATATAAATAGTTTTTAATTCTCCAATGAATTTTATATTATCTTATTTATCTTTTCATAATTGAAAGGAGAAAGTAAACTAACTACTCATAACACATTAAATTTAAACAACAAAACATGATAATGAAACTTTGAATAAAATTACAAATACTTATCTCAAGTGTTTCTCCTACCGAACCTCTGAATTCTTCTGACTCCAAAGGAAAAAAACTTCAAAAGCACCAACTCTTTAAACTCTCAATACAAAACATAAATAAAATAACTAACTAATTTATGAAGGATAGTAAAATGTGGCCCTATAGTATCTCTCTAATTCTCTATCTAGATGGGGCTCCAGATAGGGGGCGATTTTTACCGAAGGAGTACCCTCCTATTTATAGGCTTCGAGGGTTGCCTCGAGGCACCTCTTCAAAATGTGTCCACATTCAATGAATCTTCTAGAAGGTGTGTCTGGCGCCTAGGCGCCGGAATCTGGCGCCTAGGTGCCGGACTCTGCGTCCAGTTCTTTGCACCTCTTCACTTTGGATCGCACCTCTTCGCGATTAAAACCATTTCCAAGTGTCCAAATAGATTGTATCACATGTCGTACAAACCACGAACAACTGCCAGTCTTCTAAAAGGTCCAATAACCGTTAACACCGTCAAAATAACTGTCCAAAAGTCATAAAAAATCTTGACAGATCCCGTATCGACCTGACGCTTAGGCACCGGATTCTGGCGCCTAGGCGCCAGACCAATAATTTTGACAATTTTGCATTTTGGCTCCATTTTCGCTCCTTTTTGCTCCTTTTGCTCCTTTTTCACTCTTTTTCCTTCTTGAACATTTTTCCATCACCTATATCCAAAAACACAAAAATACCTTTCGTTAAAGCATAATATCCTTAAAAATATGATAAAAATCAAGACATAAAAATGGGTATTTTTTTCATGGATCAAAATCCCCAAAACTTAAATGTTACTTGTCCTCAAGTAACCCTTTTTACTATATAAAATGTATAACATTTGGAATGAAAGATAAATATTTAAGACTCCTTGTAATTTTTGATCTTATAAAGGCTTTAGTAAATCATTAACAAAATTTCACTAACTAAGTTTAATTTTAAGAATTTAAAGAATATTCAACTACTAAATCATAAGACTTCAAAAATTTTTCATTCATTTCGAAAATAATAGAAGTTTATTATATTAAGATCACATAGATTATTTACAAGAAAAAGATTTTCATGAAAAGTCCTTCCTAAATAAAGATTCATGCATAAAAATTAAGTAAAGTATGTAACTAGTTTTCTTCATATAAGATAATTCAAGTGAAGCCAATTTTTGATTAGGCAACTCAAGCTTCACCTCTTTCTTTTTTTTTTTTTTTCACAGTGAGGATTACTGTATCTGGATAGCCTGTAAATGATTTTGAACTTCACTGTCCTTAACTTATATTTTCAAACTTTTACATTTTCACTTAATTATTATAACATGAATAGAATTTCAAAATGACTTTCAATCTTTTCTTTTTCAAGTTATAATTTTTGATTTCTTAATACTTCTAAAATTCAATTATTTCTATTATGAATAGAAAAATTTCTTAATCTTATTCTTCTTTAAGTTAAATAATTCTATTCTTAAAATCAATCAAAGTTATTAAAATTTTGGTTAAGTCCACTAAATTATTTATAATTTCAAAAATTTAAGTGGTCTTAAATAGATTCTTCATTCCTTATGTTATGTTAAGATTTTTTTTAGAAAATATTAGTTTATTAAGGATAAATAAAATTTAAATTTGCATGTATTTTTCCTTCCCCCAAACTTAAGTTTTGGTATATCTTAAAAAAAATAAAGTATAAGAGAAAGAAAAGTATAATTTAAAAAGGAATTTTATAAGCATGTAAAAAAAAATTCTAGAAAGAAATATAATTTACTTCTACACATGCTTTTTATGAATATTACAGAAATGATAAAGCATAAAAAAGTAAGCATGCTCAAAAAAAATTTTTTTTTTTTAAATTTTATATAGCAGTAGTTGAATTAAATAACTATATTACTAACAGAAATAGAATAACGTTACTAACTATTCTAGAATACTAAGCAGTAGGCTGAAACAAAAATAAGCACAAATTCATTCAAATTTCAGTCTGCAACTAAATATCTAAAACAGTCTCAACATCAAACAATTCATACAAAGTCTCATAAACAAATCTAAACTAGCAAACAACAAACAACAATCAGTACTAGCAAAAAAAACTAAACTAACAACAGACTCAGCACATCTCAGAGGTAAATCAGGCTACTAATCAGCATGCGTAGCATCGTCATCGTCATCACCAAAAGAAAACTCCACATCCTTAGGATCAACATATAGTGAAAATCTAGGACAGGTGGGAAGCCGAATATCATGCTCACGCCTTCAAGAATCTAACTAAAGACTGCGAATACTCAGCATCATACTCACTCTTCCTCTGGGTGTAATCAGATAGGTGATCAATTTTCTTATCCATAGTATCAACTCTGCAGTGAGTTAGAAATAACTCATTCTGCTGCTCCAGAAATTGATCATGCATCAATTCCCAAAAACTAGACGGTGGCTCAGCAGTAGAAGTAGAAGGTCTGGAAGTGGAAGCTCTACCTGGAGTAGGTGCAGAAGTAGAAGGGGCTGTAGATCTCTTCCCACGAAGATGATCATAGATACTAACACTCTCCTGCTTAATTGGCTTGGTAGACTTCAGCTTCTCCTCAGAAATATCAGCAGTGACTCCATTATTCACACATAAAGTATAAATCAGAGATGGGAATCCTAGTCCTACGTGAAGTACTGGATCTAGCGATGAGACTCACGAAATCATAAATAATACTGCCGACATCTATCGGCTTCCTCTCCTGAATGCAGTAGTTTAAGATAGCTCGATCTCTAGTCACTTCGCTCAGGTGGTTGGAAGGTATAAGTCTTGCAGAAATAAAGTAATGCCATGCCTTTGAAATACCATTTAACTTAGAAGATTTGAAATTTACCCGTTTATCATTCCGGATCTTCCAAGCTCCAGTGCCGTCAGTCAAATAAGCAATAATCATCTCAAGATCTCCCTCAGATGGAGATAATCCAGAATAGTAGCACTCGATGGTAGGTGGCAGTCCATAAAAAACATTGATCCTTTCCGGAGTAAATCCTACTGTTGACCTCATTTTTGATGAGGTCTTCTCTTCTTCTCTTTAGTACTTAGGATCTAGCCTTAGGCTTTTCCTTTGACTATCTTAGAGGACTAGAATTGGGACCCACCTTTTAGAAATTCAAACCACTTCTTAACTCCCTGCAAACTCCACAAACTTGACTATAGACCCCTAATCACCTAGAGGGTTGAAATCAAATGTGGAAGTTTAAAGGATGAGTTCCTATAGGACTCTTTGGCCTTAGGACTGCCCTGGGTGGCCTGGTCTGGTAAAGGGCTGACTTACACATACACTACACCTATGCACTACACTTTCACACACCTCCTAAAACACACCCTTACCCAACTTAACTTCCTGACTCATGTAGGTGATTCACATGGATGGTCCTTAACCCCAAGCCCTGGCTAAGAGGGTTAGGAACAACATGGTGAATGCCTCAAAATGAGTCCCTTCATGGCTCATGTGGGCTTGATATGGCTTCATGGCTCAACAAAAATGATTTCATTTCACTTACATCCACCCGATCTTCGATTTTCCAAATTTTCGATTTTTGACCCCGGGACCCAACACCCGCCAACCTACCCAAAGCCACCGAATAGCCCAAATTTCTAAAAAAAGTTTCCAAATTACCCAAAATCCTCCAAAATCAATCCCAAACATTCCCACATCACTCAAACTGATCATCCATATCCAAAAATATCAAAAATTCCAAAAATACCCCCCAATACCTTCCAAATACCCAAAATACCCAATTGACCCAAATTCTAGTCCAATTCAATTCTAAACTTCAATTCAACATCCCAAACACCAATCTAGACCAAAGCCAAGCTTAATTTGATTGAAATTTGGGTCCAATTTCACTTTTGGCCTTAAAGCCCAATTTGGACCTATGACCCAAACCTAACCCAAACTCACCCAATTCAACTCCAATTAATCCCAAATCTTTTCCAAACCTTCCTTAACATCCCCATGAACAAAACACTAACATGATTTGCTCAAAATTTAGACCCAAACCCCACTCAAATTCAACCCAAAATCAAAAAGCCCAATTTTGACCTAAACCTAAACCTAGCCCAAATAAGCCCAAACCCCAAAATCAAAACCCAACCAAAGCCAAAACCTCTTTGAAACACTCCCAAAAACATTTCCCAACATTAATTTCACATCAACTTCAACTCTAGCCCAACTTTGGCCCATGGTAGCCCATTTTGGCCCACTTTAGCCTCTTTACCAAAAAGCCCGTATCCGACCCAATTCGAACCCAAATCACCTCAAACTTGTTTCAAACCACTCATGAAGCATCCCTAAACCAAACTCAACAATTATTTGGCCCAAGCCTTTACCAAAATTTCATCCCAAAAATCCATTTTAAAATTCAAAAGCCCACTTTCCTAAACCATTTAAAAGCCCATCTAAAACCATTTCAATGAGCCCAAAATTGGCCCTAAAGCCCACATGACATTTCCATTTGCCATCCATTTAATCAAAATCATTCCCTAAGTTTCAATTCCATCATCAAATAAATATAAATCAAGCACCATGCCAAATTGCCCAAAAATACCAAAATATTCCTAAAATCCATTTTCATGAAATTGACCCAACCTTTTCCCGAGCCAAATGGAGCCATGGAGCCATGCACAAGCCATATGCAAGCCATGAGAGCCTCTTTACATGTCACCATGCCATTTTGGGCAAAAGGAGGAGGCTCTTTCCTTAATTCCTAAAGGTGATTAACCACTCCCACGACTCCCCTTAATCTTGCTTAAGCTTAATTGTACTTGGATGGTGACCATTCCCCATCTGATTAGCTGACCCAAATCACTTTCTATTCGGCCTAAACAAAGCCTTGGGTGGTGCACCTAGCCCAAATGGAGGGGTTGACCAATTTGAGCCAAAAATAAGCCCTCTCCCATTCCATTCTAATCCAAGCCTTTTACACATGGCATTTGCCGATTGATTGCACCAAGTCCCGGCCACGACCCACCGACCTCGAGGGTGACCCATGCACTGGCCGGCCGGCCACCCGATCAGCCGGAAAACACCATGCCGAAACCTTGGGAGAAGCCGAGCTTTGAAATTCCATCTTGCTGAGCTGCCCCACTCCAAATGGTCACCATGGCTGTTCTTCACATGCCAAGAGCAGCTGATCCCAGCCCTCAACTCCCCCTGGGAGGCCCTCCAGCCATGCCTATTTAAACACCACCCCCTCACGGCCATGAGAAGAGAGTTGCAAAAACCTTGCCAAAACTCTGCCAAAATTGTTCCAGACCCCTCCTCATACACGAGCACTTGATCCCAGGTGAGATCCCCCTGCCATTTCTTCTCTCGTGAGCTCGATTTCGAGTTGAAATCCAAGCCCAAAACCAGGACACTTCCACGGTGAACCAATCCCCAAATTGATTGGTCCTACACCTTCACCGGACCAAGGGAAGGTGTCCACCAGCAAAAGCCCCATCTCCGGGCCACCCGGTTGCTCCGGACTCCAAGCTTTGTGATCGAGTCGTGGTCGAAGTTCGACCTAGACAATTCACCGAGACCGGGAGACTTCATGCGGAGCTTGCCGGGATCCGATCGAAGGTGCAACAACTCTCGGATCGAAGCTTCACTTCTCTCGAGCAAAGGTATGAGCTAATTCTTCATCCCGAGCTTCACGGAGATTCTCCATTTCAAATGCCTTAATTTCAATGCATGTTTACAGTATGGATGTGTTCGTCTCTTGAAGACGAATCCATAGAAGCATAAGAACACGAAAATCCATTGAGAATCGAGTGAGTTCTTAGGGTTAGAGTGTGGACGGTCACGGGATCACACCGGTCATGGACGATGAACGGATGCGCGTCCATTTAATACACGCGCGGACGGACGGCTCGGATGGCGTCGGACCGGGAGACGGTACGAGAGCCGTGGGGCCCGGCTGCGCGACTCGGATGGCGGCGTCGAATGGGAGCGCGCCGCGCGGCATTTCGGAGGCTGCTCGAGGTTGACGCGGCGGCCGCGTGGATAAGTAGATAAATAGGGTATTTTCCTATTTATTTAATTCCCAGAACTTTAAAAATCCATATCTTTGTGTAGAAAAATCACAAAAATAAAATAAAAATACCCTCTTGCTCAGTGAACAGAGGAGAATAATGTGAAAAAGAAATTAATTAATTTTGTCCAGTATTTTATTTTTAATTAATTATTTACTCCCTGCATTGTTTTAATTCTCCATGCATGTATACAATTCACCATGGCATGAGACCATAGGGCTTTTGAAGCCTCCGAACTTAGGGACATTCCCTGAATTTCCCAAGGTCGGAGGCCATCTCTGTGAAAAGTTATTGATTTTTCAAATGCATGTTGCTGATTTAAGTATTTTAATTTCAAAAATTAGCATGTTGTGAAATAAATTCTAGGAAAATTTGGTGATGTTCCTTATGACCGAGAGAACCCTAGGAAAAATAGGATTTGAGTTAATTCACTTAGATTAACCCTAATTGGCTTAAACACCCAAAATAGACCCCTAATTAATTAGAGTTAACCATAGATCAAATTGACTTGAAATCAATTCTCCACTGACCTTTAGGGTCAGAGGAACCCATCATAAAAATTTGAGGTCAATTGGACTTGGTTAGCCCCACTAATTGGGTTGATTAAGCCACTTAGCCATTTTAAACTTTAAAAATTCATAACTTTCAAAATATCTTTCAAAAATTCACCAAATTGGTTTTGGAGTCTCTCTGATATCAGGGGAGTTTAAGAAAATTAAAATTTCAATTTTCTAAAAAAGTTGATTTTTAATATTATTTTAATATTTTTAATAATTAAAAAATAATAAAAATCACAAAAATAATAAAATTCACTAAAATGTTATATTTTGAATTTTAATCACTTGGGAACAAGTCCCATATTTTTCCTAGGTCTATTTAGTGAGATATTAATTTTTAAAGCTCTAGGGTAATTTTAAAATTAAAAAATGTATTTTCTAGCTTTTTCATCAAAATAATTATAATAAATCAAAGAAAAATCAGAAAATTGCAAAGTTTGGTTCTCTGGAATCCTTGATATCAGAGAGAATTTTAAAAATTATAAAATTTATTTTTCAACATTTATTTTATTTTTAAATTAATTAATACTCCAGAATTTAAAATAATTCTAATAAATAAAATATAATTCAAAAAAATTACAAAATTTGGTCCAAGTGGTCCTCTGGTCATTAGGAATGTCCCCTAATTTTCTTAAGGACAGAAACTTTCCCTTGGACATGTCATTGAATTTTCCTTGGAAATTCCTATTTTCTACTAAAAATAATTATATAAATAAATTAAATGCAGAAAAATCACATTTTCTCCTCTCATGTCTTTATTGACATATGAGTGAAGTCTCATAAAAATTTCAAGTTCATTTGAGTTCAATTTAGTGAGTTATGAAATTATTAGGCTTAAAGGGCAAAATGGTAATTAAAATTTTAACCCTTAATTAAAACTTTAGGTTTAATAAAAATTAACAAGTTTGGATGATTGAAATTTAAATAATTGAAGGGTAGAAACCCATTAAGCAATTTAAAATGATTAAACTTTAATTAAATAATTAATTGAATTTGGAAGAATAATAAATTTGGAATTATTAAAATAGGGATATTATTAGGAAGAGATTTATTCTTTAATTTAAAAATCCCTAAATTAATCATCTCATTAATACTCAACTCTTAATTAAAGTGATAACTCAAATTTAAAATATTAAAAGACTTAATCATTAAATTAAATTAAATCATTAAACTCTTTCAAAAATTTTCAATTAAATTAAATTAAATTAAGATTAAAAGTTGAATTAAATTAAATTAAAATTAAGTTAAATTAAATAAACAAATTAAATTAAATTAAATGAATTAAATACATTAAATTAAATAAATAAATAAAACAAAATTAAATTAAATTAAATAAAATAAATAAATAAAATAAAATTAAATTAAATTAAATTAAATTAAATTAAATTAAATTAAATTAAATTAAATTAAATTAAAATTAAATTAAATTAAATTAAAATTAAATTAAATTAAATTAAGAAATTAAATCAAATAAATTAAATTGAATTAAATTAAATCAAATCAAATTAAATTAAATAAATTAAATTAAAATAAATTAAATTAAATTAAATTAAGTTGAATTAAATAACCTCACTTAAGACATGAAGAAATAAATCTAAGATAACTTGAACACTATTCCAAACTTAAATCATTAATTTGAACTTAAATTTGAATCGCAAATCATTAAGAATCATTTTGCCCTTAGGAGCTTTAGTTATCATAACTCCTAAATAGAACATTAAAATGTTACTTCACTTATAGGACATTCAAATGTCCTAGTTCATTGAACGAGTTAACAAAACTTGAAAACCTCGGACGATCGATTCATTTACACAATTAAATTTATTTGGACTTGAAACAATCCTAGAAATATTGAAAAGATGTTTAAGATTCTTCTTAAGCACTTCCTCGATATGATAGGATATCTACAAGAACGATTGAACTTAATTGTTCTTTGATGAAGAAAATCGTCTTCGAGCTAAAACAAAAGAACCTAGACGTCATAGGAAACGACTAGTTATAGGATTAGGAATTTGGTAGAAAACCATAAACCTTTCCCTTAGCTTTACCTAGGAACTTGCTTAAATATTCTAATCGTGTTTTAAGTGCGAGCTTGGGATGACGGGAAGACCCTCCAGGGTATGCTTTTATTTTATTGCAATTTATTTTATTGCAATTTATTTAATCGCATCGCACTTTATTTTTCTTGCATGATAAACAACGATTGCATGAAAACCGACACCTTTAGGACAGAAACCAAAACGAAACCCAAAATTAAAATAAAAGACACTACGAAGATAAAATTCACCTCCACAACATTTCAAAATATAAGACAACTCAAAATTTAATCACAAACGGAACACAAAACTACAACTACAACTAAATTAAAACGTCTCATTGAATGATCGGGAATACCTCGGATGATGTAACCCACGTGTTGCTAACGGGATTTCCCACGGTCTAAATGAAAGTGCGGAACTCATTTAGTTGAGTTTAGCAAATTCATCCGGACTAAGTGAATTCGATGAAAATAACGGTGCCGGGATGACGGAACCGGTGGGATCTTAATCGGTTCGTTTAATCGACTTTAAGATACGTTTTAATTAAAACACAAAAAACACTTGGAAATTAAGACTTCTCTAAACCAGAACACTTCTCTCATCTCCCGATTTATGATTTCCAAAACTAAACCTCTGCAACAACAAGGAGCTCGGAGCATGGTGGGCAGCACGGCCATCGTCGTCGGCAAAACTTGAACCTACTTCGACAAAACTTTCTTAGAATTAAATAACAAAGCCATAGGACTTCGAGGTAGTTTGCTGAGTGCAACATAAATCCTCGACTCTTCGTTAGGCATTTGCATTGCAAATTAAGCCCTAACCGGTCTTAGGATTCAGAGGTAGTCGTCCGATACGACATAAACCCTCGTATCTTCTAGGCGATTTGTATGATTCTATCATATAAATATAAGCCCTAATTAACTAAATTGGCAAGATTAAAACATTAAATAAACAATAGGACTTTCTTAAATCCAAGCCAAACAATAGGATAGTCGGGAAATTACGAAGTTCACTTCGAATCCATAATTTCCCCTACTTTTCTTCCTTTGAATTTCCAAAATAAAATGTTCCAAATTTGATCCATTCCCTATTGAAATTCCAAAATTCAACCCCTTGAAAACTTAAACTTTGAAATTCTTGAGAGCGAATTATTGATTATTATCGAGAGTTTTCTTAGGTGATTCCCGTCACTTAAGATGTAATTAAGCTATAGGGGCTTGCCCTTATAGGGAACTTTAAGAACCCGAGTAATATAAACCCTGTTTAATAGTTTCATATTAAGCAGGGGAATTTGTCGGCTTATAAAATTGGTTCGCGGACCAAACGGATGTCACAAACCTTTCTAGTTTATTTAATCGAGCCCCATTATCGAAGCGGTGTGTCTATTCTTCGGGATAGATACACGGTTTGTGATGCGGCGCTCGTTTATATAAACTATTCGGGATGTGAGATCGGTTTGATTTCATATCTTAAAATTTTCAAATTTAAAATTATTTTCAAAATCAAATACTACTTTTCAAATTATTTATTTAAATTAAATTAAAATTCGCCGACAATTTTTGTAGGCGACTCCCTTTTTTAAAATACAACACACAACCTAAAAATATGCTGACACCTACTCCAACAACTCTGACGAAGACTTCGTAGTCTTCCGCATCCAAAAAGTTAGCATAAAATTCGCGCACAACTGGAATAACAGCAACATCGGTGAAATAACGGAATTGTTGCCGGTTGTGCGCAACGATCGTGTTCTCGATCATTTCACCGGGATTGTAAAAGCTTCGCTCTGAGATAAATTTTCTGGACATCGCAAATTCGTGATATCAAAAATGTGCTGCCGCAGTCGCGAACTTGCTACTGTCAAAATTTTCTCGTACCTTTCCTCGCTTAGATTTCGGTGTCATCTAAACGTGAAAGAAAACACAAATAAATTAAGGAATCAAAGATTTAAACTCTTTTTAAGCTTAAGAAACTTAAATGAGTTTAAAAATTCATGGAGAAACATTAAAAATCAAAAATTTTCTCAAAATTTTGATTTTTAGCCAAAAATAAGAAAATCTATGGTGAAAATAAAAAATAAATGGATTAGAGTGTATATCTGACCTTGAGATGAAGAAATCAAGTGATTTCGGGCTCAAAATCTTGATGTTTTGACCTCAAAATGGATTTAGAAGGTGGGTTTTCGCGAAAAAGAGGAAGGAGATGAAGCTTAGGTGTCAAAAAGGGCTAATGGGGGTTTAAATGATGATATTCAGGTAAGCAGGCCGAACCGGCGCCTAGGCGCCAGACTCGCCTTTCCAAAAAAATCACTTTAAAAATTTTATTTTCCACCAAAATTCATAAATTAAACTTGTAATTACTCATATAAGAGTATTGCTTCAGTTTCCATCTTCCAAAATATTTTCAAAAATTTTAAAAATTAAAAATTAAATCAAACAATTAAACACAAGTTTAAATCAAACTCTTCTAATTCTTTTCATGATTTTCAATTTCCGGCTCAATACAATTCAGATAAGTATCATAACATGATTCAAGTTCTAACAACAATCAAACAACACAAATTTGAAAGCAAATACAACACACATTGAACATGAAAGAAAACACACAAACAAACACAATCGATTCACTAAATCGATACAACGACGCACTAGAGAAATCACAATCTCACCACATCACTATCTAATTCCCATTATCTTGGCAAGGAAAACTATTCAGCCCACTTGGAAAGAATGCTAACGCCCTCAGAAAATCCGTAGCCATTTTCTCATCGATCCAACTGTTCTTCACATACATCTCCACTTGAGCATCTTGATAAGCCGCTAGATGATCAAATTGAAGTTTTGCCTGCCATTCTAGATGTTCAATTTGATGAAACATCTCATGAAGGCGATCTCCAATGCTTTTAAATTCTGCTTTAAACTTATCTAGGGGACTAGAAATTTTCTCTAAACTTACAGCGATGAAACCATTGAAGTAGGGTTGAGGATCCTTTGAGACCTTATCTCTAGCCTCTTCTCCAAGATTTCTCCTCCCCGTTTCTTTAAAAATCCTCTCTAATCTCTCATGAATGGAGTGTATGGGTCGAAATAATGATTGCATAGGGATTGGGGACGAAGATAGGGTAATTTATAAGAGAAAATCGTGTAAAAAACTGAAGATTTTCGGTTTTGACACGATACAGTAACTAGGCGCCAAATCTGGCGCCTAGGTGCCGGACCCATCGACACATAGTTTACTCGGCGCTTAGGCGCCAAATCTGGCGCCTAGGCGCCAGAACCATGTTCGTCTCCGTTTCGCCTAACGTCAAATTTCAAAGTTTCATTCTCCAAAATAGGTAATTTAGAATGGTAAGATCAATATAGACTCAGTAACACAAATTATAAGCAATCATAATGAAGGTTAACTTGATCTCCTTTTTACTCATATATGAAATATAGTGATCCAATGTCTAAGCTTTATATATTTCGAGATAATTTTCAGCTTAAGTCAATAAAGACTTGTTAGAATCAAATTTTCTAAAGTAATATAAAATTAAATAAGACCGAGGCATAACCTTACATCAAAAATGTAAAAACACACAAAACAACGAATAACTATGGGTTGCCTCCCACAAAGCGCTTAGTTTAACGTCGTCAGCCCGACCTAATTAAGTTTTTAATCAGGTAGACTCAACTCATAAGCCTCTTTATAAATCTTTTTAATATCTCCCAAATAAGGCTTTAGTCTTAATCCATTAACTTTAAAAAATTTTCTCGTTTTGGGATCTTTAATATCCACGACTCCATAATGGTATACTTTTTCAATTATATACGGTCCTATCCATTTTGATCTTAATGTTCCAGGAAAAAGTCTTAAACGAGTTTTAAATAATAATACTTCTTGTCCAGGCTCAACTATTTTTTCTGAAATCTTTTTATCATGTAATATTTTCATTTTCTCTTTATAAATCCTTGCATTTTCATATGATTCATTTCTTATTTAATCCATCTCATTTAATTGCAATAATTGTGTTTCTCCTGCAGTATTCAAATTAAAATTAAACTCCTTTATCGCCCAATAAGCTTTATGTTCGAAGTTCAACGGGTAAGTGACAATGTTTACCATAAACTAACCTGGTAAGGTGACATTCGATTGGTGTCTTATAAGTCGTTACTATGAGCCCATAATGCGGAATCAAGTCTATCGACCCAATCGGTTCTTTTAAGATTAACGAGTCTTCTCTAAAATTCTTTTAATTTCTCTGTTTGATACTTGACCATTCCACTTCTTTGTGGGTGATATGCGATTAGAATTCGTGTTTGATTCCAAAATTTTCCAATAATGATTGAATTCTTATATTTCTAAAATGACTTCCACCATACTGTGATAATTACCTTAGGCATTCCAAATCTTGAAAAAATCATCTTCTTTAAAAATTTTGAAACACTTTTGGAATCACGAGTTAGGTAAAGCTACGACTTAATCCACTTTGAAACGTAATCAACCACTAATAAAATATAAATCTTTCCGAGATGATGGTACAAATGGTCCCATAAAGTCTAAACCCCATATATCGAAAATTTCAACTTCCAATATATAGTTTAGAGGCATTTCATCTTTCTTGGATATATTTCCCATCCTTTGACATCGATCACATGTTTTCACATAATGCCTCACATCTTTAAATAAGGTAGGCCAATAAAATCCTGAATTTAAAATTTTAAATTTAGTTTTATCTTCTCCAAAGTGTCCTCCAAATTCAGAATCATTACATTTTTGAATAATAGCATAAGTTTCTTCATAAGGTACGCATCTTCGAATTACAGAATCTCTTCCTAATTTAAATAAATGAGGATCTTCCCAAATATAAGATTTAGCATCATTTTTAAATTTCTTAATAAATTTGTTATCCAATCCATAAAGTAAAATATTGCTAACTAAACAGTTAACTATATATGCATACCAAGGTGTTTGGCATCCTTGAATAACATACAAATGTTCATCAAGAAATTTCTCATTTATATTTTCTTCAGTAATAACATCATTCTTAATTCTAGATAAATGATCAGCAATTTGGTTGTCTGTTCCTTATCTATCCACTATTTGAAAATCAAATTCTTGTAGAAGTAAAACCCATCTTATCAGTCTAGGTTTAGCATCTTTTTTCAACATTAAATATTTAATAGCGGAATGATCAGTATGAACTATGCATTTGGTACCAAAAAGATAAGTTCTAAATTTATCAAAGGATATACTATAGCTAAAAGCTCTTTCTCAATAGTAGTGTAATTTCTTTGAGTTTCTGTAAGAGTTTTACTAGCATAATATATAACTTTAAAAAATTTTTCATATTTTTGTCCCAATATAGCTCCAATTGCAAAATCACTTGCATCGCACATTAATTTAAAAGTTTTATTCCAATTAGGTGCAATAATTATAGGTGCAGTTATTAATTTTTCTTTTAAAATATTGAAAGCATTAACACAGTCTTTATTAAATTCAAATTTAGCTTCTTTTTCCAATAAATGAGAAAGATGTTTAGTAATTTTAGAAAAATCCTTTATATATCTTCTATAAAATCCGAGCATGACCTAGAAAACTTCTCGCATCGATACTTGATAGTAGGGGGTTGCGGTTCAGTAATAATTTTTACTTTTGCTTGATCAACTTCCATCCCTTTTTGTGAAACTTTATGACCAAGTACAATGCCTTCCGTGACCATAAATTGACATTTTTCCTAGTTAAGAACTAAATTTGTTTCTTCACATCTTTTCAGAACTTTGGAAATATTTTCCAAACAAGACTCAAAAGAAGTTTCAAAAACTGAAAAATCATCCATGAATACTTCAATTTTATTTGTCACTCAAATCACAAAATATTGACATCATACATCTTTGAAAAGTTGCAGATGCATTACATAAACCAAAAGGCATTCTTCTAAAGGCAAATGTTCCATAAGGACTTGTAAATGTTGTTTTCTCTTGGTCCTCAGGAGCGATAAGTAATTGATGATAACCAGAATATCCATCCAGAAAACAGAAATATGAGTGTCCAACTAATTTGACAAGCATTTGATCCAAGAAAGGTAAAGGAAAATGATCCTTTCTAGTAGCGTCATTTAACTTCCGATAATCAATGCAAATTCGTCATCTAGTAACTTGTCTTGTAGGAATTAGTTCATTTTTATCATTGACAGTGACATTTACTCTTCCTTTATTCGGAACACAATGAATAGGACTTACCCATTGGCTATCCGAAATATGATAAATAATTCCAGCATCTAACCATTTTAAAATTTCTTTTTTAACAACCTCTTTCATGATATGATTTAATCTTCTTTGCGGTTCAATAGTTGGTTTAAAAATTTCTTCCATTAAAATTCTATGCATACAAATGGAAGGGCTTATTCCTCTTATATCAGCAATAGTCCAACCAAAAGCTTTCTTATAATTCTTTAACTCTCATATTAATTTTTCTTCTTGACCTAAACTTAGCTCAGAAGAAATAATAACAGGTAAAGTTAATGAATTTCCAAGAAATGTATACTTTAAATGTGAAGGTAACATTTTTAATTCCGAGTTCGAGGGCTTTTTTAATTGAGGGTAAAAGTATATCATTTTGAGTTATGTCTAAAGTTTCCCGAGTTATCTTTAATATAATGAGTTTCTTTAAATAATTCTTCTTCTTTTAGTTCTTCATTTTCATCAGTTAAAATTTCAATTTCTTCTTCAGGAATGATTTTAGATTTTTCTCGATAGTGTTTTTCAATTATAAAATAAAAAATATCCATTCGATAGCATTTTTATTTGTCAGGGTACTTCATCGATTTAAGAACATTGAATTTAATCTCTTGATCATTAACTCTCATAGTTAATTCTCCTTTTTGCACATTAATCATAGCTCGTCCGGTAGCTAGAAAAGGTCTCCCTAAAATAATTGGTATTTCTTTATCTTCTTCCATATCAAGTACAATGAAATCCACGGGAAGATAAATTTATCTACTTTAACAAGTACATCCTCTATGATCCTTTAAGGTAAGTGATAGATCTATCGACTAGCCGAAGGGTTACGAGTGGTGGGAGTAATCTCTCCTAAATTCAACCTTCGATAAATAGAAAATGGCATGAGATTAATACTAGCTCCTAAATCACATAAAGCTTTTCCACAAAATTTTTCTCCAATAGCACAAGGTATAGTAAAACTTTCAGGATCTTTATGTTTCTGAGGTAATTTCTTTTGAATTATTGCACTACAATCTTCACTTAATGCAACAGTTTCAAAGGCTCCAAATTTTCATTTTTACTTAATATATCCTTTATAAATTTTGCATAAGTTGGCATCTGTTCCAAAGCTTCAGCAAAAGGTATGTTTATAGTTAGTTTCTTAAAAATTTCAAAGAACTTAGAAAATTGAGGATCAAGCTTCTGCTGTTTTAATCTTTAAGGAAAAGGTGGTGTTGGTTTTTCAACTTCCACATTAATAGAAATATTAGTTTGATCTTGATTAGGAGGAGGAGTTTCTTTAGGTTTTTCAATCTCTTCAACCTCAATCTCTTTTTCAATTTCATTCTGCATTCTTTCTTTTAATTCCTTTCCACTTCTAAGTTGTACTGACTTTAACATGTTCATGTTCTTTTCCAATTTCTTTTGGATTAATTTCAACATTACTAGGAAGTGTTCCTGGAGGTCTGTAATTAATTAAATTAGCGATTTGTCCCATTTGATTCTCAATATTACGAATAGCAGCATTTTGATTTTGTAATTGATACTCATTTGTAAAATTAATTCTTCTATTGATAACTTTTTCTGTTGATTATTAAATCCAGGTGGTTTATAATTTGAATTTACTTGATCATTCTAATTTCCAGTTGGATGAGATTGATTATTACCCCCTTTGAAAACAGATTATTTTTACTAGCAATAGCTTGTAAAGTTTCAATAGTTTGAGAATCTTCAATATTAGATGAGTTGTTATGTGATATGTTGATGGCAAAATTATCTAATTTCCTAGATATTGCAGCTACTTGTGAAGCTAAGATAGAAAAGGCTTCGTTATCTTGAATACTTGACATTATTTTAGGATTAATCCTTTCAAAAGGTCATTGAAAATTATTGTTAGCCATTTCTTCAATTAAAGTATAAGCTTCTTCAAATGATTTAGACATTAAAGAACCTCCAGCAGCAGCATCAATAATTAATTTTAGTGATCCAATTAAACAATTATAAAATGTTTGAATAATTAACTAATCAGGTAAAGCATCATGAGGACATTTTCTTAATAGTTCTTTAAATCTTTCCCAAGTTTCATAAATTGTCTCCCCGTCAAATTGAAGTAATTCATTTCTTAATTTAGCAGTTTTAGAAGGAGAAAAATATTTAGCAAGGAATTTTGTGCCATTTCAGCCCATGTTTTAATAGAACTTGTTGCTAATGAGTTCAACCACATCTTTGCTTTATCTCTTAAAGAAAAAGGAAAGATTCTTACTCTAATAGCATCATCAGAAACATTGTTACATTTAAAGGTAGCACAAAGTTTTAAAAAACTAGCAAGGTGTAAATTTAGATCCTCATTTGGTGTTCCTCCAAATTGATTATTTTGCACTATTTGAATGATAGATGGTTTAAGCTCAAAAGAATTAGCATCTACAGTAGGTATTTGAATATTACTATGAAGTTTATCAGCTGTAGGGTTAGCATAATCCCTTAATGGTTTGTAAACATTTTGTTCAATAATTTCAATTGGATTTTGTAAATTGTTATGTAAATTAGCCATCTCTTGGATTTTTTGAGTTTGTTTTCCTTTTTTAATTCCTTTAACAGTTCTTTCTAATTCAGAATCTAAAGGTAATAATCCTTCAGATCCAGCACTACGCATAAAAAGTAAATTAACGAGAAATAAAATATCTACTTATTATAAAATTTTTTTTTATTATATATATATTATTATTATTATTATTTTTGGTATTTTATATTTTTTTCAATAAAAGAAAATGAATAAAATAAAATAAAAATATTTAAAATCTAAAAATTTGCCTCTGCTCCTCCCCGGGCAACGGCGCCAAAAACTTGACCCACGCTAAATATATGCGTACTAAAAATTCAATCCCAGGCAACGGTGCCAAAAACTTGACCAGCAATCCGGTAATGACAAATATAATAATTAATACTTTCAAATATATGTAATAGATAATAATAGCGGCTAGTGTATATAAATATAATTTTATCGAAAATATTTTACACACTAGGGGTACTACGCAAGTATACATATCGTATCAAGTAATATAGGGCTTTGAAACAAAGACCCCATTATCGATCCCACGAGGAGTGAGTTATGGATTTTTAAATTTTTTAATTTTATTTTTAAGTATTTCTTTTATAGTTATAAATTTGATATTTTTAATTTACTAGATGCAATAATAAACTAGTAATGAAATGATTGATGTAAATAGCAATAAAAAAACAACTTTCTTCCTTTCAATTAATCCAAGATTTTCTAAGATAATGATAATATTCGTGGAGAATATAAATTTATGGTATTGTGCCAAATAGAAGCATTCATATTCTTTACCATTTGATCCAGGTGCAAAGAACATTGGCTAGCCTATAGATTAGGTCCGGATGTATTGTCAGTAGAATGGGTTAATCTAAGCTCACACTACTAGATGTCCAAGGGTGGCTATGGTCGGCCCTACTAGTGACCCTTTCCTTCTCTATAAACCAAATCACAAGAATTTAGTCTGTCACTATAAAAACTTATCAATTCTACGCCCATTATATAATATCTTCCTATTTATTTGTACTTCACCTTGAATAACCCGCACAAGGCCTTCGACTACCCAAAGATTCAAGTGATATCTACTAGTTAAGAATTCATCTCCATCTAGGTATCAAAACTCTTCAACAGATTTTAACAATTTAAATGACCAATTTAAATAGTAAATTAAGATCCGGTATTAATATCATCACAAAGTTTTAAAATATAAATAGTTTTTAATTCTCCAATGAATTTTATATAATCTTATTTATCTTTTCATAATTGAAAGGAGAAAGTAAATTAACTACTCAGAACACATTGAATTTAAACAACAAAACATGATAATGAAACTTTGAATAAAATTACAAATACTTATCTCAAGTGTTTCATCTACTGAACCTCTGAATTCTTCTGACTCCAAAGCAAATAAACTTCAAAAGCACCAACTCTTTAAACTCTCAAAACAAAATCTAAATAAAATAAATAGCTAATTTATGAAGGATAGTAAAATGTGGCCCTAAAGTATCTCTCTAATTCTCTCTCTAGATAAGGCTCTAGATAGGGGGGCGATTTTTTCTGAAGGAGTACCCTTCTATTTATAGGCTTCAAGGGTTGCCTGTTGACCTCAATTTTGGTGAGGTCTTTTGCTTCACTCTTTAGTACTTAGGATCTAGCCTTAGGCTTTTCCTTTGAATAATCTTAGAGGACTAGAAATGGAACCCACCATTTAGAAATTCAAACTACTTCTTAACTCCCCGCAAACCCCACAAGCTTGATTGTAGACCCCTAATCACCTAGAGGGTTGAAATCAAATGTGGAGGTTTAAAGGATGAGTTCCCAATACTTATTCGGCACTTAGGAATACCACCGGTGGCTCGGTCCAGTGAAGGTTGACTTGCACATACACTACACTCTCACACACATTCCAAGTCCTAAAACCACATTCTCACCCAACTTGACTTCCTGACTCATGTAGGTAATTCATATGGATGGTCCTTAACCCCTAAGCCCCTAGCTAAGAGGGTTAGGAACAACATAGTGAATGCCTCAAATGAGTCCTCTCATGGCTCATATGGGCTTAATATGGCTTCATGGCTTAACCAAAATGATTCCATTTCACTCAGACTTGATCAATCTTTATTTTTCCAAAATTTCAGTTTTTGACCCCCTGGGCCCCGGACCCACCAAACCTACCAAATACCCTCGAAGCTACCCAAAAATTGCAAAATCACCTAAATTACCCAAAATTCCATAAAATTAATCCTAAACATTTCCCTCCACTCAAATTGACCATCTTTGGCCAAAAATACCAAAATTTCCAAAAATACCCCAAAACCCCCCATAATTACCAAAATACCCTTTTACCCCAAAAATCCAAAAATTCTAAAAATTCCCAGAAAATTTCAGAAAATCTCAAATATTCTAAATTTCATTTTATTCAACTACACTATAGGCCAATTCTGCCAATTTACCTCACTTTTACCAAAACCCCCAATTTGACCCATTTTAAACCCAAGTGAACCCAATGTCAAACCAAACCACCCCAATTGACCTCAATTTTGGTCCAATTCAATTCTAACCTTCAATTAAATATCCCCAATATCAATTTAGACCAAATCCAAGTCTAATTTGATTGACATTTGGGACCAATTCCAATTTAGTGCTTAAGACCCAATTTTGACCCATGACCCAAACCTAGCCCAAACCTAGCCCAATTCAACTCCAATTGGCCCCAAATCTTTTCTAAAACCTTACTAACATTCCCACAAACAAAACACTAACAAGATTTGCCCCAAATTTGAACCTAAACTCCACCCAAACCTAACCCAAAACTAAAATCCCCATTTTTGGCCTAAACCCGAACCTAACCCAAATGGGCCCAAATCCCAAAATCAAAGCCCAACCAAAGTTGAAAACTCTTTGTGACACTCCCATAAACATTTATCAACATTAATTTTACATCAAATCCAACATTAGCCCAACCTTAGCCCAAGTTAGCCCAATTTGACCCACTTTGACCCCTTTACCAAAAAAGCCCAAATTCAACCCAATTCTACTCCAAATCACACCAAATTGATTCCAAACCATTCATGAAACATCCCTAAACTAAACCCAACATTTATTTGGCACGGTCTTTTACAAAATTTTCATCCAAAAGTCCATCTTGAAATCTAAAAGCCCATCTCATTAAAACATTTTAAAAGCCCATCCAAAACCATTTCAAAAGCCCAAAATCAATCCAAAGCCTACATGACACTTTCATCTCATCATCCATTTAATTAAATCATTCCCTATGTTTCAAATTCATCATTGAATTTTTCTAAACTAAGCCATGTTCCAAATTACCCCTAAATACCAAAAATCCTTAAAACCCTTTTTCATGAAACAAGCCAACCTTTTCCAAGCCAAATGTAAGCCAAATGTGAGCCATTTGTAAGCCATATGAAACCATGAGAGTTTTGACACCTCACCATGTCATTTATGGTAAATGGAGGGGCCCCTTTCTTGAGCCTTCTTTAAGCTTTTTTAACCTCATCCATGATACACACTAAACCATGCTTAGCCACCTCACCATGGATGGAGACTTCTCCACTCCAATTCAGCTGAGCCATATGATTCCCTTCAGCCCAAATCAGGCCTTGGTGGGTGCACCAAACCCAAATCCATGCATTTGACCAAACCAAGCCCAAAATGATCTCTTCCCCCTTCCACTTTGATTCAACTCCTTTACACTTGGCATTTGCCAATTGAACTCATAAAACTCAAGCACTGACCTCCCTGACCCTGAGGAACCACCAGGCCGAGAGGCTTAATTTGAATCAAAAATTTAATTTGAATTAGCTGACTTGTCCCAACCTAAATGGCTAATGCAGCTGTTCTTCCCATGCCCTGAGCAGTTGATCCAAGCCCTCAAACCCCCCTGGGAGGCCCTTCAGCCACCTCTATTTAAACCCACTCACCTTTCGGCCAAACAAGGTGATGAACCATAACTTAAGGAAACTCTACCAAAATTTCTCCAGGACCTTCTCCTAACCCAGAGCAGTTGATCCCCAGTGTTCCTTTGCCGTAAACCCCATTAACAGAGCTCAATTTGTGAGTTGATAATCCACCCAAAAACCAGGACATCTCTGGAACCTCCACCAAATCCAAATTAAACTCACCCACACCTGCATAGGACCAAGAGAAGGAGTTCCCCAGTGAAAGCCCCCTCTCCAGGCCACCCAGTTGCTCCAGCCTCCAAGCTTTGAAATCGGGTCTGGTCACTTTCATACTTAGACAATTCCACAGAGCTAGAGACTTCATCTGGAGCTTGCTTGGACTCAATCGAAGGTTACACAACTCTCAGATCGAAGCTTCACTTCTCTGAGCAAAGGTATGAACTCATTCTTCCTCCCGAGCTTCCAGCAATTCTCCATTTTGTTTGAGTTAATTTCATAGCTTATAAACCGTATGGATGTGTTCGTCTCTTCGGGACGAATCCATGAAGCATAAGAACTCGAAAATCCATTGAGAATCGAGAGAGATATTAGGGTTTGAGTGTGGACGGTCACGGGTGCACACCAGTCGTAGACGATGACCAGGAGCCGTTGGATCGCGCGTGTATCGAGCGGACGGTTCAAATTGCGATGGACCAGGGAATGTTACGTGAACCGCGGGCCCCTGGAGCGCTGAGTCTGATGACGGCGCCAAATCACAGAGTGACGCGTGGGCTTTCGATCAGGACGAGGATGACGCGGCGCGGAGTCGGATAAGTAGGAAATTAGGATATTTTTTATTTATTTAAATACCAGAACTTCAAAAATTCATACCTTTGCATAGAAAAATCACAAAAATAAAATAAAAATACCATCTTGCTCAGTGAACAGAGGAGAATAATGTGGAAAAGAAATCAAGTTAATTGGATGAGTATTTTATTTTTAATAATTTATTTACTGTTTCCAATGTTTTGATTCTCCATTTGCATAGACAATTCACCATGACATGAGACCATAGGACTTTTGAAGCCTCTAATCTTGGGAACATTCCCTAAATTTTTCAAGGTCAAAGGCCATCTCTGTGAAAATTTATTGATTTTTCAAGTTCATGTCACTGTTTTAGGTATTTTAATTCTAATAATTAGCATGTTGTAAAATAAATTCTTGAAAAATTTGGTGGTATTTCTTAGGACCAGGGGAAACTATGAAAAATATATTTTGAGTTAATTCATTCATAATAACCTTAATTGGCCTAAAATCCCAAAATTGAATTTGTTTTAATTAGGGTTAACCACACACCAAATTGACTTGAAAATAATTTTTCATTGCTCTTTAGGGTTAGAGGAACCTTACATAAAATTTTGAAATCAATTGGACTTGATTAACCCCACCAAATAGATTGATTAAGCCTCATGAGCAAAATGGAACTTTAAAAATTCATAACTCCAAATACTTTTCAAAAATTCAAAAAAATAGTTTTGGAGCTTCTCTAATATCAGGGGAGTTCAGGAAAATTGAAATTGGAATTTTCTAAAAAAATTAATTTTTCACAATATTTTAATATTTTAATAATTAAAAATAATAAAAATCACAAAAATATTAAAAATCATAAAAATGTCACATTTTGACTCCTAATCACTTAGAAACAAACCAAATATTTTTCTTAAGTCCCTAGGATAAGATATTGAATTTTAAAGGCTTAATGTAATTTTTAATATTAAAAAATGAATTTTCAACCTTTTTCACTAAAATAATTCTAATAAATCAAAGGAAAATTAGAAAATTATAAAGTTTATTTCTTTGGACTCCTTGAGGTCAGAGAAATTTAAGAAAAATATAAAATCTATTTTTTAATTTTTAATTTATTTTAAAATTAATTAATACTCTAAAACTCAAAATAATTATAGTAAATAAAATACAATTCAAACAATCACAAAAATTGGTCCAAGTGGTCCTCTAGTCATTAGGAACATCCCATAATTTTCTTAAGGATAGAAACTTTACCTTGGTAATGTTGTTGAATTTTCTTTAAAAAACCCTTATTTTTCACTAAAAATAATTATATAAATAAATTAATTTCAGAAAAATCACATTTTTTTCCTCTAATGTCTTAAGTGACATGTGAGTGAGGTGACATAAAAATTTCAAATTCATTTGAGCTCAATTTAGTGAGTTATGAAATAAATAAGCTACAAAGGGCGTAAAGGTAATTAAGAATTTTAACCCTTAATTCAAACTTTAGGTTTAATCAAAATGGAGGGTAAAATATTTGATTTTAACTTTCTCTTGGATGATTGAAACTTAGGGACATTAAAAGGGTAGAAGCCCATTAAACACTTTGAAAATATCAAAATGAAACTCTAATTAATTAAATAATTTAAATTTTGGAAGGAATATTTATATTTAAATTTTGATTATTAAAATAGGGATATTATTAAGAGGATATTTATTCTTTAATTTAAAAATCCCTAAATAAGTCACTTCAATAATATATAATATTTAGTTCTTAATTAAAAATTAAAATAATAATTCAAATTAAATAAATTAAATAAAATTAAAAGAGGATAACCCTTAAATGAATTAAAGCTTAAAATGTTAAATGGTTCAATAATTAAAATCAAATTTAAAATCTTGAAGTTAAATTAAATTAAATTAAATTAAGTCAAGTTAAAGTTTAAATTAAATTGAATTAACACCTTAACAATTTAATTAAATTAAATTTAAAAAAATGAAACTAAAAATTAAATTAAATTAAAATTAAATTAAAATTAAATTAAATTGAATTAAATTAAACTAAATCACTTAACAACAAACCTAAATGAAATCATTAAGAGTTAAATCAAAACATATCAATAATTTCAACACCTCTTTCTATCTAAGTAAATTTAAAACATGAACATCAATCTGAAATACTAAGGTAACTGAAAGTGTAAAGATTTAAATTAAATCTAAAAATAATTTGAACACTATTCCAAACTTAAAATTATTAATTAAAACCCCATAACTAAGTTAAATCACTTTAAATCATTAACTCAAACTTTTAATTAAGAATGATTAAAATTCTCAACAACCCGACTTGTCCTTAAAAGGCTTTAATTATTATAACTTTTAAATAGAGTATTAAGTGAAATGTCACTTCACACATGAGATATTCAAATGTCCTAAGTTCACTGAGCAAGAAACAAAACAAAATAAAAATCCTTAGAAGATTGATTCACCAATACAATAAAATTCATTTGAACTTAAAATAATTCCAGAAGTATTGAAAAGATGTTTAAGATTCGTCTTAAATACTTCCTCGATACGATGGGGTGTTTAGAAGAACAATTGAATTTAATTGTTCTTTGATGAAGAAAATCATCCTTAAACCAAACCAACAACCTGGACGTCATAGGAAATGACTAGCAATAGGATTAGGATTCTGGTAGACAACCAAAACCCTTTCCCTTAGCTTTACCTAGGTGCTTGTTGAAATATTTAAATGCCTTAACATGTGTTTTAAGTGCAGCTTGGGATGACGGGAAGACCCTCCAGGCACGCTTTTATTTTATTACAATTTACTTTATTGCAATTTACTTACATGCAATGTACTTTACTTTTTCTTGCATGTTAAACAAGACTGTTGCATGAAAACCAAAACCTTTAGGATAGTCCCTGAACTGAAACCAAAACTAAATTAAAAGTCACCACAAGATAAAATTCACCGCCACAACATTCCAAAATATAAAACAACTCAAAATTTAATCACAAACAGAACAACAAAACTACAATTGCAACTAAATTAAAACGTCTCGTTGAATGATCGGGAATACCTCGAATGATGAAACCCACGTGTTGCTAACGGGATTTCCCACGGTTTAAATGAAAGTGTGGAAATCATTCAGTTGAGTTTAGCAAGTTCATCTGGACTAAGTGAGTTTGATGAAAATAACGGTGCCGGGATGACGGAACCGTGGGATCTTAATCGGTTCTGTTTAAACAACTTTAAGATTTGTTTTAATTAAGATATTAAAAAATATTTGGACTTTAAGATTTCTAAACCAAAACACTTTTCTCATCTCCCGATTTCCACTTTCTAAAACTAAACCTCTGCAACAACAAGGAGCTCGGAGCTTGGTGGGCAGCACGGCCATCTTCGTCAGCAAGACTCGGATCTACTTCAGCAAAACCTTTCCTAGTTTTAAACAATCAAACCGTAGGATTTCGAGGTAGTTTTCCTAGTGCAACATAAATCCTCAACTTTTTGTTAGGCATTTACATAATAATGTTATGTAAATTAAGCCCTGACCGGTCTTAGGACTCCGAGGTAGTCGTTTGGTACGACATAAAACCTCACATCTTCAAGACTATTTGTATGATCTTGTCATGCAAATATAAGTCCTAATTAATTAAAATTGGCAGGATGGAAACATTAAATAAATTCTTAAATTGAAACCAAACCATAGGATAGTTTGGGAAGTTGCCAAGATTCCTCTTGGATCCTCAGCTTCTCCTACTTCTCTTCCTTTGGATTCTCAAAATAAACTGTTCCAAATTTGAGCTAATTCCTATTGAAATCTCCAAAATTCAATCATTTGAAAACCTTAAACTTTGAAATTCTTGAGAGCAAAACCACCGATCATTATCGAGAGTTTTCTTAAATGATTCCCGTCATTTAAGATGTAATTAACTATAGGGGCTTGCCCTTATAGGGAACTTTAAGAACCCAGGTAATATAAACCTTGCTTAATTCCTTTATATTAAGCAGGGGAATTTGTCGGCTTATAAAGTTGGTTCGCAGACCAAACGGATGTCACAAATCTTCTAGTTTATTTAACCGAGCCTCATCATCAAGCAGTGTGTCTATTCTTCGGGATAGATATACACTTTGTGGTCCAGTGCTCGTTTATACAAACTATTTGGGATGTGAGATCGGTTCGATTTCATATTTTAAAATTTTCAAACTTAAAATTATTTTCAAAATTAAATACTACTTTCTAAATATATATATATATATATATATATATATATATATATATATATATATATATATTTAAATTAAAATTTCAAACCTAAAAATTCGCCGACAATTTCTGTAGGCGACCCCCTTTTCAAAATACAACACAAACCTAAAAATATGCCAACAACTTCTGGCGACTCCGCTGGGGAATAGTTCCTCTCTCCATTTTGATTAGATGGTTTTTCTTTCATAAATCGGTAGTGTATCCATGTCACTAGTGGAGCAAACTACCATTCTTCTATTGGAATACCCCGTTCATTTCTGTCTTGAACGAGTATAACCAACTCCCCTCAGATTTAGGAGCCACTGTTTAGACTCCCCTAAATAGAGAGGTTCTGAAATCCTTTTACCTCTTTTTCTGAGGTGGGGTGGACCCCCAATAGGTGTTAGTTTAGGAGCGGTCCTTCGAGTGGAGAAGTCTTGCATAAGACTTTCTCTTCCTTTCCAATTCTAAATCGGGCCCTTTACCTTTTCTATAACCTCTTCCCTTTTGTTTCTAGCAAACGAACCTGCTAATAAACAACTTTCTAATAAATAATCTCTTTTAAAAAATCACAAATACATTAAGATAAACAAAAATGTGTTTGGACTGTTTCTTTTTCGTCCTAAGTTTTTGACCCGACCCGCAATAACGCAGTAATATTCACTTCCAAAAGATGGCCAAAAACTTGACCCAATTTATAAATAGCGGCTAGTGTATAAAATCAAAATGTTGTAAAATTTTAGAAAATATTTTACACACTAGTGAGTACTATGCAAGTATACGTATCATTTCAAGTAATATAGGGTTTTCTTTTATAACCCCAGTATCGATCCCACAGAGAAGCGAGGTAAGAAATCCTTTAGTCTAATTCCAGTCTATTTCAATAAGGCCTAAATTTGGAATGTTGATTAAAATGAGTTTTCTAATAACTAAATAAAAAGATAACTTATGGATAAATTGGTTTGAAGAAATTCGAGATATTAAAAATTACCTTTCTCTTACAATTACATAGATAATGTGTAAGAAAGATATGCTTAGAATTAATGTAGTAGTGCCAAATAGAAGCATTCCTATTCTTTACCCTTTGGTCCAGGCATAAAGAACATTGGCTAATCTATAGATCGGTTCAGGATGTTTTATTAGTAGAATGGGTTAATCTAGGCTCACACTTTTAGATGTCCAAGGGTGGCTATGGTCGGCCCTACCAGTGACCCGTTCCCTTTCTATAGATCAAATTATTAGAATTTAGTCTATCACTCTAAAAACTAATCAATTCTGTGCCCAATAAACAATATCTCCCTATTTATTTGCACTTCACCTTGAATAACCCGCACAATGCCTTCGACTACCCAAGGATTCATGTGATATCTACTAGTTAAGAATTCGTCTCCTTTTAGGTCTCAGAATTCTTCAATAGGTTTTAACAATACAAGTGATCAATTTGTAAAGTAAATGAAGATCCGGTATGAATATCATCACCATAATTTAATAAGAGAATATCTAAGCAAATCTTATTTCCTAAACATGCATCTATTTCATTACAAAATAAAAGTAAATGAAAATAATGACATAAGAAGTAAAAGGGTTGATATAACTATATAATAAATTAAGTGTCAACAATGAACTTATTTCATTAGTATTCTATTATATTTATGCAACTATCTGTCACCTAGAAGCATCTAATAGATAATTCTATCATAAAAATGATTTTCCTACGCATGCCACTACTTCATATTAAAAGAAAGAGTAAAAATCACTTACGAAACATGGATAATTTACGACAGAAAACTTGGTTTAAAACAAAGAAAATCCACTAGAAAGTGTTTACAACAATTACAATAGAATGAAGAACACAATACTTAGCTTTTTCCCACTGAAGGAAAGAAGAAGATCTCTCCACCAAAGTTTTCCACTGATCCATGCGACGCTCGTACATCCCTTACATAAATATCTCAAAATCCCTCACCAATCTCTCCATAAGATGTAAAAATCTACATCTTCATAACTCTAAATGACTAAAAGAACTAAGGGGGAAGAAAGAGACTATAGGGTGTCATTTTCTCAGAAGGAGTGGCCTCCTATTTATAGGCTTCAAGGGTTACCTTAAGGCACCTCTTCAAAATGTGTCCATGTTCAATGAATCTTCTAGAAACCAACTCTGGCGCCAAGGCGCCGGAATTTGGCACCTAGGAGCTGGACTCCATTGACCAAGTCTTCGCACCCCTTCACTTTGGGTCGCACCTCTTCGCGATTAAAACTATTCCAATGTGTCCAGATACATTGTATCACATGTCCTATATATTAGGAATAACTTCGAGGCTTCTAGAAGGCCTAGAAACTACTTAACACCATCAAAATAACTCCCAAAATCATGAAAAATTTGTCACATAACCGTTTCTGGATGATTCTGGCACCTAGGCCTAGATTCTGGTGCCTAAGCGCCGTTTTCTCGTCGTCACTGGCGCCTAGGTGCCCCCCCTGTGCGCAGCTCCACCATTTTGCTCCATTTGGCTCCGTTTCGCCTCATTTCAGTTGCGTTGCGTTCCTAACATCTTCACCTATAAGATAGACATAAAAAAACCTTTCTCAAAAGTATAATTTCATTCAAAAACATGTGAGAAATATAAATGATATTAAACATAGAAAGACATATCAATATGTGCTATGTTAGAATTTATTTTTCTTTCTCATTTTGGCTCAAAATTGCATAGTTTTTGCTTCATCTTCTCTAAAATCATATTTTTATACTTGAAAACAAAATTATGCAGAATACCTTCCTTTATAGTGTAATATATTTAAAAATATGCATAAAGTTAGCATGAAATGCACACTAAAAATAGGTTCTTTTTTTTCATGGATCAGTTTTGCGACAAAAGGAAGCGTAATTCGGGACTAATACTCAGAATATGCCCTGCAGAAAATGACTGCCCCGAAGTTAATCTTCTCCTTCACCAATGGAATGGACTTCGCCGTTCACAAGGATGAGCTGCCTGACAACGGGATCATCCGTTTTGGACAAGGATTCGACAATACAGATATCAAGTTTGCTGACATCACTCTCTTCACACTAATGGACAAAGTGTCAGAAACTGAGAAACCACTGATTGAGTTCAACTTGAAGTCGGCTCAGGAATTCCCTCCCCTGCAAAGGGTTCCAGCTGAAAGAAGTACTATTGTTCGTAGGAGGACTGTTGTCTCTACCCCCACCGGCTAGTCATCTCTGCACCTACCCCGACTTCTGCCAAACTAAAGGGGAAGGAAACCCAAGTCTGTGATGAGCCTGTCTCCGTGGAGGGTACAGATTTTGCTACAATACCATCTGTTTTCGAGATTGGGTCCAGTTCAAGAGTGGCACCCCTAACTCGGACTCAAAGGAGAAATAGAAGCGGAAAGATCGCCAAGATCGAGAAAGCCAAAGCTGCTGAAGTTGCTTTTCTAGAAGAAATTCCTGAGGAAAGAGAAGAACTATCTGAGTATATACCTCTATTGGAAGGGAGCAGGTTTCACCCTCTCTCTGCCGCATCAGATGAAGAGGATGTGCGTAGGATCGCCGCTGCATTACCCCGACCTGCGTACTACAACAATTATAAAAGGAAAAGGAATAGGACTACGCCATTTGGTCGACTGCAAGCTGTGATAGGAAGATTGGCAAAGAAAGAAAGATGCCATGTGTCAGAAATCTTAAGAAGGATAGGACGGGTGCCAGCTAAATCCCGCCTCGGACCGCGAATAGAGCTCATTCGTTGCCACGAGAGAAACCAAAGAAGAAGATAAAATCCGGTTCACCCGTTGTTGTATCGGGTCTACAAATTAGGGAGGATACCACCTTCCGAAGCATATAGCCGACGGACCATCCGGTCCTAGGCTTCCACTGCAAGAAGGATGGTATGACGACCTACTACTGGCGAGCTAAGACTGAAAAAATGTCCTGAGAAGAAAAGTCTCGTCAGGAGACTTGAATTAGAAGAAAGTGCTACTGCAATAAAGGAGACTCCCGGAAAGGAAGTTCAACAACCATCACATGACAATTGCGGGACCATGCGGAAAAGGCCACTAGAGGATGCCATGGAAAAGTTAAGGACCGACATCCGACGGTTAGCAAAAGAAAGAGAAGAAAAACTAGAAGATGAAGTTGATTCATCAGAATTCATGGCCGACGAGTATGCTGAAATCCACATGGTTGAGACACGGGCATCGTCATCTTCGCAAGGTGCTCCGGCCGTTGCTGAAAGAGATGAACCGGAAGTGATGAGAGCACAGCTTCGGGAAAGAGATGACACAATTTCCCAGATGGCAAAGAGGATGGAAGAGATGGCTGCCGCTTTAGCCACTCTCCAGAGTCAGGTTCAGCCTCAGAAAGAGACACCCCCAGAGATCATCCATATTGCAGATGGAGGAAAAGAGATCACATCCGTCAATGGAGACGAACAACCAAAGAAAGATCCTGCACAAAGCATGATTCCAGAAAAGGACATTAAAAACATGGTAGAACAGTATGTGCGAGAAGCCCTAGCATAATCTAAGAGTGGAGCATCTATTCATACTGGTAGACCTTACCCCGAAGAGTTCGATGCAGTCCAATACCCAAAAGGCTTCGTACCACCTCTGTTCAAAACTTTTGATGGTACCAGAAACCCTGGGCAGCACGTTGCACATTTTCGTGCTAGTTGCTGCAATGCCAGTGGGAGTGACGCTTTACTCTTCCGTCAGTTCGTCAGCAATTTTTCAGGGATTGCCTTCGACTGGTACGCAGAATTGCCAAATGGTTCAGTTAAGACCTTTGTAGAGTTAGAAAACCTCTTCGTTAAGCGGTTTGCCGGGGCTCGACACCATATCACTATCAGTGATCTAGTGGCGGAACACCAGAAATCGAACGAGACTTTAGTGGATTAGAAACTTCGATGGAGAAACTTAAGCATGAAGTGTGAGCCACAGCTTCAAGAACAACATGCAGTCGGCATCTTGCTCAAGAGCATCCATGGCCCGATAGCACTTCTCCTTAAAGGATTTACAATCAAGACTTTCGAGAAGTTGCTTAGCAAGGCCGGGAGCTTGCAAGAGGAAGCAAAGCAGTTAAGTTTCGTGGACAAGAATGATAAGCAGAAAACTGTGAAGACATTTGAAAAGAAATCCGGAATCGTCGCGGCAGTAGATAAGGGCAAGCAGCCGATTCAGATACCGCCAGAACGACCACAGCCCAGTTATCAACCACCGCAACGGACTTACCAACCACCTCAGCAGGGCTATCAGGAACCTCAGTAGGCTATCAGCAACCTCGTCCGAGCTATCAGTCGCCTCAGCATTATGAACAACCGCCTCGTTCATCGTGTACCTTAAGAGAACTTCTAGATAAGGAATATCCATTCAAAACTGAAGCAATAGCGAAGATGTTCCGTAGCTTAATGAAGACACCGGATTTTCAGCTGCCAGAGCCCAAGAGGCCAGAAGAAGTCAACAAGAAAGATCATCCGAACTATTGCCCTTACCACCGGATGCTCGGACACAAGATAGAGGATTGCATCACTTTCAAGAGTTGGCTTGATGACAATCTCCAGAAAGGGAACAAAACGATTCCAAAGGAATACATGAAGGAACCCCAGAAAGGAGGTTCCGTCAATGTTATTTCAACGGATCCCATTGTTCCTATAGACCCGTACATGACTGATGATGGATGGAGTACTGTCTGGACAAAATCATCGAAGAAAATTTTGGATCACATCCAGGCCGCTTCGGTACGCGCTTCAACTCAGAGTTTGAAACCTGTCGAGCCGGCACTATCACTTGTGATTGAAGAACCGCCCCAAAGGAGGAGAAGATCGTGGAAGAAAAGAAGACTGAGGCTCTGAAGGGTAGACTAGGTGCTGCTTATCCTAGGGTGGTTGTTTCCAATTCGGGGGAGAAATCCCTCGAACTCCTGACTCTGTATGATTATCTGCTCACCCCGGCGGGATCTTATAATGATAAGGGTTATGGCGTTGGCTACGTTTTGACTGTTTCTAACGATTACGTAACTAACGAAAACCGGCTTAATCTGAATCTCGATTCCAATACAAATAAAGATTCTCAAATCATACATAACCTCAATGACCACGACGAAGAAGATGTTTACAAGGGAGGCTACGAAAGCTCGACATGCAACGAGTCCGTTTGTGAGTTCCGAGGAGCTCCGATAACGATAGAATTAGAACCATCAGACACTGAAGCAACTTCAAAAGAGCCAGTTGTTCCGATTCAAGAGGAGACACCGGTAAATTTAGAAGAGATAACAGAGGTCAATCTAAGAAGCGGAAAAGTTCTACCCCCGAGAATGGGTCCAAAGGATAAAGGAAAGCAGGTGGTTACTCAGGAAGAGTCAACCCCAGCAGAGGAACAACCCATTCGAGAAGAAACCGAGGAACATGGTAATAAAGTGGACTACAATGTGCTAGCCCATCTTAGAAAGTTACCAGCCAAACTAAGCATATACGATGCTCTGATCCTGTCAAAGGAGATGAGAGAAGCTCTGATCAAGGCTTTACTTGATCCAGAGATTTGTTTAGCTCAAATGGCTGGTAATTCCTTCGAAGAGGTTTGCTCGTTAAGAGAACAGTGAGGTGTTACCTTCAAGGACAATGATCTATTACTGGGGACAGCTGATCACAACCGACCGTTATACATTTTAGTCACTATTGGGAAGTTTACGCTCTCCAGAGTGTTGGTCGATCCGGGAGCATCAATCAACATAATGAATCTTCGGACGCTAGCATATTTGGAAATTGATGCTCGCGAGCTTGAAGCGTACAAGATGTTATTAAGAGGCTTCAATCAAAAAGGAGAAAGAGCTCTTAGATCTATAACACTACTAATGAAGACCGGTGATTTAGCAAAGACAACCGCAAAATTCCACATAATTGATTCTGAGACATCGTTCAACGCTCTTCTGAGTCGGCCATGGATCCATGAAAACCGGATGGTATCGTCGTCTCTACACCAGTGCATAAAGTATTACGATGGAGGAGAACAGTGTATCAAAGGTGATTTGTAACCATTCTCCATACACGAGATCAGAATTCATGAAGATGCAGCCTACTACGCGCCTCCGAAGAAAACAATTTTTCCAGAAATACTATACCAAATGAAGCAAAAGAAATTCGAGATGATGAAGAACCTGAAGTTCTAGTCCAACAGTTACTCACCACTCCCTTACGGTGAGATGGTGAAGATTTCTCCAGAACTCGCACCCGAGGTCGAGGCCGGGGACGAGGACGTGGAAGAAACGTTGGAACAGGTGGACGAAGAAACCGGTCATCGATGTTGATTGGGAGAACGAGCTTCCGAAGAAGAAGAAGAAATTGAGAAAGAAGCAGACAATGATAAATCAAAAGAAACCCCAGCTCAAGATCTCTCTCGAAGATGAAAAGAATGAAGAATAAGAATCAATGTACGAGATGATTAACCATTATGTACATATTATGACCCTGACCCCGATCTATTCTAATAAGATCGAGGGTATGGTGGTCAAGAAAGTGCATGATGGTGGTGCTAAGCCAATCAAGTTCTACCGTGGTGCCTCTTCTTCCAAAACTGAAAGTGATGTACAATTTGAAGATGTTACTTCATCTGAATTAGTGGAACTACCTTTTGAGTGGTACTCTCCCTGTGTTCAAAATTTAATTCAACATGGAGTCCTATCTCGACGATGGACAAAAGGTCAATCACAACATTTTGAAAAATTATGGAATAATGCCAGTCGGCCTCCCAATTCAAAACTTGGTCTCGGATTCGGCACGGTAGGGTCCGTCGACGATACGGGATTTTGCTTGGTTGTCACTTGCGAGCCTAATGAAGACTGCTTGGAAGCTTCAGAAGATCCTGAAGATATGCAAATTGGAGATGCTCCGCCAGAATTCGAAGAAGAAATCAAATCAACAATAGACGAGTTAACGGAAGTTAACTTAGGTACTAGCGAAGAACCTAAGCCTACCTTTGTTTCTCCTTACTCAATAAAGAAGACTCCGAAGACATAATTAAGTTATTAATGGAATTCAAGGACTGTTTTGCTTGGAGTTATGATGAAATTCCAGGATTAGCTCCAGAAGTCGCAGTTCACAAATTAGGAGTGGATCCCACTGCTGTTCCAGTTAGACAAGCTCCGAGAAGAATGCGTCTAGAAATTGAGCAACAAGTAATAGCCGAAGTTAAGAAGCTAATAGACGCTAAATTTGTCCGTGAAGAACAATACCTAACTTGGTTAGCCAACGTGGTACCGATCGAAAGAAGAATGGTCAAATCAGAATCTGCGTAGACTTCAGAGATTTAAATAAAGCATGTCCAAAGGATGAATTTCCACTACCAATCCCAGAACTGATGATCGACATCGCTTCAACACATGAAATCTTCTCATTTATGAATGGATCGTCGGGATACAACCAGATAAAGATGGCACCAGAAGACAAAAAGCTCACGACATTCAGAACGCCGATCGGAGTGTATTGCTACACAGTAATGCCATTCGGACTAAAGAAGCAGGAGCAACATACCAAAGAGCGATGACGAAGATTTTCGTCGATCTCATTCACAACCAAGTTGAGTGCTACGTGGATGATGTGGTCATCAAAAGTAAACTGAAGGAAGATCACCTGTATGATTTGAGAATTGTTTTCGAGCGACTAAGACAATACAACCTTAAGATGAATCCCTTAAAATGCGCCTTCGGCGTCACCTCCGGGAAATTCTTAGGATTTGTTGTCCGACATTACGGGATTGAAATCGATCCGGAAAAGATTAAAGCTATTTTAGAAATGCGTCCTCCCAAAACTTTGAAACAACTACGATCCTTTCAAGGGAAGTTGGCATATCTTCGACGCTTTATCTCGAACTTGTCAGGTAGGTGCAGCCTCTTCTCGGCATTAGTTAAAAAGGACACCAAATTCGTTTGGGATGAGAAATGCGCGCGGGCTTTCAAGGACGTTATGCAATATTTTATGACACCTCCCGTCTTAGCGACCCCGGCCTCGGTAGACCGTTGATACTTTATACCGCGGCTTTAGACGATTCTCTCTGAGTCTCGCTAGCTCAGTCAATGACGAGGGAAAAGAAAACGCTCTCTACTATCTAAGCCGTCGTCTAATCCTGACGGAAGTAAAGTATCCTCCGATTGAGAAGCATTGTTTAGCCCTGTTCTTCGCCGCTCAAAAGTTCAGGCATTACATGCTTTCTCATAAGGTCAACCTTATTTCGAGATTTAATCTGTTGCAATACTTGATGAACCAACCGACGCTTTTTGGCAGACTTGCCCGGTGGTCGATGATACTATTACAATTCGACATAACTTTCGTTCCTCTTCACGCCGTAAAGGGACAAGTCCTAGCAGACTTCCTCGCAGCACACCCTTTGCCGGCGAATTCGCCTCTCGACGACGATTTGCCTGACGAGCAGATAATGAGCCTAGAAGACCCTGATGATCGACGTTGGGAACTATACTTCGACGGTGCGTCCTCAACACAGAAGAACAAAGAATTGCAAACGATAGTGCCCGGTAAGGCAGGAATCAGACTAATTTATATAACACCAAAGCGGGGGATGTTAAGGTACTCCTACCACTTAACAGAACCGTGTATAAACAACGAGGTAGAATACGAAGCCCTCATAACAGGACTGGAATTAACCATTCAGATGGGAATAACGGACATCAACATCTACGGAGATTCTCAGTTGATTATTCAACAGTCACTGCATGCGGTACTGAATTTTAAAACCAAGGCTCGAGCAAGTACTTTCAGTATGCCATGAAACCGTCGGAATGCATTCCAAACGTAACAATCTACAAGATTCCCAGAAAAGAAAATGCTCTCGCCGATGCGTTAGCCCGCCTTGCAAAGGAATTTGCCTGCTTGTAGGATGGGTTAGTTGAAGTGTCAGTTCAAGGACGACAGGTCCTATCACAGCTCGACATGGATACAGTACATAAATCAGAAAGAAAATCAGAAGAAACAATTGCAGTAGTGATAGAAAATGCAGAAGATTGGTGACAGCCACTAATAGACTACTTGCAGAAAGGAAACCTGTCTGACGATAAGTCGTTAGCCCATCAAATCAAGAAAAGAACTCTGTCTTACGCATTAATTAACAATACATTATACATAAGGTCTTTTAATCAAATGTGGCTAAGATGCCTGAGCGGGTCCGAGGCTCATGAAATTGTCAAAGAAGTGCATTCAGGACTTTGTGGCGCTCATCAGTCGGGTTCGAAAATGAAAATGAAGATTAAAAGACTAGGGTACTACTGGCCCTCAATGATGAACGACTGTATGAAAGTTGCCAAAAGTTGTCACCAGTGCCAAGTGCACTAAGTGGTTCTACACCAACCTCCAAATGTGCTACATCCGACAATCGCGTCGTGGCCTTCGAGTGTTGGGGCACAGATATAACCGCCTTCTTCAAGAGGACATCGCTTCATTCTTGCAGCTACAGATTACTTTTCTAAGTGGGCAGAAGCTATACCGCTAGAGAAGTGAAGGCACACCACGTGCTACAGTTTTTCAAGAACCAAGTTGTCTATCATTTTGGGGTACCGCGCAGGATCATTTCAGATAATGGGTCTGCATTCAAAAGTACAAAGATTAACAATTTTGTCAGAAGACACGAGATTGATTGGCAATACTCAACGATCTACTACCCAAGAGCAAACGGCTTGGCCGAGGCTTTAATAAAACTCTCGTTCAGATTTTAAAGAAAACTTTGGACGACAACAAGAGAAATTGGCACGAGAAGTTGTTAGAAGCCTTATTAGGACTCTTACTCAGTCTACGCCTTACACTTTAGTGTACGGGTCTGAGGCCGTCTTGCCCCTGGAAGTTCAGCTTCCGTCACTCCGAATTGCAGTTGTAGAAAAGATCACTACAGAAGAAAATGCCAGACTACGACTGGAGGAATTGGAAAGCTTGGAAGGGAAAAGACTTTCCGTGCAGCAGAATTTGGAACTGTATCAAGCCAAGATGATCCAGCCCCATGATAAACTGGTCCACCCAAGAACGTTCAAAGTCGGTGACTTGGTTTAAGTTCTCAGAAGACCTATTCTTGCACATCGCAAGATAGGTGGTAAATTTGAACCAAAATGGGAAGGACCATTTGTGGTCGAGACAGTCTACTCTGGAGGTTCCTACCAACTGGTGAATTGCCATGGAGAACGACCATGCTTCCAATCAATGGGCGGTATTTAAAGAAGTATTACGCAACCTGATATTTCGAAGGGTGATCTCTAAAGTAGAATCTTATCCCTAGAAACATGGGTGAAGTAATCACTTTGTGACTGGGTCCGAACCCAAAACAAAATAAAATGGATGATAAAAAAAATCTCATCAACGAAAATGTTAAAAAGAAAACATGGAAAATCATAATAATAAAATGTCAATCTTTCCTTTTAAATCCATTCATTCCTGATATTTTCTCATCTCTTCCTACTTCCTTTAAATTTAAAAGAAGTGAATAAGAATTTTTAAGTGTTTTTTCTTATTGTTCTTGTTCTTAGTACAACCCCTGATCCTTTCCTCATTTTTTTTGCAGGGAAATGTCGAATGGGCGGTTGGTTCTAAACTTTAGAAATGGCGTGAGTCTAGCACTTGATGAAAAGAGGGTGAAGGATGGAACGAGTGATAGAGATTGACTCGGACTTCACACCGGCCGACTTACAATACGAAGAAAATGATTGGATCCCGGTTGATCGAGAAGAACTTCACAGCCAGACAGTGATGAAAATGGGTGGCCCGAGCCACCAATCCAGCAGTAAGAAAAGAAAAACAAACGCCGCGCATGCAACCAGAGAAGATAAGAGAGTTAAGTCCATGGTTGCCACAGCAGAGGGTAGGCTTGTCAGCACCGCGCCCGCAGAAATTCAAGGGGTAAGGAGAGCTACTCTCTCGCTACCTGCAACGAAGAAATAAGAATCGTCGCATTCGCAAAATGTTGACCAAGTTAACAGAAGATCAACATAAACAGACAGTGGATACTGCTAGTGCAAATGCTTCAAGGAGACCGGTTCGTCAGGAACCAGAAAGAAGAAAGTCAACTTCAAGAAAGTCAGAACAGATAAAAGAAATACCAAGAAAAGTAGAAATAGAGTCAGTACCTCGACGCCGAGCATATGTACCGGATCCAAAGAGTCTTGTTGCGAAAGCAACCCCGGAGGATGTCCCTACGGAGACTATCCCCGAGGAGCCGAGACAAGCAGAAGAACGTGTTGGGGTTGAGCCATACATCCCGTAGTATGTTACTAGACACCGAGGACTTCAGATAATCCCGGAATACGAGCTGGAGAAAATGTAACTAGTTGAGAAGAAAACCTTTGAATACTTTGAAAGAATTGGAGACAAGAGGGTCAACATCTTGGAAGGCCTCGAGCTGCATACAGATGTATTCTCAGATTACGAGCAACAACAAATTGTAGATTGCATCCTCGAATTACAGAAAATGGGCCGAGTTGGCCGACTGAGAGAAAAGACCTATTCAGAACCCCGAAGATGGATGCCAGGAAAAGGAAGAGTTACAATCCAATGCGGATGTTGCTACAATTTTGCCATAGACGGAAAATGAAATCCACCGGGGATACTCCGTCGCGAGTGAGGGGGATCCGATGCCAAGAATCATTAAGAGAATGGTGAAAAGGATGATAACATGGAGGGTATTGCTCGCGGATTGCATACCCAACAGCTGCATTATTAACATCTACAAGGAAGGCGACTGCATACCTCCACATATAGACCATCATGATTTTGTTAGACCCTTCTGCACAGTGTCATTCGTCAACCAGTGTAACATCATGTTCGGATCTAACCTCCGGATTGCAGGCCCCGGTGAGTTTCGAGGGCTGGTGGAGATACCACTACCGGTAGGTTCCGTTCAGGTGTTAAAAGGAAACCGAGCGTGACGTTGCGAAGCATTGCATTCCGGAGTGCTCGTGGAGCGGATCTCGATCACTTTTAGAAGAATGGACGACGGAAAAATGTCTTACCACTTTCGGCCGCATCCAGACTGGAGACTCTCCGGCCCTACGAAGCCGTGAATTACATGGGAAACAAGACACCTCCAATACACATCCATGCGGCATTCCCGCCAAGGGTGGCTTGGAAGGTGATGTTATCGCCTCATGTTTCTTACTATTCGTACATGAATTTTTGACGTGACGCTTTTGGATGGATCAACAAGAATCTTACACAATCCGTTTTGGATTTACATGGATTGTATGGGATATTAAATTTCTGAGGAAAATGTCATTATGATTAGATCAAGTTGTATGATGTATTTTCAGCAAGTTGGAATGAAAACGACTACATCATATTTTGCCTTCACCTCTTTTTGTACAAATTGACTGGGAAACACCATTAGAGTTAAATGAACTTTGAATGAAGAACAAAAAAGAAAAGAAAATAAATGAGAACTTTTCCTAAAAATCTGAATATTAAAATGGACTTCAAATTCACATGAAAGCTAAATAAGCAACAAAAAAAAATAAAAAGATGAGATCGTTAAAGGACAAACAAAACGAATCTAATCTCGAATTGAATTCCGATCTGAAACCTTTGATTCGAACCTTTCAGTTCTTTCTTCCATTGAAATATGTTGGAAACTCTTTTGAAATTTGAATATTCTCTTCGACTTGTTGTTAAGTCAAGTCTTTTCAGCTTGGTACGCTTACCAATTCCTTTCAGTTCTATTTCCTCTTTGTTTTAGAGGATCGACTAGTTCTGTTGACAAGGAGCCATGAACTTTGTTCGATTTGGTTCTGACGGCATGAGACTGGGTCCCTCTTCATACAGATAAATTTCCGAGACTGGTTCCAAATTCCAGTTCTCTTCCTTCGAGGTCGGTACCAAATTCCGACTCTCTTTTGAATTGATACCAAATTTCAATTCTAAATTTCCGAGACTGGTACCAAATTCCAGTTCTCTTCCTTTCGAGGTCGGTACCAAATTTCGACTCTCTTTTGAATTGATACCAAATTTCAATTCTAAATTGCCGAGACTGGTACCAAATTCTAATTCTCTTCCTTTCGAGGTCGGTACCAAATTCTGAGTCTCATTCGAATTGATACCTAAATTTCAATTCTAAACTTTCGAGACTGGTACCTAAATTCTGGTTCTCATTTCGAGGTCGGTACCTAAATTCTGACTCTCTTTCCGAGATCGATACCTAAATTTCGATTCTCTTTCAGGATTGATACTTAAATTTCAAATCTCACTCTCTCGAGATCAGTACCTAAATTTTGATTCTCATCCTTTTTCCGTCGATACTTAAACTCTGATTCTCACTCCGAGGCTGGTACCTAAATTCCAGTTCTCTTCACAATCCCGAGGTTGAAACCCAGGTTTCAATTCTCATTTCAAATCCAAATTTCAAATTCAAAATTTCCTTAAATTGATTTTAAATAAAAACTTCAATCGAAATTGAAACTCAGAACAAATCGAAATCTAAACTCACACATTGAAACTTGAAATTTAAGAGTAAAATGAAATCTAAATCGAATTCCCCAGATCTTGTGATTTGGAGTTCACCTCCTTTTCCATTCCCCAGTGAGAGTTCAGGAATCTTCAGTCATGGAAATATACTCGATACTCCCCAGCACAAATTCTTCTATTTCGTCCTAAGTTTGTCACTTGGACATCTGTGTTGGTTTTGTTGATCTCTTCGGTCAACGCCAATACTCGCGGTGTGCTTGGTTAGCACACCACACCTATTGGGGGTCCATTTGTTGACCTCAACTTTGGTGAGGTCTTTTGCTTCTCTCTTTAGTACTTAAGATCTAGCCTTAGGCATTTCCTTTGACTAATCTTAGAGGACTAGAAATGGAACCCACCATTTATAAATTCAAACTACTTCTTAACTCCCCACAAACCTCACAAGCTTGATTATAGACCCCTAATCACCTAGAGGGTTAAAATCAAATGTGGAAGTTTAAAAGATGAGTTTCCCTAGAACTTTTTGGCCTTAGGAATACCCTGGGTGGCCTGATCTGATGAAGGTTAATTTGCAAATACACTACACTCTCACACACATTCCAAGTCCTAAAACCACATTCTCACCCAACTTGACTTCCTGACTCATGTAGGTAATTCATATGGATGGTCCTTAACCCCTAAGCCCCTAAGCCCCTGACTAAGAGGGTTAAGAACATCATAGTGAATGCCTCAAATGAGTCCTCTCATGGCTCATATGGGCTTAATATGGCTTCATGGCTTAACCAAAATGATTTCATTTCACTTAGACTTGATCAATCTTCATTTTTCCAAAATTTCAGTTTTTGACCCCCGGGGCCCCGGACCCACCAAACCTACCAAATACCCTTGAAGCTATCCAAAATTTGCAACATCACCTAAATTACCCAAAATTTCTCAAAATTAATCCTAAACATTTCCCTCCACTCAAATTGATCATCTTTGGCCAAAAATACCAAAATTTCCAAAAATACCCCTAAACCCCCCCAAAATTACCAAAATACCCTTTTACCCCAAAAATCCAAAAAATTCTAACAATTCCCAGAAAATTCCAGAAATCCCAAATATTCCCAATTTCATTTTGTTCAACTACACCATGGGCCAATTCTGCCAATTTACCCCACTTTTAACAAAACCCCCAATTTGACCCATTTTAAACCCAAGTGAATCCAATGTCAAACCAAACCACCCTAATTGACCTCAATTTTGGACCAATTCAATTCTAAACTTCCATTCAATATCCCTAATATCAATTTAGACCAAATACAAGTCCAATTTAATTGACATTTGGGCCCAATTCCAATTTAGGGCTTAAGGCCCAATTTCGACCCATGACCCAAACCTAGCCCAAACCTAGCCCAATTCAACTCCAATTGGCCCCAAATCTTTTCTAAATCCTTCCTAACATTCCCAAAAACAAAACACTAACAACATTTGCCCCAAATTTGAACCTATACTCCACCCAAACCTAACCCAAAACCAAAATCCCCATTTTTGGCCTAAACCCAAACCTAACCCAAATGGGCCCAAATCCCAAAATCAAAGCCCAACAAAAGTTGAAAGCTCTTTGTGACACTCCAATAAACATTTATCAACATTAATTTTACATCAAATCTAACATTAGCCCAACCTTAGCCCAAGTTAGCTCAATTTGACCCACTTTGGCCCCTTTACCAAAAAAGCCCAAATTCAACCTAATTCTACTCCAAATCATACCAAATTGATTCCAAACCATTCATGAAACATCCCTAAACTAAACCCAACATTTATTTAGCATGGTATTTTACAAAATTTTCATCCAAAAGTCCATCTTGAAATCTAAAAGCCCATCTCATTAAAACATTTTTAAAGCCCATCCAAAACCATTTCGAAAGCCCAAAATCAATCCAAAGCCTACATGACACTTTCATCTCATCATCCATTTAATTAAATCACTCCCTATGTTTCAAATTCATCATTGAATTTTTCTAAACTAAGCCATGTGCCAAATTACCCCTAAATACCAAAAATCCTTAAAACCCTTTTTCATGAAACAAGCCAAACTTTTCCAAGCCAAATGTAAGCCAAATATGAGCCATTTGCAAGCCATATGAATCCATGAGAGTTTTGACACCTCACCATGTCATTTATGGCAAATGGAGGGGCCCCTTTCTTAAGCCTTTTTTAAGCTTTTTTAACCTCATCCATGATACACACTAAACCATGCTTAGCCACCTCACCATGGACTGGAGACTTCTCCACTCCAATTCAACTCGAGCCATATGATTTCCTTCAGCCCAAATCAGGCCTTGGTGGGTGCACCAAACCCAAATTCATGCATTTAACCAAACCAAGCCCAAAATGATCTCTTCCCCCTTCCACTTTGATTCAACTCCTTTACACTTGGCATTTTCCAATTGAACTCACAAAACGCAAGCACTGACCTCCCTGACCCTGAGGGTGACCCATGCCTGGCCGGCCAGCCACCACAGCCACGGAAACCACTCGGTCGAGAGGCTTAATTTGAATCAAAAATTCAATTTGAATTAGCTGACTTGTCCCAACCTAAATGGCTATTGCAGCTGTTCTTCCCTTGTCCTGAGTAGTTGATCCAAGCCTTCAAACCCCTCCGGGAGGCCCTCTAGCCACCTCTATTTAATCCCACTCACCTCTCGACCAAACAAGGTGATGAACCATACCTTAAGGAAACTCTGCCAAAATTGCTCCAAGACCTTCTCCTAACCCAGAGCAGTTGATCCCCAGTGTTCCTTTACCCTAAACCCCATTAATAGAGCTCAATTTCCGAGTTGAAAATCCACCCAAAAATCAGGACATCTCTCGGAACCTTCACCAAATCCAAATTAAACTCACCCACACCCGCACGGGACCAAGAGAAGTTCCCAGGTGAAAGCCCCCTCTCCAGAGCCACCCGGTTGCTCAGGCCTCCGAGCTTTGAAATCGGGTCTGGTCACTTTCATACTTAGACAATTCCCCAGAGCTAGAGACTTCATCTGGAGCTTGCTTGGACTCAATCGAAGGTGACACAACTCTCAGATCGAAGCTTCACTTCTCTGAGCAAAGGTATGAACTCATTCTTCCTCCAGAGCTTCCAGCAATTCTCGAATTTGTTTGAGTTAATTTCATAGCTTATAAACTGTATGGATGTGTTCGTCTCTTCAAGACGAATCAATAGAAGCATAAGAACTCAAAAATCTATTGAGAATCAAGAGAGATATTAGGGTTTGAGTGTGGACGGTCACGGGTGCACACCAGTCGTAGACGATGACCAGGAGTAGTTGGATCGCGCGTGTATCGAGCGGACGGTTCAGATTGCGCCAGACCAGGGAATGTTACGTGAACCGCAGGTCCCTGGAGCGCTGAGTCAGATGGCGGCGCCGAATCACAGAGCGACGCGTGGGCTTTCGATCCTGACGAGGATGACGCGACGCCGAGTCGGATAAGTAGAAAATTAGGATATTTTTTATTTATTTAAATACCAGAACATCAAAAATTCATATCTTTGCATAGAAAAATCACAAAAATAAAATAAAAATACCTTCTTACTCAGTGAGCAAAGGAGAATAATGTGGAAAAGAAATCAAGTTAATTGGATGAGGATTTTATTTTTAATAATTTATTTACTGTTTCCAATGTTTTGATTCTCCATTTGCATAGACAATTCACCATGGCATGAGACCATAGGGCTTTTGAAGCCTCTGATCTTGGGAACATTCCTTGAATTTTTCAAGGTCAGAGGCCCTCTCTGTGAAAAGTTATTGATTTTTCAAGTTCATGTCACTGTTTTAGGTATTTTAATTCCATTAATTAGCATGTAGTAAAATAAATTCTAGAAAAATTTGGTGGTGTTTCTTAGGACCAAGGGACTCTATGAAAAATATATTTTGAGTTAATTCATTTATAATAACCTTAATTGGCCTAAACTCCCAAATTTGAATTTGAATTAATTAGGGTTAACCACACACCAAATTGAATTAAAAATAATTCTCCATTACTCTTTAGGGTTAGAGGAACCTTACATAAAATTTTGAAATCAATTGGACTTGATTAACCCCACCAAATGGATTGATTAAGCCTCACGAGCAAAATGGAACTTTAAAAATTCATAACTCCAAAATTACTTTTCAAAAATTCAAAAAAATGGTTTTGAAGCTTCTGCTGATATCAGGGGAGTTCAGGAAAATTAAAATTGGAATTTTCTAAAAAAAGTTGATTTTTCACAATATTTTAATATTTTAATAATTAAAAAATAATAAAAATTACAAAAATATTAAAAATCATAAAAATGTCACATTTTGACTCCTAATCACTTAGGAACAAACCAAATATTTTTCTTAAGTCCCTAGGATAAAATATTGAATTTTAAAGGCTTAATGTAATTTTTAATATTAAAAAATGAATTTTCAACCTTTTTCACTAAAATAATTCTAATAAATTAAAGGAAAATCAAAAAATTATAAAATTTATTTCTTTGGACTCCTTGAGCTCAAGGAAATTTAAGAAAAATATAAAATCTATTTTTCAATTTTTATTTTATTTTAAAATTAATTAATACTCTAAAACTCAAAATAATTATAATAAATAAAATATAATTCAAAAAATCTCCAAAATTGGTCCACATAGTTCTTTTGTCATTAGGAACATCTCATAATTTTTTGAAGGACATAAAATTTACATTGGTCATGTTGTTGAATTTTCTTTGAAAACCCTTTTTTTTCACTAAAAATAATTATAAAAATAAATTAAATTCATAAAAATCAAATTTTCTCCTCTAATGTCTTAATTGACATGTGAGTGAGGTGACATAAAAATTTCAAATTCATTTAAGCTGAATTTAGTGAGTTATGAAATAAATAAGCCTAAAAGGGCAAAAAGGTGATTAAGAATTTTAACCCTTAATTCAAACTTTAGGTTTAATCAAATTGGAGGGTAAAATATTTGATTTTAACTTTCTCTTGGATGATTGAAACTTAGGGAAATTAAAAGGGTAGAAACCCATTAAACACTTTGAAAATATCAAAATGAAACTCTAATTAATTAAATAATTTAAACTTTGGAAAGAATATATATATTTAAATTTGGATTATTAAAATAGGGATATTATTAAGAGGATATTTATTCTTTAATTTAAAAATCCATAAATAAGTCACTTCAATAATATATAATATTTAGTTCTTAACTAAAAATTAAAATAATAATTCAAATTAAATAAATTAAATAAAATTAAAAGAGGATAACTCTTAAATGAATTAAAGCTTAAAATGTTAAATGGTTCAATAATTAAAATCAAATTTAAAATCTTGAAGTTAAATTAAATTAAATTAAATTAAGTCAAGTCAAAGTTTAAATTAAATTCAATTAAGACCTTAACAATTAAATTAAATTAAAATTAAATTAAAATTAAATTAAATTAAATTAAATTAAACTAAATCCACTTAACAACAAACCTAAATGAAATCATTAAGAGTTAAATCAAAAAATATCAATAATTTCAACACCTCTTTCTATCTAAGTAAATTTAAAACATGAACATCAATCTGAAATACTAAGGTAACTGAAAGTGTAAAGATTTAAATTAAATCTAAAAATAATTTGAACACTATTCCAAACTTAAAATTATTAATTAAAACTCCATAATTAAATTAAATCACTTTAAATCATTAACTCAAACTTTTAATTAAGACTGATTAAAATTCTCAACAACACGACTTGCCCTTAAAAGGCTTTAATTATTATAACTCTTAAATAGAGTATTAAGTGAAATGTCACTTCACACATGAGATATTCAAATGTCCTAAGTTCACTGAGCAAGAAACAAAACAAAATAAAAATCCTTGGATGATTGATTCACCAATACAATAAAATTCATTTGAATTTAAAATAATTCCAGAAGTATTGAAAAGATGTTTAAGATTCATCTTAAACACTTCCTCGATACGATGGGGTGTTTTAGAAGAACAATTGAATTTAATTGTTCTTTGATGAAGAAAATCATCCTTAAACCAAACCAACAACCTAGACGTCATAGGAAATGACTAGCAATAGGATTAGGATTCTGGTAGACAACCAAAACCCTTTCCCTTAGCTTTACGTAGGTGCTTGGTTGGAATATTTAAATGCCTTAACATGTGTTTTAAGTGCGGCTTGGGATGACGGGAAGACCCTTCGAGTACAGCTTTTATTTTATTGCAATTTACTTTATTGCAATTTACTTACATTCACTGTACTTTACTTTTTCTTGCATGTTAAACAAGACTGTTGCATGAAAACCAAAACCTTTAGGATAGTCCCTGAACTGAAACCAAAACTAAATTAAAAGTCACCACAAGATAAAATTCACCGCTACAACATTCCAAAATATAAAACAACTCAAAATTTAATCACAAACAGAACAACAAAACTACAATTGCAACTAAATTAAAACGTCTCTTTGAATGATCGGGAATACCTTAGATGACGTAACCCACGTGTTGCTAACGGGATTTCCCACTGTCTAAATGAAAGTGTGGAACTCATTCAGTTGAGTTTAGCAAGTTCATATGGACTAAGTGAATTCGATGAAAATAACGGTGCCGGGAGGACGGAACCGTGAGATCTTAATCGGTTCTGTTTAAACAAATTTAAGATTTTTTTTTAATTAAGATATTAAAAAATATTTGGACTTTAAGATTTCTAAACCAAAACACTTTTCTCATCTCCCGATTTCCACTTTCTAAAACTAAACCTCTGCAACAACAAGGAGCTCGGAGCATGGTGGGCAGCACAGCCATCTTCGTCAGCAAAACTCGGATCTACTTCAGCAAAACCTTTCCTAGTTTTAAACAATCAAACCGTAGGATTTCGAGGTTGTTTGCCTAGTGCAACATTAATCCTAAACTTTTCGTTAGACATTTATATAATAATGTTATGTAAATTAATCCCTAACCGGTCTTAGGACTCCGAGGTAGTCGTTTGGTACGACATAAACCCTCACATCTTCAAGGCTATTTGTATGATCATGTCATGCAAATATAAGTCCTAATTAATTAAAATTGGCAGGATGGAAACATTAAATAAATTCTCAAATTGAAACCAAACCATAGGATAGTTTGGGAAGTTGCCAAGATTCTTCTTGGATCCTCAGCTTCTCCTACTTCTATTCCTTTGGATTTCCGTCATTTAAGATGTAATTAACTATAGGGGCTTGCCCTTATAGGGAACTTTAAGAACCCATGTAATATAAACCCTGCTTAATACCTTTATATTAAGCAGGGGAACTTGTTGGCTTATAAAGTTGGTTCCTAGACCAAACGGATGTCACAAATCTTCTTGTTTATTTAACCGAGCCTCGTCATCAAGCAGTGTATCTATTCTTCGGGATAGATATATAGTTTGTGGTGCAGTGCTCGTTTATATAAATTATTTGGTATGTGAGATAGGTTCGATTTCATATCTTAAAATTTTCAAACTTAAAATTATTTTCAAAATCAAATACTACTTTCTAAATTATATATATATATATATATATTTAAATTAAAATTTCAAACCTAAAAATTAACCGACAATTTCTGTAGGCGACCCCCTTTTCAAAATACAACTCAAACCTAAAAATATGCCAACATTGCCTCAAGGCACCTCTTCAAAATGTGTCCACATTCAATGAATCTTCTAGAAGGTGTGTCTGGAGCCTAGGTGCCAGACTCTGCGTCCAGTTCTTCACACCTCTTCACTTTAGATCACACCTCTTTGCGATTAAAACCGTTTCCAAGCGTCCAAATACATTGTATCACATGTCCTATAAACCAGGAACAACTGTCAGTCTTCTAGAAGGTCCAATAACCGCTAACACTGTCAAAATAACCGTCCAAAAGTTGTCAAAAATCTTGACAGATCCCGTATCGACCTGGCGCTTAGGCGCCGGATTCTGGCGCCTAGGCGCTAGACCAATAATTTTGACAATTTTGCATTTTGGCTTCATTTTTGCTCCTTTTTGCTCCTTTTTCACTCTTTTTCCTTCTTGAACATTTTTCCATCACCTATATCCAAAAACACAAAAATACCTTTCATTAAAGCATAATATCCTTAAAAATTTGATAAAAATTAAGGCATAAAAATGAGTATTTTTTTCATGGATCAATTACCAGTTATAATATCCTCAAATTTGACTGAATAACAAGAATAAAAATTAATGGAGACATTAAAAAGTCATAAGAGAGCAATTGGATGGACATTAGGTGATATTAATGTTATGTACAACATTTTGATGGAAGAAAATCATAGACATAAGGCTGAAACCTATAATGAAAGAAATTGTTAAGGAAGAAATTTTAAAGTGGTTGGATGATAAAATTATTTATCCTATTTCTGACAGTTCTTGGGTTAGTCATATTCATTGTGTTCCTAAGAAAATGAATTAATGCCATCTAGACAAGTTATTGGGTGGAAAATCTATATTGATTATAGAAAATTAAATCTCGCCACTAGGAAAGATCGTTTTTCTTTACTTCTTTTGGATCAAATGTTGGATAGACTAGTTGGGCATCATTATTTTTGCTTTTTGGATGGATATTCTGATACCACCAAATACTTATAGCTCTTGGGGATCAAGAGAATACAATATTTACTAGTCCATGCGAGACATTTACTTTTAGAAAAATGTCATTTTGTTTATGTAATGCACCTGCAACTTTTCAAAGATGTATGCTGCCTATTTTTGTGACTTAATTGAGAAAGGAATTTAATTTTTTATAGACTATTTCTCAATTTTTGGAACTTTTATAATACATGTTTAGATCATTTAACAAGTGTTCTCAAATGCTATGAAGAAACAAATTTATTTCTCAATTGGGAAAAAAGTCAATTTATGGTTGTAGAAGGAATTGTTTAGGACATAAGATTTCTGAAAATGGCATAGGAGTAGATCCAACTAAAATTCAAGTTATTGTTGAATTACCACCTCCTACATCTGTAAGACGAGTAAGAACTTTTCTAGGACATGCTAGTTTCTATAAGAGGTATATTAAAGACTTTTAAAAAATTACTAAGCCTCTAGGTCATCTCTTAGAGAAAGACGCTAACTTTAATTTTAATGAGAAATGCTAAATTCCTTCAATTTATTAAAGAAAAAATTGATCACTGCACATATAATTGTCTCACCTGACTGGGAAAAAAATTTTGAATTAATTTGCGGTGCTAGTGATTATGCTATTGGAGCTATATTAGAACAGATATATGATAAAGATTTTAAAGTTATATATTATGTCAGTAAATCCCTTCATGAAGCTCAGATTAATTATACAACTACTAAAAAGAAATTATTGGTAATAGTGTATGCTTTTCATAAATTTAGACCTTATCTTATTAGGGTTAAATGTATTGTGCCAAACCACGATTAATCAGATGGGTCTTTCTGATGCATGAATTTTATTTTCAAATAATATATAGGAAAGGTACTTATAATCAAATTGTTGATCATTTGTCAAGGCTTAAAAAGGAAAATTATGGTGATAATGATATTGAAATAAATGAAAATTTTCTTGATGAATAACTATATAGGACTAGAGAATGGTAAATTCTGTGGTATGCTGATATAGTTAGCTATTTAGTTAGTAACCTTTTACCCTTTAGATTAGATAGCCATCAAATAAAAAAGTTCATTCACTATGTAGGATTTTAGTTTTGGGACGACCCTTATTTATATAAGCAATGTAAAGATTTAGTAATTTGAAGATGTGTACCAATTAAAGAAACCAGAGAGATTATTCAAAAATATCACGAATCAGACTCTAAAGGACATTTTGGGGTTGATAAAACTCATTTAAAATTTTACATTCAAGATTTTATTGACCTACTTTATTTAAAGATGTTAATAATTATATAAAAGCTTGTGACCAATGTTAGAGATTAGGCAATATTCCTAGAAAAATGAAATGCCCCTTAATTTTACTTTGGAAGTTGAAATTTTTATGTTTGGGGTTTATATTTTATGGGACCATTTATATCATCTTCTGGAAAAAAAATCATATTTTGATAACTGTGGATTATATTTCTAAATGGATTGAAGCTGTTGCTTTACCTCACTGTAATGCTAAGAGTATTGTAAAATTTTTAAGTAAAATAATTTTACAAGATTTAGAATGCGGAGAGTAATCATTATAGTTGGGGGAAATGATTTTAAGAATAGAATAATTGAAGCATTAACTCAAAAGTATGGAATTAAGTGCAGAATCACCACAACATATCATCCTCAAACTAGTGGTCTAGCGGAAATATCTAATCGGGAAATTAAAAGAATATTGAAAAAACTCTTAATCCTAAAAGGAAAGATTGGTTTGCTAGGATAGACAGTGCATTATAAGCTTATAGGATTGCTTATAAACCTCCTATCGAAAGGTCACCATATAGGCCCATATTTGGAAAAGCTTGTCACTTACTAGTAGCATTAGAATATAAAGCTTATTAGGTGATAAAGGAACTTAATTATAACTCGAAAGATGCTAGTGAGAAATGATTATTGCAATCAAATGAGCTAGAGGAAATTATAAATGAATCTTATGATAATACCAGGATATATAAAAAAATATGAAAAATTGACATGATCGGAAGATTCTTAGAAAAGATTTTGAGCCTGGACAGAGGTTTTATTATACAATACTCGATTGAAATTATTTCTCGGAAAACTTAAGTCTAGGTGGTCAGGGCCATTTATTGTAATAAAAGTATATCCTTATGTAGTCGTTGATATTGAAGATCCAAAAGCTGGAAAAAGGATTAAGGTCAATGGACAAAGATTGAAACCTTATATATGCAAAAGTAATCCTACATTTGAGGGGATTCTGACATAAGATCAACTAGAATAAAATAAGTGCATGCGCTTGGCTGATGACGTTAAACCAAGCGCTTTATGGGATGCAACCCAAATTTATCAGCGTTGATTGATTTAATGATTGTTGTTATGTTGAGTTCATGATGTTATTTAGAGTCTATGTGATTAAGTTGGCACATACATTTATTTAATGATTATAAAGAGGTTAGGGGTTGAACCTTAGGCATTTATTGGGTGTTGGTGCCTAAGTTCCAAACCTGGTGCCTAAGCACCCCATTTTCTGCAAGCCTGGCACCTAAGCGCTAAATCTAGCGCCTAGGCATTACAATTTGAATAACTCCTAAAACTACCCAATTTTGATTTTTGGACATTCACTCTATATTTAAGGGACTTTGGATGGGTATTGACACATCTTCTTTACATTTCTAAGTGTTGTAGAGGTTATGATGTCCATGAAAGTAGAAGTAATGGTGATAATAAGTTTGTGGATAATGATGCTCAGACTTATTTCAATGGGTTCTTAGCATTGAGTAATGAGTGGCTTATTAAACAAGGGAAGATTGAGGAGGAGTTATCCTGTCTGTACAACAAGTTGAGTGATATGTACAACCAGTACGAGCACTTGGATTGGCAGATACAACTTCAATTTAATAATATAGTGTTCTTCCAAGATTATCAGGTAAGCATGTATAACAATAACAAAATAGATCGACGATAAGGTTGCTTCAGATTTTCCTCGTGCCCCTTTTTACCATGTGTTTGATCGTGCTTTTCTTACGGTTGAAAAGGAGGATGACGCCATCATTCACAACTATTCTTAGATGGATTATTATATGAAAATATGTTATTGTTAAGTGTTTAAATAGTGTGTGCTGACTTAAAACTTATGTGATTCCAGAACTATGAAGTGTTGTTCTATATTGTATTTGCTTTTAATGAATCTATGTAATGTATGTTTGCATTGAACTAATTATTAATAAAAGAAAAATATTTCATGTTTGAGTTATTAAAACTTGTTTTAGTGTGCTTAGGTGATTGAATTGACTTAAATTTAAGTCACGGGCATAATTTTTGAAAAGTTGACGAAGCCAATTAACTATTAAATTAATGGTTAAATCTAATACATTAGAGTTCACAAATCCTAGAATTGCTACGCTCTTTCAAAAATAACAAAATTTCCAAAATATGAACCATTGAACACTGGTGCCTAAACGCCTAAATTGACGCCTAGGCGTTAAACCAGCAGAAAATGATTTAAACCACAAAATTGAACTGGTGCCTTATTTTCTTCATTGTGCTTCTTCCTCTAGTTTTCACAATTTTTCACCCTAGGACTTCTCGATCTTACTTATTTTGAAGAATTTTTTGATCAAAAGTTTTGGAAATCATCATCATTAAGTAAGAGCTTAACTCTGCCTTTGAAAATTTTGATTTTCATCATGTATTTTCTCCACATTGTGATTTGGCCAAAAATGAGAAATTTGGGGAAAAATGGTGGAGAATCCATGATGAATAAAATATTTGCTTGGATAACACTTGTCAGAGTCCATAAAATTTGATTTTGGAGTTTATTTAGATTTGAATTTAATTTTTTTTAGATTGAAAAATGGCTCTTAAAACCAAGAGGGATATGGAAGGAGTTCTTATGATTCTAAGAAGTTTGTTAGTAGTGCGACACAAGATTGTTACAGTGAATATTTGGTGTCAAAGAAGCATATTCGGGAGCCAACTTTTCTTTCTCTTGGTGGTTCAATTGAAAATCTTATTGTTGCCAGGAATTGGGATGTTTTCTGCTATTTTTCTATTGCCATCGTCATTTCTATTGTTCAAGAATTATATGCGAACCTCCCTAAAGAATCTGACAATTAGTTTTTGTAAGAGAAGGACAAGTGGATTTCAACCCTGTTTGGATCAACGCATTATTCCAATTACCTGTTGTGACTTGATATTTATATACTAGGTTTGATCCTTCTGAGGAAGAACTAGAGGAAATTATTGCATATCTTACTGATGAGTGTGGAAGCTGAAAAATGAGAAATAATAAAAAGGTAAAATTCCCTTCTTCTACTCTGAATGCCTCATCTAAGGCTTGGCATTATTTTATCTCTGCTTGCCTTCTCCCATTGAACCATTTAAGCAAGGTGACCCGAGAGAGGGCTACTTTGAATTACTGCATTCAGATGATGAAGCTCATCAATGTTGGCTACCTAATTTACCACAACATATTTCATTCTAATAAGGGAGGAACTATAGTAGGTTTGGGCCACCCTTCTCTTATTTCTACTTTGTGTAATCAATATGGAGTTAGATATGAGCCTTGGGAGGAGTTGCTTCAATCACTAAAGCCAATTGGAAGGGCCAATGTGGATGTTTATGGCAAACCTCGTGGTAGAGCATCTGATGCACCATCCACTTCAGCCTCAAGACCTTCTACTTCTAGTGCAACTTCTTTGGATACTATTATAAAGCAATTGTTCATTCAGTGAGGTGACATTTTATCTTTACAAAGACACTTGAACCATTTTAATCAGTATCTTCAAAGGAAAATGATTATGATTTTGACTTTTGATGAGATGTTGTTAAATTCTTAGTTTCAAATGAATTTCCAACTTTCCCGTATATTCTTCATTCGAGAATCACAAATCTATGGATGTTGATTATGATGATGATGATGATGAAGATGATGATTAGATTGTTGTTATTTTTATTTTTTGTTGTGGATTGTTCTTGTTGATTTCTTATGTTAGACATTTGGTGTAATTTTGTTAGTTTATGTGTAAACCATTTATTTCAATGCATTACTATTTTACTTTTGCTCCATTTTATTTAGAATTTCATGTGTGTTAAAGTAGTATTTCAGTTTGGAAATTTCATGCTTTACATTTCTATCTTAGATTTACTACTGCTCAACACCTGTTTTTAATACTTGTACATGTACTGTTCTCTTACTTAGAACTTTTAAAATTTTCTCTTTCCTCATGCTTATATTGAACTATACTGCTTTAATATTAATTAAAAATTTAAGTTTGGTGGAGGAGAGAATAACTTTTTAAACTAAAACATTATTTGTCCTCAACAAATCATATTTTTAAGATTATTTAACATAACCTATGATATGTGGTGTTAGCATAATATATCTATATTTTTATTTTATAAATGTCATAATTGACTTTAATAAAAGTTTTAAATAATAAAGATTAGTTCTAGAGTTAAGGCATTTAGTATAAGTGTATAGGAATATGCTTTTGTTATTCAATGTAAAAAAATGTAATTTTGAAATATTAAGGTTCTTAAATATACACTTTAAAAGAAAAAAAGAAGTGAGACTTTATGAATTTTTTTTTAAAAAAAAGCTAATGCACTTTATTAAGTAAAAGAAATGTAAGAAGTTTTTAACTTGAAGAAAAGGATAATAAGGTTCAAAACGATTAAAAGCTATCCAAATATAGTAATCCTCACATAAATCCTAAAAGAAAATGAAAATAAAAATCAAAAGAGAAAAGAAGAAATAATAGAATAGAAAAGAAAAAGAATATATATATATATATATATATATATATATATATATATATATATATATATATATATATATATATATATATATATATCTATCTATATGTGTGCGTGTATGTGTGAGAGGAGAAGCTTGAGAAGATGTCTAATAAAAAAATGACTTCACTTGAATTATCTTAAGGAAATGGACTTAATTAAATTCTTGAACTTATTCTTAATTTAAAAGTATTAGCATCTTTATTAGTAGAGCTCTCTTGAAATTCTTTTCCTTTAATTCTTTTGAGATATCTATTTATAACAAATTACAGTTATTCTTAAAAGAATAAAAAAAAATCAGAACTCCTGGACTTAATTACTAGATATTCTTACATTTTGGTTATAACCTAAGTTATTAAAAACTATTACAAGGTTTTACTATTACATTTATGGAAAAAAAAACTATTGAAATCTTTAAGTTAAACCCACCACTAAAAGTTTTACAAACTGAAGGGATTAAGACAAGTAATGATTAAGTTTGGGGGAATTGATTTGCCTTAAAATTACCTATTTTAAATATACATTTAATGCTCATTTTATGCCTATTTTTGATGATATTGCACTTTAATGAAAGGTATTTTACATGTTTTTGATTTCAGGTATATGAAATGAAGTTTAAGAGAAAATGAGCAAAATTGGTGCTGTGGAGCGGTGGTGCCTAAGCACCACTTATGGCACCAAAGCGCCGGATTCCAGACGGGATTGGCGCCTAAGCACCAGATCCTATGCCCAAGCGTCGGACAGTTATGCGAGGCTTCTAGAAGAGTGGGGCCTAGATGCTAGGGTCAGTTTGGGCAACAAAGATTGAATTTGGATGAATTTCGAAGGGATGCTTGAAGTAACCCTTAAATATTTTCAGAGGTCAACATATTAGAACTAGTTTTGGAGGAGAAACAAAATAGAGAGGAGAGAATGTGATGAGAACTTGTAGTGTGATTTTGGTGTGAGTCTTGTGAGTGAGACTACCACAGTGAGAGTGTGGCATGTTCTTGAGTTGTGTGAGTCTTTTGCGAGTCAAGTGCAGTCAAGGAACTTCAGATTTTCTTGGGGAGAAGCCAAGATAAGTAATTTGTATTTTTATTTGAGTTATATTATCTTTCGTGAACTTGAGTATCAATATAAATTTATGTATTTTTATTTCATCTCCATGAATTCTTAGTAGTTTCCTTGCTTTTTATTTTCTATGAGACTTGATCATGTGTAATATGGAATGGTTTAAATATTTATTTTTATTCTAAAAAATGTGATGAAACTTTCACCGGAAATTAATTGATTTTGCAAATTGGCCACTTGCGAGGTTAAATATATTGCGAAACATAAGATCCGAGAGGGCTATGATTTCATCAACTTGTCAGTACCACACTTCAATTTGGAGGACAGGGATGTCAAAATCCAAGGGGGTGCAAATAGATAAGGAGATAAGTTTTGTTGGGTGTAGAATTATTGTTTCTAGGGTGATAGGCAAGATTCTTCAATTTGGTTTTTAGTTTGGATCTACGGTTCCCTAATAGGTCCTATAGAGAGGGCACAATAGCTAATCTGGAAGTGAGCGACCAGAACCTACTCAACACTAATACTCTAGCTAGAACAAACTTTAGACTAGACAATGTTCTTTAGGTGCTCAAAGAGGATAAAGAATGTGTATGCTTCTATTTGTCCCAATATCACATTTGATTTTTAAGCATTCAAATTTTACACTGATTATCATCTCCATGTAATGGGGAAGATCATTTATATACCATTTGAACTATCTTTTAAATAATATTAGTTTGCGTTTAGTTTCTTCTTATAATTAAATCCTGCATAAATTTAGTTATAATCTTTTCAATAATTTCAACCTTATCCTCATTTAAGTTGTGTTCGTAGTTTTAATAGAAACTTTTCCAAGTCAATATTGAAAGAGACATCAATCCCTATGGGATCGATACTGGGGTTTTTAAAGAAAACTATATATTACTTGAAATGATACGTATACTTGCATAGTACCCATAGTGTGATAGCTTATCTTTTATTTTCAAAAACACTTATTTATTCACTTGAGTTGCTAAATATAATTCGAGCCAAGATTTTGACAATCTTTTGGAACATAAATATCTACATAATTGTAGGTCGTGTCAGGTATATAAGGTGGCTGACTTGACCCTCAATTACACAAATATTTATACTCTAAAAGATTGCAAAAAACTTGTCCCAAATTATATTTAGCGGCTAATTTGAATAAAAGAAATGATTTAGAAAATAGATAATAAGCCTTCATACTATGGGGTACTATGCAAGTATATGTATCATTTCAAGTAATATATGATTTTCTTTAAAAACCCACTATCAATCCAATGGGGGGAAAATTGGAAGTTTTTAATAATAATTTAAAAAAACTTCTAACTAAATTATAGATAATTCAAAATATTTGCAATGTATTAAAACTAAATTTAAGCAGAAAGTACAATAAAGTTCAACAGATTAATAAAGTTTAAAAGGTTAATAAAGTTTAAAAGAGTTTGAATGTTATGAAAAGATCTTTCCCCTTGCAAATAAATATTAATTAGTTTATGATGTCAACAATTACAAACATAAAATGATGTATTGTGACAAATAGGAGCGTACACATCCTTTACCTCCTCTTGTAGTTAGCAAAGAACATTAATTAATCTAAAGTTTGTTCCGGCTTGTGTAGTAGTGCTGAGTAGATTCTAGCATCTCACTTCCAAATTACCCACTGTACCCTCTCTATAGGACCTACTAAGGACCCTTAGATTCAATCTCTAAACTAAATTGATAAAAGGGTCTAGCCTGTCATCGTAGAAATATCAATTCTACACCCATCAAAACTTATCTCCATATCTATTTGCACTCTCCTTAGATTGTGGTCGCCCTCCTCGTAAAGTGAGTGTGACATTCACATGTTTGATGAATTCATAGCCCTCTCGTGTCATTATATTCTCAATAGGTTTTAACCTCACAAGTAGTCAATTTGCAAAGTCAACGATGAACCAGTGAAAATGACAGCACAAATTTTGAAATAAAAAGAAATCTTTAATCCATTCTCATCCAACATGATTAATTCTCATATGCAAGGAGAAAGAACAAAAATCACTCAGAATTCATAGAGATAAAATAAAAAACACATGATTTGATTGAAAGTCAAGTCTTAACTAAAATATTCAAACACAAATACAAGATGCCTTTCTTATGTCTTCTCCTCAAGCATTTCTTGAATCTTCCTTTAAACAATCTCCAAAACCTTCTTTTACAAAAAAAATCTCACTCACACACCCAAAAAATCTCTAACGACTTCTCTAAACTCTAAAAACTCTCTCCAAAACTCTTCTAAAACTCTCATTTTCGTTCAGCCATTGATCCATTTAATAGATCTCTAAAACTAACCAACGATTCCTTCAAGTACCCCTCCAAAATTAGCCCAAATTCAATGCACCTTCTAGAAATTAGTTACTGTTGCTATAGCGCCACTCTGGGAGCTATAGAGCCCATCTCGCTCGATACTTGGCGCTATGCGCCTTACAAAGTTCTTCATTTTTGCTCCATTTTGCCTCCATTTTTTCTAAATATCTTTTCATTGTACCTGAAACCAAAAACATGTGAAATATCTTTCCTTAAAGTGCAATTTTATTAAAAATGTGCATTTAATACATATTAAAAATAGAAAATTTTTAGGTGTATCAATTCCCCCAAACTTAAAAGTTACTTGTCCTCAAGTAACTCCTTGTACTATGTAAAAATTATAACTTATGACAGTGAGTTTTACTTAAAGATTTCTATAATATTGTCCTATAAATTCAATAATAAAACTTTAAAAAAATTTTTAATAACTCGGGTTAAAACTAAAATGTAAAAATATTTAGTAGTCAAGTCTGAGAGTTCTAATTTTCTATTCATTTTAAGAAAAACAACAATTTGTAATTCTTAGGATGCTTAGAAGAATTACTTAAAAAATAATTTCATAGAACTCTATTAGTAAGAATGCTAATACTTTAAAAATAATTTTAGAAATGTAATTGAGTCCCTTTCCTTAAGTTGATTCAAGTGAAGCTAATTTTTGATTAAGCATTGACCCGACCCGCAATTACATTAATTTTTATATTCCATAAATTTTCCAAAAACTTGTTACAAAGTATGTTTAGCGGCTAGTGTGAATAAATAAAATGATTTAGAAAATATTTAATAAGTTTTCACACTAGGGGTATGTTGAACTCACTTTTTTTGAGGACTAGTCTTTCTTAAAGAATAGCTTAGGGTCTAGCAATAAAACTTTCTTGGTGATTTTCTTAGAATATTAGCAATGGAACCCTACCACAAAGAAATCCAAGTTTCTTCTTGGCTTCACTTGGAGTTTCATATGTTAAGGTCTAACTTTTAATATCTAGGGGGATGAGACCAAGCATAAGAAAGCTCAATAATAGTTTCTTATAGGATGGTCAAGCCTTTCGACTGACCCTGGGAGGTCTAGAGCTAACACACACATACACACTTGCACACACTACTCACAAACCTAAGCCAGATACATTCCCCTCTGATTCCATTCATCTTTGGAAATTCATGAGGGTGCTCCCACCAAACTCTGAGCTTATGACTAAGGTGGCTAGGACCAACACATGGAGGATCCAAAGGGGGCTACCTTTGGTCTGTGGCTCAAATAAGTAGACATTTCCAATTGACACCCTACCTTACCAAAAATCTTAAACTTTTTACCCTTTACTCCTAAACTCTACCAAATAACCAAATTGCCCATGACTTCAGATTTCCTCAAAATTCCCAAAATCACTCAAAATTACCCAAAATTATTTAAAATTCCTCAAAATCATTCCAAAATGTTCACCACTCAAATTAACTAAAATTACCTAAATTTGCCAAATTCCCCAAAATAGCCCTAAAACCTCCAAAATTACCAAAATGCTCCTATGACTGCGGCGGTTGCAAATACGAAATAATAAAATTTTGCAAATAGTTTCACGTTAGTCGGATTATAATTAATTTAATAAGGTAGCAATCAATCTATACGCAAAAATATATTTCGTTTAAGTAATACAGGGCTCTAGAGGAGTCCTTGTTATCGATCACACGGGGAGGAAGCAAACCTTAGAGCGTGGCACAAAAATCCAATATTCAATTTGCAAAGTGATCCATTTAAAAATTACCTATTTTTAGCGTAGATTTCATGCTAACTTTATGCACATTTTTAAAGATATTACACTTTAAAGGAAGGAATTTTGCATATTTTTGTCTTCAAGTATAAAAATATGATTTTAGAGAAAAGCAAGCAAAAACTATGCAATTTTGAGCCAAAATAAGCAAAGAAGAAAATTCTAGCTTAGCACATATTGATATGTCTTTCTATGCTTAATATCTTTTATATTTCTCACATGTTTTTGAATGAAATTATACTTTTGAGAAAGGTTGTTTTTATAGCTATCTTGTAGGTGAAGATGTTAGGAACACAACGCAACTGAAATGGGTCTAAAGATAGTTGCAGCGGAGCCAAACGGAGCAAAACAGTGGAGCTGAGCACAGGGCAGCGCCTAGGCACTAATCTCGGCGCCCAGGTGCCAATGACAACGAGAAAACAGCGCCTAGGCGCCAGAATAAAGGCCTAGGCGCCAGAATCATCCAAAAACGGTTATTGAACAAATTTTTGACAACTTTGGGAGTTATTTTGACGGTGTTAAGTAGTTTCTAGAACTTCTAGAAGACTGGAAGTTACTCCAAATATATATGACATGTGATACAATGTACCTAGACACATTGGAACGGTTTTAATCGCGAAGAGGTGCGACCCAAAGTGAAGGGGTGTGAAGACTTGGTTACAAGAGTATGGTGCCTAGGTGCCAGATCCTGGCGCCTAGGCGCTAGAGTCAGTTTCTAGATGATTCAATGAATGTGAACTACTTTTGAAGAGGTTCCATAAGCAACCCTTGGCCATTTTCAAAGCTCTATAAATGGGAGATATTTCTACACGAAAAATGGCCTCTCTTGCCACTCTCTCTCGCTCTCTCTCTCTTTCTCTCTCTCTCTCTCTCTCTTTATTCTTCCTTAGTCATTTTAGAGTCATGAAGATGTAGATTGCTACATCTTATGGAGAAATTGGTGAGGGATTTTGCGATATTTATGTAAGGAATGTACGAGCGGCGCATGGATCGATGGGAAACTTTGGCGGAGAGATCTTCTTCTTTCCTTCAGAGGGAAAAAGCTAAGTATTGTGTTCTTCATTCTCTTGTAATTGTTGTAAACACTTTCTAGTGGATTTTCTTTGTTTTAAACCGAGTTTTCTATCGTGATTTATCCATGCTTCGTAAGTGATTTTCTTTACTCTTTCTTTTAATATGAAGTAGTGGCATGTGTAGAAAAATCATTTTTATGATAGAATTAACTATTAAATGCTTCTAGGTGACAGGTAGTTGCATAAATATAATAGAATACTAATGAAATAAGTTCCTTGTTGGCACTTAAATTATTACATAATTCTATCAACCGTTTTACTTCTATGTCATTATTTTCATTTACTTTTATTTTGTAATGAAATAGATGCATGTTTAGATTTGCTTAGTCATTCTCTTATTAAATTATGGTGATGATATTCATACCGGGATCTTCATTTACTTTACAAATTGATTACTTGTATTGTTAAAACCTGTAGAAGAATTTTGAGACCTATCCGGAGATAAATTCTTAACTAGTAGATATCGCATGAATCCTTGGGTAATTGAAGGTTATATGCGGGTTATTCATGGTGAAGTGCAAATAAATAGGGAGATATTATTTATTGGGCGTATAATTATTTAGTTTTTAGAGTGACAGACTAAATTCTAATAATTTGGTCTGTAGAAAGGGAACGGGTCACTGGTAGGGCCAACCATAGCCACCCTTGGACATCTAAAAGTGTGAGCCTAGATTAACCCATTCTACTAATAAAACATCCTGAACCGATCTATAGATTAGCCAATTTGCTTTACACCTGGACCAAAGTGTAAAGAATAGGATTGCTTCTATTTGACACTACTACATAAAATTTTAAGCATTTCTTTCCTACACATTATCTATGTAATTACAAAAGAAATGTTCTTTTTAATATCTCGAAATTCTCCAAACCAATTTATCCATATGCTATCTTTGTATTTAAGAAATTTATTTAGGATTAGTTATTTAAAAAAAAACCATTTTAATCAACATTCCAAAATTTAGGCCTTATAGAAATAGACTGGAATTAGCTTAAAGAATTTCTTACCTCACTTCTCTGTGGGATCGATACTGAGGTTATAAAAGAAAACCCTATATTACTTAAAATGATACGTATACTTGCGTAGTACCCCTAGTGTGTAAAATATTTTCTAAAATTTTACAACATTTTGATTTTGCACACTAGCAGCTATTTATAAATTGGGTCAAGTTTTAACATCTTTTGGAAGTAAAAATTACTGCGTAATTGCGGGTCGGGTCAAGTTTTTGGCGCCGTTGCTGGGGAAGCTTCGGTAAGAACTTTAAGAGAATTTTAGTTCAAATAATTAGGTTTAGACTTGGAAAATTGTAGTGTCGTAAAAACTATTTTTGTGTGAAAAGTGTTTTGTTATATGAAAAAGTGTTGTGAAAAAAAATTAATTGTTTGTGTGAAAAATAAGGTGTTCGTGACAATGTTTTGTTGTGTTGAATATATTTTCATTTTATTTGTTTAATTGTTAATGTATTGTTTGTTATATTACGTATGTGAAACAAAGGATCTGCAAGACTTGTGCCTTACGATCCTGAGTTTGAAAAAAATAAAAAAATAAAAATACAGAAAGGACTCAAAAAACTTGAAATGGAAATGGAAAACTTTCAAGATAATAACTTGGAAAATCATTATACTTCATTGAGGGATTACGTAAATCCTACGACAGATGAAATTCACTCAATTATACAAAACCCTGTCATAGAAGCTGACTCGTTTGAAATAAATCCTGAGATTATCCAACTGGTGCAGAACAATCAGTTTGGGGGAACTCCTTTGGAGGATCCCTATTTACACTTATCTAGTTTTCTAGAACTTTGTGCTACATTTCGTTATAATGGCATGTCAGACGATGCTGTTAGGTTAAGGATTTTTCCTTTCTCACTAAGGGATAAGGCTAAAATATGGTTATACTCATTAGCACCTGGCTCTATTAAAAATTGGAAGGAGTTAACTCAGAAATTCCTAGCTAAGTATTTTACATCTTCAAGGACTATTAAACTTAGAAACGATATTATCTCATTTTGTCAATATGAAGGAGAATAAATATACGAAGCCTGGGAAAGATTTAAGGAACTCCTAAGAAAGTGTCCACATCATGCTCTGCCCGATTGGTTAATCATTCAAACTTTTTATAATGGGTTAGTAGGATCCCTTAGGTCTACAATTGATGATACCGCTGGTGGTTCATTAATGTCAAAATCATTTAATGAAGCGTATGCATTAATTGAAAAAATGGCTACAAATGAATTTTAATGGCCCTCTGCAAGGGTAAATCATAAAAATGTAGCTAATGTTCATGATACATATGTGATTACAATTCTTGCATCTTAGGTAGCCGCAATATCAAGGAAGTTGGACCAATCTGGAATGAACCAGTCTCAATTTACTTCTGTAAGTGAGGAAAGTTCATAAGGGCGTATAATTGATTCTAACTTATCATATGACGCTTTAAATACCATAAACAACCCATATTCTAACTTTTACAACCTGTGTTGGGAGAACCATCCGAAATTTAACTGGAACCATACTACTGATGGTGGAAACCAAAAATGGGAAAATAATCATGTAAATCCTAATGGAAGTTTGAATAATCAGGGGAACACAAACTATAGACCTTCATATCCACCGGACTCTAATAATGATAAACAATTTGAGGATAAGAAGATGTCTATGGAAGAAGTGGTGTTGCAAATGGGAAACCATTTGCATAGTCAAAATGCTGCGATAAAAAATATAGAGAATCAACTTGGAAAAATTGCTAATTCACTCAGCAATAAACCCCAAGGAACACTTCCTAGCAACATTGAGATCAACCCTAAAGAGAATACTAATGAACAAGTAGAAGCTATCCAATTAAAAAGTGGAAGAGAGATAGAGGATGTGATTAGAAAAGAAAAAGATGTTGTGAGAGAAACAAAGGAAACTAAAAGACTTGAAAAACATATTTCTAAGGATTTGGAAAAATTAATTTCTCCAACTAAAATCAGTTTGGAAAGACCACCACCTCCATTTCCTCAAAGACTTAGACAGCATAAGTTGGATAAGAAATTTTCAAAATTCATGAAAGTACTTAAGAAGTTAATGATAAATATTCCTTTCACCGAAGCTTTGGAATAGATGCCAAGTTATGCAAATTTTATGAAGGAAATATTAAATAAGAAAAGGAAATTTGGGGATTACGAGACAGTTGCACTAAGTGAGGAGTGCAGCGCTATACTTCAGGAAAATTTTCCTCGAAAATATAAAGATCCTTGTAGCTTTACAATTCCTTGTGCAATTGGAGAAAGATTATGTGGAAAAGCTCTATGTGATTTGGGAGTGAGCATTAATGTGATGTCTCTATCTATATTTAGAAGGTTAGGTTTAGTCGATATTTCTCCCACTACTGTAACCCTTATGTTAGATGATTGATCTATGATTTATCCAAAAGGAGTTATAAAAGACGTGCTTGTTAAAGTGGATAAATTTATCTTTCCCTTGGACTTTATTGTATTAGATATGGAGGAAGATAAAGAAATTCCAATTATTTTAGGGAGACCTTTCCTTGTTACTGGACAAGCTATGATAGATGTGTAAAAAGGAGAGTTGATTATAAATATTAATGACCAGAAAGTCACTTTTGATGTATTAAAGACTATGAAATATCCAAGTGAGAGAAAAGATGATGATTGTTTTTGGATAGATGAAATTGATTATCTAAGTAAAGACCATTTCCAAGAAAGTTTTGAGAGTAAGTTAACATATGAGATTGAAATGGATTTTCATGATGATTCAAAAATGTTATTTAAAGAAGATTGTATGTATGTTCAAGAGAGGTGTGAAATGATGGATGCTACCAAAAATAGTAAACTTTTAATTCCATTTGTTGAAAAATCTCATGAAATTAAGATGGATGTACCCCATACAATTTTAAAGCCTACATATTTAGGGAAATCATTTACACAACCAGTCTTTATATCTTTAGATGCAACTCAATCACAAGAAAAACCTTAATTGAATGATGAACATGATAACATTATTGAACTAAGACTTGGAAGAGAATTTGAGGATGAATTTCAAAAGAACTTTGAGTTGAGAAAAGAGGATAAGGATATTGGAAGACCATTGGAAGAAATTCCTAAGGAATTAGAAAAACCTATTTCCTCAACTATGATAGATCCTCCATCATTTAATAATTATAAAGGGGAAGAATTGGAAGATAATTTGAAACAGAAGGGTAACATAGAAGATACTGATCCAGAATTTGAATTATCTAAAGAGAATCCGATCCAAAATTTAGGAGATATTGAAGTATCTTATAAAGATCCATTTCTTAAAAATTTTAAGGATGATATTAATATGCAAATTCAAAAAATCAATAGAAGAATATTGGATCTAGAAAAAAACTTGAGGAACAATGATATAAATCAAACTGAAAATGAAGTGCAGAATGAAAAATTAAAATTTGAGCATTTCATAGGAATCCCTAGATCTGGAAATGATTGGGCGATTGATCGAGGATTACTTAATTGGAATTTTGATACAGGAGGAATCATTTTTCGGGCCCGCAACGTTAAAACCAAGCACTTTATGGGAGGCAACCCATAGTTATCAGTATGCTTTAATTTAGTGTGCTTGAGAGTCATGATTGTTTATGTATTGTTTTGAGTTTGCTTTAGTGCTAATTAGATTAATGTTGTGAGGTTATGCCTTGGTCTTGACTAAATTTGTATATGACTTCTAGTAGTAGCAGGCTGATGAGTCTGTTATAACTCAGTTCTCAACTGGAGCTGGGCATTACCTTGAAGCATGTAGAGTTTAGACTTGGACCACTCCATGTCAGCTCTATTACTTCCTTTATCTAACTTTGTTTTCACTAAGTAAGGTCATGAAATTGCTTAATGAACAACATATGAATGAAATGCACTATTTTTATTTATCAGATTATCGTTATTAGTGTAGTTTCTTCCGTTAGGAATTGAAAGTAAGAGGGAAAATGTGAGTAGAAAGGAGATCAAATTAACCTCAATTAATATTTGTTTATGAATCTTCGAGTCTAGGTATTTTAGTTTGTGTATTTGTGTTTGTGTTTGTGTTACAATAATTTAGAGATTTGAATAACACTTATATATATATTACTATGTCGATACATGTCCTGCTTATTTGACCTTTCTTTAGTTTAATTTTATTCTAGCATGTTTAGTTTAGATTTACTATCTATTGCAAATTGTTATGTCCTGATGAATATTTGTAGATGTTTTTGACAAACATTTGTGGTAGATAGAATTTCTGAACTGTTTTTCTTCCTGCTTATATTTTCTGTGCTGAATGCTATACATGTTAAAAATCAAGTTTGAGGGTAGGAAGAAAAATATATTTTAAAGTTAATATACTTCTTTTAAGTTTAATATTATAACAAGCAAGTTTTAGGCTAGATTTACTTTCATCTGCAATCATTCTATCCTGATTATGCATGTTTTTAAATTTGATAGGATTTTGTAATAGTAAGTAGATTTAACTTTTATTTTTCTTCCTCCTACATTTTATGGAATTAATTGCAAAATATTTTAAAATTCAAGTTTGGGGGAGGAATGAAAAACAATTTTCAAAAACTTAAATTTTATTTTTCCTCAAAAATGCTATAAATAAATTTGATTTTTAATTGAAAAATAATTATGTGTATGAAGTTATATTAGGGAAATAAAATTTTGATTATATAAATGAGTAAGAAAATTTAGTTAAAATTTATAGTAGTTATGAAAATTTTAAAGTTAAATTTTTCTTAGTGAAGAAATGATAAATATTGTGTAACCATCTTTAGTAAGAAAAGTTGTATTTTTAGAAAAATAAAAGGATTAGACTTTTGTTTTCAATATTTAAATTTCTTTTATTGAAAAATAATTTTCAAAACTGTTATTATATTTCTAAGTAAAAGATATATATCTACCTTATACTTTAGGAAAGGAAGGGTGAAATTCAAAATTATTAAAGGCCTATCCAGATATAGTAATCCTTGCCTAAAAAACAAAGAAGAAAGAAAAGAAAAAGAAAAAGAAAAAGAAAAAGAAAAGAAAAGTATAGTATGTGAAAAAGGAAGGAGAAGTTTGAGGATTAAAGGGCCTAATCAAAAATTGGTTCCACACACGAGCTTTTAAAGTATAAGATTTGAGAAAATTTTAAGCTTAAAAATATAATATAGTTAGTATAATTATTTTTAATAAAGATTTTTAAGTAAAGAAAATAAAAATGTCTAACCCCTATATTTTGAAAAATTTACAAGCATTTCTGAATTAGATAGCAACACATATTTTCATACTCTTTCATCTAAGAGATTTCTAAACTTTAAATTGGTCTCATTTACTAAAATTTTTCTAGACTATTATATTTCTAGAATAAAATTTTAGAAACTCCTAAAGAAACTCATACACATGATTTTCTTATGTGTTTTTACATGATTATAGTGTTACTTGAGGACAAGTAACATTTAAGTTTGGGGGAATTTGATCCATTTAAAAATTACCCATTTTTAGTGTAGATTTCATGCTAACTTTATGCACAATTTTAAAGATATTACACTTTAAAAGAAGGAATTTTGCATATTTTTGTCTTCAAGTATAAAAATATGATATTAGAGAAAATCAAGTAAAAACTATGCAATTTTGAGCCAAAATAAGCAAGGAAGAAAATTCTAACTTAGAACATATTGATACTCTTTCTATGCTTAATATCTTTTATATTTCTCACATGTTTTTGAATGAAATTATACTTTTGAGAAATGTTGTTTTTATGTCTATCTTGTAGGTGAAGATGTTAGGAACACAACACAACTAAAATGGGTCGAAACGGAGTTGAAACGGAGCCAAACGAAGCAAAATAGTGGACCTGCGCACAGGGCGGCGCCTAGGCGCCAAACCCGCGCCCAGGCGCCAGTGACGATGAGAAAACGGCGCCTAGGTGCCAGAATCATACAAAAACGGTTATTGGACGGATTTTTGACAACTTTGGGAGTTATTTTTATGGTGTTAAGTAGTTTTTAGACCTTCTAGAAGGCTGGAAGTTACTCCTAATATATAGAACATGTGATACAATGTATTTGGACACATTGGAATGGATTTAATCGCGAAGAGGTGCGACCTAAAGTGAAGGGGTGCGAAGACTTGGTCACAGGAGTCTGGCGGCTAGGCGCCAGATCCCGGCGCCTAGGTGCCAGAGTCAATTTCTAGAGGATTCAATGAATGTGGACTACTTTTGAAGAGGTTCCTTAAGCAACCCTTGGCCATTTTTGAAGCTCTATAAATAGAAGATATTTCTATAGGAAAAATGGCCTCTCTTGTCTCTCTTGCCACTCTCTCTCGCTCTCTCTCTTTCTCTCTCTCTCTTTCTTCTTCCTTAGTCATTTTAGAGTCATGAAGATGTAGATTGCTACATCTTATGGAGAGATTGGTGAGGGATTTTGAGATATTTATGTATGGAATGTACGAGCGGCGCATGGATTGATGGGATACTTTGGCGGAGAGATCTTCTTCTTTCCTTCGGAGGGAAAAAGCTAAGTATTGTGATCTTCATTCTCTTGTAATTGTTGTAAACACTTTCTAGTGGATTTTGTTTGTTTTAAACCGAGTTTTCTATCGTGATTTATCCATGCTTCGTAAGTGATTTTCTTTACTCTTTCTTTTAATATGAAGTAGTGGCATGTATAGGAAAATCATTTTTATGATAGAATTAACTATTAAATGCTTCTAGGTGACAGATAGTTGCATAAATATAATAGAATACTAATGAAATAAGTTCCTTGTTGGCACATAAATTATTACATAATTCTATCAACCCTTTTACTTCTTATGTCATTATTTTCATTTACTTTTATTTTGTATTGAAATAGATGCTTGTTTAGATTTACTTAGATACTCTCTTATTAAATTATGGTGATGATATTCATACCAGATCTTCATTTACTTTACAAATTGATCACTTATGTTGTTAAAACCTGTTGAAGAATTTTGGGACCTATCCGGAGATAAATTCTTTACTAGTAGATATTACATGAATCCTTGGTAATCGATGGCTATATGCGGGTTATTCATGGTGAAGTGCAAATAAATAGGGAGATATTATTTATTGGGTGTAGAATTGATTAGTTTTTAGAGTGACAGACTAAATTATAATAATTTGGTCTATAGAAAGGGAACGGGTCACTTGTAGGGCCGACCATAGCCACCCTTGGACATCTAGAAGTGTGAGCCTAGATTAACCCATTCTACTAATAAAACATCCTGAACCGATCTATAGATTAGCCAATATTCTTTACACCTGGACCAAAGGGTAAAGAATAGGATTGTTTCTATTTGGCACTACTACATAAAATTCTAAGCATTTCTTTCCTACACATTATCTATGCAATTTCAAAAGAAAGGTAGTTTTTAATATCTCGAAATTCTCCAAACCAATTTATCCAAAAGATATCTTTTTATTTAAGAAATTTATTTAGGATTAGTTATTAAAAAAAACCATTTTAATCGACATTCCAAATTGAGCCTTATAGAAATAGACTGGAATTAGCCTAAAGAATTTCTTACCTCACTTCTCTGTTGGATCGATACTGGGGTTATAAAAGGAAACCCTATATTACTTGAAATGATACATATACTTGCGTAGTACCCCTAGTGTGTAAAATATTTTCTAAAATTTTAAAATATTTTGATTTTGCACACTAACCGTTATTTATAAATTGGGTCAAGTTTTTGACCATCTTTTGGAAGTAAAAATCACTGCGTAATTGCGGGTCGGGTCACAAAGCACTTAATGTTTTACCACAAACGTTATAGTTTAACAATGCTAGAGATTTTAAAATCACTAAATTACTTTCGATGCTTCAAATTTAAGTTAACTACTACTATAATAAGTTTTGTAATTCAAGGTTCAAATTTAGAGGTGTCCCCCCTTACAATGATATTTTGGTGAGTGCATAGTATAAATTAGTTTAATACATGTATTGTGCCAAATAGGAGCATACCTATTCTTTACCCTATTTCTAGATCTATAAAGAATATTGGCTAATCCTAGGTTTAGTCCCTAAATACATGGTTAGGCTGGGAGAATATTGGCTCTCACTCCAAAGCTCCCACTTCCCTTCCCCTGAAGACTAACTCTCGCTTTAGTTTTCAAAAAATAAGACCAAATTAAAGATTTTAGTCTATCACCCAAAAAACTCAAGTTCTACGCCCAATAAATATATTTCCCTATTTATTTGCACTCAACCCCCATGAACTTCACAATCCATGGAGTTTGAATGTAATATCCACTTTTATTGTAGAAAACATAGCCATTTCAGATCATATGTTTCACAACATATTTTAACAAATTAATTTGTCAGATCAAAAAGCAAATTAAGAACGAAGTGGAAAATCATCACAATTTATATACTTTATCTAAACTATCACATGACCATTTATCATTGCAAGGAGAAAGATAAAAAAATCTTCTCTGAATTCATGTAGAAGGTATGAAAAATAAAAATTGTATATATAAAAGCAACGTCATACAAATAATAAGAAATAAATACAACTTATCTGAATTTCTTCCCCAAGCAAATCCCTTGAAGTTCCCTTGGATCTCCTTTTCTCTTTTCAACAACACACAATTCCCTCTTGGAATAGTAGGGAAGAAGCAATCTCTCACTTTCCTCTCCTCATACAACTCTTTTGAGAAGAATCCCTCACAAAATAATACTAAATACCAAACCCTAGACTCTAAACTCTCTCTAAACACTTCTTCTCCACTCAACACACTTGTGCGCACACCCCACACACTACTCCCTTGCTCTTCGGCTTGTTTCTCCCCACCATCTTCCGGGAATGTCGTTGCGACATTGTTGAATAGCTCATTATTGAGTTTATTGAAATAAAGGAATAGGGAGAATGAATCAAGATCTTCATCTTCGTCTTCTTCTTCGCTTTCATCGAAAAGAGGGCCGTCAGACCATCCTATGAAAGCCGTCTCCTGTACTTCAAGATCATTAGGAGAGTAGGATGGGATTGCTGGTGCTACGGCGGAGGAGTAATTTGAGAATGATAACCGTATTGAACCATCTATACTGTGCCGCATGGATAGGGATCGTGGTATTCGAACTTCAGCATTTCCTGAAGGCTTGAGGTTCCAGTTCATCCCTTGTAGATCCGAAATAGACTTTTTGTGCCGAGTAGGGCGAGGACACCACGAGATGCTAGGTAGTACGCGATACCATCAACATGATATCTAAAGCCAACATGAGAGGTGTTGGTTAGGCGAGAGACGAGTGCGCGGGTTACAAGTAGGTTGGATTCTCACTGCTCGCCAATGCGATAGCCGCGGGTAAGAATTACCGATTCAACATGATTATAAAAATCATGTATAGACATCATTATGTTGGGAGTAATATAGACGAGCTGAGTTCCTTGGGACAGATCAACTTCCATTGTCCCAATTATTGATACTTCTGAACGCCACCGTGTGTCCCTTAGGACGATTAGCGCCATGGTTCCAGCATCTCTTCGGTGTAAGGCGTGCAATCTGATCATGACCAGACCCAGGTGGATGTGGTGGATTCCTTCGTGTACCGATCGGCCGATACGGCTGTTGTCGTATAAATGGTAGATTTAGTTGAGCCTCATCAGTGACCAAGACTCTTTCCTCCGAGTAGTGTTGATAAACTCGGTGATGAGATGAGGACCAACCATCCTCATACAGAGTTTCAGCAGGAACCAGGCTTGTCTTTTTCCTCAGGGATATTTGAAGCTGTTGTTCTGGATCCAACTGACTTTCGAGCGTCCTTTGGTATGAACGGCGGTGTGGTAGTCGTCGTTGTAGTTCGTAAGAAAGTCTGGATCTGAAGCGATAGTCTCGAATCTGGTCGTCCAGATTTGAAATGGCATTGTTGTCAGAATAACTTCGAACAGCAGGAAGGTTTGTAGTGCGAGATGTAGCAGCCATTTATGCAGGTCCTTTGTTCTTTTCTTGGAGGAAAATTGCTTTGGGATTCTTGTAGACAAAGAGTTTCCCCTTTGGCCTTTGGATAATGGGTGTGTGAATATGATCTGTAATGGAAAGATCCGATAATTGTTTCTGCAAAGAAGCAACTGAGCTTTCAACAGAGAGGAAGTTTTTATCAACTGAAATTTTTGAAAGTTTGTCTTCAAGTTTGGATAACTGATCAAGGATTTTTAGGTTTAATTGGATGAGAGTATTATTCTGCTTAACTAATACAGAAAGACCTGAACCAGTATTAATACGTGCTTCAGCTGGGTCAGCGAATCCTAAAGATGGGGATTTTATAGAGTGAGTGGCTTGAAGTGCAACTTTATAATCAGAAGACACAGACGAATGTCGCCAGTCAGACATACAAAGATTAGAAAATGAGTTATAATGAAAAAGTTACTATCTTAAATTCACTTTTCAGCATATGGAATACTTTAGTTCAAGCAATCGGCCTGCCCTCGATCAATACTTAATAATTCTATTTTAACCAACCCAATGGATTTATGATTTCTTATAGCGAACATCTGATAACTTCCCCTACTGAAATAGGATGATTTGTTAAACCACTATTGGAATAATAAGGTTCCTGAATGAATCATACAGTCCCTGTTCAGCCCTACGATTCCTCGATTGCTTGCCGGCCGCAAGTTCTTATCGAGGCACTCAGGCATACTAGCTGAACTGTATGGTCACAGCGTCCTTACTACTTCAGATAAAGACTTAATAAACATTCTATCAAAGTAAAAGAAACAGTATAACGCCTCAGAATTCATAAACTCAGAACTATAAGTATTGTACGAATAGGTCGTTCTGGAGTACTCTGCCCCCAGATCTCAGGATATCATAGATTATTTGAACAAAAATATTGCCAAAGCTTACTAAGATCCTTTAAGATAGTAAAAGAGTTTTAGCCTGACATACTTTAAAGAAACCAATTAGGCTCTGATAACAGGGGTGTGATAAGGCAGGATCGCCGGCTTGGGAAACAACTAATGTTATTTTACCGGAACAGCAACAGATGAATAAGACAACAAAGAACTTCAATAAGCTTGCAGAAATATTACAGAGGGAGAGAAGTAGACACTTGAGTGATGCCCGGTGTCTGCAACTCTTACATACATGGCCTTTTATAGGCAGAGGATAAAAAAAACCAGCCCATGGTTTAGAAAAACCATGGTCGAAAAGCAAAAAGCAAATACCAGAAACCAGCCCATGGTTTTGGAAAACTATGGGTGGAAAGGTAAAAGTACAACCAGAAACCAGCCCATGGTTTTTGGGAAACCATGGGCGGAAAGGTAGAATCAGCCTGTGGGCGACACGTGTCCCATTTTATTCTTCTGGTGGGTCCACCACTTCCGCGATGTTAGATTCGGGTAGCCAATCCCTTTTCCATGGTGAGATCCAGGATGGCTGATAGGTTGGTGAGTTCGGACTCATTTCTGTAGACGTTTGGTCCCACATCGCACCAGACGTTATCCCTAGTTGCCAAGTCCTTGTAGTAATAGGACTTCGTAGTGTAGATTTTTCGGAGAATTGCGAGTTCGGCTCGTACTCGTTCGACTTGGTCTCTTTCTGTTTGATGCGCTGCGTGCCGTAGTCTGCCCATGACTTCAATGTCGATGGGCGTGTCCAGGCTTGACCAAAGTAGATCCCAGTGCCGGCTGCTTGCGTCTTTTGGCCCGTTTCCATGATGATGTGGGCGGCATTCCTTGAACTGTTGCCTCCTCTCTTCATGTTGGAGTTTTGCTGTTTTGGCATGTCACTCTCTTTTTGCTGATGCAGCCTTCTGATAAATATCCTTTCCCTTTTGAGGATTGCTGCTGCTGCTTCCAGGGTCCATTCTTTAACCTGTAAAATAAAATTTACAGAACTTTCTTCTGCAATTAGTAATGATGTTAGTCGAGATAGCGTGTCTGCAAGAACGTTGTTCTTGCCATCTATGTGTTCAAAAATAACATTAATACCAAGGCCGGTGATAAAATCGGTAAAAGACAACCATCTGACTCGGGAGGGCTTATTTTGGGATGATTTATGGAAGAAAGAAATGATAGCTTGGCAGTCGGTGCGTAGAGTAATTTCGAGTTTGTCGAGATAATGAATTTTTAGGGAAGATAGAGTTTCCATGCAGGCGTAGATTTCTGCATCAATTGTGGATTTGAGGACTGCAAATTTGCCGCTGGCATACGCACAAACCTTCTCAGCTGATCTTGGGTCATTCTTATTTTCCTTCCATTTGCAAACTCCACCCCATCCTTCCATGCACCCATCAGTTTCTAGGATTATGTATGCGCTTCTTGGGGGAAGTTCTAGGTCTGGGAGTTTCTGCACTAGCTCCTTGATTTCCCTGACAATTTTCCAATCATGATCCTTCATTCTTTTATCACCATGGGGAGAGGTCTTTTGATGTAAGGGACCAAGTAATTTTCCAAGATTAGGAATATAACTCCGTGCATAATTCAATATCCCTAGCCAAGATCTCATCCTTTGTTTGTTTTTTAATTTTTCGTCAGGAAAGTCTGCAATTTTTCTGATGATATGCGGTTGCAGTCGCAATTTTCTTTGACAGATTATAGCGCCCAGAAATTCAATTTCTCTGACGCCAATTATCATCTTGGTGGGTGAAAGAACTAACCCTTCCTTTTCAACAATTTCCAAGAATTTTTCAAGGTATTTACGGTGCTCCTCTTCACTGTTGCTGAATATTATTATGTCATCTATATAGACTGCCAAAAACTCAGAGTATCTTTTGAAACAGTTGTCCATCTTTCGTTGAAAATTTGTCGGGGCATTTTTCAATATGAATGGCATGACCAACCATTCATACAAACCATTTGGGACCACGAAGGCGGTCCATTTTATTGATTCCGGATGCATCGCTACCTGATGAAATCCGCTTTTGAGATCGAATTTTGAATAGATATTGTTGTTTCCAATCCTTTTTATCAGAGTGTTGATTCCTGGTAGCGTGTACTGATCTTTGTGCGTGTTGTCATTCAAAGACCGGTAGTTGAATACCATTCTTTCTTTGCCTCTGACTTCCCTTCCAGTATTGGGATCAATTGATACCCCGGATTGCACGATTATTGCCATTATTCTGTGTCTGCTTGTGCTTGGCCGGATAACTTGGAGATCAAGTAAAGTTTTGACATGCCTATCAAATTGTTCCACCATGGCGGGAGTTACGTGTTTGAGGGGCTTATCTTGGATAGTAATGTCCGGATTGATTATGTCAATTTGACATAAAACCCGGTTTTTACCCCAATGTTGTAATGGGCTCTCCCCGATAAACCCATTCCTCTTGAGTCTTTCAAACGTAGAAGAAAATCTTCTTATGAAGGAGTTTTCAGTAAAGGACTTACAGAGTTCTGGTGGCTGCAGCTCCAGATTGAATCCATAGTCTAGGCTGAGTTCCGGGATTTCACATAGTTTGGCCTCCATTTCCACATCAATTGTTGTTTGCACGTTGGTGATGCTCTTGTAGAAGGTGACTGTACTACCTTCTACCCTCATTCCTCCGTGGAGACTTCTGATGAAGTTACACCCAATTAAGAATTGGATCCCATCTAATATTTCAATTCCCATGCAGTATATTAACGGAATCTTGAACTTATGTTCCCCAATGTACATTTTTCCTTCCTTCATCCTGGAATCAGCCTTGGTTATTGAATTAATTCCGCTGAAATTTATGTTGCTGTGGAGAGGTTCTAATGCCTCCTTTGGAATGCTCCCATTGTTTGCGCAACAAGTTGTTGCGCCGGTATCAATAATAGCGTTTAGCACAAATCTCTCACATCCTATAATGTCGAATGTTACTTCGACATTATATAGAAGGTTGACCATCCTTTTAGGTAATTTTTCACTTACCTCTTTAAACGCCTGATGAAAGATTTTCGAGCATTGAGTTCCTTCTTGGAGGTATTGCGAAATGTCATCATCATCATGTTCCTCTTCTTCAATTTGAAGATGACTCTTTTCTTTGCTCTTAGAGGGTAGATTGAAAAACTCATCAGTGAGTCTTTGCTCCAGGTCTGCTTGAATTTTCTCCTTTAAGCGCTTATTTTCTTCTGTTAGATGATCCACATATTTGATCAAATCCTCGATTAGTGAATCCTTTGACTGGAATTTCAAGTGTCAATTCCTTCTTTACCTCTATACTTTGGTAGAATTTTGCACATAGCGGGCATGCCGTCAATCTGCATAGTATGCAGTGTATCCTCATATTTACAGATGTGTTGAGGGAGCAATATGAACACGTTGAGTTGTGGTTGATAATGGGTTTTTTCATTTCCCATTGATGATCGCACTCCTCTTGCTCTTCTGGGAGCTTTACTTTGTAGCGCCAGCCAAGATCCTCTGGTGCTTGTTTCAGCATAAATACGTATTCATCGATCGGGCAATTTTCTAATGCATCTCGAACGTGTGTTAATGTATTAACACAATTTTCTCCTTCAGATATGGAGCATATTGCGTCTGATTGCTCCTCATCGTTATCAACCGAAAGAATATCATATTCATCAGGTAGGTCGAGGTTATTTAAAACCGCAGCGCGTGCCATGTTGCCATTCTTACTTTTGCATTCCCGTGCGAAATGCCCTTCTTCTCCACAAATGTAGCAACGGCATTTTGCTGATTTTGATTTATTTTTGTTCTTTACGACACGTACATGAGTATCATGCGGTTTTCCCTTGTAATTCTTTGATTTACGAAGCCCATACCTCTTGTGATTGTTATAATACCCTGGCACAGGTATTTTCTTGCAAATTGAGAGATCTTTGATCCCTCGTTGTACGGCAGCCTTCTTGCAGAGGTCGGAGATATATAGGTACGTGAAACGTATTCGGGGCATTACTCCGATTGTATTTCCTGGATTTTTCTCGGCAAATGCCTTTTCAATCTCCTCCCCAATGACTGGAGGCATTTTCTTGAAGAACTTTTCAGAGAGTTCTTTGTTTACATACATTCGCCCGGATTTGGCTGCCAGAATTTTGTAATCGTTCATATATTTGAAGAGATTCTTTATTTCCAAGCATACTAACCTTTCAAGGTCTTGATATGCCCTGTTTTGTTCCTCCGTCGAACCCTGATAAGGATCTTCTAATAATATTACTCTTCGAATCTGAGAGAGGACGTTCTGGGGGTCGTCTGCCATGTTTATGAGCCTTCATACTCCTGCTCATAAGCCATCCTCCATTGGATCCAGATTTTCTTCTTTGTTTCTCCCAACAGGTTTTCGATGTACATCACCTTTGATTTATAGTCAGCAAATTGTTTTTTGTTGATCAGGTTGAGGGTGATGGAATCCCATCGATATATTACATCATCGTATAGTGAGAAATCATCCGGGAGAACCAGAAGGACTCCCTTGTTGCTGTGAGCCGAAGGCAGGTTCCACATGTTTTATTGGTAGGATTTTTTAAAGTAGGATGATTTTGCTCTATACCCATTGAAGGATGAGGATGGATCGTCTTGCCTTGATGTATTGGTTGCAGGTGGATACATAACAGGACCCATGACAGGCTCATTGGGGGGAGGGTAGCTATTAGAGGTTGAGACGAGCGATGCAAGGGCTTTATCAGCCCTTGCGGCCATTTTTCTGAGTTTTGGGTATTCAAGGTCATCTAGTTGATCTTGAATTGTTGGGCAGGCTATTTCAGGCCTTGGACTGTTTGGTGGGTTTTCTGGGTTGGTGTAGGGAGAATCGGAATGTGGAGCTCGGGTAATTGGCTTTGGGCTTGGTGGAGTTGTAGGGTATTCAAGGTTATCATCATCATCCCATCCGGTTGGGATGATTGGTGTGTTATCATAGTTTGGCATGGAGTATTCTACGAGGTAATCATATTTGCCACTTGGTTCTCCGAGTGGTGCGACGGTAGGATCTCCTTCTTGGTATCTTTGCCACAACGTTTTCTGGGAGCTGATTGGTTGTGCCGGTTGCCCTTGCTCTTCGGCTTGTTTCTCCCCACCATCTTCCGGGAATGTCGTTGCGACATTGTTGAATAGCTCATTATTGAGTTTATTGAAATAAAGGAATAGGGAGAATGAATCAAGATCTTCATCTTCGTCTTCTTCTTCGCTTTCATCGAAAAGAGGGCCGTCAGACCATCCTATGAAAGCCGTCTCCTGTACTTCAAGATCATTAGGAGAGTAGGATGGGATTGCTGGTGCTACGGCGGATGAGTAATTTGAGAATGATAACCATATTGAACCATCTAGACTGTGCCGCATGGATAGGGATCGTGGTATTCGAACTTCAGCATTTCCTGAAGGCTTGAGGTTCCAGTTCATCCCTTGTAGATCTGAAACAGACTTTTTTGTGCCAGGTAGGGCGAGGACACCACAAGATGCTAGGTAGTCTGTGATACCATCAACATGATATCTAAAGCCAACATGAGAGGTGTTGGTTAGGCGAGAGACGAGTGCACGGGTTACAAGTAGGTTGGATTCTCCTGCTTGCCAATGCTGATAGCCGCGGGTAAGAATTACCAATTCAACATGATTATAAAAATCATGTATAGACATCATTATGTTGGGAGTAATATAGACGAGCTGAGTTCCTTGGGACAGATCAACTTCCATTGTCCCAATTATTGATACTTCTGAACGCCACCGTGTGTCCCTTAGGACGATTAGCGCCATGGTTCCAGCATCTCTTCGGTGTAGGGCGTGCAATCGATCATGACCGGACCTAGGTGGATGTGGTGAATTCCTTCGTGTACCGATCGCCGATACGACCTGTTGTCGTATAAATGGTAGATTTAGTTGAGCCTCATCGGTGACCAAGACTCTTTCCTCCGAGTAGTGTTGATAAACTCGGTGATGAGATGAGGACCAACCATCCTCATACGTAGTTTCAGCAGGAACCAGGCTTGCCTTTTTCCTCTGGGATATTTGAAGCTGTTGTTCTGGATCCAACTGACTCTCGAGAATCCTTTGGTATGAACGGCGGTGTGGTAGTCATCGTTGTAATTCTTAAGAAAGTCTGGATCTGAGGCGATAGTCTCGGATCTGGTCGTCCAGATTTGAAATGGCATTGTTGTCAGAATAACTTCGAACAACAGGAAAGTTTGTAGTGCGAGATGTAGCAGCCATTTATGCATGGTCCTTTGTTCTTTTCTTGGAGGAAAATTGCTTTGGGATTCTTGTAGACAAAGAGTTTCCCCTTTGGCCTTTGGATAATGGGTGTGTGAATATGATCTGTAATGGAAAGATCCGATAGCTGTTTCTGCAAAGAAGCAACTGAGCTTTCAACAGAGAGGAAGTTTTTATCAACTGAAATTTTTGAAAGTTTGTCTTCAAGTTTGGATAAGTGATCAAGGATTTTTAGGTTTAATTGGATGAGAGTATTATTCTGCTTAACTAATACGAAGAAGACTCGAACCGGTATTAATACGTGCTTCGACTCGGGTCAGAGAATCCTAAAGATGGGGGTTCTATAGAGTGAGTGGCTTGAAGTGCAGCTTTATAATCAGAAGACGCAGACGAATGTCGCCAGTTAGACATACAAAGATTAGAAAACGAGTTATAATGAAAAAGTTACTATCTTAAATTCACTTTTCAGCATATGGAATACTTTAGTTCAAGCAATCCGCCTGCCCTCGATCAATACTTAATAATTCTATTTTAACCAGCCCAATGGATTTATGATTTCTTATAGCGAACATCTGATAACTTCCCCAACTGAAATAGGATGATTTGTTAAACCACTATTGGAATAATAAGGTTCCTGAATGAATCATACAGTCCATGTTCAGCCCTACAATTCCTCAGTGCTTGCCAGCCGCAAGTTCTTATCGAGGCACTCAGGCATACTAGCTGAACTGTATGGTCACAGCGTCCTTACTACTTCAGATAAAGGCTTAATAAACATTCTATCAAAGTAAAAGAAACAGTATAACGCCTCAGAATTCATAAACTCAGAACTATAAGTACTGTACGAATAGGTCGTTCTGGAGTACTCTGCCCCCAGATCTCAGGATATCATAGATTATTTGAACAAAAATATTGCCAAAGCTTACTATGATCCTTTAAGATAGTAAAAGTGTTTTAGCCTGACATACTTTAAAGAAACCAATTAGGCTCTGATACCAGGGGTGTGATAAGGCAGGATCGCCGGCTTGGGAAACAACTAATGTTATTTTACCGGAACAGCAACAGATGAACAAGACAATAAAGAACTTCAATAAACTTGCAAAAATATTACAGAGGGAGAGAAGTAGACACTTGAGTGATGCCCGGTGTCTGCAACTCTTACATACATGGCCTTTTATAGGCAGAGGATAAAAGGAAACCAGCTCATGATTTAGAAAAACCATGGTCGAAAAGCAAAAAGCAAATACCAGAAACCGTACCCATGGTTTTGGAAAACTATGGGTGGAAAGGTAAAAGTACAACCAGAAACCAGCCCATGGTTTTTGGGAAACCATGGGCGGAAAGGTAGAATCAGCCAGTGGGCGACACGTGTCCCATTTTATTCTTCTGGTGGGTCCACCAGTTCCGCGATGTTAGATTCGGGTAGCCAATCCCTTTTCCATGGTGAGATCCAGGATGGCTGATAGGTTGGTGAGTTCGGACTCATTTCTGTAGACGTTTGGTCCCACGTCGCACCAGACGTTATCCCTAGTTGCCAAGTCCTTGCAGTAATAGGACTTCGTAGTGTAGATTTTTCGGAGAATTGCGAGTTCGGCTCGTACTCGTTCAACTTGGTCTCTTTCTGTTGGCGTAGTCTGCCCATGACTTCAATGTCGATGGGCGTGTCCAGGCTTGACCAAAGTAGATCCCAGTGCCGGCTGCTTGCGTCTTTTGGCCCGTTTCCATGATGATGTGGGCGGCATTCCTTGAACAGTTGCCTCCTTTCTTCATGATTGAGTTTTGCTGTTTTGGCATGTCACTCTCTTTTTGCTGATGCAGCCTTCTGATAAATATCCTTTCCCTTTCGAGGATTGCTGCTGCTGCTTCCGGGGTCCATTCTTTAACCTGTAAAATAAAATTTACAGAACTTTCTTCTGCAATTAGTAATGATGTTAGTCGAGATAGCGTGTCTGCAAGAACGTTGTTCATGCCATCTATGTGTTCAAAAATAACATTAATACCATTCTTTCTTTGCCTCTGACTTCCTCCAAGAAAAGAACAAAGGACCTGCATAAATGGCTGCTACATCTCGCACTACAAACCTTCCTGCTGTTCGAAGTTATTCTGACAACAATGCCATTTCAAATCTGGACGACCAGATCCGAGACTATCGCCTCAGATCCAGACTTTCTTACAAATTACAACGACGACTACCACACCGTCGTTCGTACCGAAGGATGCTCGAGAGTCAGTTGGATCCAGAACAACAGCTTCAAATATCCCAGAGGAAAAAGGCAAGCCTGGTTCCTGCTGAAACTCTGTATGAGGATGGTTGGTCCTCATCTCATCACCGAGTTTATCAACACTACTCGGAGGAAAGAGTCTTGGTCACTGATGAGGCTCAACTAAATCTACCATTTATACGACAACAGTCGTATCAGCGACTGGTACACGAAGGAATTCACCACATCCACCTAGGTCTGGTCATGATCAGATTGCACGCCCTACACCGAAGAGATGCTGGAACCATGGCGCTAATCATCCTAAGGGACACACGGTGGAGTTCAGAAGTATCAATAATTGGGACAATGGAAGTTGATATGTCCCAAGGAACTCAGCTCGTCTATATTACTCCCTACATAATGATGTCTATACATGATTTTTATAATCATGTTGAATTGGTAATTCTTACCCGCGGCTATCGGCATTGGCAAGCAGGAGAATACAACCTACTTGTAACCCGTGCACTCGTCTCTCGCCTAACCAACACCTCTCATGTTGGCTTTAGATATCATGTTGATGGTATCGCAGACTACCTAGCATCTCGTGGTGTCCTCGCCCTACCTGGCACAAAACAGTCTGTTTCAGATCTACAAGGGATGAACTGGAACCTCAAGCCTTCAGGAAATGCTGAAGTTCGAATACCACGATCCCTATCCATGCGGCACAGTATAGATGGTTCAATACGGTTATCATTCTTAAATTACTCCTCCGCCGTAGCACCAACAATCCCATCCTACTCTCCTAATGATCTTGAAGTACAGGAGACGGCTTTCATAGGATGGTCTGACGGCCCTCTTTTCGATGAAAGCGAAGAAGAAGACGAAGATGAAGATTTTGACTCATTCTCCCTATTCCTTTATTTCAATAAACTCAATAATGAGCTATTCAACAATGTCGCAATGACATTCCCGGAAGATGGTGGGGAGAAACAAGCTGAAGAGCAAGGGAGTAGTGTGTGGGGTGTGCCCAAAACAAGTTAAATTCATCTCGGAATGAATTTCCCAAGAGTTGCCTCAAGAATCCCTTCAAAAAGCGTCAAAATACATTGAATCTGGCTTGAAGCAACATTGGTTGCCATCGACGGGCAACTCTATCCCGACTTTTAATTCTAAACTCTCTAAAAAAACACACCGAAGACATGCTAACCACGGTGTCAAACTTTCAAAAATATTGTTTTTGCCTTTTTTCTCTCCTGATCCATGAAAAAATACCTATTTTTATGTCTTGTTTTTTATCAAATTTTTAAGGATAATATGCTTTAATGAAAGGTATTTTTGTGTTTTTGGATGTAGGTGATGCAAAAATGTTTGAAAAGGAAAAAGGATGAAAAAGGAGCAAAAAGGAGCAAAAAGGAGCAAAAATGGAGCCAAAATGCAAAATTGCCAAAATAATGGGCCTGGCGCCTAGGCGCCAGAATCCGGCGCCTAAGCGCCAGCTCGATACCAAATCTGTGACAGTTTTTGTAACTACTTTGGGCGGTTATTTTGACGGTTATAGCAGTTATAGCAGTTATTGGACCATCTAGAAGATTGACAATTATTCCTGGATTATAGGACATGTGATACATTGTATCTCGACGCTTGAAAACGGTTTGAATCGCGAAGATGTGTGATCCAAAGTGAAGAGGTGCGAAGAACTAGAAGCGGAGTACTGCGCCTAGGCGTCAGATGTTGGTGCCTAGGCGCCAGACACACTTTCTAGAAGATTCGTTGAACTTTGACACATTTTGAAGAGATGCTTTAGATAACCCTTGAAGCCTATAAATAGTGTGTATGTTAGTTAATTCTATTTTTATAGTTGTTAGAAGTAATAGTAGTTTAGTTAATTATTACTGATTTCTGCATAGTGTTAGTAGGAATATGTGTTAAACCTTAAGTGCTATTTAAATATCGAATTTTAGTGTTATATTATTTATATTGTGAACGCTTTCTTATACTTCAAACTTCCCCGTGGTATCGATAACCAGGACTCCATTAGAGACTTGTATTACTTGATACGATACGTATACTTGTGTTGAATGCTTGGACTTAACAAAATCATTATAAATATATAAATTTGAGTTCATAAATTCTTGCAAAATATAAGTCCCATGCATTAGCAAGCTCCCATTTGATGTGTGCTCCGCTTAGCCCTCACCCAGAGCTGATGGAGACCTGCCATTGGCCAACGAAGCTCCACCCTCCGGACATGGCTATAAAAGCCACCCCTCTTGCCCAAAAATCAGGTGTGCCAATTTCCTTAGGGAAACTCTGACAAAATCTTACCAGAGCATCTTTAAGACCTCTTGAGCTCAAAACAACCATCTCCTTGACCTAATTTCCCCTATCCGAGCTAAATTTCAAAGCTTAATTCTGGCCAGAAACAGGACATATTTCCCCACACTTCCACAATGCATAAGAATCCAATTCCTTGCACCCACTCCATCCCCACAGTGAATCAAAAAGATCAACCATAGAAGCCCCATCACAATGAGCCTCTAACTCATACTTTGATCAACTTATGAAAACAACCTTAGTTGAATTCAGGTCCAAACAATTCACCACGACCAGAGGCTTCATCGTTAAGCTCTTTGAACCTCCACAAAGCTTCTCTAAGCATCTAATCGAGGCTTCCCTTCTTGGAAAAAGGTATAAGAATCCCCCTCATCCCGAGCTTATTTTAAATCTCCATAGGCATTGGGTCAATTTTAGGCTAGGTTAACCGTATAGATTCGCGTGGGTCAAATAAGTTGATAGGAACAAACCCGAAGTGATTTGGTTGAGTCTAGGTTGAGATCTTAGGGTTAGAAGGTCAAACGTTTGTAGGAAATACCAGTTGGGGACGAAGACGCGTGACCATTGGATGGAGCGTGTATCAAACGGATGGATCAGATGGCGTCAGACAGAGATATGTTACACAAAGCGCGAGCTGTGTGGGGCTGAGTCAGAAGGCGGTGCCCAATCAAAAGGAAACACATGTAGATTCAGAGTAGTTAAGGATGAAGCGGCGCTGAGTCACTTAAGTGGGAAAATATGGGATTTTAATTTAATTAAATCAGTCCACCTTAGAAAATCCATAACTTGGTATATAAAAATCACAAAAATAAAATGAAAATACCCTAATGCTTAGTGAACAAGGGAGAACAATGTGGAAATTGTTTCAAGTTTATTTGATGCATGTGTGATTTTTAATTAATTAAATACAATATTTAGTATTTTTTTACTGCACTCACTTAGACATTTCACCATGGCTTGATCTTTGGGAGTTTTGATCCCTCTGTCATGAGGGATCTTCCCTGATTTTTCTAAAGTCTTGCGGGATCCCTATGAAGAGATGCCTAATTTTTAAGCCTATGTCCATTGTTTTGGTAAAAAAATTATAAAAATTAGCTTTTTGGTCAGAAAAATATAAAATTTTCTCTGGTATGTTCTCTGTGGTCAGAGGACCCTACCCTAGGAAAACTTTAACATGAATTAACCCCTTAAAAATATTCCTGATGGCCATTATACCCTAAAACTAAAAGAAAATTAAATAGGACAAAGTAAACATGTAAATAACTTAAAAATTATTCTCCGCTATAATTTAAGGACAGGGGAACTCCCTGTAAAATTTCAATTGAATTGGAGTTAATTAACCCACTAAATTTGATTTTTAAGTGAAATGGTAATTTTGACACTAAAATAATTATAGTAATTAAAATATAACTCAAAAAGTTACAAAATTAGTTTTGGGAGTTCTTCATGAACAGACAAACATAAGAAAAATTAAATTTAATTAAAATAATATATGAATTTTTAAAGCTATTTTAAATATTTTTAATTTTTAAAGTAATTAAAAATTCATAAAAATCATAAAATTAATAAAAATTGAAATAGTCTAAATTGTCTCTTAATTTAATTTCCTAATTTTCTAAGTAAAGATATTGAATTTTAAAAACCTAAAATAATTTTTTTTTAGAGGACCAAAAATGAATTTTCCTTATTTTCTTACTAAAATAATTTTAATAATTAAAATATAAATTAAAAAAATATAAAAGTTATTTCCTTGGGTTTCCTAACTTCAGAGAGATTTATGAAAAAAATAAAAAAATAATCTTCCATTTAAATAATATTTTATATTTAATTAATTCTCCATAAATTAAAATAATTATAAATATAAAATAAAATTCAAAAAATCATGACATTTGGTCCAAGTGGTCCACGAGTCTAGGTGAACCATCAGTAATTTTCTTAATGATAAATATTTTGTTTTAATTAAGTTATTGAATTATCTTTGAAAATCCTCATTTTTGCATGTAAATAATTATATAAATTAAATTAAATTAGAAAAATCACATTTTTTGTGATGTTTTAATCTAAAAATTTCAAATTCATTTAAGTTATATTTAACAAATTATGAAGTGATGGACACTTAAGAGAAAAATTGTAAATTAAGAAATTTAAGCTTTAATAAATGTTTAGGCCTATCCAAATGGGGAAATGGGCAATGAATAATCATAATTTGGAATATCTTGATGACTGAAACATAAGGGATTTAATTGGTAAAAACTAACCTGACTTTTTTCACACAACACATAAATTCATAATTTCTTTAATTACTTTAATTTAAGAGATAAATAAAATTGAAAGGTCCGAGAGTCCGAGAGTTAGGGGTTTGGCTTTGTAAGTTAATAATCCATCAAACTAATACACATAGTTGGTGTTTAATGATAAATTCAATACTTTGATAAGAATTTAGAATCATAATCATAAGTTAAACATTTCTCAAAATTGCAAAGTTACACATTAAAGCTTAAGGGCTTAGTATTGAGCTAGGGTTGATCAAGATTTGTGTAAAGAAAATGAAATATAATTAATATTAAGCATCTTAAAACACTACAAGCCCAATTCTAAAATTAAATTGACTAAAATTATTAATAAATCAATTTTCCCCTAAAGGCCCCACCCGCATAATTTATAAACAAAATATCAAGTGATAATTACCCTATTCTTAGGGATGATCAAGACATTAGTTCACCAGCGATAAGGGTATGATAAGGATGAGTTATTAAGAAACATATTAAGTTTAAATGAATTTGAGAGTTTTCAAGAGACTGTGAGATGTTAGGGGCCCGGTCCCCTGGTCCCTTCTCATACTCTTTTGGATATCTTGAAGGACAATTAAACTTATTATGTCTTGCTTGAGAAATCATCTATGAATTTAAAGTAAGACCCACCAAGTTATGATATAGGACTCGGTAGGCCCATGACGAACCTATCTAAAGGCTTTCTCTGCTTTTCCTACAAGCATGTTACAATTCCCACAAAATTCTATATATGCATTGCAAGGCTAAACTTTCAGGTGAAGGAACGAGAAGAAATGTCTGGTACACCTTTATTTTTTTGCACTGCAATTTACTTTTGTTTACTTTCTCGTACGTTTCCTGCTTACGAAATTACATGATAAACAAAACTTTTTTGATAGCCGCAAAACCAAATCAAAATCAAAATTAAAACAAAATAAAGATAAAATTCACCGCCACAACAATCAAAATATAAGACAACTTAAATTTTAATCACAAACAAAATAAAACACAACAATTGCAATTAAATTAAAATGTCTCTATCGGTTGATCGGGAATACCTCGGAGGAGGCAACCTAAGGCTGCTAACGAGCTTTCCCACAGTCTAAATAAAAGTACTGAACACATTAAATTGATTTCAGTAACTTTATCTGGACTAAGTGAATCCAAAAAAATAGTGGTGCCAGAACGAGGGAACCATGGTATTCTAACCAGTATCCCTTAATAAACTTTAACATTTCCTCTAATAAAATTTAAGACATTAAACTTGACACATTAGAAAACCTAACCTCTGAACCATGATACTTCTCTCATCTCCTCAATTGACACTTTTGCAAACTAAACCTGCTACAACAAGGAGTTTGGAGCAAACACCATGGGCAGCACGAGTAAGGTCTGCAGGAGGACATCTTCGAGAAAGTAAATAAAGTTACAACAATAATTTCTCTTCCTTAGAATTAAATAAATAAGCTATAAGACTTCGAGGTAGTCTGCCTAGTGTGACATAAAACCTTACCTCATCTTTTGGGTCTTTGCACTCCATGCAATATAAGCCCTAACTCGTCTTTGGATTCTGTATGACATAAATCCTTCTATCTTTCAGGCTATTCACATGATAAGTATCAAGTGAATATAAGCCCTAATTAATTAAAATTGGCAGAATGAAACATCTCAAATTGAAGTCAAACCATAGGATAGTTTTGTAAGTTACCAAGATTCTTCTTGGATTTGTGTCTTCCCCTAGCTTTCATTCCTTTGAATTCCTACAATAACCGTTTTGAAAATTGAGCTACCCACCTATTAGATTCCTTACCTCACTTACTTTTGAAAATCCTATCTTTGGAAGTTCTAAAAATATCTTTCTTGATCTATATCGAGAGTTTTCTTAGGTGACTTCGATTATTTAAAATGTAATTAACTATAGGGGCTTGCCCTTATAGGAAACATAAACGAACAAATTAATAAAATAAGCCCTGTCTATATCTTCTGTATTAGATAGGGGAAATTTTTCGGCAAATAAAATAGGTTTTGCAGACCAAATGGATGTCATAGATGATGTAGTTTATTTGATCAAGTCACACTCCAAGCGATGTATCTATTCTTAGGGATAGATACATGGCTTGTGGTGTGAAGCTTGATTATTCAAACTATTGCATATGAGATCTGTTTGATTTCACATTTTGAAATAAAAATGATATTTTTAAAACTACATATATACATATTAAATTAAAACCCCGTTGACAGGGTACTACACAAGTAAATGTATCATTTCAAGTAATAAAGGATTTTCCTTAAAAACCTCACTATCGATCCCATGGAGAAAGTGCAACTCTTAATATTAACTTGCAAAAAATTCTTTCAAAATTGAAGATAAATATAATAGGAGAACAATGTCAATATGTTTGAAATGGTTAAAACTAAATTTAAGCAAGAAGTGACAACTAAATTTGAAAGTTTGATAAAATTCAAATGACAACTAAAGTTTAAAAGCAAGACTGAATTTTATGAAAAGACCTTTCCACTTGTAAAGAGATGTTAATCAGTGTAGTACTTGAATGATTAAAAGTTTAAAATAATGTATTGTGACAAAAAGGAGCATTTTTATTCTTTACCCCCTCTCGATGCTTGCAAAGTACATTGGCTAATCAAAAGTTTGTCTCCAGCTTGTGAGTAGTGCTGAGTAGATTCTGATCTCTCACCTCCAGATTAGCTACTATCTTCTCTATAGGACCTACTAGGGACCCTTACGATTCAAACTCTAAACTTAATTGATAAAAGAATCTAGTCTATGTCATACTAGAAACATCAATTCCATGCCCATCAAAACTTATCTTCCTATTTATTTACACTCGCGCTTGAGTGATTGCAACTACTATTTCTAAAGTGAAGTGTGGTATTCACAAGTTGGGTCAAAACATAGCCCTCCCGGGTCATTATGTTTCTCAACGGATATTAACCTCACAAGTGGCCAATTTGCAAAGTTAATGAAGAATCAGTAAAAATAACATCACAATTTTTAGAATAAAAATAGATCTTTAAATCATCCTCATCCCAGAAGATTAATTCTCATATGTAAGAAAAGAGAAAGGGAACTACTCAAAATTCATGGAGATAAAATAAAAACACATGATTTGCATTAAAAGCCAAGGCTTAACAACAACTTAAACACAAATACAAGATAACTTATTTCTTCTCCCCAAGCAAATTGTGGAGTCTCTTTCCAGCAATCTCCAAACTCTTACACAAACTCTTACTCACACACACTTATACACACTAAAAAAAATTATAAAATCTACCAAATGATCTCCAAAAGACTCCAAAAGGCTCCTTTATCGTGCACAAATCTTCTCATTTAATAGATCTTTGAAAATAACCAATGGTTGCTTCAAGTACCTCTTCAAAATTTGGCAAAATTCAATGCATTTTCTGGAAAGGTAATAACTAGCGCTATAGCGCCAGTCTGGGGCACTTTTCTGCCCAGTTCACTTGACAAGTTCTCTAAATGTTCATTCCATGTACTTGAAACTAAAACATGCAAAATATCATCCTTTAAAGTGCAACATCATAAAAAATGTGCATAAAATAATCATAAAATGTGCACTATAAAAGGTAATGGATCAGACATCTCTTTAAGTTTCTCCTCAACTTTTTTTCTTTTTTCTTTTTTTTTAATTTTGCTTTTCTTTTTTTTTAAGATCATTTTAAATCCTTTCTTTTCTTCTCTTTTCATGCTAGGATTATTATATCTGGAAACCCTTTAATGATTTTGAACTTCACCATCCCCATCTTAAAGTTAAAAACTTCTCACATTTTTTTACTTGATAACTTTAAAAAAAAAATTCATAGAATCTCAATTCTTTCTTTTTAACTATAAATCTATGATCCTTAATATTTCAAAAATGCATACCCTTTAGTTTGAATAGTAAAAGCATAATCTTATACTCTTATACTAAATACCTTTACTCTAGAACTAAACTTTATTATTAAAAACTTTTACTTAAGTCTACTATGACATTTATAAAATAAAAAATATAGTTATCTAAAGCTAACCCCACATATCATAGGTCCTGTTAAAATAATTTTAAAAAATATAGTTTACTGAGGACAAATAAGGTTCAGTTTTAAAAAGTTTTTCTATCCCTTCCCCCAAACTTAAATTTTTTATTAATTTAAAATAGTACAGTTCATGAAGAAAGAGAGAAAAATCTGAAAGTTTAAAACAAAAGAATAGTATAGGTACAAGAAGTAAAGACAGGTGTTGAGCAGTAGTAAATCTAATTAACATGTATAACTATATAAGTATAAAGTAAAGAATACTCTAAAACATAGACCATATAAACTGAAACAAAAAACAGTAAGCATTTATACAATAAATGAAAAAAAGGTGCAACACATCAGTCCTACAATAATACATCAAACAAGTATAAAGAAAATCCAAATACAATATCTAAGGTAAAGAAAAAATAGTCTAATCACCATCCTCCTCCTCCACATCATCATACTAATATTTGGGGTAAGAAGGAAATTGAACTAATTGATCGCCCTTTGACCTCGATCCACGAACAACGCAGTAATTTATGCTTTCAAAAATATGTTATAGCCAATACTTTGACCCAAATAATAATAGCGGCTATTATATATAAATATAATTTTATGGAAAATATTTTACACACTAGAGGTACTACGCAAGTATACGTATCGTTTCAAGTAATATAGGGCTTTAAATAAAGACCCCGATATCGATCCCACGAGGAGGTTTATAGATTTTTAAATATTTTAATTTTATTTTTATGTATTTCTTTTAAAGTTATAAATTTAATATTTAATTTACTAAATGCAAAATTAAAGCAATAATAAAATAATGAGTGATGTAAATAATAATAAGCAAACAACTTTCTTCCTTTCAATTAATCCAAGACCTTTTAAATAATATAATAGTTGTGGAGAATATAAATTTATGGTATTGTGCCAATTAGAAGCATTCATATTCTTTACCTTCACTCGATAGTATAAAGAACATTGGCTAATCTATAGATCAGGTCTGGATGTATTGTTAGTAGAATGGGTTAATCTAGGCTCACACTACTAGATGTCCAAGGGTGGCTATGGTCCGCCCTACTAGTGATCTGTTCCTTCTCTATAAACCAAATTACAAGAATTTAGTCTGTCACTCTAAAAACTTATCAATTCTACGCCCATTGAATAATATTTTCCTATTTATTTGCACTTCACCTTGAATAACCCGCACAAGGCCTTCGACTACCCAAGGATTCATGTGATATCTACTAGTTAAGAATTCATCTCCTTCTAGGTCATAAAATTCTTCAACAGATTTTAACAATTTAAATGGTCAATTTAAATAGTAAATTAAGATCCGGTATTAATATCATCACAATATTTAAACATGTTTAGTTTTTAATTCTCCAACGAATTTAATATTATCTTTTTTATCTTTTCATAATTGAAAGGAGAAAGTAAAGTAACTACTTAGAACACATTGAATTTAAATAACAAAACATATAAACAAAACTTTGAATCAAATTACAAATACTTATCTCAAGTGTTTCTCCAACTGAACCTCTGATTCCTTCTGACTCAAAGCGAAATAGACTTCAAAAGCACCAACTCTTTCAAACTCTCAAACTCTAAATAAAATAAACTCACTAATTAAAGAAAGAAAGTAAACTACAATTATGGCCCTTAAAATTATCTCTCTAATTCTCTCTCTGATTGGGCGTTGGGCTTGGGCTTGGTCTTAGGCCTGGTCTTGGGCCTGGTCTTGGGCGTTTTTCTCTGTAAAAATAGCCTCCTATTTATAGGCTTCAAGGGTTGCCTAAAGCATCTCTTCAAAATGTGTCCAAGTTCAATGAATCTTCTAGAAAGTGTGTCTGGCGCCGGCATTTGGCGCCTAGGCGCCGGACTCCGCGTCCAGTTCTTCGCACCTCTTCACTTTGGATCGCACCTCTTCGAGATCCAAACTGTTTCCAAGCGTCTAAATACAATGTATCACATGTCCTATAATCCAAGAATAACTACCAATCTTCTAGATGATCCAATAGCCGCTCTAACCATCAAAATAACCGCCCAAAGTAGTTACAAAAACCGTCACAGATTTGGTATCGAGCTGGCGCTTAGGCGCCGGATTCTGGCGCCTAGGCGCTAGGCCCATTATTTTGACAATTTTGCATTTTGGCTCCATTTTTGCTCCTTTTTGCTCCTTTTTCATCCTTTTTCCTTTTTGAACATTTTTGCATCACCTACATCCAAAAATACAAAAATACCTTTCAGTAAAGCATAATATCCTTAAAAATTTGATAAAAAATCAAGGCATAAAAACAGGTATTTTTTTATGGATCAAAATCCCCCAAACTTAAACGTTACTTGTCCTTAAGTAACCCTTTTTACTATATAAAATGTATAACATTTGGAATAAAAGGTAAATATTTAAGATTCCTTATAATTTTTTATTTTATAAAGGCTTTAGTAAATCATTAACCAAATTTCACTAACTAAGTTTAATTTTTAAGAATTTAAAGAATATTTAACTACCAAATTGTAAGACTTCAAAAATTTTTCATTCATTTCGAAAATAATTGTAGTTTATTATATTAAGATCACATAAATTATTTACAAGAAAAAGATCTTCATGAAAGGCTTTAGTAAATCATTAACCAAATTTCACCAACTAAGTTTAATTTTTAAGAATTTAAAGAATATTTAACTACCAAATTGTAAGACTTCAAAAATTTTTCATTCATTTCGAAAATAATTGTAGTTTATTATATTAAGATCACGTAAATTATTTACAAGAAAAAGATCTTCATGAAAATCTTTCCTAATAAAAGTTAAGTAAAATATGTAATTAGTTTTCTTCTTATAAGATAATTCAAGTGAAGCCAATTTTTGTTTAGGCATCTCCTCAAGCTTCTCCTCTCTTCTTTTTTTTTTTTTTAAGTGAGGATTACTGTATCTAGATAGTCTGTTAATGATTTTGAACTTCACTATCCTTAACTTATATTTTCAAACTAATACATTTTCACTTAATAGATTTAAAAAAGACTTTCAATCTTTTCTTTTTCAAGTTATAATTCTTGATTTCTTAATACTTCTAAAATCCAATTATCTCTACCATGAATAGAAAAAATTCTTAATCTTACTCTTCTTTAAGTTGAATAATTATATTCCTAAAATCAATCAAAGTTATTAAAATTTTGGTTTAGTCTACTAAATTATTTATAATTTCAAAAATTTAAGTAATCTTAAATAGATTTTTCATTCCTTATGTTATGTTAATATATTATTTTTATTAAAGAAAAATATTAGCACTTTAAGACAAATAAAATTTAAATTTGCATGTATTTTCTCTTCCCCCAAACTTAAGTTTTGATATATCATGAAAAAAATTTAAAAGTATGAGAGAAAGAAAGGCATAATTTTAAAAAGGAATTTTTATAAGTATGTAAAAACATTCTACAAAGAAAAATTTACTTCTACACATGCTTTTTATGAATATTACTGAAATAATGAAGCATATATAAAAGTAAGCAAGCTCAATTTTTATATCATTAGCTAAATTAAACGACTATACTAATCACTATTACAGAAACAAAATAACATCACTAACTAGTCAAGAAAACATTAGGCTGAAACAGAAATAAACATTTATCATAGAAAAAGAAATTCATCCATATTTCAGTCTTAAACACATATCACACTAGATACTCTAAAAACAGTCTCAACATCAAAAAAAAATCCACACAAAATTACTTAAACAAATCAACACTAACTAACAACAAACTAATCAGTACTAACAAACAAGAAATAAACTAAAAACAGAATCAACTCATCTCAAGAGGTAAATCAAGCTACTAATCACTATCTGTAGCCTCTTCATCGTCATCACCAAAAGAAAATTTCAAATCCTTTGGATCAACATACGGTGAAAATCTAGGACAGGTAGGGAACTAAACATCATGCTCACCCTTCATGAATCTAACTAAAGACTCCGAATACTCAGCATCATAATCACTCTTCCTTTGGGTATATTCAGATAGATGATCAATCTTCTTGTCTATAATATCTACCCTGTAGTGAGTTAGAAATAACTCATTCTGCTGCTCCAGAAATTGATCATGAATGGATTCCCAGAAACTAGATGGTGGCTCAGCGATAGAAGTAGAAGGTCTAGAAGTAGAAGCTCTACCTGGAGTAAGTACAGAAGTAGTAGGAGCAGTAGATCTCTTCCCGCGAAGATGATCATAAATACTAACACTCTCCTGCCCAATAGGCTTTGTAGTCTTCAGCTTCTCCTCTGAAATATCAGTAATAACTCCATTTCTCATGCATAAAGAATATATCAAGGATGGGAATCCTAATCCCACAGAAGTACTGGATCATGCAATTGATTCCACAGAATCATAGATAATGCTGCCAACATCTATTGGCTTCCTCTCCTGAATGCAGTAGTTTAGGATAACTCTATCTCTGGTAACTTCACTCAGGTGGTTAGAAGGAAGTAGTCTAGCAGAAATAAAATAGTGTCAGGCCTTTGAAATACAATTTAGCTTAGAAGATTTAAAGTTTACCCGTTTGTCGTTCTGTATCTTCCAAGCTCCAGTGTCGTTAGTTAAATATGCGATAATCATCTCTAAATCTCCTTCAGATGGAGATAGACCAGAATAGTAGCACTCGACGGTGGGTGGTAGGCCGTAGAAAATATTGATCCGTTTCGGAGTCAATCCCACTCCGACACCTCTAACGAAGACTTCGTAGTCTTCTGCATCCATAAAGTTGGCATAAAACTCTGGTACAACAGGAATAACAGCAACAGCAGTGAAATAACAAAATCGCCGCCAGTTGTGTGCAATGATCGTGTTCACGATCATCTCTCCAGGATTGTAAAAACTGCGCTCCGAGATAAATTTCCTTGTTGACGCAAATTCGTGATAACGAAAGTACGCTGCCGCAGTAGCGAACTTGCTGCTGTCGAAATTTTCTCGTGCTTTTCCATGCTTAGATTTAGGTGCCATTTAAACGTGAAAGAAAACACAAACAAATTAAGGAATCAAATATCTAAACTCTTTTAAGCTTGAAAAACTTAAAATGAGTTAAGAAAATCCATGAAGAATTTCTAAAAATCAAAATTTTTTTCCAAAATTTTGGTTTTTAGCAAAAATAGGAAAATCCATGGTAGAAATCAAAAATAAATGGATTAGAAGGTAGATCTGACCTTAAGTTGAAGAAATCGAGTAATTTTGAGCTAAAAAACGTGACATTTTGACCTCAAGATGGATCTAGGGGGTGTATTTTTGCAAAAATGAGGAAGGAGATGAAGCTTAGGCGTCGACCATGGCTTTTGGGGGTTTAAATCCTAATTTTTTATTAGCAGGCCAAATCGGCGCCTAGGCGCCAGACTCGCCTTTCATAAAAATTATTTTAAAATTTTTATTTTCCACCAAAACTCACAAATTCAACTTCTAATTACTCATATGAGAGTATTGCTTCAGTTTCCAATTTCCAAAAATTTTAAAAATTAAAAATTAAATCCATCAATTAAACACAAGTTTAAGTCAAACTCTTCTAATTCCATTCATAATCTTCAATTTGGCTTAATACAATACAGATAAGTATAATAAAAAGATTCAAGTCCAAACAAACAATAAAACAACACAATTTCAAAGCAAATACAACTCACATTGAATAATAAAACAAACACACAAACAATACATTCGATTTACTAAATCGATGTAATGACACACTAGATAAAGTCTTGATCTAACCACATTTACTATCTAATCTTCAAATTAGAAATTTTCATTCTCATTGCAATGAAGATTACTTGGCTTACTTGGGAAGAACACTAACGCCCTTGGAAAATCCGTAACCGTTTTCTCATCGATCCATTTGTTCTTCGCATACATCTCCACTTGAGCATCTTGATAGGCTGCTAGTTGATCGAATTGAAGCTTTTCCTGCCATTCCAGATGTTCAATTTGATGATACATCTCCTGGAGGCGATCTCCAATACTTTTGAGTTTCGCTTCAAACTTATCTAGCCGACTCGAAAATTTCTCCAAACATACAACATTAAAACCATTAAAGAAAGGTTGAGGATCCTTAGAACACTTATCTCTAGCCTCTTCTCCATGATTTCTTCTCTCCATTTCTTCAAAATCTTCTCCTATCTCCTCAAGAATGATGTGTAAAAGTTGTAATTATGATTGCTTAGGGATTGGGAATGAAGATGGGGTAGTTTATAGGAGAAAATTGTGTGAAAAACTGAAAATTTTCAGTTTTTACACGACCCAGTAACTGTGGCGCTTAGGCGCCTAGGCGCCGGACCCATCGATACACGGTCTACTCTGGCGCTTAGGCGTCGGATTTTGGCACCTAGGCACCGGAACCATGTTTGACTCCATTTCGCCTAACGTCAAATTTCAAAGTTTCAATCTCCAAAATAGGTAAATAAGATCCATATAGACTTAAAAATTATCTCAAATAATAAACAATCATAATGAAGGTTAACTTGATCTCCTTTTTACTCACATACGAAATGGAGTGATCCAAAGTCCAAACTTTATATACTTCGAGATCATCTTTTGCTTAAGTCAGTAAAGACTTGTTAGCATCCAATTTTCTACAGTTATATAAAATTAGTCAAGACCGAGGCATAACCTTATATTAAAAATGTAAAAGCACACAAAAATAACTATGGGTTGCCTCCCACAAAGCTCTTGGTTTAACGTCGTCAGCCCGACCTAATTATGTCTTTAATCAGGTAGACTCAACTCGTAAGCCTCTTTATAAATCCTTTTTATTTCTCCCAAATAAGGCTTTAGTCTTAATCCGTTAACTTTAAATATTTTTCTTGTTTTGGGTTCTTTAATATCCACAACTCCATAATGGTATACTTTCTCAATTATATATGGTCCCATCCATTTAGATCTTAATTTTCCAGGAAAAATTCTTAAACGAGTATTAAATAATAGTACTTCTTGTCCAGGCTCGAATATTTTTCCTGAAATCTTTTTATCATGTAATATCTTCATTTTCTCTTTATAAATCTTTGCATTTTCATATGACTCATTTCTTATTTCGTCCATCTCATTTAATTGTAATAATTGTTTTTCTCTTGCATTATTCAAATGAAAATTAAACTCCTCTATCGCCCAATAAGCTTTATGTTCTAGTTCAACAGGTAAGTGACAATGTTTACCATAAACTAACCAGTAAGGTAACATTTCGTTTGGTGTCTTATAAGTTGTTCTATAAGCCCATAATGCAGAATCAAGTTTATCAACCCAATCAGTTCTTTTAGGATTAATAGTCTTCTCTAAAATTCTTTTAATTTCTATGTTTGATACTTCAGCCATTCCACATGTTTGTGGGTAATAAGCAGTTACAATTCTGTGTTTGATTCCAAAATTTTCAAGTAATGATTGAATTCTTATATTTCTGAAATGACTTCCACCATCTGTGATAATTACCTTAGGCATTCCAAATCTTGTAAAAATCATTTTCTTTAAAAATTTCAAAACACTTTTCGAATCACAATTAGGTAAAGCTACAACTTCAATCCGCTTTGAAACATAATCAACTGCTAATAAAATATAAATCATTCCAGATGATGGTACAAATGGTCCCATAAAGTCTAAACCCCATATATCAAAAATTTGAACTTCCAATATATAGTTTAAAGGCATTTCATCTTTCCTAGATATATTTCCCATCCTTTAACACCGATCACATGTTTTAACATAATGTCTCACATCTTTGAACAAAGTAGGCCAATAAAATCCTGAATTTAAAATTTTAAATGCAGTTTTATCTACTCCAAAGTGTCCTCCAAATTCATAATCATGGCATTTTTTAATAATAGCAAAAGTTTCTTCATAAGGTACACATCTTCGAATTACAGAATCTCTTCCCAATTTCAATAAATGAGGATCTTCCCAAATATAAGATTTAGCATCATTTTTAAATTTCTTAATATATTTGTTATTCAATCCATAAGGTAGAATATTGTTAATTAAATAGTTAACTATATCCACATACCAAGGTGTTTGGCATCCTTGAATAACATATAAATTTTCATCAGGAAACTTCTCATTTATATTTTCTTCAATAATAATATCATTCTTAATTCTAGATAAATGATCAGCAATTTGGTTGTCAGTTCCTTTTCTATCCACTATTTGAAAATCAAATTCTTGCGTAAGTAAAACCCATCTTATCGACCTAGGTTTAGCATCCTTTTTTGACATTAAATATTTAATAGTGGAATGATCAATATGAACTATGCATTTGGTACCAAGAAGATAAGGTGTAAATTTATCAAAGGCATAGACTATAGCTAAAAGCTCTTTTTCAGTAGTAGTGTAATTTCTTGGAGTTTTAGTAAGAGTTTTACTAGCATAATATATAACTTTGAAAATTTTCTTATATTTTTGTCCCAATACAGCTCCAATTGCAAAATAACTTGCATCGCACATTAATTCAAACGGTTTATTCCAATTAGGTGCAATAATTATAGAAGTGCAATTATTAATTTTTCTTTTAAAATATTAAAAGCATTAACACAATCTTCATTAAGTTCAAATTTAGCTTCTTTTTCCAATAAATGACTAAGAGGTTTAGCAATTTTAGAAAAATCCTTTATATATCTTCTATAAAATCTAGCATGACCCAGAAAACTTCTCACATTAGTAACAGTAGTAGATGGTTACAGTTCAGCAATAATTTTCACTTTTGCTTAATCAACTTCCATCCCTTTTTGAGAAATTTTGTGACCAAGTACAATGCCTTCTGTGACCATAAATTGATATTTTTCCCAGTTAAGAACTAAGTTTGTTTCTTCACATCTTTTCAGAACTTTAGAAATATTTTCCAAACAAGATTCAAAAGAAGTTCCAAAAACTGAAAAATCATCCATAAATATTTCAATTCCTTTGTCAATCAAATCACAAAATATTGGCATCATACATCTTTGAAAAGTTGCAGGTGCATTACATAAGCCGAAAGGCATTCTTCTAAACGCAAATGTTCCATAAGGACTTGTAAATGTTATTTTCTCTTGGTCCTCAGGAGCGACAGGTAATTGATGATAACCAGAATATCCATCCAGAAAACAGAAATATGAGTATCTGGCTAATTTATCAAGCATTTGATCCAAGAAAAGTAAAGGAAAATGATCTTTTCTAGTGGCGTTATTTAATTTCCGATAATCAATGCAAATTGGTCATCCAGTAACTTGCTTATAGGAATTAGTTCATTTTTATCATTGACAATGACAGTTACTCCTCCTTTCTTCGGAACACAATGAATAGGACTCACCCATTGACTATCCGAAATAGGATAAATAATTCCAACATCTAACCATTTTAAAATTTCTTTTTTAACAACCTCTTTCATGATAGGATTTAATCTTCTTTGAGGTTCAATAGTAGGTTTAAAATCTTCTTCCATTAAAATCCTACGCATACAGATAAAAGGACTTATTCCTCTTATATCAGCAATAGTCCAACCAAAAACTTTCTTATAATTCTTTAACACTCCTATTAATTTTTCTTCTTGATCTAAGCTTAGTTTAGAAGAAATAATAACAGGTAAAGTTAACGAATTTCCAAGAAAAGCATACTTTAAATGTGCAGGTAACATTTTGAATTCCAGTTCAGGGGCTCTTTTAATCGAGGGTAAAAGTATATCATTTTGAGTTATGTCCAAAATTTCCAAGTTATCTTTAATATAATGAGTTTCTTTAAATAATTCTTCTTCTTTAGTTCTTCATTTTCGTCAGTTAATAATTCAATTCTTTTTTCAGAAAAGACTTTACATTTTTCTTGATAATGTTTTTCAATTATATAATCAATAATATCCATTCGATAGCATTTTTTTTATCAGGGTACTTCATTGATTTAAGGACATTGAATTTAATCTCTTGATCATTAACTCTCATAGTTAATTCTCCTTTTTGCACATCAATCATAGCCCGTCCGGTAGCTAGAAAAGGTCTCCCTAAAATAATTGGTATTTCTTTATCTTCTTCCATATCAAGTACAATGAAATCCACAGGGAAAATAATTTTATCCACTTTAACAAGAACATCCTCTATAACTCCTTTAGGATAAGTGATAGATCTATCAGCTAACTGAAGGGTTACAGTGGTGGGAGTAATCTCTCCTAAATTCAAACTTCAAAAAATAGAAAATGACATGAGATTAATACTTTCTCCTAAATCACATAAAGCTTTTCCAAAAAAATTTTCTCCAATAGCACAAGGTATAGTGAAACTTCCAGGATCTTTAAGTTTCTGAGGTAATTTCTTTTGAATTATTGCACTACATTCTTCACTTAATGCAACCGTTTCAAAAGCTTCAAATTTTCGTTTCTTACTTAAAATATCCTTCATAAATTTTGCATAAGTTGGCATTTGTTCCAAAGCTTCAGCAAAAGGTATGTTAATAGTAAGTTTCTTAAAAATTTCGAAGAACTTAGAAAATTGGTGATCAAGCTTCTGCTGTTTTAATCTTTGAGGAAAAGGTGGTGGTGGTTTTTCAACTTCCACATTAACAGGAATAATAGTATGATCTTTACTAGGAGAAGGAGTTTCTTTAGGTTTTTCAATCTCTTCAACCTCAATCTCATTTTCAATTTCATTCTGAATTTTTTCTTTTAATTCCTTTCCACTTCTAAGTTGTACAGCCTTAGCATTTTCATGTTCTTTTCCAGTTTCTTTTGGATTGATTTGAACATTACTATGAAGTGTTCATAGAGGTCTGTAATTAATTAAATTAGCAATTTGTCCCATTTAATTCTCAATATTACAAATAGCAGTGTTTTGATTTTGTACTTGATTACTTAATTGTAAAATTAATTCTTCTATAGATAACTTTTTATGTTGATTATTAAATCTAGGAGGTTTATAGTTTGAATTTACTTGATTGTTCCAATTTCCAGTTGGATGAGATTGATTATTACCCCATTGTTGTTGTGAATTATTCCAGTTAAAATTAGGGTGATTTTTACATCCAGGATTATAATAATTTGAATAAGGGTTATTTTTACTAGCAATAGCTTGTAAAGTTTTAATAGTTTGAGAATCTTCCATATTAGCAGAGTTGTTATGTGATACATTGATACAAAATTATCTAATTTCTTAGATATTGCTGCAACTTGTGAAGCTAAGATAGAAAATGCTTCGTTATCGTGAATACTTGCCATTCTTTAGGATTAATCCTTTCAGAAGGCCATTGAAAATTATTGTTAGTCATTTCTTCAATTAAAGTATAAGCTTCTTCAAATGATTTAGCCATTAAAGAACCTCCAACAACAGCATCAATAATTGATTTTAGTGATCCAATAAGTCTGTTATAAAATGTTTAAATAATTAACCAATCAGGGAAAGCATGATGAGGACACTTTCTTAATAGTTCTTTAAATATTTCCCAAGTTTCATAAATTGTCTCCCCATCAAATTGATTAAATGAAGTAATGTCATTTCTTAATTTAGCAGTTTTAGAAGGAGGAAAATTTTAGCAAGGAATTTTTGTGTCATTTCAGCCCATGTTTTAATAGAACCTATTGCTAATGAGTTCAACCACATCTTTACTTTAACTCTTAAAGAGAAAGGAAAGAGTATAAGTCTAATATCATCATCAGAAACATTGTTATATTTAAAGGTAGCACAAAGTTCTAAAAAACTAGCAAGGTGTAAATTTGGATCCTCACTTGGTGTTCCCCCAAATTGATTATTTTGAACCATTTGAATAATAGACGGTTTAAGCTCAAAAGAATTAGCATCTACAGTGGGTATTTGAATACTATTATGAAGTTCATCAACTGTAGGTTTAGCATAATCCCTTAATGGTTTGTAAACATTTTGCTCATTAATTTCAATTGAATTCTGTAAATTGTTATGTAAATTAGCCATCTCTTGATATTTTTGAATTTTTATTTTCTTTTTTTAATTCTTCTAACGAGTTCTTTCTAATTCATAGTCTAAAAGTAATAATCCTTCGGATCCGTAACTACGCATAAGAAGTAAATAAAAAGTAAAATAAAATAGGAAGAAATAAAATCTCTACTTACTTTTTATTTATTTTTTATTATATTTTTTTATTTTATTTTTGTTTTTATAATAGTTTTTGTATTTTTGTATTTTTATAATAAAAGAAATAAATAAATAAAAAATAAAATAAATATTTAAAATCTAAAAATTTGCCCTACCCGGCAACAACTCCAAAAAGTTGACCTCGATCCGTGAACAACGCAGTAATTTATGCTTTCAAACTTATGTTATATCCAATACTTTGATCCAAATAATAATAGCGGCTAGTGTATATAAATATAATTTTATGGAAAATATTTTACACACTAGAGGTACTACGCAAGTATACGTATCGTTTCAAGTAATATAAGGCTTTAAATAAAGACCTCAAGTATCGATCCCACGAGGAGGTTTATAGATTTTTAAATATTTTAATTTTATTTTTATGTATTTCTTTTAAAGTTATAAATTTAATATTTAATTTAATAAATGCAGAATTAAAGCAATAATAAAATAATGAGTGATGTAAATAATAATAAGCAAACAACTTTCTTCCTTTCAATTAATCCAAAACTTTTTAAATAATATAATATTCGTGGAGAATATAAATTTATGGTATTGTGTCAAATAGAAGCATTCCTATTCTTTACTTTTGCTCGATAGTATAAAGGACATTGGCTAATCTATAGATCAGGTATGGATGTTTTGTTAGTAGAATGGGTTAATCTAGGCTCACACTACTAGATGTCCAATGGTGGCTATGGTCGGCCCTACTAGTGACCCGTTCCGTCTCTATAAACCAAATTATAAGAATTTAGTCTGTCACTCTAAAAACTAATCAATTCTATGCCCATTGAATAATATTTTTCTATTTATTTGTACTTCACCTTGAATAACCCGCACAAGGCCTTCGACTACCCAAGGATTCATGTGATATCTACTAGTTAAGAATTCATCTCCTTCTAGGTCTCAAAATTCTTCAACAGATTTTAACAATTTAAATGGTCAATTTAAATAGTAAATTAAGATCCGGTATTAATATCATCACAATATTTAAACATGTTTAGTTTTTAATTCTCCAACGAATTTAATATTATCTTATTTATCTTTTTATAATTGAAAGGAGAAAGTAAAGTAACTACTCAGAACACATTGAATTTAAATAACAAAACATATAAAAAAAACTTTGAATCAAATTACAAATACTTATCTCAAGTGTTTCTCCAACTGAACCTCTGATTCCTTCTGACTCAAAGCGAAATAGACTTCAAAAGCACCAACTCTTTCAAACTCTCAAACTCTAAATAAAATAAACTCACTAATTAAAGAAAGAAAGTAAACTACAATTATGGCCCTTAAAATTATCTCTCTAATTCTCTCTCTGATTGGGCGTTGGGCTTGGGCTTGGTCTTGGGCCTGGTCTTGGGCGTTTTTCTCTGTAAAAATAGCCTCCTATTTATAGGCTTCAAGGGTTGCCTAAAGCATCTCTTCAAAATGTGTCCAAGTTTAATGAATCTTCTAGAAAGTGTGTCTGGCGCCTAGGCGCCGGCATCTGGTGCCTAGGCGCCGGACACCGCGTCCAGTTCTTCGCACTTCTTCACTTTGGATCGCACCTCTTCGCGATCCAAACAGTTTCCAAGCGTCTAAATACAATGTATCACATGTCCTATAATCCAGGAATAACTGCCAATCTTCTATATGATCCAATAACCGCTCTAACCGTCAAAATAACCGCCCAAAGTAGTTACAAAAACCGTCACAGATTTGGTATCGAGCTGGCGCTTAGGCGCCGGATTCTGGCGCCTAGTCGCCGGATTCTGGCGCCTAGGCGCCAGGCCCATTATTTTGACAATTTTGCATTTTAGCTCCATTTTTGCTCCTTTTTGCTCCTTTTTCATCCTTTTTCCTTTTTGAACATTTTTGCATCACCTACATCCAAAAACACAAAAATACCTTTTACTAAAGCATAAAAACAGGTATTTTTTTCATGGATCACCCTTCAAATATTTCGCCAAAGTCTCGTTAAAGCTGGCATCATACATAACTCTTCTCTGCTGATGCTCATCTTCATGATCCAAGAGTGCCTCTAAATTTATCATTTGATTTTGCAAAGATAAATTATCACCTTGTTGTATAAATATCTGCTCCAAAAGAGTGTCCAAAGTAGGAGTACTAGAGGTGGAAGGTCTTGGGGTTGAAGTAGATGGAATGTCTTAACCTCTACCTCTGGATCCTGAACTAGTATGCTTTTCATATATCTCTAAATTTGTTTTTCCAATGAGCTTATGAGATGGCAATATCTCCTCCCATGACTCATATTTAACTCCAGATTGTATGCACATGGTAGAGATGAGAGAAGGGTAATCCATACCTCTAGTTGTTCCTCCTTTAGAGGAAATGATCATATTATTGTAGATGAGAGAGCCAATATCTATAGGTTTTCTCATTTGAATACAATAGTTCAAAGTGGCTCTCTCCTGGTTTACCTCGCTAAAATGGTTAGTTGGAAGAAGTCTACCAGAAATAAAGTATTGTCAGGCTCAAGAATGAACATTAAGCTTTGAAAAAGAAAGTTTTACCTGGCTTCCATTCTTGATCTTCCAAACTCCATGCCCATCAGTAAAAAATCCCATAATCTCATCAAGCTCAGCATCAGTAGGGTTAAACTCTGAATAGAAACAAGTAGGAATGCTATGTAGATGATAAATGTGATTTATCTGTATAGGACTAATATCCATATAGTGTCCACTAATAAAAACCAAATCTTCAAATTTGTCAGGGAGGTTTTCATAGAACTTGCGAACTACTTCAATAAAATAACAGAAAGTTTCCCATTATTTCTCCACAATGAAGCACTCAACAGTTCCTCTAGGAGGAAGAAAACTATGCTATGCAATTAGTTTCTTGGATTGCAAATCTCCATACCTGTCCTGTGCTTTAGAACTCAAGAATTTTTCATTATCAAAGATAACTTCTCCTCTACCCCTCTTAATCTTGGAAACCATAATAATCTAGTAAAATTTCAAATAAATATCAAATTAACTTCAAAAGGATCTAATAAACTCATCCAAAAAAATAAGCCTTCATCCATGGATTTCTCAATGATACTTCAAACTTTCAAATTTTCAGCCTAACTATAATGTGGAAGAAAGACATGGTGAAATTAAAAATTTTCTAATCCAAAATGTAGATCTTACCCAAAGGATAAGAAATCTAGACTTTGAAGCTCTAACTCCAAGCCAATCACCCACAAAATCAAGCCCTAGGAGAGTAAGTTGCAAAATATAGGAGGAAGAAGGCAAACTAGGGGAAAAAAGGGCCTTGGTGTTAATGACTTGATCCAATTTAGTTTGGAGTTATAGCACCGAGTTTTTGTGCTATAGCGCCATGCATGCGGTGGGGAATGGCGTTATAGCGCCCAGTTGTGGCACATAGCGACATGCACACATATCCAAATTCAAAAATTTTTTTTATATTTTAAATTATCATAGAAAATCTAAGATTTTCAAACTCTAATATTTTAAAAGATATTGTATTTTTCATCATTCCAACATTTACACATGCAACTTCTAATCCAATCTTTCAAACAAATATGATATAGCTTATCATGACACACAGAAAAGTTGATGTATTTACTTCTTATTACTTATATGACTTTTCTCGTATCTTCCTTATGAATTCTGAGTAGATTTCTTCGTTTTTCTCCTTGCAATGAAATATGGTGAAGTGATGGTTTATTTTTGATGTGCCATGTGAATTTTATGAAATTGTGATGATTTTTCACTTCGTACTTCATTTACTTTACGATCTAGCCAATTGAATTGTTAAAATATGTTTTGAAATATACAATTCAAAAGGATTATGCTTTCGATAACAAAAGTAAAGATTACATTCAATGTCTATGAATGAGTGATGTAGTTCATTAGGGTTGGGTGCAAATAAATAGGAAAATATTATTTATTGGTCGTAGAATTGCAGATTTTACGGTGACAGACTAAAATCCCTAATTTGGTCCTAGTGTTTGGAAAATAAAGCGAGAGCTACCCTTCAGGCGATGGGAAGTGGGAGCTCTGGAGTGAGAGCCAGTATCCTCCCCGCCTAACCACGGATTTAGGGACTAAACCTAGGATTAGCCAATGTTCTTTATATCACTCGGAAGAGGATAAAGAATATGTATGCTCTCATTTGGCACAATACAAGAATTTTTCTAATCTTTATCATTCACTCACCATAACATCATTGTAAGGTGGAGGGACACTTTCTCGAAATTTGAACATTTCAATACAAAGCTTCTTGTAGTAGTAGTTAACATTAATTAGAAGTTTAGAAAGTACTTCAGTGATCTTAAAATCTCTAACATCGTAAAAATTTAACAACTTTAGTATTTATTTTAAGAGCATCGCAAATTTGAATATTGGATTTCTATGTCATGCCTTAAGGTTTGCTTCTTCCCTACGGGATCGATAACCAGGACTCCGCTAGAGCCCTGTATTACTTGAGCGATACGTATACACTGCTTTCTTATTAAAATGATTATGCTTTGTGACTGAACAGAAAGTACTTTTCAAAAACTTATTCATAGGCAGCCCCCGATAAAGTTTTTTGTGTCGTTGTCGGGGAGGCAATAGTAAATTGACTAGTAACTGAAAACCTTTGTTTCATAATTTGTATTTGTGTGTGCTTTCTTTTAAGTGTGCTTATTGTAATTTTGCATGCATAGTTTTGGATTTGAAGGTATAGTACTTTACGATTCGGAGTTAGAACGCAACGTTAGAAAAATTCAGAAACAACAAAAAGAATCTAAAAATTTGAACAAAATGGCGAACAATTTAGACAATCAAAGAAATGAAAATGAACATCAACCTAGACCTTTAAGAGATTATGCAGACCCTACAACAGATGAAATTCACTTAACTATTCAAAATTATGATGTAGCTGCTAATTCATTTGAGCTTTAACCTGCTATTATCCAAATGGTACAAAATAATCGATTTGGTAGAACACTGAATGAAGATCCTAACTTACGTCTTGCTAGTCTTCTAGACTTATGTGCTACATTTAAATATGTCAGAGTGTCAAATGACACTGTTAGGTAAACTTTTTTTTTTCATTAAGGGATAAAGCTAAGGCATGGTTAAATTCTTTAGCACCTAGATCTATCAGAACTTGGGGAGAACTATCACAAAAAAATTTGTCCAAATATTTCCCTCCATCAAAAACTGCTAAGCTTTGAAACAATATTACATCTTTCTGTCTTTTTGAAGGGGAATCAATATATGAAGCTCGAGAATGGTTTAGAGATCTCCTTAAGAAGTGTTTACATCATTTTTACCAGATTAGTTAATAATTCAAATATTTTATAATGGATTAGTGGGGTCTCTTAGATTGTTCATTGATGCTACTGCTAGTGGATCTTTAACGTCAAAACCTTTTAATGAGGCATATTCTTTAATTGAAAAGATGACTACAAATAATCTTCAATGGCCCTCTGAACGGGTAAATACAAAAAGAGTAGCTAGTATTCATAATTCTGATGCCATGTCTATGTTGGCTTCTCAAATTGCAGCGATTTCAAAGAAAATGGATCAATTCGGAATGAACTATTCTCGAACGCCTAAGGTGTTAGATGAAAATTCATTGGGATAAATAATATATTCTGAATTACCTTTGAGACTTTGAATGCTATAAATAATAAACCAAACAATCTTTATTCTAATAATTACAATCCTTATTAGAATAACCACCCAAACTTAAACTGGAATAATAACATTGCTATTGTTAATCCACGGTGGCGAAACAATCCTGTGAACCTATTGGGGAATTTGAACAATCAGGGAAACACTAGTTATAGGCCTTCTTATCCTCCAGGTTTCAATAATAGCCCGCAATTTAAGGGAAATAAGTTGTCTGTGAACCAATTACAAGGGGAACCAAGTACAAAGCCAAGGAGCTGCTATTAAAAATGTTGAAAAACAATTACGACATATTACTACTGCACTTAGTAATAGACCTTTAGGAACATTTTCTAGTAATGTTGAAATTAACTCAAATGATCAAAATAAAGAACAAATTAAGGTTATACAGTAAAGAAGTTGAAAAGAATTGGAATCAAGAATGCAAAAAGATGTTTAAATTGAAAAAAAGAAGGTTGGAACTAAAAAAGGTAATGATAATATATATCCTAATTTAGAAAATCCACTTAAATCGATGAAAATTACCATTTAAAGACCACCACCTCCATTTCCTCAAAGATTGAAGTAAAAAAAGAGAGATAAAAAATTCTCAAAATTCCTAGATATCCTTAAAAGATTAACAGTAAACATTCCTTTCGTTGAAGCCTTAGAACAAATGTCTAATTATGTTAAGTTTATGAAAGATATACTAAATAAGAAAAGAAAGTTTATAGATAATGAGACAGTTGCATTCAGTGAAGAGTGTAGTGGAATTATTTAGAAAAAGCTTCCTAAAAAACACAAAGATCTTGGTAGCTTCACTATACCTTGTGTTATTGGAAAAAAAATTTTCAGAAGAGCCTTATGTGATATGGGAGCTAGCATTATACTCATGCCTCTATCAACTTTTAAAAGATTGGGAATAAGAGAAATTTCCCCTGCTTCAGTAACTCTTCAGTTAGCTGATCATTCTATTACTAATCCTAAAAGTGTTGTTGAAGACGTTTTAGTAAAGGTTAATGAATTTATCTTCCTTGTGGATTTTCTTGTTTTAGATATGGAGGAAGATAAAGAAATTCCTATTATTTTAGGAAGACCATTCAATGCAACTGGAAGAGCTATGACAGATGATCAAGAAGGAGAATTAACTATGAGAGTTGATGATCAAGAGGTGACATTCAATATATCAAAAGCTATGAAATACCCTGCAACAGAAAAAGATGATGAATGCTTTCGAATGAGCATTTGTGACAACTTAAAAGATGAACATTTTAAGGAAAAGTTTGAAGAAAAAAAGAACAAGAAAATTTAAAATGTGAGGATGAAAATGAAATGGAAGATAATTATAATGAGATGGATAATGTGGAACTAGATTATGTTCAGAAATGATTTGAGATGTTGGATATTACAGAATATGATAATAAAAGTCTAATCCCATCTATCATAAAGCCCCCAGAACTTGAGATGAAAATACTTCCTAATCATTTGAAGTATGTGCACTTAGGAGAATTATCTAAATTACCAGTTATTATATCCTCAGATTTGAATGATTTACAAGAGCAGAATATACTGTATACATTGAAAAGATACAAAAAATCTTTTGGTTGAACTTTAGCTGAAATTAAAGGAATCGGTCCTTCGATTTGTATGCATAGAATTGTATTGGATGAACAACATAAGCCTAAAGCTAATCCGCAAAAGAGATTAAATTCATTTATAAAGGAAGTAGAAAAGAAACAAATTCTAAAATGGTTAGATGCTATAATTATATATTCTAGTTCAGATAGTGCGTAGGTAAAACTCTTAATGAAGCTCAAATTAATTATACTACTAATGAAAGAGAGTTATTAGCAATTGCATATGCTTTTGAAAAATTTAGGTTGTACTTAATTGGGACTAAATGTATAGTGCATACAAATCATTTTGCTATCAAGTATTTAATGCAAAAGAAAGATGCTAAACCAAGATTGATCAGATGAGTACTTCTAATGCTAGAATTTGACATCATGATAGAGGAAAGAAAAGGATCTGATAATCAAATACTGATCATTTATCTGGCTGGAACAAAATGAATTATCTGATTTTGAAGATGAAATCAAAAAAAAATCATGATAAACAACTTTAAGGAATGGAATTTACCGTGGTATGCTGATATTGTGAACTATATTGTAGATGATATTTTACCACTTGAATTGCCTAAGCAACAACACAAAAAATTTGTGTATGATGCTAAATTTTATTTTTAGGATGACCCATATTTATATAAATAATGCAAGGATCTACTTATTAGGAGATGTGCGCCTTATGAAGAAATTGAACCAATTATTCAGATATGTCATGATTCTGAATTTGAGGGACATTTTGGAACTGAAAAAACTGCACATAAGATTTTACAATCTAGATTCTATTGGCCTACTCTTTTTATGGACATTAATAGATATATTAAAACTTGTGATCGATGTCAGCGAGTAGGTAATACTTTTATAAGAAATTAAATTACCCTAAATTTTATATTGGAAGTTGAAATCTTTGATGTTTCGGGATTGGATTTTATGGAACCATCAAGTTATGCAATGCTGAGAGTTATTATTACTGATAGTGGATCTCAATTTAGAAATAATATGATTCATAGATTGACTGGAAAATATAATACTATGCATAGAATGTCAACTGGTTACCATCCCAGACAACGAGTTTGGCTGAAGTATCTAATTGCGAAATTAAACAAATATTGGAGAAATCTATAAATCACATAGATTAGATTAGTCTGCAAGAATAGATACTGCATTATGGGCATATAGAGCTGCTTATAAAAGTCCTATAGGAATGTCTCCTTATAGACTGATTTTTTGAAAAGCTTGTCATTTAACAGTTGAATTGGAACATAAGGCATATTGGGCGATTAAATAGTTCAATTTTAATTTAAAGGATGCTGGTGAGAAAAGATTATTATAACTTAATGAACTGGAAGAAAATAGAAATGAATCTTATGATAATGATAGAATTTATAGGAAGAAAATGAAGATATGGTATGATCAGAAGATTATAAGAAAGTGATTTGAACCTGATAAGAATTTTTGTTATATAATACAAGGTTGAAATTATTTTCTGGAAAACACAAGTCTAGGTAGATAGGACCTTTCACTGTTACAAAATTTTACTAGTTTGGAGCCATTAATATTGAAGATCCTAAAACTGGAAAACAATTAAAGTTAACGGGCATCGATTAAAATCATATTTTGAGAGGTCACGACAAAATTTTAAAGAGGTTTTAATGCTAAGTCATTCTGAATGAAAGTAATGTTTATCAAGCTGACGACATTAGACCAAACATTTTATGGGAGGCAACCCATAGTTATCTGTGTTGTTTAGTTTGTTTTGATTTTGTTGAAGTTGATATTATTATTAGATAGTTGTATATTTGAGTCATACTCACTCATAAATATCCTAAATGGTGTTAATTATTGAATTATATTGAAGATTTGGAGTTTATTTAGATGAAAACTTTGTTGAAGAAAAACTGTGCTCTAGTGCCGACGGCGCCAGAATGGGCGCCGATGGTGAGATTTTTCAGAGAGCAAATTAAAAATTTGGAACTTGGGCGCCGACAGCGCCATATCCAGTGTCGATAGTGCTGACGGCCATGTAGCAGTTTTTGGAGTTTCAAATGGCAGAATTTGGTGGTTTGAGAAGGAGTTTCACCCCTATAACTTCCCAAACTGATTTTAAAACTCATTAACTCTAGAAAAATGAAAAGGTAGTTCCAAATTTGCATTCCATGACTTCTAACTTCTTAGAATCTTCAAGATTTAGAGTTTTCAACAGGAGGAAGTTCGTTAGTTTCGAAGCGCATCGATTTTTTGATAAAGTCCTTATAAAGAGGAGGCTTATTAAGGAAAGATGCTTTGTCCATCCAGGTATAATTTTCCTAGTTCTCATGTTAAAGAAATTATTATGCAGAGGCGTTGAAAAGTGTTTTGTTATAATATTACCGTAGTAGTCATTCCCGTGGTTAAGGAATTTTATGCAAATCTTCATGGAATCAACCAAAAAGTCATTTATGTGTGAGGTAGGTGAACATCATTCACTCCTTCCAAGATTAATGAATTTATATGATAGATAATCTGCCAATCTGTCATTATACCAATTATATCCCTACGAGAAATAATATAAATAAAATCTATCAATATTTGATGGATGAAGGCAAAGATTGGGAGATAAGAGACGACGGGCATGTCAATTTCTGTACTACCTTATTGAATCCTGTGTTGAAGTAATGGAATTTCTTTATATCTTCAAAATTACTTCAAACCATGAAAATTTGTAAAGTGAAGAAGGAAAGTGAAATATTGAACTCTGCATTCAAACTCGATGGCCTATTCATATTGGCACCTGACGAATTCTGTATATGCCAGAATTTATGATCTTATATTTATATATTTATAATAATTTTTTAAAGTCACAATTTCAAACGCAAGTATATGTATCGTTCAAGTAATACAGGGCTCTATTAGAGTCCTAGTTATCGATCCCACAGGGAAGATTAATTGGAAGAAATAGAATTTCAATTTAAAAGCAATTATAACTTTTATTTCTTTTCAAAATTTAGATTTTAAATTTAATGAAACTTCTACCAGATGTATCTAAGCAACAGTAAAGGAAAGGTTAATGCAAATATAAATAAAACAAGTTTTTCCTTTTCAACTAATCCAAGATTTTTCAGAACAATTATGATTCATGGAGAACTTGAGATTATGGTATTGCGCCAAATAGAAGCAATCCTATTCTTTACCTTCGCTCGATAGTATAAAGAACATTGGCTAATCTATAGATTGGTTCAGGATGTATTATTAGTAGAATGGGTTAATCTAGGCTCACACTTCTAGATGTCCAAGGGTGGCTATGGTCGGCCCTACTAGTGACATGTTCCCTTTATATAAACCAAATTATTAGAATTTAGTCTGTCACTCTAAAAACTAATTAATTCTACACCCAATAAATAATATATCCCTATTTATTTGCACTTCACCATGAATAACCCGCTCAAGGCTTTCGATTACCCAAGGATTCATGTGATATCTACACATTAAGAATTCATCTCCGGATAGGTCTCTAAATTCTTCAACAGGTTTTAACAATTTAAATGGACAGTTTAAAAAGTAAATTAAGATCAAGTATGAATATCATTGCAATAATTTTAAAATTAAGTTAAGTTCTCCAACGAAATCAAATTATCTTATTATCTTTTCATATTTGAAAGGAGAAAGAAAAGTAACTACTCATAACACATTGAATTCACACAACAAAATATATTTATAAAACTTTGAACCAAGTTACAGATACTTATCTGAAATGTTCCTTCAAGTGATCCTTTGACTCCTACTGACTCCAATGCAAGGTACAAGACTCCAACAACACCAACACTACTAACTCTCACTTACTACTCTTGTAACACTCAAATTAACTAAAATAAACTCACTAAATACTTAAAAAGAAAATACGGTGGCTCACTAAAACTATCTCCTGATGCTGGATTTCTAGGGGCGCTGTTCTCCGTAGAAATGTCTCTTATTTATAGAGCTTCAAAAATGACCAGAGGTTGCTTAAGGAACCTCTTCAAAATTCATCCAAATTCAATGAATCTTCTAGAAAGTAACTGTGGTGCCTAGGCGCTGGGATCTAGCGCCTAGGCGCCGGACTTTGTGACCAAGTCTTCACACCCCTTCACTTCGGATCGCACCTCTTCGCGATTAAAACTATTTTCTTGTGTTCAGATGCACTGTATCACATGTCCTATGTATTAGGAGTAACTTCCAGTTTTCTAGAAGTTCTGATAACTGCTTAACACCGTCAAAATAACTGCCCAAAGTTGTCAAAAATCTTAACTGCTTTAGTATCGAACTGGCGCCTAGGCGCCGGATTCTGGCGCCTAGGCGCCAGACCTAAAATTTTGGCAACTTTGCTTTTTAACTCTATTTTTTCTCCTTTTTGCTCCTTTTTCCTTCTTGAACTCTTTTTCCATCACCTATATCCAAAAACATAAAAATACCTTTCATTAAAGAATAATATCTTTAAAAATTGAATCATAAATAGGCATAAAAATAAGTATTTTTTAAATGGATCAGCACCATAATTGTGAAATCTGTTTCGTGTTTCATTGTGCATGGATAAAACTACAGTTTGGGACATCCTTCCATCGTATTTCTTCTCTGCAGGCAGTCACAAGTACCATATAAAACTTGGGAATTGCTTCTCCCTTGGAAGCCCATGGATCCAACTAATATTTATTATTATCCAGCAATTGGTGATGAAAATGATCTAAGCATAACTGTAGACCAACCATCTCAGAGTTTACTACCAGTTCAGCCTCGTTTTCCTGAAAATGCACAGTTGATTTTGAGGAAGTTCCATAAACTGGAGAAAGAGTTACGAAATCAAATGGATGAAATTAATAATATATCTGAATTATTTAATCACCTAGATTGGAGGATGAAAGAACAGTTCGATCATACTGGACGTATGGAAGAAGGATTAATATGATTGATGAAGAAAAAGGCTTGGATTGAAGAGGATTCGACCGATGAATTCCTGTATGGACCCTTCTACTATTTCTTTGTGCACCACCAATACATGGGAGATATGAGAGAATATAGCACTGACATGAATGAGTAGTAGTGATTCTCTATCTTATTTACTTTACTTAGTATTTGGACTTTATTTGCTTGAGTTTGATTTGTATTTGGCTTGCTTATGGTGCGATTTCAAATTTATTATGCTTGATATTTGAATTTATGTTATGTTTCTAGAGTTAGAGTGTTGTGGTTTAATTGCGACGCTGAATTATTGATGTAGTAGGAAGACTGATATGTGTAAGTTTGTATTTATGGATTTTATATATATAAGTGATGCTTTTGTGTTGTTTGTGTAATATTTGTATTATTTCATCACTCAATTATGAATATAGATTCTTAAAAATGCTAATTAGATGTTGTCGTAACTTTAAAACAAACGAAATCGCAAAATTTTAAGGAATCCTAAACATCAGTTTGGCACCGACGGCGCCCAAAACTTGAAACCTATCCTGGATGTTTTAAACTCGCGATTTTGAGCCTTTGACCACATTTTACCATCTTCAACCTCCAGCCAAGGCCGAATAGCCCTCCTAGGGCTTGCTTGCATTTGGATTTGAGGCAATTTCGAAGCTTTTTGAAGTTGGATATCATCTTATTTTGGTAAGAGCTTTACTTTAAACTAAAATTTTTTTATTTTCGCCATGGAAACCTCCTACATTGGAGAGATCCAAAAAATTTGGGTATTTGAAGCGTATTGATCCACTAAAAATTTGATAGCTTTTACTATTCATTTCATACCTATTTTTGATGATATTGCACTTTAAAGAAAGGTATTTTTCATTATTTCATGCAAGTACAATGATTTTAGGCCTTTGGAGCAAAAGAAAGCGAAAAGGAGCAAATTTAGAGCGAAAAAGGAGAAAAGTGCATTTTATTAAACTAGCGTCGAACGGTGCTATCACCAGCACCGGACAACGCCAGTTTACAGAGAGTTACGACATTTTAGCGAAATAATGCGCCAAACGGCGCTCCTACCAGCGCCGGACAATGCCTTATCCCGAATTCAAACTAGATTCAATATATTTGGTCGGATTTTGAAAAGTTGCTTGAGGAAACTCTTAGGAATTCAGTTTTAACCGAATTTAAACACTTTTGGAGGCAAATTTGAAGAGGGGGGAAGAAAGGAAGAGAAGAGTTTAGAGAGAGTTTCTTTCCTTTTTTGTGTAGGAAGTTAGATTTTATATTTTCTCTTCTAAGGAGTGTGAGAGAAGAGGGAAAGTGAGATTTCTTCTTTCTACTCATCTAAAGAGAGAATTGTGTGTTGTTGTGCAGAAAGGAAGATAAGAGTTTAGAGTTTAGAGAGAGTTTCTTTCCATTTTGTGTAGGAAGTTAGGTTTTGTACTTTTTCTTCTAAGGAGTGTGAGAGAAGAGGGAAAGTGAGAGATTTTTTCTTCCTTACTCATTTAAAGAGAGAATTGTGTGTTGTTGTGAAGAAAGAAAAGAAGTCAAAGGAATTCCTTGAGATTTGCTTGGGGAAGAGTTTGAGATAAGTTGTCTTTACTTTACTCTATTTGTATGACGTTGTTTTATTATATAAAATCCATATTTTGTCATCTTTTCCTCATGAGTCATGAGTAGATTTCTTTGTCTTTCTCCTTTTTGTGTGATGTGTTGATGTTGTGAAATGAAAATGATGTGCCGATTTATTATAGAGAATTTGTGATGACCTTTTCACTTCGAACTTCATTTACTTTTTGATCTAGCCAAGTGAATTGTTAAAACATGTTGGAAAAAATATGTTCCGAAAGGATTATGAGTTTCAAAACAAAAGTGAAAGTCACATTCAATGTCCATGAATGAGAGACTTAGTTCATGGGGATTGAGTGTAAATAAATATGAAAATATACTTTGATGAGCGTAGAATTGGAGATTTCAGAGTGACAGGATGAAATCCTCATTTTGGTCCTAATGTTTAAAAACTAAAGCGGGAGTTAGCCTTCAAGCGAAGGGAAGTGGGAGTTCTGTAGTGAGAGTCATTATCCTCTCAGCCTAACCATAGATTTGAGGACTAGGCTTAAGATTAGTCATGTCGGCATATTTTTAGGTTGAGTGTTGTATTTTTGAAAAGAGGTCGCCTACAGAAATTGTCGGCGAATTTTTAATTTAATTTAAATAAATAATTTGAAAAGTAGTATTTTATTTTGAAAATAATTTTAAATTTGAAAATTTTAAGATATGAAATCAAACTGATCTCACATCCCGAATAGTTTATATAAACGAGCACCGCACCACAAACCGTGTATCTATTCCGAAGAATAGACACACTGCTTGATGATGGGGCTCGATTAAATAAACTAGGAAGGTTTGTGACATTCGTTTGGTCTGCGAACCAATTTTATAAGCCGACAAGTTCCTCTGCTTAATATGAAAACATTAAACAGGGTTTATATTACCTGGTTCTTAAAATTTCCTATAAGGGCAAGCCCCTATAGTTAATTACATCTTAAGTGATGGGAATCACCTAAGAAAACTCTCGATAATAATCGGTAGTTACGCTCTCAAGAATTTCAAAGTTTAAGTTTTCAAGGGATTGAATTTTGGAATTTCAATAGTGGAATGGATCAAATTTAGAACATTTTATTTTGGGAATCCAAAGGAAGAAAGGTAGGAGAAATCACAGATTCGAAGCGAACTTCGGTAATTTCCCGACTATCCTATTTGTTTGGCTTGGATTTAGGAAAGTCCTAATGTTTATTTAATGTTTTAATCTTGCCAATTTTAATTAATTTGGACTTATATTCGTATGATAAAATCATACAAATAGCCTCAAAGATGTGAGGGTTTATGTCGTATCGGACGACTACCTCGAAGTCCTAAGACCGGTTAGGGCTTAATTTACATGATATGATCATGCAAATGCCTAACGAAGAGTTGAGGATTTATGTTGCACTAGGAAAGCTACCTCGAAGTCCTATGGCTTGGTTATTTAATTCTAAGAAAGTTTCTGTTGAAGTAGACTCGGGTTTTCACGATGACGATGGCCGTGCTGCCCACCATGCTCCGAGCTCCTTGTTGCAGAGGTTTAGTTTTAGAAGTCATAAATCAGAAGATGAGAGAAGTGTTCTGGTTTAGAGAAAATCTTAAAATTCAGGTGTTTTTTTTTAATATTTTAATTAAACAAATCTTAAAGTTGATTATAACAACACCGGTTAAGATCCCACGGTTCCATCCTTCCGACATCGTTATTTTTATCGGATTCACTTAGTCCAGATGAATTTGCTAAACTCAATTAAATGAGTTCCACACTTTCATTTAGACCGTGGGAAATCCCGTTAGCAACACGTAGGTTACATCATCCGAGGCATTCCCGATCATCCAACAATACGTTTTAATTTAGTTGTAGTTGTAGTTTTGTTGTTCCGTTTGTGATTAAATTTTGAGTTGTTTTATATTTTGAAATGTTGTGGCGGTGAATTTTATCTTGTAATGACTTTTAATTTAGTTTTGGTTTCAGTTTTAGGGACTATCCTAAAGGTGTGGGTTTTCATGCAACGGTTGTTTATCATGCAAGAAAAGTAAGTACGATGCGATTAAATAAATTGCAATAAGGTAAATTGCAATAAAATAAAAGCGTACACTGGAGGGTCTTCCCGTCATCCCAAGCTGTACTTAAAACACAATTAGAATATTTAAGCATTTAAAGCAAGTTCCTAGGTAAAGCTAAGGGAAGGGTTATGGTTTTCTACCAAGGTCCTACTCCTATAGCTAGTCATCTCCTATGACGTCTAGGTGTCGGTATATTGGTTTGAGGACGATTTCCTTCATCAAAGAAGAATTAAGTTCAATTGTTCTTATAAACATCATATCATATCGAGGAAGTGCTTAAGACGAATCTTAAACATCTTTTCAATATTTCTAGGATTATTTTATGTCCAAGAGAATTTAATTATACAAATGAATTAATCGTCCGGGAGTTTAAGTTTTGTTATCTTGCTCAGTGAACTAGGACATTTGAATATCCTATAAGTGAAGTAACACTTCACTTAATACTCCATTTAGGAGTTGTGACAACAAAAGCTTTCGAGAGGCAAATTGATGTTCAGGTGATTTATGATTTAATTTAATTTCAGTTAATGGATTTAAGTTTGGAATAGTGTTCAAGTTGTTTTAGATTTATTTTTGAATTCTTTATGTCTTAGGTGATGTTATATTTAATTCAATTTAATTTAACTTTCATTTTAATTCGATTTAATTTAGTTTAATTTTAATTTTAATTTAATTTATTTAATTTACTTTAGTTTTAGTTTTAACTTGGTTTTATTTCAATTTAATTTAATTTAATTTAATTTAACATGTTTTAATTTAATTTAATTTAATTTAATTTAATTTAATTTAATTTAATTTAATTTAATTTAATTTAATTTAATTTAATATGTTTTAATTTATTTTTATTTAATTTAAATTTTAATTTATTTTTATTTTTAATTTCAATTTGATATTTTATTTTTTTTATGTTTTAAAGATGATTTAATTTTAATTATTAAAGTATTAATTTAATTGAAATTTTTAAAAGGATTTAATTTAATTAATTTAATTTTAATTTAATTTAATGATTAAGTCTTTTAGCATTTTAAATTTTAAATTTGGATTATCATTTTAATTAGGAATTAAATATTATTGAGGTGATTAAATTAGGGATTTTTAAATTAAAGAACAAATCTCTTCCTAATAACATCCCTATTTTAATAATTCCAATTTTCCATTATTCTTCCAAATTTAATTAATTATTTAATTAAGGTTTATTTTTAATTATTTTTAAATTGTTTAGTAGGTTTCTACCCTTTAAATTTCAATCATCCAAATCAGGTTAGGATCAAATATTTTACTCTTTCATTTTATTAAGCCTAAAGTTTTAATTAAGGGTTAAAATTTTAATTACCATTTTGCCCTTCAAGCTTAATAATTTCATAACTCACTAAATTGAGCTTAAATGAATTTGAAATTTTTATGTGACTTCACTCATATGCCAATAAAGACATTAGAGGAGAAAATGTGATTTTTCTGTATTTAATTTATTTATGTAATTATTTTTGGTGGAAAATAGAGATTTCCAAGAAAAATTTAATAATATGACCAAGGGAAAGTTTCTGTCCTTAGGGAAATTATGAGACATTCCTAATGACCAGAGGACCACTTGGACCAATTTTGGTGATTTTTTGAATTATATTCTTTTTATTATAATTATTTTGAATTTTAGAGTGTTAATTAATTTAAAAATAAAATAAAGGTTGAAAAATGAATTTTATATTTTTCAAAAATCTCTCTGATATCAAGGAAACCAGAGGATCACTTTTTATAATTTTCTGATTTTTTCTTGATTTATTAGAATTATTTTAGTGGAAATGCTAGAAAATACATTTTTTAATTTTAAAATTACCTTAAGGCTCTAAAATTTAATATCTCCTCATAGAGACCTAAGAAAAATATGGGATTTGTTCCTAAATGATTAAAATTCAAAATGTGAGATTTTGGTGAATTTTATTATTTTTGTGATTTTTATTATTTTTTAATTATTAAAAATATTAAAATAATGCAAAAAATCAACTTTTTTAGAAAATTGCAATTTTAATTTTCATAAATTCCCTTGATATCAAAGAGGCTCCAAAACCAATTTGGTGAATTTTTGAAAAGTATTTTGAAAGTTATGAATTTTTAAAGTTTAAGTTGGCTAAATGGCTTAATCAACCCATTTGGTAGGGCTAACCAAGTCCAATTGACTTCAAACTTTTATGGTGGGTTCCTCTGATCCTAAAGGTCAGTGGAGAATTGATTTCAAGTCAATTTGATGTATTATTAGCTCTAATTAATTAAAGCTCCATTTTGGGTGTTTAAGCCAATTAGGGTTATTCCAAGTAGATTAACTCAAAACTTATTTTTTCTAGGGTCCTCTGGTCATAATAAACATCACCAAATTTTCCTAGAATTTATCTCACAATATGCTAATTATTGGAATTAAAATACTCAAACTAGCAACCTAGAATTGAAAAATTAATAACTCTTCATAAGGATGGCCTCTGACTTTGGAAAATTCAGGGAATGTTCCCAAATTCAGAGGCTTCAAAAGCCCTATGGTCTCATGCCATGGTGAATTGTATACATGCATGGAGAATTGAAAATGTACAGAGAGTAAATAAATCATTAAAAATCAAATACTCAATGAAATTGAATGATTTCTTTTCCACATTATTCTCCTCTTTTCACTGAGCAAGAGGGTATTTTTATTTTATTTTTCTGATTTTCCTACACAAAGTTATGCAGTTTTGAAGTTTAGGGAATTAAATAAATAGGAAAATAACCTAATTTCCTACTTATCCACGCGGCGCCCTATCATCCTCGGCATCTCCGAACGACCATGCGGCGCGCTCCCATTCGACGCCGCCACTTGAGTCAGCAGCCGGGTCCCGCCTTCCGCGTATCATCCGCTGGTCCGACCTAATCTGAGCCGTCCATCCGCGCGTGTATTGAATGAACGGCATCCGTTCATCGTCCCCAAGCCTCTTAGCCCGAGAATCGTCCATCTTCTAGGCTTAAGATCTTGCTCGATACTTGACCAAATTAAATGTTCTTATGCTCTATGGATTCGTCTCGAGAAGACGAACACATCCATACGGTTTATGTGGCATGAAATTGACTCAATAAAAATGGAGAATGATCAGAAGCTCGGGAAGAAGAGTAAGACCATACCTTTGCTCAGAGAAGTGTGGCTTCGATCTGAGGGTTGTGTCACCTTCGATTGGGTCCAAGCAAGCTCCAGATGAAGTCTCCTGGCCTGGTGAATTGCCTAGGTATGATTTCGACCACAGCCGATTACAAAGCTTGGAGTCTGGAACAGATGGGTGACCTGGAGAGGGGGCTTTCACTGGGGAACTTCTCCTCTTGACCTTGTGCAGGTGTAGGTGAGTTTAATTTGACTTTGGTGAAGGATTTGGGAATGTCCTGTTCTGGCCTGAGAATTGAGCTCCAAAATTGAGCTCAATTAGTGGGGATTAGGGCAAATTGACAGTGGTGTCGGCATATTTTTAGGTTGTGTGTTGTATTTTAAAAAAGGGAGTCGCCTACAAAAATTGTCGGCGAATTTTAATTTAATTTAAATAAATAATTTGAAAAGTAGTATTTGATTTTGAAAATAATTTTAAATTTGAAAATTTTAAGATATGAAATCAAACCGATCTCACATCCCGAATAGTTTATATAAACGAGCGCCGCACCACAAACCGTGTATCTATCCCGAAGAATAGACACACTTTGCTTGATAATGGGGCTCGATTAAATAAACTAGAAAGGTTTGTGACATCCGTTTGGTCCGCGAACCAATTTTATAAGCCGACAAATTCCCCTGCTTAATATGAAACTATTAAACGGGGTTTATATTACACGGGTTCTTAAAGTTCCCTATAAGGGCAAGCCCCATAGTTAATTACATCTTAAGTGACGGGAATCACCTAAGAAAACTCTCGATAATAATCAATAATTCCGCTCTCAAGAATTTCAAAGTTTAAGTTTTCAAGGGGTTGAATTTTGGAATTTCGATAGGGAATGGATCAAATTTGGAACATTTTATTTTGGAAATTCAAAGGAAGAAAAGTAGGGGAAATTATGGATTCGAAGTGAACTTCGGTAATTTCCCGACTATCCTATTGTTTGGCTTGGATTTAAGAAAGTCCTATTGTTTATTTAATGTTTTAATCTTGCCCAATTTAGTTAATTAGGGCTTATATTTATATGATAGAATCATACAAATTGCCTAGAAGATATGAGGGTTTATGTCGTATCGGACGACTACCTCGGAATCCTAAGACCGGTTAGGGCTTAATTTGCAATGCAAATGCCTAACGAAGAGTTGAGGATTTATGTTGCACTAGAGCAAACTACCTCGAAGTCCTATGGCTTTGTTATTTAATTCTAAGAAAGTTTTGTTGAAGTAGGTTCAAGTTTTGCGACGACGATGGCCGTGCTGCCCACCATGCTCCGAGCTCCTTGTTGTTGCGGAGGTTTAGTTTTGGAAATCATAAATCGGGAGATGAGAGAAGTGTTACTGGTTTAGAGAAGTCTTAATTTCCAAGTGTTTTTTGTGTTTTAATTAAAACGGATCTTAAAGTTGATTAAACGGAACCGATTAAGATCCCACGGTTCCGTCATCCCGGCACCGTTATTTTCATCGAATTCACTTAGTCCGGATGAATTTGCTAAACTCAACTAAATGAGTTCCGCACTTTCATTTAGACCGTGGGAAATCCCGTTAGCAACACGTGGGTTACATCATCCGAGGTATTCCCGATCATTCGATGAGACGTTTTAATTTAGTTGTAGTTGTAGTTTTGTGTTACATGTTTGTGATTAAATTTTGAGTTGTCTTATATTTTGAAATGTTGTGGAGGTGAATTTTATCTTGTAGTGTCTTTTATTTTAATTTTGGGTTTCGAGTTTTGGTTTCTGTCCTAAAGGTGTCGGTTTTCATGCAACTGTTGTTTATCATGCAAGAAAAATAAAGTGCGATGCGATTAAATAAATTGCAATAAAATAAATTGCAATAAAATAAAAGCACACCTGGAGGGTCTTTCCGTCATCCCAAGCTGCACTTAAAACACAGTTAGAATATTTAAGCAAATTCCTAGGTAAAGCTAAGGGAAAGGTTTATGGTTTTCTACCAAATTCCTAATCCTATAGCTAGTCGTTTCTCTATGACGTCTAGGTTCTTTGTGTTTTTGGTTTGAAGACGATTTTCTTCATCGAAAGAACAATTAAGTTCGATTGTTCTTGTAGATATCCTATCATATTGAGGAAGTGCTTAAGAAGAATCTTAAACATCTTTTCAATATTTCTAGGATTGTTTCAAGTCCAAATAAATTTAATTGTGTAAATGAATCGATCGTCCGAGGTTTTCAAGTTTTGTTAACTTGCTCAGTGAACTAGGACATTTGAATGTCCTATAAGTGAAGTAACATTTTAATGTTCCATTTAGGAGTTATGATAACTAAAGCTCCTAAGGGCAAAATGATTCTTAATGATTTGTGATTCAAATTTAAGTTCAAATTAATGATTTAAGTTTGGAATAGTGTTCAAGTTATCTTAGATTTATTTCTTCATGTCTTAAGTGAGGTTATTTAATTCAACTTAATTTAATTTAATTTAATTTATTTTAATTTAATTTATTTAATTTAATTTGATTTGATTTAATTTAATTCAATTTAATTTATTTGATTTAATTTCTTAATTTAATTTAATTTAATTTAATTTTAATTTAATTTAATTTAATTTAATTTAATTTTAATTTTAATTTAATTTAATTTAATTTAATTTAATTTAATTTAATTTAATTTAATTTAATTTTATTTATTTATTTTATTTAATTTAATTTAATTTAATTTTATTTATTTATTTAATTTAATGTATTTAATTCATTTAATTTAATTTAATTTGTTTATTTAATTTAACTTAATTTTAATTTAATTTAATTCAACTTTTAATCTTAATTTAATTTAATTTAATTGAAAATTTTTGAAAGAGTTTAATGATTTAATTTAATTTAATGATTAAGTCTTTTAATATTTTAAATTTGAGTTATCACTTTAATTAAGAGTTGAGTATTAATGAGATGATTAATTTAGGGATTTTTAAATTAAAGAATAAATCTCTTCCTAATAATATCCCTATTTTAATAATTCCAAATTTATTATTCTTCCAAATTCAATTAATTATTTAATTAAAGTTTAATCATTTTAAATTGCTTAATGGGTTTCTACCCTTCAATTATTTAAATTTCAATCATCCAAATCAGATTAGGATCAAAATATTTTACTTGTTAATTTTTATTAAACCTAAAGTTTTAATTAAGGGTTAAAATTTTAATTACCATTTTGCCCTTTAAGCCTAATAATTTCATAACTCACTAAATTGAACTCAAATGAACTTGAAATTTTTATGAGACTTCACTCATATGTCAATAAAGACATGAGAGGAGAAAATGTGATTTTTCTGCATTTAATTTATTTATATAATTATTTTTAGTAGAAAATAGGAATTTCCAAGGAAAATTCAATGACATGTCCAAGGGAAAGTTTCTGTCCTTAAGAAAATTAGGGGACATTCCTAATGACCAGAGGACCACTTGGACCAAATTTTGTAATTTTTTGAATTATATTTTATTTATTAGAATTATTTTAAATTCTGGAGTATTAATTAATTTAAAAATAAAATAAATGTTGAAAAATAAATTTTATAATTTTTAAAATTCTCTCTGATATCAAGGATTCCAGAGAACCAAACTTTGCAATTTTCTGATTTTTCTTTGATTTATTATAATTATTTTGATGAAAAAGCTAGAAAATACATTTTTTAATTTTAAAATTACCCTAGAGCTTTAAAAATTAATATCTCACTAAATAGACCTAGGAAAAATATGGGACTTGTTCCCAAGTGATTAAAATTCAAAATATAACATTTTAGTGAATTTTATTATTTTTGTGATTTTTATTATTTTTTAATTATTAAAAATATTAAAATAATATTAAAAATCAACTTTTTTAGAAAATTGAAATTTTAATTTTCTTAAACTCCCCTGATATCAGAGAGACTCCAAAACCAATTTGGTGAATTTTTGAAAGATATTTTGAAAGTTATGAATTTTTAAAGTTTAAAATGGCTAAGTGGCTTAATCAACCCAATTAGTGGGGCTAACCAAGTCCAATTGACCTCAAATTTTTATGATGGGTTCCTCTGACCCTAAAGGTCAGTGGAGAATTGATTTCAAGTCAATTTGATCTATGGTTAACTCTAATTAATTAGGGGTCTATTTTGGGTGTTTAAGCCAATTAGGGTTAATCTAAGTGAATTAACTCAAATCCTATTTTTCCTAGGGTTCTCTGGTCATAAGGAACATCACCAAATTTTCCTAGAATTTATTTCACAACATGCTAATTTTTGAAATTAAAATACTTAAATCAGCAACATGCATTTGAAAAATCAATAACTTTTCACAGAGATGGCCTCGACCTTGGGAAATTCAGGGAATGTCCCTAAGTTCAGAGGCTTCAAAAGCCCTATGGTCTCATGCCATGGTGAATTGTATACATGCATGGAGAATTAAAACAATGCAGGGAGTAAATAAATTATTAAAAATAAAATACTTGATGAAATTAAATGATTTCTTTTCCACATTATTCTCCTCTGTTCACTGAGCAAGGGGGTATTTTTATTTTATTTTTGTGATTTTTCTACACAAAGATATGGATTTTTAAAGTTACGGGAATTAAATAAATAGAAAATACCCTATTTATCTACTTATCCACGCGGCGCCGCGTCGGCCTCGGCGGCTCCGAAATGCCGCGTGGCGCGCTCCCATTCGACGCCGCCATCTGAGTCAGCAGCCCGGGCCCCGCGGTTCTCGTACCGTCTCCTGGTCCGACGCCATCCGAGCCGTCCGTCCGCGCGTGTATTAAATGGACGGCATCCGTTCATCGTCCATGACTGGTGTGATCCCGTGACCGTCCACACTCTAACCCTAAGAACTCACTCGATTCTCGATGGATTTTCGTGTTCTTATGCTTCTATGGATTCGTCTTGAAGAGACGAACACATCCATACGGTAAACATGCATTGAAATTAAGGCATTTGAAATGGAGAATCTCCGGAAGCTCGGGATGAAGAATTAGCTCATACCTTTGCTCGGAGAAGTGAAGCTTCGATCCGAGAGTTGTTGCACCTTCGATTGGATCCGGCAAGCTCCGGATGAAGTCTCTCGGTGCAGTGAATTGTCTAGGTTGAACTTCGACCACGAGTGATCACAAAGCTTGGAGTCCGGAGCAAGCTCGGGTGGCCCGGAGATGGGGCTTTTGCTTGGTGGACACCTTCCCTCGGTGCGGTGAAGGTGTAGGACCAATCAATTTGGGGATTGGTTCACTTGTGGGAAGTGTCCTGGTTTTGGGCTTGGATTTCGACTGCGAAATTGAGCTCGCGAGAGAAGAAATGGCAGGGGGATCTCACTTGGGGATCAAGTACTCTGTGTATGAGGAGGGGTACGGAACAATTTTGGCAGAGTTTTGGCAAGGTTTGTGCAACTCTCTTCTCATGGCCGTGAGGGGTGGTGTTTAAATAGGCATGGCCGGAGGGCCTCCCGGGGGAGTTGAGGGCTGGGATCGGTGCTCTTGGCATGTGAAGAACGACCATGGTGACCATTTGGAGTGGGGCGGCTCGAGCAAGATGGAATTTCAAAGCTTGGCTTCTCCCGAGGTTTCGGGCATGGTGTTTTCCGGCTGACCGGGTGGCCGGCCGGCCGAGCATGGGTCACCCTCAGGGTCGAGTGGGTCGGGGTACGGGACTTGGTGCAATCAATTGGCAAATGCCATGTGTAAAAGGCTTGGATTAGAATGGAATGGGAGAGGGCTTATTTTTGGCTCAAATTGGTCAACCCCTCCATTTGGGCTAGGTGCACCACCCAAGGCTTTGTTTAGGCTGAATAGAAAGTGATTTAGGTCAGCTTAATCAGTGGGGAATGGTCACCATCCAAGTACAATTAAGCTTAAGCAAGATTAAGGGAGTCAGTAGGAGTGGTTAATCACCTTTAGGAATTAAGGAAAGAGCCTCCTCCTTTTGCCCAAAATGGCATGGTGACATGTAAAGAGGCTCTCATGGCTTGCATATGGCTTGTGCATGGCTCCATGGCTCCATTTGGCTTGGGAAAAGGTTGGGTCAATTTCATGAAAATGGATTTTAGGAATATTTTGGTATTTTTGGGCAATTTGGCATGGTGCTTGATTTAGATTTATTTGATGATGGAATTGAAACTTAGGGAATGATTTTGATTAAATGGATGGCAAATGGAAATGTCATGTGGGCTTTAGGGCCAATTTTGGGCTCATTGAAATGGTTTTAGATGGGCTTTTAAATGGTTTAGGAAAGTGGGCTTTTGAATTTTAAAATGGATTTTTGGGATGAAATTTTGGTAAAGGCTTGGGCCAAATAATTGTTGAGTTTGGTTTAGGGATGCTTCATGAGTGGTTTGAAACAAGTTTGAGGTGATTTGGGTTTGAATTGGGTTGGATATGGGCTTTTTGGTAAAGAGGCTAAAGTGGGCCAAAATGGGCTACCATGGGCCAAAGTTGGGCTAGAGTTGAAGTTGATGTGAAATTAATGTTGGGAAATGTTTTTGGGAGTGTTTCAAAGAGGTTTTGGCTTTGGTTGGGTTTTGATTTTGGGGTTTGGGCTTATTTGGGCTAGGTTTAGGTTTAGGTCAAAATTGGGCTTTTTGATTTTGGGTTGAATTTGAGTGGGGTTTGGGTCTAAATTTTGAGCAAATCATGTTAGTGTTTTGTTCATGGGGATGTTAAGGAAGGTTTGGAAAAGATTTGGGATTAATTGGAGTTGAATTGGGTGAGTTTGGGTTAGGTTTGGGTCATAGGTCCAAATTGGGCTTTAAGGCCAAAAGTGAAATTGGACCCAAATTTCAATCAAATTAAGCTTGGCTTTGGTCTAGATTGGTGTTTGGGATGTTGAATTGAAGTTTAGAATTGAATTGGACCGAATTTGGGTCAATTGGGTATTTTGGGTATTTGGAAGGTATTGGGGGGTATTTTTGGAATTTTTGATATTTTTGGATATGGATGATCAGCTTTGAGTGATGTGGGAATGTTTGGGATTGATTTTGGAGGATTTTGGGTAATTTGGAAACTTTTTTTTAGAAATTTGGGCTATTCAGGGCTTTGGGTAGGTTGGCGGGTGTTGGGTCCCGGGGGGTCAAAAATTGAAAATTTGGAAAATTGAAGATTGGGTGGATGTAAGTGAAATGAAATCATTTTTGTTGAGCCATGAAGCCATATCAAGCCCACATGAGCCATGAAGGGACTCATTTTGAGGCATTCACCATGTTGTTCCTAACCCTCTTAGCCTGGGCTTAGGGTTTAAGGACCATCCATGTGAATCACCTACATGAGTCAGGAAGTTAAGTTGGGTAAGGGTGTGTTTTAGGAGGTGTGTGAAAGTGTAGTGCATAGGTGTAGTGTATGTGTAAGTCGGCCCTTTACCGGACTGAGCCACCTGAGGCGGTCCTAAGGCCAAAGAGTCCTATAGGAACTCATCCTTTAAACTTCCACATTTGATTTCAACCCTCTAGGTGATTAGGGGTCTATAGTCAAGTTTGTGGAGTTTGCGGGGAGTTAAGAAGTGGTTTGAATTTCTAAAAGGTGGGTCCCAATTCTAGTCCTCTAAGATAGTCAAAGGAAAAGCCTAAGGCTAGATCCTAAGTACTAAAGAGAAGAAGAGAAGACCTCATCAAAAATGAGGTCAACAAATGGACCCCCAATAGGTGTGGTGGGCTGACGGAGCACACCGCGCGTATTGGTGTTGACCGAAACGATCAACAAAACCAACACGGATGTCCAAGTAACAAACTTAGGACAAAGTAGAAGAGCTTCGCTGGGGAGTGTCGAGTATATCTCTGGGACAGGAGATTCTTGAACTCTCGCTGGGGAAAGGAAAAGGAGGCGAATCCCAAATCACATAATCTGGGAGAATTTCGATTTAGACTTTATTTTGTTTCATGTTCAAGTCATGATGCGTGAGTTTAGATTTCAGTTTGGAGTTTCAATTTAGATTGAAGTTTGTCAAGATTAATTTGAAGGAATTTGATTTGAAATGAAAGTTGGAATTTTGAAGTTTTAGATGTAACATCTTCAACCCCAAAAGAAGATCGAATCGATTGGATTGGATTATTACAATGAGGAAAGATCTCAGAGTAATGCGGTATTGGATGTAAAATCCTTAACCTCAAGAGTTTGATTTGATGTATTTCAGTGCAATAGGAAAAGAATCCTAAAGCAGTGCAGTCTTGGATGTAAAATCCTCGACCCAAAAGTTTGAATTTGATGTATTTCAGTGCAATAGGAAGAGAATCCTAAAGCAGTGCAGTCTTGGATGTAAAATCCTCGACCCAAGAGTTTGAATTTGATGTATTTCAGTGCAATAGGAAGAGAATCCTAGAGCAGTGCAGTCTTGGATGTAAAATCCTCGACCCGAAGTTTGAATTTGATGTATTTCGGTGCGATAGGAAGAGAATCCTAAAGCGATGCGGTCTTGGATGTAAAATCCTCGACCCAAAAGTTTGAATTGATGTATTTCGAGTGCAATAGGAAGAGAATCCTAAGCGAGTGCGAGTCTTGGATGTAAAATCCTCGACCCGAAGTTTGAATTTGATGTATTTCGGTGCAATAGGAAGAGAATCCTAAAGCGAGTGCGGTCTTGGATGTAAAATCCTCGACCCAAAAGTTTGAATTGATGTATTTCAGGTGCGGTAGGAAAAGAATCCTAAAGCGAGTGCGGTCTTGGATGTAAAATCCTCGACCCGAAGTTTGAATTGATGTATTTCGGTGCAATAGGAAGAGAATCCTAAAGCAGTGCAGTCTTGGATGTAAAATCCTCGACCCAGAAGTTTGAATTGATGTATTTCAGTGCAATAGGAAGAGAATCCTAAAGCAGTGCAGTCTTGGATGTAAAATCCTCGACCCAAAAGTTTGAATTGATGTATTTCAGTGCAATAGGAAGAGAATCCTAAAACGGTGCGGTCTTGGATGTAAAATCCTCGACCCGAAGTTTGAATTTGATGTATTTCGAGTGCAATAGGAAGAGAATCCTAAAGCGGTGCGGTCTTGGATGTAAAATCCTCGACCCAAAAGTTTGAATTTGATGTATTTCGGTGCAATAGGAAGAGAATCCTAGAGCGGTGCGGTCTTGGATGTAAAATCCTCGACCCAAGAGTTTGAATTTGATGTATTTCGGTGCGATAGGAAGAGAATCCTAGAGCGAGTGCGGTCTTGGATGTAAAATCCTCGACCCAAGAGTTTGAATTTGATGTATTTCGGTGCGATAGGAAGAGAATCCTAAAGCGATGCGAGTCTTGGATGTAAAATCCTCGACCCGGAGTTTGAATTTGATTTATTTCGGTGCAATAGGAAGAGAATCCTAAAGCGATGCGGTCTTGGATGTAAAATCCTCGACCCAAAAGTTTGAATTGATGTATTTCGAGTGCAATAGGAAGAGAATCCTAAAGCGGTGCGGTCTTGGATGTAAAATCCTCGACCCGAAGGTTTGAATTTGATGTATTTCAGTGCAGTAGGAAGAAAATCCTAAAGCAGTGCAGTCTTGGATGTAAAATCCTCGACCCAAAAGGTTTGAATTTGATGTGATGTTTGATGTGAGATCTGGAAAGATCGAATTTGAGATTTGAAATTTGACTGAGATTTGAAATTTGGAAAGATTGAATTTGAGATTTGAAATTTGACTGAGATTTGAAATTTGGAAAGATTGAATTTGAATTTTGATAGAGAAATGATGAGTTTGAACTCGGTTGAAATTTGATTTAAGATTTGATTTGAAATTTGGAAGATCACATTTGAAATTTGATCGAGATTGGATTCGAAATTTGATTGAGAATTTGATTTGAGATTTGGAAGATCGAATTTGAAATTTGATTGAGATTTGATTTGAAATTTGGAAAGATTGAATTTGAAATTTGATTGAGATTTGATTTGGAAAAGAAAACAAGGAAAACTTTATTATCAAGATTTTATTTATTTTAGCACATTTTTGTCATTTTTGGGTTCGGACCCAGTCATAAGTAATCACTTCACCCGTGCTTCTAGGGATGGAAAGTTCATTCCTTCGAAACATCGAGTAGCGTAATACTTTTTCAAGTATCGTCCATTGATCGGAAGCATATGTCGTTCTCCTTGGCAATTCACTAGGCCGGTAGGAACCTCCTGAGTATACTGCTTCAACCACAAACGGTCCTTCCCAAATGGGTTCAAATTTTCCTCCTATCTTGCGGTGTGCAAGAATAGGTCTCTTGAGAACGAGAACTAAATCACCAACTTTGAAGGTTCTTGGGCGGACCGATTTATCATGAGCTTCGAATCATCTTAGCTTGGTATAATTCTAAATTCTGTTGCGCTGCAAGTCTTTTCCCTTCTAGGCTTTCTAATTCTTCGAGTCGTAATTTGGCGTTCTCTTCTGTTGTGATTTTATTTGCAAGCTGCAATTCCGAGTGAAGGAGGCGAACCTCTAAAGGTAACATCGCCTCGGACCCATACACCGGAGCGTAAGGTGTAGCTTGCGTAGGAGTTCGAAGGTTGTCCGGTAAGCCCATAAGGCTTCTAACAACTTCTCGTGCCAATTTCTCTTATTGTCGTCTAAAGTCTTCTTTAAAATTTGAACGAGAGTTTTATTAAAAGCCTCGGCAGGCCGTTTGCTCTTGGGTAGTAAATTGTTGAATATCGCCGGTCGATTCCGTGTCTCCCGACAAAATTGTTGATTTGTGTGCTTACGAATGTCGACCCATTATACGAGATGATCTCGCGCGGCACCCGAAACGGTAAACAACTTGGTTCTTGAAAAATTGTAGCACGTGATGTGCTTTCACTTCTCTTAGTGGAACCGCCTGCGCCACTTGGAAAAGTAATGCCGTAGCCGCAAGAATGAAGCGATGTCCTTTTGACGACGGCGGTTCTATTGGACCCACTATATCCGTGCCCCAACATTCAGAACGGCCACGATGCAATTGTCGGATGTAGCACATTTGGAGGTTGGTGTAGAACCACTCCGTGCACTCGGCACCGGTGACGGCTCTTGGCGATTTTCATGCGGTCGGTCATCATCGAGGGCCGGTAGTACCCTAGTCTTTTAATTTTCATTTTCATCTTTGGACCGATCGGTGAGCGCCACGAGTCCTGAATGCACCTCCTTAACAATTTCACGAGCTTCGGACCCACTTAGGCACCTTAGCCACATTTGATCGAAAGACCTTACGTATAACGTGTTGTTTATTAATGCGTAGGACAGAGTTCTTTTCTTGATCTGATGGGCTAGCGACCTATCGTCTGGTAGCTTTCCTGTTTGCAGGTAGTCTATGAATGGCTGTCGCCAATCTTCTGTATCTTCTGTCACTGCTGCAATTGGTTCTTTTTCTTTTTCTGATTTGTGTATTGTGTCAATGTCAAGCTGTGATAGGACCTGGCGTCCGTGAACTGACACTTCCACTGATTCATCTTGCAAACAGGCAAATTCTTTTGCGAGACGAGCTAGCGCATCCGCTAGAGCGTTTTCTTTTCGGGAATTTTGTAGATTGTCACATTTGGAATACGTTCCAACGAGTGTATGGCATCATCGGAAGTATTGCTCGAGTCTTGGTTTTAAAATTCTGTATTGTCCGGCGATACGTTGAATGATTAACCGTGAATCTCCGTAGATGTTGATGTCTCGTTATCCCCATTTGAATGGTTAATTCCGGTCCCGTTATGAGGGCTTCATATTCGCTCGTTGTTTGTACATGGTTACGTCAAGTGGTAGGAGTATCTTAACATCCCCGCTCCGTGTTATAAAGATTAGTCCGATTCTCCGCCTACGGCACTATCACTTGCGATTCTTCGTCTTTGTGCGTCGAAGATGCTCCGTCGAAATATAATTCCCAACGTCGATCATCAAGGTCTTCTAGATTCATTATTTGTTCATCCGGCGAGATCGTCATTGAGAGGAGATTCACCGTGCAAAGGGTGTGCTCGCAAGGAAGTCTGCTAAGGCTTGTCCCTTTACGGCACGAAGAGGCACGAAAGTTATATCGAATTGCAATAATATCATTGACCATCCGGCAAGTCCGCCGGAAAGCGTTGGACGAGTCATCAAGTATCGCAATGGATTAAACTTCGAGATTAGGTTGACCTTATGAGAAAGCATGTAATGCTCGAGCTTTTGAGCGGCGAAGATCGAGGCCAAACAATGCTTTTCGATTGCGGGATACCTTATTTCCGTCGGCGATGAACGACGACTTAAGTAATAAAGAGCATTTTCTTTACCCTCATCATCGACACCGGCTAATAGGGCTCCGAGGAGTCGTCTAAAGCCGCGGTATAAAGTATTAGCGGTCTACCCCGAGATCTGGCTGCTAAGACAGGAGGTGTCATTAAATATTGTTTAATGTCTTCGAAGGCCCTCCGGCATTTCTCTTCCCAAATAAATTTGGCGTCCTTTTTAACTCAGTGCCGAGAAAGGCCGACACCTACCTCGACGAGTTCGAGATAAAGCGTCGAAGATATGCTAGCTTCCTCGAAAAGATCGTAGTTGTTTTAAGGTTTTGGGAGGCGGCATTTCTAAGATGGCTTTTATCTTTTCCGGATCGATTTCGATTCCACGATGTCTGGACAACGAATCCTAAGAATTTCCCGGAGGTGACGCCGAAGGCGCATTTTAGGGATTCATCTTAAGGTTAAATTGTCTTAATCGTTCGAAAACAATTCTCAAATCATACAAATGGTTGTCCTTTACTTTGCTTTTGATGACCACATCGTCCACGTAGCATTCGACTTGATTGTGGATGAGATCATCAAAAATTCTTGTCATTGCTCTTTGGTAGGTTGCTCCTGCGTTCTTCAATCCGAATGGCATCACTGTGTAGCAGAAAATACTCCGATCGGCGTTCGAATGCCGTAAGCTTTTCATCTTCTCGGAGCCATTTTTATCCGGTCGTATCCCGAAGATCCATCCATGAATGAGAATATTTCGTGTGTCGAAGCGATGTCGATCATTAATTACGGGATCGGTAGAGGGAATTCATCTTTCGGACATGCCTTGTTTAAATCTCCGAAATCCACACAAATTCGATCCGACCATTCTTCTTCCCGATCGGTACCACATTAGCTAACCAAGTCGGGTATTGTTCTTCACGGACAAATTTAGCGTCTATTAACTTTTTAACTTCAGCTATGACTTGTTGTTCGATTTCTAGACGCATTCTTCTCGGGACCTTGTCCGACCTGGAATGGTAGGTGGTCCACTCCTAGTTTATGGATCGCGACCTCTGGAGCTAAACCTGGCATCTCATCGTAGCTCCAAGCAAAACAGTCTTTAAATTCCACTAATAACTTGATTATTTCTTCGGAGTCTTCTTTATTGAGTAAAGAGCTAACAAAGGTAGGTCTAGGCTCTTCGCTAGTTCCTAAGTTAACTTCTATTAACTCATCTATTGTAGATTTGATTTCTTCTTCGACTCCTGTGGAGCGTCTCCAATTTGCAAATCTTCGAGTTCTTCTCGTAGTTTCCATGCAGTTTTCATTAGATCCGCGGTGACAACCAAGCAAAATTCGGTATCGTCAACCGATCCTACTCGTGCCAAATCCGAGACCATGTTTTGAGTTGGGTGGACGGCCTGAGTTATTCCATAAATTTTCAAAACGTTGTGATTGACCTTTTGTCACATCGTCGAGGTAAGAAACCACGTCGAATTAAATTTTGAACACAGGGAGAGTACCACTCAAAAGGCAATTCCATTAATTCGATGAAGTAGCATCTTCAAATTGTACATTATTTTCGGCTTTGGAGGAAGAAGCACCACGGTAGAATTTGATTGGTTTTGCACCACCGCTACGTACCTCTTTGACCTCCATACCCTCGATCTTATTAGAATGGATCGGGGTCGTGGTCATAGTATGTACATAGTGGTTAATCTTCTCGTACATCGATTTATATTCTTCGTTTCTTTCATCTTCAATAGGGATTTTGAATTGCGGCTTCTTTCGACTTATTGTCGCTGCTTCTTGTACGATTTCTCTTTCTTCTTCGAACTATATTCCCAATCGACATTGATGGTTGGTTTCCTCCGTCCAATTGTCCTAATGTCTCTACCACGACCTCGTCCCCGGCCTCGACCTCGGATGCGAGTTGTGGAGAAACCTTCACCATCTCGCCGTAAGGGAGTGGTGAGTGACCGTTGGACTAGAACTTCGGGTTCTTCGTTGTCCCGAACTTTCTTTGCTTCATTTCATATAGTATCTCCGGAGAAGATCGTTTTCTTCGGCGGTGCATAATAAGCTCGCATCCTCGTGGATTCCAATTTCATGTACGGAGAATGGTTGTAAGTCACCTTTGATGCACTCGTTCCCCTCCATCGTAGTATTTGATGCACCGATGTAGAGATGATGGTACCATCCTCGTTTTCATGTATCCATGGTCGGCCCGAGTAGAGCGTTGAACGACGTTTCCGAATCAATTATGTGAAATTTCGCGGTTGTCTTTGCTAAGTCACCGGTCTTCATCGGCATGCGTTATTGAGCCGAGGGCTCTTTCTCCTTTCTGATTGAATCCTCTTAATAACATTTTGTCCGCCTCGAGCTTGCGGGCATCAATTTCCAAGTATGCTAGCGTTCGAAGATTCATTATATTGATTGATGCTCCTGGATCCACCAATACTCTGGAGAGTGTAAATCTTCCGATTAGTAATCGAAATGTACAACGGTCGGTTGTGATCTCGACTGTTCCAAGTAGTAGGTCGTCGTCCGTGAAGGTAACACCTCGTCTGTTCTTTTAACGAGCAAACCTCATCTAAGGACTCTCCGGCCATTTGAGCTAAGCAAATTTCCGGATCAAGTAAGGCCTCGATCGAGCTTCTCTCATTTCCTTTGATAAGATGAGAGCGTCGTAGATGCTCGCGTTGGCCGGTAGTTTCCTAAGATGGGCTAGCACGTTGTAGTCCACTTTGTTTTCATGTGTCTCTGCTTCTTCTCGAATGGGTATTTCTTCTGCTGGGGTTGGTTCTTCCTGAACAACCACCTGCTTCCCTTTATCTTTTGGACCCATTCTCGGAGGTAGAACTTTTCCACTTCTTAGGTTGACTTCTGTGATTTCTTCTGAATCTATTGTTGAGCTTCGCGGTGTCTCTTCTTGAATCGGAATGACGGGCTCTTCCGGATTAGCTTCAGAATCCGAAGGCTCTAACTCTATCGCGATCGGAGCTCCTCGAAACTCACAGATAGATTCGTTGCTTGTTGAACTCTCGTAGCCTCCTTGATGGATGTCTTCTTCATTATTTTGCTCGTCGAGATCGTGTATGATTCGAGAATTGTCGTTGGTATCGAAATCGATATCCGGATTATCGTTAGTTACGTAATCGTTAGAAACAGATCAAAACGTAGCCAACGCCATCACCCTTATCATTATATGATCCCACCGAAGTGAGCGGATAATCATACGAGTCGTGGGTTCGAGGGATTTCTCCCCCGAATCGGAAACAACTATCCTAGGATAAGCAGCCCTAGTCTCAGCCTTAGGTGCCTCGGTCTTCTCTTCTTCGTCAATTTTCTTCTTCTCTTCAATCGTCTCCCGTCGAGGTGGTTCTTCTATCGCAAGGGATAGTGACCGGCTTAACAGTTTCAAACTCGAATTGAAGCTCGTACCGAAGCGGTCCGGATGCTCGTCTAAAATCTTTTCGAAGACCTCGTCCAAGCGGTAGTCCATCCATCGTCGACTATGTATGGGGATCTATCTGAATGATGGGATCGGTCGAGATAACATTGACGGAACCTCCTTTCGGGGTTCCTTCATGTACTCCTTCGGGATCGTTATATTCCCTTTCCGCGAGTTGTCATCGAGCCAACTTTTGAAGGTAATGCAATCTTCTATTTTGTGTCCAAGCATCCGAGTGGTAAGGGCAAAAGTTGGGATCACCCTTCTTGTTGACCTCTTCTGGTCTTTTAGGCTCGGCGATTGGAAATCCGGAGTCTTCATCGGACTACGGAACATTTTTGCACTCGCTTCATTCTTGAACGGATATTCTCTGCTCAAAAGCTCTCTTAATGTACGTTGCGGACGAGACGGTTGTTCATACTGCGGAGATGACTGATAGCTGGGTCGGGGTTGCTGGTAATTCTGTTGTGGTTGTTGCGGCCGTTCTGGTGGTATTTGCATCGGTTGCTTGCCTTTGTCAACTGCCGCGACGATCCCGGATTTCTTTTCAAAAGTCTTTACAGGCTTTTGTTTATCCGTCTTGTCGGTGAAACTTAATTGCTTCGCCTCCTCTTGCAAGCTTCCGGCCTTGCTTAACAACTTCTCGAAAGTCTTAATAGTGAATCCCTTGAGGAGAAGTGCTATCGGGCCATGGATGCTTTTTAGCAAAATGCCGATCGCATGTCGTTCTTGCAGTTGTGGTTCACACTTCATACTTAAGTTCCTCCATCGGAGTATGTAATCCACCAAAGTTTCATTCGGCTTCGCTTCTCTACCACTAAATCACCTATAGTGATGTGGTGTTGAGCTCCGGCGAATCGCTTGATGAAGAGGTTCTCTAGCTGCGAGAATGTCTTTACCGAACCGTTTGGTAATTCCGCATACCCGGCCGAAGGCGATTCCCGACGGACCGCCGACGAACCTGTCGGAAGAGTAATGCATCGCTCCCGCCGGCATTGCAACAACTGGCACGAAAGTGTGCTACATGCTGTCGAGGGTTCCTGCTCCATCGAAGGTCTTAAACGAGAGGTGGTACGAAGCCTTTCGGTATCGGACGGCGTCGAATTCTTCGGGGTAAGGTCTACCCGTCCGAATGGATGTCCCGCTCTTTGATTGTGCTAAGGCTTCTCGCACTCCGCTCGTTCCACCAAGTTCTTGATATCCTTTTCGGGAATCATACTTCGTGTTGTATCCTTTTTCGACTGATCATCCCCATTGACGGACGTAATCTCCTTTCCTCCGTCTACAATGTGAATGACCTCGCGGAGGTGTTTCCCTTTGTGGTTGTACTTGACTCCGGAGAGTGGCCGAGCTACTGGCCATCTCTTCCATCCTTTTCGCCATTCGAGCGATCGTGTCGTCTTTTTCTTGAAGTCTGCCTTCTCATCGGTCCCGGCTCCTCTCTTCGCGGCCGCAGGAGCACCTTGCGAAGCCGATGAAGCTCGTGTCTCAACCATGTTGATTTCCGCGTATTCGTCGTCCATAAATTCCGATGAATCAATCTCATCTCCAAACTTTTCTTCTCTTTCTTTTGCCAATCGTCGGATATCGGTTCTCAACTTTTCCATGGCATCTTCTAGCGGGCTTTCGTGTGTCTTCGTGGTTGTCGTGCGATAGGCTCGCCGGTTCCCTTCTCACGAGTCCCCTTCATCGCGGTAGCACTTTCTTCGCATTCAAGTCTCCCGGCGAGACTTTCTTTCTCGGCCGGCCGTTTCAATCTCAACTCGCCCCGGTAGTGGACGCCATACCATCCTTCCGTCGGCAGATGGTCCGTCCGCCAAATGCCGGAAGGTGGTATCCTCCCTAATCCGTAATCCCGAGACGACAACAGGGCGGACTAGCCTTCATCCTTTTACTCGGCTTTTCCGTCATGATGGCGGGTTCTACTCGGGGCCCAAGACGGGATTTGACCGGCACCCGCCCTATCCTCCGTAGAATTTCGATACGGGGCAGCTTTTCCTTCTTCGCTAACTTTTCTACCAAAGTTTGCAGTCGAGCAAACGGCGTAGTTCTAGTTCTTTTCTTGCGGCTATCGTTGTAATATGCGGGTCGTGGTAATGTGGCAACAATCTTGCGAATGTTTTCTTCACCTTCTGCGGCGGAGAGGGGATGGAACCTGCTTCCTCCCAAGAGTGGTATGTATTCAGGCAGCGGTGTATATTCTGGCAGCTCTAGAATTTCTTCTAGGAAAGCAATTTCAGCGACTCGGCTTCTTTAGCGATCCTTCTATTTCGTTTCTTCTCCGGGTCTTTGTTAGTGACGGAATTCTCGAACTGGACCCGATCTCGAAAACAGAAGGTCTTACAGGAAGATTTGTACCCTCCACGGTAACAGGTCCATCATAATCTTGGATTTCTTTCCCCTTTGATTTGGCAAAAGTCGGGGTAGGTGCAGAAACAACTAGACCAGTGGGGGTAGAAAGAACAGTCCTCCTGCGGGCAACAGTATTCCTCTTAGTCGGGATCCTTTGCAGAGGAGGGAATTCTTGGGTTGACCTAAGGTTGAACTCAAGCAGCGGTTCTTCAACCTTCGAGTACCTTGTTCATTAGTGCAAAGAGGGAGACGTTGGTGACCTCGACGTTCGTGTTTTCAAATCCTTGTCCAAATCGGATGATTCCATTGTCGGGCAACTCATCCTTATAGACATGCCGAGGTCCAATCCATCGGTGAAGGAGAAAATCGGCTCGGGGCTTCCATTTCCGCAGGTAGATTCTGGTTGTCGGCCGCAAGTTATGCTTCTTTTCTTTAGGACGAAAAGAAAGGAATTGAAAAGAGTCCGAACTCATTCATGTTCATGTATTTATAAGAAGGAATCACTTATTAAAAGAATCACTTATTAAAGGGTTTGTTTATTTAGAACGGAGTGTTCAAAGGTGTAGAGAGGGTAACGAATCTGAATCGGAGTTGGAAAGGAAAAGAGAGTCTTAAGCAAGACTTCTCGACTCGAAGGATCACTCCTAAACTAACACCTATCGGGGGTCCACCCCACCTCGTAAATGAGGTAAAAGGATCTCGGAACCTCTCTCGTTTAGTGGGTGTCTAAACAATGGCTCCTAAATCCGAGAGAATGTTGGTTATACTTGTTCAAGGTAGAAATGAACATAGTATCCCAACGGAAAGAAGGGTAGTTTGATCCATAAGGGACATGGATGCACTACCGATTTTTGAAAGCAGAATTGTCTGATTAGAATGGAGAGAGGAATTGTCCCCAGCGGAGTCGCCAGAATATGTCGGCATATTTTTAGGTTGTGTGTTGTATTTTAAAAAAGGGAGTCGCCTACAAAAATTGTCGGCGAATTTTAATTTAATTTAAATAAATAATTTGAAAAGTAGTATTTGATTTTGAAAATAATTTTAAATTTGAAAATTTTAAGATATGAAATCAAACCGATCTCACATCCCGAATAGTTTATATAAACGAGCGCCGCACCACAAACCGTGTATCTATCCCGAAGAATAGACACACCGCTCGATAATGGGGCTCGATTAAATAAACTAGAAAGGTTTGTGACATCCGTTTGGTCCGCGAACCAATTTTATAAGCCGACAAATTCCTCGCTTAATATGAAACTATTAAACGAGGTTTATATTACTCCGGGTTCTTAAAGTTCCCTATAAGGGCAAGCCCCTATAGTTAATTACATCTTAAGTGACGGGAATCACCTAAGAAAACTCTCGATAATAATCAATAATTCCGCTCTCAAGAATTTCAAAGTTTAAGTTTTCAAGGGGTTGAATTTTGGAATTTCAATAGGGAATGGATCAAATTTGGAACATTTTATTTTGGAAATTCAAAGGAAGAAAAGTAGGGGAAATTATGGATTCGAAGTGAACTTCGGTAATTTCCCGACTATCCTATTGTTTGGCTTGGATTTAAGAAAGTCCTATTGTTTATTTAATGTTTTAATCTTGCCAATTTAGTTAATTAGGGCTTATATTTATATGATAGAATCATACAAATTGCCTAGAAGATATGAGGGTTTATGTCGTATCGGACGACTACCTCGGAATCCTAAGACCGGTTAGGGCTTAATTTGCAATGCAAATGCCTAACGAAGAGTTGAGGATTTATGTTGCACTAGTGCAAACTACCTCGAAGTCCTATGGCTTTGTTATTTAATTCTAAGAAAGTTTTGTTGAAGTAGGTTCAAGTTTTCGCTGACGACGATGGCCGTGCCGCCCACCATGCTCCGAGCTCCTTGTTGTTGCAGAGGTTTAGTTTTGGAAATCATAAATCGGGAGATGAGAGAAGTGTTCGGTTTAGAGAAGTCTTAATTTCCAAGTGTTTTTTGTGTTTTAATTAAAACAGTATCTTAAAGTTGATTAAACGGAACCGATTAAGATCCCACGGTTCCGTCATCCCGCACCGTTATTTTCATCGAATTCACTTAGTCCCGTATGAATTTGCTAAACTCAACTAAATGAGTTCCGCACTTTCATTTAGACCGCGGGAAATCCCGTTAGCAACACGTGGGTTACATCATCCGAGGTATTCCCGATCATTCAACGAGACGTTTTAATTTAGTCAGTAGTTGTAGTTTTGTGTTCCGTTTGTGATTAAATTTTGAGTTGTCTTATATTTTGAAATGTCGTGGAGGTGAATTTTATCTTGTAGTGTCTTTTATTTTAATTTTGGGTTTCAGCTTTTGGTTTCTCGTCCTAAAGGTGTCGGTTTTCATGCAACCGTTGTTTATCATGCAAGAAAAATAAAGTGCGATGCGATTAAATAAATTGCAATAAAATAAATTGCAATAAAATAAAAGCATACCCGGAGGGTCTTCCCGTCATCCCAAGCCGCACTTAAAACACAAGTTAGAATATTTAAGCAAGTTCCTAGGTAAAGCTAAGGGAAAGGTTTATGGTTTTCTACCAAATTCCTAATCCTATAAACTAGTCGTTTCCTATGACGTCTAGGTTCTTTCGTGTTTTTGGTTTGAAGACGATTTTCTTCATCAAAGAACAATTAAGTTCAATTGTTCTTGTAGATATCCTATCATATTGAGGAAGTGCTTAAGAAGAATCTTAAACATCTTTTCAATATTTCTAGGATTGTTTCAAGTCCAAATAAATTTAATTGTGTAAATGAATCGATCGTCCGAGGTTTTCAAGTTTTGTTAACTTCGCTCAGTGAACTAGGACATTCGAATGTCCTATAAGTGAAGTAACATTTTAATGTTCTATTTAGGAGTTATGATAACTAAAGCTCCTAAGGGCAAAATGATTCTTAATGATTTGTGATTCAAATTTAAGTTCAAATTAATGATTTAAGTTTGGAATAGTGTTCAAGTTATCTTAGATTTATTTCTTCATGTCTTAAGTGAGGTTATTTAATTCAACTTAATTTAATTTAATTTAATTTATTTTAATTTAATTTATTTAATTTAATTTGATTTGATTTAATTTAATTCAATTTAATTTATTTGATTTAATTTCTTAATTTAATTTAATTTAATTTAATTTTAATTTAATTTAATTTAATTTAATTTAATTTAATTTAATTTAATTTAATTTAATTTAATTTAATTTTATTTATTTATTTTATTTAATTTAATTTAATTTAATTTTATTTATTTATTTAATTTAATGTATTTAATTCATTTAATTTAATTTAATTTGTTTATTTAATTTAACTTAATTTTAATTTAATTTAATTCAACTTTTAATCTTAATTTAATTTAATTTAATTGAAAATTTTTGAAAGAGTTTAATGATTTAATTTAATTTAATGATTAAGTCTTTTAATATTTTAAATTTGAGTTATCACTTTAATTAAGAGTTGAGTATTAATGAGATGATTAATTTAGGGATTTTTAAATTAAAGAATAAATCTCTTCCTAATAATATCCCTATTTTAATAATTCCAAATTTATTATTCTTCCAAATTCAATTAATTATTTAATTAAAGTTTAATCATTTTAAATTGCTTAATGGGTTTCTACCCTTCAATTATTTAAATTTCAATCATCCAAATCAGATTAGGATCAAAATATTTTACTTGTTAATTTTTATTAAACCTAAAGTTTTAATTAAGGGTTAAAATTTTAATTACCATTTTGCCCTTTAAGCCTAATAATTTCATAACTCACTAAATTGAACTCAAATGAACTTGAAATTTTTATGAGACTTCACTCATATGTCAATAAAGACATGAGAGGAGAAAATGTGATTTTTCTGCATTTAATTTATTTATATAATTATTTTTAGTAGAAAATAGGAATTTCCAAGGAAAATTCAATGACATGTCCAAGGGAAAGTTTCTGTCCTTAAGAAAATTAGGGGACATTCCTAATGACCAGAGGACCACTTGGACCAAATTTTGTAATTTTTTTGAATTATATTTTATTTATTAGAATTATTTTAAATTCTGGAGTATTAATTAATTTAAAAATAAAATAAATGTTGAAAAATAAATTTTATAATTTTTAAAATTCTCTCTGATATCAAGGATTCCAGAGAACCAAACTTTACAATTTTCTGATTTTTCTTTGATTTATTATAATTATTTTGATGAAAAAGCTAGAAAATACATTTTTTAATTTTAAAATTACCCTAGAGCTTTAAAAATTAATATCTCACTAAATAGACCTAGGAAAAATATGGGACTTGTTCCCAAGTGATTAAAATTCAAAATATAACATTTTAGTGAATTTTATTATTTTTGTGATTTTTATTATTTTTTAATTATTAAAAATATTAAAATAATATTAAAAATCAACTTTTTTAGAAAATTGAAATTTTAATTTTCTTAAACTCCCCTGATATCAGAGAGACTCCAAAACCAATTTGGTGAATTTTTGAAAGATATTTTGAAAGTTATGAATTTTTAAAGTTTAAAATGGCTAAGCTGGCTTAATCAACCCAATTAGTGGGGCTAACCAAGTCCAATTGACCTCAAATTTTTATGATGGGTTCCTCTGACCCTAAAGGTCAGTGAAGAATTGATTTCAAGTCAATTTGATCTATGGTTAACTCTAATTAATTAGGGGTCTATTTTGGGTGTTTAAGCCAATTAGGGTTAATCTAAGTGAATTAACTCAAATCCTATTTTTCCTAGTGGTTCTCTGGTCATAAGGAACATCACCAAATTTTCCTAGAATTTATTTCACAACATGCTAATTTTTGAAATTAAAATACTTAAATCAGCAACATGCATTTGAAAAATCAATAACTTTTCATAGAGATGGCTCTCGACCTCGGGAAATTCAGGGAATGTCCCTAAGTTCGGAGGCTTCAAAAGCTCCTATGGTCTCATGCCATGGTGAATTGTATACATGCATGGAGAATTAAAACAATGCAGGAGTAAATAAATTATTAAAAATAAAATACTTGATGAAATTAAATGATTTCTTTTCCACATTATTCTCCTCTCGTTCACCGAGCAAGCGGTATTTTTATTTTATTTTTGTGATTTTTCTACACAAAGATATGGATTTTTAAAGTTCGGGAATTAAATAAATAGAAAATACCCTATTTATCTACTTATCCACGCGGCGCCGCGTCAACCTCGGCGGCTCCGAAATGCCGCGCGGCGCGCTCCCATTCGACGCCGCCATCCGAGTCGCGGCCACCGGCCCCGCGGTTCTCGTACCGTCTCCCGGTCCGACGCCATCCGAGCCGTCCGTCCGCGCGTGTATTAAATGGACGGCATCCGTTCATCGTCCATGACCGGTGTGATCCCGTGACCGTCCACACTCTAACCCTAAGAACTCACTCGATTCTCAATGGATTTTCGTGTTCTTATGCTCTATGGATTCGTCTCGAAGAGACGAACACATCCATACGGTAAACATGCATTGAAATTAAGGCATTTGAAATGGAGAATCTCCGAAGCTCGGGATGAAGAATTAGCTCATACCTTTGCTCGTAGAAGTGAAGCTTCGATCCGAGAGTTGTTGCACCTTCGATTGGATCCCGGCAAGCTCCGGATGAAGTCTCCGGTCCAGTGAATCGTCTAGGTTGAACTTCGACCACAGCTCGATCACAAAGCTTCGGAGTCCGGAGCAACCGGGTGGCTCCGGAGATGGGGCTTTTGCTGGTGGACACCTTCCTCGGTCCGGTGAAGGTGTAGGACCAATCAATTTGGGGATTGGTTCACCGCGGGAAGTGTCCTGGTTTTGGGCTTGGATTTCAACTCCGAAATCGAGCTCACAGAGAAGAAATGGCAGGGGGATCTCACCGGGGATCAAGTGCTCGTGTATGAGGAGGGGTCCGGAACAATTTTGGCGAGTTTTGGCAAGGTTTTTGCAACTCTCTTCTCATGGCCGCGAGGGGTGGTGTTTAAATAGGCATGGCTGGAGGGCCTCCCAGGGGGAGTTGAGGGCTGGGATCAGCTGCTCTTGGCATGTGAAGAACAGCCATGGTGACCATTTGGAGTGGGGCAGCTCAGCAAGATGGAATTTCAAAGCTTGGCTTCTCCCAAGGTTTCGGGCATGGTGTTTTCCGGCGACTGGGTGGCCGGCTGGCCAGTGCATGGGTCACCCTCAAGGTCGGTGGGTCGTGGTCGGGACTTGGTGCAATCAATTGGCAAATGCCATGTGTAAAAGGCTTGGATTAGAATGGAATGGGAGAGGGCTTATTTTTGGCTCAAATTGGTCAACCCCTCCATTTGGGCTAGGTGCACCACCCAAGGCTTTGTTTAGGCTGAATAGAAAGTGATTTAGGTCAGCTTAATCAGGTGGGGAATGGTCACCATCCAAGTACAATTAAGCTTAAGCAAGATTAAGGGAGTCATGGGAGTGGTTAATCACCTTTAGGAATTAAGGAAAGAGCCTCCTCCTTTTGCCCAAAATGGCATGGTGACATGTAAAGAGGCTCTCATGGCTTCGCATATGGCTTGTGCATGGCTCCATGGCTCCATTTGGCTTGGGAAAAGGTTGGGTCAATTTCATGAAAATGGATTTTAGGAATATTTTGGTATTTTTGGGCAATTTGGCATGGTTCTTGATTTAGATTTATTTGATGATGGAATTGAAACTTAGGGAATGATTTTGATTAAATGGATGGCAAATGGAAATGTCATGTGGGCTTTAGGGCCAATTTTGGGCTCATTGAAATGGTTTTAGATGGGCTTTTAAATGGTTTAGGAAAGTGGGCTTTTGAATTTTAAAATGGATTTTTGGGATGAAATTTTGGTAAAGGCTTGGGCCAAATAATTGTTGAGTTTGGTTTAGGGATGCTTCATGAGTGGTTTGAAACAAGTTTGAGGTGATTTGGGTTTGAATTGGGTTGGATATGGGCTTTTGGTAAAGAGGCTAAAGTGGGCCAAAATGGGCGACCATGGGCCAAAGTTGGGCTAGAGTTGAAGTTGATGTGAAATTAATGTTGGGAAATGTTTTTGGGAGTGTTTCAAAGAGGTTTTGGCTTTGGTTGGGTTTTGATTTTGGGGTTTGGGCTTATTTGGGCTAGGTTTAGGTTTAGGTCAAAATTGGGCTTTTTGATTTTGGGTTGAATTTGAGTGGGGTTTGGGTCTAAATTTTGAGCAAATCATGTTAGTGTTTTGTTCATGGGGATGTTAAGGAAGGTTTGGAAAAGATTTGGGATTAATTGGAGTTGAATTGGGTGAGTTTGGGTTAGGTTTGGGTCATAGGTCCAAATTGGGCTTTAAGGCCAAAAGTGAAATTGGACCCAAATTTCAATCAAATTAAGCTTGGCTTTGGTCTAGATTGGTGTTTGGGATGTTGAATTGAAGTTTAGAATTGAATTGGACCAGAATTTGGGTCAATTGGGTATTTTGGGTATTTGGAAGGTATTGGGGGGTATTTTTGGAATTTTTGATATTTTTGGATATGGATGATCAGTTTGAGTGATGTGGGAATGTTTGGGATTGATTTTGGAGGATTTTGGGTAATTTGGAAACTTTTTTTTAGAAATTTGGGCTATTCAGGGCTTTGGGTAGGTTGGCGGGTGTTGGGTCCCGGGGGGTCAAAAATTGAAAATTTGGAAAATTGAAGATTGGGTGGATGTAAGTGAAATGAAATCATTTTTGTTGAGCCATGAAGCCATATCAAGCCCACATGAGCCATGAAGGGACTCATTTTGAGGCATTCACCATGTTGTTCCTAACCCTCTTAGCCAGGGCTTAGGGGTTAAGGACCATCCATGTGAATCACCTACATGAGTCAGGAAGTTAAGTTGGGTAAGGGTGTGTTTTAGGAGGTGTGTGAAAGTGTAGTGCATAGGTGTAGTGTATGTGTAAGTCGGCCCTTTACCAGCACTGTGCCACCTGTAGGGCGTCCTAAGGCCAAAGAGTCCTATAGGAACTCATCCTTTAAACTTCCACATTTGATTTCAACCCTCAGGTGATTAGGGGTCTATAGTCGAGTTTGTGGAGTTTGCAGGGAGTTAAGAAGTGGTTTGAATTTCTAAAAGGTGGGTCCCAATTCTAGTCCTCTAAGATAGTCAAAGGAAAAGCCTAAGGCTAGATCCTAAGTGCTAAAGAGAAGAAGAGAAGACCTCATCAAAAATGAGGTCAACAAGTGGGGATCAAGTGCTCTAGGTGTGGGGAGAGCCTGGAGTGATTTTGGTAGAGTTTCCTTAAGGTTGGTTCAACACCTCCTCATGGCTGAGAGAGGTGGGGTTTAAATAGGAGAGGCTGGAGGGCCTCCTGTGGGAAGTTAGGACTTGGGATCGACTGCTTAGGTCAAGGGAAGAACAGCCATGGTGGCCATTGGGCATGGGGCAACTCGAGCAAGGTGGAATTCCAAAGTTTGGCTTCTCCCCATGTCTCGGCCATGGCGTTTTCCGGCGGCCTGGTGGTCGGCCGGCCAGGCACTGGTCACCATCTTGTTCAGGTGGGTCAGGGCTGGGGTTTAGTGTAGGCAATTGGCCAATGCCATGTGTAAAGGGCTTGGATTAAAATGGTATGGGAGAGAGGCAATTTTGGCTCCAAATGGGTCAACCCATCCTTTTGGGCTAGGTGCACCACCCAATGCTTGGTTTAGGCTGAAGGGAAAGTGATTTGGTTCAGCATAATCAGTAGGGTCAAGTCACCATCCAAGCACAATTAGGCATAAGCATGGTTAAGGGGAATCATGGGAGTGGTTAATCACCTTAAAGGAATGCGGAAAGGATCTCCTCCTTTTGCCCAATGTAGTAAGGTCACATGTGAGCAACTCACATGGCTTGCATGTGGCTTAAGAGTGGCTTCATGGCTTGCCTTTGGCTTGGGAAAAAGCTTGGTCAATTTCATGAAAATGGATTTTAGAAATTTTGGTAATTTAGGGGTGATTTGATGGGATTTAGCATATGGCTTGATTTGGAACCATTTGATGATTGATTTAGGACTTAAGGGATGATTTTAATTGAATTCATGATGAAGAAGAGTGTCATATGGGCTTTGTATGAATTTTGGGCCTTTAAAATTTAGTGAAGATGGGCTTTTAAAATGGTTTAGGGAAGTGGGCTTTTAGATTTCAAAACAAATTTTAGGATGAAAATTTTGCAAAGGATTGGATCCAATAAGTGTTGAATTTAATTTAGGAATGTTTCATGAATGATTTGGAATCAATTTGAAGTAGCTTGGGCTTGAATTGGGTTGGATTTGGACTTCTTTGGTAAATGGGCCAATGTAAGTCAAATTGGGCTAACTTGGGTCAATGTTGGGATAGAGTTGAAATTGATGTAAAATTAATGTTGGGAAATGTTTATGGGAATGTTTCAAAGAGGTTTTGGCTTTGTTGGGTTTTGATTTTGGGGTTTGAGCTTATTTGGGTTAGGTTTGGGTTTAGGTCAAAATTGGGTCTTTTAGCTTTGGGTTGAATTTGAGTGGGGTTTGGGTCTAAATTTTGGGCAAATCATGTTAGTGTTTTGTTTGTGGGGATGTTATGGAAGGTTTAGAAAAGATTTGGGGTTAATTGGAGTTGAATTGGATGAGTTTGAGCTAAGTTTGGGTCATGGGTCCAAATTGGGCTTTAAGGTCAAAAGTGAAATTGGATTCAAATGTCAATCAAATTGGGCTTGGATTTGGTCTAGATTGGTGTTGGGGATGTTGAATTGAAGTTTAGAATTGAATTGGACTAGAAGTTGGGTCAATTGGGTAGGTTTGGTTTGACATTGGGTTCACTTTTGGGTTAAAATGGGTCAAATTGGGGATTTTGACAAAAGTGGGGTAAATTGACAAAATTGGCCCATGGTATAGTTGAACCAAATTAAATTGGGAATATTTGGGATTTTCTGGAATTTTTTGGGAATTTTCTGAATTTTTGGATTTTTGGGTCAAGAGGGGCATTTTGGGTATTTGGAGGGTATTGGGAGGTATTTTTGGAATTTTTGGTATTTTTGGCTATGGATGATCAATTTGAGTAATGTGGGGATGTTTGGTATTGGTTTTGAGGAATTTTGGGTGATTTGGGGATTTTGAAAATTTTGGGTAATTTCAAGGGTTTTGGGTAGGCTAGGCGGGTGTAGGGTCCGGGGTCAAAAATTAAAAATTTGGAAAATTGAAGATTGGGTAATTGTAAGTGGAATGAAATCATTTTGGTTGAGCCATGAAGCCATATCAAGCCCACATGAGCCATGAAGGGACTCATTTGAGGCATCCACTATGTTGTTCCTAACCCTCTTAGCCAAGGGCTTAGGGGTTAAGGACCATTCATGTGAATCACCTTCATGAGTCAGGAGGTCAAGTTAGGTATAGGTGTGTTTTTAGGAGGTGTGTGAAAGTGTAGTGTATAGGTGTAGTGTGTGTGTAAGTCAGCCCTTCACCGCACCGAGCCACCTGTGGCAGTCCTAAGGCCAAAGAGTCCTATAGGAACTCATCTTTTAAACTTCCACATTTGATTTCAACCCTCTAGGTGATTAGGGGTCTAAAATCAAGTTTGTGGAGTTTGCAGGGAGTTAAGAAGTGGTTTGAATTTCTAAGTGGTGGGTCCCAATTCTAATCCTCTAGGATAGTCAAAGGAAAAGCCTAAGGCTAGATCCTAAGTACTAAAGAGAAGAAGAGAAGACCTCATCAAAAATGAGGTCAACAAGCCAATGTTCTTTATACGTTGAAATATGGGTAAAGATATGAATGCTCCTATCTTACACAATACATTTTCATTGTTGATATATGTCACAGTAGTCATCACATTATGACTGGAAAGGAAGAAGACTCTTTCTTACAACTGTATTCTGTTATATATTTAGTCTTGTGTTAGTTTAACTTGCTAGAGTTTAGAACGTACTTTGGCAGAAATATTAATTGAATCCGATCGTCTTTACTTTAAGAATTAAACCACTTGAAATTGTGTTGTGATTTGAAAAGTGATTTATGTGCTACGCCATAAAATTAAAGCCTCCCAGTGGGATTGATAACAGGACGCCACTAGAGCCTTGTATTACTTGAGCGATACATATACTTGCATTAATTGTGTGACTCATTATCATCTAAATCAATATATATATATATATAAATCTGAGTTCATTAATTTTTGCAAATTAAAAAAGTCGCACCAATTATCTTGGCATAATCCTTGGTTAAATGCTCTTACTTGTCAGATTTGACTCTGGAGTCTTTACATTGTGATTTTGGAATTTATTGGGATTTATTTACAATTTTTTTAGAAAATTTTAATATGGCTCCAAAGATGTTTAAGGGAAAGAGAAAGGTTGATTTTGATGAAAAGAAAATTATGAATATCAAAGCACAATATAACTTCAATTCTACACATCGAAACAAAAAGTGTTTACAGGATCGAGGATTTGAAAATTCGAGCGAAGTTGTGGAGCTGGTGATTGCTGACCGAAATTGGGAAACGTTTTCTTATTTTTCTACCGAAGTTATTGCTGATGTAGTCCGTGATTTTTATGCTAAATTGAGGTAAACTGAAGAAGAAAATGTTCTGGTTTGAGGACAAATGGTAGAATTTACTCCTGCACGGATCAGTGTTTTCTACTAGTTGAGAGATAATCCATTTTGTGAGAACAAATCTTTTGGTACTATGGATGCGACCTTAAATGAGGTAATTACTTTTCTTACTGATGGAAAAGGGAAGTTGAAAACAAAGCAAAGAGAAAAGATAAATTTTCCTGCTTCCACTCTAAATGTAGCATCAAAAGCTGGGATTATTTTATTTCTGCAAGACTACTACCTCATCATAGTGAAGTTTCAAGGGATAAATTCATTCTGAATTTTTGTATTCAAAACATAAGAATTATTAACATTGGAAGAATTATTCAAAATAGTATTCAGACTATAGCTAAAGGGGAAACCAATGGAGGATTGGGACATCCTGTCATGATTCACACATTATGTGTACAATCAGGAGTTGAGGTTAAGAGTAGCGAATAGTTGGTTCAACCTTTGAATCCCATTAATGAAGCCAATATTTGCACTTATGAATCTCATGTAGGATGGAGATCTGGAAGTAAGAGTAGTGAGATTCGCTCTACTAGTCATGACATACCTTCTACCTCCGGGACACCTACTATTTCTGATGTTATGGAGCGGCTGATGATACAACAAGGTGATATTAAGATTCATAGCAGGATTGATGGTTTGGAAGCAAGAAATAGCATCAATGATGATTATCAGAGGAGAAAAGTGGAATGCGATATAACTTATCATGATGCTCAGATGAGATTTATGAGGGGAGAAGCTGGAGTGATATTTTCTACTTGCCCCCGTTATATTCCATACCAGCCTGAGGAAGAAGAAGGAGCAGAAGAAGAAAGAGAGGATGATGGGTAAAGCAGTCTTCTTTATGTTTGTTATTGTTGTGTTGATTTTTGTGTTTGTTATTTGCTTTTGTGGAGTAGTTGTGTGTAGTAATTATACTTTTTCTTAATTTAGTTGATTTGTATTGAATCTTATGTTGGTTTGTTACAGTTATAGTAAAATTGTAATGAATGTTGTACTAAATGTTTAAAGTGGTGTTTTAAATTTTCTTTACCCTGCAAATCTCTGATATATATGTGAACAATGCTTCTAACTATTCTATGCCTATAGTTAAATTTTTATTTAATATCTGCATGCTTCAGAAGAATCAAAAGCCTAGGACAAAAAAGTTAGTTTGATTTTTGTTTTTCTCTCTCTTTTATAATTTAATATGCACTGAAAAACTTAAGTTTGGGGGAGGAAAAAAAACCCTTTATTTATTCTTAATTAAAATATATTTTCAAAATTATTTTAACATGATTTAAAATAGTTGAGCTTAACTTTAGATAACTAAATATTTTATTTTATTTAAATATCATAGTAGATTTAAATGAAAATTTTTAGTAATGAAAGTTAACTTTATGGGGCTAAGATATTTAGTATAAGAGGATTATGCTATAGTTAACCATTTAAAGTAAAGAAAACTGTATTTTTGAAATATTAAGAGTCTTAGAGGTTTATATGAGGAGAAAGATTGTGACTCTATGATGAATCATTTAAAAGCTAATATAAATCTATAAAGTAAGGAGGTGTTTCAAGTTCTAACTTTAGTGGGGATGAGAGTGAAGTTCAAGTTATTAAAGGCTATCAAGATATAGTAATCATCACAAGAAAGGAGAAAAAGAAAAAGAACAAAAAAAAGAAAAGAGGATTGAAAAGCAACCCCAAAAAGAAAAGAGAAAAGAAAGAAAAAGAAAATATATGTGATGAGAAGCTCGAGGAAATGCCTAATAAAAATTTGGCTTCACTTGAATCAACTTAAGGGAATAACTTTGTTACATTTCTAAATTTATATTTAAAGTATTAGCATCCTTACAAATAGAGTTCACATGAGCTTATTTTTCATATGATCCTTCAAAGCACGCTTAATGTGACAAATTATAGTTATTCTTGAAATGAATAGGAGACTAGAACTCTTAGACTTGATTACTGAATTTTTTTACATCTATAGTTTTGACCTAAGTTATTGAAAACCTCTCTAAAAATCTTGCTATTATATTTATTTAAATAAAAAATCATAGTACTCTTTACGTAAAGTTCACTAATAAAAGCCATATTTTTATGTAGTAAAAGGATTACTTGACGACAAGTAATAGTTATGCACCAAAAATATGTTTGGTTTTTCATATATATTTTGTACTCATTTCTGGTGATATTGCACTTTAAAGGAATATATTTTTCATGTTTGTTGCAGGTATCATGATTTTACGCAATTTGAGCAAAAAGAAGCAAAAATGAATGAATTTGGGGAGAAAAGGCAAAAACCAGGAAATTAAAGTTCTAGCGTTCTTGGCGCCAGAATGGGCATCGATGACGCATTTTCTAGATAGCCCAAGTAATTATGCGTGATAGGGCGCCGATGGTGCCCAATGTTGGTGGAGGCCAAATTCAATGTATTTGGATAACTTTTAGAGGGATTTTTTAGCAACTCTTGGGTAAATCATCCCTAGGCTATTTTAACTTGATTTTGACACCAAAAAAAGAGAGATGAGTCTAGAGAAGAAGTGGCGTGAGTGTTTGAAAAGTGTTTTAGAGTCTAAGGTTTGGTGTTAAGTGTTGTATTATGAGGGATTCTTCTCAAAAGAGTTGTAGGAAGAGAGGCAAAGTGAGAGATTGCTTCTTCCTTACTATTTTAAGAGAGAATTGTGTGTTATTGTGAAGAGAGAAGGAGATTCAAGGGATTTTAAGGGATTTTCTAGGGGAAGAAATTGAGATAAGTTGTATTTACTTCTTATTGTTTGTATGACATTGCATTTATATATAAAATCTTTGTTTTGTCGTTTCTTCCTCATGAATTTTGAGTAGATTTTTTTGTCTTTCTCCTTGCAATGATATATGATGAAGTGATGGTTTAGATTTGATGTGTCATATGAATGTTAAAAAATTGTGAAACTTACAATCTCAAAGGACTATGCGTTCTACAACAAAAGTGAAGATTACAATTAATGTCCATGAATGAGTGATGCAGTTTATGGGTGTTGGGTGCAAATAAATAGGAAAATATTGTTTATTGGGCGTAGAATTAGATATTTTTGGGTGACAGACTAAAATCCCCAATTTGGTCCTATGGTTTGGAAACTAAAGCAAGAGTTAGCCTTCAGGTGAAGGGAAGTGGAAGCTCTGTAGTGAGAGTCAGTAGCCTCCCAGCCTAACCACGGATTTAGGGACTAAACCTAGGATTAACCAATATTCTTTATAACACTCGAAAGAGGGTAAAGAATATGTTTTCTCCTATTTGGCACAATACAAGAATCTTACTAACCTTTATCAACCACTCACCATAATATCATTGTAAAGGGTGGGGGGCACTTTCTCTAAATTTGAACCTTGCATTACAAAGGGGGGAACACTTTCTCTAAATTTGAACCTTACATTACAAAATGTATTGTAGTTGTAGTTAACTTTAATTTGAAGTATAGAAAATAATTTCGTGATCTTAAAATCTCTAACATCGTTAAACTTTAGCAAATTTAGTATTTACTGTAAGTGCATTGCAAATTTGAATATTGGATTTCTTTGCTACACTTGAATGTTTGCTTCCTCCCTGTGGGATCGATAACCAGGACTCAGCTAGAGCCCTGTATTACTTGAACGATATGTATACTTGCGTATAGATTGATTGCTTTCTTATTATAATGATTATATGTTGTGACTGAACTGAAAATACTTTTAAAAATTTATTCGACAGTAGCAGCAGCCTGCATCAAATAGCTATGATAAATGTTCAAAAAGGAGAATTAACCATGAGAGTTAATGATCATGAGGTGAAATTTAATATATCTAAAGATATGAAATTCCCTGCAACAGAATAATATGATGAATGTTTTCGAATGGAAATTTTTGACTACTTAAAAGATGAGCATTTTAAGGAAAAGTTTGAAGAAAAAAAGGAACAAGTAGATTTGAAATGTGAGGATGAAATTGAAATGGAAGTAAATATGATGAGATAGATAATGAACTGGATTATATTCAAGAAAGTTTTGAGATGTTGGATATTACAGAAAATAATAATAAAAGTCTAATTCCATCTATCATAAAACCTTCTGAACTTGAGATGAAAATACTTCCTAACCATTTGAAGTATGTGCTCTTAGGAGAATTATCAACATTAACAATTATTGTATCCTTAGATTTAAATGATTTAAAAGAGCAAAAATTACTAGATACATTGAAAAGATACAAAAAAGCTTTTGGTTGGACTTTAGCTGATATTGAAGGAATCAAGCATTCAATCTGTATGCATAGAATTATATTGGTTGAACAACCTAAAACTAAAGCTGATTCGCAAAGGAGATTAAATCCATTAATGAATTAATAAAGAAAGAAATTTTAAAATGGTTGGATGCTAGAATTATATATCATATTTCAGATAGTGCATGGGTAAGTCTGATCCTTTATGTTTCTAAGAAAGGAAGAGTGACATATGAGATGAATGAAAGAAATGAATTAGTAACTATGAGACAAGTCACTAGTTGGTGAATATGTATTGATTAAATAAAATTAAATAACGCCACTAAGAAAGATCACTTTCCTTTACCTTTTTTAGAACAAATGTTGGACAGGCTTGTTAGGCATAAATATTTTTGTTTTTTAGATGGATATACCTGCTATCATCATATACCAATAGCTCCCGATGATCAAGAAAAGACCACATTTACTAGTCCTTATGGAACATTTGCTTTTCGACAAATGCCCTTTAGATTATGCAACGCACCCGCAACATTTCAAAGATATATGATGTCATTTTTTAGTAATATGATTGATAATGGAATAAAAGTTTTTATAGATGATTTTTCCGTATTTGGAACTTCATTTGACGCTTGCTTAAATAATTTATATAAGGTTTTGGAGTTATGCGAAAAAACAAATTTAGTTCTAAATTGGGAGAAATGTCAATTTATGGTTGCATGAGGAATTGTGCTTGGGCATAAAATTTTTGAATATGGCATGGAAGTAAACCCTGTAAAGATTCAAATCATCGCGAAACTACCACCTCCAACTACTGTGAGAGGGGTGAAAGTTTTATAGGACATGCTGGTTTCTACAAGCGTTATATTAAAGATTTTTCAAAAATTACTAAGCCTATGTGCCAACTTTTAGAAAAAAATAAGAAATTTGATTTTGATGAAGAATGTTTAAATTCCTTTGAATTGTTTAAAGAAAAATTAAACACTGCCCCTATAAATAGTTTCACTTGATTGGGTGAAACCATTTAAAATTATGTGTGATACTAGTGATTATGCAATTGGAGCTATTTTAAGGCAAATGTATGATAAATTTTCAAAGTTCTATACTATGCTAGTAAAACTCTTAAAGAAACTCAAATTAATTATACCACTACTGAAAGAGAGTTATTAGTGATTGTATTTGCTTTTGAAAAATTTAGGTCGTACTTAATTGAGACTCAATGTATAGTGCATACAGACTATTCAACTATCCAGTATTTGATACAAAAGAATGATGCTAAATCAAGATTAATCATATGGGTAATTCTAATGAAAGAAGTTGACTTCATTATAGTGGATAGAAAAGGATCTGACAATCAAATAGCTGATCATTTATCTAGGCTAGAATAGGGAGAATTATCTGATTTTGAAGATGAAATTATAGAAACTATTCATGATGAACAACTTTATAATATTAATGAATGGAATTTATCGTGGTATTCTGATATTGTGAACTATATTGTAAGTGATATTTTACCACCTGAATGACCTAAGCAAAAACAGAAAAAAATTTGTGTATGATGCCAAATTTTATTTTTCAGATGACCCATATTTTTATAAACAATGTAAGGATCTGGTTATTAAAAGATGTGTACCTTATGAAGAAATTGAACCAATTATTCAGAGATGTCAAGATTTTGAATTTGGGGGACATTTTGGAACTAACAAAATTGCACATAAGATTTTACAATCTGGATTCTATTGACCTACTCTTTGTAGGGATGTTAATAGATATATTAATACTTGTGATCAATATCAGTGAGTAGGTAATATTTCTAGAAGAAATAAAATGCTTCTAAATTTTACATTGAAAGTTGAAATCTTTGATGTTTGTGGATTAGATTTTATGAGACCATTTATTTCTTCATTTTGGAATATATATATATATATATATATATATATATATATATATATATATATATATATATATATATATATATATATATATATATATATATATATATATATATTGATTGCAATGAATTATGTATTAAAATGGAATGAAGCCATAACTTTACCTAAATGTAATGCTCGAAGTGTTTTAAAATTTTTAATGAAAAATATTTTTACAAGATATGGAATGCCGAGAGTTATCATTACTGATGGTGGATCCCATTTTAGAAATAATATGATTCAAATGTTGACTGAAAAATATAATATTATGCATAGAATCTCAACTGCTTATAATACTCTCGGTGAATCGGTGCACTACCTCTAACGTAAATATTCAAAGGATAGTTTCAGTGTAGTTTCACAATAAGATCAATTTAATAATTAGGTATTCACTCATATACGTAAGTATATATATCGTTCAAGTAATACAGGGCTCTAGTGAAGTCTTGGTTATCGATCCCACCAGGAAATTAGGAACTTTATCAAAATATAACAAATATTTAAAATCCAATACTCAATTCAAATTGCAATTTAAACTAATATTTAAGTTGCTATTGCAAATATAACTAAAGCTAAGTTAGCTAAAATTACTTTCTAAATTTCTAAACAAGACTAACTAACACACACTAAGTTTTGTATTGAAATGTTCTAATATGGAAAAGTATCTTTCCTCTTGCAATGATTCTGTGATGAGTGATTCATATAGATTTATAATAAATTTGCATTGTGCCAAATAGGAGCATTTATATTCGTTACCCTCGTCAGAGTACCCCCTATTCCAAGTATGAAAAGAACATTGGCAAATTCTAGGCTTAGTCACTAAATCCAAGGTTAGGTTGGGAGGATACTGGCTCTCACTTCAGAGCTCCCACTTCCCTTCACCTGAAGGCTAACCCTAGCTTTAGTTACCCAACTTTAGGACCAAATTGGGGATTTCAGTCTGTCACTCTCCAATTCGACGCCCATCAAACCACATTTCCCTATTTATTTGCACTCAATTCCCATGAACTACGCAACTCATTCATCGACATTAAATGGATTCTCCATTATTGTTGTAGAACACTTTATCCTTTCGGATTGAATGTTTCACAACAAATTTTAACAATTCAATTGGCCAAACAAAAAGTAAATAGAGTTCACAGTTAAAAACCATTACAATTTCTTAACATTTTTATGGCACCTCAAATCTACATCAAAACTTCACCTCATCACATTGCAAGAAGAAAGACAAAGAAATCTACTCAGAATGCATGGGGAAGATACAACAAAACATAAATTTTATATATAAAAGAACCACAAAAGTAAATACAACTTATCTCAATTTCTTCACCAAGCAAATCCCTTGAAGTTCCTTTGAATCATTTTCTCTCTTCTCTACAACACTCAATTCTCTCTTTAGAATAGTAAGAAAGAAGCAAACTCTCACTTTCCTCCTCCTACACTCCTTAGAGAAGAATCCCTCACAAAACAATACTTACCACACACTCTCTACAAACCCTAACACACTCTCTTCACTCCCTTTCACTTCTCTACCTCTCTTTTTCTCTTCTCCCCCCTCTAAAAGAGCATCCATAACTGTCTATAAAAGTTTAGAAACGAATTCCTCAACAATTTCCTCAAGCAACCATTCAAAAAGCGTCCAAATACATTGAATTTTGACTTCCACTAACATTGGGCGTCGGCGGCACTGGATAGGGTGCCGGCGGCGCTGGGCCGCTATTTAATTTCTGAACTCTCTGGAATTGGGTGCTGGCGATGACCATTCTGGCACCGGCGACGCCAGAAAGCTGTTTTCTCCATTTTGCCTCTTTTTACTCCAATTTCATTCATTTTCATTTTTTTTTTGCTCCAATCACCTAAAATCATCATACCTGCAACAAAAAATGAAGAATATCTTCCTTTAAAGTGCAATATCACCAAAAATGAGTACAAATTATATAGCAAAAACCTAACATATTTTTGGTGCATCAAAATCCCCAAAACTTAATTATTACTTATCCTCAAGTAATCCTTTTAATACATAAAAATATAACTCAAAGTAGTGAACTTTTCACTTATAGAATACTATGATTTTTTATTTAAATGAATATAATAGTAAGATTCTTAGAAAGAAGTTCAGTAACTCAGGTTAAAACTACATGTATAAGAACATTCAGTAGTCAAGTCTAAGAGTTCTAGTTTTCTATTCATTTCAAGATGAACCATAATTTGTCACATTAAGGGTGCATTGAAAGACTATATGAAAAAGAAGCTCATACAAACTCTATTAGAAAGTAGGCTAATACTTTAAATATAAATTCTGAAATGTAATAAATTTCTTCCTTTATGTTGATTCAAGTGAAGCCAATTTTTGATTAGGCATCTTCTCAAACTTCTCCTCACATATATTTTCTTTTTTTATTTGGATTGTTCTTTAATCCTTTCTTTTTCTTTCTTTTTCATTTTATTTTTTCTCTTGGGAGGATTACTATATCTGGATAGTCTTTAATAGTTTTGATCTTCACTCTCTTCTTTCTAAAGTTGAAACTTGAAACACCTCCTTATTTTTTAAATATATACCAGCTTTTTAATTCAGAATAAAGTTACAATCCTTTCTTCACACATAGTTCTTTAAGTATCTTAACATTTCAAAAATACATTTTTCTTTACTTTAAATAGTCAACTATAGTTCAATCTTCTCATACTAAATAACTTAAACTTATAAAATTAACCTTTATTACTAAAAACTTTCATTCAAATCTACCAGAATATTAAAATGAAAAAAAAAAACTAATTATCTAAAGTTAGGTTCAACTACTAAAATTCATGCTAATAGTTTTTGAAATTATATTAGTTGGTAACAAATAAGAGTTAATATTTTACCCTCCCCCAAACTTAAGTTTTTCATTACATATAAATTTGCAAAGGTAGGGAGTAAAAGAAAACTAACTTTTTTGTGCTGGAATTTTGAAATCTTCTAAAACTATGCTGGTATTAATCAAAAAATTAAGCTAGCAAGCATGAAACAGTTAGAAACAGTGATATATATATATATATATAACATTAAAAATTTGCAAGGGTGAAGAAATATTAAACACTTAAACATTAAACATCTAACATAACATCACAATCTCAATCCTATCACTAAACAAACTAACACAAAGTTCATTACATTTTCATTTTTTTTCATTTTTTTAACACAAATACATCCGCAAACTACACTAATCACAGAAAAACAAATAACTGACACAATAAAGCACTACATAACAAATAAAAATAGAAATCATAAAATCACAAAACTAACAATCATCATCACCAGCTTCCTCAGTTTCTTCTGCATGATCAGGTCGGTAAGGAACATAACTGAGGCAGGTAGGAAATATCACTCTAGTGTCTCCCCTCATGAATCTGACCTGAGCATCATGGTAAGCAATATCATACTCAACTCTCCTCCTCATAGTTAATCTTCATTAACATCACTTCTAGCCTCAAAGTCGTCCATCATGTTATGAAGTCTATCTATACTGGCACTCTGAATCTTCAACTGCTCCATAACATCAGACAATGTAGGTGGCTTAAAAATAGATGAAATATCATGGCTGGTAGTAGGAATATCAGTACTCCTACTCTCTCCTCTCCCTACCACATGAGACTCATAAGTACGAATAATGGTCTTAGTAATAGGCCTCAGTGGATGGACCAACTCCTCAGAACTATCAAACCCAAAAGAGTTGTAGGAGTTTAGAATTTAGAGTCTAGGGTTTGGTGTAAAAGTGTTGCTTTGTGAGGGATTCTTCTCAAAAGAGTTGTAGGAGGAGAGGGAAAGTAAGAGATTGCTTTTTCCTAACTATTTGTGTGTTGTTGTGAAGAGAGAAGAAGATTCAAAGGAACTTCAAGGGATTTGCTTGGGGAGAAATTGAGATAAGTTGTATTTACTTCTTATTGTTTATTTGACTTTGCTTTTATATATAAAATCTTTGTTTTGTTATATCTTCCTCGTGAATTCTGAGTAGATTTTTTCGTCTTTATCCTTGCAATGATATATGGTGAAGTGATGGTTTAGATTTGATGTGCCATATGAATGTTAAGAAGTTGTGATGATTTTTCACTTCGTACTTCATTTACTTTTCGAGCTGGCCAATTGAATTGTTAAAATATGTTGTGGAACATACGATCCAAAAGGACTATGCTTTCTGCAACAAAAGTGAAGATTACATTCAGTGTCCATGAATGAGAGATGTAGTTCATGGGGGTTAGGCGCAAATAAATAGGGAAATATTGTTTATTGGGCGTAGAAGTGGAGATTTTTAGGTGACAGATTAAAATCCCTAATTTGTTCCTAGAGTTTGGAAATTAAAATGAGAGTTAGCCTTCAGGCGAAGGGAAGTGGGAGTTCTGAAGTGAGAGTCAATATTCTCCAAGCCTAACTAAACCTAGGATTAACCAATGTTTTTATAGCACTCGGAAGAGGGTAAAGAATATTTATGCTCCTATTTGACACAATACAATAATTTTACTAATTTTTATCATTCACTTACTATAACATCATTGTAAGGGAGAAGACATTATTTCAAAATTAAAACCTTTCAATACAAAACTTATTGTTGTAGTAGTTAACTTTAATTTGAAGTTTAAAAAGTACTTTGGTGATCTTAAAATCTCTAGTATCATTAAACTTTAGCAACTTTAGTATTTACCATTGCAAATTTGAATAATAGATTTCTATGCTACGCCTTAAGGTTTGCTTCCTCCCTGTGGGATCAATAACCAAAACTCCGCTAGAGCTCTGTATTACTTAAGCGATACGTATACTTGCTTATAGATTGACTACTTTCTTATTAAATGTTGAATTGAAAATACTTTTCAAGAACTTATTCATAGCCAGCCCCCGATCATGTACCATGCTTCCCTGACAGCTTGTCGGCATATTTTAGGGTTAAATGTGGTATTTTGAAAAGGGGTCGCCTAACAGAAATTGTCGGCGAATTTTTAATTTAATTTAAATAAATAATTTGAAAAGTAGTATTTGATTTTGAAAAATAATTTTTTAAATTTGAAGATTTTAAGATATGAAATCAAACTCGATCTCACATCCCGAATAGTTTATATAAACGAGCACCGCACCACAAACCGTGTATCTATCCCGAAGAATAGACACACTGCTTGATGATGGGGCTCGATTAAATAAACTAGGAGATTTGTGACATTCGTTTGGTCTGCGAACCAATTTTATAAGCTGACAAATTCCCCTGTTTAATATGAAAACATTAAACAGGGTTTATATTACTCGGGTTCTTAAAATTCCTATAAGGGCAAGCCCTATAGTTAATTACATCTTAAGTGATGGGAATCACCTAAGAAAACTCTCGATAATAATCGGTAGTTCTGCTCTCAAGAATTTCAAAGTTTAAGTTTTCGAGGGATTAAATATTGGAATTTCAATAGGGACTGGATCAAATTTGGAACATTTTATTTTGGGGATTCAAAGGAAGAAAGGTAGGAGAAATTACAGATTCGAAGCGAACTTCAGTAATTTCCCGACTATCCTATTGTTTGGCTTGAATTTAGGAAAGTCCTAATGTTTATTTAATGTTTTGATCTTGCCAATTTTAATTAATTAGGGTTATATTTGTATGATGCGATCACACAAATAGCCTTGAAGATGTGAGGGTTTATGTCGTATCAGACGACTACCTCGGAATCCTAAGATCGGTTAGGGCTTAATTTGCAATGCAAATGCCTAACAAAAGGTTGAGGATTTATGTTACACTAGGAAAACTACCTCGAAGTCCTATGGCTTGGTTATTTAATTCTAAGGAAAGTTTCTGTCGAAGTAGACTCGGGTTTTCTTCGATGACGATGGCCGTCTTTGCCCACCATGCTCCGAGGTCCTTGTTGTTGCAGAGGTTTAGTTTTAGAAATCATAAATCAGGAGATGAGAGAAGTGTTTTGGTTTAAAGAAAATCTTAAAATCCAGGTGTTTTTTTTTTATATTTTAATTGAACAAATCTTAAAGTTGATTATAACAACACCGGTTAAGATCCCACGGTTCCATCCTTCCGGCATCGTTATTTTTATCGGATTCACTTAGTCCAGATGAATTTGCTAAACTCAACTTGAATGAGTTCCACACTTTCATTTAGACCGTGGGAAATCCCGTTAGCAACACGTAGGTTACATCATCCGAGGTATTCCCGATCTTCCAACAAGACGTTTTAATTTAGTTGTAGTTGTAGTTTTGTTGTTTTGTTTGTGATTAAATTTTGAGTTGTTTTATATTTTGAAATGTTGTGGCGGTGAATTTTATCTTGCAATGACTTTTAATTTAGTTTTTGGTTTCGGTTTTAGGGCTATCCTAAAGGTGTGGGTTTTCATGCAACGGTTGTTTATCATACAAGAAAAACTAAGTGCGATGCGATTAAAATAAATTGCAATAAGGTAAATTACAATAAAATAAAAGCGTACTCGGAGGGTCTTCCCGTCATCCCAAGCTGCACTTAAAACACAATTAGAATATTTAAGCATTTAAAGTAGATTCCTAGGTAAAGCTAAGGGAAGGGTTATGGTTTTCTACCAAGTTCCTAATCCTATAGCTAGTCATCTCCTATGACGTCTAGGTTCTTGTATTTTGGTTTGAGGACGATTTTCTTCATCGGAGAACAATTAAGTTCAATTGTTCTTACAAATATCCTATCATATCGAGGAAGTGCTTAAGACGAGTCTTAAACATCTTTTCAATATTTCTAGGATTATTTTAAGTCCAAGAGAATTTAATTATACAAATGAATTAATCGTACGGGAGTTCAAGTTTATTATCTTGCTCAGTGAACTAGGACATTTGAATATCTTATGAATGAAGTAACACTTCACTTAATACTCCATTTAGGAGTTATGACAGCAAGAGCTTTCGAGGGCAAATGGATGTTCAAATGATTTATGATTTAACTAAATTTCAATTAATGGGCTTAAGTTTGGAATAGTGTTCAAGTTGTTTTATTTTTATTTTTGAATCCTTTATGTCTTAGGTGATGTTATTTTTAATTCAATTTAATTTAACTTTAATTTAATTTAATTTGGTTTAGTTTTGATTTTAATTTAATTTGATTTGATTTTAATTTTAACTTGATTCTATTATTTAATTTAATTTAATTCAATTTAATTTGATATGATTTAATTTAATTTAATTTAATTTGATTTTAATTTAATTTGATTTAATTTAATTTAATTTAATTTAATTTAATTTAATTTAATTTAATTTTATTTAATTTTATTTGATTTGATTTAATTTAATTTAATTTAATTTAATTTAATTTAATTTTTAATTTAATTTTATTTTTTAATTTTAATTTAATATTTTATTTTGAAAGGGTTTAATTTAAATAATTTAATTTTAATTCAATTTAATGATTAAGTCTTTTAGCATTTTAAATCTTAAATTTGAATTATCATTTTAATTAGGAATTAAATATTATTGAGATGATTAATTTAGTGATTCTTAAATTAAAGAACAAATTTCTTCCTAATAATATCCCTATTTTAATAATTCCAATTTTATTATTCCTCCAAATTTAATCAATTATTTAATTAAAGTTCATTTCAATTATTTTTAAATTGTTTAATAGGTTTCTACCCTTTAATTATTTAAATTTCAATCATCCAAGTCAGATTAGGATCAAATATTTTACTCTTTAATTTTATTAAGCCTAAGTTTTAATTAAAGATTAAAATTTTAATTACCATTTTGCCCTTCAAGCTTAATAATTTCATAACTCACTAAATTGAGCTTAAATGAACTTGAAATTTTTATGTGACTTCACTCATATGTCAATAAAGACATGAGAGGAGAAAATGTGATTTTTCTGTATTTAATTTATTTATGTAATTATTTTTGGTGGAAAATAGGGATTTCCAAGAAAAATTTAATAATATAACCAAGGGAAAGTTTCTGTCCTTAAGAAAATTATGGAACATTCCTAATGACCAGAGGACCACTTGGACCAATTTTGGTGATTTTTTGAATTATATTATTTTTATTATAATTATTTTGAGTTTTGGAGTATTAATTAATTTAAAAATAAAATAAAGATTGAAAAATGAATTTTATATTTTTCAAAAATATTTCTGATATCAAGGAAATCAGAGAATTAATTTTTACAATTTTTTGATTTTTCTTTGATTTATTAGAATTATTTTAATGGGAATACTAGAAATATACATTTTTTTTAAATTTTAAAATTACCTTAGGGCTTTAAAATTTAATATCTCATCATAGAGACTTAAGAAAAATATAGGGTTTGTTCCTAAGTGATTAGAATTCAAAGTGTGACATTTTAGTGAATTTTATTATTTTTGTGATTTTTATTATTTTTTTTATTTATTAAAATATTAAAATAATGCAAAAATTTAACCTTTTTAGAAAATTGAAATTTTAATTTTCTTAAATTCCCCTAATATCAGAGAGGCTCCAAAACAAATTTGGTGAATTTTTTAAAAGCATTTTGAAAGTTATGAATTTTTAAAGTTTAAATTGGCTAAATGGCTTAATCAACCCATTTAGTAGAGGCTAACCAAGTCCAATTGACTTCAAATTTTTATGGTGGGTTCCTCTGATCCTAAAGGTCAGTGGAGAATTGATTTCAAGTTAATTTGGTGTATGATTAGCTCTAATTAATTAAGGTCCTATTTTGGGTGTTTAAGCCAATTAGGGTTATTCCAAGTGAATTAATTGAAAACCTATTTTTCCTAGGGTCCTCTGGTTATAAGAAACATCACCAAATTTTCCTAGAATTTATTTCACAACATGCTAATTATTGGATTTAAAATACTCAAAACGAGTAACATGAATTTGAAAAATCAATAACTTCTCATAGGGATGGCCTCTCGACTTTGGAAAATTCAGGGAATGTTCCCAAATTCGGAGGCTTCAAAAGCCCTATGGCCTCATGCCATGGTGAATTTCCTATATGCATGGAGAATTAAAACAATGCGAGAGGGTAAATAAATCATTAAAAATAAAATACTTGATGAAATTAAATGATTTCTTTTCTACATTATTCTCCTCCGTTCATCGAGCAAGAGGGTATTTTTATTTTATTTTTCTGATTTTTCTACACAAAGTTATGCATTTTTGAAGTTTAGGGAATTAAATAAATAAGAAAATCCCTATTTTTGTATTTATCCGAATCGGCGCCGCGTCAACCTTAGCATCTCCGAAGCGCCGCGTGGCGCTTTCTGATTCGACGCCGCCATTCGACTCAGCGCTCCAGGGGCCCGCTATATCGTTCCGTCTCCTCATCCGGCGCGATCCTGGCCGTCCGTCCGCGCGTGTATGGAATGAACGGCATCCGTTCATCGTCCCCAAGCGTCCTCACCCGAGAGCCGTCTACACTAAAACCCTAAGAACTCACTCATTTCTCAACGGATTTTCGTGTTCTTACGCTCTATGGATTCGTCTTGAAGAGAAGAATACATCTATACGGTGATCATGCATTGAAATTAAGGCATTTGAAATGGAGAATCTCCAGAAGCTCGGGATAAAGAGTTAGCTCATACCTTTACTCAGAGAAGTGTGGCTTCAATCTGAGGGTTGTGTCACCTTCGATTGGATCCCAGCAAGCTCCGGATGAAGTCTCCTGGTGCGGTGAATTGCCTAGGTATGATTTCGACCAAGCTCGATCACAAAGCTTGGAGTCCGTTACGGATGGGTGGCTCGGAGAGGGGCTTTTGCTGGTGGACTTCTTCCCTTGGTCTGGTGAAGGTGTAGGACCAATCAATTTGAGGATTGATCCACTGTGGAGAAGTGTCCTGGTTTTGGGAGGAATTTTGGCTGAGAAATTGGGCTCTGTTGGTGGGGATTAAGGCAAATTGGCACTGGGGATCAACTGCTCTAAGTATGAAGAATGATGCGGAGCAATTTTGGCGAGTTTCGATAAGGTGCGGTTCGGCACACTTCATGGCCGAGAGGAGGTGATGTTTAAATAGGAGAGGGTGGAGGGCCTCCCGGGGGAGTTAGGGCTTGGGATCGGTTGCTTAGGTCGAGGGAAGAACGACCATGGTGGCCATTGGGCATGGGGCGACTCGAGCGAGGTGGAATTCCAAAGTTTGGCTCCTCCCGAGGTCTCGGCCATGGTGTTTTCCGGCGACCCGGGCGGCCGGCCGGCAGGCATGGGTCACCCTCGGGTCCGGGTGGGTCGGGGCTGGAGGTTTGTGCGATCAATTGGCCATGGACATGTGTAAAGGGTTTGAATCGAAATGGAATGGGAAAGGGCTAGTTTTGGGGTCTAAATGGGTCAACCCTTGGTTTTCGGTTAGGTTCACCCTCCAAGGCCAATTTGGGCTGAAGGGAAAGTCACTTGGATCGGCTTGATTAGTGGGGTCAAGTCACAATCCAAGTACGATTAAGCTTAAGCGAGAGTTAGGGGAAACATGGGAGTGGTTAATCACTCTTAAGAGAATCATTAAAGGGTCCCCTCTTCTTGCCATTTTGGGTATGGTGAAGTGTCCAAGGCTTTCATGGCTCACATGTGGCTCATGCATGACTTCATGGCTCACCTTTGGCTTGGAAAAAGCTAAGTCAACTTTCATGAAAGAGGTTTTTAGGAATTTTGGTAATTTAGGAGTGATTTGATGGGATTTGTCACATGGCTTGATTTGGAACCATTTGATGATTGATTTGAACTTAGAGATGATTTTAATTAAGGGTATGATGAGAAGAATTTGTCATATGGGCTTTAGCATGAAGTTTTGGGCTTTTAGGAAGGTTTAAGAAAGTGGGCTTTTGGTTTGAAAATAAATTTATGGATGGGAATTTTGTGAAGTATTGGGCCAAACAAATGTTGGGTTCAGTTCATGGATGTGTCATGAGTGATTTGAAGCAAGTTGGGAGTGATTTGGGTTTGAATTGGGTTGAATTTGGGCTTCCTTGGTGAATGGGCCAATATAGGTCAAATTGGGCTAACTTGGGCCAATGTTGGGCTAGGGTTGAAATTGATGTAAAATAAATGTTGGGAAATGTTTATGGGATTGTTTCAAAGAGGTTTTGGCTTTGGTTGGGTTTTGATTTTGGGGTTTGGGCTTATTTGGGTTAGGTTTGGGTTTAGGTCAAAATTGGGCCTTTTAGCTTTGGGTTGAATTTGAGTGGGGTTTGGGTCTAAATTTTGGGCAAATCATGTTAGTGTTTTGTTTGTGGGAATTTTAAGGAAGGTTTAGAAAAGATTTGGGGTTAATTGGAGTTGAATTGGGTTAGTTTGGGTTAGGTTTGGGTCATGGGTCCAAATTGGGCTTTAAGGCCAAAAGTGAAATTGGATCCAAATGTCAATCAAATTGGACTTGTATTTGGTCTAGATTGGTGTTGGGAATGTTGAATTGAAGTTTAGAATTGAATTGGACCAGAATTTGGGTCAATTGGGTAGGTTTGGTTTGACATTGGGTTCACTTAGGGCTAAAAATGAGTCAAATTGGGGATTTTGATAAAAGTGGGGTAAATTGACAAAATTGGCCCATGGTGTAGTTGAACAAAATGAAATTAGGAATATTTGGGATTTTTTGGAATTTTCTGGGAATTTTCAGAATTTTTGGATTTTTTGCCTAAGAGGGGTATTTGGGTATTTGGAGGGTATTGGGAGGTATTTTTGGAATTTTTGGTATTTTTGGGTATGGATGATCAATTTAAGTAATGTGGGAATGTTTGGGATTGATTTTGAGGAATTTTGGGTAATTTAGGTGATTTTGCAAATTTTGGGTGGTTTCAAGGGTTTTTGGGTAGAGGTAAGCGGGTGTAGGGTCCAGGGGTCAAAAATTGAAAATTTGCAAAATTGAAGATTAGGTGAATGTAAGTGGAATGAAATCATTTTGGTTGAGCCATGAAGCCATATCAAGCCCACATGAGCCATGAAGGGACTCATTTGAGGCATCCACTTATGTTGTTCCTAACCCTCTTGCCTAATGGCTTAGGGGTTAAGGACCATCCATGTGAATCACCTTCATGAGTCATGAGATCAAGTTTGGTATGGGTGTGGTTTTAGGAGGTGTGTGAAAGTGTAGTGTATAAATGTAGTGTATGTGTAAATCAGCCCTCACCAGACCAGGCCACCCAGGGCAGTCCTAAGGCCAAAGAGTCCTATAGGAACTCATCCTTTAAACTTCCACATTTGATTTCAACCCTCTAGGTGATTAGGGGTCTACAGTCGAGTTTGTGGAGTTTGCGGGGAGTTAAGAAGTGGTTTGAAATTTCTAAAGGGTGGGTTGCACTTCTAGTCCTCTAAGATTAGTCGAAAGGAAAAGCTTAAGGCTAGATCCTAAGTACTTAAAGAGAAGAAGAGGAGACCTCATCGAAAATGAGGTCGACAAATGGACCCCGATAGGTGTGGTGAGTGACGGAGCACACCGCGCGTATTGGTGTTGACCGAAGCGATCGATGAAACTAACACAAAGTCCAGGTGACAAACTTAGGACGGAGTAGGAGAGTTTCGGTGGGGAGTGTCATGTATCTCTACGAGGCTCGGAGATTCTCGAATTCTCGGCTGGGGAAGGAAAAGGAGGTGAACCCCAAATCACATGATGCGAGGGAATTTCGATTTAGATTTCATGTTGTTTTGGTTTAAGTTTTGATGTGTGAGTTTAGATTTCAATTTGAGTTTCAATTTAAATTGAAGTTTGTCAAAATTAATTTGAAGGGATTTGAACTTGAAATGAAAATTGGAATTTTGTGGTTTTAGATGTAACATCTTCAACCTCCAAAGAAAATTGGATTATTGGATTTGAATCATTACAATGAGGAGAGTTCTCAGAGCAATGCGGTATCGGAAGTAAAATCCTTAACCTCAAGAGTTTGATTTTTGATGTATTTCATTGCGATAGGGAGAGAATCCTAAACGATACGGTCTCGGATGTAAAATCCTCGACCCCAAGAATTTGATTTTGATGTATTTCATTGCGATAGGGAAAGAATCCTAAAGCAATGCAGTCTCGGATGTAAAATCCTCAACTCCAAAAGTTTGAATTTGATGTATTTCATTGCTATAGGGAAAGAATCCTAAAGCAATGCAGTCTCGGATGTAAGATTCTCAACCCCAAGAATTTGATTTTGATGTATTTCATTGCGATAAAGAAAGAATCCTAAAGCAATGCAGTCTCGGATGTAAAATCCTCAACTCCAAAAGTTTGATTTTGATGTATTTCATTGCGATAGGGAAAGAATCCTAAAGCAATGCAGTCTCGGATGTAAAATCCCCGACTACAAAAGTTTGATTTTGATGTATTTCATTGCGATAGGGAATGAATCCTAAAGCAATGCAGTCTCGGATGTAAAATCCTCAACCCCAAAAGTTTGAATTTGATGTATTTCATTGCGATAGGGAAAGAATCCTAAAGCAATGCAGTCTCGGATGTAAAATCCTCAACTCCAAAAGTTTGAATTTGATGTATTTCATTGTGATAGGGAAAGAATCCTAAAGCGATGCGGTCTCGGATGTAAAATCCTCGACTCCAAAAGTTTGAATTTGATGTATTTCATTGCGATAGGAAAAGAATCCAAAAGCGATGCGATCTCGGATGTAAAATCCTCAACCCCAAAAGTTTGAATTTGATGTATTTCATTGCTATAGGGAAAGAATCCTAAAGCAATGCAGTCTCGGATGTAAAATCCTCAACCCCAAGAATTTGAATTTGAATTTTGATTTTGCAAAGATTTGTAGTGTTGATTTGAAAAGTGTGGAATTTCGGTGTTTCGAGAATTTCATGAAAGTTGTAAAAGACTTTCATGGAAGGAAATAGATTAGGAGGGAATATGTAGATGCTACATATCCCATTCGAAAGAGTTGATCGGAAGTTACTGGTTTGGATTGGATACAATTCCTCGCCATCAGATTCGATCCGTGTCAATGGAATCAACCGCTTCCATCCCAGACAAGGGAGAGAGTAGAACGGATTGGATTTCAGATTTGGAAGGTTGAGTTTGAATTTGATTGAGATTTGATTTGGAATCTGGAAGATCGAATTTGAAATTTGATTGAGATTTGATTTGGAATCTGGAAGATCGAATTTGAATTTAATTGAGATTTGATTTGGAATCTGGAAGATCGAATTTGAATTTGATTGAGATTTGATTTGAAATTTGGAAAGTTGAATTTGAATTTGATTGAGATTTGATTTGAAATTTGGAAAGTTGAATTTGAATTTGATTGAGATTTGTGCTCATTTTGTTTGTCCTTTAACGATTCAAATTTTATTTTATCGTGAATTTGGAGTTCATCATTTTTCTTATTTAGATTTTTAAGGAAAGTTTTCTTTCATTCTTTTTTTTGTTTCTTTTATGTTCTTTGTTCGAAGTTCATTTAACTTTAATGGCGTTTCTCGATCGACTTGCACAAAAGAGGTGAAGGCCAAAAATGTGACATGGTCACTTTCATTCCAATCATGTTGAAGATACATCATACAACTCGATGCGGAATACATCTCATACAATCCATATAGACTCAAAACGGACTATGTATGATCTTTGTCGATCCATCCAAAAAGGTATACGTCAAAAATCCATGTACGAATAGTGAGGTATATGGTCGATAACATCACCTTCCAAGCCATCCTTGGCAAGGATGCCGTATGGATGTACATTGGAGGTGTGATATTTTCCATGTAACTCGCGGCTCGTAAGGCCGGAGGCTCTCTAGCTCGGGTACGGTTCGGAAGTGGTAAGGTGCTTTCTCGTCATCCATTCTTACGAAAGTAGCGAGATCCGCTTCATTGGTACTCCTGGTATGCAATGTTTAGCGACATCCGCTCCGTTGCCCTTCGGTATCATGACGGAACCTACCGGTAATGGTATCTTTCTCGGCCCTCGGAACTCACACAGGCCCGCTATCCGGAGGTCGGATCCGAACATGATATTACACTCGTTCGAAAAGAAGCTGTACAAAGGTGCGACAAAGTCGTGGTGATCTATGTGCGGGGGTATGCGGTCACCCTTCTTGTAAATGTTAATGATGCAAGCTGTTGGGTATGCAATCTGCGCGAGTACCCTCCATGTTATCATTCTTTTTACCATCCTTTTGATGACTAATGGCATTGGATCCACCGGCCATGACGGAGTATTCCGGTGGGTTTCCCTTCTGTCTTCTGCGAAGTTGTAGCGAGCATCCACACTTGTATGGTAATTCTACCTTTCCACTGGCATCCATCTCCGGGGTTCGAGTAAGTGTTTTCTCTTAGGCGGCCCGCTCGGCCCATTCTTTTCAAATCCGGATGCGGTCTACGATTTGTTGTTGTTCGTGCTGCGAGAACACGTACGTATGTAGCTCGAGGCCTTCTAGTATATTGATCCTCCCTGCCTCGATTCTCTTGAAGTATTCAAAAGTTTTCTTCTCGACATTCGCATCCTTTCTAGCTCGTATTACGGAATAATTTGCAAATGGCGAAGCTCGGTGACGTATTGTGGGATATATGGCTCGATCCCTTCACGTTCTCCCGCATACCTCGGCTCCTCGGGGATGGTGTCCGTCGGGACATCCTCGGGGTTGCTTACGCAACAAGGTTATGCATTACGGTGGCTTTGTACGGTGGCGTTGTAGCCTTCTTTCTTCGTTCTTCTTAAGATTTCCCTCGTCTCTTCGTTATCCTCGGAGTCGGCCTCCTTTCTTCGGGTCCACGGTGAGCTGGTGTCCTTGAAGTGTATGTGCGGCGTAGCTAGCTTGCCTCGTCGCGGCCGGTCCGCTGCTAGTTTGGTTAACATCTTGCGGATACGGCGATATTTGTTTCTTCGCCGAGTCGGCTGTGAGAGTAGCTCTTCGTACTTCTCGAATTTACGTAGGCGCGGCGGCGACAAGCCCGCCCTCTGCTGTAGCGACTACGGATTTGATTCTCTTGTCTTCTTCGGTGCTTATTTTCCTTTTCTTCGTTGTTGGAGTGGTGGCTTGGGCCACCCATTTTCATTCTTGTCGTCGGGCGGCTCCTCTCGGTCAGCTGGGACCCGGTAACTTTCCTCGTATTGCGAGCCCGTCGGTACGAAGTCCGAGTCGATCTCGATTATCGCTCCATCTTTCACCCTCTTTTCGTCGAGTACAAGGCTTACGCCATTTCTAAAGTTCAGGACCAACCGCCCGTTCGACATTTCCACTGCGAAAAAACAAGGAAAAGGATCGGGGGCCGTACTAAGAACAAGAACATTAAGAAAATGTTTATTAAAGACGAGCTTTTTTTATTATTATTCCTTTTATATTTTTAAATTCAACGGGAATGAAGTGGGATAAGATCAGGAAAGAGATTTTGATTTGGAAAAGAAAACAAGGAAAACTTTATTATCATGATTTTATTTATTTTAGCACATTTTTTATTATTTTTGGGTTCGGACCCAGTCATAAGTAACTACTTCGCCCGTGCTTCTAGGGATGAAAATTTCATTCATTCGAAACATCAGGTAGCGTAATACTTTTTCAAGTATCGTCCATTGATCGGAAGCATATGTTGTTCCCCTTGGCAATTCACTAGCTGGTAGGAGCCTCCCGAGGTAGGCTCGCCTCGACCACGAACGGCCCTTCCCGAGTGGGTTCAAATTTTCCTCCTATCTTGCGGTGTGCGAGAATAGGTCTTTTGAGAACGAGAACTAAGTCACCAACTTTAAAGGTTCTTGGGCGGACCCGATCTGTCATGGGCTTGAACCATCTTAGCTTGGTATAGTTCTAAATTTTGTCTGCGACTGCAAGTCTTTTCCCTTCCGGGCTTTCCAATTCTTCTAGTCGTAATTTGGCGTTCTCTTCGTCGTGATTTTGTTTGCAACTGCAGTTCGAGTGAAGGAAGGTTCGGACCTCTAAAGGTAACCTCGCCTCGGACCCATACACCAGAGCGTAAGGTGTAACTTGAGTAGGAGTTCTGAAGGTTGTCCGGTAGGCCCACAAGGCTTCTAACAACTTCTCGTGCCAATTTCTCTTATTATCGTCCAAGGTTTTCTTTAAAATTTGAACGAGAGTTTTATTAAAAGCCTCGACGGGCCGTTTGCTCTTGGGTAGTAAATTGTTGAATATCGCGAGTCGATTCCGTGTCTCACGACAAAATTGTTGATTTGTGTGCTTCGAATGCTGACCCATTATACGAGATGATCATGCGCGGCACTCGAAACGGTAGACAACTTGGTTCTTGAAAAGCGTAGCACGTGGTGTGCTTTCACTTCTATGAGTGGAACTGCCTCTGCCCACTTGGAAAAGTAATATGTAGCCGCAAGAATGAAACGATGTCCTTTTGAAGATGGTGGTTCTATTGGACCCACTATATCTGTGCCCCAACATTCAAATGGCCACGACGCAATTGTCGGATGTAGCACATTTGGAGTTTGGTGTAGAACCACTCCGTGCACTTGGCATTGGTTACAGCTCTTGGCGATTTTCATGCAGTCGGTCATCATCGAGGGCCAGTAGTACCCTAGTCTTTTAATTTTCATTTTCATCTTCGGACCCGAGCGGTGAGCGCCACGAGTCACGAATGCACCTCTTTAACAATTTCACGAGCCTCGGACCCGCTTAGGCATCTTAGCCACATCCGATCAAAAGACCTTACGTATAATGTATTGTTTATTAATGCGTAGGACGAGTTCTTTTCTTGATCCGATGGGCTAACTGACCTATCGTCTGGTAGTTTTCCTGTTTGCGGGTAGTCATTAATGGTCGTCGCCGATCTTACGTGTTTTTCGTCCTTCTTGCAGCTGATTCTTCTCCTTTTTTGATTTGTGTATTGTGTCTATGTCGAGTTTGTGATAGGACTCGACGTCCGTGAGCCGACACTTCCACTGATTCATCTTGCAAGCGAGGCAAATTCTTTTGCGAGGCGGGCTAACGCATCTGCTAAAGCGTTTTCTTTTACGGGAATTTTGTAGATCGTCACATTTGGAATCTGTTCCAACAAGCTGTATGGCATCTTGGAAATACTTGCTCGAGTCTTGGTTTTAAAATTCTGTATCTTGTCCGTGATCCGTTGAATGATTAGCTGCGAATCCCGTAGATGTTGATGTCTGTTATCCCCATTTGAATAGTTAATTCCAATCCTGTTATGAGGGCTTCGTATTACGCTTCGTTGTTTGTACACGGCTCCGTCAAGTGGTAGGAGTATCTCAACATCCCCGCTCCGGTGTTATAAAGATTAATCCGATCCCCGCCTTCTTGGGCACTTATCACTTGCGATTCTTTTTCTTTGTGTCGTCGAAGATGCTCCATCGAAATATAATTCCCGACGTCGATCATCGGGGTCTTCTAAGCTCATTATTTGTTCGTCCGGCAAGTCGTCATTAAGAGGAGATTCTGCGGCGAAAGGGTGTCTTTGCGAGGAAGTCTGCTAGGATTTGTCCCTTTACGGCACGAAGAGGCACGAAAGTTATATCGAATTGCAATAATATCATTGACCATCACGGCAAGTCCGCCGGAAAGCGTTGGACGGGTCATCAAGTATTGCAATGGATTAAATTTCGAGATCGAGTTGACCTTATGAGAAAGCATGTAGTTCTCGAGCTTTTGAGCGGCGAAAATCGGGGCCGAACAATGCTTTTCGATTGCGGGATACCTTATTTCCGTCGGAAGTAAACGACGGCTTAAGTAGTAAAGAGCATTTTCTTTACCCTCATCATTGACACAGGCTAACAGAGCTCCGAGAGAGTCGTCTAAAGCCGCGGTATAAAGTATCGACGGTCTACACGAGGCCAGGGCTGCTAAGACAGGAGGTGTCATTAAATATTGCTTAATGTCCTCGAAGGCCTTCTGGCATTTTTCTTCCCAAATAAATTTGGCGTCTTTTTTAACTAGTGCCGAGAAAGGCTGACACCTACCTGACAAGTTCGAGATAAAGCGTCGAAGATATGCCAACTTCCCTTGAAAAGATTGTAGTTGTTTTAAGGTTTTGGGAGGCGGCATTTCTAAGATGGCTTTTATCTTTTCCGGATCGATTTCAATTCCACGATGTCGGACAACGAATCCTAAGAACTTCCCGGACGTGACGCCGAAGGCGCATTTTAAGGGATTCATCTTAAGGTTAAATTGTCTTAATCGTTCGAAAACAATTCTCAAATCATACAGGCGGTTTTCCTTTACTTTGCTTTTGATGACCACATCATCCACGTAGCACTCGACTTGATTGTGGATGAGATCATCAAAAATTCTTGTCATCGCTCTCTGGTAGGTTGCTCCTGAGTTTTTCAGTCCGAATGGCAACACTGTGTAGCAGTATACTCCGATCGGCGTTCTGAATGCTGTAAGCTTTTCATCTTCTGGAGCAATTTTTATCTGGTTGTATCCTGAAGATCCATCCATGAATGAGAATATTTCATGTGTTGAAGCAATGTCAATCATTAATTCTGGGATCGGTAGAGGGAATTCATCTTTCGGACATGCCTTGTTTAAATCTCTGAAATCCACACAAATTTCGATACGACCATTCTTCTTCTGTTGGTACCACATTGGCTAACCAAGTCGGGTATTGTTCTTCACGGACAAATTTAGCGTCTATTAGCTTTTTAACTTCGGCTATGACTTGTTGTTCGATTTCTAGACGCATTCTTCTCGGACCTTGTCGATCGGAACGAGTAGGATCCACTCCTAGCTTATGAGCTGCGACCTCTGGAGCTAATCACGGCATCTCATCGTAGCTCCAAGCAAAACAGTCTTTAAATTCCATCAATAACTTGATTATCTCTTCGGAGTCTTCTTTATTGAGTAAGGAGCTAACAAAGGTAGGTCTAGGTTCTTCGCTAGTACCTAAGTTAACTTCCGTTAACTCATCTATTGTAGATTTGATCTCTTCTTCGAACTCTGGTGGAGCGTTTCCAATTTGTAAATCTTGAAGTTCTTACGTAGCTTCCATGCGATCTTCATTAGACTTGCAAGTGACAACCATGCAAAATTCGGTATCGTCGGCTGATCCTGCTTGTGCGAATCCGAGACCATGCCTTGAATTAGGTGGACGACCGGAGTTATTCCATAAATTTTCAAAATGTTGTGATTGACCGTTTGTCCATTATCGAGGTAAGAAACCACGCTGAATCAAATTTTGAACACAGGGAGAGTACCACTCAAAAGTAATTCCATTAATTCTGATGAAGTAGCATCTTCAAATTGTACATTGTTTTCAGTTTTGGAGGAAGGAGCACCACGGTAGAACTTGATGGGCTTTGTCATGCCTCTACGTACCTCTTTGACCACCATACCCTCGATCTTATTAGAATGGATCGGGGTCGGGGTCATAGTATGTACATAGTGGTTAATCTTCTCGTACATCGATTTATATTCCTCGTTCTTTTCATCTTCGAGAGAGATCTGAATTGCGGCTTCTTCCGAGCTTATTGTCGCTGCTTCTTGCTTGATTTCTTTTTCTTCTTCGGAAGCTATCTTCCCATTCAACATTGATGGCTGGTTTCCTCGTCCGATGGTCCTAACGTCTCGCCACGACCTCGTCCCGGCCTCGACCTCGGATGCGAGTTGTGGAGAAACCTTCACCATCTCGCCGTAAGGGAGTGGTGAGTGACTGTTGGACTAGAACTTCAGGTTCTTCATCATCCCAGATTTCCTTTGCTTCATTTGTTATGGTATATCTGGAGAAGATTGTTTTCTTCGGGGGTGCGTAATAAGTTGCATCTTCATGGATTCCAATTTCATGTACGGAGAATGGTTGTAAGTCACCTTTGATGCACTCGTTCCCCTCCATCGTAGTATTTGATGCACCGATGTAGAGATGATGGTACCATCCGGTTTTCATGTATCCACGGTCGGCCGGTCAGAGCGTTGAACGACGTTTCGAATCAATTATGTGAAATTTCGCGGTTGTCTTTGCCGAGTCACCGGTCTTCATTAGCGGTGTTATCGATCCGAGGGCTCTTTCTCCTTTACGGTTGAATCCTCTTAATAACATTTTGTACGCTTCGAGCTCGCGAGCATCAATTTCCAAGTATGCTAGCGTTCGGAGATTCATTATATTGATTGATGCTCCTGGATCCACCAATACTGCGGAGAGTGTAAACTTCCCGATTGTAAGCGAAATGTACAACGGTCGGTTGTGGTCTGTCATCCCGAGTAGTAGATCATTGTCCGTGAAGGTGACACCTCGTCGTTCCTTTAACGAGCAGACCTCATCTAAGGAATCTCCAGTCATTTGAGCTAAGCAAATTTCTGGATCAAGTAAGGCCTTGATCAGAGTTTCTCTCATCTCCTTTGATAAAATGAGAGCGTCGTAGATGCTCAGTTTGGCCGGTAGTTTCCTAAGATGGGCTAGCACGTTGTAGTCCACTTTATTTCCATGTGTCTCGGTTTCTTCCCGAATGGGTATTTCCTCTGCCGGGGTTGGTTCTTCTTGAACAACCACCTGCTTTCCTTTGTCCTTCGGACCCACTCTCGGAGGTAGAACTCTTCCACTTCTTAAGTTGACTTCTGTAATTTCTCTTGAATCTAGTATTAAGTTTGCTGATGTGCCCTTCTGAATCGGAATGACAGGTTCTTCTGGATTAGCTTCGGAGTCTGAAGGCTCTAACTCTATTGTGATTGGAGCTCCTCGAAACTCACAAATAGGTTCGTTGCTTGTTGAACTCTCGTAGCCTCCTTGGTGGATGTCTTCTTTGTCATTGTGATCGTCGAGATTGTGTATGATTTGAGAATTGTCATTTGTATCGGAATCGACGTCCGGATTAGGTTGGTTGCCGCTAGTTATGTAATCGCTAGAAACAATCAAAATGTAGCCAATGCCATAACCCTTATCATTATAAGATCCCACCGGGAGTGAGCGGATAATCATACGGAGTCGAAAGGTTCGAGGGATTTCTCCCCGAATCGGAAACAACTATCCTAGGATAAGCAGCCCCTAGTCTAGCCTTAAGAGCCTCAGTCTTCTCTTCTTCGTCGATTTTCTTCTTTTCTTCAGTCGTCTCTTGTTGAGGTGGTTCTTCTATCGCAAGTGATAGTGTCGACTTGACAGGTTTCGAACTCTGAATTGAGGCTTGCACTGAAGCGGTTTGGATGTGATCTAAAATCTTCTTCGAAGACTTTGTCCAAGCGGTAGTCCATCCATCATCAATCGTATAGGGATCTATTGGAACAATGAGATCCGTCGAGATAACATTGACGGAACCTCCTTTCTGGGGTTCCTTCATGTACTCCTTCGGGATCGTTATATTCCCTTTCCGAAGATTGTCGTTGAGCCGACTCTTGAAGGTAATACAATCTTCTATCTTATGCCCAAGCATCCGGTGGTAAGGGCAAAAGTTGGGATCACCTTTCTTGTCGACTTCTTCCGGTCTCTTAGGTTACGGTAGTTGGAAATATGGAGTCTTCATCAAGCTGCGGAACATTTTCGACCGCCTCATTCTTGAACGGATACTCCTCGCTCGAAGCTCCCTTAACGTACGTTGCGGACGAGGCGGTTGTTCATACTTGTTGAGATGATCGATAGTCCGGGTCGGTGTTACTGGTAATTCTGTTGAGGTTGTTGCGGCCGTTCTGACGATATTTGTATCGGTTGCTTGCCTTTGTTGACTGCTGCAACGATCCCGGACTTCTTTTCAAAAGTTTTCACGGGCTTCAGTTTGTCTGTTTTGTCGGTGAAACTTAATTGCTTCGCCTCCTCTTGCAGGCTTGCGGCCTTGCTTAACAACTTCTCGAAAGTCTTAATAGTAAATCCCTTGAGGAGAAGTGCTATCGGGCCGTGAATGCTCTTTAGTAAAATGCCGACTGCATGCTGTTCTTGTAGCTGCGGCTCACACTTCATACTTAGGTTCCTCCATCGAAGTATGTAGTCCACCAATGTTTCGTTCTGTTTCGCTTCTCTACCACTAAATCACCTATAGTGATGTGGTGTCGAGCTCCGACAAATCGCTTGATGAAGAGGTTCTCTAGTTCCGAAAATGTCTTAACCGAACCGTTTGGTAATTCCGCATACCAATCAAAGGCGATCCACGACAGTGCCGCGACAAATTGTCCAAAGAGTAATGCATCACTTCCGCGGCGTTGCAACAGCCGGCACGAAAATGTGCAACATCGCTGCCGAGGGTTTCCGGTTCCATCAAAGGTCTTGAATAGAGGTGGTACAAAGCCTTTCGGATATTGGACGGCGTCGAATTCTTCGAGGTAAGGTCTACCCGTCCGAATGGATGTCCCGCTTTTTATTGTGCCAAGGCTTCTCGCACTCGTCGTTCCACCAAGCTCTTGATATCCTTTTTTGGAATCATGCTTTGTGTTACATCCTTCTTTAATTGATCATCCCCGTTGACGGTTGTAATCTCCTTTCCTCCGTCTACAATGTGAATGACTTACGGGGGTGTTTCTCTTTGGGGTTGAACTCGACTCCGGAGAGTGGCTAGAGGCTACGACCATTTCTTCCATCCTTTTTGCCATTTGGGCGATCGTATCATCTTTCTCTTGAAGCTGCCTCCTCATTACTTCTGGTTCCTCTCTTTCTGCGGCTGCAGGGGCACCTTGTGAAGCTGACGAAGCTCGTGTTTCAACCATGTTAATTTATGCATACTCATCATTCATGAACTCTGACGAGTCAATTTGATCTCCGAATTTCTCTTCTCTCTCCCTTGCTAATCGTCGAATATCAGTCCTTAACTTTTCCATAGCATCTTCTAGTGGTTTTTTCTGTACATCCTTGCAGTTGTCATGTGATAACTGTCGGGTTTCCTTCTCATGAGTCTCCTTTCTCTGCAGTAGCACTTTCTTCGGATTCAAGTCTCTCGACGAGACTTTCCTTCTCAGTCGTTGTTTCAATCTTAATTGTCCAGGTAGTGGGACGTCATACCATCCTTCTAGCGACGGAAGGTTTAGGACCGGATGGTACGTCGACCCAAATGCTTTGGAAGGTGGTATCCTCCTAATCTGTAGTCCCGAAACAACGATAGGCGGACTAGCTTTCATCCTCTTATTCGGCTTTCTCGCAACGATAGCGAGTTCTATTCGCGGCCCAAGACGGGATTTGATCGGCACCCGCCCTATCCTTCTTAAAATTTCGATACGGGGCACCTTTCCTTTTTGCTAACTTCTCTATCAAAGTTTGCGGTCGAGCAAATGACGTAGTTACGGCCCTTTTCTTACGGCTATCGTTGTAATATACGGGGCGAGGCAATGCGGCGACAATCTTGCGAACATTTTCCTCATCCTCTGCGGCGGAAAGGGGATGGAATCTACTCCCTTCCAATAGGGGTGTATATTCGAGCAATGGTATGTATTCGGGTAGTGGTGTGTACTCGGGGATTTCTTCAAGAAAGCGACTTCGGCGACTACGGCCTTCACGGCAATCTTCCTACCTCTGTTTATTCTCTGAGTCCGTGTTAGGGGGGAACCCTTGAGTTGGACCCAATTTCAAAAACATAAGGTCTTGCACGGAAATCTGTACCCTCCACGGTAACATGCTCGTTACAAATTTGAACTTCCTTCCCTTTCAGTTTGGCGGAAGCCGGGGTAGGTGCAGAGACGACTAGACCAGTGGGGTAGAGATAACGGTCCTCCTTTGGACGAGTAGCATTCCACTCGAGTGGAACCCTTTGCAGGGGAGGAAACTCTTGAGTTAACTTAAGGTTGAACTCGATCAAAGGTCTCTCAGTTTCAGATACTTTGTTTGTCAGCGCGAAAAGGGTAACGTCGGCGATCTTGACATTTGTGTTCTCGAATCCTTGTCCAAACCGGATGATCCCATTGTCGGGCAGCTCATCCTTGTAAACGGCGAAGTCCGAGTCCATTGGTGAAGGAGAAAATCGGCTTTGGGGCTTCCATTTACGCAAGGTAGATTCGATTGTCGGTCCCAAGTTATGCTTCTTCTCATCGGGATGAAAAGAAAGGAATCGAAAGAGTCCGAACACATTCTTGTTCATGTATATTTGTTAAATGAGTCATTTATTAGAGGGTTTGTTTATTTAGAACGGAATGCTCGAAAGGTGTAGAGAAGGTAATGAATCGATTCGAGTTGGAAAGGAAAAGAAAGTCTTATGCGAAGACTTCTCGACTCGAAGGATCACTCCTAAACTAACATCTATCGGGGGTCTACCCCATCTCGGAAATGAGGTAAAAGGATCTCGAACCTCTCTGTTTAGGGGTGTCTAAACAGTGGCTCCTAAATCCGAGAGAATGTTGGGCTATACTCGTTCGAGGTAGAAATGAACATAGTATTCCAACGGAAAGAAGGGTAGTTTGATCCACTAGGGACATGGATACACTACCGATTTTTGAAAGCAGAACTATCTGATTAAAAATGGATTGAGGAATTTTCCCCAGCGGAGTCGCCAGAAATTGTCGGCATATTTTAGGGTTAAATGTGGTATTTTGAAAAGGGGTCGCCTAACAGAAATTGTCGGCGAATTTTTAATTTAATTTAAATAAATAATTTGAAAAGTAGTATTTGATTTTGAAAAATAATTTTTTAAATTTGAAGATTTTAAGATATGAAATCAAGCGATCTCACATCTCGAATAGTTTATATAAACGAGCACCGCACCACAAACCGTGTATACTATCCCGAAGAATAGACACACTCGCTTGATGATGGGGCTCGATTAAATAAACTAGGAGATTTGTGACATTCGTTTGGTCCGCGAACCAATTTTATAAGCCGACAAATTCCCCTGTTTAATATGAAAACATTAAACGAGGGTTTATATTACTCAGGTTCTTAAAATTCCCTATAAGGGAAAGCCACTATAGTTAATTACATCTTAAGTGATGGGAATCACCTAAGAAAACTCTCGATAATAATCGGTAGTTCCGCTCTCGAGAATTTCAAAGTTTAAGTTTTCGAGGATTGAATATTGGAATTTCAATAGGAATCTGGATCAAATTTGGAACATTTTATTTTGGGGATTCAAAGGAAGAAAGGAAGGAGAAATTACAGATTCGAAGCGAACTTCGGTAATTTCCCGACTATCCTATTGTTTGGCTTGAATTTAGGAAATTCCTAATGTTTATTTAATGTTTTGATCTTGCCAATTTTAATTAATTAGGACTTATATTTGTATGATGCGATCACACAAATAGCCTTGAAGATGTGAGGGTTTATGTCGTATCGGACGACTACCTCGGAATCCTAAGATCGGTTAGGGCTTAATTTGCAATGCAAATGCCTAACAAAAGGTTGAGGATTTATGTTACACTAGAGCAAACTACCTCGAAGTCCTATGGCTTGGTTATTTAATTCTAAGGAAAGTTTTCTTGAAGTAGACTCAGGTTTTTCTGATGACGATGGCCGTGCTGCCCACCATGCTCCGAGCTCCTTGTTGTTGCAGAGGTTTAGTTTTAGAAATCATAAATCAGGAGATGAGAGAAGTGTTTTGGTTTAAAGAAAATCTTAAAATCCAGGTGTTTTTTTTTTTTTAATATTTTAATTGAACAAATCTTAAAGTTGATTATAACAACATCGGTTAAGATCCCACGGTTCCATCCTTCGGCATCGTTATTTTTATCGGATTCACTTAGTCCGGATGAATTTGCTAAACTCAACTGAATGAGTTCCACACTTTCATTTAGACCGTGGGAAATCCTGTTAGCAACATGTAGGTTACATCATTCGAGGTATTCCCGATCTTCCAATAAGACGTTTTAATTTAGTTGTAGTTGTAGTTTTGTTGTTTTGTTTGTGATTAAATTTTGAGTTGTTTTATATTTTGAAATGTTGTGGCGGTGAATTTTATCTTGCAATGACTTTTAATTTAGTTTTTGGTTTCAGTTTTAGGGGCTATCCTAAAGGTGTGGGTTTTCATGCAACAGTTGTTTATCATACAAGAAAAACTAAGTGCGATGCGATTAAAATAAATTACAATAAGGTAAATTACAATAAAATAAAAGCGTACCTGGAGGGTCTTCCCGTCATCCCAAGCTGCACTTAAAACACAATTAGAATATTTAAGCATTTAAAGTGGATTCCTAGGTAAAGCTAAGGGAAGGGTTATGGTTTTCTACCAAGTTCCTAATCCTATAGCTAGTCATCTCCTATGACGTCTCAGGTTCTTGTATTTTGGTTTGAGGACGATTTTCTTCATCGGAGAACAATTAAGTTCAATTGTTCTTATAAATATCCTATCATGTCGAGGAAGTGCTTAAGACGAGTCTTAAACATCTTTTCAATATTTCTAGGATTATTTTAAGTCCAAGAGAATTTAATTATACAAATGAATTAATCGTCCAGGAGTTCAAGTTTATTATCTTGCTCGATGAACTAGGACATTTGAATATCTTATGAATGAAGTAACACTTCACTTAATACTCCATTTAGAAGTTATGACAAGAAGAGCTTTCGAGAGGCAAATGGATGTTCAAATGATTTATGATTTAACTTAATTTCAATTAATGGGCTTAAGTTTGGAATAGTGTTCAAGTTGTTTTATTTTTATTTTTGAATCCTTTATGTCTTAGGTGATGTTATTTTTAATTCAATTTAATTTAACTTTAATTTAATTTAATTTGGTTTAGTTTTGATTTTAATTTAATTTGATTTGATTTTAATTTTAACTTGATTCTATTATTTAATTTAATTTAATTCAATTTAATTTGATATGATTTAATTTAATTTAATTTAATTTGATTTTAATTTAATTTGATTTAATTCAATTTAATTTAATTTAATTTAATTTAATTTAATTTAATTTAATTTAATTTAATTTAATTTGATTTAATTTGATTTAATTTAATTTAATTTAATTTAATTTAATTTTTAATTTAATTTTATTTTTTAATTTTAATTTAATATTTTATTTTGAAAGGGTTTAATTTAAATAATTTAATTTTAATTCAATTTAATGATTAAGTCTTTTAGCATTTTAAATCTTAAATTTGAATTATCATTTTAATTAGGAATTAAATATTATTGAGATGATTAATTTAGAGATTCTTAAATTAAAGAACAAATTTCTTCCTAATAATATCCCTATTTTAATAATTCCAATTTTATTATTCCTCCAAATTTAATCGATTATTTAATTAAAGTTCATTTCAATTATTTTTAAATTGTTTAATAGGTTTCTACCCTTTAATTATTTAAATTTCAATCATCCAAGTCAGATTAGGATCAAATATTTTACTCTTTAATTTTATTAAGCTAAAGTTTTAATTAAAGATTAAAATTTTAATTACCATTTTGCCCTTCAAGCTTAATAATTTCATAACTCACTAAATTGAACTTAAATGAACTTGAAATTTTTATGTGACTTCACTCATATGTCAATAAAGACATGAGAGGAGAAAATGTGATTTTTCTGTATTTAATTTATTTATGTAATTATTTTTGGTGGAAAATAGGGATTTCCAAGAAAAATTTAATAATATAACTAAGGGAAAGTTTCTGTCCTTAAGAAAATTATGGAACATTCCTAATGACCAGAGGACCACTTGGACCAATTTTGGTGATTTTTTGAATTATATTCTTTTTATTATAATTATTTTGAGTTTTGGAGTATTAATTAATTTAAAAATAAAATAAAGATTGAAAAATGAATTTTATATTTTTCAAAAATCTTTCTGATATCAAGGAAATTAGAGAATCAATTTTTACAATTTTCTGATTTTTCTTTGATTTATTAGAATTATTTTAATGGGAATACTAGAAATATACATTTTTTTTAAATTTTAAAATTACCTTAGGGCTTTAAAATTTAATATCTCATCATAGAAACTTAAGAAAAATATGGGGTTTGTTCCTAAGTGATTAGAATTCAAAGTGTGACATTTTAGTGAATTTTATTATTTTTGTGATTTTTATTATTTTTTTTATTTATTAAAATATTAAAATAATGCAAAAATTTAACCTTTTTAGAAAATTGAAATTTTAATTTTCTTAAATTCCCCTAATATCAGAGAGGCTCCAAAACAAATTTGGTGAATTTTTGAAAAGCATTTTGAAAGTTATGAACTTTTAAAGTTTAAATTGGCTAAATGGCTTAATCAACCCATTCAGTAGGGCTAACCAAGTCCAATTGACTTCAAGTTTTTATGGTGGGTTCCTCTGATCCTAAAGGTCGTTGGAGAATTGATTTCAAGTCAATTTGGTGTATGATTAGCTCTAATTAATTAAGGACCTATTTTTGGTGTTTAAGCCAATTAGGGTTATTCCAAGTGAATTAATTGAAAACCTATTTTTCCTAGGGTCCTCTCGGTCATAAGAAACATCACCAAATTTTCCTAGAATTTATTTCACAACATGCTAATTATTGGATTTAAAATACTCAAAACAGTAACATGAATTTGAAAAATCAATAACTTCTCATAGGGATGGCCTCGACTTTGGAAAATTCGGGGAATGTTCCCAAATTCGGAGGCTTCAAAAGCCCTATGGCCTCATGTCATGGTGAATTTCCTATATGCATGGAGAATTAAAACAATGCAGAGGGTAAATAAATCATTAAAAATAAAATACTTGATGAAATTAAAAGATTTCTTTTTTACATTATTCTCCTCTGTTCACTGAGCAAGAGGGTATTTTTATTTTATTTTTCTGATTTTTCTACACAAAGTTATGCATTTTTGAAGTTTAGGGAATTAAATAAATAAGAAAATCCCTATTTTTCTATTTATCCGAATCGGCACCGCGTCAACCTTAGCATCTCCGAAGCGCCGCGTGGCGCTCTCGATTCGACGCCGCCATCCGACTCGGCGCTCCAGGGGCCCGCTCGTATCGTTTCGTCTCCTCATCCGGCGCGATCCTGGCCGTCCGTCCGCGCGTGTATGGAATGAACGGCATCCGTTCATCGTCCCCAAGCGTCCTCACTCGAGAGCCGTCTACACTAAAACCCTAAGAACTCACTCATTTCTCAACGGATTTTCGTGTTCTTATGCTCTATGGATTCGTCTTGAAGAGACGAATACATCTATACGGTGATCATGCATTGAAATTAAGGCATTTGAAATGGAGAATCTCCAGAAGCTCGGGATAAAGAGTTAGCTCATACCTTTGCTCAGAGAAGTGTGGCTTGATACGAGGGTTTGTCACCTTCGATTGGATCCCGCAAGCTCCGGATGAAGTTTCCTGGTCCGGTGAATTGCTCAGGTATGATTTCGACTAAGCTCGATCACAAAGCTTGGAGTACGAAACGGATGGGTGGCCTGGAGAGGGGGCTTTGCTGGTGGACTTCTTCCTTGGTACGGTGAAGGTGTAGGACCAATCAATTTGAGGATTGATCCACTGTGGAGAATTGTCCTGGTTTTGGGTGGAATTTTGGTCGAGAAATTGGGCTCCGTTGGTGGGGATTAGGGCAAATTGGCACCGGGGATCAAGCTCGCTCTAAGTATGGAGAATGATCCGGAGCAATTTTGGCGGAGTTTCGGTAAGGTCCGGTTCGCAGCACTTCATGGCCGAGAGGAGGTGATGTTTAAATAGGAGAGGGTGGAGGGCCTCCCGGGGGAGTTAGGGCTTGGGATCGGTGCTTAGGTCGAGGAAGAACGACCATGGTGGCCATTGGGCATGGGGCAACTCGGCGAGGTGGAATTCCAAAGTTTGGCTCCTCCCAAGGTCTCGGCCATGGTGTTTTCCGGCGACCCGGGCGGGTGGCCGGCGAGCATGGGTCACCCTCGGGTCCGAGTGGGTCGGGGGCTGGAGGTTTGTGCAGTCAATTGGCCATGGACATGTGTAAAGGGTTTGAATCAAAATGGAATGGGAAAGGGCTAGTTTTGGGGTCTAAATGGGTCAACCCTTGGTTTTCGGTTAGGTTCACCCTCCAAGGCCAATTTGGGATGAAGGGAAAGTCACTTGGATCAGCTTGATTAGTGGGGTCAAGTCACAATCCAAGTACAATTAAGCTTAAGCAAGAGTTAGGGGAAACATGGGAGTGGTTAATCACTCTTAAGAGAATCATTAAAGGGTCCCCTCTTCTTGCCATTTTGGGTATGGTGAAGTGTCCAAGGCTTTCATGGCTCACATGTGGCTCATGCATGACTTCATGGCTCACCTTTGGCTTGGAAAAAGCTAAGTCGACTTTCATGAAAGAGGTTTTTAGGAATTTTGGTAATTTAGGAGTGATTTGATGGGATTTGGCACATGGCTTGATTTGGAACCATTTGATGATTGATTTGAACTTAGAGATGATTTTAATTAAGGGTATGATGAGAAGAATTTGTCATATGGGCTTTAGCATGAAGTTTTGGGCTTTTAGGAAGGTTTAAGAAAGTGGGCTTTTGGTTTGAAAATAAATTTATGGATGGGAATTTTGTGAAGGATTGGGCCAAACAACTGTTGGGTTCAGTTCATGGATGTGTCATGAGTGATTTGAAGCAAGTTGGGAGTGATTTGGATTTGAATTGGGTTGAATTTGGGCTTCCTTGGTGAATGGGCCAATATAGGTCAAATTGGGCTAACTTGGGCCAATGTTGGGCTAGGGTTGAAATTGATGTAAAATAAATGTTGAGAAATGTTTATGGGAGTGTTTCAAAGAGGTTTTGGCTTTGGTTGGGTTTTAATTTTGGGGTTTGGGCTTATTTGGGTTAGGTTTGGGTTTAGGTCAAAATTGGGCCTTTTAGCTTTGGGTTGAATTTGAGTGGGGTTTGGGTCTAAATTTTGGGCAAATCATGTTAGCGTTTTGTTTGTGGGAATGTTAAGGAAGGTTTAGAAAAGATTTGGGGTTAATTGGAGTTGAATTGGGTTAGTTTGGGTTAGGTTTGGGTCATGGGTCCAAATTGGGCTTTAAGGCCAAAAGTGAAATTGGATCCAAATGTCAATCAAATTGGACTTGGATTTGGTCTAGATTGGTGTTGGGAATGTTGAATTGAAGTTTAGAATTGAATTTGACCAGAATTTTGGTCAATTGGGTAGGTTTGGTTTGACATTGGGTTCACTTAGGGCTAAAAATGGGTCAAATTGGGGATTTTGATAAAAGTGGGGTAAATTGACAAAATTGGCCCATGGTGTAGTTGAAAAAAATGAAATTAGGAATATTTGGGATTTTTTGAAATTTTCTGGGAATTTTCAGAATTTTTGGATTTTTTGGCTAAGAGGAGTATTTGGGTATTTGGAGGGTATTGGGAGGTATTTTTGGAATTTTTGGTATTTTTGGGTATGGATGATCAATTTAAGTAATGTGGGAATTTTTGGGATTGATTTTGAGGAATTTTGGGTAATTTAGGTGATTTTGCAAATTTTGGGTGGTTTCAAGGGTTTTGGGTAGAGGTTAAGCGGGTGTAGGGTCCGGGGGTCAAAATTGAAAATTTGCAAAATTGAAGATTAGGTGAATGTAAGTGGAATGAAATCATTTTGGTTGAGCCATGAAGCCATATCAAGCCCACATGAGCCATGAAGGGACTCATTTGAGGCATCCACTATGTTGTTCCTAACCTCTTAGCAAGGGCTTAGGGGTTAAGGACCATCCATGTGAATCACCTTCATGAGTCAGGAGATCAAGTTGGGTATGGGTGTGATTTTAGGAGGTGTGTGAAAGTGTAGTGTATAAATGTAGTGTATGTGTAAATCAGCCCTCACCAGACCAGGCCACCCAGGGCAGTCCTAAGGCCAAAGAGTCCTATAGGAACTCATCCTTTAAACTTCCACATTTTATTTCAACCCTCTAGGTGATTAGGGGTCTACGATCGAGTTTGTGGAGTTTGCGGGGAGTTAAGAAGTGGTTTGAAATTTCTAAAGGGTGGGTTCCACTTCTAGTCCTCTAAGATTAGTCAAAGGAAAAGCCTAAGGCTAGATCCTAAGTACTAAAGAGAAGAAGAGGAGACCTCATCAAAAATGAGGTCAACACAGCTCAACTGATATTTGATATATGGATAATTCTGGTTGTGAAAGCATGTCACCTACAATATGACCTCTCGATGTCCTTGCTCAAAATAATATAACCAGAAATTTATCGTCTCCTGTAACAGATATGCTTCGTAGATTGATCTTTTAAGATGTGCTTTATTCTTAACCATTATTTTATTTTATTTAAATCTATGCAACAAAGATATTTTACATTGAATATATTGGTATTTTAGTATGAAATAAAATATAAATCACAACTATATGCATCATGAATATGTACCCCTCGAAGGGATACATCCATATATACTGCACCAGACACCCCAATATAGCCTCGTAACATATATGTATAGGCATATGCTCCATAGAGTTGAAGAAACTAGGAAGAAATATCCACTCAAGCATACATAATAATAGGGTAATACTCACAACTAGATGTCTCAACGAGTCAATATTCAATTTCTACACACAACTCTCAGAAGAATATACTAACTTCGATCAGAAGATTAAGCATTCGCTTCGACAATGCATGAAATACAATAGATAATAAAAACTACAGAAATATATGACAGTCACAATTCTTCATGGCAAATACCTTACTCATTCCCAAGTCAATACAAAGACTCTAATTTGACATAAAGCAACTGGGAAACTTTAGAGAATTCACCCAATCAAATATTGTCCTCTATTGATCTGGTATAAGACAATATGCATCTTTGGGCTTTACCAATTACCTCTACTTGTCTCATGAAGTTCCAATGTCCTCTTTTCTAAACACTCTTTTAGGTTTATTCTATCTTTCACATTATCGTTTATCTTACGCTCGATATCCTTCACTGTATTGAACATGTTATCAAAAAATTCTTCTCAATATGCATAACATCGAGATTATCTCTTATTAGATTAGTCTTCAAGTATGAAAGATCCCATAATATACCGCGCTTATTCCATTTGTGTGTGACACCAAAATTAGGAAGATCAGTAGAAGCTAAATCTGGTCTCTTGGTGATCTTCGATACTTCACTGATCATCTGCAATATTTTGACTCCAGTAATCTCGAGTGTGGACTTAATCTCTCAACCCTATTATTTAATAATGCATCTCTGTTTCTTCTAAATGGTTAATCACAATGAAGAAATCTTCGGTGGTAGTCAAACAAGCTATTTTCCTGTGATATTTTAGAGTAAATGTCTTCGATATATCCATGCAGTGAGGACAAACCAATTTCCTAACTGTGCTCCAATAAGCTAGCATCCCATAGGCCAAAAAAATACTAATTGTCCACATAAGAACCGCTCTTAGTTGAAAAATTGGTTTCATAGTGATCTCATACGTAAGCACACCCATCTCTCATAACATTTGAAGCACTTCAATTAAAGACTATAAGTAGACTTCAATTTTTTTTTGGGCTATGTGGACATAATATGATGAATGTCAGAAATAAGAATGGCAAGGTCAAGTACATATCAGGGAAGCAAATTGTACAGTGTAATGATCACTGCCCAACATGAGTACGAGATTGCAGTGTGACTGTACGGGGTGAAACCATCTACACATAACCCAAGTCTAACATTGCATGCTTCAGCTTCAATGTTTGGGTAAGTACGATCAAAATTTCTCCATGTCTCACCATGTGACGAATGACACATCGAGTTAGCATCAATGGATATAGTATTTTGCCAAGTCATGTGAGGAGTTGTACACATGGAAGCAAACAATCTCTAAAGCTGAGGTATGAGAAGAAACAAAAGAAACACTAGTATGGAGTATTTTTCTGATTTTTAATCCTTCGAGCCCTTTGCTTAAATCTATTAGGACAAAAAAGTTGATAAATTATCTTTAGTGCATCGGCCTTGTAATATATCATGCAGCTATTAACACAACAATCGATCTTCAGACATTGTAACCCTAACTGCGAAACTAACCTTGTAGTTCAATATAAGTCATCCAACACCAATTTCTATGCAGAGTTCATATTTTTCAATAATGTTGTTACCTGATTGAATGCTTCTCTTGGCATGTTCAAATTAGATTTGATATCAACTTTCTTAGTGTCACTGATAACTTTGTATGCATAGCGCAACCATCCCATAAAGGTTGTTGTGTAGTGTTCAATAAGTCAAAAAATGGTTGTGATTCTTTGTTCGGTGTTTCAGGTTCGTGTTGAACTCTCTCAACAAAGTGAGTTCTTTGAGTATCATGAATAATTTCTTCATATGTGTCAGAATGAAATTTCTCGGCATGAGGGGCATAACTTGTCGAGGCACCTCCTTACTTAAAACTAAACTTCAAGTTCTTACTTACCATATACAATTCGATATAAATATTTATGTTTTAAATCTATACGGTAAAGATCTAACTTAACTTTTTCGAGTAACAGAAACACTTGATTTTTGTGCTTCACATAAGGACATCGAAACTTAACCTTCGAATATATGGGCAATTGCGATGCCACCTGCACTAGTTCCTCAACGCCACTCAAGAACTCATCTGTGAATCCTTTTCGCCATGGATATAATCTGTTATACATTCAAGCTCTTAAATTGTGAATATCCATCTACAATATACATGTAGCTTTACAAATTAGTGCGGTTATTACGAAAATAAAAATTAGTCAATACTAATCAATATGTATAGTGGATGATTATGTTTAGTGATTTGTGGGAGCTAATTCTTATCGAAGAAAATGATCACAAGAACCTCTTTTAAGTAGCTCATTTCATCAGGTGAAGTCGACACTACTTGGTCAATCATATATATGACACTCCTTTGAAGTGGTTTATTATTTAAACAATAAACTAATGCATTCCTCCACTTCAACCAACCAACATGAATTCTACTAATAACATTTCCAGTAAGACCAGATGCACTCATCCAGTACAACCAACCAACTTGAATTCTACTAATAACATCATGATATATATCATGATCACTTTGAACAATACACCCGATTGAAGCATGCATTCCTCCACTTCAACCAACCAACTCTAATTCTACTAATAACAATATCCTTATATCACCATCACTTTAACAATAGACCTGATGCATTCCTCCACTTCAACCAATTAATGAGAATTCTACCAATAACATCTTCCTAATGTATTTACATGTCTACCACACACACACACACACACACACACCTAACACCTAAATGAACTCTTACATATATACATACCAAATACTGAAACTTCAATTTTTACATAACAATACATATGGATGCATTTCATACATATCACTCAATTCTTATGCATATACCCACCTACTGCCTAAACTTCAATTTTTACATGCATACCACATATAAGTGAAAATATTGGCACGAATAGACTTACCTTCTTCAATGCTTCATGATAATAACGGAGCAGAAGGATGAGAAATACGAGAGTTTCAGTTGTCTCTGTAAGTGTGAATTGATCATTACCCTCTCAGCTAACACTAATGGAGACTGTATCACAAAGCTTCTTTCAGGAAGGCGATGGTTTTGAGCGAAACTGAAAGAGAGATGGAAAGGGGATAAGGGAAGTTTCAGGTAGAAGGGCAAATCGGGAGAGGCGCGGAACCTTAAATGAAATTTAGGCGGGCTGGATAAATATGTCAGGTCATTTGCATTGGAATTCTGTCTAATTTGCGTCATAATTAGTTCGACGCTAACAAGTAAAGTTTTTTGCATCTCTTTGTTAGATGCAAAATCAACGTAAAATCCTTCACATTCAAATTTAATTTCACTGTATTCATATTGCTTTTGCCATCGATTGGACGTAATTTAGACAAAAAATATGCCGTAAATATCAAAATTTATCATTCGTCACAAATTCGCCACTAATATTTGCATCAGAAAAATCCAACGCAAATATCAGGCGCTAATTACATCTCTTATAGTGTAATTAGGTAAATATTAAATTCAATTAAATTCCGATAAAATGTTTGATTATTTATTATAATGTTTAAGGATTTATATAATTATCAAATAATGAAAAATAAAATCATTATTAATTTAATTAACTATCTCAACTAATTATTAATTAATAAAATTTAAAGAAAATTCAAGAATATTTTAATTTACTGAAATTCAATTTATGTATAAATACACACAACTGATGGACTCCTTGATTGACAAAATATGTAAGACCCCCGAGGTCCCAAGCTCGAGACTTGCCTTGGACAGCATAAAGGTGTATCACAAATGCACTTTGTGATCCATATTTTAATTTTGATTTAATTAATTGAATTATAAATAACGAAAAATTTATATTCTGATAATTGCTTAGTCAATACTAATATCATTAAAATATGAATGCTCTATCATCTCCTCAAAATTTTGAGAAACTAACCAACTAGGCATTCACGAGTAGCCACAGAAAACATTGATGTGAGAGGAAGAGGAGAAACAGGAGTTAGGTTGGGAGCTTGCTTTGAAGGCATTGACATGATCGTGGTAATTCTCACTGAAAAGGCATCTGAATGAAGCATCTGCCCCAACCCGAAACCTCAACGAAGAAGAAACAAAGGTAATCTTTGTCTAAATCATGCAGCTTCGCCTACCAATGATATTCACTAAATATTGTGCTTTAAGGGGTTGTTTGATTGCAAGTAGGAGTTCATTTAATTATGATTTAAAAAACCTTGTGAATCCGAATTTATCAAATTTTGAGGGCTTTAAATCCTAAAATTTATTTGTCACGTTAGTAAGTAAATCTTAATAAATCATAAGAAACTGTTTGAAAGCTTTAGAAATATTTGACAGAAAGTAACATCAAATGATAAATATTAAAAAAACAAAAATTATAAATGAGCATCTAAATCCACAAAGCGTATACAAAATGGGAATTTAAATTAATTGATAATTAATTAAATTAATTAAAAAATAATAAATTTTTATGAACTAACTACTTTTATTAAGCAATAATTTAATATTAATTAATTATCAATTATATATATTAAAAATTTCTAAGAATTTCATTAAAATAATTTAAAATTTGAAATACAGCTTTATTCATTAATTAACTATGAAAAAATTACATTTAAATTTATCTAATTATAATTAATTTTTTAATATATAAATTAATTATTAATTACTAATTATTAGTTATTAATAATTAATCAATTAAATTTTTAAAATTAACTTAAATAATATATATATATATATATATATATATATATATATATATATATATAAAACGAAGACGCATCCCCTCTCCCCCTCTTTGCCGTAGGCATCACCTACATCCCCCCTTCCCAAAAGACTCGCTGATGTCCCTCTCCCTCCCGACACAATCGCCATTAGAGCTAGCTGGGAAGGCATCGAAGGGCTCGTGACATAAAGCGAACACAGAAACTCCCAATCTTTCTCATCCTTTCACTCCGCTCCTGCCAGAAACCATTGACAAAGGTGAGCATGTTCGCGCCATTCTTCCTATTCACTTGTCGCGGATTTACTAATAAATCTGCCGATTCACAGAAGGATTTAGTAAATCCCGGATTTACGATGAATTCGGCGTCATTTTGGGATTTAGGGGTGCTCAGGATTTACGGAGGCATTTTTTTGCCGTTTGGCAGAATTAATCTTAAACCCTGCATAAATCCTGCATAAACCCTGCTACCAAACAGTAGGCAAAACAGATGAGAAATGGCATTTCGGATTGTACGGGATTTAATGTTGTCATTTTTCTGTTTGGTAGGATTTAGATTAAATCCTGTTTAATTCATACAATCGCCATTATAGCTATTTGGGAAGGCAACGACTGGAGCGCGACTTACAGAGACCCTCGAAACTCTCATCTTCCTCATCCTTCCGCTCCGCGCCAACCAGAAACCGTTGAGGAAGGTAAGCCCTTCTTCCTCTTACTTCGTCCCCAGTTTACTAGATCCGCTGATTCAGAAGAGTTTGGGGTGTTTGGTCGACTAATTTAAGGTGAATTTACGTCCGAATTTAACATAAATCCACCAAATATTTCTTTTCGTCCGTCAAATCTCTCCTCCCATTTAAATCCAAAAATTTCACCGGCCTTATTAAATTAGGACCGGGGGAGGAGGTGGATTCAAGGACCGCGTGCGATATATCACTCCCACTCTCCCGGTTTCGCCCAAAACCGTCGCCTTCGTCAACAAACCCTCGCAATATAGTCCCTGTTAGAGATATTAGGGAAGGCCAGTAGGGGATCGCTGCGTACAGAGACCACCGATACTCCAATCTTTTTCATCCTTCCGCTCCGATCCTACCAGAAACCATCGAGGAAGGTAAGCCTTTTCGCTCCACCCTTCGGTTAGAAGCTTAGAATCGCAATGTATATATAGAAGATCCTCAATTGGATCAAAGAATTGTGATTCCTATCATGCTGAAAAGCGAATGATGAACGATGCTGGAGAACGATCAGACTCTAAGAAGGCCGGGAAAGAAAGCGAGCCAATGCTAAAAACAAGAGCATGTCACGGTGCGCTGCTACTGGGATACAAACTCTTTTTGGATCGTCGCGAATACTTTTCAATGCCATATCTGCTTATTTAAGCATCTCATTCATTTATACATATATTATACAGAAGAGATACTGTTTATCGGAACCTGAGATTGATGATTGCTGTTGGCTCGCGCTAAATCCAACTCCCTGCAATAAATTAAAGTCATGTGATTGTGATTTATGAATATAAGTCGAAAACATGCGAGAAATTTGTTTTATGTACAGTAGATTTGTGTGATTTGAAGGAGGAATCAGAATCAGCTCCCGGGCAGGTGCTTGCAAGGGAAAATGGAAGACAGCAAATCTGTTGTTGCTGCTGCTCGCTGATTGGAACAACCATCGGTTTCCCAAAAAACGATCCCCCGTTGCTGATCTGTTGCTGCCCACCGATGCAGGTAAGATCCCATTGGAATTTTTGTATGAATATACGGAAGATATAATATCCAATGCCATTTCTGCTTATTTAAGCAGCTCATTCACATGTTTAGCTAAGATCTCAAGCTGATTCATTCCTCCTCACTCCATCTTCAATGCCTCCCTTAATTTCCATCAGCAAATTCCACGAGTCTATCCATATTCAAAGAAACTTAGCTTCCCACGGATTTGAGCTTCTAAAGACTTCTACAGTATGAAGAACGAAGGAGGAAAGCCTATACAGCTCCATGATATGTGTGAGAAGAATATATATGGAATATAGATTTTTATCATAGAAATATATTATCAATTAATCTAGCGAATTTGTTAAATCCTAAAACAAATGCCAAACTTAAATTGCGGATTTAATTGGATTTAACGGAAATAATACCAAACATAAACTTTGGATTTAAAATAACTAGATTTAATAAATCTGGATTTACTGTATATAGTGAATCCTACTTGAGTTAAATCCAAGAAGCAGCCAAATAGACTCTCGGTTTCTGGTAGGGGTGGAGCGGAAGGATGAGAAATATCCCGTAAATATTACTCAACGGTTTATCAGTATTCACAGGATTTAGTATTATTATAATGAAAAAGCGGAATGGTAATATGAGGATCTGTGTTAACTTCATAAAATTCGACATCATCTAGTTCTGCAAACTTCTAGGGCTTTCATTTTCCTTTAGTAGCTTTAAGAATGATAATATTTAGTTTTTGCGGATGTATTTTTTTTGAAAACTTTCTTATAAATCCTAAAATTATATTTGACTGTTAGGTTCTATTGTTTTATAATTTTTGTAAGTAGGAAAAACTTGTATCTTGGCTGATTGGTTTCTTTCTTTATTGGCCTTTATTGGACTTTGGTTCTTTGTATATATTTATGATTTGATTTAGTTTAACTCAGATTATAATTCATTTTTATTGTGTTGCAAGAGTTTTTTTGTTGCTATTTTATTAGAAAAGGTCAAGATGTTTACAAATTATTATTATTTATGAGAAAAATTCGTCTTGCGCCATAAATAATAATAATAATAATAATAATAATAATAATAATAAACTTTTTTCATGAATAAGTGTGGGGTAATCTCATTTTCTTGGTGTTCATTAGCTTGTATTCTTGCCTGTAACAATTTTTAGAATCCAAAATTTATATTTTATTTAGAGTATTCAAAGCATACTTTGACTAACACTTTTTTCTGTTAGAGTTTCGTATTTATTTCAGAGTGGTCAAGGTTCATTTGACTAATTGATTTTTCTTGCAGGGAGTTCATCAACTAGACTACAGCGGAGAACATTTTCTGGATCAAAGGAATCCATTTTTGAAGAATGGCTTCTTCATCGACATTTGCAATTGCTCAGGTGTCAAATTCCTCTACTTCCACAGCTTCAGCACCACAACTAATTCATTCAGTTACAGTTGTTGAATCTTCACCTCCCACAGCATCACCATCTCCACCTTCACTCAGCCCTCCCCCTCCATCTTTTAAGTCTTCTCCACCACCGTCATCATCTAGCGGGTCACCTCATCAACCTCCACCATCACCTCAAGATGAACCTGTATCTCTAGCACCACCATTGCAGACAGTCACTACTATACCTTCATCCCTTGCCTCCAATTTCGGCTCACCTAAGGCCAAGCATAATGTTCATGTAAATGTGCAATTCATTGCTGGCGTTGCAGTTGGTGTTGGGTTGTTTTTTGTTTTGATGACCATTTTGTGCATCTGTTTCTGCAAGAAAAAGAAAAAACCACACAACTCAATGAAGTACTATGCTGATCCATCTGGACTTAAAGGTTTCTTGATTTATTTACATTAGCAAGCTGATTCATTTTGGAATGTTGTGGATTTTTGGTAACGTTAATATATTATTTTAAATATTATGAAAACTTTTTGATTGAATTATCTCTGACTTCTCATATCAATTTCTTTAAAATTGGGTTGCAAGGTTTCCTTTTAACCTGTTGAAGGAAAAATTTTAGCATAGATTATCCATAGACCTATTATAAGCTATTGAAGTAATGTTGTTGAGATGAATTTCTTCAGATCCACCTAGATTTAATATTTGTAATTGATTTTTTTTTTTCATTTTTTTATCTGTAATTGGTTTTGTGCCCATCTTATATTTGTAATGGTCTTGGGCTCACCTAATAAAATATGAGATCGAATTAGATTCTTTGAAAAAATGATCCTTTGATAACAGACAATAATTCTAGCTAACAATCATATCATTCTTTACTATGAAAATATAAAGTGAGATTGTTCCCCAGTTCCATTAGTTCAGTGAATGGGGCTATCAATTTTTTTTTTCGTTGAAGTAGTCTAAAATAACACTGCCGTTGCCGGTCCCAAGCCCGGATGTGAAAAGTGGAGGGTTGCGTTAGGTAGTCGACAGCCAGCGTAAAACTTGTCGAAAAAAATCATGACACAAATCCTTTTGATCATTGTGTAAGTGTTAGGGGCGTCCCTGGAGACGACGCAGCGTATGGCTTCGAATACGAGTGGAAAGTGTGCAGAGGCCGCTGTACACCGCGCCGGGTGTAGTGTCAAGTAAGCAGGGTTCCCACATTACGGACGGATGCGGGTAAAGAAGTTAGTCCATGATACTTAGTATTAGGATAGGATCCCGGAATATAGGTACTCTCAATGGTAAACTAATGGAATTGGTCGATATTATGATCCATAGAAAGATAAATATCATATGTATTCAAGAAACTAAATGGGTTGGAGAAAAGCTAAGGAGATTGATAACTTAGGTTTTAAATTACAGTATTCAGTAAGAGTCGTACTAGAAATGGTAGTAGGTGTAATTATAGATAAGAGTTTGAAAGATAATGTTGTCAAAATTAATAGAGTTGGAGATAGAATTATAGCGACTTAAGATTATTATCGATACTTAAGATTTTTAATATTATAAGTCATTTATGCTTCCCTGAATTGGTTTAAATATAGTATCTAAAGATAAATTCTGAATGATAATACACTCGATACCCCTTAAAGAAAAATTTTTATTGGAGGAGATTTAAATGGACATGTCGGTAGAGTGGTAGAAGATTTCGAAATATTCATTAGTTAGCTACGGTTATGGAGCGATTAATGAAGAAGGTAGAGCCATTTTAGATTTTGCTTTAGCAGTATGATATGATTATTACTAATACTTTATTCGAAAAAGAGATGAGCGATCTTATTACTTATAAGAATGGATCTAATAAAACACAAATCGATTATTTTCTTATGAGAAGAAGAGATCGTCGAGATCGTAAGGATTGTAAGGTTATTCCTATCGAGCAATTAAGTATCTAACATCGTTTATTAGTTCTAGATTTTAAGATGAAGAGTTGTAAAATAAAGAATACTAGGATTCAACATCGTAGAATAAGATGTGGAGCACCTAAAAGACACAAATAAAATTATTTTTATGAGTAAAATTCAAGATTTAAATATTTGGGATGTTCGTGAAGATGCGAATGTTATGTGGGATAAATTAACTCATACTATTAAACAATTGGCTAAAGATGATTTGGAGAATCAAAAGAAAAAGTTTCATAAATAAAAATAGTTGGTGGTGGAATAATAACGTGCAAGAAAAGATAAAATATAAGAAGTTATGTTATAAAAATTGGTTTAAATGTAAAAGCGTAGAAGCGAGAAAAATATAAAACGACGCACAGGGAGTGTAAAAGAATAATCTCGTGACGCTAAAAATTCGCTTTTAGTGATGCTTTATAACATGTTAGATACTTAGGAAGGTGAAAATTATATGTATAAACTAGCGAAACAAAGAGAAAAGAAAAGTAAAGATTTAACTCAAGTAAAGTGTATTAAAGATGAAAATCGAAAAGTGTTTTTCTTAGAAAAAGATATTCAACATAGGTGAGGTGAGTTATTTTGATAAACTTTTTAATGATGATGCTTGAAAGTACTGATTGACCTTAGTGATCTTAATATCGTTAATAATAATAAAACTTTTCATTTTTACCGTCGCATTAGTAAAAAGAAGTCGATGAGGCTTTAAAGAAAACCAATGGGGAAAGTACGTAGGACTCGATGATATCCCAATTGAAGTGTGGAAATGTTTAGGTGATTTGGGGGTTTTGTTGGCTTACTAAACTTTTTAATATTATTTTAAAAACTAAAATGATGTCTGAGGAGTGGAGAAAGAGCATTTTGGTCCCCATTTTTAAGAATAAAGGAGATGCACAAGAGTGTGCAAATTATAGAGGAATTAAATTGATGTGTCATACTTTAAAATTATGAGAGAGGGTAATCGAACATAGGTTAAGACGTATTACGAAGATTTCTCATATTCAATTTGGATTTATGCCGGCGAGTCTACCATGGAAGCTATACATTTATTGAGAGGTTTGATGGAGAAGTACAGAGATAATAAGAATGATCTACATTTGATTTTTATCGATTTAGAAAAAGCTTACGATAAGGTTCCTAGAGATGTTCTTTGGAGAGTCCTCGAGAAGAAAGGTGTCGATATGACTTATATTCAAGTCATTAAAGATATGTATGCTAGAGCCGTTACATGTGTTCGAATCGAAGGAGGATCGACCAAGTATTTTACTATTTCGTTGGTTTACATCAAGGATCGGCTTTAAGCCCATATCTTTTCGCTTTATTTATGGATGGTCTTATCGGGCATTTACAAGAGGATGTACCTTGGTGTATGCTTTTTGCCGATGATATCCTCCTCGTGGATAAGACAAGAGAAAAGTCCGGGAAAAACTTGAATTATGGAGGTCTACATTGGAGTCTAAAGGTCTTCGTTTGAGTAGAACTAAAGCCGAATACATCGAATGTAATTTTAGTAATAGTAGGTCTAGTGACGACGAGTGTAACTTTGGGTGATCAAATTATTAAAAGGTGTGAACGATTTAGATATCTCGGGTCCATTGTTCAAAGCGATGGTGATATAGATGGGGATGTTAATAGTAGAATTCGAGTTGGTTGGTTGAAGTGGAGGAATGCGTCCGGCCTATTGTGTGATAGAAAAGTACCGCTTAGACCGAAAGGAAAATTTTATAAGATGGTGGTGAGACCTTCAATGCTCTATGGTGCTGAATGTCGGTCTTTAAAAGAGAAGCATAATGTTAAGTTAAGTGTCAGCGAGATGAGAATGATTAGGTGGATGAGTGGCTTTATGCTTAGAGACAAAATGCGAAATGAATATATCCGTAAAAGGGTTGGAGTTGCACCAGTCGACGGATAAAATTAGAGAGAGTCGCCTTAGATGGTTTGGTCACATTAAACGTCGACCACCCGATGATCCGATTAGGAGAGTAGATGTTTTAAATACAACTTGTGTTAAGAAAGGCAGAGGCGGACCTAGGAAAACTCGGGCTTATTGCATAAAAAATGATCTTAATTTATTAGAATTAAACGAAAATTCGACGCTAAATAGGACGCAATGGAGAAAAAGGATTCATGTAGCCGACCCACTTAGTGGGATTAAGGGCTTGTTTGGAAGCATGTATCTTTGCTCAACTTTTGATATGCATTCGCTGTCTTGTGAAGACATACGGTGAAGCAATTGCGGAAAGCTGCTTGTCTGTTTGTTTCAATTGTGGGAAAACAATATGAAGCGAAAAACGACTGATCGCACTCGTTTATTGATAGTTCGTTTTAATATTTCAATATATTTATGTAGGATCAATTATTCGAAAGTGGAATAAATTTTTTTTGAAAAATTTTATATTTAAATATACAAGTTAATAAATTTAAATTAGAATTTTTTATTTTTATATTTTTAATATATATTTTCTATATATAGTGAATTATCGATTCAATTCAATAATTCACTATATAAGTTAAATTGTTTAAGTATATTAACAAAATATTTACGAGCATCGGTATATCTTAATTTAATTTAAAAATAAAATATTAACGAACTTCGTTATCTTTTAAATTTAATAAATTATATATATATATATATTAAAAATTTTATAATTTAAAAAGGTTGTTCGTATTAATAAAACATTTACGAGCTTTATAAAATATTTTAAATAGATTGTTCAAATTATATTAAAAATTTAATAACACAAAGAATAGAAGCGATTGCAAATCTCAAAATAGTCAGTAGAGTTCTACAAGAAACATATACTCCTCTCAAACACGTAAGAATGAAGAAGTAGAGAATAAAAACCGAATAACTATTCCAACAACAACCAACAATATAATGATGTTCTCGGAATCAGTAACTCTCGTTTCACCTGCGTCTTCGTTAGTGGCTAGTACACTCCCGACGTCGGACTCGTGAAAATCCAGTAAACTATCCGCCCATCGAAAGAAACGACACCGATCCGGAATGTCTCGAGGACGAGCATAAAACTTTCGTCTAAAGCCTATGCTGGATGACGTGATGTCAAAGAGATGCTCGCAACCTACGGCTGACATAAGAATCGGGGAGAGGTAATCGACGTGTTGGAGCTCATTTTTACTCGAAATGCAAAGACATATGCGACTTAATTAGTTTGAGTGTCAAATGGTCAAACAAAATGAAAAGAATCAATCTAGTGTGTAAAATTAGTAAATAATGCGAAGTAAAGTGCTTCGAAAGAATGTAAAAGATCGACATCAGACCGCAGAAAACACTCACTCTCCAACTAACAATCGAGTAATGTCTCGCTCAAGTGCTACGCTATTTCATTTGCACCCTCCCCTTCTTCATGACAGATTGGTGCACTATCGTCATCCTCCCGTGGTCGAGACGGTTCAATGCGGTCCTGTAAACCGTCGATCAGTAAGAACCTCGTCAAAATCAACATCGGCCCGAGTTGGATGCCGCCTCGATATAGTTATGCAGGCCGTAGTTGCCAACACTATCCGCACCTGTTTGGGGAACGGATAAGGAGGCATATCCCGAAGAATGACCCACTTCTTCCAAACTCCGAATGTTCTCTCAATAACGCCTCTCGAGGACGAATGTCTCTTATTAAACAACTCCTTTCTAAATTCTCGTGCGATTACTTAAATTCTTTCAAAATCCGGAACGTGATATCTTGTATCGGGATAGGGTTTAAGATACTCCTCTGCATATGGTAGAATAGCAGCATCTACCAAATAATACTTCCTCGTAATGATAGAAAGTATAAGTTAGGTATATGACCAAAAACATCAACTTTTAATATTATAAATGACCTTACCGGTGATGAGTGAGGAAATTATACTTCGGCTTTCTAGAAGCAACTTTAAAGAGTCTATCGTCATGTGCGCCGCCCCTCCCATCCGACCAATACAAATGTAAAGCACATGTCGAAATCACAAACGACCATAATATTCCGAGTTGTTCTACCGTAACGACCGATAAAAGCTACTTTCTCGTTATCCAAGCACTACCGCATGAACGTGCGTTCCATCTATCGACGCCGATGCAATCCTTATGAAAAAAGTAATCATATCAATATCGCAATCCATTCTATTAAAAAATTGTTGTACTTAACATTCGTACCTCAAATACTGGCATGTATCGTTCATCATTAAGAATCTCGTCGTGGTCCTCGCAAAAGTTGGATCAGTTGGTTTTAGCATATTATTCGCTAAACCGACAAGAAAGCCAAACCAACCGAGAAATATCGGCTAATTGTTTCCGACGAATGCTTGGAAGCGTTCCATGGCTCCCTCATCGACTCGTTCCGTGACGATATGAATAGTGTGATGTCAAGTACTTTACTGATCCGTTGTCCTCGTAAGACCTACGAAGTCCATGAGATGTTCTTAGTCAACTAGAAGATCTCGAAAACCTCTACGTGACATTCGGAAGATATTACGAAATCTCGTCGGTGTCCCGAAATCATTTCACCCATCCAATTTTCTTCAACCCGGAACTGAAGTGTAATGAGGTTCACGATCGACGTATGTATTATAAGTATTGCGAAGATTATATTTATCGTCGCGTTTCTCTTACTTGGCGTCTGACCTCCTCCTGATTCATGACACGTATAAACCGCACCTTTCAAAGAAAAACGTTACTCTCATATAAATCAAGTAATGACTAGCGAAAGCAAATGAACGAACTACATTAAGAAGGAAATAACTCAAACATTCAAATATAAATTGTCCCGACAACATCGCTAACAACAATAACGAAAGATGAAATTAAAGCAACACTTCCATATCATATCACAGGAGTACGCTCGGTCAAAATAATAAATGAATGTAGTCTAAGCGTAGCTCTCTATCAACCGCAATGAAAAAGTCTCGGTGGAGAGAGTCCCGGAGGAGGTCGATAAGCAAAGAAGAAAAGATCACGATTCCCTATAATCTCCGGGTCTTTCTTTAGAAGCCTAACAACCTCCTGGATAGCTTTTTGAACTCTATGTGGAGCATCATCTCGCCGATTCCACAAGTAATGATAGCCGCTCTTTTATACTTCCAACGATAGTTTTCCTCTTCTTATCGATCCGGGGCCGCTTGTTCGGTTTGTAGATCGCATTTCGGCTTGATCGTATGTGCGCAGCTTCGCTGAATCGTTTGAAAGTTCTACGACGCTCCTCGGGGTTGTATCAACCATTGTTCGGCTAGGTGCAACCGCGTATTTCCTCGCGCTATTGTCCCACCAAACATTCGATCGAGTTTCTCCTCGAATTCCGGTTCTATCCCACTTGTTTTGAACTTCTCGCCGCAGGATAAATCCGTAAGAATAAATAATTTTTATTAGAAGTGGTGCAAACATAAGCAAAACTAATTCAATAATGTCTTACCGCTAAACTTTCAGATTTCACCATTCTTCCGTAGCGACGAATAGTTCACTTCGACGGATCCTACCAAGCCGTCGATCCTTGTTTTAGGTCCTTCCAAAGTTTCAATTTTTTCTTTAGTTGGTCTCATTTATTTTTAAGTCTGCATTGTCAGTAATCCCTCGCTCGCTGCCTTCCTAAAATTTGTTCATTATATTTTGCTAAATCTTCTCATTGAACAAAGAGTTTGGTCTATTGCTTCTTTCGATTTCCGTTATCGCAAACATCGCGAAAATTAATTTTATGTCCTTCTCCCAAAGTCACAGGAGTGCGCAACTTCTTTATTCTTATTCGCCATACTAATAATAGGAGACAAGTTCGATAATATCTTCAAATATGAAATAAATCAACATACATATGAAAGTCTTGTCTAATGTGCTTTTAATTGCGAAATAATAAATTTTAAAAGCTACTAAGGTAAAAGAACACGAAATTTACGTGGTTCGGTCAAATTGACCTACGTCCACTGGAAAGCGAGTATTATATTTTCATTAATGAAACTTTTGAACATTTACATAGACTTTTACAAACAAATTCTAAACAACCAAACCCTTCTAAACATTTACATAGCTTTTACACTGCACTACACAACAGTGCACTACACTGCACTACACAATTCGGCACTGCACTTCACTACACAAATGTTCACTGCACAATTTCACTACAATGCACTGCACAACACAATTTGCACCGCACCGCACATTCCACAAAATTCGGTCAAATGCGTGCACTACACAACACTTATGCACCGCACCGCACACACACACACAATTCAACACACACACAATTCAACACACATGTTCACACACACAATTCCACACACACAATTCAACACACACACAGTGCACTACACAACACTACACAGCACGACAATGCACTTCACTACACACATGTTCTCACAAAAAACTCCACTGCACTAAACAACACTACACAATTCGACACTGCACACACACACACAATTCAACACATACACTGTACTGCACTGCTCTTCACTACACACATGTTCACTGCACAATTTCACTACAATGCACTGCACAACACAATTTGCACTGCACTGCACATTCCACAAAATTCGATCAAATTGCAGTGCACTACACAACACTTATGCACTGCACTGCACACACACACACAATTCAACACACACACACAATTCAACACACATGTTCACACACACACAATTCCACGCACACAATTCAACACACACACAGTGCACCACACAGCACTACACAGCACGGCATTGCACTTCACTACACACATGTTCTCACCAAAAACTCCACTCGCACTAAACAACACTACACAATTCGAGCACTCGCACACATACACACAATTCAACACACACACTGCACTGCACTGCTCTTCACTACACACATGTTCACTGCACAATTTCACTAAAATGCACTGCACAACAATTTGCACTGCACTGCACATTCCACACAATTCGGTCAAATTGCACTGCAATACACAACACTTATGCACTGCACTGCACACACACACAATTCAACACACATGTTCACACACACACAATTCCACACACACAATTCAACACACACACAGTGCACTACACAACACTACACAATTAGGCACTGCACTTCACTACACACATGTTCACACAAAAAACTCCACTGCACTAAACAACACTACACAATTCGGCACTGCACACACACACACAATTCAACACACACACACTGCACCACACAACACTACACAATTCGGCACTGCACACACACACACAATTCAACACACACCAAGCACTTATACTGCACTTCACTGAGAACGTACTCATGTTCACACACACACAATTCCACACACAATTCAACACACACACAGGGCACTACACAAAGACCGCACAATTCGGCACCGCACTTCACTACACACATGCTCACACAAAAACTCCACCGCACCACACAACACTACACAATTCGGCACCGCACACACACACACAATTCAACACACACACCGCACCGCACCGCACTTCACCGAGAACACACTCATGTTCACACAAAAACTCCACCGCACCGCAAACACACACACACGAATACTCGCATTGTATTCAAACACACACACACACAATATTATAAGTTTTAACTTATTCAAAATAAGAATCGTGGGCTGCATATACGTAAGAGAGAAAGAGCCCATGTACTCAATTCTTTATAAAGGCAATGAGGCAGAATGTGTATTGATAACAAAGGCCCATCATCCAACTTATTGCAAATGCAAAATGCAAATAGTTATAATGCACCAAGCGTACAAACATTTAATAATTTCTTCGTAAAGCAGGCTAATTCGGACTAAGCACACGCACAATAAGCTCATTACCATAATGTATTTATGAAACTCGAGAGAATTTATTGTGTGTGGAAGAATTAAGAGGAGGGAGAGAGTGTTGCCTCACTTGCCATCCTATTCGAATCCAACAACTACGGTGAAAATCAAGTTTCATTCTACGTAACCTTCAAAGGATACTAAGCACACGCACAAGATGAGCTTACCGTTACTCAATGAACATAACTAACGAGAAAAAAAATCCTCGACCGTAATCTATGTGAAGCATCGAGAAAGAAACAATCTTCCATGTATGTAAAGCTTACGAGAAAAAAATCCATGACTAGCATGTATGTAAAGCTTCGAAAACGGATCTTAAAGCCACCATAACGTGAGATGAAACTTTGCAAAAAAGTAATCTACCATCAAAAGAATCATCTCAATTTTCGGCCCTAACGGATCCGATTACGATGGCAAATGTACGAGTGGAGAAGAGAGCTTTATCCACGGGACGAAGAAGATGGATTAGGGCAAGGGAGGAGACAGGAGAAGAAATCTCTCGCACGATTAACAGCGCAAAGGAGGAAGAAGAGCTGCCTTACCTTCGAAAACTCCGACTGGGTCGCGCGGAGGGCTCGCGGGAGAGAATTCTTAGGGCAGAACGGAGGAAGCGCGAGAGTTGGGGGGTGCAGCGGAACGAGGGCAAGGGATGGAATTTTAGTGCAGGAAGCACGGTGAAACCCGCGGCCCGCTTTCACGAAACTTCGCGACACAGTGCCGCGAAGTCGAGCAAATTTTCCACAGCTTTCGCGAAAATTCGCGTTAAGCTGCCGCACCGCGGAGGAAAAGTCACAACCAAACAGCCCCTAAGGCTTTGTTGTTGTTGTTGTTGTTGTTGAAGTAGTCTAAAATGTGCATATTATTTCTAGTTTTTCTTCACTATAAATTTTAACCATCGTGTTTCTATTGCGAAGTTTTTTTTTTTCTTGGTAAAAAGGGTTAGATCTGTAGATCTTAACTACAATTTAGAAGCAGGAAAAAATACTAAGTTATAAAATTGGCTATACATCTTCATGAAAGAAAAACATAGTGAATCACAATTTGAATTTCACTTGTAAAAACTTGTAATTGAACACTCTCTACTGCTTTGAAATCTCATCTGCTTTTGCTTTCAGACAGTATGTATTACTCCAGTGGACTACCCCCAAAATGGCACAATGAAAAACAAGGGATGGCTCATGGTGTGAAGGTTCAACCACCACCCGGTATGCATAGTCAGCCTGTAGGAGGATGGCACCTACAATCACCTGCCACAATGCTTAGCAGCGGTGAGATTAGCTCCGTCTTCTCTGGCCAACATGCCCCTCTGCCACCTCCATCTCCTGCTTTAGCCTTGGGTTACAACAAGAGCACCTTCACCTATGAGGAGCTTGCAGCTGCCACCAATGGTTTCTCTCAGGCCAACCTCTTGGGGCAGGGCGGCTTTGGCTATGTGCATAAGGGAGTCTTGCCAAATGGAAAGGAGATTGCTGTTAAGTCTCTCAAGTCTGGAAGTGGGCAGGGAGAACGAGAGTTTCAAGCTGAGGTTGATACTATTAGTCGTGTTCACCACCGTCATTTGGTTTCCCTTGTTGGCTACTGTATAGCTAGATCACAGAGAATGCTTGTCTACGACTTTGTTCCAAATAAGACTCTTGAATACCACCTCCATGGTAGGCGGCTTCTGTTGTTTATTTTTTGAATTACTTATCCTTACCCTCTGAAAGTTTTGATGTGGTTGCTGTTGCAGGGAAGGGACTTCCTGTAATGGAATGGTCCACCAGACTCAAGATTGCAATTGGATCAGCTAAGGGCATTGCTTACTTGCATGAAGACTGTAAATTTTTTTTATTGAACTTGGTATTGAAATTGTTTGATCTTATAGTTTCTATAATCTAATTCGTGGCTTTAATGTCATCCACATGAAGGTCATCCAAGAATTATCCATCGTGATATCAAATCTTCCAACATCCTACTAGATTTCAAGTTTGAAGCACTGGTACGTTGACCTGGTTACAAGCTAACATGATAACCTTGTTTATTTTATTGTTGTTCTCTTTTAAAGGTGAAGTGAAATTTCATCCAAAATAGTTTTGTTACAACTTAAGAAATGTACCGGCGTTAATTAACTTAACTAGAAGGAAGCCAAATTAGAACAATGGTGCTCTAACTACATACAAACAATCATAGTAAGAAGGTTTCCTTCATGGTTCTGTTCTGTATATTTGAATATTTCCACCATGCCACTCACAAATTTGTTTGCATTGGCTAAAGCTTGACCCCCAGGTTGTTTTGATTTCACCATCGACAGCTTGGATACCATAAGACTATTACTGGCGAAGTAGTTCTTCCACCACACCCCCACCATGGTACCTTCCTTCCCGCGAGTGCTATGGAGATTAGCTTTTCTACTTTTAAACTGGTGCTACACATTGGAATTATGATAATTATCGGGTTTGTATGAGAGAAACTTTTTAATGACTCATGTTTAGGGTAAAGAAGATGTGGAAAATCTATTGAGATTTTGATATCTTGGCTATGTTGTTTCTTGAATATGGGTTTCTTCAGTTTTTCCTTTGATGGATAACTATTATACTCTTCTCTTCTCATCTTACTTCTGCTCAAATTAAGCATGCATTCCAATCTTACCCTCCTTATTTTTCCATTTTGAATTTGGACAACACCCTCTGCATTAGGTTTCTAAGGGGAGTGGATTCAAATCTGACAAAAGAACATAAAATTCTCATATCATATCAAGTTAGTCCATCTATGACACTCAAAAATTTTGCATCAATATGAATTTAGCAAGCTCACTTAATACTGCTTGATCATGCCTGAGACTTTCATTTCACGATGAACAAATGAAGGTTGAAGATTTGTTCTCAAAATTATGAGCTGTGAGCCATATGACACATTCGATGGGGCATAAATCTCTTTATTAGCTAAGGTTGACTTTGAAATGGGTTCTATTTGGCAAGCTTTCTCAATGATCTACGTTGTTCGCTTAAGACAAAACTACCAGTGACTTTTGATGAACATTTTTTGGTCTTTTTTGATTGAATAACTCCATTGACTAAGTCGATAGACTCATGAGATCTTTATCGCTTTTGTTTTCATTCCCTAGTAATCCGCTTTGGGCTATGAGCAATAACCTTTATTTCTCCTATCCATTGTTGCAAGTTAGATTAGATGGGAACCAAATGAACAAACTATTGAAGTGCCAACATACTAGCCTTAATTGAACGTTGGCTCATAAATGAGAAAGGCAACCAACCATAAGGATTTTCTCCCATGAGATGCCTTGAATTAAAAATAAGTCCATGTAAGGCTGCAAATTCGTAAAATACTTAGGTAGTGTCTTATTTATTATTTAATTATCCTCCAAACAAGAGTTGGCAGCACCCCGCCTTTTAACACAGAAAAATGCAAGAGTTTTTTCATTTATGCACGTTTGAGCGTCTCCACATGTGCGTGAATCAGTTTTCATATATTGCATGACAATATCATGCCTTTTGCAAGGACCGCCTTGAATACATATGTGACATGTCATTTTCATGATTATACTGTTTGAAAACTGAAAACAGTGAACAAAAAAGTATAAGAGGGCTAAATCATTTTTCTATATTGATGTACAACTATTTAAAGACTTAACTAGGAACAAAAAAGACAGCTAATCTCTATAATTAAAGAGAATATACTATTCAATTAACTATCCTAATATAGAAGAAAATAAAAAGTGATTCTTAAGATTACTCATATAGTTCATAAACTTCTAAATATATAGTATAACAAATATGATACATAATCATAATTATTTACGAGATCTTTCAACACTTCCCCTCAAGGTAGCATGAAGATGTCACTCATGGCAAGCTTGCTAACTAGATTCTCGTGTTGCACTTTGGAAAGACCTTTTGTTAGTACATCTGTTGTTTGGCTGGCAGTGGGTATGCAAGACATACATATAACACCACTATCTATCTTCTCCTTGATGAAATGTTTGTCAACTTCTACATGTTTTGTTCTATCATGTAGAACTGGATTATGAGCTATAGAGATTGCAACCTTGTTGTCACTGTAAACTTTAATAGGTGCTGATATAAGAATTTTCAACCATTCCTGGAGTCTTTTTATCCATAACATTTCATAAAATTCATGTTTCATCGAGCGGAATTTTGCTTCAGCACTACTTCTTGCCACCACACTTTGTTTTTTACTATTCTAAGTAACCAGTTTTCCGCCTACAAAGGTACAATAACCTAAGGTTGATTTTCTATCATTTACATCTCTTGCCCAATCTGCATCTGTGTAGGCCTCTATTAGAAGATGTTCGCCCTTTTTAAACAAAAGTCCTTTTTCTAGGAGTTCTTTTGAGGTATCTCAAAATTCTGAATACAGCTTCAAAGTGAGTAGGTCCAGATGAATGCATGAATTGACTCACAACACACATTGCAAAAGCTATGTCAGATCGAGTGTGAGCCAAATAGTCGCCCTACCAATCTTTGATAGCGTGCTTTGTCTATTACCTCATTAGCTCATTGTTGTTTTCAACTTTACATTAGGTTCAATTGGCTTATATGCTGCCTTGCAACCTGTCATTCCTGTTTCTTTGAGTTAATCAAGTACATGCTTGCGTTGATTGACAAAAATTCCCTCCTTGGATCTTGCAAACTCCATTCTGAGGAAATATTTCAGCTTTCCCAAGTCCTTAATATCAAATTCAGCTTCAAATTTTCTCTTCGAGTTGCTAATCTCAAGAGAATCATCCCTTGTCATGATTATTTCATCTACATACATAATCACAATGGCTACTTTACCTTTGATGGAATTTGAAAAAATAGTGTGATCAGCTTGGCTTTGAGAGAATCCATATTTCTTGATAACATCACCAAAATGCTCAAACCAAGCTCTAGGAGACTACTTTAACCCATACAGAGACTTTTTAAATTTACACACTTTGCCTTTTCCAAATTTTTCTTCAAATTCGGGTGGCAGGTCCATATATACTTCTTCTCGCATTTCTCCATTTAAAACACATTCTTTACTTCAAATTGATGAAGTGGCCATTGAAGTTAACTGCAAGAGAAAGAAGTGTTCTAATAGAGTTAATTTTAGCAACAGGAGCAAAAGTCACTTGGTAATCAATACCATAAGTTTGAGTAAATCCTTTTGCTACTAGTCTCGTTTTCTATCTCTCCACACTTCCATCAGCTTTAAACTTCACAGTGAACACCCATTTACACCCGACCGTCTTTATGTCTTCAGGTAGATCAATGACTGTCAAAGTGTTATATCTTTTAAGAGCATTTATCTCTTTCATCAAAGCTAATCTCCAACTCGGTTCACTTAATGCTTCCTGAACAGTTCTTGGAACAAGCATATTAGAAATCCTAGACACAAATGCTCTATGATTTTTTGATAGTTTTTTATGACAAGTATTGTGTGATATGATGTTTCGTGCATGTTCAGATTCCTTTACTTAAAGCAATTAGAAGATCAAAATTAGAAGTGGAAGTAGGGGGAATGTTACTTTGACTTGTAGGGCCATTATTCGGCAAAGTTGATTGAGTATCCGTTGAGGGAATAACTGGGGCTGTAGTAACTTTATGGAATTTCTTCCTAGTATAAACTGCAGCTCATGTTGAGGATTATGTTCCGCTAGATTATGACCTGTTGGAAGTACTTCTCCCCCTGTCTTTGATAAAGTAATATCTAGCAAAATAGGATTAGTGGTGCTGACCCTAGTTTCCATATCAGAGTTAGTTTAAGAAAGGGGTAGAGTTTTCCAAAAATTATTTTCTTCAACTAAGTTATCCCCCGAAGAAAATTATTTTGAAAAAAGGTTGATCCTCGACAAACTTGACATCCATGTTCTAAAAAAATTTCTTTGTAACTAGATTAAAACATTTGTACCCACATTTATTGGAAGCATAACCAATAAAAACACGTTTTTCAGCTTTGGGATCAAGTTTTGAGTGAAACACATTTGGGACATGCACATAGCAAACACATCCAAAAACCTTTAAAGGGAGATCATTTGTTATCTTAGATGTGGAAAATTAATTTTTCAAGACTTGTAAAGGTGTTTTAAATTTCAGAATTCGAGATGACATTCTGTTTATTAAATAACAGGAGGTAAATGGTGCACTATCCCAAAGATATTTAGAAACATTCATGGAAAACATAAGTGCCTGGGCAATTTCAAGTAAATGTCTATTATTTCTTTCAGCAATACCATTTTGTTGTGGTGTGTCACGACAAGTAGATTGATGCAGAATACATTTTTCCAAAATAAATGTCCTCAAATGTTTGTTGAAATATTCAATCCCATTATCCGTTCTTAGAATGCCAATTTTTGTTTGAAATTGATTTTCAATCATGTGGAAAAAATGTTTAAATCGTTGTTCAATTTCAGATTTCTTTTCCAATAAATAAACTCAACAAACTCGTGTGTGATCATCAATCAATGTTACAAACCTTTTTTTTCCCGAAAGTGTGTTAACTTTGGATGGGCCCCAAACATCACTATGCAACAAATAAAATGATTTTGAAGCAGAATATGATATTATTGGAAACGAAACACGATGATTTTTAGCTAAATTACAAGCTTCACAATGAAGTTTTGAACAATCAATACTTTTAAATAGTTTAGGAAATAAAGATTTGAGATATGGAAAGCTAGGATGCCCTATTCTTTTATGCCATAACATAACTTGATCACGATCAAAGCTTGAACTCGTACTACCTAATCCATGAAATCGTTTTATTCGCGTAATCGGTTCCATCATAGTAGAACAACCCATTTATTTCTCTAGCAGTTCCAATCATCTTCCCTGAGTTCCGGTCCTAAAAAACACAATTGAAAGGAGAAAAAAGAATGGAATAATCAGAGTTTTTAAACAATTTGCTAACGTAAAAAAGATTACATGTAAGTTTTAGAACATGTAAGACTGATCTTAAAGAGATTTTTTCTGAAATTTTAATATTTCTTTTTCCTGCAATAGGTGAAAAACTGCCATCAGTTATTCTGATTTTTTTGGAACCAGAACATGGATAATACGAATCAATAATTGAGAATAGCTTGTCATATGATCAGAGGCTCCTGAATCTATGATCCAAGAAATGGTACTTCCTGGAACATATAAAGCCAACGGATTACTACCTGTTTGTGCTATATAACCGGTAGGAGCATTAGATGATGAGCAAGATTTCAGCAGTTTAAGAAGGTGATTTAATTGCTCTTTTCTAAGTGGAGATGACTCAGCCTCATTTGTTGTAGGTGTGCTATGTTCACCAGATTTTTTCCTCTTACCATTAGGTGGTTTACCATACAATTTCCAGCATTTTTCGCGACTATGGCGTGGCTTTCTACAGTAGTCAAATTGCAGGTTGTTTTTGTCTTCTACACGCTGGTTGTGAGATGTTTTCCTGCTTACTTGAGCTTCAAGAATAGCCAGCGTTGATCCTTCCACGGACACGGTTGAACCTGCAGTCTTCTTCCCCAACATCACATGTTTCCGAGTTTCTTCTCTCCTTATTTGCGCAAAAACTTCACCAATTGGTGGCAAGGGATTTCTTCCAATTATTCGGCCACGGACCTCATCATATTTAACATTTAGACCTGCAAGAAATTTGAAGATTCGGCCAGTATCCACTATCTTCTTGTACTGGTTGCAGTCATCGTTTGATTTCCACTTATAATCATTGAATAAGTCCAGGTTTTGCCAAATCCGCTTAGGAAAATTGAAATACTTTATCACAAAATCCTCACCTTGGCAAATTTCCCCAAGTCGTAGGGTCAACTCGTAAACTTGAGATTGATTTCCATGATCAGAGTACATTTTTGAAACATTGTCCCATAATTTCTTGGCTGTAGAGTAGCACAGGCAATTTGCATTTATCTCTTTAGTCATGGAATTGACCAACCATGTCATTACCATTGAGTTTTCCGCATCTCAAATGCCATAAGTTGTTATTCACGTCGAGCTGCTTAGTATCACCTGTGATATAACCAATCTTTTCTCTTCCTTGAAGATACATGCGAACATATTGTGACCATCGAAGAAAATTATCGCCATTTAGTCGGATTGTATTAATATGAATGGGATGGTTTCAGATGTATTTCTTCGGATTGAGATGGCGGAAGAGGCTGACTTGTCCTAGACGTGACTTCAGACATTTTAGAGATGAAAAACGGTGAAATTGCTCGAGCACGTGTTGTCTATGAGCGTGCAGCAGGAACCTGAGATTTGCCTGCCGAAGCAAAAGATTACCGCCTTCGCCGCCGAAAGGAATTCGAGATGCGAAGTTGCTTGGTCAACCACCCGCGTAATGTCTAGGACTGTACAGTTTCCCTTCCCAACAACTGTATCGTGAGGGTTCTCTGCCGCAGTCCTTGCCAACGAGACGTGATCCTCTCGTTGCCTTCCCAAAGCGAGTTGCGATCCTCTCGCTGCCTCCCCAACGAGCTCTGGTCGCAGTTGCTTCGCGAATACGAAGCAGAGAAAGGAAAAGCGGAGTTTCGGGTCTCTGCACCAACAACGTCCATCACGATCCCGACGATCGAGCAGCTGTCTAAAAGGTTATGGCTCTAATACCATGAAAACAGTGAACAAAAAAAATAAGAGGGCTAAATCATTTTTCTATATTGATGTACAGCTATTTAAAGAGCTTAACTAGGAACAAAAAAGACAGCTAATCTCCACAATTTAGGAGATATACCATTCAACTAACTATTCTAATATAGAAGAAAATAAAAAATGATTCCTATGCTTACTCATACAGTTGATAAACTTTTAAATATAGAGTATAACAAATATGATACATAATCATAATTATTTACGAGATCTTTCAGCAAAAACTATATGTAATGTTCTACAAATGACATTAATTGATATTTTCGTAGTGCTTGCATAAGTTTTGATGTAATGTACTGATTTTCTCACTTAAATGCATACGATTTTAGGTTGCTGATTTTGGTTTGGCAAAGTTTTCGTCCGATGATCACACGCATGTCTCGACCAGAGTCATGGGAACATTTGGGTAAAGCAAATGTACATACTGAAGTAACCATAAAACCAAAGAAACGTATGTGGTAGTTCAACAACTTTTCCTATATTGCAGATATCTAGCACCAGAGTATGCATCCAGTGGCAAGCTAACTGAGAAATCTGATATTTTCTCTTATGGGGTGATGCTTCTCGAACTGATAACTGGGAGACGACCAGTTGATAGCTCGCACACATTTATTGAAGACAGTTTAGTGGACTGGGTTAGTTTAGTTTCTTGCATCATTTTCTTTGAAATAATTGTGATCTGGGTCAGTTAGATATGTAAATGCACATGAATTGGCTGGTATGTTGTAAATGCCCCTTCTTTGGAATATTTACATGCATACCACTCAATCCTATGTATTTACATATCTAACAACTATACTTTAGTTGTTACATACAGGGTCACCTTCCTCCCTATGCATGAAAGGTTGTATTTTACTTTTTCAAAGTTAAAAAGATGTATTTTTGATGTGATATGAAAGATTTGAGTGGTATAAATGCAAAATATAAAATTTAGATGTAATATATGTATATACATACGAATGGGGTGGTATGTTTGTAAATCATTCTTCTTTAGAAGATATGCATACATACCATTCAATTATAATGTATTTACACCTGTACTTCAATTTTTACTTGCACGCCATCTTGAAAAGGTGCATTTAACTTTCTAAAAGTTAAAATCATGGTATTTTTGATATGATAGCCAAGGTTTGAGTGGTATAATTGTAAAAAGTAAAATTTAGGCTTTATATTTAAAGACATAAGAATGGGTGTTATTCATGTAAAAACGCTCTTCTTCTTTTGTTCTTTAACTCGATCTTAATTGTTACTTTCAGGCAAGACCAATTCTTTCCCAAGCATTGGCTGATGGGAACTATGATGACGTGTCTGATCCTCGTTTGAATGGTAATTATGACCCCATGGAGATGGCGCGTATGATTGCAAGCGCTGCTGCTTGTGTTCGTCATTCTGCAAGGCGGCGCCCAAAGATGAGTCAGGTATGCATCATTGGCATGGATGATTGAAGATTTCAGATTTATTATAAGGGAGAGAAAAGTGCCAAAATAATTTCCAAACTCCTTTTTGTGGGCCAAAATAGGACTTTTATAGACTGCGATTAAAATATATTGTTTGAACGTTTTTGAAAAAAACTCTCAATCAAATAGATTTTAATTCAAATCAAAACATAAACAAAATAAATAACAATAAAAGGCATCTTTTACATGCATAGCACTCAATTCTTATGGATTTACCTATCTCACACCAAAACTTTCATTATTACACGCATGGCACCCAATTCTTTGGTATGACATCAAAATTAGCACTAATTATCACTTTTTAACAATCAAATCCACATTTTCATATATAGATAAAATGCTATGCATGTAAATATGGAAGTTTAGGTGTGATATATGTAAATCCATAAGAATTATGTCCAACGTATGTAAATTTCCCTAAAAATAAACAATGAAAAACAAAAACAATATTATCCTAATTGGCCCCTTAAATTGCAGCTATAATATTAAATTTTAAACCTTTGTATCAACTAAATAGTAAATTTCCAATTTTTGAATTTAATTTCATGCTAACATGCTGTAAATTGTTAAATTATAACTCTATTGTCAATACCGACTGAAGAAACTTAGCCATGAAATAGAGCACTCAGACAAAGTCTTGTGAAGCTCTCGACATTCGTATTATTGTAGTCCAAAGCCAAAAATCGGTAAGTAGCAAACTGTAATAGCTAGATCCTGAAAGAGAAAAAGTTAGGACAACAAAAGTAGTGTCAACTTTACATCTCTAAACTAGAAGTTGAATTTAGGGAATCAATTTTTGCCGTACTACAACACAAAATCAATGATAATAGTGACAATAATCTTTCAAAGTAGTAGTTGAGCGAGTGATTCAAAAGAAGACGGAAAAAGCCAATTAAGCTCCGACATGGAAATTAGATACAACTATTTTAGGGAGTCCAAGGATCAAATTAAAACTACTTACAACTTCGGTTGCAACCGAGCCGAGCCGAGTAGGATTGTGTTCAAGCTTGAGCCGATCTCGAGTTCGAGCTTTTGTGTTTATATTCAAGCTTGATTTGTTGGTCAATTAGATTGTACGAGTTAGATTTTTCATGCTTGGTTTGTTATGATGGAAGTGATGTAATATCGATCAAATTAAGGATTACTATTATCGAACTACTCGATTTCTAACCAAATGTTCTTATCGAGCAAATTAAAATCGGTGATATCATGTTATATATTTTCTAACCAAATGAGTTTTATCGGACAAACTAACGAGTAGTATGATTGAGGTGTTTATTTTCTAATCAAACAAAATTTATCAAGATTATACATGAGCTTTATTTGTTGAACATACGAAAAAAACCACCATTAAATGAATAAATAATATAAGCATACAAATACACAAAATAAATGAATAAATAAACAAACAAGTGTTTATCTTACTTTTGTCTTATGAATTAAAAAAATTAATTTAATTTAATAGAAATGAGTTTTAAATTGACTTTTAATTGAGCTTCGAAGACCAAGTAATATAAATGCTTTCTTCAATAGAAACTATTAATATGAAGTGTTTTGATTACACCTTTTATATCAATAATTTATAAATGAAAATATCTTGTCCATAGAATGATATCCTTACTTTTTAATAAACTTATCGTATTTCTACGTACGTGTATTATTTTCATATCACCGATGTTATTCCCTATGCCTTATAGACGCTTATTATGTTTATGTAGTCGATGGAACTCTTCACAAGATCCCGAATCTCTCTACACTACGAACTTATCTTACTACCTATGATACTATTCTTATAATAACTGAAACCTAGAAAATAGTACTTTATTTTAAGTGGTTTGAAAAGATTGCTTAATCCTACTTTGTACAAATCACAGATTGTTCGTGCATTGGAGGGTGATGTATTACTTGAGGATTTGAACGAGGGGATGAGGCCGGGGCAGAGTATGCTTTTTGGCTCAGGCTCAGACTACGATTCTGACTTGTATGCACCAAACATGAGGAGAAATAGAATGGTAGCACTTGCCAGCCCTGAGTACAGTGGAGAGTATAGTGGCATGATCACCGAATATGGACACAGCCGCCAACCCTCAGCTTCCAGCAGTGAGGGAGCATTCTCGGATGAGCTTAGTCCCATTGGCAACAGACACAGATTACCAGGGCATTGAGCTTTCAGTGTAAAATCAGGGAAAAGTTTATCTGGTTTCCTTGATATTTCTGCTTAGGCCATCAAATGCTGAGATTAAAGGCTTCAGTTTTCTTTACTATTCATTTTTTGTGTTTATATTAATGCTCCATTTTTTATTTATATTTTTTCAGTGGAGAAAAGAAATTTATAGAGGAAAACATTGAAGGAGTTGGGGCAATGCTTCATGTCTTTTGAAGTCTTTTCCGAACCCTTTCCCCTGTTTTTGTTGTTGAAGTATAGTTTTTGTTGTGTTTATTGAGTCTTATATATTAGGCGGTATCTCGATGTCTAAATGCATACTCGTTCGAGGTTAGAGGTAATTAAATTGTATCCCTTTTGAAATAATGGATACCTTCTGAGGGCTATGCATAGAAGTTGTTAAATGAACTAATTTCACATGTGCATGGACAAATTTTGAAGCTAGGAGATGATATTCTAGCCTAAATTTGATGCATTCGAAGCTTGAATTGTGATGTATGAATTAAATTCCCTGAGATTTGTTTCATTCAATTTTGAAGATTGAGCTTAAGAGTATTAAGAAGATTAGGAATTCACAAAAAATTAATAGGACTTCGACAAAATGCTTGTCTTTGGCCACACAAAATGGCTTGTATCACATGGCCAAGCATTTCAAAGAGTGGGTGTTGATCTTTATTTATATTTCACAAGTCAATTGGATGTAAGATAAATGATGCAATATGAATGTGCCAACTTACATATTAAAGCTATGTTACTTTAAACATCATTGAAGTCACCCAAATGACATTCAATCATAAAATGAATCACATGAGCGAGTCTGAAACGTTGAAATTGTCTAAGAAGTGTTCTTTCATGATCAAAAGAAGTAAGCATGAGCTGAAACTGACTAAGAAGCATTCTTTAATGATCAAAAGAAGCAAGCATGACAAAAATGATGAGCTGCATTCACGATGTGTGTGATTTGAGCATGAATTGCATCAACTTTTTCAAAATTGCTCAACCATATCTGATTATAAAATGGGACATACATACTTGAAATTAACACATTATATGAGTTCCGCATCTGAGCCAATCATTCAAGATATCACTCGAGAATAGTTAAAAAGAGGACAAAAAAATCAATCCAAATGATGCTCAGAGTTTTTTTATTTATTTATTTTTCTTATGATTGCAAGCGCTGCTGCTTGTGTTCGTCATTCTGCAAGGCGGCGCCCAAAGATGAGTCAGGTATGCATCATTGGCATGGATGATTGAAGATTTCAGATTTATTATAAGGGAGAGAAAAGTGCTAAAATAATTTCCAAACTCCTTTTGTAGGCAAAAATAGAACTTTTATAGATTGCGATTAAAATATATTGTTTGAACGTTTTTGAAAAAAACTCTCAATCAAATAGATTTTAATTCAAATCAAAACATAAACAAAATAAATAACAATAAAAGGCATCTTTTACATGCATAGCACTCAATTCTTATGGATTTACCTATCTCACACCAAAACTTTCATTATTACACGCATGGCACCCAATTCTTTGGTATGACATCAAAATTAGCACTAATTATCACTTTTTAACAATCAAATCCACATTTTCATATATAGATAAAATGCTATGCATGTAAATATGGAAGTTTAGGTGTGATATATGTAAATCCATAAGAATTATGTCCAACGTATGTAAATTTCCCTAAAAATAAACAATGAAAAACAAAAACAATATTATCCTAATTGGCCCCTTAAATTGCAGCTATAATATTAAATTTTAAACCTTTGTATCAACTAAATAGTAAATTTCCAATTTTTGAATTTAATTTCATGCTAACATGCTGTAAATTGTTAAATTATAACTCTATTATCAATACCGACTGAAGAAACTTAGCCATGAAATAGAGCACTCGGACAAAGTCTTGTGAAGCTCTCGACATTCGTATTATTGTAGTCCAAAGCCAAAAATCGGTAAGTAGTAACCGTAATAAGTCTAGATCCCGAAAGAGAAAAAGTTAGGACAACAAAAGTAGTGTCAACTTTACATCTCTAAACTAGAAGTTGAATTTAGGGAATCAATTTTTGCCGTACTACAACACAAAATCAATGATAATAGTGACAATAATCTTTCAAAGTAGTAGTTGAGCGAGTGATTCAAAAGAAGACGGAAAAAGCCAATTAAGCTCGACATGGAAATTAGATACAACTATTTTAGGGAGTCCAAGGATCAAATTAAAACTACTTACAACTTCGGTTGCAACCGAGCCGAGCTGAGTAGGATTGTGTTCAAGCTTGAGCCGATCTCGAGTTCGAGCTTTTGTGTTTATATTCAAGCTTGATTTGTTGGTCAATTAGATTGTACGAGTTAGATTTTTCATGCTTGGTTTGTTATGATGGAAGTGATGTAATATCGATCAAATTAAGGATTACTATTATCGAACTACTTGATTTCTAACCAAATGTTCTTATCAAGCAAATTAAAATCAGTGATATCATGTTATATATTTTCTAACTAAATGAGTTTTATCAAACAAACTAACGAGTAGTATAGTAGTATGATTGAGGTGTTTATTTTCTAATCAAACAAAATTTATCAAGATTATACATGAGCTATTTGTTGAACATACGAAAAAAACCACCATTAAATGAATAAATAATATAAGCATACAAATACACAAAATAAATGAATAAATAAACAAACAAGTGTTTATCTTACTTTTGTCTTATGAATTAAAAAAATTAATTTAATTTAATAGAAATGAGTTTTAAATTGACTTTTAATTGAGCTTCGAAGACCAAGTAATATAAATGCTTTCTTCAATAGAAACTATTAATATGAAGTGTTTTGATTACACCTTTTATATCAATAATTTATAAATGAAAATATCTTGTCCATAGAATGATATCCTTACTTTTTAATAAACTTATCGTATTTCTACGTCTGTGTATTATTTTCATATCACTGATGTTATTCCCTATGCCTTATAGACGCTTATTATGTTTATGTAGCTGATGGAACTCTTCACAAGATCCTGAATCTCTCTACACTACAGCTTATCTTACTACCTATGATACTATTCTTATAATAACTGAAACCTAGAAAATAGTACTTTATTTTAAGTGGTTTGAAAAGATTGCTTAATCCTACTTTGTACAAATCACAGATTGTTCGTGCATTGGAGGGTGATGTATTACTTGAGGATTTGAACGAGGGGATGAGGCCGGGGCAGAGTATGCTTTTTGGCTCAGGCTCAGACTACGATTCTGACTTGTATGCACCAAACATGAGGAGAAATAGAATGGTAGCACTTGCCAGCCCTGAGTACAGTGGAGAGTATAGTGGCATGATCACCGAATATGGACACAGCCGCCAACCCTCAGCTTCCAGCAGTGAGGGAGCATTCTCGGATGAGCTTAGTCCCATTGGCAACGGTACACGATTACTGGGGCATTGAGCTTTCGGTGTAAAATCGGGGAAAAGTTTATCTGGTTTCTTGATATTTCGCTAGGCCATCAAATGCTGAGATTAAAGGCTTCAGTTTTCTTTACTATTCATTTTTTGTGTTTATATTAATGCTCCATTTTTTATTTATATTTTTTCAGTGGAGAAAAGAAATTTATAGAGGAAAACATTGAAGGAGTTGGGGCAATGCTTCATGTCTTTTGAAGTCTTTTCCTGAACCCTTTCCCCCTGTTTTTGTTGTTGAAGTATAGTTTTTGTTGTGTTTATTGAGTCTTATATATTGGGCAGTATCTCAATGTCTAAATGCATACTGTTCAAGGTTAGAGGTAATTAAATTGTATCCCTTTTGAAATAATGGATACCTTCTGAGGGCTATGCATAGAAGTTGTTAAATGAACTAATTTCACATGTGCATGGACAAATTTTGAAGCTAGGAGATGATATTCTAGCCTAAATTTGATGCATTCGAAGCTTGAATTGTGATGTATGAATTAAATTCCACGAGATTTGTTTCATTCAATTTTGAAGATTGAGCTTAAGAGTATTAAGAAGATTAGGAATTCACAAAAAATTAATAGGACTTCGACAAAATGCTTGTCTTTAGCCACACAAAATGGCTTGTATCACATGGCCAAGCATTTCAAAGAGTGGGTGTTGATCTTTATTTATATTTCACAAGCCAATTGGATGTAAGATAAATGATGCAATATGAATGTGACAACTTGCATATTAAAGTTATGTTACTTCAAACATCCAAAGTCCCCCAAATGATATTCAATCATAAAATGAACATGCGCCCGTCCGAAACGTTAAAATTGTCTAAGAAGTGTTCTTTCATGATCAAAAGAAGTAAGCATGAGCTGAAACTGACTAAGAAGCATTCTTTAATGATCAAAAGAAGCAAGCATGACAAAAATGATGAGCTGCGATTCACGATGTGTGTGATTTGAGCATGAATTGCATCAACTTCTCAAAAGTTGCTCAACCATATCTGATTATAAAATGGGACATACATACTTGAAATTAACACATTATATGAGTTCCAGCATCCGAGCCAATCATTCGAGATATCACTCGAGAATAGTTAAAAAGAGGACAAAAAAATCAATCCAAATGATGCTCGAGTTTTTTTATTTATTTATTTTTCTTATGATTGCAAGCACTGCTCGCTTGTGTTCGTCATTCTGCAAGGCGGCGCCCAAAGATGAGTCAGTATGCATCATTGGCATGGATGATCGAAGATTTCAGATTTATTATAAGGAGAGAAAAGTGCTTAAAATAATTTCCAAACTCCTTTTTGTGGGCCAAAATAGGACTTTTATAGATTGCGATTAAAATATATTGTTTGAACGTTTTTGAAAAAACTCTCAATCAAATAGATTTTAATTCAAATCAAAACATAAACAAAATAAATAACAATAAAAGGCATCTTTTACATGCATAGCACTCAATTCTTATGGATTTACCTATCTCACACCAAAACTTTCATTATTACACGCATGGCACCCAATTCTTTGGTATGACATCAAAATTAGCACTAATTATCACTTTTTAACAATCAAATCCACATTTTCATATATAGATAAAATGCTATGCATGTAAATATGGAAGTTTAGGTGTGATATATGTAAATCCATAAGAATTATGTCCAACGTATGTAAATTTCCCTAAAAATAAACAATGAAAAACAAAAACAATATTATCCTAATTGGCCCCTTAAATTGCAGCTATAATATTAAATTTTAAACCTTTGTATCAACTAAATAGTAAATTTCCAATTTTTGAATTTAATTTCATGCTAACATGCTGTAAATTGTTAAATTATAACTCTATTATCAATACCGACCGAAGAAACTTAGCCATGAAATAGAGCACTCGGACAAAGTCTTGTGAAGCTCTCGACATTCGTATTATTGTAGTCCAAAGCCAAAAATCGGTAAGTAGCAAACTGTAATAGCTAGATCCTGAAAGAGAAAAAGTTAGGACAACAAAAGTAGTGTCAACTTTACATCTCTAAACTAGAAGTTGAATTTAGGGAATCAATTTTTGCCGTACTACAACACAAAATCAATGATAATAGTGACAATAATCTTTCAAAGTAGTAGTTGAGCAGTGATTCAAAAGAAGACGGAAAAAGCCAATTAAGCTCTGACATGGAAATTAGATACAACTATTTTAGGGAGTCCAAGGATCAAATTAAAACTACTTACAACTTCGGTTGCAACCGAGCCGAGCTGAGTAGGATTGTGTTCAAGCTTGAGCCGATCTCGAGTTCGAGCTTTTGTGTTTATATTCAAGCTTGATTTGTTGGTCAATTAGATTGTCTGAGTTAGATTTTTCATGCTGGTTTGTTATGATGGAAGTGATGTAATATCGATCAAATTAAGGATTACTATTATCGAACTACTCGATTTCTAACCAAATGTTCTTATCGAGCAAATTAAAATCAGTGATATCATGTTATATATTTTCTAACCAAATGAGTTTTATCAGACAAACTAACGAGTAGTATGATTGAGGTGTTTATTTTCTAATCAAACAAAATTTATCAAGATTATACATGAGCTATTTGTTGAACATACGAAAAAAACCACCATTAAATGAATAAATAATATAAGCATACAAATACACAAAATAAATGAATAAATAAACAAACAAGTGTTTATCTTACTTTTGTCTTATGAATTAAAAAAATTAATTTAATTTAATAGAAATGAGTTTTAAATTGACTTTTAATTGAGCTTCAAAGACCAAGTAATATAAATGCTTTCTTCAATAGAAACTATTAATATGAAGTGTTTTGATTACACCTTTTATATCAATAATTTATAAATGAAAATATCTTGTCCATAGAATGATATCCTTACTTTTTAATAAACTTATCGTATTTCTACGTCACGTGTATTATTTTCATATCACCGATGTTATTCCCTATGCCTTATAGACGCTTATTATGTTTATGTAGCTGATGGAACTCTTCACAAGATCCCGAATCTCTCTACACTACATGCCTTATCTTACTACCTATGATACTATTCTTATAATAATCGAAACCTAGAAAATAATACTTTATTTTAAGTGGTTTGAAAAGATTGCTTAATCCTACTTTGTACAAATCACGGATTGTTCGTGCATTGGAGGGTGATGTATTACTCGAGGATTTGAACGAGGGGATGAGGCCGGGCGAGTATGCTTTTTGGCTCGGGCTCGGACTACGATTCCGACTTGTATGCACCAAACATGAGGAGAAATAGAATGGTAAGCACTTGCCGACCCCGAGTACGAGTGGAGAGTATAGTGGCATGATCACCGAATATGGACACGGCTCGCCAACCCTCAGCTTCCAGCAGTGAGGGAGCATTCTCGGATGAGCTTAGTCCCATTGGCAACAGACACAGATTACCAGGGCATTGAGCTTTCAGTGTAAAATCAGGGAAAAGTTTATCTGGTTTCCTTGATATTTCTGCTTAGGCCATCAAATGCTGAGATTAAAGGCTTCAGTTTTCTTTACTATTCATTTTTTGTGTTTATATTAATGCTCCATTTTTTATTTATATTTTTTCAGTGGAGAAAAGAAATTTATAGAGGAAAACATTGAAGGAGTTGGAGCAATGCTTCATGTCTTTTCAAGTCTTTTCCTGAACCCTTTCCCCTGTTTTTGTTGTTGAAGTATAGTTTTTGTTGTGTTTATCGAGTCTTATATATCGGGCGATATCTCAATGTCTAAATGCATACTCGTTCAAGGTTAGAGGTAATTAAATTGTATCCCTTTTGAAATAATGGATACCTTCTGAGGGCTATGCATAGAAGTTGTTAAATGAACTAATTTCACATGTGCATGGACAAATTTTGAAGCTAGGAGATGATATTCTAGCCTAAATTTGATGCATTCGAAGCTTGAATTGTGATGTATGAATTAAATTCCCGAGATTTGTTTCATTCAATTTTGAAGATTGAGCTTAAGAGTATTAAGAAGATTAGGAATTCACAAAAAATTAATAGGACTTCGACAAAATGCTTGTCTTTCGTCACACAAAATGGCTTGTATCACATAGCCAAGCATTTCAAAGAGTGGGTGTTGATCTTTATTTATATTTCACAAGTCAATTGGATGTAAGATAAATGATGCAATATGAATGTGCCAACTTGCATATTAAAGCTATGTTACTTTAAACATCATTGAAGTCACCCAAATGACATTCAATCATAAAATGAATCACATGAGCGAGTCTGAAACGTTGAAATTGTCTAAGAAGTGTTCTTTCATGATCGAAAGAAGTAAGCATGAGCTGAAACTCGACTAAGAAGCATTCTTTAATGATCAAAAGAAGAAGCATGACAAAAATGATGAAATTGCATTCACGATGTACGTGATTTGAGCATGAATTGCATCAACTTTTCCAAAACTGCTCAACCATATCTGATTATAAAATGGGCCATACTATATTATATGAGTTCCGCATCTGGGTCAATCATTCAAGATATCACTCAAAAATAGTTAAAAAGAGGACAAAAAAGTCAATCCAAATGATGCTCAGAGTTTTTTTATTTATTTATTTTTCTTATGATATATATATATATATAAACTTATGTTTATGTTTTACTAATCTAATACTTGAACCTTCATATTATATCACTCAAATCTTTAAAATCAACTCAAAAATATCAGAATTATTATATTTTTTAAATGATATACAATTCTCCATACGATTATTTCTGTTAGTTTTTCTTAGGTGATCTATTTCTCCATACGATTATTGTTAATGTAATTCTACATATACTCTTATTTTGTCATGGTTGTTTTTTTATCTATTACAGTTTAGCCATCTTTGAGATTTTTTGAACTGGACACTCGCAGGTGTAGTTGTAATTTGTGCTTAAACTGCATTGCGATTACTAAATTATCTGCAAGATGATATGTAGATTCTTGAATTTCACAAGTACTATACACTAGTCCACAGATGCATAATGATCAAACTTTCATTAAATTTATAGTACCTTGGTGCTGTAAATGTAAATATCAAACTTTTTACTGTTAGAACTGTAAACTCACAAGATTGTGCGATATGTATGTAAATTTCTCTAGCTTTTAATGCAGATTTAGGTAGATATTTTCCAATTAAGGATATAAGATGAATCAAAGTTATTTCTTATCTTAGGCATGGTAGTAAAAATTTCTGCTAATCAAGGTTGTTGAGGTGTGGAGTGTGTTTGGCAACACATGGAAGAACATCCACAGTCACAGCTCATGCTACAGGTAAGAATCGCGAAATGGCATAGTGCACGTGCACCTAGACGGCGCACCCACGCTTATAGGACGAGGGTGCGTCGCGCTCGCCCTCATAGGGGTGTGACTGCGTGAGGGTTTGCAGCGACCCCGCAATGTACTTCGAATGCCTTGGTGTCCGGTTCTCGAGCACTTGAAATAACCGCGCCAAGGAGTGGCACGAGCACACAAAGAATAGTTCTTTTGTTTGGCTCCTTAAATTTGTAATTTTTCAGGCCACGATGGCCCACTTAAATGAAGACAGTAATACAAGCCAACTCGCCCAAAATTGTCTGATGCATGAGGTGAACAAGAAGACGAGCAGATGATCCAAGCACGAGTCATTCAATCGGGACGAGACAAAAAAAGTCCGAGCAAACCAACTACTAGAAAACCAGCTTGACGTGATGGTATACCCCTAGTAGAATCGATCTAAAGGAACCGCAAAGTATCTCTAACCATACTGACCAAGTATAGTCGGGGATCGGAGATAATCAACAAGATCGAATCAACCGACCCAACCATACCGATTAAGCTCAATCAATCGAGCTGATCCTATTGACCCGAAATCAACTAAGTTTACCCAACATAGCCAGATTGCAACATAACGTTAAGCCCACGGTTGTAAAGTATCAGAAACACATTTCTCCTATATAAATAGGAAATCATTTTATGAAGATGACAGGATTTATCACTGTTCACCTCTCTCTCTCTCTCTCTCTCTCTCCTCTCCTTATTTATGTTCTTTTCGATTCACAAACAATCTATAATTTAACAATCATCCAATTCTTAGGTATTTACAAATAAACTTTCATATAACAAGAATGCTACAATTATTAAATTCCAAAAAGTAGAACACACATTTTGGTGCAAGTTCATGACATAAAAAATGTTATAATTGTAAATATTAAATTTAAGTTGTGGGATATGTAAATACATGGGAATTGTGTGGTTTATACATAAATTTTCCAAATAAAGTACAGCTTTAAAAAATTTTAAAAGGATCTTTAGCATTTTCCGGTCATATTCTCAGTAGCTTTTTTGCTTGCTGAGAAGTTTTCGAGGGGAAATCAGCCGTGGATCTTGAAGATAGGCAAGCAGCCAATTAGATGAAGCCTTCGTGACACGTGTCGATCTACTAATCAATCGGGCCTACGCGGGAGCAGGTGGTGCAGAAGAGAAAAGGATAGCTAAAGCTTAGTCGATTCGATTACTCGCAATACAGAGAAGGCGAGCACGCAGCATAAGAGTTCAATACACTTCTCGTCATGGCAACGGCGGCGACTTCTTCTACTCCGGCGATTCTGGGAGGTGCTCGCGTCCCTGCGCTAGGCCCTTTGTCTCACCGGAGTCCCTCTTTCCTTCTCTTTCCCTTCCATCGCCGCTCGTTTTCCGGTGCCACCCTTAACCTCTCTGGTAAAGTGTGGTTCTCAGTCTCTGATCGCCGATGCTTTATTTGGACTTTTCAATCCTTTTCTGAAGCTTGTGTTGATGTTCTGAATGGTCATGTTGTTAAAGTAGGGTTTTAGAGCTCTTCAATGTCATTCATTTTTTGGCAGAATGCCAGAATTTGCTAATTTACGGCCTACCGGAGCGTATTTTCGTTAAACTTAAGTTATTCTTGCTATTTTTTGCTTGGACAGTAGCGTACGCACTGAATTTTTCAAGAAATTTCCAATTTTATGACAGATTGGAGTGAGTTGTATTGAAAGAACATATACCTCGGTATGCTTGGAGCAGAAACATTAATTTAGCTCACTGAACTTGTAAATTCAAGCTTTTTTGCGGCCACTGCTCACCAATAAAATGGAGCAGTGCTTTTCAATATTTTAGTGTAATGTAAACGTTGTCATTCCCTTTTAGCTACAAGTAGAATTTAGTAAATCTTATAAATACAGATTTGTTAATTATATAGGCGTTAAACCTGAAAACTATTTGACATGGATTGTTGTTAAATCAAATTAGTTCATAATAGGTTTTTTTACACGTATTTTTAAGATTTAGTATTTAAATGAATGAAAAGTAGAGACAAAATGGAGAATTGATGTAAATCTCATACATTTTACTTTTTCTGAATTACTAAATAAGGAGCTTTGTTTAAAATGGGAGCAAACTGAGATTTAATAAAATAATAGGGTTTTTGTAGCTTAAAATTGTTTGGAAAGATTTAGCATAAATCATAGCCAGTCAAATAACCCCTTAGCATATAGGTTTGGTTGGGAGCTGAGAGTTAGTGCCAAGTCTAGTTTCATAACTTGAGAGCATGACACTGTAGTATCTGGAAGTTAGCGCCCTAGCACTCATTGGAGCGCTGTAGCACCACATCGCGGCACCCTGACGCTCTTAATCAATTTTTGGCAGTTTCTTAAAAACAGTTTTGTTGATCAAGATGTATGAGATTTCAATTTTCTCTTTTGCAAAAGAGAGGCGAGGAACACTGTCATTGCCGGTCTCAAGCCCGGATGTGAAATGTGGAGGGTTGCGTTAGGTAGTCGACAGCCAGCGTAAAACTTGTTGAAAAAATCATGACATGAATCCTTTTGATCATTGTGTAAGTGCTAGGGCGCCCCCTGAAAGGGACGCGCTGTATGGCCTGAATACAGTGGAAAGTGTGTAAGGGCCGCTACACTGGCGCCCGGGTGTAGTGTCAAATAAGCAAGGATTCCCACATTATGGGCTGATGCGGGTAAAGAAGTTAGTTCATGATACTAGTATTAGGATATGATTTTGGAATATAGGTGCTCTCAACGGTAAATTAATGGATATTATGATTCATAGAAAGATAAATATCTTATGTATTCAGGAAACTAAATGGGTTGGAGAAAAGCTAAGGAGATTGATAATTTAAGTTTTAAACTTTTGTATTCTGGTAAGAGTCACACTAGAAATGGTGTAGGTGTTATTATAGATAAGAGTTTGAAAGACAATGTTGTAAATATTAATAGAGTTGGGGATAGAATTATAGTAATTAAAATTATTATTGATACGAAGATTTTTATTATTATAAGTGTTTATGCTCCTCAAGTAGGTTTAGATATAAGATCTAAAGATAAATTCTAGAATGACTTAGAAGACTTATTATATTTGATACCTCTTGAAGAAAGAATTTTTATTGGAGGAGATTTAAATGGACATGTCGGTAGAGTGGTAGAAGATTTCAGAAATATTCATGATGGTTATGGTTATAGAGCGATTAATGAAGAAGGTAGAGCTATATTGGATTTTGCTTTAGCGTACGATTTGATTATTACTAATACTTTATTCAAGAAAAGAGATGAGCATCTTATTACTTATAAGAATAGATCTAGTAAAATACAAATTGATTATTTTCTTATGAGAAGAAGAGACAGTCGTGATTGCAAGGATTGTAAGATCATTCAAAGTGAGGATTTAAGTACCCAACATCGGTTATTAGTTCTATATTTTAAGATGAAGAGTTCTAAAATAAAGATTACTAAGAATCAATATCGTAGAATCAGATGGGGGTACCTAAAAGACAAATAAAATTATTTTTATGAGTAAAATTTAAGATTTATAAATTTGGGATGTTCATGAAGAAGCAAATGCTATGTGGGAAAAAGTAACAAGTACTATTAGATAAGTGGCAAAGGATGTATTTGGAGAATCAAAAGAAAAAAATTTATATAAATAAAAATAGTTGGTGGTGGAATAATAAAATGCAAGAAAAGATAAAATATAAAAAGTTATGTTATAAAAATTGGTTTAAATTTAAAATCTTAGAAAACTGAGGAAAATATAAAACGGCTCGCAAGGAGTCTAAAAGAGCTATCTGTGATGCTAAAAATTTTGCTTTTAGTGATCTTTATAACAGATTATATACTAAGAATAATGAAAAATATATGTACATATCGTAAGAAACAAAGAAAAGAAATGTAAAGATTTAACTCAAGTAAAGTGTATTAAAGATGAAATAAAAAAGTGCTTTTCTTAGAAAAAGATATTCAATATAGGTGGGTGAATTATTTTGATAAACTTTTGAATAAGTTTCTGAAAATATGATTGACCTTAATTATTTTAATATCATTAATAATACTACAATGTTTCATTTTTACTGCCTCATTAGTAAAAAAGAAGTTGATGAGGCTTTAAAGAAAACCAAGGGTGGAAAGTCTGTAGGACCTGATGATATCCCAATTGAAGTGTGGAAATAGTTAGGTGATTTGGGAATTTCTTGATCTACTAAACTTTTTAATATTATTTTAAAAACTAAAAAGATGCCTGAGAAATGGAGGAAGAGTATTGTGGTCCCCATTTTTAAGAATAAAGGGATGCACAAGAGTGTGCAAATTATAGAGAAAATTAACTGATGTGTCATACTTTAAAAGTATGGGAGAGGGTAATTAAACATAGGTTAAGACGTATTACTAAGATTTCTCATAATTAATTTGGATTTATGCCGGGCAAGTCTACTATGGAAGCTATACATTTGTTTAGAGGTTTGATGGAGAAGTGTAGAGACAATAAGGAGGACCTACATTTGATTTTTATAGAAAAAGCTTACGATAAGTTTTCAAGAGATGTCCTTTGGAGAGTCATTGAGAAGAAAAGTGTTGATATGACTTATATTCAAGTCATTAAAGATATGTATACTAGAACTGTTACTTGTGTTCTAACTGAAGGAGGATTGACAAAATATTTTCCTATTTTTGTTGGCCTATTTTTGTTGGTTTACATCAGGGATCAGCTTTAAGCCCATATCATTTTACTTTAATTATGGATGGTCTTACTGGACATTTACAAGAGGATGTACCTTGGTGTATGCTTTTGGCTGATGATATCCTTATTGTGGATAAGACGAGAGAAAAAGCCCAGGAAAAACTTGAATCATGGAGGTCTACATTGGAGTCTAAAGGCCCTCGTTTGAGTAGAACTAAAACTGAATACATGGAATGTAATTTTAGTAATAGTTGCTCTAGTGACAGAAGTGTAACTTTAAGTGATCAAATTATTAAAAGGTGTGAACGATTTAGATATCTTGGGTATATTGTTCAAAGTGATGGTTATATAGATGGAGATGTTAATAGTAGAATTCAAGTTGGTTGGTTGAAGTGGAGGAATGCTTCGGGCCTATTGTGTGATAGAAAAGTACCGCTTAGACTGAAAGGAAAATTTTATAAGATGGTGGTGAGACCTGCAAAGCTCTATGGCGTTGAATGTTGGTCGTTAAAAGAGAAGCATAATACTAAGTTAAGTGTTGTCGAGATGAGAATGATTAGGTGGATGAGTGGCTTTACACTTAGAGCAAGATACGAAATGAATATATCCGTGATAGGGTTGGTGTAGCTTAAGTGACGGATAAATTAGAGAGAGTTGCCTTAGATGGTTTGGTCACATTAAACGTCGACCATCTGATGATCCGATTAGGAGAGTAGATTTTAGATTCGACTTATGTTAAGAAAGGCAGAGGTAGACCAGGATGACTTGGGCTTATTGTATAAAAAATGATCTTAATTTATTAGAATTAAATGAAAATATGATACTAAATAGGACACAATGGAGAAAAATGATTCATGTAGCCAACCCCACTTTGTGGGATTAAGGCTTTGTTGTTGTTGTTGTTGTTGTTGTTGTTGCAAAAGAGAGGGGAGGAGTGCTTTGGAGTTTCAAAAGTGTAGAGAGGTTTGAGTGTGGTGTAATTTGTATAACTCTTCTCATTTTTTTCATAGTAAATTTTTTGATGTCGTGTAACTTGTGTTAAGAAAGACAGAGGTAGACCTAGGAAAACTTGGGCTTATTGCATAAAAAATGATCTTAATTTATTAGAGTTAAACGAAAATTTGACTCTAAATAGGACGCAATGGAGAAAAAGGATTCATGTAGCCGACCCCACTTAGTGGGATTAAGGCTTTGTTGTTGTTGTTGTTGTTTTTGTGTAACTCTGTGGTTTTTTTTTTCTATTCTCAGGTTTTTTCACATTAAATCTTTTGTGTTTTCTGGGATTTCCTTATTTTGTGCGCTTTCTTCAAGGTTATGCTTCAGACAACTCGAATTTGTTTCAACAATTTAATCATCTTCCAATACTAGAGTAAATGAAGCCAATATTATCTCATCTTTCAAGGAAAAACAAATGTATACTTTTTATAATAGTGTCTGAAATGCACCCTAGTTTTGACCTTAGCTTTTTAAGAGAAATCTTGGATCATTCTTTGATTTGTACATTTTTAGTTTACTCTTACTTTTCCTCTTACATATCAAAATTTAATTTATTAAATCCTAAATTATCTATGAACTCATTGGAGCGCTGTAGCACCACATCGCATCATCCTTACACTCATTGGAGCGCTGTAGCGCTACATCACGACACACTGACGCTCTGTCGGCCGCTTAAAGTTTGGAAAGCGTTCTTTTGGAAATTTAATTTAATTTATAATATACGCATTGATTTTTGAAAATAAAATTTTAAATTTCAAAATATGAAAATTTGGAAAGGACGGATCTCATTTGTTAAGTAGTTTGAATGAACGAGCGAAATATTGCGAGTAACACATCTATCCCGAAGAATAGACGTCCTACTTGACAATATCGCTTGATCAAATAAACCACAAAATTCATGATATCCGTTCGTGCCTGTGAACCTTTTATGTGGACCGACAAATTCCCTATTTAATACAAAAGGATCAAATAGAGTTTATATTATCTCGAGTCTTTAAAACTCACTATGTAATGCAGCTCTATAGTTAATTACCCTCAAATGACCAGAAGTCACTCGAGAGAACTCTCGATTTGAATCTCGGGTTTCTATCTTCACGAAGTCGAAAGGGTAGGGTTTTTTCAACGAAATTTGAGAGTAAGAAATCCAATAGGTGAAAGGTGCAAGGAGGAACGTTTATTTCGGAGTCGAAGGAAAGAAGGGTGAGGGATGTCACGGATCTCGAGGAGGACTCGAGGACATCCGGCATTATCCATGGTTGGGGCTTTACATTTTGGAAAGGAGTTTATTTTAATTTCAATCCTGCGAGTTAATTATAGGGATTACGCTCGCATAATGCCTGGCATCATGCAAACTACACCAAGGACGGGAGGATTTACGTCGTATCGGGCGACGACGCCTGAAGCACTAAGCGGATTAGGGCTCATATTGCACGAAGAGGCTGTCTAGAGCCTAAAAGAAGCAGTGAGGGTTTATGTCGCACGGGGCGGACTACGCTCGAAACCCAAGGCTCATTATTTAAACTAGGGATGGGTTTTGCTGAAGAAGACACAGGTTTTGCTGAAGAAGATGGCCGTGCTGCCCACCGTGCTCCACGTCGTAGCAAGATCGCGATTTAGGTTTAAGTTTTGAATTAAAGTTGACATGCAAATTATTTTTATTTTCAAGTGATTGTGTGTAGTCGTGACGAGAGTAGTGAAAGTAAACGATAACACGAGCATCGCCGAACGGGAGTATACTAAGCTATGCGGAGATGCTAAACAGGTATAAGCCGAAAGCGAGCGACTGTGACTAACGAGAGTAACATGCTGTAAAAGATGAAACGTCTTCAGCGAGTAAGAAGTACGAAAAATGTAAAACATGCCAAGACGGTATATGTCTCGAAAGGAAAACGCACTGAAGCTAACAGGAGTAAATGCTTGAAAGGTAAAGCAAGTGCGGGTAAAAAGAAGTAGAGACCGTGTCGTAGAGTACCGTATGTCCCGCTTATCATCGATGCGTCATGTCTTGCTTTATTATTATTTTATATGTTTTCTTTTTTTTTTATTTATTTCCGCGAGAAGATTTATTAACGACGGAAAAAGAAGCGAGGAGTAGGAGTAGAAGTAGTAGGTAAAAAACAAGCCTAGCTAAACGAAGTGCTTACGGTGTGTAGAAGAAGACAAGTACGTAAACCCGATAAGTAAAAGCGAAAGAAAGACGGCGGGAAAACGTCGAGAAGACGAAGAAAAATCGTAAAAGAAAGCTAGAAAATCGAGAAAGCGAAAAAGAACGTCCGTAGAAAACTCCGAGAAAAGTAACGAACGAAAACAAAGCGAAACCGTAGGAAAACACGGAAAACACTGAAGAAACCTACAAGTGACCCGTAAGCACGGTGGTGTTTCGGACTCGAAGCTATGCTTAACGTCCGGACTGAAGTGCTTGACTACTATCCCAACTTTCTCGAAGGCGAGTTCAATCCGACTCGAATAACTAACCGTGAACGCTGTAAATTTTCACACATTTCATTTTTTGTTTTCATGCAAGAAAAGTCGTAGAGTAGGTAAGGCCATGTAGACGATTGGAGTAATTTCGTATTTTTCAAACATATGTATTTTTGTTTTAAAACATTTCGATCACTGGGTCGATTACCTAATAGTGACTGTAGACTACGAACTTTAGACTGTCTGCGAGTAGAAACCCCGAGGACGCGCCGAATGGTTCCGTGACTCCTGCTCTACTCTCTGCGAGTCTCGAGACGGGCGGCCGCATTCTATGGCTCTCGTAATTTTTCTCGTTTTGCGAGCCTCATCAATGTCCCCATCGCACTTACGAGCACTAGCTGATGACGCATATATAACCCAAGGAGGTTATATATGCACACCTACATGTCCCTCGTATGTGTGTGGGTTAGCGAAAACAAGGTGAAACCAGGGACGAGGGGTCGAGGAAAAGGAGAGAAAAGACAAGTAAATCACCCCGGACTCCCGACCGACCTCACGTGTCACTATAAAAGGACTAAAGGCGTCTCGACACTCTCGGAGAATGTGAGGACTAGACCACCAAGAACACACTCCTCGTTTTCCCAAATAGCGGTAAAATCATAAATGAAGATAAAATGAAATAAAATAAAGAAAAGAAGCGCTGCTGCCCGGATGCTGGATCCCGGGTCACTAAACTAGGGGTACTATCACAAAGCACCAAGGCCTAACCCCTCACTTCCCTCTCTTTCTTCCTTCTTCTTTTTTCAATTTTCATAAAATTCAAGGCCTTAAACAAGTGTGAAACAAGGCCCGTCAATTCCAACACTGATTCATCATATGATTGCCACAATTCAAGCCTTGCATAATTTCCTTCATCAATTTCAACATTTAACCATCAAATATTGATTGAGGCAAGTAAGAAATGTGTCTTCCTCCATCCAAATCATCTCACAAGTAAGTGTAGCAAGAAATAAGAAGGAAATAAGTATCACCACACATATTAAGGTTCTTGGCCAAGACAAGTATAAAAAAAAAAAAAAAGGAGGCAGCTAAGACCCCCAACAAGCTTCAACTATCCTCATGAAGCTCACGGCCAAGCCCAACAAAAAGACAATAAGATAAGGCTTCCCACAATTCATCACACCACAAATGAAGTTCACAGCTAAGGCCCCCGACAAGCCACTCACACACTTCCATCTCGAAGACAAAGCCAAAACCCGAGCCCCTTAAGGGTCGAACTCAGCCCATACCAAGCCAAAACAGATTCCTAAACTTTGCTAAAACACTTTCAAAAATTTAAGCTCAAACCCTTCTTGAATCAAGCTCAGCCGTGAGCCACAATGGCCTCCTCCAGACCTGCTGGAAAACCCTCAAAATCAAGCCCGAGCATATAGTCCAGCAAGCCTCAACAAACACCCAGAGCTGGACTCACACCCGAGCCCCACTACAAGTCGTAGAGCAGTACGCCGAGCAAGCAACAAATAAAATAACAAAAGTGCCCCAAACCAAGTGCTAGAAGGGACAAAATCAAGCAAAACAGAAACAACAGCAAAAAGAGGGGAAAGATCTCACCCCAAATCCAAATCCAAATGCCGTGAAAGAGGGCGGCTGCAAGAGCAGCAGTGACAAAAAAAGAAAAATAAAGCAGTCCCCGAACATGCAGCTAAAGCTAGAAGAAGCTAAAAGAGCCAACCCGAGCCATAATCAAATTAGGGAACAAATCCGACCTTGGATCAAACAGAGAAAGAAAACCAAACAACAAAACCAACAAGGAGCCGAGCCATATAAGGCTAAAGCCAAATCTTAAATCGAGCATAAAATCGAGAGTATAGCGAGTTTCGACCACAACCGAACCAAAATGGGGCTCAAAGCGAATTTAAAATCCGAAAACCGCAAAATAAAGCAAATCAGCCCATCCATGAGAGCAAACCGAGAAACAACAGAGTCAAAGCTGAGAAACAAAACCCCAAAACAACCCTCCAAAGCTTCCTTTTAATATGAAATAAAATTTACTTTCAATCAGGCTCACCATGAGCCAAAATAAGACTTAGAATATAGCTAAACATGAAGCTTAAACAAGCATTTCCATTCATCCAACATATCAAAGATAAGCCTTCAACATATTTCAAACGAAAGTAGGCATAAGGGTTCTCTAAATCAAGTTAAAGTCTCCCTAACATGCTTTCTTTTCCTTTTTTTTTAAACAAAGAAGAAGTAGGCGGAGCAAAAGAGCAAGCTCCACATGCATATACTTTAAATAAACCACTCCCTATTTTCACATCAAGCCCTCATGAATAAAGAAGAGAAAAGAGCAAGAGCATGTCATTTTTACCATGAAAACCATGTCCACCCTAAGGAGAGCAAGCACATAAGTAATCTCAAATATAAGAGCTAAAATCAAAGGAGCCCATACCTCAGTGAGAACTCAAGCAAACCCACACCACGGCTCAACAACGAGTAAACAAGCGACGCAACCCAGACTCAAAACCGAGCAGCCAACTCAGGGAGGACCGCAGGTAGCGAGAGAAAAAGGAGAGGGAGGAGGAGAGGAAAGTAATAGCGACCCACTCAAAACTATCCAACCTAAACAACTTCACCAAAATCGCCAGCCCTAGCACCCTCTCAAAATGAGGTTCTTATAGCCGGCCTCAAGGAGAAGAGGAAGAAGAAGCCGTCCCACTTACCTGGGCGTCTCGGCAGGAGAAAGAGGCGGGAGAGAGTGGCGACAAAGTCGCTGGAAAAGGCCGACCGTAGAGGCAGGGAAGGCCGAAAGGGGCCTGCTGTGAGCAGGTCGCCAGGGGAAGTGGCGAGAAGGTACAGGGACCAAGGTCGGAGCTCGCGCAGGAGCCAGAGAAACGGGATCGGGACCGGGAGAAAAAAGAAAAAAACGAGGTCCACGCGGGTAAGGGAAGAAAGGGGAGAAAATTAGGGTTTAAAATAGGATTTTTAAATAGGAAAAATAAGGATTTATTTAATAAAAATCGGTAAAATTTCGCGTCGCGGGTCCGCGCTCCAAACACGACAAGTTATATGTCTTTTCTTAGCAAATTCGACGTCCCGGACGCACCGGCGCAGTCCGTTTCGTGATCCGATGTCGTTCGGAGAACCTCGTCACCGGTCGAGTCGAAAGTGCGTCAAATTTGATTTCGTCGAAATTCTGACCTTGATGGCGCTTGTTCTGACATTCTGACTTCTGATCTTGATCCGTCGCGGAGAATTTGAAGACGTCGAGTGCGGGCTCGAGGAATTTGTGCTTCGGTGGTGCGAAAGTGTGCACAAGCGCTACCTGAGGTCCGAGTGGTCCCATAGGAACTCAATTTGAGTCCTAACGCTAATTCCAACCTACCGACTTGTGAGCAAGAGGTCGGGAATTCGTCCGGATTCCAAAAGAGTGTCGAAGTGGTTCCAAGCATTCTAAGACGAGGTGGGTCCAGTGCTAGGAATCTAAGATCGTCGGGGAAGCTCCTAAAGCTAGAACCCTAAATCCTAGGAGGAAAACTAAACCTCGACAAAAACGAGGTCAACACGCTCTTAACCGATTTTTGACAGTTTCTTAAAGACACAGTTTTGTTGATCGGGATGTATGGGATTTCAATTTTACTCTTTTGCAAAAGAGAGGGGATGATTGCTTTCGAGTTTCAAATGTATAGATAGGTTTGAGTGTGGTGTAATTTGTATAATTCTCCTTATTTTCTTCATAGTAAATTTCTTGGTGTCGTGTAGCTCTGTCGTTTTTTCCTATTCTCAGGTTTTTTTTCACATTCTTTTGCGTTTTCTGTGATTTTCTTATTTTGTGCGCTTTTGTTTAAGGTTATGCTTCAGATAACTCGAATTTATTTCAACAATTTAATCTTCCCCCAATACTATAGTAATTGACGCCAATATTATCTCATTGATTCAAGGAAAAAACAAACGTATATTTTTATTAGTAGTGTATGAAATGCACCCTAGTTTTGACCTTAACTTTTTAAGAGAAATCTTGGATCATTCTTTGATTTGTACATTTTTAGTTTACACTTATTTTTCTTCTTACATATCAAAATTTTATTTATTAAATCCTGAATTATCTGTGAACTCACACCACTATCACCAGTTAGAACATATCATCTACAAAAATGGATAGGAGATTGAGAGAGAGAGAGAGAGAGCGGAGGGAGATAGGTGTAGAGAGAATTAAACCCTTAAGATTTTTGTTGTTTAGATGATGCAAGTACCCAGTGTGTGATTTGGTTTAGTATCCCTATTTATAAATTTAGGGTGGTGCTGACTAGGCCACATAATTCACTCATAATAATAAAATATGTAATAATATAGCGAATCCTGTCGCTCCATAGGATGCAGAGATGTTGAGTAGGCTTGCTATCAATTTAGCTAGTGGTCATGTTTGAGCTGACAAGCTGTTGAATAGATGACTGTTGAGGCTGTTACGATTGAGTTGTGAATTGGAGGGCATCATAGCGGATTGATGAGTAAATTGGTTTTTCTGCTTGATTTTGTTGAGCTGGCATTTGAATGGATCCAACTTCTATCCGAGGTTGAATCAACCTTAAATGAATATGAGTTTCATCTGAGTTACGGGTACTTGACTATACAGTATACACTATCCAATCAGCGTTGTATTGCACTGTATAATTAGTCATCATAGACATTTATTTTACTTTAAAATGATATCTTCATGTCTTCATATTCTACTTTAATGGTTCGAGTTCCCAATGCTGATGTAAAGCCACTTATAATTAGTTTAGTCTCTAAATATGGTTAATTAGTGAGAGCGATTAGGCTGTGTCATAGCCTTGTAAGTCTATACCTATCACAGTTTAGAAGTATGAGGCATGAGGAATAATGAAAGTTCCCTTTTTTGTATGTCCCCTTCTTTTTATTTTGTTGGTGTTGAACAGCTGAAAGTGTTCTGTTCAGATCGAGAATCCTAACATTTGATAAGATTCTTCCCTGTTGTTTCTTTCTCTGTTTTTTCACTCAGAATTTTGGTTATGAGTGTGATGGGAGTAGAGAACTACCGGAAGACCTCTAATCGGGATTCAAGCCAGCCATTTAAAATGAAGTTCATGATTAAGGTTGGTATAATTGCACAAGTGCAATTACCATGGTAATTTGAGAGAATCCGTATCTCCGCGAGAGAATCCTTATCCCCCCTGAAGGCGGAGATACGGATTCTCACTAATAAGCATCTACATTATTATTGCTTTTATTTTCAATGAAACATCGCTAATACAAATTTGACAAATGTTAATTTTACCACATTTGTTTTTTCACATTATCATAAAATCCTATTCATTTATTTCCCTTAATCCTCATTGTTATCCTCTATTCCCCCTATCAACCCGTATTTTTAAACTATCTGTTTTTTTTTTGCATCTTTGAATCAGCTTGTTTACGCATGCGTTTAATATTTGTACAAGAAAAGCTTTGATTCAAAGATTAAGAAACTGTGCATAAGAAAAACTCTTTAGCATACATTGCTTCTTGAATATCCTCTATAGGTGAAGGAGCAGTGAATGTAATTTTGATCAACTAACTTCGTTAGCTGTTTGAAATCTGAAAATAAGTCATTTCCATCATACTGTTTCTTTTCTAAGGGAAAAAAAGGAAACTTGAAAAAATTAATGAACCATCTACACAGATGTGCAGAAGCTTTCAGCACTCAAGACAAGGGCCAGCTCTTCAGAAGAAACCTCGAGTTCTCTTGAAACTGAGGAGCTGCTTGCAGATTTGAAGCAGAAGGTAGCATATCACATTTCATTTACATACATAGCACACTATGTATTTCCATATCTCACACTTAAACTTTCATATTTACACATAGCACTCAAATCTTTAATATGACATCAAAAATAGCACAAATACCAGTTTTTAGTAGTCAAATACTCCTTTTCATGCAGAAGTTTACAGCACCAAAGTCACATGTATGTAAAAATGGAAGTTGAGGTGTGAGATATATAAATACATACGGATTGTGTGCTACGTATATAAAATTCCTTTAAAATAATGCACCTCCTTTCCTACTATATTTGCTGGAGAGATTTTAACAAACAGATATGCTTTAGTGGGATGCTATTGAAAATAAATCCACCGTTTTCGTTTATGGTGGAGGCGCAATTGTTGCAGTATGGCTGTCTTCTATTTTGATTGGCGCCATCAACTCTGTTCCTCTGGTTTGTACTGCTAAAATTTATATTTCTATGATCTATTTCACTGATTCTTTGTGGATGCTGAAACAATTATGAATTTTAGTGAGGTTTATGTGAAGAAATAATTTTATTACTGGAATAAATTCATTTCAATGTGCAGCTACCAAAGATTTTGGAGTTGGTCGGGCTTGGTTACACCGGATGGTTTGTGTACCGCTATCTCTTATTTAAGGTAAACAAAAATGCTCATGGTGATTGTTTTGATGCATGTTAATGAATTGTAAAGCATTTGTGAAATTCATATTTGTTAATTCTGTATCTATGACCAGGGTTTGCTAACATGATTTTGATGTATTTGAATTTTGATTTTGTTATAAGAAGATAGAGATAGGTCTCATGTTATTTGAATTTCATTTATGAGATTACGGCAGAAACTAGGATGCTTAAAGCTGTTTGGGATCGTTTTTATTTTAGAAGATTTACATACATACCACAGTTTTTATGTATTTACCCAAAGTTTGATACGATACTTCTAACAGTTTGGTGTTAAAAGGTGTAATTTTCTTTTAAAAAGATAATGATAATGATATTTTTTATATGATGTTAAAGATTTAAGTGATATGCCTGTAAATACGAGAGTTTAGTTGTTAGATATTTATATACATAAGAATTGTGTGAAATGTTGAATGCATGTAAATGCCCCTTTTATTTTATATAGTTATTTCTATCTTTTATATTTTGACTTAAGAAATTTGTTTGCTTAGTGTATTCTCACAATTGTTTATTTTATTTATAAAAATAAATCAAATATGTTTTGAAAATTTTCAATGTACTTATATTTGTTGTGTGTTTTTAAGAGCAGCTAAATATGTTTTAATAAACCAAATGTGTTTTATTTCAAATAATAAAAAGTTGATCCCTAATAGCTCTTAAAATAATAAATTTTGTATCAACATGGTGAGGGGCAATGCAGTCTTTCTGTTTTATATTGCTAAAATTTAACAGTATGAATCAGAAAGATGAAATTGCTAAAATCAGTAAGAATGGAAAGCTGAAGAGAAATGCATTACTGCAATATTGAAACTTGTGTTATGTTAGACGGGCACCTACGAGATCGTCCGCCTCCTGCTCAATTGAGTCGGTGTCGAATCCATCAAAATAGTTCGAAGACTTATATTAGGTATAAGGCTAAAATGACAATTTAGTCAATTTGTTAGTTATTATTGTGGGGTATAACTAGGGTTAGTATCTTTTTTGTATTTGAGTTGTGTTATTTTGTCATGTGAAAATAAAGTATTTATTTCTCCTAATCTCTCTGAAAGTCTTGGTATAGTTGTGATTTAGTGGTGGCTCGAGCTAGCTGGGAAGCTAATGACGGGATGGTGGTGTGACCAAACCTTGTGATACAACGACGCAGTCATGATTCAAATACCATTGACGGGATTGCGGTCATTGACATGACTGAGCATCGCAATACAATGATGCATTTGCAATTCAAGCGCCAACAGGATGATGGCGTGACCGAACCTCGCAATACAACGATACAGTCGTGATTTGGGCTAAGTTGAGGCGCCAACGACAAGATCACGGCGTGACCGAACCTCGTGATATAGTCGCGATTCGAGCTAGTTGAGAAGCCAATAACAAGGTCGCGACGTACAAGAGTTTTGCCTTTGTGATCTAAGATCGTCTTTAGAGTAATGACGACCAAGAAAATAAATACCTTGGAGGAAAAATTAAAGGGATAGGTGAGACAAATCAGATATAGAATGAATGAGCATTTCTCGGCCATGGAGGGACATTTCTTATCCATTGATGAGAAATTAATGGCCCTGGAAGAAATGAAGAAGATCATTGAGTTTCACGTAAACTTGCCACCGCCCGTCACATGATCAAGCGACGATGTCTAGAGTGGATGTGAGCAGAAGTAATCAGAAGGATTCATATGACATCAGGACAACATCACTACCTTTAGCGGATCTAGAGCCGTGGGATCGAGTGGCATCACTTGGATGGAATAGCTCGACATCGGAATGGATGGAACAAAATTTAAGTAGGCAGGATTGAACATAGGAGTTGGGAGTGGATTTGAGGGAATTGTGCAACATCTAGAGGTTTGGAATTAGAATGGACGACGCGCATTTCAAGGCTGAAGAAAATCAATTCGAAGGATTTTGTCCTAGAGCAGGGAACCACGGTGGGTGGGACACCAACTGAGGGCTACATCCAACCGTGTTAGTGCTTTTTGCTTCGGCAGCTTTCCGTGTAGAAGGTTATTTAGGAGACTAGGGACGGGCAAGCTGTTTATGGGGTGAGCCAGACTTATGAATGAAGGAAAATTAATGTTGGTTGAGGAAGGAATCCAACCCCCACTTCATGTGTGAAACGAACTTTGGTCTAAGAAACTCGTGAGAAAACTCATGCATAATGAAGCTGAAATGTCGATCTTTGAAGGAGAGGATGCCTATGAATGGGTTATCACATGGCTGATTGAGGAAGAAAAATTGATGGAGGTAACCCTGTGTTTTGAAGGGAAAGTTCTACTGTGGTATCAATGTAGAGAACAATGTCAACCAATCAGAACATGGAAAGAATTCACAGACCAAATTGTTGAAGTGTTTCAGAACCACACGGAGAGGGAATTTACACGAGCAATTTTCTCCCTCATGGATTATAAGGAGAAATTTGAGTTGTTATCCAACTATTTAAGAGGGATATTGAAAGAAATGATGGAAGGAAACTTCTTGAAAGGGTTGAGGCTAGAAATTCGAGCAACACATCGTCTGCTTAGACCGCGAGGATTGGGGAAAATTATGGAATTAGCGCGATTGGTTGAAGATAAAATGCAATAGAATGGGCTAATTGAAGTAACACAAGTGGAGCGCCGTACTAAAATGTTATGACAATGATGATACAAAAAACTCAAACAGTAGGAATCCAGAGGGAGAGTCCGTGGGACAATAAAGATGTGCCACAATCAGGAGCAACATTGAAAAACATTACATTGACATAGATTTAAGAGAAACGAGCTAAGGGGTTATTTTTTTGGTGTGATGAGAAGTTTGCCCTAGGATATCGTTTTAAGGATCATACGTTATAGGTTTTCATTGTGTGTGAATGAAAAATAGATGAGTTTGTGGTCGATAAGAACACCCTCACCTGGATATGTCAGAAGTCCCATTGAATTCAGTGATGGGGTTACCACCGAACCGTACTATGAAACTTCGGGGATAGATCGCACAAGAAGACATAATGGTGTTGGTAGATAGTGAGGCCACCCACTTTTTCATCTCTACTCAATTAGTGAAGTAATTGAGACTTGATATGATTAACATAGAATGTTTTGGAGTCATGATTGGGATGAGATTGGTGGAGAAGAGCAGGAGAGTTTGTAAATGGGTGATTTTATTAATGCAAGATATTCAGGTGATGGAAAATTTTCTTCTCTTGGATTTAGAGAGCACTAACATGCTGTTGGGTTTGAAATGGCTGCGGTCATTAGTGGGGGCTAAGATGAATTGAAAACTTCTGACAATGGAGTTTCAAGTGGGAGACAACATGATGTTGCTTCACTGTGATCTTATTTTGTGCAAGACCTTGGTGATGCTCAAGACTATGGTTAGGGTTATATATAATGCAGAGTTTAGAATCTTGATTGAGTTGCAGAGCATAGAAGAGACACATGATATAGAGTTGACAGAGTTTCCGACACCTATCTATCAGATATTCCGACACCGATCTATTAGCAGTTGGTTGCATAAGTTTTCCAGTTGCCGCGTGGATTACTGCCTCGGAGGAAACACGAGCAAACAATAACCCTGAGACTGGAGGTTTCTTCCATCTGTGCGTGCCATACCGCTAATCCAAAATTCAGAAGGAAAAGATCAAGAGATTGATCCGAGAGATGTTGGAGGCTGTGATCGTATAGCCTAGTGTGAGGCCCTTCTTTAGCTCTATCTTGCTAGTGTAGAAGAAGGATGGTAGTTGATGTATTTGTGTGGATTGTGGACAGTGAATAAGGGAAAAATACCTTTGAAATTTTCCATCTCCATGATCGAGGAGCTACTGGATGATTTGTTTGGAGTTGCGGCTTATGGATGTGCACAATAATGCATTTCGAACTCATGAGGGTCACTACAAATTTTTGGTTAAATGGAAATGATTACTAGATTATGATGCTACGTGTAATTCGTACTACATGATCCAGTAATAGTTTAATTTCTCTCTTTCACTTTGAGGATAATGTATCTTTTTGAGAGTGGAGTAATGTTTGACCGGCGCCTACGACACTGTCCACCTTGCGCTCCACCGAGTTGACGCCAAGCCTGCCAAAGTAGTTTGAAGACTTATATTATGCATATGACTAAAAGGGCAATTTAGTCATTTATTAGCTTTTATTTTGAGGTATAAATAGGGCTAATATGTTTAGGGTTAGGTTTTGTGTGGTTGTTGTCTTGAATCTTAGGATTAGGGTTTGAGAGAGATCGCCTATCTTTCAAATTGTATGTGTTTAATTTTTATGTATTTAGGTTGTATTGTCTTGTTATGTGGAATTAAAGTATTTTTTATTTACCCTAATCTTTGTAAAAGTCATCTCTTTCCAATCATTAGGGCTGCAAATGAACCAATGCACTCGATGAATAACTCACACTCGGCTCGATTAAGATTCAAACATATTGTTCAAATTAGTAAATAAACAAGCTTGAATAATTTTTAAAAGCTTGAAGTTAAATGAACTAAACATGAACATAGTCGAATTTATTCATTTATGTTCACGAACAAACTTGTTTGTTGCTCAAAAAATAACTTATAAAATACTTGATATTAAACTCGATGATAGCTCGTATCATATGATATATTATTTAAATAAATTTAAATAATTGAAATTTATTTAATGTAATGTTTAATAGTAATATATTATTATATTAATAATATTTTTAGATTAACTATTAATTATATATTTATTTTATTAAATTTGGGTGTTAGATGTGAAATTACATAAGATGTGTTATATATTAAATGCCCCTTAAAATTAACTTTTAACCCTCGCAAACCTCACTTTCCCTCTTCACCCTAAACATACAAAAATTTGAATCGCTAGGGCATGCAAGTAACAAAGGCAACGACGAGATTGCGGCGTGCAAGGATATTTGAAACTCTAGTCTAAGTATATCTCCCATTTCCATTCTGCTTCTAAGTCCTACCTGATTAATGCCCATATGTGTAATCTTTCCTCGCACTCCACTTCACGCGCTTCATCTTTAAATTTTTTAAATTCTTCTTTAAATTTCATTTATTTTATATGAGATTTAGGGCAAAAAAGAGGAGAAATGGATTTAAGATCCTGTATGGTTTAAGGTTGTCATTGTTTAGAAATTATCTGAGATTTAAGGCAAAATGGAGGAGAAACGGGGTTTAAAATCTTTTAGGGCTTTTTGTCATTTTTGTTGATTCATAGGATTTAGGTTAAATTATTTATTAATTTTCTATATGCTCGTCTGAATTTTTAGCTTGTTTATTAACTCTTTTAAACACTGGTTCATTTGTCATAAACAAATCAAGTACAAATCAAATTCAAGCATTGAAAAATGTAAACAAGTCAAGCTTGAACAATATACGAAAGCTCGACACAAGCTCAAGTTGAACTTGAACAACTTATAATTATACCAAACCAAGTCCCACAGTGATATACTCTACTCTACTCGACTATAGCCCTATCTGTCATATTCATCTCACTATTTCATAAAATATGATAGTAGTGTGTATATATACATGTTGTCAGTTATTGGACGGTGTGGATTGAAGGTTGTTATTCATGAGTGGTTGAGATGACTGCGCAGGTGGTTTTGATATGCACTACTAATTTTTTGTTTTGATATGTTGGGGTCATCATCATAAATTTCTTTGATCATTTTGCTATATATATTTGGAAAATTACTTATTTGTTTTCTCAATTGAATGTTTTAAAATTTATTATCTGCAACCAGATTGATAATACGTCTGCATTTTTCAAATTTTGTATCTCTCTGCGTCCATCTGTATGCTTAATATAGCTCTTTGTTTTATCAGTCGAGCAGAAGAGAACTGGCTGAAGACATAGAATCTCTAAAGAAGAAGATTGCAGGAACTGAATAGATAGAGAAGCTAGGCAAGCATCAGAAACTTGTCGCAGTTCCCTGTATAAATCATTTGAGATTGTGTATGTTCTTTGTTTGTGTTAATTTATCTTTTTAACTTGTAATGCCATTGAATACTTCGCTTCTGCAGATTTTCTGCTGAAAATAACTTGGTTTCCATTTAGTAGAATTAGTTTTTTTTTTTCCATTATATATAAAGCCTTGGCTAATTGGTTGCGGCCTTTGGTGTAAGTCTCTCGGGTCAGTTCAAATCTCACCCATCCCACCCATGATGGGAGGATTCGAATAACACACCGGACTGGAAGGGGAGTCCGCTCCTCAGTCAGTTCAACCTATATATATATATATATATATATATATATATATATATATATATATGTTGTTAGCCTTGGTTTAGCATGCATATACTGACGTTAAAAGAATTAAATATTCCCAATCAATTGGAGTTTTTGTTGTTGTCTCATTGTGGACTAGGAAATGAATCGGTTTGTGTTCTTTGTTTGAGTTAAAGTTTGATTAATTAATTTAATTTGAGTTCGAGTTTGAATTTAATTATACAAATTAGAGCTTATTTATGAAGATTTTTTTATTATGAAAAATATAAAATAGTATTAATTCAAATTAGTGTTATTATAATAAAATGATAAATATAATGAATAATTATAAAATAAGTAATAATAGATCACTAGATACAATATAAATAATTACTTTTAAAATACTTCTGATAATTTAAAGATTAAAGTCTTGATTTTTAATATATTTTGAGTATATTTTATATTACTTATTTTTTAAATTGAGTCAGCTCATAAGTTAACGAGTTAAATCAGGATTGGCTTGAGTTTGATTTATTAGCTCACCAAGTTTAGTTCACAACCCACTTATCGAGCAGAGCCCGCAAAGGGTGATAAGAGCACGTTGTATTGATGATTGGGCTTTGCATCCTTTGGAGATATTTAATCATTATCTATGTTGTCAGGTATTTGGGATTTTGCGTTGATGGTTAATAAAATGGAAAATTTTGAGCAAGAATATTTTGAATTTAATTCAATGTATTAGACACTTCTTAATAAATTATAGTACATGCTAGGATCATAATAGTTCTTATATGATCAAAAATGCATTTGATGCAATCCGTAAATCTTAAAGCACTTCACATAAGTTGAACCAAGCATTACTTTTTACAAGAAAAATTATTTTATAGAACTATTGAAATTTTTGTCTAATAAGATGATTTTAATAACACATAATCATATTATTTAATTACTATATAAGGGAATGTAGCTCCACTTGCGTGTGAGAAAGGGAAAAAAATTGCGTATATCAACCGTACGCAATAGCTGCGTGCGTAATAGATTACATGGGAGTTATACGAGTCTTACAAGGGGGTTACAAGAGTGTTATAACCTCTTTGTAACTCCTGTGTAAATCGCCTGTAACCCGCGCGCTTTTATTTCATCCGTTCGTAGGTTACAGAGGTATGCTGAGGTTATAAGGGGGTTACGCGAGAGTTATAAGGAGGTTATAACATGCTTGTAACCCTCGTGTAACCTATTACGTACGCAACTTCTGCATACGGTTGATGTACGTAATTTTTTTCCATGAGAAAGAGGGGGTGGCCATAGCTATCACTATCATGGCCATTAGGCAAGGCAAAGGGACACCAAGCATAGCTCCTCCATGTGAGCTACACCTTGACAATGTTTGTTAGCATTGATTAGTGCTCGTTGAAATGTAATTCGTCAATTTTAGTGTTTCTATGATCTTCGCAGAAAATATTTCATGAGTAATTTATAATTAGGGGCATTTACATACATAGCACACAATACTTATGTTTTACATATTTCACACCTGGACTTTAATAATTAAACATATATTAGTTAAATCTATAATATCATATAGAAAATAACACTATTATAACTTGTTAAACGTGAAGTACATCTTTTCGGGCATAGGTTTAAAACATCGGTTTTATGTATGTAAATATGAAAGTTTAAGTGCGTGATATGTAAATGGATAAAAATTGTGAGCTTGGTATGTAAATACATGATAATGAAGATTTTTTTATCTTTGAAATAGTACAATAAATTTACTCCTTGAGGTTAGGGGTGTAAACGAGCCGAACAGGAGCGAGCCAAGGCTCAGCTCGTGTTCGGCTCCTTTATATTTCGAGCCCAAAAAGTGTGTTCGTGTTCGGCTCGTTTGCTTAATGAGCCGAACACGAGTTGTTCACGAACAAAGAGTCATTTTAACAATCCTAATCACGTAACCATAAGATGTTAAGGGTTGAGGCGAGTTTAAGAATTATAATTTAATATTTTCTATTTTATTTATTAATTAATAATTTTAATTGATTATAAATCTTTTAATTTTTTTTAAAAATACTACTCATTAATACATACATACATACATACATACATACATACATACATACATACATACATACATATATATATATATATACATATATATATATATATATATATATATATATATATATATTGAGGAATAGTATTTCGAGCCAAAACGAGCCGAATACGAAAGAACAAATATTTGTTCGTGTTCGGCTCGTTAAGGCTTGTTAACTTAGCGAACGAGCCAAACACGAGCTTCTTAACGAGCCGAACACGAGCTGTTCGCGAACAACGAGCCCTACTTGAGGTTTATTGACAAACATTCCCACACTTCTATACACACACACACACTCTCTCTCTCTCTCTCTCTCACACACACACACACACACACACACACACACACACTCTCTCTCTCTCTCTCTCTCTCTTTTCTCACTTCTTGTCTATTGAAATTTTTTTATCTCAATTTCATTTGTTGGGTACCATCTCTTTATTTTATTTCTTGTTCATTTTTCTTTATTATTCAATCTTCTTAAGAAATTTGTGTATAACTCTATAAGCTTAATTATTATATTCAACACTTCTTTTATGCTCACTACTTAGCCTTAGCTTTATCTTTGAGTGGATTTTAAGCACTATATAGTACTATTATAAATTCTTCATCTGATGTATTTCTTCTCTCTGTCTTCTTATAGAATAGTTTGAACATAGTTCTTTCCTAGTTTACATCCCTTTTTCAATTCTGCTCTTCAAACATGTAAATGTATCGTTATTTTGCTCAGAAGAATGATTTTCCGCCGCTTTTACTATGTAAAACTTTAAACGGTCCTTTAAATTTTCAAATAACATTAACATCTAAGCATCTCTATGATATATTCTTTAATAACTAGCTGTATCCAATTTTAGTCTTAACGGGAGGCTTGGTAAAAGGAATTTTTATCTAAAATTTTGGATTCCCTTGCAAAAAATTGAGACTAATTTTGAGTGTTTTAAAGAAAATTTGGGTGTCAATGAATGCTTATATGTTTTTGCTTTTAGATTTTTTTTTAATATGTCTATTAAAAATTTTCTCGTAAGCCATTTCATCCAAGTTTTTTTATCAGTACTTTAAAGGTCTGTTTGGGGCAGTTGCAGCTTATTCAGTTTATCCAGATAAGCAGCTTATTCTAATAGTTGTTGATTAGCAATGATCCTGGATAAGCGATACTATTGCTTTGGTTATATGCGTTTGGAAAAAGTTGATTTCAGAATCGTTTCCGGATAAATGACTTTTCTACTCCTATGCATATATTTTAATTTAACTTAATCATTATATATAAAATTTAGTATTAATTTTAATTTAATTTCTATTTAACCTATTGTAGTCTATTCAATTTATAATTAACATATGATCATTTATCAATTAAGCATTTGTTAGTATTTTTTAAGTTAATTTAAAATAAATTATATATGAATTAATTAAATAAATAAATTTAATATTAATTAATAAATAAGTTCTAGGTCAGGCTCTGATTCATCTCATAGGGGTGCTCTCTTCTTCGTTCTTCTGCTCAAACTCCGATTCATCACACCCTACTCGTCGAATAACGCCATGGAAGCTTGCAGGCCGGATAAAGCCATGGAAGCTCGCGGAGGAGGAGGAAGAAGAAGAAGGGAGGTGAGCAAGGGAGTATGCCGCGATGCCGTAGTTGCCTTCCCATTTAGCTCTAATCACGATCATATCGCTAAAGGCGAGGGCTTTTTGCGGAGCCGAGAAAAGGGAAAAGTAGGCGAGGGTTTTTGGGCGGAGCCGAAGGAAGGTAGGAGATTCGTGAAGAGGGCAACAACGTAATAGTGAACGAAATGCGGAACTGCAGGTCTCCACCTGCGACGCGTTTAGTTAAAAAGAGAAAATGAGTTTTCAAATAAGCTGTTCAAATTCTTTATTCAAACACTAAGGCAGTGTTTTCAAAACGCCGCCGCAGCTGATAAGCTGCCCCGAACACACCCTAAGTTTCCTAGGTTTTATCTTTAATCTTGAAAAAGGATTGATTGTATATATGTTTTGTATCTATCCTATACATTTGCTTATATTAAATAACTTTTGGAGTAGTTCCTAATAAAGAAATTGAACGGTTATATTAGACTGTTATGATAGAGGGTTCTCTTAATTAGCCTTTTATAAGTAAATGAATGACAATATTATTTGAGTGTGTCGGATGCATAAAATCTTCTCTGATTAAGTTGATAAATAATAGATAATGAATTTCATAAGAAATAAGTGCTTACGACGTGGATGTATGTGATATAATACCAAAATCACATAAATATTAATTAATTAGCTTGCATTGCAACTTCGGGTCAGTTTGGGGCAGCTACAGCTTATCCAACTTATACAGATAAGCTTCTTATCCTGATGAGCTGCTGATAAACAGCTGATCCGGATAAGCTGTCTGACTATTTGGTTTCTGCATTTGAAAAAAAAGCTTATTCTGGATAAATGACAATTCTGCCCCTGTTTTGGATAAACTGTTTAGCTGTTTAGTTTGTGCGTTTTGAAAACAGTTGATTTGCAATTTTTTGTACGTAAATGAACTATCTGACATGCAGGATGAGCTCTATACGCTTAAAATATACATCTATTAAAGAAATACATCTAAAAGTATCCAGATTAATTAGCAGTAGTTGTTATTTCTTTTATGAGGAGAAGTAACACAAACTCCCAAGTATGCATATAAGAATATATGCATAGCAAAAACGCATAAAAACAAACAAGTTTTTAACAAACATATGAAAATGTAGATCCTCTAAAAGAAACAATTTAAGAAAATTTCTTTATTTTGCTCTTTTTACAGTATTTTGTTAAGGAATTGAAAAAAATATATTTTAACAATATAAATGACATGCAATAGGAATTATAGCTTTCAAACCTGTCAATGTATAAAATAAGCCCAACTCTACGACCTTACATGTAAATGACCACTAACTAAACTCACTTCAATATTTTAAAAGGTCTCATTATCTGTTAAATGGCTACAGCATATCAAACCTAGGAAATCAATCATATAATGCCATAAAAAGAAGATCGCCAGATCAAGGATCTCAATCAAAATTGTTTCAAAAGCAAAATGCAGTATTGAAGAGCAGATACCGATCTCACCCTATCGATCCATAGGGGAGAATCTTCCGTGAAGCTGAACGATGGGTGGACGAGGATGCCGGATTTTAGCTCCGACAAAATCTGTAGGAAGCCGGCTTTCAGATCCACCACCTACTTCTGATACGAAGAAGTAGGGTACGAACAGGCTCACCTTCTTCCATGGTTTATGGTCGGAGCGGAGCAGAAGGATGAGAAAGATGCAAGTTTCGGTGGTCTCTGTAAAAGGGAGCAGAGCGGAAGGACGAGGAAGCCGCGATCCCCAGCGATCCTCTCGTTGCCTTCTTTGCTAGAGACGAGGGCAGCGGCGGCGAGAGTCGCAAGCCGGAGAAGAGGGAGCGGCTTATGGCCAGCGGAGGCTGGTTTGAAAATGCCGAAGAAGAACGAAATGCTGAGGCGATCGAGGGCACGAGAGTAATAGAAGCGAATGAAATGCGGAACGTGGGAGTTTTCTTGCGGTAGGCGTCTTTAAGAATTTTTAAGGATTAGAAAACATTGTTTTTTAATTAAGCTGGTGAAACACGAAAAACAAAAGCTTACAAAAGCACTTATAAGCTGTCCCAACCGGCCCTTCATTTATTTACGTACTTTATTCTTAGAGCTCTATTTATACAGTGACGCAATGGTTTGGATGCTTACAAATTTATATGCTAAACAAGAATGAGTGAATCATTATAATTTATTATGTATAAAATTTATATCTAACTAGCATATATCATTCCATCACATCATTATATCATGTTTCTCAAGTGATTTTATAGTTATGGTTGACATGTTGAATAGATATACCACAACTGTTATGACTAAGAATTATAATTCCTTAATATAAACTTTACAAAGTTAAAATTATTATCCAGGAGAATCTTCATACACACAACACAATTCTTGTATATATACTCTTATTTTAAACCCAAATTTTCATATTTTCATTCGTAACACTTAAATCTTTAACACCACATTACAAATACCACTCTTACTAACTTTTTTTAAATAAAATGTATCATTTTGTGTATATATTTGTAACACCAAAGTATTGTTATAAATGTAAATATTAAACTATAGGCATTAAATATGTAAATGCAAAGGATTTGAGTGGTATATATGCAAATTTCTCTATTATCCCAACTATCTATACTTTTATGCGCTCATTAAGGAGCCATTATTCCATACGGAGAACGCACGCATCTCCTCCAATACCCATCCAATACTCTCCTAATACCCATTCAGTACCCTCCAATACCCACCAATACTCACCTAATAGCCAATACCCAATATCCAATACACATCCATACCCATCCATACCCATCCATACCCATTCAGTACCCAAAAAATCCGCACCCAACGCTGCGTACGTGCTCCGGATGGAATAATTCGCCCTCATTAAGAGGGGAGGGGGTGGCATTTTTAATATGATTTAAAAATCAAGGTGTTAATAAATAAATAAATTTAATGATTAGATATTAGATATATATATAAATGCATAAAATTCTCGTGTTATGTATATAAATTGACCTGTTTATTTTTATTTATTTATTTTTTGGGTCAAAGAGCATTAGTGCTCCTTACACGTTTCATCAAGAAAAAAAAATGCAAAGAAAGAATAGAGTTCCCTCTACACACCCAAAACAACTCACACAAAAATACTTAATTTTCACCCATAGTTCCGAAAATGTAGGCCGGATTTTTGGCTTATAGATATCTAATGAGTATTCTATAGCGTTTTAAATAAAAGTACTTAGGGTGCATTTGGGGCAGCTTATCCGCTGTGGCGGCGTCTTCAAAATGCTGTCTTACCGTTTGAAAACCGCGTTTGTACAATTTATCCAAAAAAACAGTTGATTTTTTACAGTAAATGCATAACGCAGATCGAACCCCACAATCCACATTTTCAAATAAAAAATTTATCTAAATTAACATAAGCTACTTCAAAAGCACCACTCCTTTTTATATATTTATTCTATTACAGTTTCTCTTCTCTCCTCATTAAATACGTACCTCGTTTTCCTACGCCTTACAAAATATTTGAGCCGCCAATATTTATTTCCCATTGATTATGAATTGAGCATATCATTTCGAAAAAAGGAATCTGTGATACACAAAAGACCGAAAAATATTAAAGATGAAGGACGAGATAAGAGTAGCTAAGATAACTAAATCTTATTTTCATACGATAACAATTAAAAACAGCTAAAATGTGGGATTTCATAACTTCATTCAACAAGTCAGTTATACGTGAATTTAAACGAGTGAGGAATGATTGGAGGGATTGAGATAAGTCATGTAGTTTTGTCATTTTGCATGAAGCAATGGATCTAATTTAAGGGAAAATTTTTTATCGTCTAGTAATATACCACAATGTGTGTTATATCTGGTCCACCTAAAAAATTATTAAAGTGGAACCGTGAACTTCGCAAAAACCCTGAAATAACCCCGAAATAACCTCCGCAGTGTTATTTTGGGGTTATTGAAGTGAAATATATGGTTTTCTCTTCAATACTTAAATAATCCCGAAATAACACGTGAAGATTATTTCAGTATTATTTATGGCTTATTTCAAAGTTATTGAAGTGACATATATGAGTTTCTTTTCAATAACTCTGAAATAACCTCCACGTTTCCACTTTAATAAAACTGAAATAACCTCCGTAATATAACACACGTGGCGGCATATTATTGGAGTTTGCACGTAGAGCTACGTCGAAAGTTCTGACAAAAAAATTTTTCCCTAATTTACTAACATCATATGGCTTTTGAGTTGAGAAATCTCACAAGCGAGAATGATAACCATAGCATTATTCATCTCAAGTATCTCAACCATTCTGAGATGAAAAAAAATATATGTATAGCTTTATTGTCAAAGTTAAACTTGTTCATTAACTCACTGGTAGAGGGTTGATTGAATCAGTTTTCACTTAACAACTTAGGGGCGCACTACATGGCCATTAGAGATTCAAAGGCATACGTGACAATCAGCTATACAGTAATTTAGCTTGATTCCTCATTTGGAGGGGGAGGGGTTGGGATGATTCCGCATTTGGAGGAGGGCTTTATCACAGCTGCCTTACTGCCAAAAAAGACATTAAAAAGTAATACTGTTGTCAAAGAAGAAAAGAAAGTAAAATAAAATTTAGGTAATAGAACATTTTATTGAAATATCTTATCCATGGCCATCAACATAATGAGCTGAGACAGTATGAGCCTTTAATCACATAAGGTCCCCAAAGCAAATAAGGGTGTGTTTGGCGCGGCGGTGTGATGCCGCACCACAGTTTTTTTCTAGTTGACAAAACTACGCTGTGCCTATTTTTTCATAAAGTTACAGATGAAAGCTGTGTTTTGCCACAATATTTGGGCTGCTAGAAAACTTTAGTCCTAATTTTTCGAAAAAAAAAATACTTTTTCTAATAGCCACCATAACTTTTTGAATAACTGTTTCTTCTGCAGCAGCTTCACAAGTGTTTATTCAAATAACTCCAACTGCCCCAAACAGACCCTAAGGCTAATATAAAGACATTTTCTTAAAGATTAATTAGGCATATCTTTAAAAGCCCCCTTCTATTATTATAAAATTTCTTCACAGTAGGATTAGCATAAAAAATAAGAGTAAAACTGTAATATTGGTACATGATAATAGATTATATGAAGTAATAAAAAAATTTATAAATTTATTTTCTCATTCCACCACTCAATTTAAAGCTTCTATGGTTTTTTTTCTCAATGGATTTCATCCTATTCTAGTATCTTTATATAGTAAATCTTTCCACAACTATCACTTTTTCTTTATGTAGATCCCATTTATTTTTTTAATTGTGCACGGTCATGTCATACATGTATGCTCATTACAAATCGAATATCTTGCCCAAAATGGTTGGATGGCAAGTGTATATTCGATGGCTAAAATGAAATAGAGAAGAAGCAGAGAAATCACAGCAACAGACGAGTGAATCAAAAAATAAATTAGACTATTCTACTTACCTAACAAAGAACATAGGTCCGGAATTCATGGTATTGTCATGTTTGGAAATTGGCCAAAGACAGCGTTGCCTTTGAAGCAAAGTTCGGCGAAGGTGCTCATATAAACAAGGGTTCTCCATTTTCTTTACTTTATATACACCACAAACGAGTCGAAACATTCTCAAACAAGTTCTTATTCCCACTCATCTACCTTCTTTCTCAAGATTGCTTAGAATCAACATAGCCCAACTTCCTCCTCTTTTTGCATCGAGCAATTTTCATTAAATGTAGTAGTTATAAATAATCCAAAGGAAAAAAAAATTTAGAAAAAAATTATGAAAATAGGCAAAATTTTTCTATATATTGTGTTATGCACACATTTTTTCCATCAAATTGTAGGCCTAACAATATTGTGCTTTGGAGGAGAGGAGAATACAATTTTTTGGAGAGGTTCATTGCTGGAATATGTACTTTTACTATTATTTTTTAATTTACTTTATTGCTATTATCTTTTTAGTGGAGGTTTTAATATTTTTTAATTGCCCTTAGCATTATTAATATTTAATATTTTAACATTTAATAATAAATTTATTTATTTTTAAATGATTTTATTAACTATTTTTAGCATTTTTTAGCATAACAATTTTTAATATTTTAATTTTTCACATTTAACTGCAATAACACCGACAACAACAATAATAATAATTATTGAATAGTTAAGAAATCTAAAAATATTAAACAAACAAATTTAAATAATATTAAAATTTAATAATTAAGATTAATAGGAATATTAAAAATAAAAATATTATTAATAATTTAATAATTAAGAATAACTAGAATTATTAAATAAAAAAATTTTAATATTAAATAATTTTAATAATGTTATATTTAAGAATTATAATTATTATTAAATCCAAAAAATAGGAAAAAAAGTGGTATTAATAATTTCATAAATAATAATAATGTTTATGGAATAAAAAAAGAACAAAAAATACATAATACTATTATCAAATTTATTATTAATTAGAAATATAATTATTAAATAAAAATAGAATTAAGAATTTTATAATTAATAATAATAATAATGAAATGCCAAAAAAAGAAAAAAAATAATATCTATAATTTTATAATTAAGAGTAATAATAATTATCAAATCCAAAAAAACCAAAAATCTAAAACAGTATTAATATTTTTATGATAAAGAATAATAATAATTATGAAATAAAAAAGAAAGCAGAAAATATATTATAACATTAATTATTTAATACTTACGAACAATAATAATAAGTTAAAAAAAAAGAAAACAAAAATATAAAATAACATTAATAATTTTATATATAAAAAAAATAGAAAATGAAAAAAAATATAAAATAATATTAATAATTTTTAAATAAAAAATAAAAAATTATATATATATATATATATATATATATATATATATATATATATATATATATATATTTATAATAGGCTTAGGAGCACTGTGCTTGAGACTTTTCCAAACATCCTAAGTCTTCCTTGTCATCCTTTTTCCCTTATAGCTTGTAAGTACTCTCCCAAGATTTTTTGCCCTTCTCCTCCGATCGATTCTACTGTCTTAACTAATGATGGCACATAAAAGTTAATAGAAAACGTATTTGACGATACTGTGAACCATTAAGCCGTCAGGAGTTCTGACTGAGGGACAATCAAGTTTGGAGATGACCTTGTGTTTTATTGGGGAAAAATTTTTCTGTCTGGTCTCCAAACGCATCCTCAGGCGAATGGCAAGGTGTCGGATGTGAAGCGGGCCCACCTCCATACACCCTGATAATTAAGGTGTATGGAGGTGGGGCCTGCTTCACACGCGGTGCCCCGCCATTTGCCTCCGGACGCGAGCTGTGCCCGGAGACCGGACGGAATAATTTTTCTCTATTGGGACCAATTTCAATGCGGTCTAAGGCTCCCATTACGTAGCAAGCTAAAAAGCATTTTCAATTGGTATGGAATGATTACGATGCAAATCATACCAAACTCGATCGCCGCAATCATGATATTCATTGTCTTTTGCCCCCTTTCAGGGATACCATGGTCAACTGACCTATTTAACTATTATTTTCATTCAAGATTGACAAGAAAGGTTTCACACAATTTCTACCAGTTATATACTCCAACTACTAGGACAAAAGAATAAAATAAAATAATGGAGAAAACAATAAATGGTTGAATCTTGCTCCAATGGTTGGGGAATCAGTGTTACCCCTCAGGACGTGTCGATGAGCAGAATAAGACGCTCCCAAAGCATCTAATTGCTAACGGGGAGAAAATTAAGAGGCAGCCATTATCCAATCTCTAGTCCACAGACCAGAAGGTTCTCAATTGGGTTGTGTGACCGAATAGTTTTGGTCGGATGATAGAGGATCGATGGAAATTCTTAGATGTCAAAGAGGTTATCTTTGTGAAGGAAGCAGAAGAGAAGTAAGCGAAAGAGAAGGCCTCTAAGATTAAATTGTGAGGTGAGATTGCCATTTAAAAAAGGGGGCAAATCCAAGGGGAATCCGGGAAGGTGGTCATCACTGGAGTAGATACTACAGGTGTGGATTTTATTTTATCTTAATATGAAACGATCGTTATAATAAAAAAATATGTCAATTTGGGAAATCACTATTCTTGGACAAACACCTAAATATTTTCCATCAGATGTAGGTGAGACAAACCAAATGCCATCTATATCGAGATCGAGTGCCTTTAAAGACGAAGGTACTGAAGATGAAGTGGGAACATCAAACATTCCTTCTTCGATCGACACACACCCATCCTTGGCACAACCAACCAACCGTCATCCTCCTGTCTCATATCTTGATGTGTCTGCAAGGGCTGAAGCCAGCTACTAGTCGTCTCTCTACCTATTTGTGTTTTCATTAGGGAAAGGAACTAAATTTACCTTAGAGTCAGTTTCTCTTCCTCATGTCAAAAAAGAATCTCGTCCTTCAGGTGATGAGGGAAAAGAAAAAGCTCCCATGGGCATTTATAATTCTCTACCCCCTTCTTTGAAAATAAAATGTGCTCCTTTTGAATGGCACCGACACGCAGTGGGGCTGAAACAAATTTTATTAGTTTCGATTGTCAGTATTTTATGGTTGACTCAACTAAATACTAGTTCCTTGATGCTCTAGAGGTCGATAATGTTGTCATGATGCTCTTCGAAGTCATGTTGTCGATCAGATTTATAGAAAGCCTAAATACACTAAACCTTGAGGAACTCCAGTAGCATTCTGATTGATACCATCTAATGTATATGGACTTCGCCCACCTTTAATCTCTAGCTCTTGCTATGCTTAAATGATCCTTAGTCAAAGCTGTGCATAATCAGATGAGTTTAGAAAACCAATTGAGGGAAGAAAAGCAAAGCGGAAAAATCATCGAGGGTCAACTCAGGCTTTCACTTGAAGGGAGAAAAAATGAGGAACAAGATTTTTAGGAAAAATAAAATCATCCTCCCTGATGAAAAAGAATGAGGACCTAAATACAAATTTATCAAAATCAATAACTTAAGAGGAGCATGTCGCCATATTTTCTTGTCAGTTTTATAGGATATTGCATTCTCGACTGACAAATTTATCGAACATGGGCTCCTCAACACCGAATACACTGATCTGAAGGATTTTTTGGCCCTTCTTGTTCCTCTCGCTGTAAGGAAAGAAGCTCCTTCTAAAGAAGTCAGAGAAAAAAAATCCAAAGAGGAAGAATACAGCTCAGCTGCTACTTCATCCTTAACACTTTGATAGACTACCCTCTCTTGCGTACATGATAACATCGTAACTCTTTGTAAGGAAAGAAAAACTTATAAAAAAACTTTTGTTTAATGAAAGTGATGTTTATGAGCTGACACACACACACATTCCCAATCTACATTGAATCTTATGCGCATATATTCTGTTGGCCATTTATTTATCTTCAAGAGATTCTTCCGTTCATCCAGTGGAAGAGTCTCTCTCTCTAATCATTTGATCATTCTGAGTTCCCCGGGTGTTAAAACATCTTAACCTCCCCGAGTGTTATTTGGACAAGTTTACACAAAATTAGTCCAAATTAAATCTTATATCGAAAATGTTGTTTAAACAATAAGATGTTCATACATAAAATTTGTTTTCTAAGGAATATTTTTGTTAAAATCATCTTCATTCCACGTCCTGTGGAGTTCCTTTCTAGTATATGTTTTAAATTTATAGGCTGCATGAGAGACTCATTGGCTAATGATGTATGGTCCACTCCAAGTCTTGGTTTGTCGACTGCTTGACCTCAAGCAGCTGGACCGACCTTCAAAAACAAATCTTCATGGGTAATGATTTTTTCTTGAACATGTTGTTAAAATACGAAGAGGTATGTCTTTTGACTTCCTCTTGTTGAAGGGCTAAGTCTGTTCAGTTTTCTTTTACCAGATCATGGGAAAGTAGATCCTCTTCATCGTTGGCTTCTCTTCATTTGGCCATGTTTTCTTCATTGAATACTGAGGAAGTGACAACCCTTTGGCTATGATAATTGTATTCAAATGGTAATACTGCTCCATTCCATGTGTTAGTATAAAAGGAGTTTGATCGGTATCAACATCAGTATTACTCACACATGGAATGGAGAAGTGTTACCGTTTGAAAAAAAATGTTAAATGGGTGAAAGGAAATTGGGCAGCCTTATTTTTGTTTGTCCTCTAGTCCATTTAAATGACACATTTGATAGGGTTTAGCCTTAAAATGCCTTGGATCTGCGATCTCTTCGGATAGTATTCCTTTTTCAAGGTACAAGATATAAGGATCCATCCAACTTTTGCTACCTCTATCACCACTTCCACATTCTAGGATTCTTCAATTGTAGGCCGGATAAGCCGTTGTGGTGCTCCTCCTAAGCTGATGCACTTATATAAAATGTCGGCTTTTTGATCTTCCTCCTGACCGACTTGCTCAATCATAAAGTTGGTAAGTTTCCCAATTTTTTGTTTCACTATATTGAGATCTTTAGTGATCATCTCATCTCTTGTTTCAAATTCTCCATTTACTTGGTTAACAATCAATAATGAATCCAACTCACAAGAAGATTTCAAGCACCTGTTTCATATGCTAAACACTGTCTCGCGATTAGTGCTTTATACTTCGCTTTGTTATTTTTAACTTTAAACTCTACTGTTATTAAACAATAGAAGTGTTCTCCAATCAAAATGCTAAGATCCAATCCTAACCTTGCATTTGATTGTTTAGAAGATCCATCAATATGTAGGGTCTAGACTTGGTCATTATTTGTATTTATGTCATTCAATTCAACCACCTCGAATAAATTTACCAGGAATTTTGCGATCTCTTAGCCTTGATTGCCGTCCGAGGTACATAGGAAATATCAAACTAACTAAGTTTCATAACCCATTTGAAGAGCGTGTTGAAACATTCTGATAGTGTGAGAATGGACTTCAGAAAATGGTTAATCATGACACGTATCAGGCGCACCTAAAAATATTTCAAAGTCGGAAAACGGAAGTAAAAAAATAAAAAGAAAAAATTTCCATCATAAGATATATGATTTTAATGCCTCTAAAGATTCAACCTATGTAGTAGACCGAATGTTGCTTCATTTGTTCCTCTTGCACAAAGCTAACTCCCTTCGATATGAATCCCAAATATAAGGAGAGTTCATCGTTTTGTTTGGATTTTGGAGATGCCAGAGATTCCTTCATACCCTAGAATGTCTGTTTGAATTCATCTAACAATTTTAAATGCTTGCTTTTTCTTAGCACCCTAAAGAATTCTACACATTTTTTGCCTAATTTTGAAATAATATGATTGAGTCCAACTATCCGATCGATTATTTTTTGAACTTCCTTCACATTTCGAGGGGATGACATATGCATCAAGGATTTTTTATTTTTTGGATTTTCTTTGATTCCTTCGGGGATTAAAAGATAACAAAGGAACTTTTTGGTTGAAGCCCTGAAAATGCATTTTTGTAGGTTTAATATAATGTTATACATTTTGAGGGTTTTACATGTTTCTTTTAAGTCATTAATGTGCTGCTCTGCCAACCGACTATTAATTAACATATCATCAATATAAACTTTGATATTTTTTCCTTTATGATTTAAAAAATTACATCCATAAGTTGCTGGTATGTAGCTCCAACAATCTTATGTCCAAAAGACATTACATTACAAAAAAATACACCTTCAGAATTAATAAAAGAAGTGTTACTGGCATCGACCAGATGAATCCATAATCTAGTGGTAGCCCAAAAATGCATCAAAAAAACTTAATGTTGAATAATCGGATGTCACATCGACTTGTGTATCTATCTTTGATAAATGAAAGTTGTCCTTTGATTAGGCATTGTTAAGGTTTGTGAATTCTGCACACATCCTTCACTTGACTTTTGATTTTTGAACCTTCACCATGGTAGAGACCTAGGTTGGATACTGGACCTCTCTGATGTAACTAACCTCGATCATTTTCCTCACTTCTTCAGCAATTGGTCTTGCCTATTTTATGGCTGACAATGGGATGTACTGCTACACCTATCCAATTGATGGGTTGATACTCAGGCGGTGGCATGCCACATCAAATGCTATCTTGGGCATTTCTACTACTCTCCAAGTGAAAACATCTCGATGCTAGAGAAGGTATGGATCAACATGCTTCGGTATCATGCATCAATCTGATCATTTATTATGAAAGATTTACTGGGGTCATTAATTGATGCCAGTATCTTAAGGATTGTCTCACTAGACTCGAGACCCCATTCCCTTCAGATTTATATATCGAGAGGATCGTGCTCAACTTTGGTGAGCACTAAAAAATAACAATTATGATATTAATTTAAGTTTTCTAGGACCATAAGAACTTCCCCACTGGCCAAAAACTTGACGGCTACATGACAAGTTGAGGCTACCGCTCGATAGCTATTCAGTAATGTGTTGGCATCAATTTTTGATGTCACACATGTTGAATTCCGTTTTCAATGTTTTTGAAGAATATAATGCTCATACGTAGATCTTGTACTCAAGGAATCTATAAAACCCTCCCATATGCATTTTTAGGAAAATCAAGTTTTTGGGAGATGCATCTGTGTAACGATTTAGAGTATCCATTGACATTGAGGTCTCAGATAAAGACCAATAAAATTTATTATTTTTGAAATTATGAGACCATGTTTAGCAATACAAAATCTCCCATAACTTATGAATCAACAAAAAACCTTTGTAGAACATTTTCTGCAAAAATTAAGGTTTATAGAGCCAGACCGGTGCCTAGACGCCAGCCTCATGCCTAGGTGCTAAGCCCTAGCAACTAGGTACCAATATCTGGCACCTAGGCACCTACAACATCCCTAGAGGCACAAAATTGAGAGCCTAGAAAGTAGGTGCTCAATATGAGCCTGGCCTCAGTGCCACGACACTAGTTTTTAGTGCTTAGGAAGCCGAAAGCCCTCCATGACCGTGTAAAATCAAGAAGACAGAAAGCCGACAGCCAGTCCTGCCACCTAGGTGCCAGCCTATTTCCATATCATGATTTTTGTGGGCCCTTAAGGCTAGATGATGGGGGGAGGGGGAATGACCTTTGAGCCACATAAAAGGGGAGAACCAGAAAAAAGGGAGGATATTAGGTTTTGGAGGTTTTTGGGGAGCTAAGGTTTGGGGAGAAGAGGAAACTTCTTCTCCCCCATCATCTTCTTCCTCTATTTTTCCTCTTCTCCCTAGAGTTTTCCTTCTTCCTCCACTGATTTCCTGAAGAGGAGGATTTGGATTTTTGGTCATGGAGGAAACTTGAAGAGTGCTTTGGATAATTGGCTAGGAAGAAGCTCTCGGTAAGTTTTGTTCGTCTTTTTCTTCTTTTTCCATCTTTAGAAGATGAGCTTCTATGGGGTCTTTGAAGCCATTTTCAAAGAGGAGAAATTCTTGTAGCTTAGATTTCTTCTTCTTCCACTTTTAAGGTATTGTTTAAGGAAGGATAGCTTCATCCCTCTTTTGTTAAGGATTCTTCATCCTAGTAAGGGAGGAGCTCAGAGTAAGAAAAAAATGCTTGTCCAACTATCACAAGAGTTTTTGAAAAACTCTTAGATCTCCTCTCCTTATATCCAACAATATAAGGCTTAGTGTTAGAGTCATAGGATCTAGGTTCTGTGTAGACGAAACTTTAAGATAGGTTGCTTTTTCCTTATAAATCCTCATGATCTCTTGAGTGATCATTCTGAACCTATGGATCATTGATCCCAGTGGTCAGAATCCAGATTCCTCATAATTTTGGCAGCACCAATCTTCTATAGAGAGATTGGGGCACTTGAAATTTGAAGGATGAAAAAAGTCCCCTTGGCTATTTCATTCTTTAAGTTGCGAGGGATTTTTTTCAAAGAATTAAAGAAAACAACTCACTACATTCACCAAATTTGGAGGTAGCTTTGCTACGCATCCATAAATGGACCAATCAAAGTGGTTTGATTGATGACTATAACCTGATCAACCATCAAATCAGTTCGATCAGCCTCCCTAGTCTGATCGACCGTGGCCCGATCGACCGATCAATTTGGTCCTATCGGCTGCCACGATGACCCGACCCACAATTATGCAGTTATATAGTTCCTTGGCCAAAAAAATTGACCCAATTTCTTTAGGCGTCTAATGTGAGAAATTGATATGTTATATAGTTTATAATTTAATTTATAGTGTACACACTAAGAGTTCTAGGCAAGTATACATTTCGTTCAAGTAATATAGGGCTCTAATGGAGTCCCGATTGTCAATCCAACAGAGAAGCAAAAACTCTTTTTGTAGACTTAGTAATATTCTAATTAAACTGCAGGTAAATTACCTAGGAATTAAGGTCAAATTTTTTTCTATTAAAATAAGTAACTAATACCTTCAAATTCTATTTATAAACTTAAAAAAAAATGCTAAATGTTTCTAAACTAGCTATATTTAGAAATGTTCAAATTGTTTGGAAATATCCTTCTCCTTCCAATGAGATTATGATCAGAGTAGGAATCAGATGTTTATAAATTTAAATGTAATTTTATGACAAATAGAAGCATAGCTATTTTTTACCCCCTTCCGAGTGCATAAAGAACATTTGATAATTTAGAGTTAAGTTTCTAAATCCTTGGTTATGCTGGGTAGACTCTAGCTTGTCACTCTAGAGTACCCACGTAAGTCGTCAATTTGGCTAACCAAGCTTTAGGTTCTAAGCACCAGATCAAATACGTTAAGGTTATAGTCTATCACATTAGAATCACCAACTTACACCAATCAAAACTTATCTCCATATTTATTTGCACTTCGATATGGGCTACTTTTCCTTCACCAAATAGTGCAATGTGATTCTTACTAGTTGGGGAATCCATAGCCCTCTTGGGTCATTATGGTTCACAACAAGTTTTAAATTAACAATTGGCCAGATTGTATAAGAAATTAAGTATGAAGTAATGAATCATCAAAATTATTAATAAAAAAAATGTTAAACAAGTCTAATCCTACACATGATTATTTCTCATTTCAAAGAGAAAGATAAAGAAGACTACTCAGATTTCAATGAGACAAAACAACACATGATTGATATAAAAAATAGGTTTACACAATAAAGTTTAATAAAAACTAAAACAAAAATACAAAACACTTATCTCAAACTCCTCCCAAGCAAATATTCTGAAGTTCCTTTAATGTATTCTTTAACTCTCCTTCTACACACACACACTACGAAGAGACACACCCACACTACGAAGAGACACACCCACACATACACACAGAGGAGAGAGATAGAGAGAGAAATAGAGAGCCCCCAACAATAACAACATTAACCCCTCTAGAGTCTCCTCTCTAGTCCCCCTTCTACTCTCCTTTTCTAAGCACTAAGAGACTCTCTTAAAATAATCCTCCAAAAATCCCCAAAATTCACCTCAAATGCCCCTTCAAAATTCATCCAAATTCATTTCATATTAAAAAAAATTGTTTCTGGCTCTAGGCATACAACTGCGGCGCTTAGGCGTCCAACTATGGCGCTTAGGCACCACTCTTCTAGAAGCTTGGAATAAGTGTCTGGAGCCTAGGAGCCAGATCCTGGTGCCATGGTGCTAGGTTTTCTGTTTCCACGTACAGGGTCTAGCACTGAGGCCCCAATGGCTGGCGCCTATGCACCGTTCACATTGTGCTACTTTGCTCAATTTGATCATATTTTGCTCCGTTTTCTCTCCTTTTTCTCCAAAACTCCATTTGTTTCACTTATAAAAAATATGCAAAATACATTCCATTAAAGTGCAATATCATTAAAAATGAGCATAAAAATATATATTAAAATAACACATTTTTAGGCATGTCAAAATCCCCCAAACTTCATGGTTACTTGTCCTCAATTAACTCTTCTATTTTATAAAACAAATGCTTTAACTTATGGTAGTGGGCTTCATTAATGATTCCCATATTTTTGCCTTATAAATGTTATAGTGTAACTTTAGAAAGATTTTCAAAAACTCATGTTATAATTAGGGTATAAGAATATCTAGTAATCAAGTTTGGAATTCTGATTTTCTATTTATTTGAAAAATAATTGTAATTTGTCAGACTTAGGAATCCTAGAAGAATTAAAAGATAGAATTATATGAGAAATCTATTATTAAAGATTTGAATAATACATTTAAAATTAAGAATAAACTCAAAAGTGTAAATAAGTTCCTTCCCTTAAAATGATTCAAGTGAAGCTAATTTTTAATTAGGCCTCCCCTTAAGCTTCTCCTCACTTTCCATTCTTTTCTATTTTCTTTTCTTTTTATTTTTTCTTGCTTTTTCATTTTTTTTTCAGGATCATTTTTAATCTTTTTTTTTCTTTTCTTTTCTAAGCGAGGATAATATATCTGAATCAGTCTTTAATGATTTTAAACTTCACTATCCTCCTCCTGAAGTTAAAAACATCTCACATTTCTTTACTTGATAATGTGTATTTGTATAAAAATAATTTTTCATAGAGTCTCAATTCTTTCTAAAGTGTAAATCTAAGATTTCTAGTGTTTCAAAAATATAGCTTTTATTACTATCAATAGTAAAAGCATATTCCTATTCTTTTATACTAAGTATCTTAATTCTAGAACTACCCTTATTAACAAAAATTTTAAATTAAGTCTAATATACCATTCATAGAATAAAAAATATAGTGTTCTAAAGACCACCACATAAGATAGGTTATTTCAAAATAATTTTTAATGTAGTCTATTAAGAGCAAATAAAACTTAGTTTTAAAAGTTTTTCTTCCACCCCAAACTTAAATTTTTAAAAAGCTGAAAAACATTTAATGCCGAAATGTAGGTAGGAAGAAAATCATCTCAAATATTTTCTATCAAGGGTTCTAAACATGAAACGTATACATGCATAAACGTTAAAGAACATGAGTGTAGCAGGAAGTAACTCTTACTTAAAGAATTATAATATGAAGATTTGCTAAGTAAAGGATTGCTCTAACACACAAGCTGACACACACACACACACACACACACACACACACACACACACACACACACATATATATATATATATATATATATATATATATATATATATATATATATATATATATATATATATTGGTAAAAGAGCAGCTCATGGCTCCCTACATGTTAAATAGAAAAGGGATTACAAAACTTGGGGAGGGAGAGGAGAACCCCAACTAAAAACCAAAAAGTACAACATTATAGGACCTAGGGGTTCCTCTTACCACATTACAACTCCAAACATAAAACAAAAACAAAAATCTGTAAACCATTTCCAAGCTTAGCCTTCAACCAAGAGTGCCAACAAATATTCAAATCTTTCTAGTGCAAAAGAATAGTATTTATATTGAACAAACTAGTGACAGTAGACCAGACCTCCTGTGAGAAATGGCAGTGGAAGAAAAGGTGCTGCATAGTTTCTGTATGTTGGCCACATAAATAGCATTTAGAAGGTCCCCTTAAACCTTTCAACTTAAGGATATCATCAGTGGGAATGCAGCTGTGGAAAGTCCTCCAGATGAAGAAGGGCATGGAGGGAGTGAGGAATTTATTATATAGTTGAGCCCCCCAATCAACAAGATCCGGTGTGTATAGTATTATAAATGTGTTTGGTTAGGCTGTGCAACTTACCAGTTTGCCAAATAATTTTGTATAGTTTGGATATGTCAAAAGGAAGCTTGGACACTTGAGTAGCTGAGGATGCCTGTAGGATCTGGTTGAGCAAAGGGGTAGACCAATTCTCTCAAATCCAGCAATCAACAACAGGGAATTGAGTTCTGGGGGCAGTGGGAAGGGGGATTAGCATCTCAACTGGGCACCAATGATCATGCCAGAAAAGGATGTTCCCTCTATCGAATTCCCACTTATTCAGAGTTTCAGAAAGATGTCTGTGTTTCAGCATTTGTCTCCAAATCTTGGAAGCACCTATTTTATCTTGCACCAATGTTGGATGAGTCCGCTTGCAATTTTTACCCAGCATGTATTTAGCCCAAAGAGAATTTTGTTGTCTGAACTGAATCCAAAGCTTGCAATAATTAACTTGCTGGAGATGGTTCAGGCCTTTTAACCCCACACCACCAGCCCCAAAAGGTTTAGCAAGTTTTTTCCAGCTAGCCCAATGTAGTTGCTTCCTTTGTCCTGACCACAGGAATCTATTAAAAATTCTCTCCATTTGAATTCTGGTACTCTTGTTCATACAAGTCATTTGAAGCACATAAGAGGGAAAGGTAGTAAGTATGATCTTCAGTAAAGTAATTCTGTCACCAGTGGACATAAATGATTAGGCCCAACTAGACAATTGTGCATGGATCTTACCCAAAATCTCTTCAAATTGAATTTGCTTAGTTCTGCCTTTGATGAGGAGCAGACCTAAGTCACTTTAGGGGGAGGTTGGCCTTAATGTAACCAGTGGAATGAGTGATTCAGTAAGAAATCGAAGAGTTAATTTTTTCAGGGAAGAATAAATCACACTTGGCAGGATTAAATTGTAGACCTGAGATTTGCTGAAATTGCTTGAGGCAGTGCAGAACTTTCTTGACAACAAGTTTTCTGGCTCTAGAAAATAGCATGATATCATCAGCATACATTAAGTGTGATATAGTGATATTAGATTTATGGTGATATATGGTATAATGATGAGGAAGAACTTATGAGTTTAGCATTCTAGACAGATAGTCCATTGTTATAATGAAGATGGTGGGAGATACAGGGTCTCCTTGCTTGAGACCCTTATTAGCAGTGAAACCACCCCAACATTGTCCATTTATGAGAAGAGAATGGTGATTTTGTTTAAGCCATCTTCTAATGAGGCAGCATAAAGCAGTAGGAAATCTCTGGCCTGAAGAACCTCCAGGATGAAAGGCCACTCAATGGTGTCATAAGCTTTCTTGATGTCCAGCTTATAAATCAGGTTGCTACCCCTGCAAGGCCTATCCAAATCCAGTAGCAGCTCTTGAGCCAAAAGAAAATTATCGGCGATAAACCTACCCTTTACAAAAGCTGATTGATTTTGGGTAATAATTTTCTCCAGGTGGGGTTGTAACCTGCCCACCAGAATTTTGCTAATCATTTTGCTGATGACAGAAGTGAGGCTAATAGGTCTGAAATGGTTCCAGTCTTTGGTAGGAGTAGACTTAGGAACAAGCACAATAGTAGAGGCATGAAAATATTGGAGGAGATCATTACCAAGGAAATAACTTTGGATGGCTTTAACAACAATACCTTTACAAATACCCCAGGCCTTCTTGTAGAAATCTGAGGCGAAACCATCAAGGCCAGCTGTTTTTGAACTGTCAATAGATTTGATAGTATTCTAGATTTCCTCCTCTGAAAGGATATCAGTCAAAGAAAGGGAATTAATGTTCTGTACCTCCTCCCTGAAAAGGTTGGAATCCATAAGAGGTCTGTTGCAAGGTTTTTGAGTTAAAAGTTTTGTGAAGTAATTGACAGCATCAGTGGCAATTTCAGCTCCATCCAGAAGAAGTTCCCCTTGGTCATTCCTGATAGAATGTATAGCATTACATTTTTACTTGTATTGAATATAAGCATGGTAGAACTTGGTGTTTCTGTCTCCATCTTTAAACTTACTAACAACAGCTTTTTGTCTGAGTAATTGATCTTGCCAATCAATAGCAGTTAAACGCTTTCCTGGCTATCAATAAGGGCTCCATATAGTGTATCATTAGTAAGAACAACAGATTCCAACTCATAAATCTCTTGTTTAGCCTGGGCCACCCTTTTAAAAATTTCCCTAATGGTGGTCCAACTCCATGTTCTTAGAGCTTTTCTTACTTTATGTTGCAGCAGTTGTAGTTGAGTAAAAGGATTGGGATGGTAGCAATCAGTCCATTGAGCAGAAATAGTCTCCAGGAAAGTAGGATGGGCAGACCAAAAATTGAGATATCTGAAAGGGGGTGAGCTGTTGAAATTACTTGAAGCTGTAATGGTGATTAGGAGAGGTCTATGGTCTGACCCAGCAAAATTTAGATGAGTAACAAAAGTATGAAGAAAAGTCTGGTGCCATTGGTGATTAGCCAAAAACCTATCCAGTCTTTCCCAAAATTTACCTCTTCTCCAAGTGAACTGATTACCTTGAAAACCCAAATCAAACAACCCAGCCTTCTGAATATTATCATTGAAGTCAGACATTTTCTGGATAGAGGGGGGCCTGCCCCTAAATTTTTCAGCCGTGGAGCCTAAACAGTTGAAATCTCCTCCTACAATCCAGCTGGTTTGTATAGTGGTACTGATATCCTGCAGTCCACTCCACAGTTCATGTCTGGCACTTTTAGTGCAGCCAGCATAGACAAAGGTGATAGCAAAAGTATTATCATTGATGATAAAAATACTGTGGACAAATTGTGGGTGATCAATCACCACAGTCCAATGGAGTTCTTTTATGCAAAGAATCCAGATTTTATTGGAGATGTTAGCAAAAGATGAGCAGCAAGGAAAACTTGATAAATACTTGTGAGGATTTTTTAGACCATAGGTTTCAGAATAGCCAAGCACCATAATTTATATTTTTTATAGAGATTAACTAGTCTTTTTTGGGAGAGGGGGTGTACAACACCCCTAATGTTCCAACATAGAAAGTTAATCATCAGGGGGTCTTGGAGGGGGGATGTAAGCAGGCTGGGATTGGGATCTTGTTCTTCCCCTACTAGAACTAGGAGAAGTGGGAAGTAAGTGACTGTTTATGTTTGATTGAGAAAGCTCAGCTAGCTTCTGAAGTTCATTGGTCTATTTTTTCTTCTTTTTAGCCTTCGAACCGACGATCCGATTCCAAGGCAGTTTGCATGGTGTTCAACTGATCTTGTGAAGGTGCTACCACTGTCTCCACAGAATCAGTACCAACTGAAAGCCCTTGGGCAGCAGGCTAAGGGTTCAGCTAGGGGTTGATCTCCACTTCGGTTCTGAATTCAGTTTGGTTTAGATTTTCTAAATCAGTACCAACTGAAAGCCCTTAGGCAACAGGCTCAGGATTCAACTGGGGGTTAATCTCCACTTCAGTTCTGAATTCAGTTTGGTTTAGATTTTCAAGGTTGTGAACAGCAAGAAACCCTGCACCAGGTATCCCAACACCCTGAACAGCATTAGGCCTGACTGTAACTTTCTTCTTTTGAGGGGGTCTCAATCTATAACACTTGTCCTTTGAATGACCAAACATCTTGCAATGGAGGCAGAAGATTGGTTTTTGTTCTAACACCACTTCCTGCCAGAAGCCTTCCCCTTCATCATTTGTGGTAATCCATATTTTATCCATCTCAGGGAGTGTAACATCCCTCTCCACTAGCACTATAACAACAACAGGACTATCCATGACATAGGTAGGGGGGTCAACTCTCAGTGGGGTGCCCAGTGCTCTACTAATTTGGAAGATGGCATGAGTATGATATAGCTGAATTGGTAAATTTGGGAATTTAAATCACAGAGATTTCAGAGGGGGCTCCTTATTAGGATCAAACTCAGAGGTACATTTCATAAGTTTCATTGAAGCCCCAACAATCATAAGAGTTTGCATGCCCAAGATTCTAGCATAATCCTCCTCACAAGATAACTTAATGAGAAGGTGCTTGCCATCCATAAGCCCCAATTTCCATTTGCCAACCAAAGGTAGCTCTTCAAAGAATTTTCTGACAAGCTCCATCTTAGGATGGACAAACTGAAATTTTCCAATGAGAGTAAATTTAACTGCTTCAGTTAAAGTTGCCATTTCTTGTGTAGTGAAGTTAATAGCTGGCCTACCATCCTTGGTGCCCAGATGTCGGATAAAGGGGCAAACAGTTTTTCCTGCAGCAACATCATGTAATGATTGGGGGAAAACCAGATGGTCAGAAACTTTATGGACATTAACTCCATTGCTGACATCACTAGCATAGGTAGCCTTTGCTCCAAGTTCATTAATATCCAAGCCATTTGGGTAGTTGGCAGCCATAACTGCAAACTGAACCCACAAAAGTGGGAGAAGGAGAAAAAGAAAGTCAAGCCAAAGCTCCCCACCAGCAGACCAGGAGCCCAAAGTTAACAAAAATAACCAATGAAACAGTGAACAAAAAGCAAAACTCAAGAGAAAACCAATAAAACAGTAACCAGATTCAAATTTGGGGACCCTATATAACTCAAACAACACCAAAGCACAATAGAATTTCAGTCAAAACCACTACCAGCACCTTACTAGCCTGGGAAACTAGGAGATCCTACCAGAAACCTTCGAGCCCCGCCAGGGGGTCATCACGACCCCAGAGCCTAGCGAGCCGAACTAGCGACATCATATATATATATATATATATATATATATATATATATATATATATATATATATATATATATATATATATATATATATGAACTAGAACGTAAATAAAATAGTAGTATAGTAATAATAAAAAGTGCAAAATCTACAAAACAGTAATAACAAACAACATAAAATCTAGTATACCGAAAATACCTAAAAGTACAATAACAAAGTCATAATATCAAAGAAAAATAAGTACACCTAAACTCATAATACTACTCCTCATCATCATCATCTTCTTCATCATAATCTTCTTCCATATGATTGTGACGTGCAAACCTCATATAATGTGGATATGATTGAAATTACACAGTCTTATCATCTTTAAGAAAACTCATCAAAGAAGTATGAAATCCTGCCTCATAATCACTTTTCCACTTCAGGTTAAAGTCAAAGTGTTCCAAATGGTCATCAATGTCTTGTAATTGACTCTGAACATATGATATATCATCATGTATCTCCTGATAACGATCACAAAGTTTGTCAAAAGTAGCATGAGGTGGAGCTGCAGCTCGAGAGGTAGAGGCCCTAGAAGTAGAAGGAATGTCTGAATATCTAGCCCAAGATCCACATACAACATGCAATCCATATAATTCCACATTAGCCTTACCGATAGGCTTTAATGGCTGAAATAACTCTTCCCACGACTCATAACTAACTTTGGATTGTTGGCATAAAGTAAAGGTGAGAGAAGGCTATCTTAATCCTGATGTTGTACATACATTAGAGGAACATATGATATTCTTGTAAATTAGAGAGGCAATATCTATAGGTTTCAACCTTTGAATGTAAAAATTTAATGTGGCTCTCTCCTTTGTCACTTCACTTAAATGCTTTGAAGGTAGGAGTCTAGCAGAAATGAAATAGTGTTAGGCCTTTGATTGTGCATTCAGTTTAGAAGAGGAAAAGTATACCTTATGATCGTTCTTCACTTTCCATGCTCCCTTCCCATTAGTTAGAAATTAAAAAATCTCGTTGAGCTTCGAATCCATAGGATTTTTATCAGAATAGTAGCAGTCAGAAACATCCCCTAATGAGTGTAAAGCATTGATACATTCAAGAGTGAAGAAAACTCTTTTCTCCCTAACTATCACACATTCACAAGCAATCTCAGGGAGGTTGACATAAAAGTCATGAAATGTAGAAACAACTACTACGACAGTAAAGTAGTAAAAGTTTTCACAGTGTCATGCCAAAATAAAATTTTCCAAAGCACCTCCAAGTTTTGTAAAACTTCATTCTGCTATCAACTTCTTCGACACAAGCAGATAATTGTATTGATCCTAGGCTTTAAGACTGAAAAATCTATTGTTTTCAAAGACTTCTTTCCATTTTCTTATTATAGTTTTAGAAGCAATATAAAATATAATGAAAATTGAATAAAAATACAAATAAATTCCAATTAAATATTCTATAAGTTCCTACAAAACATTTTCCAAGCAAAGAAGCTTACCACCATGGATTTTTTAACTTTTTCATCAAATTTTCAAAATTTTGGCAACTTCACAGTGTGGAAGAAATTCATGGCATGAGAGGAAAATTCTATGGAAAAGTGTAAATCTTACCCGGAGAAGAACAAATCTGAAGTTTTAGGCAAAAAATCACCAAATCTAGCAAGGTAGGAGAAGCCCTAAGGAATCACTGATGTGAGTTGGGGGAGTAAGAAGAAGGCCAAGCAGCAAAAATGATGTTAAACCAGCTTTTTCGCGATTTAATGGGTAAATCGGCGGTTCAGCTGGTTCGGCGCCTAGGCACCCTACTTTGGTACTTAGGTGCCCTGCTCAGGAAATTGGTGCTTAGGCGCTGGATTTCGGCGCCTAGGCGCCAGTGCTCAAATTTTTAATTTTTGATTTTTTAAAGAAAATAACTGCACACCAAAGGTTACAGACCCTAATTTACTCAATTCAATGTTCATTTTGATAATTTATCATCTTTCGAACTTCTGCCAACTTTCTTTAGCACAAAACTCGACACCTAAGTAGGAACAATTCTAGCAAATCAATCAACCTAAACTCGTCGACACCTAAGATTAAGCACACTAAGAAATACACAGATTAATAAACACATCAAACTATCACATAATCAAATACATCAGTTAAAAAAAAACAATTAAACATAGATCCTTTATAAACTGATAAGCATATAAAGAAAAATAGACAAACCAACACACAAACATACAAATATGCAGACTCAAACACTCAAACACTTACCAATTAGAGTTCAACACACAAGCATAGGCACCTATATATCAGAGTTCAACACATAATATCCACTACTCACTATCTTCATTAACACAATTCTCCTTTATATTCTCATTCGTAGACTGGTGGTGCACTTACAGATTATAAAAAGGACAGTGAGGAAATTTTTCTACAGAATCATCTTTGATCCACTTATTTTTTGGATACATCCTTACTTGTATCTCTTGGAAATTTGCGACATGATCTGCTTGAAGCTTAGTCTGTCAGTCTGATGGTCAAATTGATCAGAGATGTTGCTAATTCTAGTTTGAATAATCACCATTTGCTCCTCTATCTTAATAAACCTATTTTTTCCATACTTTCAATTATAGCAAATCATCGTGGTCATGAAGATGCCATGGAAGAGTGAGAAGAAGACTGATCCATATAAAATCTACCACCTTGCAGTGCTAGAATATCAATGTTGTCACACATCACAATAAATTGGTCCATGGGCTTCCAAGGCATAAGTACTTTTCCCAATTCTCACATGGTACTGAGGCTTGACTTCATAGGGAAAATATAATAGTTGTATGTTGTGCGAAAAACCAATTATGCATCGAAAAGTCAATTTGCTAAATATGAACATCATACATCTTTGAAATGTTGCATGTGCATTATATAATCCAAAGGGCATCCTTCTAAAAGCAAAAGTTTTGTAAGGGCTAGTAAATGTAGTCTTCTCTTGATCCTCAGGAGCAAAAGATATATGGTGATAACTGGTATATCCATCCAAAGAGCAATAATACTTGTGTCCAACAAGTCTGTCTAACATTTGGTCTAAGAAAGGTAAAGAGAAATTATCTTTTCTGGTGGCAGCATTTAATTTTCTATAATCAATACATATTTGCCAACCAATAACTTGTCTTGTGGTATGATTTCATTTCTTTCATTTAGATCAACAGTTACTCCTCATTTCTTAGGAACATAATGAATTGGACTAACCCAAACACTATTAGAAATGGGATATATAATTCCAGCATCTAGCCACTTTAAAATCTCTCTTTTAACCACTTCTTTCATTATTGGGTTTAGTCTCCTTTGTAGATCAACTTTAGGTTTGTGTTGTTCATTCAACAAAATTCTATGCATACAGATCAAAGGACTGATTCCTTTATTATCTGCTAAAGACAAACCAAAAGCCTTTTTGTATCTTTTTAAGGTATACAATAATTTTTGTTCTTGATATTCATTTAAATCTGAAGATACAATGACTAGTAAGGCAGATCATTATCCTAAAAACATATACTTCAAATGATTAGGGAGAATTTTCATCTCTTGTTCAGAAGGTTTTATGACATTTAGAGTTAAAATTTTATCTCCACTTTTCATAGTATCCAATCTTTCAAATCTTTCCAAAACAAATTCTAACTCTTCATTCCTCTTATCATCCAAATCATCTTCACTTTCACTTTCATCCTCACATTCCAAATTCTCTTCAAACACTTCTTTAAAATGATTTTCTATCAAATAATCACAGATTTTTATTCAAAAGCACTCATCATCCTTTTCAGCTGAAGGGTATTTCATAGATTTCAGAATATTGAAAGTCACCTCTTGATCATTAACTATCATAGTTATCCTTTTTTAACATCGATCATAGCTCTCTCAGTAGCAAGGAATGGTCTTCCCAAAATAATTGGAATTTATTTATCTTCCTCCATATCTAATACAATAAAGTCTACAAGAAAGATAAATTTATCCACCTTCACTAATACATCTTCCATAACTCCTTTAGGATAAGTAATAGAAAGACCAACCAATCAAAGAGTCACAGATGTAGGTGAAATTTCTCAGATTCCCAATCTTTTGAAAGTTGATAAAGGCATAAGATTAATACTAGCTCCTAGATCACATAAAGCTCTTCTGAAAAATTTCTCACCTATAGCAAACGGGATAGTGAAACTACCAGAATCTTTAAGTTTTTCAGGAAGCTACTTCTGAATAATTTCACTACACTCACCACTAAGTGCAAAAGTCTTGTGGTCTTTAAACTTTCTTTTCTTTTTAAGAATATCCTTAAAAACTTTGCATAATCAGGCATCTGCTCTAATGCTTAACGAAAAGGGAATATTAATTGTTAATTTCTTAAGGATTTCTAAAAACTTTACAAATCTGTTATCCCTATTCTGTTTTTTTAGTCTTTGAGGAAACAGAGAAGGTGGTTTTTCAACAGTAATCTTCATTGGTTCAATCGAATATTCTAAGTCTGGATATATATTATTAGAACCTTTTTCAATGTCCACTTCCTCTCTCTCAACTTCAACTTCTTGTTGTACTCTTATTTCCAATTCTTTTCCACTCCTTAATTGAATATCCTTAATTTGCTCCTTGTTTTGATCTTTTGGGTCGATCTCAACATTGCTAGGAAGATTTCCAGAAGGTCTATTATTATTCGCAGTAAAAATATGTCCCAATTGATTCTCAATGTTCTTCATCGCAACATTTTGAGCTTGTAATTGATTAGCCATATTCAAAATTAGTTCTTTAGTAGACAACTTCTTTTCCTTAAATTGTGGGTTATTAGTAAAACTAGGAGGATAAGAAGGTCTATAATTGGTATTTCCTTGATTGTTCAGATTTCCAACTAGATTCATAGAATTGTTTCCCCATTGCGGGTTAACAACACCATTATTATTATTCCAGTTAAAATTTGGGTGATTCTTCCAACTAAGATTATAATAATTCGAATAAGGATTGTTGAGTCTATTATTTATAGCATTCAAGGTTTCATAAGGTGTTTGAGATTCTATCATCTGTCCTAATGAATTTTCCTCTAACACTGAAGGTGTTTGAGAATAATTCATTCTATATTGATCTATTTTCTTCGAAAGAGAAGCAATTTGAGAGACTATCATAGTTATCACATCAGAGTCATGAATACTAGTAACTCTCTTAGAATTTACCTACTCAGAGGGCCATTAAAAATTATTAGTAGCCATCTCTTCTATTAACGAATATGCTTCATCAAAAGATTTTGACATTAATGATCCACCAATAGCAACATCTATAATTGATCTCAAAGATCCGACTAATCCATTATAAAATGTTTGAATTATTAACCAGTCTGGTAAAGCATGATGTGGACACTTTCTCATAAGATCTTTAAATCTTTCCCAAGTTTCATATATAGATTCTCCATCAAACTGACTAAAAGATGTGATATCATTCCTCAGCTTAGCAGTTTTTTAAGGAGGGAAATATTATGACAGAAACTTTTGTTAAACTTCTCCCCAAGTTCTGATAGATCTAGGTGTAAATGAATTTAACCACGCCTTAGCCTTATCCCTTAATGAAAAAGGAAAAAGTCTAAGCATAACAGCATCGTTCGACACTCCATCGTATTTAAAAGTAGCACACAATTCTAGAAAACTAGTGAGATGTAAGTTAGGATCTTCATTAGGTGTTCCTTCAAATTGATTATTCTGTACCATTTGGATAATAACAAGTTAAGCTCAAATGAATCAGCAACAACATCATGGTTTTGGATAGTTGATGCGACTTTTTTATATGCAAGAATTTATGAACCCGGATTTATATATTTATAATGATTTTGTAAAGTCACAATTTCAAACGCAAGTATACGTATCGTATCAAGTAATATAGGGATCTAATGGAGTCCCGTTTATCGATCCCACAAGGAAACGAGGTAATAGGTCCTTAGTCAAATTCTAGTATATTACTATTAGACTTTAGTTTGGAAGGTCAATATAAGTGATTTTTTTTAACAACTACTCTTAAAGGTAAATCTTAATTTTAAAATAACTAATAACTACTCCTAAAGAGAAATATTAATACTAAAGATAACCCTTTCTGGATAAATTGGTTTAGTGAATTTTGAGATAATAAAAACTACTATTCTCAAATAATAAATTGGATAATGTAAAGGAATGAGATGCATTGAATAGTATATGTGCCAAATATGAGCAATATTATTATTTACTCACTTCCGAGTACATAAAGAACATTGGCTAATCCTAGGTTTAGTCCCTAAATCTGTGGTTAGGCTAGGTGGATACTAGCTCTCACTCCAGAGCTCCCACTTTCTTTCGCCTGAAGGCTAACTCTCACTTTAGTTTCCAAACACTAGGACTAAATTGGAGATTTTAGTCTGTCACCCTAAAATCTCTAATTCTACGCCCATCAAAGTATATTTCCCTATTTATTTGCACTCAAACCCATGAACTTCACCATCCATGGAATTTGAATGTAGTTTCACATTGTTGAGAATTACACCACCCTCTCGGATCATAGAGCAATTACAATGAATTTTAATACTACAATGAGCTCTTTTTGTAATGTAAATGAAGTGCAAGTAAAACCATCACATTTATAATTAAAACCACTTCTAACATGTATCACAATATCCTAAACATGAATCTTACTCATTGCAAAAGAAAGGTAAAAGGAAAATAACGACATAATCTTCATATGCCACTATTTCCTAAGAAGAAGAAAGAGTAAGAGAAAGACATCACAAAACACGAAGAAAACACAATGGAAAAACTCATTTCAAAGCAAATCCACAAAATAAGTGTTTAAAAAATCATAAGATAATGAAGAACATAATACTTAGCTTTTTCCCCTTGAAAGAAAGATGAAAATCTCTCCCATAAAGTCTCCCGCTGATCCATGCAATGCTAGAACAAAACCTTACAAATTCTCTCAAAATCCCCTCACCAATCTCTCTAAAAATGTAGAAATCCACATTTCTACTCCTATTCTAAGATCTCTAAGCATTCTCCATGTTTTCCCTAACATCTACCACCATTTATTGGCTTCAATTTCGCTTTGAAATAGTGTAGGGATGAATTTCCCAAAAGGTACTTGAAGAAACCTTCCAAAAAGCGTCCAAATTCGATGTATATGGCTCATAAATGCTTCTAGCGTGGTGCGGCACTGTTTGGGCGCCGTTCGGTGCTATTTTCCATGAAATTTTTATCGTTCTGTCTTCTGGCGCAGTCCGACGCTGGATAGGGCGCCAGACCGCGCAAGTACTGCATAACTCCATCGTTTTGCTTCGTTTGGCTCCGTTTCAGCTCTGATTCGCCCCATTTCAGTTTCGTTGCATTTCTAACAGATAGCCCTACAAAATAAACATAAAACAACCTTTATTTAAAGTATAATCTCATTCAAAAATATTCAAGAAATGTAAAAGAGATTAAGCATAGAAAGACTTATCAAAATGTGCCAGGCCAAAATTTACTTTTTTTGCTTGTTTTTGCTCCAAATTGCGCCATTTTTTGCTTCTTTTTTCTCCAAAAGTCATTTCTTGCACCTAAAATCAAAAAACTTACAAAACACCTTCCTTTATAGTGCAATATCATTAAAAATAGTTATGAAATAGACAGTAAAGCTATCAAATTTTCAATGGATCAATATTTAAGTGAATTTCATCTGCTATTGGATTAGCATAATCTCTTAAAGGTCTTAGTATATTTTCATTTTGATTATTTTGATTGTTAAAGTTGTTCCCAGTTTTGTGAGGATTTTCAGATTGTTTTTGTTGTTTTCGAATTTTTCTAATAGTACGCTCTAATTCAGAACCATAAGGCACTAAACCTATAGATCTGATACTACGCATTCAATCACAATAAGCACACTAAAAATAAACAAGCACACACAATTACCTCCCCGGCAACGGCGCCAAAAACTTGGTGCGACTTTTTTAAATTGCCAAAATTTATTAACTCGGATTTATATATAGATATTTATATATATATATATATATATATATATATATATATATATATATATATATATATATATATATATTGATTTAGTTTTCTATTGAGTCACACAATTAAATGCAAGTATACGTATCGCTCGAAGTAATACGGGGATCTAATGGAGCCACGGTTATTAATCCCATGAGGAGGTATTTAATTCTATAATGGAGCACACAAATCACTACACAAATCATAGCACAATTACAGTAATTACTAATAATAAAAAGATGAATAAACAGTTGCAGTTACTAATTCTACCAAAGTACGTTCTAACTTCCTAACACAGTTAACTAACACAAGACTAAATTTATAACAAAAGTTCAAATGTAAGAAAGAATCCTCCTCCTCTCCAATAATAATGTGATAATTTAGTTACAAAGATCAGTGATGCAATAGTATTGTGCCAAATAGGAGCATTCCTATTATTTACCCTCTTCTGAGCGATATAAAGAATATTGGCTAATCCTAAGTTTAGTCCCCAAATCCGTGCTTAGGCGGGAGGATACCGGCTGTCACTACGGAGCTCCCACTTCCCTTCGCCCGAAGGCTAACACTCGCTTTGGTTTCCAAACCCTAGGACCAAATTAGGGATTTTAGTCTGTCACTCTAAAATATCCAATTCTACGCCCTTCAAAATATATTTTCCTATTTATTTGCACCCAATCCACATGAACTATGTCACTCATTCATGGACATTGGATGTGACATTCACTTTTGTTGTGGAACTCATATTCCTATCGGAACATATGTTTCACAACAAGTTTTAACAATTCAATTGGCCAGATCAAAAAGTAAATGAAGTAAGAAGTGAAAAGGTCATCATAAATTATGCATAATAAATTGGCACATCATATCCATATCACAATTTGAACAAATCACATGAAAATAAGGAAGACAAAGAAATCTACTCAAGACTCATGAGGAAAAGACAACAAAAGATGGATTTTATATATAAATACAAACAAAGTAAAGAAAATACAACTTATCTCAAACTCTTCCCCAATTGAATCTCAAGCAATTCCTTTGACTCCTCTTCTTCCTTCAAAACAACACACAATTCTCTCTTTACATAAGTAAGGAAAAAGAAATATATCACTTTTTCTCTGCTTCTACACTCCTTATAAGAGAACACACGCAAACCCTAGATTCTCTCTAACGGAATTTCTACACTAGAACAATGAAAATACACTAATAAACACTGAAGAGACTCCTTATATTTTGTTCTAAAGTAGTTAAAATTCGTATGTAACTAATTTTCCAAGAGTTTCCTTGAGCACTCCCTCCAAAATCCATCCAAATACATCGAATATGGGATTAAATCAGGATATGGCACGGTCCGACGCTATTTTCTGGAAAATAACCCAAACTCTCTATAATTTAGTGCGGGTCGGCGCTGGCAGCTGTGCCATCCAGTGCTCCAGGTCAAAAAGTGCATTTTGCCTCATTTTACTCCAAATTTGCTCCTTTTTGCTTCCTTTTGCTCCAAAGGCCTAAAATCATTGTACCTACATGAAATCATGAAAAATACCATTCTTTAAAGTGCAATATCATCAAAATAGGTATGAAATAGAAATTAAAAAGCTATCAAATTTTCAATGGATCAGTCATTCCTAAGGTGGCTAGAATTGGTGGTCAGCATGTGGGCTTGGCTTGACATGTCCTAATCATGGGGATTACAGTTTAAACATTGGTTTAGGTGAAGCATGAGTAAGGTTAAGTACTTTGAGTGACATCATTAAAGAGGCTTCTCATTTAGCCATAAGTAGTATGGTGGCTCACGTGAGGCTTATGCATGACTTCATGGCTTCCATATGGCTTAGATAAAGCCATATGGCTTGCTTAAGACTCTTGGATGACCTACATGGCTTGCATTAAAGGAGGTGAGCATGAATTTCAAGTATTGAAAGGATTTTCATGAATTCCAATTTTGGTTGATTTATCATGAAAACTTTGGACTATGGTCTGTTCAAATTGATCATGGGGAGGCTGATTTTTGTCATTATAGGGTTGGATTTAAGAGGATTTAGGAATTGGGCTTGGATTAGTGTGCTTTAAAATTTGATTATGGAAGGGTTGGTTTTGGGATTTTAAAATTGGAAACGGGCTTGGTGGAATTGATATTGATCATGAGGAGTTTTTTGGATTTGGACTTTGTCCTGGGTGGATTTGGAATAGGGTGGATTTTTATTTAGATGAATTTAGGTGGATTTGGACTTGGATAGATTTTGGTAGATTTGGACTTGGGTGGATTTGGGTAGATTAGGATTTAGGTTTGATTTTGGGCTTTCAATTGTAGCTTATGGAGATTTTGAAGGTTTGATTTTAATTTTGGCGGGGAAGTGGTTCATGGGTGGGGTGTAAAGTGAGTATGAAGTGTAAGTGTAAGTATAAGTGTGTGTGGAGTGAATGTGTATGTGTTGTGTTGGTGTGTGAGTGTGTATGTGTAGGCCTCTAAGTCACAAGGTTTTCCTTATGGAAATATGACCCTTATAGGAACACATTTTTTCATTTTCAACATGGTCCCAATCAACTCAATCAAGCATTGAGGATATGAGACTATCCATGTGAGACTATCCATGTGAGACTTTGAAAAAGAGCCAAGAAGTGGCTAGAATTTCTATGTAAGGTGGATCCCATTACTAATCATCTTGGATAGTCAATAGAAAAGTCATATGGCTTGATTCTATGCTCTAGAGAAAGAATCTAGACCTCATCAAAATGATGTCAACACTAATAAATTCTCTTTTAAGAGACAAATTTGAGTTTAGCTTTAAGGCTAAACACCATATGATTATTGCACCTTACTTGGCTAAACTTCTCAATATCTCAATTAACTAAAGTCAATTTTGACTGATACTCGCTATACGTGATAAAAGCCATGCACTTTTCTCAACGTACCTTTTTGGTCATGCGTTTCTATGCAGGGTCTAAAACAACCCTACTCATATCAAATTAAATTTTTTGATAGGAGTAAAATAAATATAATTGGAGTAAGGTGATCCCCGATAGATATAAGTGCAACGGTTGCCAAAAACTTGACTCTGCTGGATATAAGTGTGTTGATGATTTAAGATATGAAAATTATGATTTTATAATATGGGATACTACGCAAGTATACGTATCGTTTATCAAGTAATATAGGACTTTCTGATTAAGCTCCGAGATATCAAACCCACAGGGAAAAGTTGAAAATCTTTAAAGGAATTTAGAAAATTATCTTTTTACTTTTTTTAATTGTTTTTGAAATAGTATGTCTTGATTTTGAAAAGTTTTAGAAAGTTGATTTGTCTTTTGAAATTTTCTTAATAAAATGCTAAGCAATGAAAGTAAAGGTTTCAATAACTAATAACACTGGATGTAAAAATACTATTAACTAAAATATCTTTTTCTTTCCTTTCATGAAGTAGTAATAATTCTTAAAGTATTGTTGTGGAAGTATTTAAATTTTATTGTGAAAGATAGAAGCAAATGTGTTCTTTACCCTTACTTGGTTCTATAAAGAACATAGGTTAATTTGAAATTTATATTATTTTGAACATGGTTAGGCAGGGAAGATACCAGTCTCTCACTCTAGAGTTCCCTCGATTCCTACCACCTGGGGCTAACTTCTCATAACAAAACTCAAAACTTCAAACAAAAATAGGGGGTTTTATCCCGTCACTCTAAAATCCTCTAATTTTACTCCCTTCTATAAAGATATCTTCTAATATTACATTCACTTATATGGACTACAGTTCTCACCCATATAATTGCATGTGATTCCTACTAACTTTAATGAGATAATACCGCATTGGATCTTACATAATCTCAAGAAATTTTACAACTTAACAGGCCAAATTAAGAAGTAAACAAAATTCTCAGAATCATTCTTCACAACTTCTTCCAACTTTTAAACACTGATACTTTCGACAACAATTCTCTTTAAATTAATTACTTCTCCATTTTAAGAAAGAAAAAGATAAAGTAAACTACTCAAAATGCATTGGGAAAATATAAAAGCACATTGACTTGAAATTAAAAACGATAAGAAAAATAATAAACGAAAGCAAGTATTGATAAACAAAATAAAAGTAAACACTTATCTGAAAATCCTTTCCACAAGACTAAGGAAGTTCCTCTGAAACTTTGACTCTTAACTAAACTACTCCTCAGAGCAAGTCTCCGAACTCCGATAACTCAGAATACGGACTTCAGACTTCAATAAAAACTAAACTAAAAGAAAGAAAAGAAGTGGGAGAAGAACCCTTAACTCTGACCCTTTTCTCCTTTCTACTCTCTACTCCTACTCTAAATAAAAACTTAAAATGTAGTGGAAGAATCTCCTAAATTCCTCTCTTTGAAATACAGTGAAGAGCCTCTTCAATTATTCAATTCTTCACTTCTAAGACTCTCTTTAAATAGTGAACCAAAAGGTGCCTTGGTGTCTCTTCAAAATGTGTCCAGATTCGATGTATCTACCAAGGAAAGCACCCCTTCATTCAGATTTGCTGGCCAAAGGAAGTTATGGACGTTTCCACCAAGAGTTGCATCCATTCCCTTTTGAATTTGGCGCCAAATCTAATTAAAGTTCGATTTATAACTGTAGCGGCTAAGCGCCGGCCCAGCGGTGCTTAGCCGCCAGTGCCAAATTTTTGATTTTTCATTTTTTTGCTCCAAATTTGATCCAATTTTTCTTCTTTCATCATGACCATCTATTTTCATCATACCTGCAAGAAAAACACAAAATACCTTCCATTAAAGTGCAATATCATTAAAAATAGGTATAAAAATGTGCATAAAAATACTATATATTTTAGGTGTATCAAAATCCCCCAAACTTAAAATGTTACTTGTCCTCAAGTGACAGTTAATCTCATAAAACATTTTAGCATGCAAATTATGTAATGAGTTTCTTAGGAAGATAACAAAATTTGTTCTAGAAAGGGAATAGTCCAATTTAGAAAAAATTTCAGTAATTATAACCAACTTAAAGTTTAGAAAGTTCTTAAGTAAAAGAAAATGATAAATATAATTCTCTATCTATTTCAGAAATATTTGTATATTTTTCAAAATATAGGATTCAAATATTTATTTTTATCACTTAAAAATCTTTATTTGAAAAATAATTTTACTTACTATATTACAACTTTAAGCTTTAGATTTTCTCTGATCTTATATCTTAAACATTTGGTATGAAACCAATTTTTGATTAGGCCCTTAAATCCTCAAGCTTCTCCTCCCTTTTCATATACTATTTTTCACTTTTTCTCTTCTCTTCTCTTTTTTTTTATTATTATTTTTTTATTTTTTATTTTTATAAGGTAAGGATTACTATATCTGGATAGACCTTTAATGATTTTGAATTCCACCCTTCCATTTAAAATAAAGGTCAGATATACACCTTTCACTTAAAAATCATAATAATAGTATTTGAAAATTACTCTTCAATAAAATAAATTTAAGCTTTGAAGAATAAAAGTCAATTCTTCTATTTATCTAAAAATACAAAACTTCTTACTAAAGATAGTTTAACTTTATTTAACACCTCTTCATTAAGAAAATTTTAACTTTAAGTTTTTCATGATTATTATAAATTTTAACTAAATTCTTTTATTCAATTCTATATTCAAAATTTTATTCCCCTAATATAACTTCATGTAAATAATTGTTCTCAATCAAAAATAAGATTTATTTTTAAGTATTCTTGAGAATCAAATAATATTTTAGGTTTTTGAAAATCTTTGTTTTTAAAATCCCCCCCAAACTTTAAATTTTTAATTAAGATAAAACATTTAAGCATAAGAAAGGATACAGGGGTGAAAAATAAAAAACTGACATAACATGCTTATAGAAATTTTTAATATCCTAATATGCAAGTATAACAATTTAATTAACAGGAGTAACCTGAAATCAAATTTAGTTTTCAAAACATTTTTCTTTTTTTTTTATAATAAGAAAAGTAAAAATTTCAGAAGACTTCTACAGTAGTGGAGGTTTTCAAAGCAAATACACACCAACTAAAATAAAACACTGATACAGATAACAGATAATAGTGGAATTTGAAGAATTTTAAACATGTAGTTTTCCTAAGTAGAAGTTCCTAATAGTGGTTTATAATCTCCTAACAGTTTTTGAATTAAAGTACACACTATTAAAAACTCTGACATAACATACACATAAAAAACATTTACAATTACACACTACCACACAACAACATATAAATCCATAATAAAACAACAACAATACCTGAATATGCATAACAGATAAATAGTACAACTACAATCTGCATACTATCAATGTTTACATCACAACACAATCATCAAACAAAATACTAGATGAAGCATAGAAAAACACAACACAACAACACAATAACTAAAACAAACACACATACAACTACTCTTCATCCTCATCATTCTCATCATCTTGCTCGTTCCAATCTCTGGATGACACATAAGGTATATAAAATGGATGAGGTGGCATCTCAGCACTCTGATCTCCTCTAATCAGTCTATCCAAGTATTGTTGATAATTCTCCTCATATTCATCATGTTTTACAATATATCTCTCAACATTATCTAACTTACCATCCATATCTCTCACATGCTCTCAAGTAAGACTCACTTTTTTCAAAATCTTTCTTAATAAATCGATCCGTGAATCGAGTAGATGATGAAGCACGTGAAGTAGAAGCACGAGAAGTAGAAGCAGCAGAAGCAGAAGCAGTAGAAGCCCTACCAAATCCTCCTCTCCAACCAAACTCTGGATGTATAGTGTAAGCACTAACATTTACACTAGTAATTGGTCTCAATGGCTGAAGTACCTCTTCCCAGGTTTCAAATTTCACTCTAGATCTTTCACAAAGTGAATGAATCAAGGAATGAAATCCCATACTTGCAGTCGTGGTTGATCTAGCACAGTTCAAAACATAATCATAAATTATCCCTCAAATATCAATAGGCTTCTCATGCTAAATACAATGGTTCAACACCGCTCTTTCTCTCGTCACTTCACTAGTGTGACTTGAAGGTAACAACTTAGATGAGATAAAATAATGCCATGCCTTAGAAATAGCATTCAATTTGGAAGCAGGAAAGTTCACTCTTCTATCATTTTTAATTTTCCATAATCCTCTTCCATCAGTCAGAAACTTCATAATCTCATCTAGTTCTCCTTCCGAAGGATGATAGTTAGAATAAAAACAAAACATATCAGGAGGTAGTCCATAAAAGGTATTGATTGCACCTGAAGAAAAGTTTACTTCATGCCTCCTAACCATCACCCGATTTTCCTCTCGGCAGAGTAAATTTGCATAAAATTCTCTTACCACGAAACAACAACAATAGTGGAGAAGCAACGATAGTATCGCCGGTTTCTTCTTGCAATCATATCTTCAATCACCTCTCCTGGCTCACTAAACACTCGCTCAGGAATCAACTTACGTGATTACAATGCATCGACGTATCGTTCCTCAGCCCTCAAACTAAAAAAATTGTCAGAATCAAACTTCGTCTTATCCCGAGCACGCTTTGACTTTGGAGCCATCTCTAAAAATTCACGAAAAATTCACCATAAATTCCAAAATTAAACTAAACTTGCTAAATTATCTTCCAAAAGATATTTTCACTAAATCCAAGCAATTTATCAAGCTTTTCCTCAAATTTTCACCATGAATAGTGATTTTAAGATTTTCCATAATGTACTCAAAATACATGGTGAAAATAAAAAATTTTTACTTAGGAGTAATGCTCTTATCTCAAGGAATCCAAATCTAACAATTTTTGTTGAGATCGGCTCTTAAATAATCCACAATATGATACCCTAGGCTCCTCTTTCGCGGCAAAGCAAAGGTTAAAGATGATGGGGCAGTTGAAAATGACAATTTTCGGGTTTTTAACTTTCGGGAATCAATTTTCGCGAACTGGCGCCTAAGCACGAACTATCGGCTCTTGGCCGCGAAATCTGGCGCATAAGCGCCGACATTCTGGCGCTTAGCCGCCAGTACCCAAATTTTTATAATTAAGGTATAAGCACTAAATCACTTTGTTAATTACCCTTAATTAGTCCACAATAGTTAATTCTCCCACATAAGTCTTCTAATACTCAAAATCAAAGTTTAATAACTATTGATTCCATTCAAATTTCACAAAGAACAAACTTATATTCAAAATAAACATAACATTTAATACAACACTAGAATTTCTATCCAAACATAAAGGATAAAATTCTTAAAATACAAGACACTACAATATTAAACTAATAAGTATACATCTCTAAGATGTACCCATCACATCATCAGACATATATAAAAACACTAAACACATCAAACATGAACTCTCAAGAAAACTAACATAACACATTAAGACACTAAACAGATACAAACAAAACACATTTAATTCCACTCTCCATTAGGCGGAAGATAACCAAGACCACTATTATTCTCATTTGACCCTTCAGGAATGTAGATTTGATAGAACGGGCGATCATTGTTCATTCTTATATCATCTTCTTCAATCCATTTATTTCTTCCACATACCTCGAATGATTGAATTGCATCTTGAGTTGCCATCCCATGTGATCCAGATGTAAGTTCATATCATTGATTTTTGCTTCCATTGAAGTCACGCGGGCTTCAATTTTTGCAATCATCTCTGCTATACCTTGAATACTAATAACTAGATATCCATTAAATAACTCCTTAGCACTATCACTAATGAACTTACTTTTATCAGAATCTTGCTTCTTCTTCATCTCGTTCTCCCAGGAAGACATGGCGCTCTTCAAAATTTTCTTCTTAGACTTCAGAAATGAAATTTGGACTTAGGGTAAGTGTTTCTATCAAGTCTAGTCCTTTTTATAGACTTGGGAGATGCTAGAATATTTCCCTAGACGTTTAGAATCTTCTAAATAACTCCCATAACTTCTCCCCTACGATCTAGGCTTCTAGATCCACATTTTTCATGTTTTTTATAACTGTGGCGCCTAAGCTCCAACTAGTCGGCGCTTAGCCGCCAATGCACATTTTAGCACAGGTCCGCTAAGTGTCCAAATTCTCATTCTGACTTCACTAAATCATCTATTAAGGTTGAATAAACTCTACTTAAGTTTAATAACTCCAAATTACTACCATTAAAAACATAAAAACAAACCAAACAAAGCAAACAAAACACAAAAAACAAACATAAAGCAAAGCACACCGATAAATATGGGTTGCCTCCCACAAAGCGCTTGTTTTAACGTCTTCAGCCTGACATACCCAAAACTTATTCTGAGTGACCCAACATTAAATTCTCATCAGATTTAGTTTTATTGACTGAAAAATATGGTTTAAGTCTATGTACGTTAACTTTAAATAGTTTTCTAGTCTTAGGACCTTGAATATCTACAGCTCCACAAGAATAAACTTATATCACAATGAATGGACCCATCCACCTGGACTTAAGTTTTACAGAAAATATTCTCAATCTAGCATTATACAACAGAAAAACTTGTTTTCCTGGTACAAGATTTTTGGTAAGAATCTTCCGATCATGCCATAATTTCATCTTTTCCTTATAAATCTTAGCATTTTCATAAGATTCATTCCTTATTTCTTCAAGCTCATTCAATTGCAATAATCTTTCTTCAGCAGTATCTTTCAAATTATAATTGAACTCTATAATAGCCCAATATGCTTTATGCTCAAGTCAAAAGGTAAATGACAAGCTTTTCCAAAAATCATCCTATATGGGGACATTCCTATAGATGTTCTGTAAGCAGTCCTATAGGCCCACAAAGCATAATCCAGTTTAATTGACCAATCCTTTCTATTTGGATTAACTGTTTTTTCCAATATTCTTTTAATTTCACGATTAGATAATTCAACTAAACCACTTGTCTGCGGATGATAAGCAGTAGCAATGCGATGATTAATATGATATTTCTTTGCTAACTTCCCAATAATCGCATTTCTAAAATAACTTCCCCCATCAGTTATGATTACTCTTGGTATTCCAAATCTCGCAAAATATATTCTTTTCTAAAAACTTTGCAACACTTTGAGCATCACATCGAGGTAAAGCAATAGCTTCAATCCATTTGGAAACATAATCTACTGCTATCAAAATATACACATTTCCGGAAGATGGTGTAAATAGTCCCATAAAATCTAATCCCCAAACATCAAATATTTCAACTTCGAACATATAATTGAGGGGCATCTCATTTCTTCAAGAAATATTGCCTACACGTGCGACATCTATCACAATTTTTAATATAATCATTCACATCCTTAAAAATTGTAGGCTAATAAAATCCTGATTGTAATATTTTATATGCAGTTTTATCACTTCAAAAATTTCCCCCATAATCAGAATCATGACATTTTTGAATAATTTCATAAGTCTCTTCCAAAGGTACACATCTTCGAATTATAAGATCCTTTCCTTGTTTATATAAAAATGGGTCATCCCAAAAATAAGTCTTAGCATCAGACAGAAATTTCTTCTTTTCATGATATGTCAAAAAATATGGTATAATATTACTAACAATAAAGTTTACTATGTCTGCATACCACAGAACATTCCTTTCTTTAACAGTGAACAGTTTTTCATCAGAAAAATGTTCATTAATTTCTTCAATATCATGGAGAGAATTTTCAATTTCAAGCCTGGACAAATGATCATCAATTTGATTATCAGAACCCTTCATATCTACTATTTCAAAATCAAATTCTTGTAAAAGAAGAATTCATCTTATAAGTCTCGGTTTTGCATCATTTTTCTTCATTAAGTATTTGATAGCAGAATGATCAGTATGCACAACACATTTAGTTCTAATTAAATATGATCGAAATTTACAAAGGCAAATACTATAGCTAATAACTCTTTCTCAGTAGTGGTATAATTAATTTGAGCTTCATTAAGAGTTTTACTAGCATAATAAATTACTTTAAAAGTTTTATCATATTTCTGACCCAAAACAGCACCAATAGCATAATCACTAGAATCACACATTAATTCAAAAGGTTTTTCCCAATTTGGTGAAATTATTACAGGTGCAGTGATTAATTTTTCTTTTAATGTTTCAAAGGCTTTACAGCAGTTATCATCAAAATTAAAAATTGCATCCTTTTCCAGTAAACGACATAAAGGTTTTGTAATTTTTGAAAAGTTTTTAATGTAACGCCTGTAGAATCCAACATGTCCTAAAAAACTTCTAATTTTCCATACATTGGTTGGGCAAGGTAAATTAGATATAACTTGAATTTTTGCAGGATCTACCTCCAAACCTTTTTCTGAAATCCGATGTCCCAAAACAATTCCTCCTGCTACCATAAATTGGCATTTTTCCCAATTAAGGACCAAATTAGTTTCTTCACAGTGTTTTAGAACTTTAGATAGATGTTCTAAACATGATTCAAACAAAATTCCAAACACTAAAAATTCATCCATAAAAATTTCAATCCCTTTTTCAATTAAATCACAAAAAATAGCCATCATACATCTCTGAAATGTAGCAGGGGCATTACATAAACCAAAGGGCATTCTTCTAAAAGCAAACGTACCATAAGGACTGGTAAACGTAGTTTTCTCTTGAACCCTGGCCAGTCTATCCAACATTTGGTCTAGAAAAGGGAGTGGAAAATGATCTTTCCTTGTGGCAAGGTTTAATTTTCTATAATCAATGCATATTCGCCACCCTGTAACTTGTCATGTTGGTATCATTTCATTCTTTTCATTAACAGTCACAGTTACTCCTCATTTCTTAGGAACACAGTGAATAGAACTAACCCATGCACTATCTGAAATAGGGTAGATAATTCTAGCATCCATCCACTTTAAAATTTCTTTCTTAACAACTTATTTCATAATAGGATTTAATCTCCTTTGGGGATCAGCCCGCGGTTTGCAATTATCTTCCATAAGAATTCTGTGCATACAAATTGAAGGACTGATTCCTTTAATATCTGCAATTGTCCATCTAAAGGCTTTCTTGTACTTCTTCAAAATTTCAACTAAACTCTCTTCTTCTTTTTTAGTTAATTGAGATGAAGTTATAACAGGCAAGGTTGAGGATTCACCTAGAAAAGCATACTTCAAATTTTCAGGAAGCATTTTTAGCTCATGTTCAGGAGGTTTTTCAATTGATGGACCATAAGATTTATCTTTCTCAGTCATATCCAACAATTCAAAATTTTCATGAACATACTTTAAATCTTCCTCTTGAACATCTTCAGAATCAAATAACTCTTCTTCTTGCTTATATTCAAATTCTTCTCTTTCAACATTCTCTTCATAAGTTGATTTGAAATGACATTCACTTAAATAATCAATAACATCCATGTTGACCTCATTTTTGATGAGGTCTTCTCTTCTTCTCTTTAGTACTTAGGATCTAGCCTTAGGCTTTTCCTTTGACTATCTTAGAGGATTAGAATTGGGACCCACCTTTTAGAAATTCAAACCACTTCTAAACTCCCTGCAAACTCCACAAACTTAACTGTAGACCCCTAATCATCTAGAGGGTTGAAATCAAATGTGGAAATTTAAAGGATGAGTTCCTATAGGACTCTTTGGCCTTAGGATCGCCCCAGGTGGCTCGGTCCGGTGAAGGGTTGACTTGCACACACACTACACCTACACACTACACTTTCACACACTTCCTAAAAACACACCCATACCGGACTTGACCTCCCGACTCATGTAGGTGATTCACATGGATGGTCCTTAACCCCTAAGCCCTTGGTAAGAGGGTTAGGAACAACATGGTGAATGCCTCAAATGAGTCCCTTCATGGCTCATGTGGGCTTGATATGGCTTCATGGCTCAACCAAAATGGTTTTATTCCACTTACATCCACCCAATCTTCAATTTTCCAAATTTTCAAATTTTGACCCCCGGGACCCTATACCCGCTAGCCTACCCAAAACCCTTGAAACTACCCAAATTTCTCAAAAATTTCCAAACCACCCAAAATTCTCCAAAATCATTCCCAAACATTTCCACATCACTCAAACTGATCATCCATATCCAAAAATACCAAAAATTCCAAAAATACCTCCCAATACCCTCCGAATACCCAAAATACCCCTCTTAGCCAAAAAAATCCAAAAATTCAGAAAATTCCCAGAAAATTCCAGAAAATCCCAAATATTCCCAATTTCATTTTGTTCAACTACACCATGGGCCAATTTTGTCAATTTACCCCACTTTTATCAAAATCCCGAATTTGACCCATTTTAACCCAAAGTGAACCCAATGTCAAACCTAACCTACCCAATTGACCTAAATTATGGTCCAATTCAATTCTAAACTTCAATTCAACATTCCCAACACCAATCTAGACCAAATCCAAGCTTAATTTGATTGACATTTGGATCCAATTTCACTTTTGGCCTTAAAGCCCAATTTGGACCCATGACCCAAACTTAACCCAAACTCACCTAATTCAACTCCAATTAACCCCAAATCTTTTCTAAACCTTCCTTGACATCCCCATAAACAAAACACTAACATGATTTGCCCAAAATTTAGACCCAAACCCCACTCAAATTCAACCCAAAATTAAAAGACCCATTTTTGACCTAAACCCAAACCTAGCCCAGAATGAGCCCAAATCCCAAAATCAAAACCCATCAAAGCCAAAACCTCTTTGAAACACTCCCATAAACATTTCCTAACATTAATTTTACATCAATTTCAACTCTAGCCCAACATTGGCCCAAGTTAGCCCAATTTGACCTACATAGGCCCACTTACCAATTAAACCCAAATTCAAACCAATTCAAGTCCAAATCACACCAAATTGACCCCAAACCACTCATGACACATCCCTAAACCAAACTCAACAATTATTTGGCCCAACCTCTTTACAAAATTTCTATCCATAAATGCATTTTCAAACCTAAAAGCCCACTTCCACTAAACCTTCCTAAAAGCTCATTTCCACCAAATACAAAAGCCCAAAATTGGCCTTAAAGCCCACATGACATTTCCATTTGCCATCCATTTAATCAAAGCCATTCCCTAAGTTCTAATCACATCATCAAATAATTCCAAATTAAGCCTCATGCCAAATTACCCCCTAAATGACAAATATTTCTAAAACCCTTTTTCATGAAACAAGTCGACTTTTTTCAAGCCGAATGCAAGCCATGCAAGCCATAGACAAGCCACATGAAGCCATGGGGGGTTTGACTTGTCACCATGCCCAAAATGACAAGAAGAGGGGACCCTTTAATGATTCTCTTAAGAGTGATTAACCACTCCCATGTCTCCCCTAACTCTTGCTTAAGCTTAATTGTACTTGGATTGTGACTTGACCCCACTAATCAAGCCGATCCAAGTGACTTTCCCTTCAGCCCAAATTGGCCTTGGAGGGTGAACCCAACCCAAACCAATGGGTTGACCAAATTGAAGCCAAAATGACCCCTCCCCATTCCATTTTAATTCGGCCACTTTACACATGGCAATGGCCGATTGATTGCACAAACCTCTAACCACGACCCACTCGGACTCGAGGGTGACCCATGCTGCCGGCCGGCTCGCCCAGGTCGCCGGAAAACACCATGGCCGAGACCTCGGGAGGAGCCGAACTTTGGAATTCCATCTTGCTGAGGCGCCTCATGCCCGATGGCCACCATGGGCTGTTCTTCACATGCCAAGAGCGGCTGATCCCAGCCCTCGGCTCCCCCGGGAGGCCCTCCAGCCTCTCTTATTTAAACCCCTCACCCTCGCGGCCAAGAGAGGTACCGAACCGGACCTTCGCGAAACTGCGCCAAAATTGCTCCGGATCATTCTCCATACTTAGAGCGGTTGATCCCCGGTCCAATTGTGCCCTAATCCCCACCAACGAGCCCGATTTCTCGGCCAAAATTCCACCCAAAACCGGGACACTTCTCCTCGGTGGATCAATCCTCAAATTGATTGGTTCTACACCTTCACCGGACCGAGGGAAGGTGTCCGCCGGCAAAGCCCCATCTCCGGGCCACCCGGTTGCTCCGGCCTCCAAGCTTTGTGATCGGGCTTGGTCGAAATCACATCTAGACGATTCACTGGACCGGGAGACTTCATGCGGAGCTTGCCGAGATCCGATCGAAGGTGCAACAACTCTCGGATCGAAGCCACACTTCTCCGAGCAAAGGTATGAACTAATTCTTCATCCCGAGCTTCGGAGATTCTCCATTTCAAATGCCTTAATTTCGATGCATGATAACCGTATAGATGTGTTCGTCTCTTGAAGACGAATCCATAGAAGCATAAGAACATAAAAATCCATTGAGTATCGAGTGAGATCTTAGGGATTTAGTGTGGACGGCTCTCGGGTGAGGACGCTCGGGGACGATGAACGGATGCCGTCCATTTAATACACGCGCGGACGGACGGCTCAGATGGCGTTGGACCAGGAGACGGTACGAGAACCGCGGGGCCCGGGCTGCCGACTCGGATGGCGGCGTCGAATGGGAGCGCGACGCGTGTGAGTTCGGAGATGCCGAGGATGCGTCGGCGCCGCGTGGATAAATAGAAAAATAGGGTATTTTTCTATTTATTTAATTCCCTAAACTTGGAAAATTCATAACTTTGTGTAGAAAAATCAGAAAAATAAAAGAAAAATACCCTCTTGCTCAGTGAACAGAGGAGAATAATGTGGAGAAGAAATTAATTAATTTTGTCTAGTATTTTATTTTTAATTAATTATTTACTCCCTGCATTGTTTTAATTCTCCATGCATTCATACAATTCACCATGGCATGAGACCATAGGGCTTTTGAAGCCTCACGAATTTGGGAACATTCCCTGAATTTTCCAAAGTCAGAGGCCACCTATGAAGAGTTATTGATTTTTCAAATTCATGTCACTGTTTTGAGTATTTTAATTCCAATAAATAGCATGTTGTGTAATAAATTCTAGGAAAATTTGGTGATGTTCCTTATGACCAGCGAACCCTAGGAAAAATAGGTTTTGAGTTAGTTCATTTTAGACAACCCTAATTGGCTTAAACACTTAAAATAGGTCTCTAATTAATTAGAGTTAACCATAGATCAAATTGACTTGAAATCAATTCTCCACTGACCTTTAGGATCAGAGGAACCCACCATAAAAGTTTGAAGTCAATTGGACTTGGTTAGCCCTATTAATTGGGTTGATTAAGCCACTTAGTCATTTTAAACTTTAATAATTCATAACTTTCAAAATATCTTTCAAAAATTCACCAAATTGGTTTTGGAGTCTCTCTGATATCAGGGGAGTTTAAGAAAATTAAAATTTCAATTTTCTAAAAAAGTTGATTTTTAATATTATTTTAATATTTTTAAATAATTAAAAAATAATAAAAATCACAAAAATAATAAAATTCACCAAAATGTCACATTTTAAATTTTAATCACTTAGGAACAAATCCCATATTTTTCCTAGGACTATTTAGTGAGATATTAAATTTTAAAGCTCTAGGGTAATTTTAAAATTAAAAAAATGTATTTTCTAGCATTTTCACCAAAATAATTATAATAAATCAAAGAAAAATCAGAAAATTGTAAAATTTGTTTCTCTGGAATCCTTGATATCAGAGAGAATTTTAAAAATTATAAAATTCATTTTTCAACATTTATTTTATTTTTAAATTAATTAACACTCTAAAACATAAAATAATTATAATAAAAATAATCTAATTCAAAAAATCACCAAAATTAGTCCAAGTGGTCCTCTGGTCATTAGGAATGTCCCCTAATTTTCTTAAGGACAGAAACTTTCTCTTGGTCATGTTATCAAATTTTCCTTGAAAATCTCTATTTTCTACTAAAAATAATTATATAAATAAATTAAATACAGAAAAATCACATTTTCTCCTCTCATGTCTTTATTGACATATGAGTGAAGTCACATAAAAATTTCAAGTTCATTTCGAGTTCAATTTAGTGAGTTATGAAATTATTAGGCTTGAAGGGTAAAATGGTAATTAAATTTTAACCCTTAATTAAAACTTTAGGTTTAATAAAAAATTAACAAGTAAAATATTTGATCCTAACCTGATTTGGATGATTGAAATTTAAATAATTAAAGGGTAGAAACCCATTAAGCAATTTAAAATGATTAAACCTTAATTAAATAATTGATTAAATTTGGAAGAATAATAAAATTGGAATTATTAAAATAGGGATATTATTAGGAAGAGATTTATTCTTTAATTTAAAAATCCCTAAATTTAATCATCTCATTAATATTCAACTCTTAATTAAAATGATAACTCAAATTTAAAATATTAAAAGACTTAATCATTAAACTAAAATTAAATCATTAAACTCCTTCGAAAATTTCAATTAAAATTAAATTAAATTAAATTAAAAATTAAATTAAATTAAGTAAATTAAATTAAAATTAAATCAAATTAAATTAAATTAAATGAATAAATTAAATTAAATTAAATAAATAAAATTAAATTAAATTAAATAAATAAAATAAAATAAATAAATTAAATTAAATTAAATAAATTAAATTAAATTAAATTAAATTAAATAAAATCAAATTAAATTAAATTAAATTAAATTAAATTAAATTAAAAATTAAATCAAATCAAACTAAATTGAATTAAATTAAACCAAATCAAACTAAATTGAATTAAATTGAATTAAATTAAATTAAATAAAATTAAATTGAATTAAGTTGAATTAAATAACATCACCTAAGACATAAAGAACTCAAAAATAAATCTAAAATAACTTGAACACTATTCCAAACTTAAATCATTAATTTGAACTTAAATTTGAATCACGAAACCATTTGAACACCAATTTACCCTCAAGAGCTTTAGTTATCATAACTCCTAAACGAATATAAAATGAAATGTTACTTCACTTATAGGATATTCAAATGTCCTAGTTCATCGAGCAAGTTAACAAAATTTGAAAACCTCGGACGATCGATTCACTTACACAATTAAATTCATTTGGACTTAAAACAATCCTAGAAATATTGAAAAGATGTTTAGGACCCTTCCTAAGCACTTCCTCGATATGATAGGATATTTATAAGAACAATTGAACTTAGTTGTTCTTTGATGAAGAAAATCGTCTTCAAACCAAAAACACAAAGAACCTAGACGTCATAGGAAATGACTAGCTATAGGATTAGGAATTTGGTAGAAAACCATAACCCTTTCCCTTAGCTTTACCTAGGAACTTGCTTAAATATTCTAATTGTGTTTTAAGTGCAGCTTGGGATGACGGGAAGACCCTCCGAGTACGCTTTTATTTTATTGCGATTTACTTTACGGTAATTTATTTAATTGCATCGCACTTATTTTCTTGCATGATAAAACAACGAGTTGCATGAAAACCTACACCTTTAGGACAGAAACCAAAGCTGAAACCCATAACTAAATTAAAAGACACTACAAGATAAAATTCACCTCCACAACATTTCAAAATATAAGACAACTCAAAATTTAATCACAAACGAACACAAAACTACAATTACTGACTAAATTAAAACGTCTTGTTGGATGATCGGGAATACCTCGGATGATGTAACCTACGTGTTGCTAACGGGATTTCACGCGGTCTAAATGAAAGTGTGGAACTCATTCGATTGAGTTTAGCAAATTCATACGGACTAAGTGAATCCGATAAAAATAATGATGCCTGGAAGGATGGAACCGTGGGATCTTAACCGGTGTTGTTATAATCAACTTTAAGATTTGTTTTAATTAAAACACAAAAAAAAAACACTTGGAAATTAAGACTTTCTTTAAACCGAACACTTCTCTCATCTCACGATTTATGATTTCTAAAACTAAACCTCTGCAACGACAAGGAGCTCGGAGCATGGTGGGCGGCACGGCCATCGTCGTCGCAAAACTCGTGTCGACATCAGCAAAACTTTCCTAGAATTAAACAACAAAGCCATAGGACTTCGAGGTAGTTTGCCTAGTACAACATAAATCCTCAACTCTTTGTTAGGCATTTGCATTGCAAATTAAGCCCTAACCGGTCTTAGGATTCCGAGGTAGTCGTCCGATACGACATAAGCCCTCATATCTTCCGAGTTATTTGTATGATTCTATCATATAAATATAAGCCCTAATTAATCAAAATTGGCAAGATTAAAACATTAAATAAACATTAGGACTTTCCTAAATCCAAGCCAAATAATAGGATAGTCGGGAAATTACCGAAGTCCGCTTCGGATCCGTAATTTCTCCTACTTTTCTTCCTTTGAATTTCCAAAACAAAATGTTCCAAACTTGATCCATTCCCTATTGAAACCCAAAATTCAATCCCTTGAAAACTTAAACTTTGAAATTCTTGAGAGCGAGAATTATTGATTATTATCGAGAGTTTTCTTAGGTGATTCCCATCACTTAAGATGTAATTAACTATAGGGGCTTGCCCTTATAGGGAATTTTAAAGAATCCAGGTAATATAAACCCTGTTTAATATTTTCATATTAAGCAGGGGAATTTGTCGGCTTATAAAATTGGTTCGCAGACCAAACGGATGTCACAAATCTTCTAGTTTATTTAACCGAGCCCCACCATCAAGCGATTGTGTCTATCCTTAGGGATAGATACACGGTTTGTGATGCGGTGCTCGTTTATATAAACTATTTGGGATGTGAGATCGATTTGATTTCATATCTTAAAATCTTCAAATTTAAAATTATTTTCAAAATCAAATATTACTTTCTAAATTATATCTATATTTAAATTTAAAATTCGCCGACAACTTCTGTTAGGCGACCCCTTTTTAAAATATCACACAACCTAAAAATATGCCGACAATCCATCCTTAAATACTTATCTTCTTTACCTCTTGCAGGATATTTCATCGATTTTGAAATATTAAATGTAACAGTCTGATCATTAACCCTCATCGTTAATTCCCCTTTTTGCACATCTATGATGGCTCTGCCTGTAGCTAGAAAAGGTCTCCCAAAAATTATGGGTATCTCTTTATCTTCCTCCATATCTAACATAATGAAATCCATAGGAAAAATAAATTGATCCACTTTTACCAAAACATCTTCTATAACTCGTTTAGGAAATGTGATCGAACGATCTGCTAATTGCAAAGTTATAGTAGTTGAGGTTATTTCTCCTAGTCTCAGTCTTTTGAATATTGATAGAGACATAAGGTTAATGCTTGAACCCTAATCACATAAAGCTTTTCCACAGAATCTTTCTCTGATTGCACATGGAATTGTGAAACTACTAGGATCTTTAAGTTTTTCAGGAAGCTTTTTCTGAATTATCGCACTGCACTCCTCACTAAGTGCAGCAGTCTCATTTTCTTCAAACTTCCTCTTCTTATTAAGAATATCCTTCATAAATTTCACATAGCTTAGCATTTGTTCCAGGGCTTCAGCAAATGAAATATTAATGATAAGCTTCTTTAATATCTCCAAGAATTTTGAAAATTACTTATCCAACTTTTGTTGACGAAGTCTCTGAGGAAATGGAGGTGGTGGTTTTTCTAAATCAACCTTAGGTGGAGAAATAGGTCTTTCAAAACCTTTTGGAGCATCCTCTTTAGGTCTTTCAATCTCTTCTTTCTCTACTTCAGTCTCTTTTTGAACTCTACCTTCCAATTCTTTTCCACTTCTCAGTTGAATTTGTTTCACTTGTTCTTTATTCTTTTCTCTTGGATTCACTTCAGTGTTACTTGGAAGCATTCCTTGGGATCTATTACTTAAGGCATTTGCAATTTGTCCCAATTGATTTTCAATATTTCTGATGGTTGCTCCTTGAATTTGTAACTGATTTTCCATATGTGATACTACTTCTTCCAAAGACAACTTCTTCTCCTTAAATTGTAAAGCATTGTTATAACCTGAAGGATAAGTTAATCTACTATTATTATTACCTTGGTTGTTCCAATTCCCCAATAGGTTTACTTGGGTGTTCCCCCATTGTTGATTAATACCACCCTGATTGTTGTTATTCCAGTTAAAATTTGGATGATTCTTCCAACCTGGGTTATAATAATTGGAATATGGGTTGATAGGTTTGATTATAGCATTCACAGTTTCTGGTGAAGAATAAGAATCAACCATTTGGCCTAATGAATTTTCTTCAATCATGAGATTTGGCTGAGAAAAATTCATCCCAAATTGATCTATCTTCCTTGATACAACAACAACTTGATTTGCTAATATTGTAAAAGAATCATTTTCATAAACACTGGCTACCTTTTTAGGATTTAATCTTTCAGAAGGCCATTGAAAATTATTAGTAGCTATTTCTTCAATTAAAGCATAAGCATCAGAAAATGGTTTAGACATTAATGATCCACCAACAACAAGCATCGTTGATTGATCTAAGAGATCCAACTAATCCATTATAAAAAGTTTGAATTATTAACCAATCTGGTATCGCATGATTTGGACATTTCCTGAGGAGATCTTTAAATCTTTCCCATGCTTCATATATTGATTCCGCTTCAAACTGACAAAAAGTTGTTATATCATTTCTCAACTTAGCCGTCTCAGATGGTGGAAAATATTTAGCAAGGAATTTTTTTGACAGTTCACCCCAAGTTATAATTGATCCAGGTGCTAACGAATGTAACTACATTTTAGCTTTATCCGTTAGTGAAAAAGGAAAAAGTCTAAGTCTAATAGCATCATCCGAAACACCATCATATTTAAAAGTAGCACACAACTCTAGAAAATTAGCAAGATGTAAATTAGGATCTTCAGTTGTTGCTCCCCCAAACTGATTATTAGACACCATTTGAATAATAGCAGGTTTAAGCTCAAATGAATTAGCAGCTACAACAAGGTTTTGAATACTAGCACGAAGTTCATCTACTGTAGGGTTAACATAATCTCTTAAAGGTCTTAATTCTTGATGGATGCCAACATTTTGATCTTGATGATTTGCCATTTCTTGAATATTTTTTTCTTTTTCCGTATTTTAATTTTTTTAATTTTTTTGATAGTTCTTTCTAATTTAGAATCGTAAGGCACAAGTCCTTCAGAACCTGAACTACGCATACAATAATAAAATAAAACAAAACACAACACACTAACAAAAACAAAGAAAGGTAAAAATTTTAAATTTCTTAATTCTCTTTAAAATGCAATTTAGTTAATTTTCCCCGACAACGGTGCCAAAAACTTGGGCCGCGAGGAATATAAATGCTATGAATGCTAGAAACTTGACTCCGCTGGATATAAGTGCATTGATGATTTAAGATATGAAAATTATGATTTTATAATATGGGATACTACGCAAGTATACGTATCGTTTATCAAGTAATATAGAACTTTTTGATTAAGCCCCGAGATATCGAACCCACAGGGAAAAGTAGAAAATCTTTAAAGGAATTTAGAAAATTATCTTTTTACTTTTTTTAATTATTTTTGAAATAGTATGTCTTGATTTTGAAAAGTTTTAGAAAGTTGATTTGTCTTTTGAAATTTTCTTAATAAAATGCTAAGCAATGAAAGTAAAGGTTTCAATAACTAATAACACTGGATGTAAAAATACTATTAACTAAAATATCTTTTTATTTCCTTTCATTAGGATCTTCTGTTGTTGTGGAAGTATTTAAATTTTGTTATGACACATAGAAGTAAATATGTTCTTTACCCTTACTTGGTTCTATAAAGAACATAGGTTAATTTGAAATTTATATTATTTTGAACATGGTTAGGCAGGGAAGATACCAGTCTCTCACTCTAGAGTTCCCTAGATTCCCACCACCTGGGGGCTAACTTCTCATAACAAAACTCAAAACTTCAAACCAAATTAGGGGGTTTTATCCCGTCACTCTAAAATCCTCTAATTTTACTCCCTTCTATAAAAATATCTTCTAATATTACATTCACTTATATGGACTACAGTTCTCACATATATAATTGCATGTGATTCCTACTAACTTTAATGAGATTATACCGCATTAGATCTTACATAATCTCAAGAAATTTTATGACTTAACAAGCCAAATTAAGAAGTAAACAAAGTTCTCAGAATCAATCTTCACAACTTCTTCCAACTTTTAAACACTGATACTTTCCACAACAATTCTCTTTAAATTAATTACTTCTCCATTTTAAGAAAGAAAAAAGATAAGGTAAACTACTCAGAATACATTGGGAAAATATAAAAACACATTGATTTGAAATTAAAAACGATAAGAAAAATAATAAACGAAAGCAAGTATTGATAAACAAAATAAAAGTAAAAACTTATTTGAAAATCCTTTCCACAAGACTAAGGAAGTTTCTCTGAAACTTTGACTCTTCGCTAAACTACTCCTTAAAGCAAGTCTTCAAACTCCGATGAATCAGAATACAGACTTCAGACTTCAATAAAAACTAAACTAAAAGAAAGAAAAGAAGTGGGAGAAGAACTCTTAACTCCGACCCTTTTCTCCTTTCTACTCTCTACTCCTACTCTAAATAAAAACTTAAAATGCAGTGGAAGAATCTCCTAAATTCATCTCTTCGAAATACAGTGAAGAGCCTCTTCAATACTTTACTTCTTCACTTCTAAGACTCTCTTTAAATAGTGAACCAAAAGGTGCCTTGGTGTCTCTTCTAAATGTGTCCAGATTCGATGTATCTACCAAGGAACGCACCCCTTCATTCAAATTTGCCGCTCAAAGGAAGTTACGGACGTTACCACCAAGAGTTGCATCCATTTCCTTATGAATTTGGCGCCAAATCTAATTAAAGTTCGATTTATAACTGTGGCGGCTAAGCGCCGGCCCAGCGTCGCTTAGCCGCCAGTGCCAAATTTTTTATTTTTCTTTTTTTTGCTCCAAATTTGATCCAGTTTTGCTCCTTTCATCATGACCATCTATTTTCATTATACCTGCAAGAAAAACATAAAATACCTTTCATTAAAGTGCAATATCATTAAAAATAGGCATAAAAATGTGCATAAAAATACTATATATTTTAGGTGTATCATAAGGTTTCTAATTTCTTAACTAGTGATCGAGTTGAATATGAGTCCTTATACATTCATCTTTGACTTAGTCACTCTGTTTGCCACTTAGGTTGAACATCAGTCCCTTGTCATTCCTCCCTAGGGTAACAGGTATCTCAGGCTCCATGCCTTGATTAGGTCTCAGGTTGGATGTAAATCCCATCATCTTCCTTTTTGATCTGATCACCTTAACTATCTCAAGTGGATGTAAGTCCCATGGTCTTCATGCTTAATTTTGTCATTATATCTTCTAAGTTGGATATCAATCCCTCGACATTCCTCTATCAGGACAGGTATCTCAGGCTTTGTGCCTTGATCAAAACTCAGGTGGTATATAAATCCCACTATTTCTCTTTCCTGATATGATCATCTTGACTAACTTTTGAGCGATTGTGAGTCCCTTGGTATTCCTACTTAATCTAGTTACTATACCATCTTGGTTGGATATAAGTCCCAAAACCTTTCCTTCCTAGTACACTCAGGCTCTGTGCCTTATCGGGTTAGATATGGGTCCTAATGCTTTCTCTTCTATTATGATCACCCTGGCTTCCTCTTAGGTTGGTTGTGAGACCCCCTTAAATTGAGTAGGTCTTTCATTCCTGATGTAACAAACATATTAAATTAAATTTAGGGATATGAGTAAGAACACCTTATATGGAGTAAGTTTTCCGAACCCTAAACTAATGTCAAGTTAGTTGTGAGGCCCCCTTAAATAGAAGCAAGGCTTTCTTCCATGATTCAGCTAATTTGTTTTCTTCTTAGGATGTGCGTGAATCACAGTATTTCCCTGCCTAACGAAACATTTCAAATCAAATGGCAGTTATTGTATAAGCCACCTTAAAAAGGAGTAAGACATCCTTTCCTCAGCTAGTTCCCAAGATTGAAAGTAAACCACCTTAAATGTAGTAAGGCATATTTTCTTGAACTATCCCAAAACAAATTAAATCCAATGGTGAGAATGAAAATTTTTTTTTGTTTCCTTGATTATTACTAGAGTTGGATGTGAGTTCCTTGACGTTCCTCTTTGACTTACATAATAGATGACTGAAATCACATAAGAAAATCAAGCCTTCCCAATCGACCACGCTACCAAATCACTTGCTAGTTTCAATTTATGTCATCCCACATCAGGCTTAAACAGCCAACTGGCTAAACTATGGATGATTCACTCGACGATAACCACAGTTAACTCTTCTTTGCTTTCTTATGAGGAAACATAACAAAAGATTTGAATTACACAAGATAATCCATCCTATTTGATCTAGTTACCTTGTTTACATCTTAGGTTTGATGTAAGGCCACCACAAATAGAAGCAAGGTATTCCTCCCTAATGTAACAAGCATATTAGATCAGATCTAAGGTTTAGATGTAAGCCCACTGATCCTCGAATATTTATGCTTATGATTTAGATAGGAAATTTATGATTTATAATATGGGATACTACGCAAGTATACTTATCGTTTATAAAAAAAATATAGGACTTTCTGATTAAGCCCCGAGATATCGAACCCACAGAGAAATGTCTAAAACTTTAAAGAAATAAGAAAAATAACTTTTTGCTTTTTCAAATGATTTTTGTAAAGTATGTTTTAAGATACAAAGTTTGAAAAGTTTTTTTTGATATTTTTAATAAAACGTTAAGCAGGAAATTAAAATTATCAATACTCTAAACACGATATAAAAGCTATAAGAATTAAATATCTTTTTTCTTCTTCAATGAATCAGTAATAATTACAGATATTTTTATTTTGGAAGTATTTAAATGTATTGTGCCAAATAGGAGAAATTATATTCTTTACCCTTACTTGGTTCTATAAAGAAATTTTGTTAATTTGAAATATTGAAATTTTGTAGATTGGTTAGGCAGAAAAGATACCAGCTCTCACTCTAGAGTTCCCTCTATTCCCTCCATCTGGGGGCTAACATCTCATAACAAAATTTAAAATAACAAACCAAATTAGGGGGCTTTATCTTGTTACTCTAAAGTCCTCTAATTTTACTCCCCAATAAAACCTATCTCCCTATATATTTGCATTCAATCATATGGACTACAATTCTCACCCATATAATTGCATGTGACACTTTCCAATTGTTGATTAAGACAATACCGAATTGGTTCTTACATAATCTCACAACAAATTTTAACATCTCAATTGGTCACATCAAGAAGTAAATTAAGTACAAGGAATTGAATCATCACAATTTCTTTCATCATTAAACACTTATACTTTCCACAACATACTTCCATAATTTAATTACTTCATCATCTTAGAAAGAAAAAGAAAAAGTAAACTACTCAGATTTCATGGAGAAAACACAAACACAACTTGATTTGAAAGCAAAAACCATTATGAAAACACAACAAATCTTACTTAAAAATAAAGTGTAAAAACAAAGATAAATACTTATCTGAAAATCCTCTCCACAAGAATCTGGAAGTTCCTCTGAAATTTTGCTTTCCACAATACAATTCTACAGAGGTTGGTGCTCAACTCTGATGACTCAAATACAATCTTTAGACTTCAATAAAAACTAGATACAAGGATGAAAGAAAATTTGTGAGAAGAAGGCTTCACAACAACCCATTTTTCCTTTCTTACTCTCTACTCTCTACTAACAACTATAGAACTACCTAAACTAAATTCACACACTCTCCAGACTTCAAAAGACTCTCTAAAAAAAGGGCTTTATAAAGGAACTCTCTAAAAAGAGAATTCTCTTGCAAATTATGAGGCTTCATTTTAATAATTTTCCAAAAGGTGCCTTGGTGTCTCTTCAAATCATGTCCAGATTCAATGTATCCACCAAAAGATGCATCCCTTCAATCACTTCTGCCCCCCAAAGGAAGTTAAGGAAGTTACCACCAAAAGTTACTTCAAACACCCCTTGAGAATGACACCAAATTTGATTAAAATTCTATTTTTAACTGTGGCGCTTAAGCACTGGCACTTTGGCGCTTAGGCGCCAGAGGCCAAATTTTTCAAACTTCATAATTTTGCCCCAAATTTGATACTTTTTTGCTCCTTTCATCATAATTAATCATTTTCATCATACCTGCAAGAAAAACACAAAATACCTTCCATTAAAGTGCAATATCATCAAAAATAAGTATAAAAATGTGCATAAAAATACTATATATTTTAGGTGCATCAAAATCCTCCAAACTTAAAATGTTACTTGACCTCAAGTGACTCTTAACCATATAAAAATTTTAAAATGCAAATTATTTAAATAAGTTTCTTAGGAAGGTTTCAAAATTTTGTTCTATAAATGAAATAATCTAATTTAGAAAACAATTTAGTAACTAAAACCAACTTAAAGTTTAAAAAATTCTTAAGTAAATGATAATGAAAATATAAGTTTCTATCTAATTCAGAAATACTTGTAGATTTTTCAAAATATAGGATTCAAACATCTTATTTTTCTCAATTAAAAATTTTTAATTGAAAATAATTTTACTTTCAAAATTATAACCTTAGGTTTTAGATTTTCTCAAAACTTATATTTTAAACTTTAGGTATGGAACCAATTTTTGACTAGGCCCTTAAATCCTTAAGCTTCTCCTTCCTTTTCACATACTATTTTTTAATTTTTCTCCTTTTCTTTTTTTTATAAGATAAGGATTGTTGTATCTGGGTAGGCCTTTAATGAATTTGAATTTCATCATTTCATTTAAATAAAGGTCTGATATGTATCTTTCACTTAAAAATCATAATAATAGTGCTCAAAATTACTCCTCAATAAATGAAATTCAAGCTTTGAAAAATAAAAGTCAAATCTTCTATTCATCCAAAAATACAACATTTCTTACTAAAGATAGTTTAACTATATTTAACATTTTTTTATTAAAAAATTTTAACTTTAAATTTTTCATTATTACTATAAATTTTAACTAAATTCTTTTATTCATTTCTATATTCAAAATTTTGTTTCCCTAATATAACTTCATATACATAATTATTTTCAATTAAAAACCAAATTTATTTTAAGTATTCTTGAGAACAAATAAAATTTTAGGTTTTTGTAAAATTTAGTTTTTAAAATCCCCCCAAACTTTAATTTTTAGTTAGGATAAAAACATTTAAGCATAAGAAATGATACATGAGTGAGAATTAAAAACTAAAATAACATTCTTGCAGGAATTTCAATATCCTAAATATGCAAGTATAACAGTTTAAAAAAAACTGGAGTAAAAAGAAACTAAATTCAGTTTTTCATAAAATAAAAATTTCAAAAGACATCTACAGTAGTGGAGGTTTTTAAAACAAATACACATCAACTTAGCATAACTAAAATAACAACAATACTAGATAATAACTGGTTGTAGATTTTGAAATGTTTTAAACATTCAATTTTTAAATAATGGTTTTTAATAGTGTTCTACATTTCCTAATGGATTTGGAATTAATTTACACTCTATTAAAAATTCTAACACTAAATACACATTAAAACATTTACTACCACACACATATCACAAACTACAACATAAAACATTAATTTATCACATAAACATCTGAATGTGCATAAAAAGAAATAGTCTAACTATGCTCTACACAATAACAGAGTTCATATCATAAATACATCACACAAAAATTTAAACATTACATCACATATAAAAACATCAAATAAAAACATAACAACACATAAGAAATCACAAAACAAAACAGACTCAACACAATAATCCTAATCATCATCCTCATCATCATCATCATCTTCATTCCAGTCTCTGGATGGCACATAAGGTATATAATACGGATGAGGGGACATCTCAGTACTGTGATCACCTCTAATCTCTCTATCCATAACTGCTGATAATTCTCCTTATATTCATCATGTTTAATAATATACCTTTCAATATTATCCATTTTTCCATCCATATCTCTAACATGCTCTCGGGTAAGACTCACATTCTTCAAAATCTTCTTTAATAATCCAATCTGTGAATCCCTAGATGATGATGCTCGAGAAGTAGTGGCACGTGAAGTAAAAGCAGCAGAAGCAGAAGAAGTGGAAGCTCTAACAAATCCTCCTCTCTAGCCAAACTCTGAATGCACAGTGTAAGTGCCAACATTTACACTGGTAATAGGTCTCAATGGCTGAAGAACTTCCTCCCATGTTTCAAACTTCACACCAGACTGCTCACAAATCGAATGACTTAAGGAAGGAAATCCCATACCTGTAGTCGTAGAAGATCTGACACAATTCATCACATAATAAAAAATAATAGCCCCTATGTCAATAGGCTTTCCTTGCTAAATACAATGGTTCAGAACTGATCTCTCCCTCGTAACTTCACTAACATGACTTGAAGGAAACAATTTAGATGAGATAAAATAATGTCATGCCTTTGAAATGACATTCAACTTAGAGGCTTGAAAATTTACTCATCTTTCATTCATTATCTTCCACAAACCTCTTCCATTAGTCAGAAAAGATATTATCTCATCTAATTCTCCCTCAGAAGGATGATAATTAGCATAAAAACAAAACATTTCAGGAGGCAAGTAGTAGAAGACATTCATTACCCCAGGTGAAAAATGCACTTGTTCACCTCGAACCATCACCAAATTTTCTTCTATTGCAGACAAGTTCGCAGAAAACTCTCTGACCACAGAAACAACAACGAAAGCGGAGAAGTAACAATAATTCTTCTAATTCCTTTTAGTAATCATCTCCTCAATAACTTCTCCTGGTTTACTAAACACATGTCCAGGAATCAATTTTTGTGAAGATAGTGTGTCGACGTATCCATCCTCTGCTCTCACACTAATAAACTTGTTGGAATCAAATCTTGCCGTCTCTTTCGAACGCTTCGAATTTGGAGCCATCTCTAAAAAAATCACAAAAATTCATAAATTTCAAAATCAAACCAAACTTGCTAATTTAACTTCCAAAGGTAATTTCCACTAAATCCAAGCGATTTCTCATGCTTTTCCTCAAATTTCACCATGAATAGTGATTTTAAAATTTTTCAAAAATGTATTCAAAATACATGGTGAAAATAAAAAAATTTTACTTAGGAGTAGTGCTCATACCTCAAGGAATTCAAATTTGACAAATCTAGTTGAAATCGGCTCTTAATTGATCCAACCTAAAGATGCCCTAAATCCTTTTTCGTGATTTGAGATGTTGAAGGTAACAAGAGTTGTTAAAAATGTCAATTTTTGGATTTTTAACTGCAGAAAACCGATTTTTGCGAATCGGCGCCTATGCGCGAGGCATACGGCGCTTAGAGAAATCTGGTGCTTAAGCGCTGAAGTTCTGGCGCTTAGGCTCCAGTGCATGATTTTCATAATTAATTTAAAAGTGCACTAAACCTCTTGGTTAATCACCCTAAATCACTTTAAATAATCATTTCTCCTCCATAAACTTTTCTAATACTCCAAAGAAACTTAAATGTCCATCGATTCCAAACAAATTTCACACAAACACAAACTTACATTTAATTAAAAACAACCACACTTAATACAAACTAAAAATTTATATCCAAACATTTTGGGTGAAATTTCCCAATACACAAAGATTCAAATACATAAAAATAAAGATAAATTTACATCATTAAGATGTAACAAACACACATTCAAGTTCAACAAAACACAAACATAAAACACTAGACACAAAACACTTAACACATAAAAACTAAAACACTAGACTAAACTCAAATTTTATTCCAATCTCCATTAGGTAGATTATATCCAGAATCACCATTAGTTCCATTTGAACCATCTGGAATATAAATCTGATAAAACAGGTGCTGGTTGAAAACTCTCACATCTTCTTCTTCTAACCATTTGTTCTTTAAAAACATCACATTATCCTCTTCTTCCACATGACTTGTATGACTGAATTGCATTTTAAGTTGACATCCAATATGCGCTAAATGAGCATTAGTTTCATTTACCTTTGCTTCAATTGATTCAACATTGGCTTCAATCTTCACAATCCTTTATGCAATACCTTGAATACTAACTGCTAGGAATTCGTTGAAATAACTCTTGCGCACTTTCACTAATAAATTTCTTCTTGTTGGCTTCCTCCTCCTTCTTAATTTTGCTCTCCTAAGAAGACATTTTTGTACTCAAAATACTCTTCTTAAGACTCAGGAATGAAAATACGAATTGGGGCAATTGTTTCTCTTAATTCAGGGCCTTTTTATAGACATGGGAAGTACTAAAACCGACCCTAGACATTTTAAAACTCCAAAATAACTTCCAAAACTACTTCCCCATGATTTAGGCTTCTAAAACCTCATTTATCGCATTTTTCATAACTGCAGTGCTTAAGCGCCAACCAGGCAACACTTAGTCGCCAGTAACTATGGGTTGCCTTTAAGTCTATAATTAATTAATTATAGACATGGGAAGTACTAAATCGGATCGTAGCGCTTAGCCGCCAGTAACTATGGGTTGCTTTATTTTAGCACAAGTCTACCAAATGTCCAAAATTTTCATTCTGACTCCTTTAAGTCATTAATGGGCAATTACTTAGAAGTACATTTTGTTTAATAGCCCTTCCTATCTGATAGAAAAGGATCCCAACGAAAGGGCATACGCCAGTTTCAAGTATTAACCCCACAGACAATTATGATCCCCAAAGAAAAGGAGCAGGTTCGGGCGGTTGCGCGCTCTTCTTTGCTTGTTGCTAAAAAACTACAGGTCTCTGAGAGCCTCCCGCAGTGCAGAGTGGGCGCTTCCTTCGTCTATCGTATGTATCGCTTGGCTTCGTCCCGAACCAAGGAGGCATTCTGGCGGGCCCGTGCTGACCCGATTTTTGTACTTCCAAATACAAGAATTTGTTACCACTGCTAGAAAATTTAATTTCTAGCAAAGGAGCGAAACACTTGACCTGGAATAACTTGCTATATAGATGTGTACCAAATAAAACTTTTTAAATTTATGTTTATATAGCAAAATATAATTTTAAAATGAAAATATTTTATATACTTTTTGGGTACTACACAAGTATACGTATCGTTTCAAGTAATATAGGGCTTTGAAACAAAGACCCCAGTATCGATCCCACGGGAAAAAAATATAGTAATAAATTTCTAAATATTGTATTTCAAAAATCTTTTTATATTTTAATCTAACTATAAATTACTATTAATTTACTAGATGCAAATAAAGAAAACAATAATAAGACAATGATTTTGTGAAAACTATATAAAACAAACAACTTTCTTCCCTTCAATTAATCTAAGATTTTTAAGATAAATTAATATTCGTTGGAGAATTTGATTTATGGTATTGTGCCAAATAGAAGCATTCCTATTCTTTACCCTTTGATCCGAGCACAAAGAACATTGGCTAATTTACGTATCGAGGTCCAGATGTATTGTTAGTAGAATGGGTTAATCTAGACTCACACTACTAGATGTCCAAGGGTGGCTATGGTCGGCCCTACTAGACCCTTTCCTAATCTATAAATCAAATTATAAGAATTTAGTCTGTCACTCTAAAAACTTATCAATTCTACGCCCTTTAAATCTTATCTTCCTATTTATTTGTACTTCACCTTGAATAGCCCGCACATGGCCTTCGACTGCCCAAGGATTCATGTGACATTTACAAGTTAAGAGTTTTTCTCCTTCTAGGTCTCAAAACTCTTCATCAGGTTTTAACAATTTAAATGGCCAATTTAAAAAGTAAAGTAAGATCAAGTATTAATGTCATCAGAATGTTTTGAAAATATTTTGAATTTCAATTCTCCATCGAATATTTTATTATCTTATTTATCTCTTCATAATTGAAGGAAGAAAGTAAACTAACTACTCAGAACTCATTGAATATAAACAGTAAAACATAATAAATAAACTTTGAATCAAATATAAAATACTTATCTCAAATATTCCTTTTACACATCTTCTGATTCCTACTGACTCCACAATGTAATGAACTCCAGATGCAACAACTTGAAAATAAACTCACTAAACTAAACAAAAGTGGCCCGAAATTTCTCTCTTTTTTTCTCTCTCTAAGGATGAGAGATCCTAAAGTGGATAAGAGAAAGGGGTTACAATGGGGGGCACGTTTTTCTGAAGAATTGGACTCCTATTTATAGGCTTCAAGGGTTGCCTTGAGGCATTTCTTCAAAACATGTCCACATTCAATGAATCTTCTAGAAGGTCTGTCTGGCGCCTAGGCGCCAGACACCGCGTCCAGTTCTTCGCACCTCTTCACTTTGGCTCGCACCTCTTTACGATTAAAACCGTTTTGGAGCGTCCAAATGCAATGTATCACATGTCCTATTATCAAGGAATAACTGCCAATCTTCTAGAATGTCCAATAACCGCTCACTCCGTCAAAATAACCGTTCAAACGTTGTCAAAAACTTGTCAGTTTCTGTATAGAGTCTGGTGCTTAGGCGCCAACTTCTGGCGCCTAGGCGCCAGGCCATATTTTTTTATACTTTTTGTATTTTGCTCCATTTTTGCTCCTTTTTACTCCTTTTTGCTCCTTTTTCCTTTTTGAACCTTTTTACATCACCTACATCCAAAAACACAAAAAAATACCTTTCATTAAAGCATAATATCCTTAGAAATTTATAAGAATTAAGATATAAAGAAATAGGTATTTTTTTATAGATCAAAATCCCCCAAACTTAAATGTTACTTGTCCTCAAGTAACTCTTTCTACTATATAAAATGTATAACCTTTGGAATAAACGATAAATATTTAAGATTCCTTATAATTTTTTATTTTATAAAGTTTTTAGTAAATTATTAACCCAATTTCACTAACTAGGTTTAATTTTAAGAATTTAAAGATCATTTAACTACCAAATCATAAGATTTCAAACTTTTCATCCATTTTGAAAATAATAGAAGTCTATTATTATATTAAGATCTCATAGATTATTTACAAGAAAAATATCTTCTTGAAAAATCTTTCCTAAATAAATATTCATGCATAAAAATTAAGTAAAATATGTAACTAGTTTTCTTCTTATAAGATAATTCAAGTGAAGCCAATTTTTTATTAGGCATTTCCTCAAGCTTCTCCTCTCTTCTTTTTTTTTTCTCTCTTTTTTTTTTATATAGAGATGATTACTATATCTAGATAGCCTGTTAATGGTTTTGAACTTCACTATCCTTAACTTATATTTTCAAAACTTATACATTTCCACTTAATTATTATAACATGAATAAGAATTCAAAAAGATTTCCAATCTTTTCTTTTTCACGTGATAATTTTTTATTACTTAATATTTCTAAAATTCTATTATTTCTATCATGAATAGAAAAATTTCTTAATCTTATTCATCTTTAAGTTAAATAATTCTATTCTTAAAATCAATCAAAGTTATTAAAATTTTGCTAAATTGTTTATAATTTCAAAAATAAAAGTGATCTCAAATAAATTCTTCATTCCTTAAGTTATGTTAAAAAGTTTTTATTTTTATGAAAATATTAGCTCTTTAAGGACAAATAAAATTTAAATTTGAATGTATTTTCCCTTCCCCCAAACTTAAGTTTTGGTATACTATGATAATTTGAAAGTATGAGAGAAAGAAAATTATAAGAATTTTTATATGTATGTAAAAACAATCTTAAAAAGAAAAATTAACTTCTACTCATGCTTTTATGAATAATTAAGATAAAATTGAAGCATGTATAAAAAGTAAGCAGGCTAATTTTTATGATTATACTAAATTTGAAACAAAATTAAAAGCAGAGCAAAATTACAAATTACTAAACAGTAGACTAAAACAAACATATCATAAATTAACTCTAACTTCAGTCTCAACTCAATATACTAAGAATATTTTAACAACATAATCTTAACACTAATCAATCCACTCAGATATTTAAACAAATCAACATACATCAAATATAAAACTAAACAAACAATCCAAATAAAACAAACTAACATAGTAGCTCATCATAAAGATTTATAAACTACTAGTCACTAGCTGTAGCCTCATCATCATCATCATCACCAAAAGAAAATTCTACGTCCTTAGGATCAATAAATGGTATGAAACTAGGAAAAGTAGGGAAACTAACATCATGTTCACCCTTCAGAAATCTGACTAGGGCTTCATCATACTCGGCATCATAACTACTCTTCCTGCGGGTATAATCGGATAAATGATCGAGTTTCCTATCAATAGTATCAATCTGCGAGTGAGTTTGAAATAACTCCTGCTGTTGCTCTAAAAGCGATCATGCATTGATTCCCGAAACTCGATGGTGGCTCGGCGAAGTAGAGGGTCGAGAAGTAGAAGTTCTACCTGGAGTATGTGCAGAAGTAGAAGGAGCGGTCGATCTCTTCCCTTGAAGACGATCATAGATACTAACACTCTCCTGCCCAATTGGCTTGGTAGACTTTAACTTCTCCTCAGAAATATCAACAGTGACTCCATTACTAACACATAATGAATAAATCGAGAGATGGGAATCCCGGTCCAACGAAGTCTTTGGATCTCGCGGTAGAATCCACAGAATCATAAATAATACGACGACATCGATAGGCTTCCTTTCACGAATGCGGTAGTTTAAGATCGCTCGATCTCTAGTCACTTCACTCGGGTGGTTGGAAGGTAACAATCTTGCGAGAATAAAATAGTGCCATGCTTTAGAAATACCATTTAATTTGGAGGATTTGAAGTTTACCCTTTTCCATTCACGATCTTCCAAGATCCGAGCATCGTCGATCAAATAAGCAATGATCATATCCAAATCTCTCTCGGATGGTGATAATCCGGAATAGTGGCATTCAATAGTTGGTGGCAGGCCATAAAATACATTGATTCTTTCGGGACTAAATCCTACTCCGATACCTCTGACAAAGACTTCATAATCTTCGGCATCCAGAAAATTTGCATAAAACTCTCGAACAATAGGGATAACAACAACAACAGTGAAATAACAGAATCGTTGCCAATTGTGTGCAACGATAGTGTTTTCAATCATTTCTCAGGGATGATAGAAACTTCGTTACGAAATGAACTTCTGGACGTCGCAAATTCGTGGAAGCGAAAATGCGCGACCGCGATAGAAAATTTGCTGCTATCAAAGTTATCTCGTGCCTTCCCACGTTTAGATTTCGGAGCCATCTAAACGTGAAAGAAAACAAAAACAAATTTAGGAATCAAAGATTTAAACTCTTTTTAAGTTTATAAAACTTAAGATAAGTTTAAAAATCCAAAGATATCACTAAAAATCAAAATTTTTTTTTCAAAATTTCGGTTCTTAGCAAAACCTAGGGAAATCTATGGTGAAAATCGAAAATAAATGGTTTAAAGTGTAGATCTGACCTTGAGACGAAGAAATCGAGTGGTTTTCGCGCTCGAATCCTTGATGTTTTGACCTCAAAATGGATCTAAAAGGTGTATTTTCGCGAAAATGAGGAAGAAGATGAAGCTTAGGTGTCAAAAATGGCTTTTGGGGGTTATTTAAGTAAAATTTCGGGTACAGGCCGAACTGGCGCCAGACTCGCCTTTCACAAAAAATTATTTTTAAATTTAATTTTCCACCAAAATTCATAAATTCAACTTCCAATTACTCGTATTAGAGTAGGGCTTCGAGTTCTAACTTCCACAACATTTTTCAAAAATTTTAAAAATTAAATATTTAATCCACCAATCAAACATAAAGTTTAATTCAAACTCACTAAATTCCATTTATAATCTTCAATATTGACTCGATACATTCCGGATAAGTATTATACTTGATTCAAGTTCCTAATACACACTCGAAACACAACAATTTCTAAGCAAAAACAACACACATTGAACATGAAAACAAATACACAAACAAACACAATCGATTCTCTAAATCGATACAACGACTCAACAAACCATATAATAACTATCTCATTACCAGAATATTCTAATCTTTACAAGGGAAATTGTGTATTCCACTTGGAAAGAACACTAACGCTCTCGGGAAATCCATAGCCATCTTTTCGTCAATCCACTTGTTCTTCGCATACATTTCAACTTGAGCATCTTGATAAGCCGCAAAATGATCAAATTGAAGTTTCATCTGCCATTCTAGATGTTCAATTTGATGAAACATCTCATGAAGGCGATCTCCAATGCTTTTAAACTCCGCTTCAAACTTATCCAAATGACTAGAAATTTTCTCTAAACTTACAACGATGAAACCATTGAAGTAGGGTTGAGGATCCTTTGAGACCTTGTCCTAAGCTTCTTCTCCATGATTTCTTCCTTCCATATTCTTCAAATATTTCTCAATTCTCTCAAGAATGAAGTGCAAGGGACGTAATTTTGATTGCTTGATGGTTAGGGAAGAAGATAGGTTGATTTAAAAGTGAAAATCATGTGAAAAACTGAAAATTTTCGGTTTTTGCACGACCTAGTAACCATGGAGCTTAGGCGCCGAATCTTGGACTTATTGATACATAGTTTGACTCTGGCTCTTAGGCATCGAATTCTGGCGCCTAGGCGCCGGAACTATGTTCAACTCTATTTCGCCTAATCGTCAAATTTCAAAATTTTGTTCTCCAAGATAGGTAAATTATACTGGTAAGAGTAATTTAGACTCGATAACTCACATTGTAAACAAACATAATGAAGGTTAACTTGATCTCCTTTTTACTCATATTCAGAATAGAGTGATCTAATTTCTAAATCTTACATACTTCAAAATAATTTTCAGCCTAAGTCAACAAAGACTTATGAGCATCAAAAAAAATTTTAAAGTAATATAAAATTAATCAAGATCGAGGCATAACCTTACATTAAAACACAAAAACACTCATAACAAAAGATAATTATGGGTTGCCTCTCACAAAGCGCTTGGTTTAACGTCGTCAGCCCGACTTATGTAAATCTTTAATCGAGTTGACTCAATTCATAAGCCTCTTTATAAATCTTTTTAATATCTCCCAAATAAGGCTTCGATCTTAATCCATTTACTTTAAAAAATTTTTCACGTTTTGGGATCTTTAATATCCACGACTTCATAATGGTATACTTTCTCAACTATATAGGGTCCAATCCATTTAGATCTTAATTTTCCAGGAAAAAGTTTTAAACGAGAGTTAAACAGTAATACTTCTTATCCAGGTTCAAAAATTTTTCCTGAAATTTTCTTATCATGCAACATCTTCATTTTCTCTTTATAAATCCTCGCATTTTCATATGATTCATTTCATATTTTTTCCATCTCATTTATTTGCAATAATCGCTTTTCTCCTGCTTTATTCAAATTAAAATTAAACTCCTTTATCGCCCAATAAGCTTTATGTTCAAGTTCTACAGGTAAGTGACAATGTTTACCATAAATTAACCGGTAAGGTGACATTCGATTGGTGTCTTATAAGACGTTACTATAAGCCCATAATGCGAGAATCAAGTCTATCGACCCGATCCAGTTCTTTTAGGATTAACGAGTCTTCTCTTAAATTCTTTTAATTTCTCTCGTTTGATACTTCGACCATTCCACTTGTTTGTGGGTGATAAGCGATTGCAATTCTATGTTTGATTCCAAATTTTTGTAGTAATGATTGAATTCTTATATTGCTGAAATGACTTCTACCATCAGTGATAATTACATGAGGCATTCCAAATCTTGAAAATATCATTTTCTTTAAAAATTTAGAAATACTTTTGGAATCACAGTTTGGTAAAGCAACAGCTTCAATCCACTTTGAAACATAATCGACGACTAAAAAAATATAAATTTTTCCGGATGATGGAACAAATGGTCCCATCAAAGTCTAAACACCATATATCAAAAATTTCAACTTCCAATATATAGTTTAAAGGCATTTCATTCTTTCTAGATATATTTCTCATCCTTTTACATCGATCACATGTTTTCACATAATGTCTCACATCTTTAAATAAAGCAGTGTTGACCGCATTTTTTGATGAGGTCTCTTCTCTTCTGTCTCCTTAGTACTTAGGATCTAGCCTTAGGCTTTTCCTTTGACTAATCTTAGAAGACTAGAAGTGGAACCCACCATTTAGAAATTCAAACTACTTCTTAACTCCCTGCAAACCCCACAAGCTTGATTATAGACCCCTAATCACCTAGGGGTTGAAATCGAAATGTGGAGGTTTAAAGGATGAGTTCCCTATAGGACTCTTTGGCCTTAGGATTACCCTGGGTGGCCTGGTCTGGTGAGGGCTGACTTACACATATACTACACTCTCACACACACATTCCAAATCCTAAAACTATTCATACCTAGCTTGACCTCCTGACTCATGTGGATAATTCATATGGATGGTCCTTAACCCCTAAGCCCCTAGCTAAGAGGGTTAAGGAACAACATAGTGAATGCCTCAAATGAGTCCCCTCATAGCTCCTATGGGATTAACATGGCTTCATGGCTCAACCAAAGTGATTCCATTTTACTCAAATTTGATCAATCTCCATTTTGCCAAAATTTCAATTTTTGACCCCGGGACCCGGACACTGCCTAACCTACTAAAAGCCCTCGAAACTACCCAAATTCTTCAAAGTTTCCAAATCACCCAAAATTTCCTAAAATTAATCTCAAACATTTCCCCAACTACTCAAATTGACCATCTCCAGCTAAAAATACCAAGATTTCCAAAAACACCCCCAATACCCTCCAAATTACCAAAATGCCCCTCTTGACCCAAAAAATCCAAAAATTTAGAAAATTCCCAGAAAATTCTAGAAAATTCTAAATATTCCCAATTTTATTTTGTCTAACTACACCATAGGCCAATTTTGTCAATTTACCCCATTTTTACCAAAACCCCCAATTTGACCCATTCCAAACCCAAATGAACCCAATATCAAACCAAACCTTTCTGATTGACCCCAACTTTGGTCCAATTCAATTCTAAACTTCAATTCAATATCCCCAATATCAATCTAGACCAAATTCAAGCCTAATTTGAATGGCATTTGAATCCAATTTCATTTTTAAGCTTAAAGCTCAATTTTGACCCATGACCCAAACCTAGCCCAAACTAACCCAATTCAATCCCAATTTGACCCAAATCTTTTCTAAAACCTTCCTAGCATCCCCAAAAACAAGACACTAACATGATTTGCCCAAAATTTGGACCCAAACCTTACTCAAATTCAACCCAAACCTAAAATTCCATAAATGGGCATACACCCAAACCTAACCCAAATAGGCCCAAATCCCAAAATAGAAGCCCAACCAAAGTTGAGAACTCTTTGTCATACTCCCATAAACATTTCTCAACATTAATTTTACATCAATTTCAACATTAGCCCAACTTTAGCCCAAGGTATCTCATTTTGACCCATTTGGACTCTATTACCAAAGAGACCCAAATTAGACCCAATTCAATTCCAAATCACCTCAAACTTGCTTCAAATCACTCATGACACATCCCTAAACCAAACCCAACATTTATTTGGCATGGCCCTTTACAAAAGTTTCATCTAAAAGCCCATTTTGAAACATGAAGGCCCACTCCCTTAAACCATTCTAAAAGCCCACATTTACCAAATTTTAAAAGCCCAAACCCATCCTAAAGTCCATATGACACTCTCCCTCATCTTACATTCAATTTAAAATCATTTTTAAAGTCCTAATTTATCATCAAACCATTCCAACTCTAGCCACATGACAATTCTCACCAAAATTCCAAAAATCACAAAATCCTTCCTCATTAAAGTTGACTTAACTTTTCCCAAGCCAAATGCAGCCATGAAGCCATGCATGAGCCACATGAGAGCCATGAGAGCCTTGTACACTTCACCATACCCAAGATGGCAAGAGGAGGGAGCTCTTTCCATGTTCCCTTAAGAGGATTAGCCACTCCCATGATTCCACTAAACCTTGCTTAAGCTTAATTGTACTTGGATGGTGACCCTTCCCCACTAATTAAGCTGACCTAAACCACTTTTTCTCAGCCTAAAATCAGGTCATGGAGAGGTGAACCCAGCCCAAACACATGGATTGACACAAACCAAGCCAAAGAATCCATGCCCCCATTCCATTTTGATCTCACCACTTTACACATGGCAACCGCCAATTGAACTCACAAACATCAAGCCCTGAACCTCCCGACCACGAGGGTGACCCAAGCACTGCCGGCCGGCCACACAGGCCGCCGGAAAACACCACACCCGAGAGCTCCCATGTGAGCCCACATTGAAATTCTCCCTTGCTCGAGTTGCTCCATGCCCGATGGCCACCATGGTTGTTCTTCTCCTCACGCAGAGCGGCTGATCCCAACCCCTAACTCCCCACAGGAGGCCCTCCGACCATTCCTATTTAAACAACACCCCCTCTCGGCGAAAGAGGACACTGAAACAAACCATACAAAAACTCTACCAAAATCATTCCAGACTCTCCCCCATACCTGGAGAGCTTGATCCCCACTAAAATCCCCCTGCCATTTCCTCTCTGTGAGCTCAATTTCAGAGTTGAAATTTAAGCCGAAAACCAGGACACTTCACCACAGTGAGTCAATCCTCAAATTGATTGACTCTACACCTTCACCGGACCAAGAGGAGAAGTTTCCTAGCAAAAGCTCCCTCACCGAGCCGGCCATTGCTTCCGGCCTCCAAGCTTTGTGATCGAGTCGTGGTCACTTTTGTACCTAGGCGATTCAGCTAGGCCGAGGGACTTCATGCGGAGCTTGCTTGGACCCAATCGAACGTGACACGACTCTCGGATCGAAGCTTCACTTCTGCGAGCAAAGGTATGAACTCTCTCTTCCTACCGAGCTCCTGGAGATTCTCCATTTGATATGAATCGATTTCAATGCATGTTTACCGTATGGATGTATTCGTCTCTTCAAGTTCGAATCCATAGAGCATAAGAACACAAAAATCCGTTGAGAATCGAGTGAGCTCTTAGGGTTTTAGTGTGGACGGTCACGGGTGCACATCAGTCGTAGACGATGATCAGAAGCCGTCGGATCGAGCGTGTTTCGAGCGGACGGTCGAGATCGAACCGGACAGTGCAATGGTACAAGAACCGCGGGCCCCTGGAGCACTGAGTCGGATGCCGGCGTCGAATAGGAATGCGCCGCGTGGACGTTCGGAGCTGCCGAGGATTGCGTGGCGCCGCGTGGATAAGTAGATAAATAGGGATTTTTCTTATTTATTAAATACCCAGAATTTCAAAAATGCATAACTTTGTGCAGAAAAATCATAAAAATAAAATAAAAATACCCTCTTGCTCAGTGAATAGAGGAGAATAATGTGGAAAAAAATCAAGTAATTTCATTGAGTATTTTATTTTTAATGATTTATTTACTCTCTGCATTAGTTTAATTCTCCATTTGCATAGACAATTCACCATGGCATGAGACCATAGGGCTTTTGAAACCTCTGACCTGGGGAACATTCCCTGAATTTTCCAAGGTTAGAGGCCATCCCTATGAGAAGTTATTGATTTTCCAAGTTCATGTTACTATTTTAAGAATTTTAATTCCAATAATTAGTATGTTGAGAAATAAATTCTAGAAAAATTTGGTGATATTTCTTATGACCAGAGGAACCTAGGAAAAATAAGTTTTGAGTTAATTCACTTGGAATAACCCTAATTGGTCTAAATACCCAAAATTAAACTTTAATTAATTAAGGTTACCCACACATTAAATTGACTTGAAAATAATTCTCCACTGATCTTTAGGTGTAGAGGAACATTACATAAAAATTTGAAATCAATTGGACTTGATTAACCCCACCAAATGGGTTGATTAAGCCTCTTAAGCAAAATGGATAAAATTAAACTTTGAAAATTCATAACTCACAAAATACTTTTCAAAAATTCACAAAAATGGTTTTGGAGCTTCTCTGATATCAGAGGAACTTAGGAAAATTAAAATTGTAATTTTCTAAAAAAGTTGATTTTTATCATTATTTTAATATTTTTAATAATTAAAAAATAATAAAAAATCATAAAAATATTAAAAATCACCAAAATGTCACATTTTGAATTCTAATCATTTAGGACCAAACCAAATATTTTTCTTAAGTCTCTAGGGTAAGATATTGAATTTTAAAGGCTTAATGTAATTTTTAATATTAAAAAATGTATTTTCCAACCTTTTCACTAAAATAATTCTAATAAATCAAAGAAAAATCAAAAAAAATATAAAATTTTGTTCTATAACTTCCCTGATATCAGAGAGATTTAAGAAAAATATAAAATCCATTTTTTAACATGAATTTTATTTTAAAATTAATTAATACTCCAAAACTCAAAATAATTTTAATAAATAAAATATAATTCAAAAAATCACCAAAATTGGTCCGAATGGTCCTCTCGTCATTAGAAACATCCCATAGTTTTCTTAAGGACAGAAACATTTTCTTGGTCATGTTATTGAATTTTCATTGAAAACCAAAATTTTCCATTAAAAATAATTACATAAATAAATTAAATACAGAAAAATCATATTTTCTCCTCTAATGTCTTAATTGACATGTGTGTGAGGTTACATAAAAGTTTCAAGTTCATTTGAGCTTAATTTAGTGAGTTATAGAATTATTAAGCTTGAAGGGCAAAATGGTAATTAAAAATTTCAACCTTTAATTAAAATTTTAGGATTAATCAAAAAGGGGAAGGGTAAAATATTTGACTTTAAACTGATTTTGGATGATTGAAACTTAAATGATTGAGGGTAGAAACCTACTTAACCATTTCGAAATATAATTAAAAAAAACTTTAATTAATTAATTAATTGAAATTTTGGAAGAATAATAAAAATTGGAAATATTAATGTAGGGATATTATTAAGAGGATATTTATTCTTTAATTTAAAAATCCCTAAATAAAACACTTCAATAATACTTAATTCTTACTTAAAAAAAATTAAAAAAATAATCCAAATTAAAATTAAACTAAAATTAAATTAAATTAAATTAAATTAAAATTAAATTAAATTAAATTAAATTAAAATTAAATTAAATTAAATTAAATTAAATTAAATTAAAATTAAAATTAAATTAAAATTACATTTAAGTTAAATTAAATTAAATTACAATCAAAATTAAATTAAAATTAAATTAAAATTAAATTAAAATTAAATTAAAATTAAATTAAATAGAATTAAAATTAAATTGAATTAAATTAAATTAAAATCATTTAACAAGAAACCTAAATGAAATCATTAAGAATTAAATCTAAAATAACTTGAACATTATTCCAAACTTAAACTAATTTTTTATAATTAAGTCAAAATTAAAACTGAATCATTAAGTTTAAATCATTAAAATACTTAATAAGTTGATTTGCCCTTTTAAAGCTCCCATTATTATAACTCTTAAATGAGGTATCAAGTGAAGTGTTACTTCACTCATAGGATATTCAAATGTCCTAGTTCACTAAGCAAGAGAACAAAACTTAAACTCCTGGATGATTAATTCACTTATATAATTAAATTCTCTTGGACTTAAAACAATCCTAGAGGTATTGAAAAGATGTTTAAGACTCGTCTTAAGCACTTCCTCGATATGATAGGATGTTTATAAGAACAATTGAACTTAATTGTTCTTTGATGAAGAAAATCATCCTTAAACCAAAACACAAGAATCTAGACGTCATAGGAGATGACTAGCATAGGATTAGGACTTTGGTAGACAACCAAAACCTTTCCATTAGCTTTACCTAGGTACTTGTTGAAATATTTAAATGCCTTAACATATATTTTAAGTGCAGCTTGGGATGACGGGAAGACCCTCTAGGTACGCTTTTATTTAATTGTACTTTACTTTATTGCAATTTACTTACATGCACTGTACTTTACTTTTTATTGCATGATAAACAACTGTTGCATGAAAACCAAAACCTTTAGGATAGCCCCTGAACTGAAACCAAAACTAAATTAAAAGTCATCACAAGATAAAAATCACCGCCACAACATTTCAAAATATAAAACAACTCAAAATTTAATCACAAACAGAACAACAAAACTATAATTGCAACTAAATTAAAACGTCTCGTTGAATGATATGGAATACCTCGATTGATGTAACCCACGTGTTGCTAACGGGATTTCCCACGGTCTAAATGAAAGTGTGGAACTCATTCGGTTGAGTTTAGCAAATTCATCCGGACTAAGTGAATTCGATGAAAATAACGGTGCCGGGATGACGGAACCGTGGGATCTTAATTGGTTCTGTTTAAACAACTTTAAGATTTGTTTTAATTAAAATATAAAAAAAACACTTAGATTTTAAGATTTTCTCTAAACCAAAACACTTCTCTCATCTCCTGATTTATTACTTCTAAAACTAAACCTCTAATAGACTATTTGCAAACAGGAAACCTACCAGACGATAAGTCATTAGCCCATCAAATCAAGAAAAGAATTCTGTCTTACGCATTAATAAACAATACATTATACAGAAGGTCTTTTGATCAGATGTGGTTAAGATGCCTGAGCGGGTCCGAGGCTCGTGAGATTGTCAAAGAGGTACACTCGTGGACTCCGTGGCGCTCATCGGCCGGGTCCGAAAATGAAAATGAAGATTAAAAGACTAGGGTACTACTGGCCCTCAATGATGACCGATTGTATGAAGATCACCAAGGGCTGTCACCAATGCCAAGTGCACGGAGTGGTTCTACACCAGCCTCCAAATGTGCTATATCTGACAATTGTGTCGTGGCCATTTGAGTGTTGGGGCACAGATATAGTGGGTCCGATAGAACCACCTTCTTCAAGAGGACATCGCTTCATCCTTGCAGCTACAGACTACTTTTCTAAATGGGCAGAAACAGTTCCACTCGGAGAAGTAAAGGCACATCACGTGCTCGCGCTTTTCAAATATCAAGTTGTCTACCGTTTTGGGGTACCGCGCAGAATCATTTCAGATAATGGGTCAGCATTCAAAAGTACAAAGGTCAACAATTTTGTCAGAAGACACAGGATCAATTGGCGATACTCAACGATCTATTACCCAAGAGCAAACAGATTGGCCGAGGCTTTTAATAAAACTCTCGTCCAAATCCTGAAGAAAACTTTGGACGACAACAAGAGAAATTGGCACGAGAAGTTGTTAGAAGCCTTATGGGCCTACAGGACGACTTTTAGGACTCCTACTCAGTCTGCGCCTTACGCTTTAGTGTACAGGTTCGAGGCCGTCTTGCCCCTAGAAGTTCAGCTTCCGTCACTCCAAATTGCAGTTGCAGAAAAGATCACTACAGAAGAAAATGCCAGATTAAGACTGGAAGAACTGGAAAGCCTGGAAGGTAAAAGACTTGCAAATGCGACAAAATTTGGAACTCGTACCAAGCTAAAATGATTCAGGCTCATGATAAACTAGTCCGACCAAGAACTTTCAAAGTTGGTGACTTAGTTCTTGTCCTCAGAAGACCTAATTGCACATCACAAGATAGGGGGTAAATGTGAACTGACCTGGGAAGGACCGTTTGTGGTCGAGACAGTCTACTCAGGAGGCTCCTTCCAACTTGTGAACTGTCAAGGAGAACGACAAATGCTTCCACTCAATGGACGATATTTGAAGAAGTATTACACAACCTGATGTTTCAAAGGAATGAATTCTCATCCCTAGAAACACGGGTGAAGTAACCACTTGTGACTGGGTCCGAACAAAAAAAAACATAAGAGAATGAATGACAAAAAAAATCATTAACAAAAAAATATGTACTAAAAATAAAATACGTGAAATTATAATAAGGAAGTTTTACCCTTCCGTTCAAATCAAATCTTGTTCCTGATCTTTCTTCATCTTTTCCTACTTTCCTTAAAAATTAAAATTTAAATAAGAAAATAAGAATCTTCAGTGATAAATATTTTCTTAATGTTCTTGTTCTTAGTACAGCCCCTGATCCTTTCCTTGTCTTTTCGCAGGGAAATGTCGAACGGGCGATTGGTCCTAAACTTTAAAAATGGCGTGAGTCTCACACTCGATGAAAAGAGGGTGAAGGATGGAGCAGTGATAGAAATTGATTCTGACTTCACACTAGCCAGCCTACAGTACAAAGAAAATGATTGGGTCCCAGTGGACCGAGAAGAGCTTCATAGCCAGACAGTGATGAAGATGGGTGGCCCAAGCCAACAATCCAGCAACAAGAAAAGAAAGACAAACACTGAGGAAAGCAAGAAAATCAAGTCTGTAGTTGCCACGGCAGAGGGCAGGCTCGTCGCACGCTGCGCCCGCAGAAATTCAAGGGGTAAGGAGAGCTACTCTCACTGCTACCCAAAGAAGGAATAAGAATCGCCGTATTTGCAAGATGTTGACTAAACTAGCAGCAGATCAACACGAGGAAACAACCGCTTTTGCAGGCACACACATTTCAAAGATACCGGTTCGTCAGGAACCAGAAAGAAGAAAGTCAACGCCAAGAAAAGCAGAACAAATCGAAGAAGTGCCAAGAAGAACAGAAATAGAGCCAGTGCCTCGATGCCGGACAAAGAGACCTGATCTGAAGAACCTTGTTGCAAAAGCAACCTCGGAGGACGTCCCGACAGAGACAATCCCCGAGGAGCCAAGGTATGCAGGAGAACGTGACGGGATTGAGCCATACATCCCGCAGTACGTTACTATGCCTCGTCACTTGCAGATCATCCCATAATATGAACTAGAAAGAATGCAAAATGTTGAGAAGAAGACTTTCGAATACTTTGAAAGAATTAGAGGCAAGAGAATCAACATTTTGGAAGGCCTCGAGTTACACACAAGTGTATTCTCAGAGTACGAGCAACAGCAGATTGTGGATTGCATCTTAGAACTTCAGAAGATGGGTCGAGCAGGCCGTCTGAGAGAAAAGACTTATTCGAAACCCCGGAAATGGATGCCAGGGAAAGGAAGAGTCTGTTGACCTCATTTTTGATGAGGTCTTCTCTTCTTCTCTTTAGTACTTAGGATCTAGCCTTAGGCTTTTCCTTTGACTATCTTAGAGGACTAGAATTGGGACCCACCTTTTAGAAATTCAAACCACTTCTTAACTCCCTGCAAACTCCACAAACTTGACTATAGATCCCTAATCACCTAGAGGGTTGAAATCAAATGTGGAAGTTTAAAGGATGAGTTCCCTATAGGACTCTTTGGCCTTAGGACTACCCTGGGTGGCCTGGTCTGGTGAAGGGTTGACTTGCACACACACTACACCTACACACTACACTTTCACACACCTCCTAAAAACACACCCATACCCGACTTGACCTCCTGACTCATGTAGGTGATTCACATGGATGGTCCTTAACCCCTAAGCCCTCGCTAAGAGGTTAGGAACAACATAGTGAATGCCTCAAATGAGTCCCTTCATGGCTCATGTGGGCTTGATATGGCTTCATGGCTCAACCAAAATGATTTTACTCCACTTACATTCACCCAATCTTCAATTTTCCAAATTTTCAATTTTTGACCCCCGGGACCCTACACCCGCCTAACCGACCCAAAACCCTTGAAATTACCCAAATTTTCCAAAAATCTCCAAATCACCCAAAATTCCTCAAAACCAATCCCAAACATTTCCACATCACTCAAACTGATCATCTATAACCAAAAATACCAAAAATTCCAAAAATACCTCCCAATACCCTCCAAATACCCAAAATACCCCTCCTAGCCAAAAAATCCAAAAATTCAGAAAATTCCCAGAAAATTCCAGAAAATCCCAAATATTCCCAATTTCATTTTGTTCAACTACACCATGGGCCAATTTTGTCAATTTACCCCACTTTTATCAAAACCCCCAATTTGACCCATTTTAACCTAAAATGAACCCAATGTCAAACCAAACCTACCCAATTGACCCAAATTTTGGTCCAATTCAATTCTAAACTTCAATTCAACATCCCCAACACCAATCTAGACCAAATCCAAGTCTAATTTGATTGACATTTGGATCCAATTTCACTTTTGGCCTTAAAGCCCAATTTGGACCCATGACCCAAACTTAACCCAAACTCACCCAATTCAACTCCAATTAACCCCAAATCTTTTCTAAACCTTCCTTGACATCCCCATAAACAAAAAACTAACATGATTTGCCCAAAATTTAGACCCAAACCCCACTCAAATTCAACCCAAAATCAAAAAGCCCAATTTTGACCTAAACCTAAACCTAGCCCAAATAGACCCAAACCTCAAAATCAAAACCCAACCAAAGCCAAAACCTCTTTGAAACACTCCCATAAACATTTCTCAACATTTATTTTACATCAATTTCAACTCTAGCCCAACTTTGGTCCATGGTAGCCCATTTTGGCCCACCTTAGCCTCTTTACCAAAAAGGCCCATATCCAACCCAATTCAAACTCAAATCACCTCAAATTTGTTTTCAAACCTCTCATGACACATCCCTAAACCAAACTCAACAATTATTTGGCCCAAGCCTTTACCAAAATTTCATCCCAAAATCCATTTTAAAATTCAAAAGCCCACTTTCCTAAACCATTTTAAAAGCCCATCCTTTACCACATCCAAAGGCCCAAAATTGGTCCCAAAGCCCATATGATATTTCCCCTCATCATACTTTCAATTAAACTCAATACCTAAGTCCTAAATTCATCATCAAATCATTCCAAATCAAGTTTCATACAAATTTCCATCAAATTACCAAAAATTCCTAAAATCCATTTTCATGAAATTGACTAAACTTTTCCCTAAGCCAAAGACAAGCCATGCAAGCCATGGACAAGCCACATGAAGCCATGGAGAGTTTGACATGTGATCAAGCCATTAATGGAAAAAGGAGGACCCCCTTTCCTAATCCTTCTTAAGCCTTTTTTTACCTTAAGCATGTCACGCTCTAAACCATGCTTTGCCACCTAATCCTTGATGGAGACTCCACCACACATGGGAGATTGACCCACCCGACCTCCTCGGCCCAAAACCGGAGTCTTGGGGAGGTGCACCCAACCCATTTGCATGGGTTGACCAAAATAAGCTAAAATAGCCCCTTCCCCTTTCTACTTTGATTCAACCACTTTACACATGTCAAACCTCGATTGAATGCACCAAACCCCAGCCACGACCCACCCGAACAAGATGGTGACCGAGTGCACAGCCGGCCACCACCGGGCCGCCGGAAAACACCATGGCCGAGACCTCGGGAGGAGCCGAACTTTGGAATTCTCCCTTGTTGAGCCGCCCCATGCCCGATGGCCACCATGGCACGTTCTTCACATGCCAAGAGCAGCTGATCCCGGCCCTCGACTCCCCGCAGGAGGCCCTCCGACCTCTCCTATTTAAACCCCTCACCCTCGCGGCCAAGAGAGGTGCTGAACCAAACCTTACCGAAACTCGCCAAAATTGCTCCGGATCATTCTCCATACTTAGAGCACTTGATCCCCAGGTGAGATCCCCCTGCCATTTCTTCTCTGCGAGTTCGATTTCGAGTTGAAATTCCACCCAAAACCGGGACACTTCTCCACAGTGAGCCAATCCCCAAATTGATTGGTTCTACACCTTCACCGGACCGAGGGAAGGTGTCCACCGCAAAAGCCCCATCTCCGGAGCCACCCGGTTGCTCCGGCCTCCAAGCTTTGTGATCGGGCTTGGTCGAAATCACATCTAGACAATTCACTGGACCGGGAGACTTCATGCGGAGCTTGCTGGGATCCGATCGAAGGTGCAACAACTCTCGGATCGAAGCCACACTTCTGCGAGCAAAGGTATGAACTAATTCTTCATCCCGAGCTTCGGAGATTCTCCATTTCAAATGCCTTAATTTCAATGCATGATAATCGTATAGATGTATTCGTCTCTTCAAGACGAATCCATGGAGCATAAGAACATGAAAATCCATTGAGTATCGAGTGAGATATTAAGGATTTAGTGTGGACGGCTCTCGGGTGAGGACACTTGGGGACGATGAGCGGATGCCGTCCATTTAATACACGCGCGCACGGACGGCCGGGATCGCGTCGGATCGGAGGACGGAGCGATACGGCGGGTCCCGGGGAGCGCTGACGCGGATGGCGGCGTCGAATGGGAGCGCGCCACGCGGCACTTCGGAGCTGCCGATGTTTCGCTGGCGCCGCGTGGATAAGTAGAAAATTAGGGGTATTTTCTATTTATTTAATTCCCTAAACTTCAAAAATTCATAACTTTGTGTAGGAAAATCATAAAAATAAAATAAAAATACCCTCTTGCTCGAGTGAACGGAGGAGAATAATGTGGAAAAGAAATTAATTAATTTTGTCCAAGTATTTTATTTTTAATTAATTATTTACTCCCTGCATTGTTTTAATTCTCCATGCATTCATACAATTCACCATAGCATGAGACTATAGGGCTTTTGAAGCCTCCGAATTTGGGAACATTCCCCGAATTTTCCAAAGTCGAGGCCATCCTATGAAGAGTTATTGATTTTTCAAATTCATGTCACTGTTTAGAGTATTTTAATTCCAATAAATAGCATGTTGTGTAATAAATCCTAGGAAAATTTGGTGATGTTCCTTATGACCGGAGAACCACTAGGAAAAATAGGACTTGAATTAATTCACTTAAAATAACCCTAATTGGCTTAAACACCCAAAATAGGTCTCTAATTAATTAGAGTTAACCATAGATCAAATTGACTTGAAATCAATTCTCCACTGACCTTTAGGATCAGAGGAACCCACCATAAAAGTTTGAAGTCAATTGGACTTGGTTAGCCCTATTAATTGGGTTGATTAAGCCATTTAGTCATTTTAAACTTTAAAAATTCATAACTTTCAAAATACCTTTCAAAAATTCACCAAATTGGTTTTGGAGTCTCTCTGATATCAGGGGAATTTAAGAAAATTAAAATTTCAATTTTCTAAAAAAGTTGATTTTTAATATTATTTTAATATTTTTAATAATTAAAAAATAATAAAAATCACAAAAATAATAAAATTCACCAAAATGTCACATTTTGAATTTTAATCACTTAGGAACAAACCCCATATTTTTCTTAGGCCTATTTAGTGAAATATTAATTTTTAAAGCTCTAGGGTAATTTTAAAATTAAAAAATGTATTTTCTAGCATTTCCACCAAAATAATTATAATAAATCAAAGAAAAATCAGAAAATTGTAAAATTTGGTTCTCTGGAATCCTTGATATCAGAGAGAATTTTAAAAATTATAAAATTCATTTTTTAACATTTATTTTATTTTTAAATTAATTTAAACTCCAGAACTTAAAATAATTCTAATAAATAAAATATAATTCAAAAAATTACAAAATTTGGTCCAAGTGGTCCTCTGGTCATTAGGAATGTCCCCTAATTTTCTTAAGGACAGAAACTTTCCCTTGGTCATGTTATCAAATTTTCCTTGAAAATTTCTATTTTCTACTAAAAATAATTATATAAATAAATTAAATACAGAAAAATCACATTTTCTCCTCTCATGTCTTTATTGACATATGAGTGAAGTCACATAAAAATTTCAAGTTCATTTGAGTTCAATTTAGTGAGTTATGAAATTATTAGGCTTAAAGGGCAAAATGGTAATTAAAATTTTAACCCTTAATTAAAACTTTAGGTTTAATAAAAAATTAATAAGTAAAATATTTGATCCTAACCTGATTTGGATGATTGAAATTTAAATAATTAAAGGGTAGAAACCCATTAAGCAATTTAAAATGATTAAACCTTAATTAAATAATTGATTAAATTTGGAAGAATAATAAAATTGGAATTATTAAAATAGGGATATTATTAGGAAGAGATTTATTCTTTAATTTAAAAATCCCTAAATTAATCATCTCATTAATATTCAACTCTTAATTAAAATGATAACTCAAATTTAAAATATTAAAAGACTTAATCATTAAACTAAAATTAAATCATTAAACTCTTTCAAAAATTTCAATTAAAATTAAATTAAATTAAATTAAAAATTAAATTAAATTAAGTAAATTAAATTAAAATTAAATTAAATTAAATTAAGATTAAAAATTAAATTAAATTAAATAAATTAAATTAAATTAAATTAAATTAAATTAAATAAAATTAAATAATTAAATTAAATTAAATAAAATCAAATAAATAAAATTAAATAAATTAAATTAAATTAAATTAAACTAAATTAAATTAAATTAAATTAAATTAAATTAAATTAAAAATTAAATCAAATCAAACTAAATTGAATTAAATTAAACCAAATCAAACTAAATTGAATTAAATTGAATTAAATTAAATTAAATTAAATTAAATTGAATTAAGTTGAATTAAATAACATCACCTAAGACATAAAGAACTCAAAAATAAATCTAAGATAACTTGAACAACTGTTCCAAACTTAAATCATTAATTTGAACTTAAATTTGAATCACAAATCATTAAATATCATTTTGCCCTTAGGAGCTTTAGTTATCATAACTCCTAAACAGAATATAAAATGAAATGTTACTTCACTTATAGGATATTCAAATGTCCTAGTTTACTGAGCAAGTTAACAAAAATTGAAAACCTCGGACGATCGATTCATTTATATAACTAAATTCATTTGGACTTAAAACAATCCTAGAAATGTTGAAAAGATGTTTAGGACCCTTCCTAACACTTCCTCAATATGATAGGATATTTATAAGAACAATTGAACTTAGTTATTCTTTGATGAAGAAAATCGTCCTCGAAACACAAAGAACCTAGACGTCATAGGAAATGATTAGTTATAGGATTAGGAATTTGGTAGAAAACCATAACCCTTCCCTTAGCTTTACCTGAGAAATTGCTATGAATGCTTAAATGCTCTAAATTGTGTTTTAAGTGCAGCTTGGGATGACGGGAAGACCCTCCGAGTACGCTTTTATTTTATTGCGACTTATTTTATTGTAATTTATTTAATTGCATCGCACTTATTTTTCTTGCATGATAAAACAGCAGTTGCATGAAAACCTACACCTTTAGGATAGAAACCAAAGCTGAAACCCATAACTAAATTAAAAGACACTACAAGATAAAATTCACCTCCACGACATTTCAAAATATAAGACAACTCAAAATTTAATCACAAACGGAACACAAAACTACAACTACAACTAAATTAAAACGTCCTGTTGGATGATCGGGAATACCTCGGATGATGTAACCTACGTGTTGCTAGCGGGATTTCCACGGTCTAAATGAAAGTGTGGAACTCATTCGAGTTGAGTTTAGCAAATTCATCCGGACTAAGTGAATCCGATAAAAATAATGATGCGGAAGGATGGAACCGTGAGATCTTAACAGGTGTCGTTATAATCAACTTTAAGATTTGTTTTAATTAAAACACAAAAACACTTGGAAATTAAGACTTCTCTAAACCAAAACACTTTTCTCATCCCCCGATTTATGATTTCTAAAACTAAACCTCTGCAACAACAAGGAGCTCGGAGCATGGTGGGCAGCACGACCATCGTCGTCGACGAAAACTTGAACCTACTTCAGCAAAACTTTCCTAGAATTAAACAATAAAGCCATAGGACTTCGAGGTAGTTTGCCTAGTGCAACATAAATCCTCAACTCTTCGTTAGGCATTTGCATTGCAAATTAAGCCCTAACCGGTCTTAGGATTCCGAGGTAGTCATCCGATACGACATAAACCCTCATATCTTCCGAGCGATTTGTATGATTCTATCATATAAATATAAGCCCTAATTAACTAAAATTGGCGAGATTAAAACATTAAATGAACATTAGGACTTTCCTAAATCCAAGCCAAACAATAGGATAGTCGGGAAATTACCGAAGTTCGCTTCGAATCCATAATTTCTCCTACTTTTCTTCCTTTGAATTCCCAAAATAAAATGTTCCAAACTTGATCCATCCCTATTGAGATCCAAAAATTCAATTCTTTGAAAACTTAAACTTTGAAATTCTTGAGAGCGAGATTATTGATTATTATCGAGAGTTTTCTTAGGTGATTCCCGTCACTTAAGATGTAATTAACTATAGGGGCTTGCCCTTATAGGGAATTTTAAAGAACCTGAGTAATATAAACCCTGTTTAATAGTTTCATATTAAGCAGGGGAATTTGTCGGCTTATAAAATTGGTTCGTAGACCAAACGGACGTCACAAATCTTCTAGTTTATTTAATCGAGCCCCATCATCAAGCAGTGTGTCTATTCTCCGGGATAGATATACGGTTTGTGGTGCGGTGCTCGTTTATATAAACTATTTGGGATGTGAGATCGGTTTGATTTCATATCTTAAAATCTTCAAATTTAAAATTATTTTCAAAATCAAATATTATTTTCTAAATTATATTTATACTTAAATTTAAAATTCGCCAACAACTTCTGTTAGGCGACCCCTTTTTAAAATATCACACAACCTAAAAATATGCCGACAGTAGTCACAATACAATGCGGATGTTGCTATAACTTCACAGAGGACAGAAAAGGAAATCCACCAGGGATACTCCATCACAGTGAGGTGGATCCAATGCCGAGGATAATTAAAAGAATGGTGAAAAGATTGATAACGTGGAGGGTGCGCGACGGATCGCATACTAACGATTGCATCATCGACATTTATCGGAAGGGCGATCGCATACCTCCACGCATAGACCACCATGACTTTGTCGAACCTTCTGCACGCGTTCGTTCGTCAACCAATGCAATATCATGTTCGGATCTAACCTCCGGATAGCAGGCCCGGGTAAGTTGGGAGGGCCGGTGGAGATACCACTTCCGGTAGGTTCCGTCATGATATTACAAGGAAATGGAGCAGACATCGCAAAACATTGCATACCGGGAGTACCGGTGGAGCGGATCTCCGTCACTTTTAGAAGGATGGACGACGAAAGGCGCCTTACCACTTCCGGCCATATCCGGAGATTGGAGAGTCTCCGACCTACGAGCTGTGAGTTACACGGGAAATAGCACACCTCCAATGCACATCCATGCGGTATTCCTGCCAAGGATGACTTGGAAGGTGATGTTATTACTCATGTTTCTTACTATTCAGACATGGATTTTTTGACAGACGCTTTTGGATACATCAACGAGAAGTTCACACAGTCCGTTTTGGATTTACATGGATTGTACAAGACATGAAATTTACGAGGAAAATGTCATCATGACTAGATCGAGTTGTATGATGTACTTTCGATCAAGTTGAAATGAAAATGACTACGTCATATTTTATCTTCACCTCTTTTTGTGCAAATTGACTGGGAAACGCCATTAGAGTTAAATGAACTTTAAACGAAGAACAGAAGAGAAAAAAAATAATAATAAATGAGAACTTTCCCTAAAAATCTAAAGAGTAAAATGAACTTCAAATTTACACGAACACTAAATGAACAACAAAAATAAAATCAGATCGCTAAAGGACAAATGAAATGAACCTAAACCTCAAATTGAATTCCAGTCTAAATCCATCTTTTCAAACCCTCCAATTCTTCTTCAAATCAAGATCAACTTCAGATCTCCTTTGAAACCTTCTCTCGGGATGATTTCAGAACTACGAAGAATTTTTAATTTATTCGGATGGCATGGATTCATACCCTTCGCCAGATAATCAAACTTTGATTGATTCTCGTGGCATGTGGAACACTTTCACATCTCATTTCAACCTCCCGCTAAATCCAAATCTCCACAGTACATTTCAATTCAAAATTTCCGAAACTGGTACCTACATTCAAGTTCTCATTTTGAGATCGATACCTACATTTCGATTCTCATTCGAACTGATACCTACATTTCAATTCAAAATTTCCGAGACTGGTACCTACATTCCAGTTCTCATTTCGAGATTGATACCTACATTTCGATTCTCATTCGAATTGATACCTACATTTCAATTCAAAATTTCCGAGAGCTGGTACTACATTCCGAGTTCTCATTTTGAGATCGATACCTACATTTCGATTATCATTCGAATTGATACCTACATTTCAATTCAAAATTTACGAGATCGGTACCTACATTCCAGTTCTCATTTTGAGATCGATACCTACATTTTGATTCTCATTCGAATTGATACCTACATTTCAATTCAAAATTTCCGAGACTGGTACCAACATTCCAGTTCTCATTTCGAGATCGATACCTACATTTCTATTCTCATTCGAATTGATACCTACATTTCAATTCAAAATTTCCGAGACTGATACCTACATTCCAGTTCTCATTTCAAGATCGATACCTACATTTCGATTCTCATTCGAATTGATACCAACATTTCAATTCAAAATTTCTGAGATTGGTACCTACATTCCAGTTCTCATTTCAAGATCGATACCTACATTTCGATTCTCATTCAAATTGATACCTACATTTCAATTCAAAATTTCCGAGACTGGTACCTACACTCCAGATCTCATTTCGAGATCGATACCTACATTTCGATTCTCATTCGAATTGATACCTATATTTCAATTCAAAATTTTCGAGACTGGTACCTACATTCCAGTTCTCATTTTGAGATCGATAACTATATTTCGATTCTCATTCGAATTGATACCTACATTCCAATTCAAAATTTCTGAGACTGGTACCTACATTCCAGTTCTCATTTCAAGATCGATACTTACATTTCAATTCTCATTCAAATTGATACCTATATTTCAATTCAAAATTTCCGTGACTGGTACCTAAATTCCAGCTCTCATTTCGAGACTAGTACCTAAATTCTAGTTCTCATTCCGAGATCAGTACCTAAATTCTGATTCTCATCCTTTTCGAGGTCGATACCTAAATTTTGACTCTCTTCAGAGATTGATACCTAAATTTCAATTCTCATCCCTTTCGAGATCAGTACCTAAATTCTGATTCTCATCCTGTTCAATCGACACTTAAACTCCGATTCTCACTCCAGGGCTGGTACCTAAATTCTAGTTCTCTTCGCAATCCCGAGGTTGAAACCTAGGTTTCAATTCTCATTTCAAGTCCAAAAATTGATTTTAAATCGAACTTCAATCCAAATTAAAAATCAAAATCTAAACTTACACATCAAAACTTGAACATAAAATGAAATGAAATCTAAATTGAAATCCCCAGATCTTGTGATTTGGAATTCACCTCCTTTTCCATTCCCCAGCGAGAGTTCAGGAATCTCCAGTCTTGGAAATATACCTGATACTCCCCAGCGGAAATTCTTCTACTTCGTCCTAAGTTTGTCACTTGGACATCTGTGTTGGTTTTATTGATCTCTTCGGTCAACGCCAATACACGCAGTATGCTTGGTCAACACACCCCTCCTATTGGGGGTCCATTTGTTGACCTCATTTTTTGATGAGGTCTCTTCTCTTCTGTCTCCTTAGTACTTAGGATCTAGCCTTAGGCTTTTCCTTTGAATAATCTTAGAAGACTAGAAGTGGAACCCACCATTTAGAAATTCAAACTACTTCTTAACTCCCTGCAAACCCCACAAGCTTGATTGTAGACCCCTAATCACTTAGGGGGTTGAAATCAAATGTGGAGGTTTAAAGGATGAGTTCCCTATAGGACTCTTTGGCCTTAGATTACCCTGGGTGGCCCAGTCTGGTGAGGGCTGACTTACACATATACTACACTCTCACACACACATTCCAAATCCTAAAACTATTCATGCCTAGCTTGACCTCCTGACTCATGTGGATAATTCATATGGATGGTCCTTAACCCACTAAGCCCACGGCTAAGAGGGTTAAGGAACAACATGTGAATGTCTCAAATGAGTCCCCTCATAGCTCCTATGGGCTTAACATGGCTTCATGGCTCAACCAAAGTGATTCCACTTTACTTAAATTTGATCAATCTCTATTTTGCCAAAATTTCAATTTTTAACCCCCGGGACCCCGGACCCGCCTAACCTACTTAAAAGCCCTTGAAACTACCCAAATTCTTCAAAGTTTCCAAATCACCCAAAATTTCCTAAAATTAATCTCAAAAATTTCCCACACTACTCAAATTGACCATCTCCAGCCAAAAATACCAAGATTTCCAAAAACACCCCCAATACCCTCCAAATTACCAAAATGCCCCTCTTGACATAAAAAATCCAAAAAATTAGAAAATTCCCAGAAAATTCCAAAAAATCCCAAATATTCCCAATTTCATTTTGTCCAACTACACCATGGGCCAATTTTGTCAATTTACCCCACGTTTACCAAAACCCCCAATTTGACCCATTCCAAACCCAAATGAACCCAATATCAAACCAAACCTTTCAGATTGACCCCAACTTTGATCCAATTCAATTCTAAACTTCAATTAAATATCCAAAATATCAATCTAGACCAAATTCAAGCCCAAGTTGATTGGCATTTGAATCCAATTTCATTTTTAAGCTTAAAGCCCAATTTTGACCCATGACCCAAACCTAGCCCAAACTAACCCAATTCTATCCCAATTTGACCCAAATCTTTTCTAAAACCTTCCTAGCATCCCCAAAAACAAAAAACTAACATGATTTACCCAAAATTTGGACCCAAACCTTACTCAAATTCAACCCAAACCCAAAATTCCCTAAATGGGCCTACACCCAAACCTAACCCAAATAGGCCCAAATCCCAAAATCAAAGCCCAACCAAAGTTGAGAACTCTTTTTCATACTCCCATAAACATTTCTCAACATTAATTTTACATCAATTTCAACATTAGCCCAACTTTAGCCCAAGGTAGCTTATTTTGACCCATTTGGACTCTATTACCAAAGAGACCCAAATTAGACCCAATTCAATTCCAAATCACCTCAAACTTGCTTCAAATCACTCATGACACATCCCTAAACCAAACCCAACATTTATTTGGCATGTCCCTTTACAAACTTTTCATCTAAAAGCTCTTTTTGAAACATGAAGGCCCACTCCCTTAAACCATTCTAAAAGCCCACCTTTACCAAATTTTAAAAGCCCAAACCCATCCTAAAGTCCATATGACACTCTCCCTCATCTTACATTCAATTTAAAATCATTTCTAAAGTCCTAATTTATCATCAAACCATTCCAACTCTAGCCACATGACAATTCTCACCAAAATGCCAAAAATCACAAAATCCTTCCTCATGAAAGTTGACTTAACTTTTCCCAAGCCAAATGGAGCCATGAAGCCATGCATGAGCCACATGAGAGCCATGAGAGCCTTGGAAACTTCACCATACCCAAGATGGCAAAAGGAGGGAGCTCTTTCCATGTTCCCTTGAGAGGATTAGCCACTCCCATGATTCCACTAAACCTTGCTTAAGCTTAATTGTACTTGGATGGTGACCCTTCCCCACTAATTAAGCTGACCTAAACCACTTTTTCTCGGCCTAACATCGAGTCATGGAGAGGTGAACCCGGCCCGAACACATGGGTTGACACAAACCAAGCCAAAGAAGCCATGCCCCCATTCCATTTTGATCTCACCACTTTACACATGGCAACGACCAATTGAACTCACAAACATCGAGCCACTGAACCTCCTAACCACGAGGGTGACCCATGCTGCCGGCCGGCCGCACTGGGCCGCAGGAAAACACCACACCCGAGAGCTCCCATGTGAGCCCACATTGAAATTCTCCCTTGCTTGAGTTGCCCCATGCCCGATAGCCACCATGGCCGTTCTTCTCCTCACCAGAGCAGCTGATCCCAACCCCTAACTCCCCTTGGGAGGCCCTCCAGCCATTCCTATTTAAACACCACCCCCTCTCGGCCAAAGAGGACACTGAAACAAACCATACAGAAACTCTACCAAAATCATTCCAGACTCTCCCCCACACCTGGAGAGCTTGATCCCCACTGAAATCCCCCTGCCATTTCCTCTCTGTGAGCTCAATTTAAGAGTTGAAATTTAAGCCTAAAACCAGGACACTTCACCACAGTGAGTCAATCCTCAAAGTGATTGACTCTACACCTTCACCACACCAAGAGGAGAAGTTTCCCAGCAAAAGCCCCCTCACCAGGCCAGCCATTGCTTCCAGCCTCTAAGCTTTGTGATCGGCTGTGGTCACTTTTGTACCTAGGCAATTCACCAGGCCAAGGGACTTCATCTAGAGCTTGCTTGGACCCAATCGAACGTGTCACAACTCTCAGATCGAAGCTTCACTTCTCTGTGCAAAGGTATGCACTCTCTCTTCCTCCCGAGCTCCTGGAGATTCTCCATTTGATATGAATCGATTTTAATGCATGTTTACCGTATGGATGTGTTCGTCTCTTCAAGACGAATCCATAGAGCATAAGAACAAAAAAATCCATTGAGAATCGAGTGAGTTCTTAGGGTTTTAGTGTGGACGGTCAGGGGTGCACACCAGTCGTAGACGATGACCAGGAGCCGTCAGATCGAGCGTGTATCGAGCAAACAGTCGAGATCGAGTCGGACAGCGCAATGGTACAAGAACCGCGGGCCCCTGGAGCACTGAGTCGGATGGCAGCGTCAAATAGGAATGTGCCGCGTGGGCGTTCGGACCTGCCGAGGATTGCGTGGCGCCGCGTGGATAAGTAGATAAATAGGGATTTTTCTTATTTATTAAATACCCAGAACTTAAAAAATGCATAACTTTGTGTAGAAAAATCATAAAAATAAAATAAAAATACCCACTTGCTCAGTGAACAGAGGAGAATAATGTGGAGAAGAAATCAAGTAATTTCATTGAGTATTTTATTTTTAATGATTTATTTACTCTCTACATTATTTTAATTCTCCATTTGTATAGACAATTCACCATGGCATGACACCATAGGGCTTTTGAAGCCTCTGACTTAGGGAACATTCCCTAAATTTTCCAAAGTCAGAGGCCATCCCTATGAGAAGTTATTGATTTTCCAAGTTCATGTTACTGTTTTGAGCATTTTAATTCCAATAATTAACATGTTGAGAAATAAATTCTAGGAAAATTTGGTGATATTTCTTATGACCAGAGGAACCTAGGAAAAATAAGTTTTGAGTTAATTCACTTGGAATAACCCTAATTGGTCTAAATACCAAAAATTGAATTTTAATTAATTAAGCTTACCCACACATTAAATTGACTTGAAAACAATTCTCCATTGATCTTTGGGATTAGAGGAACATCACATAAAAATTTAAAATAAATTGGACTTGATTAACCCCATCAAATGGGTTGATTAAGCCTCTTAAGCAAAATGGATAAAATTAAACTTTGAAAATTCATAACTCACAAAATACTTTTCAAAAATTCACAAAAATGGTTTTGGAGCTTCTCCGATATCGGAGGAACTTAGGAAAATTAAAATTGTAATTTTCTAAAAAAGTTGATTTTTATCATTATTTTAATATTTTTAATAATTAAAAAATAATAAAAATATTAAAAATATTAAAAATTACCAAAATGTCAAATTTTGAATTCTAATCATTTAGGAACAAACCAAATATTTTTCTTAAGTCTCTAGGGTAAGATATTGAATTTTAAAGACTTAATGTAATTTTTAATATTAAAAAATATATTTTCCGACCTTTTCACTAAAATAATTCTAATAAATCAAAGAAAAATAAACAAAATATAAAATTTTGTTCTCTGACTTCCCTGATATCAAAGAGATTTAAGAAAAATATAAAATCTATTTTTCAACTTGAATTTTATTTAAAAATTAATTAATACTCCAAAACTCAAAATAATTCTAATAAATAAAATATAATTCAAAAATCACCAAAATTGGTTCAAATGGTCCTCTGGTCATTAGAAATATCCCATAATTTTCTTAAGGACAGAAACATTTCCTTAGTCATGTTATTGAATTTTCCTTGAAAACCCTTATTTTCCATTAAAAATAATTACATAAATAAAATAAATACAGAAAAAATCACAATTTCTCCTCTAATGTCTTAATTGACATGTGAGTGAGGTTACATAAAAATTTCAAGTTTATTTGAGCTTAATTTAGTGAGTTGTAGAATTATTAAGCTTGAAGGGCAAAATGGTAATTAAAAATTTCAACCTTTAATTAAAATTTTAGGATTAATCAAAAAGGGGAAGGGTAAAATATTTGACTTTAAACTGATTTTAGATGATTGAAACTTAAATGATTGAGGGTAGAAACCTACTAACCATTTCAAATATAATTAAAATAAAACTTTAATTAATTAATTAATTGAAATTTTGGAAGAATAATAAAAATTGGAATTATTAAAGTAGGGATATTATTAAGAGGATATTTATTCTTTAATTTAAAAATACCTAAATAAAACACTTCAATAATACTTAATTCTTACTTAAAAGAAATTAAAATAATAATCCAAATTAAAATTAAACTAAAATTAAATTAAATTAAATTAAATTAAAATTAAAATAAATTAAATTAAATTAAATTAAAATTAAATTAAATTAAATTAAATTAAATTAAAATTAAATTAAATTAAAATTAAATTAAATTAAATTAAAATTAAAATTAAATTAAATTTAAATTAAAATTAAATTAAATTAAATTAAAATCAAAATTAAATTAAAATTAAATTAAAATTAAATTAAAATTAAATTAAAATTAAATTAAAATTAAATTAAAATTAAATTAAATTGAATTAAAATTAAATTGAATTAAATTAAATTAAAATCATTTAACAATAAACCTAAATGAAATCATTAAGAATTAAATCTAAAATAACTTGAACACTATTCCAAACTAAAACTAATTTTTTATAATTAAGTCAAAATTAAAATCAAATCATTAAGTTTAAATCATTAAAATACTTAATAAGTTGATTTGCCCTTTTAAAGCTCCCATTATTATAACTCTTAAATGAGGTATCGAGTGAAGTGTTACTTCACTCATAGGATATTCAAATGTCCTAGTTCACGAAGCGAGAGAACAAAACTTAAACTCTGGATGATTAATTCACTTGTATAATTAAATTCTCTTGGACTTAAAATAATCCTAGAGGTATTGAAAAGATGTTTAAGACTCGTCTTAAGCACTTCCTCGATATGATAGGATGTTTATAAGAACAATTGAAATTAATTGTTCTTTGATGAAGAAAATCATCCTTAAACTAAAACACAAGAATCTAGACGTCATAGGAGATGACTAGCTATAGGATTAGGACTTTGGTAAACAACCAAAACCTTTCCATTAGCTTTACCTAGGTACTTGTTGAAATATTTAAATGCCTTAACATGTGTTTTAAGTGCAGTTTGGGATTACGGGAAGACCCTCCAGGTACGCTTTTATTTAATTGCAATTTACTTTATTGCAATTTACTTACATGCACTGTACTTTACTTTTTCTTGCATGATAAACATATGTTGCATGAAAACCAAAACATTTAGGATAGCCCCTGAACTGAAACCAAAACTAAATTAAAAGTCATCACAAGATAAAAATCACCGCCACAACATTTCAAAATATAAAATAGCTCAAAATTTAATCACAAACAGAACAACAAAACTATAATTGCAACTAAATTAAAACGTCTCGTTGAATGATCAGGAATACCTCGGATGATGTAACCTACATGTTGCTAACGGGATTTCCCACGTGCTAAATGAAAGTGTGGAACACATTCGGTTGAGTTTAGCAAATTCATCTGGACTAAGTGAATTCGATGAAAATAACGGTGCTGGGATGACGGAACCGTGGGATCTTAATCGGTTCTGTTTAAACAACTTTAAGATTTGTTTTAATTAAAATATAAAAAAAAACACTTGGATTTTAAGATTTTCTCTAAACCAAAACACTTCTCTCATCTCCCGATTTATGACTTCTAAAACTAAACCTCTGCAACAACAAGGAGCTTGGAGCACGGTGGGCAGCACGGCCATCTTCGTCAGCAAAACTTGTGTCTACTTCAGCAAAACATTTATTAGATTTAAATAACAAAGCCATAGGATTTCGTGGTAGTTTGCCTAGTGCAACATAAATCTTCAACTTTTGTTAGGCATTTGCATAATCATGTTATGCAAATTAAGCCTTAACCGGTCTTAGGACTCCGAGGTAGTCGTTCGGTACGACATAAACCCTCACATCTTTCAGGCTATTTGTATGATCATGTCATACAAATATAAGTCCTAATTAATTAAAATTGGCGAGGATCGCAATATTAAATAAACTCCCAAATTGAAGCCGAACAATAGGATAGTCTGGGAAGTTGCCAAGATTCCTCTTGGATCCTCGGCTTCTCCTACTTCTCTACCTTTGGACTCCTAAAATAAAGCTGTTCCAAATTTGATCCATTCCCAATTGAAATTTCCAAAATCCAATTGTTTGAAAACCTTAAACTTTGAAATTCTTGAGAGCAAAACCACTGATCATTATCGAGAGTTTTCTTAAGTGATTCTCGTCACTTAAGATGTAATTAACTATAGGGGCTTGCCCTTATAGGGAACTTTAAGAACCCAGGTAATATAAACCCTGCTTAATTCATTTATATTAAGCAGGGGAACTTGTCGGCTTATAAAATTGGTTCGCGGACCGAACGGATGTCACAAATCCTCTAGTTTATTTAATCGAGCCCCATCATCAAGCAGTGTGTCTATTCTTCGGGATAGATACATGGTTTGTCGTGCGGTGCTCGTTTATATAAACTATTTGGGATGTGAGATCGGTTTGATTTCATATCTTAAAAAAACTTTTAAACTTGAAATTACTTTCAAAATCAAATGTTATCTTTTAAACTATATATATATTTAAATTAAATTTAAAATATGAAAATTCACCGATAATTTCTGTAGGCGACCCCCTTTTTCAAAACACACAACCTAAAAATAATGCCGACAGGTAGGCCAATAAAATCCAGAATTTAAAATTTTAAATGCAGTTTTATCTATGCCAAAGTGTCCTCCAAAATAAGAATCATGACATTTTTGAATAATAGCAAAAGTTTCCTTATAAGGTACACATCTTCAAATCATAGAATCTTTACCAATTTTAAATAAATGAGTTTCTTCCCAAATATAAGATTTAGCATCATATTTAAATTTCTTAATAAATTTGTTATCCAATTCGTAAGGCAAAATATTGCTAACTAAATAATTAACAATATCGACATACCAAGGTGTTTTGCATCCTTGAATAACATATAAAGATTCATCGGGAAATTTCTCATTTATATTTTCTTCCGAAATAATTTCATTTTTAATTCTAGACGAATGATTAGCAATTTGGTTTTCGGTTCCTTTTACTATCTACTATTTGAAACTCGAATTCTTGTAGAAGTAAAACCCATCTTATAAGTCTAGGTTTAGAATCCTTCTTAGATAATAGATATTTAATAGCGGAATGATCAGTATGAATTATGCATTTAGTACCAAGAAGATAAGGTCTAAATTTATCGAAGGCATATCTTATAGCTAGAAGCTCTTTCTCGATGGTAGTGTAATTTCTTTGTGTTTCGGTGAGAGTTTTACTAGCATAATATACAACTTTGAAAATTTTCTCATATTTTTGTCCTAATACGGCTCCAATTGCAAAATCACTTGCATCACACATTAATTCAAAACATTTATTCCAATTAGGTGCAACAATGATAGGTGCAGTTATTAATTTTTCTTTTAGAATATTAAAAGCATTAATACATTCTTTATTAAATTCAAATTTCGTATATTTTTCCAATAAATGACAAAGAGGTTTAGCAATTTTAGAAAAATCCGTTTATGTATCTTCTATAAAATCCGAGCATGACCTAGAAAACTTCTCGCATCGATAATGATAGTAGGTGGTTGCAATTCAACAATAATTTTCACTTTTGCTTGATCTACTTTTATCCCTTTTCGTGACACTTTGTGACCAAGTACTAATGCCTTACGTGACCATGAATTGACATTTTTTCCGGTTAAGAACTAAATTTGTTTCTTCACATCTTTTCAGAACTTTGGCTATGTTTTCCAAACAAGATTCGAAAGAAGTTCCAAAAACTGAAAAATCGTCCATGAATATTTCAATTCCTTTGTCAATCAAATCACAAAATATTGACATCATACATATTTGAAAAGTTGCAGGTGCATTACATAAACCAAAAGGCATTCTTCTAAAAGCAAATGTTCCATAAGGACTTGTAAATGTTGTCTTTTCTTGGTCCTCAGGAGCAATAAGGAATTGATGATAACCAGAATATCCATCCATAAAACAGAAATATGGGTGTCCAGCTAATTTATCGAGCATTTGATCCAAGAAAGGTAAAGGAAAATGATCCTTTCTAGTGGCTTTATTTAATTTCCTATAGTCAATACAAACTCGCCATCCAGTAACTTGTCTTGTAGGAATTAGTTCATTTTTATCATTAACGATGACAGTTACACCTCCTTTCTTCGGAACACGATGAATAGGACTTACCCATTGATTATCCAAAATAGGATAAATAATACCGACATCTAACCACTTAATAATTTCTTTTTAACGACCTCTTTCATGATAGGATTTAATCTTCTTTGCGATTCTATAGTAGGTTTAAAATTTTCTTCCATTAAGATTCATGCATGCGAATGGAAGGGCTTATTCCTCTTATATCAGTGATAGTCAACCAAAAGCTTTCTTATAATTCTTTAACACACCTAGTAGTTTTTCTTCTTGATCTACTCGGTTCGGAATAAATAATAACGAGTAAAGTTAACAAATTTCTAAGAAACACATATTTTAAATGTGAAGGTAACATTTTTAATTCCGGTTCGGGGGCTCTTTTAATTGATGGTAAAAGTATATCATTTTGAGTTATGTCTAAAGTTTCCCGATTATCTTTAATAAAATGAGTCTCTCTCTTCTTCTCATCATTAAAAATTCTTCGAAATACTTTCATTTTCGTAATGTTTAAAAAATAATTAATCAATTCGATAACATTTCTCTTTATCAGGGTACTTCATTGATTTAAGAACATTGAATTTAATTTCTTGATCATTAACTCTCATGGTTAGTTCTCCCTTTTGCACATCAATCATAGCTCGTCCGGTAGCTAGAAAATGTCTCCCTAAAATAATAGGTATCTCTTTATCTTCTTCCATATCAAGTACTATGAAATCTACAGGGAAGATAAATTTATCCACTTTAACAAGGACATCCTCTATAACTCCTTTAGGATAAGTGATAGATATATCAGCTAACTGAAGGGTTACAGTTGCGGGAGTAATATCTCCTAAATCCAATCTTCGAAAGATAGAAAATGGCATGAGATTAATACTTGCTCCTAAATCACATAAAGCTTTTCCACAAAATTTTTCTTCAATAGCACAGGGTATAGTGAAACTTCCAGGATCCTTAAGCTTTTCAAGTAATTTCTTTTGAATTACTGCACTGCATTCTTCACTTAATGTAACAGTTTCAAAAGATTCAAATTTTCATTTTTTTTGCTTAAAATATCCTTTATAAATTTTACGTAAGTTGGCATTTGTTCCAAAGCTTCAGCAAAAGGTATGTTAATAGTAAGTTTCTTAAAAATTTTAAAGAACATTGAAAATTGATGATTTAGTTTCTGCTGTTTAAGTCTTTGAGGAAAAGGTGGTGGTGGTTTTTCAACTTCCACATTAACAGGTATAACGATCGATCTTGACTAGGAGAGAGAGTTTCTTTAGGTTTTCGATCTCTTCGACCTTAATCTCTTTTTCAATTTCATTTCGCATTCTTTCTTTTAATTCCTTTCACCTTAAGTTGCATGACTTTAACTTGTTCATGTTCTTTTCCAGTTTCCTTTGGATTAATTTTAACATTACTAGGAAGTGTTCCTAAAGGTCTGTTATTAATTAAAGTAGCAATTTGCCCCATTTGATTTTCAATATTACGAATAGCAGTATTTTGATTTTGTAATTGATTATTTATTTGTAAAATTAATTCTTATTGATGACGTTTTCTGTTGATTATTAAATCCAGGAGGTTTATAATTTGGGTTAACTTGATTATTCCAATTTCCAGTGGGATGAGATTGATTAGTACCCCATTGTTGTTGTGAATTATTCCAATTAAAATTAGGATGATTTTCCACTCAGGATTATAATAATTTGAATAAGGATTATTTTTACTTGCAATAGCTTGTAAAGTTTCAATAGTACGAGAATCTTGATATTAGCAGAGTTATTATGTGAAATATTTATTGCAAAATTATCTAATTTCTTGAGACATTGTTGCTACTTGTGAAGCTAAGATAGAAAATGCTTCATTATCGTGAATACTTGCCATCTTTTAGGATTAATCCTTTCGGAAGGCCATTGAAAATTGTTATTAGCCATTTCTTCGATTAAAGTGTAAGCTTCTTCGAATGATTTAGACATTAAAGAACCTCAAGTGACAGCATCGATAATTGATTTTAAAGATCCAATTAATCCATTATAAAATTTTTGAATAATTAACCAATCGGGTAAAGCATGATGAGGACATTTTCTTAATAGTTCTTTAAATCTTTCCCGAGTTTCATATATTGTCTCCCAGTCAAATTGACTAAACGAAGTAATATCATTTCTTAATTTAGCGAGTTTTAGAAGGAGGAAAATATTTAGCAAGGAATTTTTGTGTCATTTCGACTCATGTTTTAATAGAACCGATCTGTAATGAGTTTTACCACATCTTTGCTTTATCTCTTAAAGAAAATGGAAAGAGTCTAAGTCTAATAGCATCATCAGAAACATTGTTATATTTAAAGGTAGCACAAAGTTTTAAAAAAGTAACAAGGTGTAAATTTGGATCCTCATTTGGTGTTCCACAAAATTGATTGTTTTGCACCATTTGAATAATAAACGGTTTAAGTTCAAAAGAATTAGCATCTACAATGGGTATTTGAATACTACTATGAAGTTCATCAACTCTAGGGTTAGCATAATCCCTTAATGGTTTATAAACATTTTGATCATTAAGTTGTTGACCTCATTTTTGATGAGGTCTTCTCTTCTTTTTTTTAGTACTTAGGATCTAGCCTTAGGCTTTTCCTTTGACTATCCTAGAGGATTAGAATTGGGACTCACCACCGAGAAATTCAAACCACTTCTTAACTCCCTGCAAACTCCACAAACTTGATTATAGACCCTAATCACACTAGAGGGTTGAAATCGAAATGTGGAAGTTTAAAGGATGAGTTCTATAGGACTCTTTGACCTTAGGATTGCCACAGGTGGCTCGGTTCGGTGAGGGCTGACTTACACACACACTACACTTATACACTACACTTTCACACACCTCCTAAAACCACACTCATACCCAACTTGACCTCCTGACCCATGAAGGTGATTCACATGGATGGTCCTTAACCCCTAAGCCCTTGGCTAAGAGGGATAGGACAACATAGTGAATGCCTCAAATGAGTCCCTTCATGGCTCATGTGGGCTTGATATGGCTTCATGGCTCAACCAATGTGATTTAATTCCACTTAAATTTACCCAATCTTCAATTTTTCAAATTTTCAATTTTTGACCCTCGGGACCCAGACACTCTAGCCTCTGCAAAACCATGAAATTACCCAAATTTTCCAAAAATCTCCAAATCACCCAAAATTCATCAAAACCAATCCCAAACATTCCCACATCACTCAAATTGATAATCCATAGCCAAATATACTCAAAATTCCAAAAATACCCCCCAATACCCTCCAAATTACCAAAATGCCCCTCTTGACCCAAAAATCCAAAAATTTAGAAAATTCCCAGAAAATTCCAGAAAATCACAAATATTCTCAATTTCATTTTGTTCAACTACACCATAGGCCAATTTTGTCGATTTACCCCACTTTTGTCAAAATCCCCAATTTGACCCATTTTAACCCAAAGTGAACCCAATGTCAAACCAAACCTACCCAATTGACCCAAATTCTGGTCCAATTCAATTCTAAACTTCAAATAAAAATCCCCAACACCAATATAGACTAAATCCAAGCCCAATTTGATTGGCATTTGAATCCAATTTCACTTTTGACCTTAAAGCCCAATTTGGACCCATAACCCAAACTTAGCCCAAACCAAACCAATTCAACTCCAATTAACCCCAAATCTTTTCTAAACCTTCCCTAACATCCCCATAAACAAAACACTAACATAATTTGCCCAAAATTTGGACCCAAACCACACTCAAATTCAACCCAAAACCAAAAAGCCCAATTTTGACCTAAACCCAAACTTAACCCAAATAGACCCAAACCCCAAAATCCAACCCCAAAAAAAGTTGAAACCTCTTTGAAACACTCCCATAAACATTTTCCAACATTAATTTTACATCAATTTCAACCCTAGCCCAACATTGGCCCAAATTAGCCCAATTTGACCTACATTGGCCCATGTACCAAATGAACCCAAATCTAACCCAATTCAAGCCCAAACCACCTCAAATTTATTTTAAATTACTCATGACACATCCCTAAAGCAAACCAAATAATTATTTGGCCCAACCTTTTACAAAAATTCCCATCCATAAAGCCCAAAGCCCACTTTCTTAAACCTTTCTAAAAAGCCCATCCAAGACAAATTCAAAAGCCCAAAGTACATGACAAAGCCCACATGAAATTTCTCTCATCATCCCTTTGATTTAAAACACTTCCTAAGTTCTAAAATCTACCACCAAATAAATCCAAATCAAGCCTTATGACAATTCTCCTTAAATACATCAAAATTCCAACACCCTTCCTCATGAAAGTTGACTAAACTTTTCCCAAGCCAAAGATGAGCCATGAAGCCATGCATGAGCCACATGAGAGCCATGGGGTCTACTTTCCACCTCACCATACCCAAGATGGCAAGAGGAGGAGGCTCTTTCCATATTCCCTTAAGGGGATTAGCCACTTCCATGACTCCACTAAACCTTGCTTAAACTTAATTGTACTTGGATGGTGACCCTTCCTCACTAATTAAGCTGACCTAAACCACTTTACTTCAGCCAAATCTAGCCATGGGAAGGTGCACCTAGCCCAATCCATGCATTTGACACCCTTACCCCATTCCACTTTGATTCAAACCCTTTACACATGGCAGGCACCAATTGACTGCACAAACACCAAGCCCCGACCCACTCGAACTCGAGGGTGACCCATGCTCGGCCGGCCGACCACCGATCCGCCGGAAAACACCATGGCCGAAAGCTCACATGTGAGCCAACATTGAAATTCCCCCTTGCTGAAGTGTCCCAGCCCAATTGGATAGCATAGCTATTCTTCTCTTGCATGGAGCAGCTGATCCCAAGCCTTAAACCCCCCTGGGAGGCCCTCCACCCTCTCCTATTTAAACACCACCTCCTCTCGGCCATGAGAGGTGCCTGAACCAACCTTAAGGAAACTGCGCCGAAATCACTCCGGACTCTCACCCACACTTAGAGCATTTGATCCCCACTCGTTCTCTTGCCACTAATCCCCACTAATTGAGCTCGATTTTGGAGCTCGATTCTCGAGCCGAACAGGACACTCCCAAATCCTCCACCAAAGTCAAATTAAACTCACCCACACCTGCACAAGACCAAGAGAAGGAGTTCCCCAGTGAAAGCCCCCTCTCCAGGCCACCCATCTGTTCCAGACTCCAAGCTTTGTAATCGGCTGTGGTCGAAATCATACCTGGACAATTCACTGAGCCAGGGACTTCATCCGGAGCTTGCTTGGACCCGATCGAAGGTGACACAACTCTCGGATCGAAGCTTCACTTCTCTGAGCAAAGGTATGGACTCACTCTTCTTCCCGAGCTTACAGAGATTCTCCATTTAATTTGAATTAATTTCAATGCATGTTTACCGTATGGATGTGTTTGTCTCCTCAAGACGAATCCATAGAGCACAAGAACACAAAAATCCGTTGAGAATCGAGTGAAAAATTAGGGTTAGAAGGTTTACGGTCACGGGTGCACACCAGTCGTAGACGATGACTGGGAGCCGTCGGATCGAGCGTGTATCGAGCGGATGGTCGGGATCGAGTCGGACAGCGCGATGGTACATGAACCGCGGGCCCCTGGAGCACTGAGTCGGATGGCGGCGCCGAATCAGAGCGCGCCGCGTGGCCCTTCGGAGCTGCCGAGGATGGCGTGGCGCCGCGTGGATAAGTAGAAAAATAGGGATTTTTCTTATTTATTTAATTACCAGAACTTAGAAAATTCATAACTTTGTGTAGGAAAATCCTAAAAATAAAATAAAAATATCCGCTTGCTCAGTGAACAGAGGAGAATAATGTGGAAAAGAAATCATTTAATTTCATTGAAAATTTGATTTTTTATAATTTATTTACTCTCTGCACATTTTCAATTCTCCATGCATGTATACAATTCACCATGACATGAGACCATAGAGCTTTTGAAGCCTCTGAATTTGGGGACATTCCCTGAATTTTCCAAAGTCAGAGGTCATCCCTATGAAGAGTTATTGATTTTTCAATTCTAGGTCACTATTCTGAGTATTTTAATTCCAATAATTAACATGTTGTGAAATAAATTCTAGGAAAATTTGGTGATGTTTCTTATGACCAGAGGACCCTAGGGAAAATAGATTTTGAGTTAACTCACTTGTAATAACCCTAATTGGCTTAAACACCCAAAATGGATCTTTAATTAATTAGAGTTAATCATACATCAAATTGACTTGAAATCAATTCTCCACTGACCTTTAGGATCAAAGGAACTCACCATAAAAGTTTGAAGTTAATTGGACTTGGTTAGCCCTATCAAATGGGTTGATTAAGCCATTTAACCAAAATTAAACATAAAAAATTCATAACTTTCAAAATACTTTTCAAAAATTCACCAAATTGGTTTTGGAGCCTCTCTGATATCAGGGGAATTTAAGAAAATTAAAATTACAATTTTCTAAAAAAGTTGATTTTTTGCATTATTTTAATATTTTTAATAATTAAAAAATAATAAAAATCACAAAAATAATAAAATTCACCAAAATGTCACATTTTGAATTTTAATCACTTAGGAACAAACCCCATATTTTTCTTAAGTCTCTATGATGAGATATTAAATTTTAAAGCCCTAAGGTAATTTAAAAATTAAAAAAATGTATTTTCTAGCATTTCGACTAAAATAATTCTAAGAAATCAAAGAAAAATCAAAAAATTACAAAAATTGGTTCTCTGGTTTCCTTAATATTAGAGAGATTTTTGAAAAATATAAAATTCATTTTTCATCCTTTATTTTATTTTTAAATTAATTAATACTCCAAAACTCAAAATAATTATAATAAAGAAAATATAATTCAAAAAATCACCAAAATTGGTCCAAGTGGTCCTCTAGTCATTAGGAATGTTCCATAATTTTCATAAGGATAGAAACTTTCCCTTGGTCATGTTATTGAATTTTCCTTGAAAATCCCTATTTTCCACCAAAAATAATTACATAAATAAATTAAATATAGAAAAATCACATTTTCTCCTCTAATGTCTTGATTGATATATGAGTGAAGTCACATAAAAGTTTCGAATTCATTTAAGCTCAATTTAGTGAGTTATGGAATTAGTAAGTTTAAAGGGCAAAATGGTAATTAAAATTTTAACCCATAATTAAAAATTTTAGGTTTAATTAAAAGGGTGGGTAAAATATTTGATACTAAGTTGATTTTGGATGTTTGAAACTTAGGTAGTTAAAGAGTAGAAACCTACCAAACAATTTGAAAATAATTAAAATAAACCTTAATTAAATAATTAATTAAATTTGGAAGAATAATGAAAAATTGGAATTATTAAAATAGGGATACTATTAGGAGGAGATTTGTTCTTTAATTTAAGAATCCCTAAATTAATCACCTCAATAATATTTAATTCATAATTAAAATGATAATCCAAATTCAAGATTTAAAATGCTAAAAGATTTAATCATTAAATTAAATTAAAGTTAAAACATTTAAATTAAATCCTTTTAAAATTTCAATTAAATTAATAATTTAACAATTAAAATTAAATCATCCTTAAAGCATAAAAAATAAAATATTAAATTAAAATTAAAATAAAGTTAAATTAAAATTTTAATTAAATTAAAATTTAAACTAAATTAAATTAAATTAAATTAAAATTTAAATTAAATTAAATTAAATTAAATTAAATCACATTAAATTAAATTAAATTAAATTAAATTAAAACATATTAAATTAAATTTAAAAAAATTAAAAAATCAAGTTAGAATAAAATTAAAATTAAATTAAAAATAAAAAATAAAAATTAAAAAATTAAATTAAATTAAAATTAAAACTAAACCAAATTAAATTAAACTAAAATTAAATTAAATTAAATTGAATTAAATATAACATCACCAAAGACATAAAGAATTCAAGATAAATCTAAAACAACTTGAACACTATTCCAAACTTAAACCCATTAATTAAAATTAAATCAAATCACAAATCACTTGAACATCAATTTGCTCTCAAAAGCTCTTGTTGTCATAACTCCTAAACGGAGTGTTAAGTGAAGTGTTACTTCATTCATAGGATATTCAAATGTCCTAGTTCACTGAGCAAGATAACAAAACTTGAACTCCTAGATGATTAATTCACTTGTATAATTAAATTCTCTTGGACTTAAAACAATCCTAGAGGTATTGAAAAGATGTTTAAGACTCGTCTTAAGCACTTCCTCAATATGATAGGATATTTATAAGAACAATTGAACTTAATTGTTCTTTGATGAGGAAAATCGTCCTCAAACCAAAACACAAGAACCTAGACGTAATAAGAGATGACTAGCTATAGGAGTAGGACCTTGGTAGAAAACCATAACCCTTCCCTTAGCTTTACCTAGGAACTTGCTTTAAATGCTTAAATATTCTAAATTGTGTTTAAGTGCAGCTTGGGATGACGGGAAGACCCTCTAGGTACGTTTTTGTTTTATTGCAACTTACCTTCTTGCAATTTACTTTATTGCAAATGCACTTTACTTTTCTTGCATGATAAACAACTGTTGCATGAAAACCCACACCTTTAGGATAGTCCCTAAAATTGAAATTAAACTAAATTAAAAGTCATTACAAGATAAAATTCACTGCCACAACATTTCAAAATATAAAACAACTCAAAATTTAATCATAAACAGAACAACAAAACTACAACTACAACTAAATTAAAACGTCTTATTGCATGATCGGGAATACCTCGGATGATGTAACCTACGTGTTGCTAACAGGATTTCCCACGGTCTAAATGAAAGTGTGGAACTCATTTAGTTGAGTTTAGCAAATTCATCTGGACTAAGTGAATCCGATAAAAATAACGATGCCGGAAGGATGGAACCGTGGGATCTTAACCGGTGTTGTTATAATCAACTTTAAGATTTGTTTTAATTAAAACATAAAAAACACTTGGAAACTAAGAACTTCTCTAAACCAGTAACACTTCTCTCATCTCCCGATTTATGACTTCTAAAACTAAACCTCTGCAACAACAAGGAGCTCGGAGCATGGTGGGCAGCACGGCCATCGTCATCAGCAAAACCTGAGTCTACTTCAGCAAAACTTTCTTAGAATTAAATAACTAAACCATAGGACTTCGAGGTTGTTTGCCTAGTGCAACATAAATCCTCAACCTTTTGTTAGGCATTTGCATTGCAAATTAAGCCCTAACCAGTCTTAGGATTCCGAGGTAGTCGTCCGATACGACATAAACCCTCACACCTTCGAGGCCGTTCGTGTGACCACATCATACGAATATAAGTCCTAATTAATTAAAATTGGCAAGATCAAAACATTAAATAAACATTAGGATCTTCCTAAATTCAAGCCAAACAGTAGGATAGTCGGGAAATTACCGAAGTTCAATTCGAATCTGTGATTTCTCCTACCTTTCTTCCCTTTGAATTCCCAAAATAAAATGTTCCAAATTTGATCCATTCCCTATTGAAATTCCAAAATTCAGTCTCTTGAAAACTTAAACTTTGAAATTCTTGAGAGCAGAACTACTGATTATTATCGAGAGTTTTCTTAGGTGATTCCCGTAACTTAAGATGTAATTAACTATAGGGGCTTGCCTTATAGGAATTTTAAGAACCTGTGTAATATAAACCCTCGTTTAATTCATTTATATTAAGCGAGGGAACTTGTCGGCCTATAAAATTGGTTCGTAGACCAAACGGATGTCACAAATCTTCTAGTTTATTTAACCGAGCCCCATCATCAAGCGGTGTGTCTACTCTCCGGGATAGATATACAGTTTGTGGTGCGGTGCTCGTTTATATAAATTATTTGGGATGTGAGATTGGTTTGATTTCATATCTTAAAACTTTTAAACTTAAAATTACTTTCAAAATCAAATGATATCTTTTAAACTATATACATATTTAAATTAAATTTAAAATCTAAAATTCGCCGACAATTTCTGTAGGCGACCTCTTTTCAAAATACAACACTTAACCTAAAAATATGCAGACATAAGTTCAATTGGATTTTGTAAAGTAGCCATTTCTTGAAATTTTTGAATTTTTTTCCCTTTTTAATTTTTCTAATTGTTCTTTCTAGTTCGAATCTAAAGGTATTAATCCTTCGAACCAAATCTTCGCATAAAAAAAGGAATAAAAATTTATATATATATATATATATATGTATATATATATATATATATATATCTTTATATATATATATATATATATATATATATATATATATATATATATATATATATATACATATATATATATATATATTATATTTTTGGAAATATAATATTTAAAAAATCTATAACTATTCTATTTCTTCCCTAACAACGACGATCAAAAACTTGACCCGATTTTTGTACTTCCAAGTACAAGAATTTGTTACCACTACTAGAAAATTTAATTTACGGCGAAAGGAGCGAAACACTTGACCTGGAATAACTTGTTATATAGATGTGTACCAAATAAAACTTTTTAAATATATGTTTATATAGCAAAATATAATTTTAAAAAGAAAATATTTTATATACTTTTTGGGTACTACGCAAGTATACATATCGTTTCAAGTAATCTAGGGCTTTGAAACAAAGACCCCAGTATCGATCCCACGGGGAAAAAAATATAGTAATAAATTTCTAAATATTGTATTTCAAAAATCTTTTTGTATTTTAATCTAACTATAAATTACTATTAATTTACTAGATGCAAATAAAGAAAACAATAATAAGACAATGATTTTGTGAAAACTATATAAAACAAACAACTTTCTTCCCTTCAATTAATCTAAGATTTTTAAGATAATTTAATATTTTTTGGAGAATTTGATTTATGATATTATGCCAAATAGAAGCATTCATATTCTTTACCCTTTGATCCAGGCGCAAAGAATATTGGCTAATTTACAGATTAGGTCCGGATGTATTGTTAGTAGAATGGGTTAATCTAGACTCACACTACTAGATGTCCAAGGGTGGCTATGGTCGGCCCTACTAGTGACCCTTTCCTAATCTATAAATCAAATTATAAGAATTTAGACTGTCACTCTAAAAACTTATCAATTCTACGCCCTTTAAATCTTATCTTGCTATTTATTTGTACTTCACCTTGAATAGCCCGCACATGGCCTTCAACTGCCCAAGGATTCATGTGACATTTACAAGTTAAGATTTTTTCTCCTTCTAGGTCTCAAAACTCTTCAACAGATTTTAACAATTTAAATGGCCAATTTAAAAAGTAAAGTAAGATCAGGTATTAATGTCATCACAATGTTTTGAAAATATTTTGAATTTCAATTCTCCATCGAATCTTTTATTATCTTATTTATCTCTTCATAATTGAAGGAAGAAAGTAAACTAACTACTCAGAACTCATTAAATATAAACAACAAAACATAATAAAAAAACTTTGAATCAAACATAAAATACTTATCTCAAATATTCCTTCTACATATCTTCTGATTCCTACTGACTCCACAGTGTAATGAACTCCAGATGCAACAACTTGAAAATAAATTCACTAAACTAAACAAAAGTGGCCCTAAATTTCTCTCTCTATTTCTCTCTCTAAGGATGAGAGATCCTAAGTGGATAAGAGAAAGGGGTTACAATGGGGGGGGCACGTTTTTCTGAAGAAATGGACTCCTATTTATAGGCTTCAAGGGTTGCCTTGAGGCACCTCTTCAAAACATGTCCACATTCCATGAATCTTCTAGAAGGTTTGTCTGGCACCTAGGCGCCGGACATCGCGTCCAGCTCTTCGCACCTCTTCACTTTGGCTCGCACCTCTTTGTGATTAAAAGTGTTTTGGAGCGTCCAAATGCAATGTATCACATGTTCTATTATCAAGGAACAACAGCCAGTCTTCTAGAATGTCCAATAGCTGCTCACTCCGTCAAAATAACTGTTCAAATGTTGTCAAAAACTTTGACAGTTTCTGCATCAAGTCTGGCGCTTAGGCGCCAACTTCTGGCGCCTAGGCGCCATGCCATATTTTTTTACACTTTTTGTATTTTGCTCCATTTTTGCTCCTTTTTGCTCCTTTTTGCTACTTTTTTCCTTTTTGAACCTTTTTACATCACCTACATCCAAAAACACAAAAATACCTTTCATTAAAGCATAATATCCTTAGAAATTGATAAGAATTAAGACATAAAGAAATAGGTATTTTTTTGTAGATCACGTGCGTGTCGCACTAGCGCCTTGCTTAGCAGACTTGATGACTCGAACCAATTGTTCTTCCCCGGGAAAAACCCTGGGTTCCCTGTTAAGAATAAGTGAGTGAGTGACCCAGTAGTCGTAGGGCACGAGCGGCATAAGAATAAGTGAGGGAGAAGCCTCCAATATCCAAGATATCCATAAAGTTTCGATCTCAGTGTTCGTTACTAGACTTTCTCAGCATAGTATGGATTTTGACGGCCCATCTCTTGCTCTTGATAGGGTGCTTCGCAGTTTGAGAACCGAGCAAGAGCACTCGACTTTTTTAGGCAGTTTTGGACACAAACGCTGATTTTTTAGAGTGGCCTGGGAGGACAAAGAAAAAAAAGGCGAGAGTTTCGGTTAAAGCGTAAATCTGAGATACTGTTTACGATATTCTATCTTCAACAGTGTTCATCGTCTCTTTTCATCGCTTATGGAGGCGTTTATAAGGGACCTGATTTCTTGTCTGTCCCCTTGTCACTTTCCAGACTGGCCTACTATTCTTCCGAGTTTTCATCGGTTAATAATAATATATAGGCGTACCACTCGATCTGATAGTCTTGTTAAGTACTCTTTGTCTTTGTTTTCTTTGTATAGAGTGAGACTTCTTGCGAAGAAAGTCAGTTTCGATGCTTCAACAGGGGCTAGACCAAGAAACTCAAGACCAGACTCCTACTCCGAAGCGGTAGTGAAATGAAAGGAAGCGATGTAGCCATAATGTTCGAAATCGGGTCTTCCACAGCATTCCTTTTCATTGGACTTGGAAGAGTTCGTCCTTACTGACTTCCCAACCTCCCCGTCTGGTTCACCTCTCCGGCGACTCCGGCTTCTCCGTCGGACTCCCTTCTCGGCCATGCATCCTCCGAAACGGAGGCAGAATTTGGCGTCCATAGGAATACGTTTTATAACTTCCATCAACCAGTAATGAACTGGTGACAATAATCTTTGATTAATATTTATGTAATTTCCTCTAGCGAAAATCCTTCTCTTGTTGGACTCATTTCTCGATTTCAATTCAAGTCGTGTAGAATTAGTTTCTTTCTGAATAGACTGAGAGGAAAACTTCTGTGAGACTCGACTTCAAAGAGAGGTGCGGATTAATGTCAAATAAACAACACTATAACCTAATCACTACAAAATACTACAACATAATCATGAAGACAAACCAAATAAAGCACACAAAGCAAAAATAAAGCAAAACACACCGATAACTATGGGTTGCCTCCCACAAAGCGCTTGGTTTAATGTCTTCAGCCTGACATACCCAGAAATTATTTTGAGTGACCAAACATCATATTCTTACCAGGTTTAAGTTGATCGACTGAAAAATAAGGTTTAAGTCTATGTCATTAACTTTGAATATTTTTCCAGTCTTAGAATCTTGAATATCCACAGCTCCATAAGAATAAAATTTTATCACAATAAATGGACCGATCCACTTGGACTTAAGTTTTCCAGGAAAAATTTTCAGTTTGCCATTATACAACAAAACTTTTTGTCCTGGCTCAAGATTTTTAGTAAGAATCTTCTGATCATGCCATAACTTCATCTTCTCTTTATAAATCTTAGCATTTTCATAAGATTCATTCCTTATCTCTTCAAGCTCATTTAATTGCAATAATCTCTTCTTAGCAACATCATTCAAATTATAATTGAACTCTTTAATAGCCCAATATGCTTTATGCTTAAGTTCAACTGGTAAATGAGAAGATTTTCCAAAAATTAACCTATATAGGGAAATTCCTATAAGAGTTCTGTAAGCAGTCCTATAAGCTCACAAAGCATAATCTAGTTTGATTAACCAATCCTTTCTGTTTGGATTAATAGTCTTTTTAAATATTCTTTTAATTTCACGATTAGATAATTCAACCAAACCACTTGTCTGCGGATGATAAGCAGTAGCAATGTGATGGTTAATATGATATTTATTTACTAACTTCTCCATAATCACATTTCTAAAATAACTTCCCCCATCGGTTATGATTACTCTTAGTATTCCAAATCTGTAAAATATATTCTTTCTTAAAAACTCTGCAACACTTTGAGCATCATATTGAGGTAAAGCAACAACTTCAATCCATTTGGATACATAGTCTACTGCTATCAAAATATAAATTTTTCCAAAAGATGGTGTAAATGGTCCCATGAAATATAATCCCCAAACATCAAATATTTCAACTTCCAACATATAATTGAGGGGCATCTCATTTCTTCTAGAAATATTGCCTACACGATGACATCGATCAAAATTTTTAATATATGCATTAACATCTTTAAAAATTGTAGGCCAATAAAATCCAGATTGTAAAATTTTATAAGCAGTTCTATCAACTCCAAAATGTCCCCCATAATCAGAATTATGACATTGTTGAATAATTTCATAAGTTTCTTCTAAAGACACACATCTTCGAATGATCAGATCCTTTCCTTATTTCCCAAAAGTAAGTTTTAGCATCAGATAAAAATTTCTTCCTCTCCTGGTATGTCAAACCATATAGTAAAATATCACTAACAATTAAGTTTACAATGTCGACATACCACGTAATACGCCACTCATTAATAGTGAATAATTTTTTATTAGGAAAATGTTCATTAATTTCTTCAGTATCACTGAGAGATTTTTTCAGTTTCAAGCCTGGACAGATGATCACCAATTTGATTATCAGCACCCTTCCTATCTACTATCTTAAAATCAAATTCTTACCGAAGAAGAATCCATCTAATCAATCTTGGTTTCACATCTTTCTTCTTCATTAAATATTTGATAGTAGAATGATCAGTATGCACCACAAATTTAGTTCCAATTAAATATGATCGAAATTTTTCAAAAGCAAATACTATAGCTAATAACTCTTTCTCAGTAGTGGTATAGTTAATTTGAGCTTCATTAAGAGTTTTACTAGTATAGTAAATTACTTTGAAAATTTTATCATATTTCTGACCCAAAACAACACCAATAACATAATCACTAGGATCACACATTAATTCAAAAGGTTTTTCCCAATTTGGTGAAATTATAATAGGTGCAGTGATTAATTTTTCTTTTAATATTTCAAAAGCTTTTAGGCATTCATCATCAAAATAAAAAATTACATCCTTTTACAATAAACAACATAAGGGTTTTGAAGTTTTTGAAAAGTCTTTAATGTAACGCCTGTAGAATCCAGCATGTCCTAGAAAACTTCTAATTCCCCTTACATTAGTTGGAGAAGGTAAATTAGAGATTACTTGAAATTTTGCAGGAACTACCTCCAAACCTTTTCTGATATTCGATGTCCTAATACAATTCCTCCTGCTATCATAAATTGGCAATTTTCCTAATTAAGAACTAAATTAGTTTCTTCACAGCATTTTAGAACTTTAGATTAATGCTCTAAACATGATTCAAATGAACTTCTAATCACTAGAAAGTCATCCATAAAAACTTCAATCCCTTTTTCAACTAAATCACAGAAAATAACCATCATACATCTCTGAAATGTAGCAGGGGCATTACATAAACCAAAAGGCATTCTTCTAAAAGCAAACGTACCATAAGGACTGGTAAACATTATTTTCTCTTGATCCTCAGGAGCAATTTGAATTTGGTGATACCCAGTATATCCATCCAGAAACAAAGTATTTATGCCCAGCCAGTCTGTCCATCATCTGATTTAGAAATGGGAGTGGAAAATGATCTTTCCTTGTAGCAAGATTTAATTTTCTATAATCAATGCATATTCACCACCCTGTAACTTGTCTTGTTGGTATAATCTCATTCTTCTCATTAAGAGTCACTGTTACTCCTCCTTTCTTAGGAACACAGTGAATAGGACTAACTCATGCACTATCTGAAATATGATAGATAATCCCGACATCCAACCGCTTTAAAATTTCTTTCTTAAAAAAATCTTTCATGATAGGATTTAATCTCTTTTGAGGATCAGCCCGAGGTTTGCAGTTATCTTCCATAAGGATTCTATGCATACAAATTGAAGGACTAATTCCTTTAATATCAGCTATCATCCATCAAAAGGCTTTCTTGTACTTCTTCAAAACTTCAAACAAATTCTCTTCTTCCTTTTTAGTTAATTGAGAGGAAATTATCACTGGCAAAGTTGAGGACTCACCTAAAAAAGTATACTTCAAATGATCAGGGAGCCTCTTTAACTCAAGTTTAGGAGGTTTTTCAATTGATCGACCAAAAGATTCATCATTTTCAGTCATTTCCAATAGTTCAAAATTTTCATGAACATAATTTAGATCATCCTCATGAAAATCTTCAGAATGATGTAACTCCTCTTCTTGCTCATGTTCCAATTCTTCTCTTTCCTATTTCTCTTCATAAGTTGATTTGAAATGACATTCACTCAAATATTTGATAACATCCATCCTATAACATTCATCATCATTACCTCTTGCAGGATATTTCATTGATTTTGAAATGTTGAATGTAACAGTCTAATTATTAACTCTCATCGTTAATTCCCCTTTTTGCACATCTATCATTGCTCTTTCTGTGTGTAGGAAAGGTCTTCCCAAAATTATGGGTATCTCTTTATCTACCTCCACATCCAGCACAATGAAATCAACATGAATGATAAGTTGATCCACTTTTACCAAAACATCTTCTATAACTCCTTTAGGATATGTGATAGAATGATCTGCTAATTGCAGAGTTACAGTAGTTAGAGTTATTTCTCCTAAACCAGTCTTATTAATATTGATAGAGGCATAAGGTTAATGCTTGCACCTAAATCACATAAAGCTTTTCCTTAAAATCTGCCTCCAATTGCACATGGAATTGTGAAACTACCAAGATCTTTAAGCTTTTCAAGAAGCTTCTTCTGAATTATTGTACTGTACTCTTCACTAAGTGCAACTGTCTCATTATCTTTAAACTTCCTTTTTCTGTTGAGAATATCCTTCATAAATTTCACATAAGTTGGCATCTGTTCTAAGGCTTCAGCAAATGGAATGTTGATTGTAAGCTTCTTAAAAATCTCCAAGAACTTTAAAAATTGATTATCCAACTTTTCTTGTTGAAGTCTTTGAGGAAACGGAAGTGGTTGTTTTTCCAAATCTTTCTTAAGTGGAGAAATATGTTTTTCTAAACCTTTCGGAGCGTCCTCTTTTGGTTCTTCAATCTCTTCTTTCTCTACTTCAATTTCTTTTTGAACTCTACCTTCCAACTCTCTTCCACTTCTCAGTTGAATTGCTTTTACATGCTCTGTATTCTTATCTCTTGGATTTACTTCAGTATTACTAGGAAGCATACCTTGGGATCTATTACTTAATGAATTGGCAATTTTTCCCAATTGATTATCAATATTTCTAATTGTAGCTTCTTGACATTGTAATTGATTTCCCATTTGTAACACCACTTCTTCAATAGACAACTTCTTCTCCTTAAATTGTGAAGCATTGTTAAAACCTAGTAGATAAGTTGGTCTATAATTATTATTCCCTTGGTTGTTCCAGTTCCCCAATGGGTTTACTTGGTTGTTCCCCCATTGTTGATTACTACCACCCTGATTATTGGTATTCCAGTTAAAGTTTGGATGGTTCTTCCAACCTGGGTTATAATAATTAGAATAAGGGTTATTAAGCTTACTTATAGCATTTAAAGTTTCTGGTGAAGTATGAAAATCAACCATTCAACTTAATGAATTTTCTTCAATCATGGCAATTGGCTGAGAAAAATTCATCCTAAATTGGTCTATCTTCCTTGAAATTGCAGCAACTTGATTTGTTAACATCGCAAAAGCATCATTTTCATGAATATTGGCTACCTTTTTAGGATTTAACGTTTCAGAAGGCCATTGAAAACTATTACTAGCCATTTCTTCAATCAAAGCATAAGCATCAGTAAACTATTTAGATATCAATGATCCTCCTGTAGCAGCATCGATAATAGATCTAAGAGATCCAACTAATCCATTATAAAAGGTTTGAATTATTAACCAATCTGGTATCGAATGATGTGGAAATTTTCTGAGGAGATCTTTAAATCATTCCCATGCCTCATATATAGATTCACCTTGAAACTGACAAAAAGATGTGATAACATTTCTAAGCTTCGTAGTCTTTGATGGTGGAAAATATTTAGCAAGGAAATTTTGTGCTAAATCACCCCAAGTTCTGATAGATCCGGGTGCTAACGAATTTAACCATATCTTAGCTTTATCCCTTAGTGAGAAAGGAAAAATTCTAAGTCTAATAGCATCATCCGAAACACCATTATATTTAAAAGTAGCACACAACTTTAGAAAGTTGGCTAGATGTAAATTAGGATCTTCAGTTGGTGCTCCCCCAAACAGATTATTAGACACCATTTGGATAATAGCAGGTTTAAGCTCAAAGGAATTAGCAGCTACAGCAGGGTGTTAAATACTACCATGAAGTTCAACCACTATAGGGTTAGCATATTCTCTTAAAGGTCTAAATTCTTGATGGATTTCAACATTTTGATTTTGATGATTTGTCATTTCTTGAATATTTTTATCTTTTTCAGAATTTTTAATTTTTTTGATTTTTCTGATGGTTCTTTCTAATCTATAATCATAAGGCACAGGTCCCTCAGACCCTGAAATATGCATACAACGATAAATAAAATAAAATAAAACACACTAACAAAAACAAAGAAAAGTAAAAATTTTTAATTTTTTCTTAATTTTCTTTAAATGAAATTTTAATTAATTTCCCCGGCAAGGGAGCCAAAAACTTGATCCTAGAATATTTATGCTTACAATTTAGATAGGAAATTTATGATTTATAATATGAAATACTACGCAAGTATACGTATTATTTCAAGTAATATAGGGTTTTCTGATTAAGCCCCGAGATATCGAACCCACAGGGAAATGTCTAAAACTTTAAAGAAATAAGAAAAATAACTTTTTACTTTTGCAAATGATTTTTGTAGAGTATGTTTTAAGATAAAAAGTTTGAAAAGTTGTTTTTAATATTTTTAATAAAAATTTAAGTAGGAAATTAAAATTATCAATACTCTAAACACGATATAAAAGCTATAAGAATCATATATCTTTTTCCTACTTTAATGAATCAGTAATAATTATCAATATTTTTGTCGTGGAAGTATTTAAATGTATTGTGCCAAATAGGAGCAATTATATTCTTTACCCTTACTTGGTTCTATAAAGAAAATTGGTTAATTTGAAATTTTGAAATTTTGTAGATGGTTTAGGCAGGGAAGATACCCACTCTCATTTTGTAGATGGTTTAGGCAGGGAAGATACAAGCTCTCACTCTAGAGTTCCCTCTATTCCCTTTACCTGGGGGCTAACATCTCCTAACAAAATTTAAAATAACAAACCAACTTAGGGGGCTTTAGCTCGTCACTCTAAAGTCCTCTAATTTTACTCCCAAAATAAATATATTTCCCTATATATTTGCATTCAATCATATGGACTACAATTCTCACCCATATAGATGCATGTGATTCATTCCAATTGTTGATTGAGACAATACTGTATTGGTTGTTACATAATCTCACAACAAATTTTAACATCTTAATTGGCCACATCAAGAAGTAAATTAAGTACAAGGAATTGAATCATCACAATTTCATTCAACATTAAACACTTATACTTTCCACAACATACTTCCATAATTTAATTATTTCATCATCTAAAAAAGAAAAAGATAAAGTAAACTACTCAGATTTCATGGAGAAAATACAAACACAACTTGATTTGAAAGCATAAATCATAATGAAAACACAACAAATCTTACTTAAAAATAAAGTGTAAAAACAAAGATAAATGCTTATCTGAAAATCTTCTCCACAAGACTCTGGAAGCTCCTCTGAAATTTTTCTTTCCTCAATACAGTTCTACAGAGGTTGGTGCCCAACTCTGATGGCTCAAATACAAACTTTAGACTTCAATAAAAACTAGATACAATGATGAAAGAAAAATGGTGAGATGAAGGCTTCACACCAACCCTTTTTTCCTTTCATACTCTCTACTCTCTACTAACAACTATAGAACTACACTACACTAATTTCACACACTCTCCAGACTTCAAAAGACTCTCTAAAAAAAGGGCTCTCTAAAGGAACTCTCTAAAAAGAGAACTCTCTTGCAAATTATGAGGCTTTATTTTAATAATTTTCCAAAATGTGCCTTGATGTCTCTTCAAATCATGTCCATATTCAATGTATCCACCAGAAGATGCATCCCTTCAATCACATATGTCGCCCAAAGGAAGTTAAGGAAGTTACCACCAAAAGTTGCTTCAAACACCCCTTGAGAATGACACTTAATTTGATTAAAATTTGATTTTTAACTGTGACACTTAAGAGCCGGCACTTTGGCGCTTAGGCGTTAGAGGCCAAAATTTTGAAACCTCATAATTTTGCTCCAAATTTGATCCTATTTTTCTTCTTTCATCATAATTAATCATTTTCATCATACCTGCAAGAAAAACACATAATACCTTCCATTAAGGTGCAATATCATCAAAAATAGGTATAAAAATGTGGATAAAAACACTATATATTTTAAGTGTATCACCCACCTAAATGGATTAAGACATCTTCCCTCAACTAGTTTTTAGGATTGGAAGTAATCCCCTAAAATGGCTTAATGCCTCATGTCTTAAACAAGTTCAAATCAAATATATGGTTTAGAAGTAAGCCCTTTAATGGATTAAGGCATATTTCCCTTAACTAGTTCTTAAGATTGGAAGTAAGCACCCTAAATGGATTAAGGCTTCTTTCTTAAACTATTTTAAAACAAATCAAATATGAGGTTCATAAATAAGCCCCTAAATGGATTAAGGCATCCTTCCCTCAACTAGTTCTCAGGATTGGAAGTAAGCCCTCCAAATGGATTAAGGTTTCCTTTCTTAAAATAGTTGAAATCAAATCAAATTTGAGGTTTGGAAGTAAGCCCCTAAATGGATTAAGTTGTCCTTCCCTCAACTAGTTCTTAGGGTTGAAAATAAGCCCCTAAATGGATTAAGACAGCCTTTCTTAAACTAGTTCAAATCAAATCTGAGGTTTAGAAGTAAGCCCTAAAATTGATTAAGGCGTCCTTCCCTCAACTATTTCTTAAGATTTGAAGCCCATTAAATAGATTGATGCCTCCATTCCTAAACTAGTCCAAATCAATCAAATGTGAGGTTTGGAAGTGAACCCCCTAACTGGCATCCTTCCCTCAACTAGTTCATAGGATTGAAAGTAAGCCCCCTGAATGGATCAAGGTCTTCTTTCTTAAGCTAGCTCAAATCAAATAAAATGAAAGGTTTGATATAAGTTTCCCAATAGAGTAAGGTATACTTTCCTCAACAAATATTAAGAATGGAAGTAAGCCCCCTAAAAAAGATTAAGGCTTCCTTTATTAAATTTAGTTAACTTGTTTACCTTTTAGGAAGGACTTGAGACCACCTAAAATAAGTGTGATGCTCTCTTTTTTAATGTAACAAGTAGGTTAAATATAATCTGAAAAGGAGAGTGGAACTGTTCTAAATGGATTAAGGTTTCTGATTCCTTGGCTGAATATCCAACCACTTATGAGGACCTTTTAAATAGAAGCAAGGCTTCTTTCTTAATATATTTAGGCATTTCTTTTTTGGTTTGCCAAATTACGTTTATGACATAACTAACTTTGGTTCAACAAAAATATGGCATGCTTACAACAAGTGCACTGCGCTTGAGCAATGCAGCACACTTGTTGGGGGGTTCTTCATTGCATCAATTTTGATTTCACACATGTTGGATGCTCTTTTTGAATTTTGTGGGTGCATATAAAGTTTATATATAGCTTCCTATAACTCGAGGAATCCATAAAACGCTCCTACACATGTTTCTGGGAAAATCAAAGGTTGGGGCGATGCACCGATGCGGCAGTTTAGAGTGCCATTGGACATTGAGATCTTAAATAAAAGGCTCATAAAGATGCTCATTTTTGAAGCTATATAACCATATTTTAGAAATACACACTCCCATACATTACAGATAAAAAAAACCCTTTCATGGAAATTTTCTACAAAAATCAGGGTTTACGGGGCAAGATCGGCTTCTAAGCACCAGCCTAAGATGCCTGCCAGTATTAGGCACATAGGCCCACAAAATAGCCTCAGGGGAAAAAAGCAAAAAGCCTAGAAATTCAGTGCCAGACCTCGATGCCCCGATGCTAGTCTTTGTGGCCTATGCGCTCAAAACAGGTCCCCACGACCATAAAAAAATCGAGAAGACAGAAAGGCTAGGTGCATAACCTAGGCACCAGAATAGAGCCTAGGTGCCAACATATTTCCAAATTCTATTTTTTGTGGGCTCTTGTGGCCAAATATTGGGGGGAAAATGAGCCTTCAACCACATAAAATGGGGATCACCAAAATAATATAACAGAGAAGATTAGATTTTGGAGATTTATGGGGACCTGAAGTTTAGGAAAAGAGGGTTTCCTTTTCCTCCCCTTCTTCTTATTTCTCTAATTTTCCTCCTCATCATGGATTTTTTCTTCTTTCTCCACTGATTTCCTAAAGAGGAGGATTTAAATTTTTGCCACAGAGAAAACTTGAAGAGAGCTTTGGATTTTAGATAGTAAGAAGCTCTTGGCAAGCCTTCTTCATCTACTTCTTATTTTCTCATTTTTGAAAAAGAAGCTTCCAAGGCTTTTAAGCAAATTTAAAAGAGGAGAAAAGCTTGGAGCTTTGATGTTTCCTTTAAGAAAGGAGAGCTTCATCCCTCTTTGGTTAAGTGTTCTTCATCCTAGCAATGGAGGAGGTCAGAGCAAGCAATGAGAGCGCTTCTCCGAGAGTCATGAGGGTAAGATCTCTTGAAAAACTCTTAGATACCCTCTCCCCCTAGCCTACTGGTCCCGATATTCTTTATATGTAAGGATTTATGAAGTTGACATTAGTACTTGAAGATTTTAATCCTCGACAACGGCTTGATCCCTACCAAAGTAAGATTTCAATTATATCTTTAAATAGTAGGGATTCTACGCAGGTATTCGTATCATTATTAAGTGATATAGGGTTTTCTAATTAAGCCCTGAATATTGATCCCATAGAGATCAAGGTAAATCACAGCAGCTTTCAAGAGAAATTGTAGTCTACAAAAATACGCCCTAGCTTGGAAGGTTGATAAACATTTGGTTTTAATTATATCATAAAATTATCACTATAATACTAATTCTACTTATAAACTAAAATACTTAGTGAAAATCAGAAAGTGGGGTTTGATATATTAAAAGTACCCTTACTTATACAATGAAATTAGTAACATGTGTAAAAGTAAAACAAGTAGCGAGAGAGATTGTAAAGAAATTGGAGCAATTATATTCATTACCCTTACTAGAGATGCTATAAAGAACAATGATTAATTTAAAGTTTGAATAGTTCTGAAGATGGGCTAGGCAGGGAAGATACTAGCTCTCACTCTAGAGTTCCCTCTTATCCCTCCACCTAGAGGCTAGCATCTCGCATCAAAACCTAAAACAATAGAACAAATTAGGGGGCTTTAGCCTTTCACTCTAATTTTCTCTAATTCTACACCCATCAAAGATTATTTTCCTATTTATTTGCACTTAAATGGAATACATTCTCATCCATACAATCTCATGTGATTCTACTACGGTTGATTGAGACAACACCATCACAGATCTTACATGTTCTCACAACAAATTTTAACATGCAAGTTGATTAAGTTTAAATGTAAATGAAAAACAAAGTAAAATCATCACAATATATTCTCACTCTACTCAACTCTATATCCTACACATACATACTAATTCATTATAATAGGGACGAGTAAAGAAAAATACTCACTACACATGGAGAAACAACAAGAACTTTCATTGAACAAATCTTTGAAACCATCCCAAAAAGTACTACATTTAAATCAAAATACAACAAAAAATACTTATATTTGATGAAAATAAAACTCTTCTGATATAGTAAAAGCAATCTCCTTAATATCCTCTCCAAGGATAATGTGAAAAGAAAAGAAGAAATCTCTCTCACTCTCTCTCTTTCTCTCTCACCTTGTCGCCACACTCGGGGCCTCGCCCAAGCCTTCTTCTTCTTCTCCAAGCATTCTTCTCCTCTTCTAATTAGTTCAAGAGTTCAAGAGCATTTTATAAAAATTTCCAAGCCTTATTATAATTTCTCAAGAGGTACTTAAGTGTCTCTTCAAAAGTATCCATATTCAATGAATCCTCCAAAGGGTGCATCAAGGGCCTCTTCAAAAGTCTTCAAAAACTTCCTTATAACTACCCCAAATCCTTATCTAAAGTCCATTTTATCATTTACAACAAATTGCCTGAGATACACACAAAGCAACGCTTCAAAAATTGTCCAAATCCGATGTATATTCTAGAAGATATGTTGAAAACCATCACCGGTGCTTAAGCGCCGATTTTAAGTGCTTAAGCGCCAATTTTAAGCGCTTAAGCACCTTCCTCTCTGTCTGGTGGCACCTAAGAGCCATTTTTGGGTGCTTAAGCGCTAGGCACAAGCACTTAAGTACCTGATTTCAACCCCTAATGCTCTAGTGTGCCCCGGTTCGACCCAGTTTGCTCTAGTTTGCTCCATTTTAATCCATTTTTGTTCCTATTGCTCTAATCACTCCAAAATTTTCAATTTGATTTATCTACATCAAAAAACATAAGAAAACATACCTTTAAAGTACAATATCATTATAAAATATAGCATGAAAATAGTACATTTTTAGGTGCATAACCTACCATGTAAGGATTTATGTTAGAGAAATAAGATCTAGGTTCTATGTTAGAGGTAGATTTAAGATTGGTTGCTTTTTTCTTTGTAAATCCATATGATCCCTCTAGTGATCATTCCAAACCTCTAGATCATTGATCTTAATTGTTAAAATTCAGATTTTAGATGATTTTAGCATCACCAATTTTCTATAAAGAAACTGGAGCACTTGAAACTTGAAAGATGAAAAAGGTAGCATTGTCTACTTCATTTTCCAAGTCGTTAGGGAATTTTCTTCAAAAAATTGAAGAAATACGCTCATTGAACTCACCAATTTCAAAGTTATCTTCGCTACACATCCATAAATTGAAGCCCAAGATCCTATTTGAGAATGCTATGATAAGTTTAATTTGTTATCAAACATGTTGGTTTGCATTTATTTGCATATCATTCATGATGATATAACATTTTGCACGTCACCTAAATCGTGTGATTGTTTTAATTCTATCGGCCGCTGTGACACGTTGGACTGATCGATTTGATTTGATAGACTGCTTGGACGTGATCAACTAATTACTTCGGTTCAATCAATAGCCCCGACCCAATGAACTAATCACTTTGGACCCTTTGGCCACCCTGACCTGACCCCACATTGGCCATAATACCCGGTCAATCTCTCCAAATAGATCCAACTGGTTAATCGACCAATCTCATTTTCATGTTGTGTTTGTCACACTATCTTCAACTTAGTTGCATTTTCATGTTAATTTCTTGAATTCATGCTTGTTAAATACTATTGCATGAAAAAAAAATCAAACTTTATCATTGGCAATTTCTTGCACATGATGTCTTCTTGAGCATCATCCATTGTGGTATCTAATCCACTGAAAATTTAATAGCTTTTTACTATCCATTTTATACCTATTTTTGATGATATTGCACTTTAAAAAATATATTTTTCATGATTTCATGCAGGTACAATGATTTTTGGCCTTTGGAGCAAAAGGAAGCGAAAATGAGCAAATTTGGAGCAAAAGTGCATTTTATTGAACTAGCACTGAACGGCGCTGTCACCAACGCCGGACCACGCCAATTTACCAACTTTGAACCAGAAGTCAGAAAATAGCATCGGAAGGATCCCTATCCTGCGCCGAACTGCGCCCTATCCCGATTTCAAACTAGATTCAATGTATTTGGCCGGATTTTGTAGGGATGCTTGAAGAAACTCTTGGGAAATCAGTTATGGCTAGATTTAAACTATTTTAGGGGAAGAATTAGTGAGAAGAAAGGGGGTTGGAAAGTGTAGAGAGTGTGAGGGAGTGAAGAGTGAGTGTGTCTTTTCAATTTGCTTAGGAAATCTAGGTTTTGTGTGTTCTCTTCTAAGGAGTGTAAGAGGAGAGGGAAAGTGAAAGATTTCTTCTTCCTTACTTATCTAATGAGGGAATTGTGTGTTATTTTGAAGAAAGAAGAGGAGTCAAAGAAATTCCTTGAGATTTGCTTGGGGAAGAGTTTAAGATAATTCATTTTTTGTTTACTCTGTTTGTGTGACATTGCTTTTTATATATAAATCCCATGTTTTGTCATCCTTTCCTCGTGAGTCTTGAGTAGACTTCTTTGTCTTCCTCCTTTTCATGTGATGTGTTGATGTTTTGATATGAAATGATGTGCCGATTTATTATGAAAAAATTTGTGATAACCTTTTCACTTCGAACTTCATTTACTTTTTGATCTGGCCAATTGAATTGTTAAAACTTGTTGGGAATCATATATTTCGAAAGGATAGTGAGTTCCATAACAAAGGTGAAGGTCACATTCAATGTCCATGAATGAGTGATGTAGTTCATGGGGGTTGAGTGTAAATAAATAGGGAAATAAAATTTGATGGGCATAGAATTAGAAATTTTAGAGTGATAGGCTGAAATCCCAAATTTGGTCCTAGGGTTTAGAAACCAAAGCGAGAGTTAGCCTTCAGGGGAAGGGAAGTGGGAGCTCTGGAGTGAGAGCTAGTATCCTCCCAGCCTAACCACGGATTTGGGGACTGAACTTAGGATTAGCCAATGTTCTTTATACACTTGGAAAAGGGTAAAGAATAAGAATGCTCCTATTTGGCACAATACAATTGCATCACGGATCTATGTCGCAATAATCATCATATTATTATTAGAGAGGAGGAAGATTCTTTCTTACATCTGAACTTTATTATAAATTTAGCCTTGTGTTAGTTTAACTTGCTAGAAGTTAGAATGTACTTTGATAGAATTAGTAACTACAACTGTTTGTTTTATTTTAATATTAGTAATTACTTGCAATTATGTTGTGATTCGAGAAGTGATTTTTGTGCTATGTTATAAAATTAATTGCCTCCCTGTGGGATCGATATCTAGGAATCCACTAGAGCCCTGTATTACTTGAGTGATACATATAATTGCGTTTAATTGTGTGACTCAATCGAAAACTAAATCAATATATATAAATCTGAGTTCATAAATCTTGGCAATTTAAATAAGTCATACCAGTATTGACACACAAATATGTTAACATAAGTGTGTGGCTCGATACTTGCATGTCCTTGGTGATTGGTGGCTAGCAAGCTAGCCCGTCTGTGTAATTCTCCTAAATGGGGAACATACCACCTCACCTTTTTTGGCATCACACATGAATGTTGTAAGTATTTCATGTTGTGTGTTCAATTTGGGTCAGGCTTTAAAGCCACTGAACCTGTTGAGTGCACAATATGTGTGTACTTGATTGTGTCACATTGCTATTGTCATAATTTTATCAATTGCATTTTACATGATATTTAAATCACCTTTCGACATCTGTCGTGTTCGCTCATAGCTCGATCGAGTGATCACAATCTATTGAAACTTGTTGCATGTTTGAATGTGCATTACCTTCATGTCTTGAAAGCAAATTGGACTTGCTTGGTAAGTGACTCACTGTTGGTCTCGATGCTTTAATGAGAATTACTTGTCGAGTAAATCTCGCAATGGGATCAAAATACGTATGACTGTGCTAAGGTTCTAAGGGCTCTAATGTATATCACCTTACATGTTATGGACTCTCATTTGATAGCATGTCATATTTTAAAATTATGCAATTAGCAAAACTAGGTCATATGTGAGGCCAACCCTCATAAGAATCCTTTTGGGTGATATAAATTAGATCCCTTGGATCTTTAGGATGAGGTTGGAGTCAGCAACTTTTTCAAAGTTATATGGTAGCCTTCACCCATGCACTTTACACTCTAGCCAGGCATTTTTGTGCTGCCTTTCAGTGTATACCGGGTGTGAGAATGTGCCCTAGTATATGTAGCGGCAATTTTCTGTGTAGGGAGCCACGCCTAAAAATAAATAAAAGAGGAGGAGCAAATAAAGGTTTAAAAGTTAACATTATCTACGAATGTTGTTAAGCTCACCTCTCGCCATACATGACTCATTATGTCTTGCATGAATATAACTCGTACAAACTCTTTTGTAAGTCAAGTATTTTTTGGAATTCATGTATTTGTTTAGTGTACTTATAGAATCATTATAGAAAATAAGGTACGGGCACAGGTTCTGAGGCACTTGATACATCGAACCACATGACGAGGACCAGGAACAACTGTGCATGTCCCGTAATTTAACTTTGAATTTTTTGTTCTTGCATAGAATTAGGAACGAGCATGTATATGCTGATTTGGGCCATTTTTCCTTCTTTCAATGATATGTTGCAAACCTAATGGCACCCGACATGTTATGTATTTATTCATTTCTGGCTTGTTTTTATTGTGCGGCTTCACTTTCCCTTTATTCATTTGCTTTTTATTTAGGCTCAACTTGAATGAAATCTAGGCTCATTAAAGTCCCATAAATATCTTTTCAAAAAATTCTAACAATAAAAAAATCAAGATTAATCAAAATTTAGGATTAAAATATCCAATTTTAAAATGAGCAAATTTCCTTACGTACTTACTTTTTATGCATGTCCTTTGGGACAATTTTAATATTGTTGCATCAATCTCTCAAATTATACCTAATAGAGCCTCCATACTTAAGTTAATATCAAATAATTATATCATTTTGGATGTTTTGTGGAGGAGTCCCCGTACACCTTGAATCGAGAAATCCAAGCATAAGCTACTTAAGAGGTTGTCTAACAATGACTAAGGTGTTTAAAAGCATTTTTGACCTAGATTGGAGAGTAAGTCCTTTGTGAGAGTACATTTTCCTTGTAGTTAGACCTCACTTTATTCTTCAATTTAAGAGGCACCTTTGCCATTTAATTGATAAGTCCCGTCTTTACCTAGTCCACCTCTTAGAGGATCATAGAAAATTAGATGATTATTTCCCCTGACTTTAGATCTTTTACGTTTCCTTAGATGACACAACTCATGGGTTGTTGACATGGGAGTTATGGTTGGGTTATGTCGATTACCTTCATGACCAGGTGGACTTAGAGTTTCCAAAACTTAGGATGAGGGATCCATGCTGTCCTTACTCTATTACTTCTACCTGTTTAGGGATTCATCCCCTTTATGTTGGCACCTTCTTTGAGCCCTGTAATTCGTTTGAAAAAACCATTGATGTCTTCTCGTGCGCCTTGCATATCTAGGTTTCGCCACCCGTAGTAGATACGACGAATCACTCTTTGTCTTATGGACCAGTATAGGCACCAAAAGCATCAGAATTCTCCCACTTGAAATTATAAAAATCTCTTGGTTTCTCAATTAGTTGGATATGATAAATAATATAAATAATACCTTTCTTATTGAAATTAATCTTGGGCATTTCTCAAGATGTAATTAACCAAAGGGATATGTTTCTTTGAGAGTACCCTTGAACCTAGAACATGACAAAAAATTGACTCTCTGGTTATATAGCTGGCTTATGTAGAGATTCTCTTCATGGATTATGTGATAAGATGTTTCAATTTGATATCTTCGAACGTACATTCTTGACCTATCACACAAAAAATTACTTTACTTAAGCCTTCTTTATTTCTTTTTAAAATTTATTTGTCTAACTTTTATTATATATTCCATCTTTCTGGTTTCTCTCTGTAATTTCTAAAATATGAGAGAGAAATTTATTTAGAAAAGGGAAGCATATGATGATATGAGAGCTGCCGACTCTAAGGCTTTCTAAAAAGGACCTAAAATACAATGTTTGTTTGAAAATGGCATTGCATGTTGGTGGTGATTCAATTGCCATGAAGTCTTCAGTACTATTGAACTGGTTATCATGCTCTCCCTAAGAGATAAATAGGGCAATAGCTCTCATGGATCTTGCCGGAGAAGCCAAATAGTGAGCCGACCAATGCAAACAACTGATCTACTTTTAAGCCAACCTTATTGAACACTGCCTTATAAATAATATAAACAAAACTCCCAGTGTGTAATAGAATACTACTTACTTGGTAGTTATTAATAAGCGCAGTAATGTCACATCGTCGTTTTGTGGATTTCCTTTCGGTAGAAAATCTACATCAGTGAACATTATGAGCGAATGACTGTGCTTTAGGGTGGAGCCAACGAAGAGCAGTTCCCCCAATTGGAACCTTCTCTGACTTGCTTGATAAGATAATTAACTCCCTCCAAAAACAGTTGAAATGATCTTAATGATGTGTATGAAATCTGCTCGAACAGGTTCGTCTGACAACAATGACCCGACCGCAATTAGGTAAGTAAAATAGCTTATAATATTATGGCTAAATTTGGCCCCAAATCAGATTAAGCGGCTAATGTACGATAATTAAAGATTAAAGTTTTTATAAATAAATATAAATCGTACAATAGGGGTACTACGCAAGTATAAATATTGTTTCAAGTAATATAAAGCTTTATAATTAAGCCCCAGATATCGATCCCACGGGGAAGATTAAGTACAAATAATTAAGAAAAAAAATGAAAATCTATTTATAAACTAATCAATTAAAAAGTATGAATATGCGAGTTATTAAAGTAGCAGTAGAAAATAAAACAGTACTATAAACTCTTTAACACAATAAACAAATATTCTTTCCCCATGCAAAATATTTAATGATTAGTAAATATCTAAATTAGCTTGAGAACTTAGAATGTGGTATTGTGACGAATAGGAGCATATATATTCTTTACCCTTTGGTGCAGCATATAAATAACATTGGCTAGTTTTAGAAGATTGGATCAGGATGTATTGTTAGTAGTAAGGGACAAATTTCTAGGCTCTCACTTCTAGTTACCCCCCAAGGGTGCCTATGGTCGGGCCTACTAGTGACCCGTCACCTCCTGATAAACCAAATTGATAGAATTTAGTCTTTCACTCTAAAAACATATTCAATTATACGCAATTCAAAGATTATCTCCCTATTTATCCACACCTCCCCCTTTAAGGATTTATCATCTACCTTTCCAAGATAAATGTGATACTTACAAGTTAAGAACTTTTAGCCCACGGTCAGGTCTTAAGAGCTCTCCATGGGTTTTAACATTACAAGTGATCAAGTTGCAGTGTAAATGAAAATCAGGTAAAATAACTGTCGGCATATTTTTAGGTTGAGTGTTGTGTTTTGAAAAGGGGGTCGCCTACAGAAGTTGTCGGCGAATTTTAGATTTTAAATTTAATTTAAATATATATATATAGTTTAAAAGATAACATTTGATTTTGAAAATAATTTTAAGTTTGAAAATTTTAAGATATGAAATCAAACCGATCTCACATCCCAAATAGTTTATATAAACGAGCGCCGCATCACAAGCCGTGTATCTATCCCAACGAATAGACACACTCTCGATGATGGAGCTCGATTAAATAAACTAGAAGATTTGTGACATCCGTTTGGTCCGCGAACCAATTTTATAAGCCGACAAGTTCCCCGCTTAATATAAATGAATTAAGCAGGGTTTATATTACCCGGGTTCTTAAAGTTCCCTATAAGGGCAGTGCCCTTATAGTTAATTACATCTTAAATGACGGGAATCATTTAAGAAAACTCTCGATAATGATCAGTGGTTTTACTCTCAAGAATTTCAAAGTTTAAGGTTTCAAAGGATTGATTTTTTGGAATTTCAAAAGAGATTAGCTCAAATTTGGAACAGCTTATTTCAAGAATCCAAAGGAAGAGAAGTAGGAGAAGCTGAAGATCCAAGAAGAATCTTGGCAACTTCCTAAACTATCCTATTGTTTGACTTCAATTTGGGAGTTTATTTAATGTTGCAATCCTGTCAATTTTAATTAATTCGGACTTATATTTGTATGATATAATCACACAAATAGCCTCGAAGATGTGAGGGTTTATGTCGTACTAAACGACTACCTCAAAATCCTAAGACCGGTTAGGGCTTAATTTACATAACATGATTATGCAAATGCCTAACAAAAGGGTTGAGGATTTATGTTTCACTAGGAAAACTACCTCGAAATCCTATAGTTTGGTTGTTTAATTCGAGGAATGTTTAGCTGATGTAGAGTTGTTTTGCTGACGAAGATGGTCGTGCTGCCCATCGTGCTCCAAGCTCCTTGTTGTTGCAGAGGTTTAGTTTTAGAAGGTGACAATCAAGAGGTGAGAGAAGTGTTTTGGTTTAGAGAAAATCTTAAAATCCAAGTGTTTTTAATATTTTAATTAAAACAAACCTTAAAGTTGTTTAAACAGAACTGATTAAGATGTCACGGTTCCGTCATCCCGGCACCATTATTTTCATTGAATTCACTTAGTCCAGATGAATTTACTAAACTCAACTAAATGAGTTCCACACTTTCATTTAGACCGTAGGAAATCCCGTTAGCAACACGTAGGTTACATCATCCGAGGTATTCACGATCATTCAACGAGACGTTTTAATTTAATTGCAATCGTAGTTTTGTTGTTCTGTTTGTGATTAAATTTTGAGTTGTTTTATATTTTGGAATGTTGTGGCGGTGAATTTTATCTTGCAATGACTTTTAATTTAGTTTTGGTTTCAGTTAGGACTATCCTAAAGGTTTTGGTTTTCATGCAACAGCTTTATTTATCATGCAAAGAAAAGTAAAGTACAAGTAGCATGTAAGTGAATTGCAATAAAGTAAATTGCAATTAAATAAAAGCGTACCTGGAGGGTCTTCCCGTCATCCCAAGCTGCACTTAAAACACATGTTAAGGCATTTAAATATTTCAACAGCTACCTAGGTAAAGCTAAGGGAAGGATTTTGGTTGTCTACCAAATTCATAAGTCTATAACTAGTCATCTCCTATGACGTCTAGGTTCTTGGTTTGATTTTAAGGATGATTTTCTTCATCAAAGAACAATTAGATTCAATTGTTCTTCTAAAATATCCTGTCATATTGAGGAAGTGCTTAGGACGAGTCCTAAACATTTTTTCAATACTTCTGGGATTATTTTGAGTCCAGGTAAATTTAATTGCACAGGTGAATTAATCATCCAGGAGTTTAGTTAAACTTTGTCTCTTGCTCAGTGAACTTAGGTATTTGATTACTCGATGAATGAAGTGACATCTCACTTAATACTCTATTTAAGAGTTATAATAATTAAAGCCTTTAAGGGCAAGTTGCTTTACTGAGAATTTTAATCAAATTTGAGTTTGTGATTTAAAGTGTTTTAGTTTGATTATGAGATTTTAATTAATAATTTTAAGTTTGGAATAGTGTTCAAATTATTTTAGATTTAATTCTTAATGATTTCATTTAGGTTTGTTGTTAAATGATTTTAATTTAATTTAATTCAATTTGATTTTAATTTAATTTAAGTTTATTTAATTTTAATTTAATTTTATTTAATTTTAATTTAATTTTATTTAAATTTAATTTAAATTTAATTTAATTTAATTTTAGTTTTAATTTTGATTTTAATTTTAATTTTAATTTAACTTTAATTTTTAATTTAATTTTAATTTAATTTTAGTTTTAATTATAGTTTTAATTGTAGTTTTAATTGTTAATTTGGATTATTATTTTAATTTTTAATTAAGAATTAAATATTTTTAAAGTGACTTATTTAGGGATTTTTTAAATTAAAGAATAAATATCCTCTTAATAATATCCTTATTTTAATAATCCAAATTTTAAATATATTCTTTCCAAAATTTAAATCATTTAATTAATTAAAGTTTCATTTTGATATTTTCAAAGTGTTTAATGGGTTTCTACCCCTTAATTTCCCTAAGTTTCAATCATCCAAGAGAAAATTAAAATCAAATATTTTACCCCCCCCCATTTTGATTAAACCTAAAGTTTTAATTAAGGGTTAAAATTTTTAATTACCTTTATGCCCTTTTAAGATTATTTATTCCATAACTCACTAAATTGAGCTCAAATGAATTTGAAATTTTTATGTCACCTCACTCACATGTCAATTAAGACATTAGAGGAGAAAATGTGATTTTTCTGAATTTAATTTATTTATATAATTATTTTTAGTAGAAAATAATTGTTTTAAAAGAAAATTCAACAACATGACTAAGGAAAGGTTTCTATCCTTAAGAAAATTGTGGGATGTTCCTAATGACCAGAGGACCACTTGGACTAATTTTTGGTGATTTTTTGAATTATATTTTATTTATTATAATTATTTTGAGTTTTAGAGTATTAATTAATTATAAAATAAAATAAAAGTTGAAAAATGGATTTTATATTTTTTTTAAATCTCTCTAACCTCAAGGAGTTCAGAGGAACAAATTTTGTAATTTTTTGATTTTTCTTTGATTTATTAAAATTATTTTAGTGAAGAAGGTTGAAAATTCATTTTTTAATATTAAAAATTACATTAAAGCTTTAAAATTCAATATCTCATCCTAGGGACTTAGGAAAAATATTTGGTTTGTTCCTGAGTGATTAGGAGTCAAAATGTGACATTTTTATGATTTTTAATATTTTTATGATTTTTATTATTTTTTAATTATTAAAATATTAAAATATGGTGAAAAATCAACTTTTTTAGAAAATTCTAATTTTAATTTTCTTGAACTCCCTTGATATCAGAGAAGCTAAAAAACCATTTTTGTGAATTTTTTAAAAGCATTTTTGGAGTTATAAATTTTTAAAGTTCCATATTGCTTATGAGGCTTAATCAACCCATTTGGTGGGGTTATCAAGTCCAATTGATTTCAAAATTTTATGTAAGGTTCCTCTAACCTTAAAGAGTGATGAAGAACTGTTTTCAAGTCAATTTGGTGTGTGGTTAACCCTAATTAAATCAAATTCAATTTTAGGGGTTTAGGCCAATTTAGGTTATTATGTATGAATTAACTCAAAATATATTTTTCATAGGGTCCTCTGGTCCTTAGAAATATCACCAAATTTTCCTAGAATTTATTTTACAACATGCTAATATTTGAAATTAAAATACCTAAAACAGTGACATGAACTTGAAAATTCAATAACGTTTCACAGGGATGGCGTCTGACCTTGAAAAATTCAAGGAATGTCCCCAATATCAGAGGCTTCAAAAGCCCTATGGTCTCATGCCATGGTGAATTGTCTATGCAAATGAAGAATCAAAATACTGAAAACAGTAAATAAATTATTAAAAATAAAATACTCATCCAATTAACTTGATTTCTTTTCCACATTATTCTCCTCTGTTCATTGAGCAAGTGGATATTTTTATTTTATTTTTGTGATTTTTCTATGCAAAGATATGAATTTTTAAAGTTCAGGGCATTTAAATAATTCAAAAATACCCTAATTTCCTACTTATCCACGCGGCGCCGCGTCAACCTCAACAGCTCCGAAGTCCCTACGTCTCGCGCTCCCATTCGACGCCGCCACTTGAGTCAGTAGCCACGCGTCCCGCGGTTCATGTACCATCGCGCCGTCTGACTTGATCTCGACTGTCCGCTCGATACATGCGTGATCCAACGGCTCCTGGTCATCGTCTACCACTGGTGTGCACCCGTGACCATCCACACTAAAACCCTAAGATCTCACTCGATTCTCAATGGATTTTTGTGTTCTTATGCTCTTTGGATTCGTCTTGAAGAGATGAACACATCCATACGGTTTATAGGCTATGAAATTAACCCAAACAAAATGGAGAATTTCTAGAAGCTCAGGGGGAAGAATGAGTTCATACCTTTGCTCAGAGAAGTGAAGCTTCGATCTGAGAGTTGTGTCACCTTCGATTGAGTCCAAGCAAGCTCCAGATGAAGTCTCTGGCTCTGGGGAATTGTCTAGGTATGAAAGTGACCAAGGCCAATCACAAAGCTCGGAGGCTAGAAGCAATGGCACGTCCCGGTGAGGGGACTTTGTCTGGGAACTTCTCCTCCTGGTCCGGTGAAGGTGTATGACCAATCAATTTGGAGATTGGCTCACTCAGGTGAAGTGTCCTATTTTTTGGGTAGATTTTCAACTCAGAAATTGAGCTCTGTCAATGGGGATTAAAGCAAAGGAACACTGGGGATCAACTGCTCTGCAGGTTAGGAGAAGGTCCTGGAGCAATTTTGCGCAGTTTCCTTAAGGTCCGGTTCATCCCCTCATTTGGCCGAGAGGTGAGTGGGTTTAAATAGAGGTGGTCGGAGGGCCTCCTGTGGGGGTTTAATGGCTTGGATCCACTCGCTCGTGGCAAGGGAAGAACGACACGCAATGGCCATTGGGCATGGGACGAGCTCAGCCTAATTCAAATTGAATTTCTGATTCAAATTAAGCCTCTCGGTCCGGTGGTTTCGGCGGGCGTGGTGGTCGGCCGACCAGTGGTCGAGTCACCATCCCGATCACGAGGGTCGTGGCTTGAATTTGGTGAAGTCAATTGGAGTTGGCCAAGTGTAAAGGTGTTGAATTAAAATGGAATGGGGAGAGGCTCATTTTGGGTTCAATTTGGTCAACCCATGGTTTTAGGCTTGGTGCACCACCCAAGGCCTGGTTTGGGCTGAGGGAAAGTCATTTGGTTCAGCTGAATTGGAGTGGTGAAGTCTCCATCCATGGTGAGGTGGCTAAGCATGGTTTAGAGTGTGACATGAATATGGTTAAAAGGGCTTAATGAAGGATTAGGAAAGAGTCCCCTCTTCTTGCCATTAATGGCTTGGTGAGGTGGAAAGTGGCTTCCATGGCTTCCATGTGGCTTGTACATGGCTCAATGGCTCACATTTGGCTTGGAAAAAGTTTGGTCAATTTCATAAAAATAGATTTTAAGGATTTTGGATATTTTGGTGGAAATTTTTCATGAAGCTTGATTTGGAATGGTTTAATGACGATTTTGAAACTTAGGGGTGATTTTGATTAAATGGATGATGTAGAGAAATGTCATGTGGGCTTTGGATTGAAAACTTGGGCTTTTGAAATGGTCTTGGGTGGGCTTTTAAAGTGATTTAAGGAAGTGGGCTTTTGGATTTTAAAATTGGCTTTTGAATGAAAATTTTGTGAAGGACCATGTCAAATAAATGTTGCAATTGGTTTAGGCATGTGTCATGAGTGGTTTGGAACAAGTTTAAAGAGATTTTGAATTGAATTGGGTTTAATGTGGGGTCTTTTGGTAAAGGGGCTAAGGTGGGCCAAATTGGGCTAACTTGGGTTAAGATTGGGCTAAAGTTGGATTTGATGTAAAATTAATGTTGAGAAATGTTCATGGGAGTGTCACAAAGAGTTTCCAACTTTGGTTGGGCTCTAATTTTGGGATTTGGGCCCATTTGGGTTAGGTTTGGGCTTAGGTCAATTTAAGGGATTTTGATTTTGGGTTAGGTTTGGATGGAGTTTAGGTTCAAATTTTGGGCAAATCAAGTTATTATTTTCTTTATGGGGATGTTAGGAAGGCTTTAGAAAAGATTTGGGGCCAATTGGGGTTGAATTGGGTTAGTTTGAGCTAGGTTTAGGTCATGGGCCAAAATTGGGCCTTAGGCTTCAAATTGAAATTGGGCTCAAATTTCAATCAAATTGGACTTGGATTTGGTCAAAATTGATATTGGGGATGTTGAATTGAAGTTTAGAATTGAATTAGACCAGAATTGAGATCAATTGGGGTGGTTTGGTTTGACATTGGGTTCACTTGGGTCCAAAATGGGTCAAATTGGGGGTTTTGGTAAAAGTGGAGTAAATTGCCAAAATTGTCCAATGGTGCAGTTGAACAAAATGAAATTAGGAATATTTGGGATTTTCTGGAATTTTTTGGGAATTTTCTAAATTTTTGGATTTTTGAGCTAAGAAGGGCATTTTGGGTATTTGGAGGGTATTAGGGGGTACTTTAGGAATTTTTTCTATTTTTGGCTATGGATGATCAATTTGAGTGGGGGAAAGGTTTAAGACTGATTTTGAGGAATTTTGGGTAATTTAGGTAATTTTGCAAATTTTGGGTAGCTCCAAGGGCATTTGGTTGGTTTGGCGGGTCTGGGATCCCCGGGGTCAAAAAATTGACATTTTGAAAAAAGAAAGATTGATCAAATGTGAGTGAAATGGGATCACTTTGGTTGAGCAATGAAACCATATTAAGCCCATATGAGCCATGAGAGGACCCATTTGGGGCATTCACTATGTTGTTTCCTAACCCTCTTAGCCAGGGGCTTAGGGGTTAAGGACCTTCCATATGAATTACCTACATGAGTCAGGAAGTCAAGTTGGGTGAGAGTGTGATTTTAGGACTTGGAATGTGTGTGATAGTGTAGTGTATGTGCAAGTCAACCCTCACCAGACCAGGCCATCCATTGTATTCCTAAGGCCAAGAAGTCCTATAGGGAACTCATCCTTTAAACCTCCACATTTGATTTCAACCCTCTAGATGATTAGGGGTCTACAATCAAGTTTGTGGGGTTTGCAGAGAGTCAAGAGGTGTTTGAACTTCTAAATGGTGGGTTCCACTTCTATTCCTCTAAGATTAGTCAAAGGAAAAGCCTAAGGCTAGATCCTAAGTACTAAAGAGAGAAGCAAAAGACCTCATAAAAAATGAGGTCAACAATAACATCACAAATTATTGATGAAGAAAATAAGTTCTCAAAACTAAATTAAATCATTATCTAAATCATTTCATATTCGTAGGAAGAAAGACAAGAAGAATACTCATAAAGCATAGGATTCACACCACTAACCATATTTATATAATTCAAATTCAAAGTACAAAACTTAAGAACCAAATTATAAATACTTATCTGGAATGATATCCAAGCAATCCTTTGAAGTTTCTCTGACTTTGGCTGACTTTTACATGACTCCAACTCCAGCAATCATACTATAAACACTCTGAACTCTCACTAAAGAAAAGTAAATAACTCTAAACACTCTTCAACTAAATGAAATGGCACGCCTCTTTCACTCTTATAACACTTACACACTCCAAATGACTACACATTGCTGTAGAATTGTCCTCTATTTATAGAGCTTCGAAAATGACCAGGGGTTGCTTCAAGCACCTCTTTAAAATTCATCCAAATTCATTGAATATTCTAGAAGGTAACTGTGGCGCCTAGGCGCCAGTCTTCTGCGCGAATGGACACGTCCCTTCAGGTTTTGAGTCGCACCTCTTCGTTGAATAATTGATTCCCTGTGTCTAAATTCATTGTATCTTGTTTATAACATATGAGAAATTGTCCAGAGACTTCTAGATTATTTCTGAGTCATCAATAACCGTCACAAAACCGTCCAAGAATTCTCTAGATTTCCTTGCTGAGTCTGGCGCCTGGGCCCCAAAGTCAGCCCATTTTTTCTTCTTTTCTTCAATTGACTCGTTTTTGCTCCTTTTACTCCTTTTTTGATTCTTTTTCTTCATAAATTTATTTTCTTGTATCTGCAACCAAAAACATAAGAAATACCTTTCATTAAAGTGTAATATCCTTAAAATATTAGTTAAAAATGATATAAAAAATTAGATAATTTTAAGGGTGATCAATTCTCCCAAACTTAAATGTTGCTTGTCCTCAAGTAATTATTAACTCTTTAATACTAAAAATAATAATCTATGGAGAAAAATCTTCTTTAAGACTTCTATAACTGTTTATTTTATAAATAGAATAATGAAACTTAAAAAGTTTTTTAAATAACTTAAGCTAAAACTAAAATATGTAAAATATTTAATATGCAAGTGTTAAGAACTCTCTTCTCTTATCTATTTCAAAAAATAATTGCAATTTGTCATATTAAGAACATGTACATAATTTACATGAAACAGATTTTCATGATAACTCTACTAGTAAGGATGCTTATACATAAGACTTTAAGTAAAAAATTGCATTAGGTCTCTTCCTATAAGATAATTCAAATGAATCCAATTTTAGATTTAGGCTCTCCTCAAGCTTCTCCTCACTTTTCGTTTTCTTTTCATATTTGGATTGCTTTCCAATCCTACATATTTTTCTTTTCTTTTTCAGGGATTGTTTTCAATCCTTTTTCTTTTCCTCTTTTTTCAAGTGATGATTACTATATCTGGATAGCCTGTTAATGATTTTGAACTTCAATATCCTTAACGTATATTTAAAGACTTAACACATTTTTCACTTAATGAATATGTGTTTAGCAAAAATATTTTTCATATAGTTTTAATTCCATCTTCTCTAGTAAACATCTAGATTCCTTAATACTTTCAAAAATACAACATTTTTAATTTAGATATTTGAATCAAAATTCTAACACCTTTTTTTATTAAATAATTAAAATTTTTAGAATTATCCCTTGTTATTTAAAAATACTTTTATAAGTTTATTAAAATATTCATGAAAACAACAGTATATCTATCTTAAACCCCAAACTTAGTTCTTTTAATAAGGTTAAAGTATTTTTCACTATGAAATTTTTAAACTAAGCAGGAAGAAAATGTATAAAATTTAAGGTATTTAAAGCAGTAAAGTAATACAGGTATAAGCAGCAATATAAAAGAGTAGCAAAGTAAATAACAATAAGAAAACTAACATTCTTTTATATTTTAAACATTAAAAACAGCAAGAGCATAAATAGGATTAAATTCTAAGCAATATCATAATAGAAATAAACTGAGTGACCACCAAGTTCTCAATCAGTACAATAATACATGAAAAGTAAAAACACACATAACAGACACATCAGCAAAGCAAAGAAAAAATAAAGTCTAATCATCCTCAGTCGCCTCTTCATCGTCAGAAGAATCATCAGGAATAGGACTTTTTGGGTAGATCCATGGGGTGAATTTGGGACAAGTAGGAAATTTAATATTCCTATCACCCTTCATAAATTTTACCAGTGCATCATTATACTCCCCATCATTATCACTCTTCCTCTGTATATATCCAGACACGTGATCGATCTTACTATCTCATCTACTCTGCATTGCATCAAGAATATATCACTTTGATGCTCCAAATATCTCTGACAAACAGTGTTCCACACATGTGGTGGAGGCTCAGAAGTAGAAGTGGAAGGTCCAGGTGCAGAAGTAGAAGACCTAGAAGAAGTATATGTTGTAGAACCGTGAGTTTTTGACTTTCCATAAGTATCCACATGAGTTTTTCTAATTGGCTTAAGTGGCTTAAGCATCTCTTCAGAATGAGAATAAGTAATACCGACATTCTTACAAATCGATAAAATGAGAGCCGAGAAGCCTAAACCAGAAATAACACTTCCTCTAGCTGAAGTGTTGATCACATTATATATAATGGCTCCCACATCTATAGGCTTCATTTCTTGAATGCAGTAATTTAAAATAGCTCGTTCTTTCGTCACTTCACTCAGGTGATGTGATGGAAGAATACGAGCAGAAATAAAGTAATGCCAGGCCTTAGAAGTTGCATTAAGCATAGAAGAGGAAAAATTTGCCCGTTTATTGTTCCGAATTTTCTACAATCCTCTTCTGTCAGTCAGGTAAGCTAAAATCTCATCAAGCTCTCCTTTAGAAGGAACAAAATCAACATAAAAGAAATCTGTAGCATGGGGTAGATCGTAAAACATGTTGATGACTTCAGGAGTAAACTCTACTCCCATTCCCCTAATATAGACTTCAATGTCACTGTTTCTGGAAAATTTGCATAGAATTCTCAAACAACTAAAATAACAGCAACTGTAGAGAAATAACAAAATTGCTCTCACTGTTGAGCAGCAATAATATTCTCGATCGATCTTCTGGGATGATAAAAACTTTGTTCTACTATGAATTTGTGAGATGATGTAAATTCATTGTAGCGCACTTCAGCACTTGCACTAGCGAACTTGGACTGATCAAATTCGATCTGCTCCTTTCCTCGCTTCCATTTTGGTGCTATACTGTAATTTTAAAAATAATTCCAAATAATTTAAAAATCTAAAACAGGACACAAATTTAAGCTTAAAAGACTATATTAAGCTTAGATCCATGGATTTTCTACTTAAAAATAAAAAATTTCTTCCCAAAATTTTGGCACTATTCATATGTAAAGAAATCCATGGTGAAAACTCAAAATAACTATGCCAAAGTGTAGAACTAACCTCGAGAAGTCGGAATATACGTCAAAACTTTACGAAGCAAGCACAATAAGGAGCCCTAGGACTGGTTTTCGTGAGTTTTGGGGAAGAAAATGAGGCTTAGGCTTTAAAAATGGTGTTGGGCTCGGTTATATGGCCAAATTTTCGGTTCAGGTGAACCAACGCCTAGGTGCCAGATTCACCAAAAATTTCAAAAAATTCCCAAATTTTTACATTATGTAATTTAAGTGTTTCTAACCTCTTTAAACTTAAAATTATGTTATAAACTTCATCAAACATCTCCTAAAAATTAAAGAAAATATCCAAGTCCAAAATAGATTCCAAACTTAGGATTCATTCCAAACACAATTTGATACAATCCAAACTCAAATTTTACTTCATTCCATTTCAGATCTCCAAGATAAGGTTCAAAAAATATAGAAAACACATATACACAACTTCTCACATCTCACAACAACACATAACAATCACATAAATCACTTACATAATAAATCAAGCAAATCACTTAACACTTCATATTCACAATCGATTTCTCCACATAAAGTCACTCTAAATTCAAGGATTCACATCAGAACCTTCGTTAGTTCCGCAAGGTAATTCATTTCAAAAAAAGGAGTGGAAGAAAGGGACACGAGGAAATTCCAAGGCCGTCTTTTCAACAATCCATTTATTTTTAGCATACATGGTTACCTGGTGGTCTTCAAATGTAGCCAAATGATCAGATTGTACTTTTATTTTTCATTCCATATGCTCATATCGATGGTACATTTCATGCATCCTTTCTCTAATATGCACCAATTCTCCTTCAATCTTCTCAAGTTGACCAAAAGCTTCTCCAATGTCATGGCTAAGTAGCCATTGAAGTAGGTTTGAGAATCCTTGTGCATGAACTTGGCTTTCCCTCCATTATCCATTGTAAATTTCTCCATAGAAGCAATCAAACCTTTCTTTTCTCTCAAAAGTGTAGTTCTAGGGTGGAAATTTGATGGCTTGACATTTGGGGATGAAGAAGTAGCGATTTATATAGGTTTGAGTGGGTAAAAACTGCAATTGGACAGTTTTACCACGATACAGAATTGTGGTGCCTAGGTGCTAATTTTAGCGCTTAGTGATCCACTTTAAAAATACCTTTTTTTATGCCTCATTTATGATTCAATTCTTAAGGATATTATGCTTTAATGAAAGGTATTTTTATGTTTTTGGATGTAAGTGATAAAAAAAGAATTCAAGAAGGAAAAAGGAGTAAAAAGGAGCAAAAATGGAGCTTAAAGAGCAAAGATATCAAAGTTATAGGTCTGGCGCTTAGGAACCAGAATCCGGCGCCTAAGCGCCAGCTCAATACAGACGCAGATAAGATTTTCGACGACGTTGGGCAGTTATTTTTGCGGTGTTAAGCGATTATTAGACCTTCTAGAAGACTGGAAGTTAGTCCTAATACATAGGACATGTGATACAATGCATATGGACACAGGAAAATGGTTTTAATCGCGAAGAGGTGCGAAGACCTGGTCACGGACTCCGGCGCCTAGGTGCCAGATTCCGGCGCCTAGGCACGATAGTTAACTTCTAGAAGATACATTATATTTGGACGAATTTTGAAGAAGTGCCTTAAGCAACCCTTGGTCAAATTCGAAGCTCTATAAATAGGAGTCAATTCTATAAAGAAAAGTGGCACCCTAAAGTCCCTTCTAGTACCATATAGCCTCCACGCATTCTTTAGTCCCCCTTTTAGAATTATTACACTTTTAGGGAGCCACTTTCTTTAGTATTTAGTAAGTTTATTTTGAGTGTTAAGAGTGAGTTTTCAAGTATTGTTGTTGTTGAAGTCTTGTACCTTGCATTGGAGTCAGTAGAAGTCAGCAGATCACTTGAAGGAACATTCAAGATAAGTATTTGTAACTTGTTTCAAAGTTTTATAAATATGTTTTGTTGTGTGAATTTAATATGTTCTGAGTAGTTAGTTTTCTTTCTCCTTTCAACTATGAAAAGATGATAAGATAATTAAATTTTGTTGGAGAACTTAACTTAAAATATTTATAAAAATTGTGATGATATTAATACCAAATCTTAATTTACTTTTTAAACTGGCCATTTAAATAGTTAAACCTGTTGATGAATTCTGAGACCTATCCGGAGATGAGTTCTTAACTAGTAGATATCACATGAATCCTTAGGTAGTCGAAGGCTTTATGCAGGTTATTCAAGGTGGAGTGCAAATAAATAGGAAGATATTATTTATTGGGCGTAGAATTAATTAGTTTTTAGAGTGACAGACTAAATTCTAATAATTTGATCTATAGAAAGGGAACGGGTCACTGGTAGGGCTGACCATAGCCACCCTTGGACATCTAGTAGTATGAGCCTAGATTAACCCATTCTGCTAATAAAACATCCTGAACCGATCTATAGATTAGTCAATGTTCTTTATACATGGACCAAAGGGTAAAGAATAAGAATGCTTCTATTTGGCAAAATACCGTAATCTAAGTTCTCCACAAATGATAATTATTCTGAAAAATCTTGGATTAGTTGAAAAAGGAGAAAGTTGTTTTATTTATACTTGCATTAATCTTTATTTAATTACTACTTACTTTCATTTAGTAAAAATTTTAATTTAAAATCTGAATTTTGAAAAGAAATAAAAATAATAATTATTTTTAATTTGAAAAATCTAAAATATTTCTTAATTTTCTCAAAATCTTCTCTGTGGGATCGATAACCAGGACTCTGATAAAGCCCTGTATTACTTGAAACGATACGTATACTTGCGTTTGAAATTGTGACTTTTACAACAATTATTATAAATATTTAAAATATAAATTCATAAAATCTTACTTAAGTATATATAAATTCGCATCAAGTTTTTGGCACAGTTGTTGGGGAAGAAAGGGAAAGATAAGGAAGAAAGTTAAAAAGATAATTTTACATTTCTCAAATTAAAATAATTTATAGACTTTTATTTCTTTAAATAAAAATACAAAAATATTTACAAAAACAAAAATACCAAAAAGATTTTAATTTATTTCATGCGTGGTTCTGGATTTGAAGGATTATTACCTTTTGATTCCGAATTAGAAAGAACAGTTAAAAGAATTAGAAAAGGAAAAGAATTTCAAAAATATTAGGAAATGGCTAACTTACATAATAATAATCAAAATCTAATAGAAATCAATGAACAAAATGTTTGTAAACCATTAAGGGATTATGCAAACCCTACAGCTGATGACCTTCATATTAGTATTCAAATGCCAGATGCAAATTCTTTTGAGCTTAAACCTTCTATTATTCAAATGGTTCAAAATAATTAATTTGGAGGAACACCAAATGAGGATCCAAATTTACACCTTGCTAGTTTCTTAGAACTTTGTGCTACCTTTAAATATAATAATTTTTCTGATGATGCTATTAGGTTTAGACTCTTTCCTTTTTCCTTAAAAGATAAAGTAAAGATGTAGCTTAATTCATTAGCAACTTGTTCTATGAAAACTTGGGCAGATATGGCACAAAAATTCCTTGTTAAATATTTTCCTCCTTCTAAAACTGCTTAATTAAGAAATGATATTACTTCATTTATGCAATTTGATGGAGAAACAATTTATGAAGCATAGGAAAGATTTAAAGAACTATTAAGAAAATGCCCTCATCATACTTTACCAGATTAGTTAATTATTCAAACATTTTACAATGGACTTATTGGATCACTTCGATCTATTATAGATGCTGCCGCTGGTGGTTCTTTAATGGCTAAGACATTTGAAGAAGCTTATACTTTAATTGAAGAAATGGCTAACAACAATTTTCAATGGCCTTCTGAAAGGGTTAATCCTAAGAGAATGGCAAGTATTCAAGATAATGAAGCCTTTTCTATTTTAGCTTCACAAGTGGCTGTGATATCTAAGAAATTAGATAATTTTGCTATTAATATGTTGCATGTAAGTAATGATAATTCTACAAATACTGATGATTCTCAAACAATAGAAACTTTGCAAGCTATTGCTAGTAAAAATAATAACCCTTTATTCTAATCGTTATAATCCAGGTTGGAAAAATCATCCTAATTTTAATTGGAATAATGGACATCAACAATGGAGTAATAATCAAGGAAATTGGAACAATCTAGGAAATTCAAACTTTAGACCAACTTACCCTCCTGGTGTTAACAATCAGCAGAAAAAGCTATATGTAGAAGAATCGATCTTGCAACTAGGTAATCAGCTACAAAGTCAAAACACTGCTATTTGAAATATTGAGAATCAGATGGGTCAAATTGCTAATTTTATTAATTACAGACCTCAAGGAACACTGCCTAGCAACGTCAAAATTAATCCGAAAGAAACTGGAAAAGACCATGAACAAGCAAAAGCTGTACAACTTAGAAGTAGAAAGGAAGTAAAACAGAAAATTCAGAATGAAAATGAAAATGAGAGAGAAGTTGAAGAGATTGAAAAACCGAAAGAAACTCTTTCTCCAAGTAAAGATCAGACTGTAATTCCTATTGAAGTGGAAGTTGAATGACCACCACAACCTTTTCCTCAAAGACTAAAATAGCAGAGCTTGACCATCAATTTTCTAAGTTCATTGAGATTTTTAAGAAACTTACCGTTAACATTCCTTTTGTTGGAGCTTTGGAACAAGTGCCGAGCTATGCAAAATTTATGAAGGATATTTTAAGTAAGAAAAGGAAATTTGAAGCTTATGAAACTGTTGCATTAAGTGAAGAATGTAGTGCAATAATTCAAAAGAAACTACCTCAGAAACTTAAAGATCATGGAAGATTACTATACCATGTGCTATTGGAGATCAATTTTGTGGAAAAGCCTTATGTGATTTAGGAGCAAGTATTAATCTCATGCTATTTTCTATCTTTCGAAGGTTAGATTTAGGAGAGATTTATCCCACCACTGTAACCCTTCAGTTAGCTGATCGATCTATCACTTATCTTAAAAGAGTTATAGAGGATGTTCTTATTAAGGTGGATAAATTTATCTTTCTTGTGGATTTCATTATATTGGATATGAAAGAAGATAAAGAAATGCCTATTATTTTTTGGAGACCTTTTCTAGCTACCGGACATGTTATGATTGACGTGTAAAAAGGGGAATTAACGATGAGAGTTAATGATTAAGAAATAACATTTAATGTTCTGAAATCAATGAGGTATACTGATGAAGAAAAATGCTATCAGATGGATATTTTTTATTATATAATTGAAAAGCATTATCAAGAATGTAAGGTCATTTCTGAAGAAAAAGATGATGAATCTGTGTTATATAATGAGTCATTAGCTGAAGAAACTGAAGAAGTAAATGAAGAAAATTTATCTGAAGAAACTCATTATATTCATGAAAATTAGGAAATTTTAGACACAACTAAAAATGATATACTTTTACCCTCAGTTAAAAAAGCCCCTGAACTGGAATTAAAAATGTTACCTGCACATTTAAAGTATGCATTTCTTGGAAATTCATGAACTTTACTTGTGATTATATCTTTAGAATTAAGCAAAGATCAAGAAGAAAAATTAATAGGAGTTCTGAAGAATTATAAGAAAGCTTTTGGTTGGACTATTGCAGATATAAAAGGAATAAGCCCTTCAATCTGTATGCATAGGATTTTAATGGAAGAAAATTGTAAACCCACTATCGAACCTCAAAGAAGATTGAACCCAATTATGAAAGAGGTTGTTAAAAAGAGATTTTGAAATGGTTAGATGCTGGAATTATTTATACTATTTCGGATAGTCAATGGGTAAGTCCTATTCATTGTGTTCCGAAGAAAGAAGGAGTAACTGTCATTGTCAATGATAAAAATGAATTAATCCCTACAAGACAAATTACTGGATGGCAAATTTGTATCGATTATCAAAAATTAAACAACGCCACTAGAAAGGATCATTTTCCTTTACCTTTCTTGGATCAGATGCTGGATAAATTAGCTGGACACTCATATTTCTATTTTCTGGATGGATATTCTGGTTATCATCAATTACTTGTTGCTCCTGAGGACTAAAAGAAAACAACATTTACAAGTCCTTATGGAACATTTGCCTTTAGAAGAATGCCTTTTGGTTTACGTAATGCACCTGCAACTTTTCAAAGATGTGTGATGTCAATATTCTGTGATTTAATTGATAAAGGAATTGAAGTATTTATGGACGATTTTTCAATATTTGGAACTTCTTTTGAGTCTTGCTTGGAAAATATAACGAAAGTTTTGAAAAGATGTGAAGAAACAAATTTGGTTTTAAACTGGGAAAAATGTCAATTTATGGTCACAGAAGGAATTGTACTTTGACATAAAATTTCACAAATAAGTATGGAAGTTGATCAGGCAAAAGTGAAAATTATTGTTGAACTTCAACCACCTACTACCGTTACTGATGTGAGAAGTTTTTTGGGTCATGCTGGATTTTATAGGAGATGTATAAAGGATTTTTCTAAAATTGCTAAACCTCTTTGTCATTTATTAGAAAAGAAGCTAAATTCGAATTTAATGAAGATTGTCTGAATGTGTTCAATATTCTAAAAGAAAAATTAATCACTGCACCTGATTGGAGTAAACATTTTGAATTAATGTGATGCAAGGGATTATGCAATTGGAGTTGTATTGGGACAAAAATATGAGAAAATTTTCAAAGTTATATATTATGCTAGTAAAACTCTTAATGAAACTCAAAGAAATTACACTACTACCGAAAAAGAGCTTTTAGCAATAGTATATGCCTTTGATAAATTTAGACCGTATCTTCTTGGAACGAAATGTATTGTACATACTGATCATTCTGCTATTAAGTATTTAATGTCTAAAAAGGATGCTAAACCTAGATTGATTAGATGGGTTTTACTTTTACAAGAATTTGATTTTCAAATAATGGACAGAAAAGGAGCTGACAACAAAATTGTTGATCATTTATCAAGAATTAAAAATAATAGTGAGAAGATTTATGAAGAAAATATAAATGAGAAATTCCCTGATGAACAGTTATATGCTATTTAAGGATTACAAATGCCTTGGTATGCAGATATAGTTAACTATTTGGTTAGTAATATTTCACTGTATGGGTTGAATAACAAATATGTTAAGAAATTCAAGAAAGATTGTAAATCATATATTTGGGAAGATCCTCATTTATTTAAAATAGGAAGAGATTTTGTGATTCAAAGATGTGCACCTTATGAAAAAACTTTTGCAAATATTCAAAAATGTCATGATTCTGAATTTGGAGGACACTTTGGAGTGGATAAAACTGTGTTTAAAATTTTAAATTCTGGATTCTATTGGCCTACATTTTTTAAAGATGTTGGACATTATGTGAAAACTTGTGATCGATGTCAAAGAAATGGAAATATATCCAGAAAAGATGAAATGTCTCTAAACTATATATTAGAAATTGAAATTTTTGATGTATGGGGTTTAGATTTTATGGGACCTTTTGTACCATCATCTAGAAAGATTTATATTTTATTGCCAGTTGATTATGTTTCAAAGTGGATCGAAGCTGTAGCTTTACCTAACTGTGAGTCCAAAAGTGTTTCGAAATTTTTAAAGAAGATGATTTTTACAAGATTTGAAATGCCAAGGGTAATTATCACATATGGGGGAAGTCATTTCAGAAATATAAGAATTCAATCATTACTGGAAAAATTCAGAATTAAACATAGAATTGCAACTGCTTATCACCCGTAAACAAGTGGAATGGATAAAGTATCAAATAGATAAATTAGAAGAATATTAGAAAATACTGTTAATCCTAAAAGTACTGACTGAGTTGATAGACTCTATTCTGCATTATGGGCTTATAGAATAGCTTATAAGACACCTATCGGAATGTCACCTTATCGGTTAATTTATGGTAAACATTGTCATCTACCTGTTGAACTGGAACATAAAGCTTACAGGGCGGTAAAGGAGTTCAATTATTATTTGAATGATGTAGGAGAGAAACGATTATTACAACTAAATGAAATGGAAGAGATAAGAAATGAGTCCTATGAAAATGCGAAGATTTATAAGGAATGAATGAAGAAATTGCATGATAAAGATTTCAAGGAAAATATTTGAGCCTGGACAAGAAGTATTACTATTTAATGCTCGTTTAAAACTTTTTCCTGGAAAATTAAGATCTAAATGGATGGGACCATTTATTATTGAGAAATTATACCCTTATGGAGCTGTGGATATTAAAGATCCTAAAACTAGCAAAATATTTAAAGTTAACGGATTAAGACTGAAGACTTATATAGAAGAAATTAAACCAAATTACAAAGAGGCTTACGAACTGAGTCTAACTGATCAATTCAACTGATTCGGTCGGGCTGACGACGTTAAACCAAACATTTTGTGGGAGGCAACCCATTTTATTATCATTGTGATTGTTTGTGATTTGAATTTATCTTTATCGATGTTTGTGTGTTGATCACACCCTTTTATTAGACCTATTTTTTAAGACCGAAACTTTGTAAAAATTGATGATAAGCGAAACGGAGTCGAACGTGGTTCCGGCGCCTAGCCGCCAAAGTCGGCGCCTAGGCGCCAAAGTCGGCGCCTAAGTGCTAGAATAACATGTACATAGATGGTCCGGCGCCTAGGCGCGCATTCCGGCGCCTAAGCGCCTGATCGCTGAAAAAATTATTAAGAAATTCATACCTATTTTTGATGAAATTGCACTTTAAAGAAGGGTATTTTCTTTATTTTGTTGCGTAGAATGAATAATTTAGGTGATAAAAGCAAAAATCATAAAAATGAGCGAATTTGGAGCAAAATCATGCAATTTAGTGCCGAGTCGCCGACGGCGAGATCGAGCTCGCCGACGGCGAGGTTACAAGAAGAAAATTCCGAAGAATTTATAATCGTCTCGCCGACAATCGAGCCCGAGCCCGCCGACAGTCGAGTTAGAGCGGCTCGAAGATCTTCTAGAAGCCTCGCCGACAAGCCGAGGTAGTTCGTCGCCGACGGCGAGGTAGTTCAAATGGCACAGATACATTGAACCTGGACACTTTTTGAAGAGATGCTTACACACCTCTTGGACCTTTGCTTACCTCTATATATAGAGGCCGAAATTCAGTCTCTTGGGTGTTAATTTTTGTGCAGTAGTGTGTCTTTAGTGAGTCTTTAGTAAGTTTAGTGAGTAATTAGTGAGTCGTCGTCAGCATCGGAAGGAAGAGTCAAAGGAACTACGAGGATTCCGTTTGGGGATAAATCGAGATAAGTATTTGTATTTATTGTTTTTTTTAACTTTAAATAAAATCCATGCTTAGTTTAGTTCCCATGCATTCTGAGTAGTTTATTAGTCTTTCTCCCTGTTTATGAAATTAAGTGACTTGATGAAATTAAAATAGAGATACTTATATATATTAATAAATTGTGATAATTTTTACTTAAAACTTAATTTACTTTCAAACTGGCCATTTGATTTGTTAAAATATGTTGATTATCAACTATAGTAAAAATTACATCTGATATTCTGGGAATTCAAAAGCCTTGGAAGGAGGGTGCAAATAAATAGGGAAATAATATCATCGGGCGTAGAATCGAGCATTTTAGTGTGACGGACTAAAATATTCAATTCGGTCCTATTGTTTGAGAGTTGAAGTGTAGATGTTAGCCCTCGGGCGAGGGGAACGTGGGAGCTTCAAGTGGCGGTCGGTATCCTCCCAAGCCTAGCCGCGATTCAGTAATCAAACATAGGATTAGTCAATATTCTTTACACCTGGACCAAAGGGTAAAGAATAAGGAATGCTTCTATTTGTCACAATACCTTAAAATTATCTATTTAAATTCATTAATCACTTAAATTTCTAAACAAGGGGAATGATACTTTTTCCGAATAGTTAAGACTTATTTAGCAATTAGTTTAATTTCCTGCACTTTCAATACGTATTAATTTTCTACTTAGTTAAGTTACCTAATTAAAATACTTAGTTTACTTTATTGCGCTCAAATTTAGAATTCCAAATTTTTGTATACTATTTTAAAAAATTATTATTATTATTTTAAATTAGTTGTTATTTAATTTTCTCTTTCCCTGTGGGATCGATAACCAGGACTCCACTAGAGCCCTGTATTACTTGATACGATACGTATACTTGCGTAGCATCCACAACATAAACAATTACAATTCTATACATATAAATAGCGGGGTCAAGTTTTGGCGTCGTTGCAATTAAATTAAAAATATCATAATAAAAAAATTGTGGGTCAAGTTTTTGGCGCCGTTGCCGGGAGAGTAAGAAAAATTTACTAAAGTAACGGATTATTTTAAAATAATCATAATAAATAAATTAATATCTATTCCGAAATTGTATGCGCAAATTTGGAAACGAAAATTTAATACCTTACGATTCGAATTAGAGCGTACAATTAAAAGAATTAGAAAACAAAAGAAACAAATTATTAATTTAACACAAATGGCGAATATTCCCGAAATTCAAAATATGAACCAACAAAGACCATTAAGAGATTATGCCAACCCTACATCGATGAATTTCATTTAACTATTCAAAACCCCGATGTAGTCGCTAATTCATTTGAACTTAAACCCGCAATTATCCAAATGGTACAAAACAATCAATTTAGTGGTTCACCTACTCGAAGATCCTAACTTACATCTTGCTAGTTTTCTAGAACTTTGTGCTACTTTTAAATATCAAGGAGTATCCGACGATGCTATAAGACTTAGACTTTTTCCTTTTTCATTAAGGGATAAAGCTAAAATGTGGTTGAATTCGTTAGCACTCGGATCTATTAAAACTTGGGGAGAATTATCACAAAAATTTCTATCCAAATATTTTCCACCATCTAAAACTCGCTAAGTTTAGAAATGATATAACTTCTTTTTGTCGGTTAGATGGAGAATCAATATATGAAGCTTGGGAGAGATTTAAAAAACTTCTTAGGAAATGCCCACATCATGCGCTACCAGTATTGGCCGATTATTCAAACCTTTTATAATGGATTAGTAGGATCTTTAAGATCAATCATCGATGCCGCCTTCGTGAGGTTCATTAATGTCTAAACCATTTGATGAAGCTTATGCACTAATCGAAGAAATGGCAACAAATAATTTCCAATGGCTCGCTGAAAGAGTAAATCCTAAAAAGATAGCCAACATTCATGAAAACGATGCAATATCTATGTTAGCTTCTCAAATTGCTGCTATATCTAAGAAGTTAGATCATTTTGGAATGAACTACTCTCCTATTTTAGAAGAAAACTCATATGGATAAATCATAGAATCTCAAACTAATTATGAAACTTTAAATGCTATTAATAATAGAACTAATAACCCTTATTCAAACTATTATAATCCTGGTTGGAAAACTTATCCAAATTTTAATTGGAATAACACATCTAATCAACAATGGATGAATCAACCTAATCAAGCAAATCCAAACTATAAACCTAATTACCCACCTGGATTTAATAACAATAACCCTCAATTCAAGGATAAGAAATTATCCATGGATGAATTAATTTTGAATATGGGTCATCAGCTACAAAATCAAGGAAATCAACTACAAATTCAAGGAAATCAATTACAAATTCAAGGAACATCTATTAAAAATATCGAAACTCAACTCGGACATATTACTATCGCGCTAAATAATAGAATACCTGGAACTTTGCCTAGTAATGTGGAAATAAATCCTAAAGATCAAGGAAAAGAACAAATTAAAGCAATACAACTAAGGAGTGGAAAAGAATTAGAACCTCAAATTCAAAAAGAACTTGAAAGCCAAAAAGAGGAAGTGGAAATTGAAAAGGAAACAATTCAACAAGATTCAAACTTGGAACATCCTTTAATACCTATGAAAATTTCTGTTGAAAAACCTCCACCACCATTTCCTCAACGACTAGCTCAACATAAAAAAGATAAACAATTTGCTAAATTTCTTGAAATATTAAAGAAATTAACAATTAATATACCTTTTGTTGAAGCTTTAGATCAGATGCCAAATTATGTAAAATTTATGAAAGATATTCTAAATAAGAAAAGAAAATTCACTGATAATGAAACAAGTCGCACTTAGTGAAGAGTGTAGTGCTTATTATTCGAAGAAGCTTCCGAAAAATTGAAAGATCCTGGTAGTTTCACTATCCCTGCGCTATAGGAGAAAAATTTTATGGAAAAGCTTTGTGTGACTTAGGAGCAAACATCAATCTAATGCCTCTATCGATTTTTAAGAGATTAGGATTAGGAAAAATTACACCTACTTCAGTAACCCTTCAATTAGCTGATCGTTCGGTTACCTATCCTAAGGGAGTTATTGAAGATGTGTTAGTAAAGGTGGATAAATTTATCTTCCCAGTAGATTTTATTGTTTTAGATATGGAGGAAGATAAAGAAATTCCTATCATTTTAGGAAGACCATTTTTAGCTACTCGGAAAAGCTATGATTGATGTTCGAAAGGAGAATTAACTATGAGAGTAAATGACCAAAAAGTTACATTTAATATTGCAAAATCAATGAAATATCCTCGCGCTAGAAAAAGATGATGAATGTTTTCGGATGGAAATACTTGAATATTTACAACAAGAACATTTTAAGGAATATTACGAGGATAAATTAGAAAAAGAAAACACCGAATTAATTGAAGATAATCATGAAGAACTAGATTTTATTCAGGAAAGATTTGAATTTTTGGATAATACCGAAAATACCGACAAGAATATAGTTCCATCAATTATTAAACCTCCTGAACTTGAGCTAAAAATATTACTCGATCATTTGAAATATGCTTATTTAGGTAATTCTTCAACTTTACCAGATTATTATTTCATCCGCATTAAACGAATCTCAAGAACAAAAACTTTTAGAAACTTTAAAAAAATATAAAAAAACTTTTGGTTGGACTTTATGCAGATATTAAAGGAATTAGTCCTTCAATCCGTATGCATAAAATTATTTTAGATGATGAACATAAACCTAAAGCGGATCCCCAAAGGAGATTAAACCCGATAATGAAAGAAGTAGTTAAGAAAGAAATTTTAAAATGGTTAGATAATGGTATTATATATCCTATTTCCGACGATGCTTGGGTAAGCCCAATTCACTCGTGTTCCTAAGAAGGGAGGAGTGACCGTCATCGCCAATGAAAATAACAATCTTATTCCTATAAGACAAGTTACTGGTTGGCGTATATGTATTAATTATAGGAAATTAAATACCGCCACCGGGAAAGATCACTTCCCTTTACCATTCCTAGCACCGGATGTTAGATAGATTAGCTGGACATAAGTATTTTTGTTTTCTAGATGGATACATCGGTTATCATCAAATATAAATTGCTCCTGAGGATCAAGAGAAAACTACATTTACTAGTCCTTATGGAACTTTTGCTTTTCGAAGAATGCCTTTTGGATTATGTAATGCACCAGCAACATTCCAGAGATGTATGATGTCTATATTTAGTAAGTTAATTGACAATGAAATAGAAGTATTTATGGATGATTTCTCCGTATTTGGAACATCATTTGACACATGCTTAACTCATCTTGAAAAAGTATTAGAAGTATGTGAGAAAACAAATTTAGTTCTAAATTGGGAGAAATGTCAATTTATGGTTGCGGGCGGCATTGTATTAGGGCATAAAATTTCGGAAAAAGGCATGGAAGTGGACCCTGCAAAAATTCAAGTTATAACTAAATTACCACCTCCAACTACGGTAAAAGGGGTAAGAAGTTTTCTTGGACATGCTGGATTCTACATACGCTATATAAAAGATTTTTCAAAAATTACTAAACCTCTATGCAAACTTCTCGAAAAGGACAAGAAATTTGAATTTACAATCGAATGCCCGAATGCTTTTGAACTCTTAAAAGAAAAATTAATTACAAGCACCTATAATAGTTTCACCTAACTTGGGAGAAACAATTTGAGCTTATGTGTGATGCTAGTGATTATGTCTGTAGGAGCGCTTCTTGGGTAAAGATATGAAAAGATTTTTAAAGTTATATACTATGCAAGTAAAACTCTAAATGATGTCGAAATAAATTATACAGCTACTGTAGAAGAGAACTATTAGCGGTAGTATATGGTTTTAATAAATTTAGACCTTATCCGATTGGAACAAAATGTATCGTGCATACCGATCATTCTCGCTATCAAATATTTAATGCAAAAGAAAGATTCCAAACCAAGATTAATTAGATGGATGTTATTAATGCAAGAATTCGATTTTGAGATCGTTAATAAGAAAGGAACTGATAATCAAATTGCGGATCATTTATCAAGATTAGAAAATCATGAATTATCTGATATTGAAAATGAAATTATAGACGACTTTTCGATGAACAACTATATAATATCAATGAGTGGAAAATACCATGGTATGCCTGATATAGTAAACTATATAGTTAGTAATATTTTACCACCTATGCTAACTTTGCAACAACGAAAAAAATTCATCCATGATACGAAAACTTATTTTTGGGATGAACCATATTTATATAAGCAATGTAAGGATTTAATTATTAGAAGATGTGTACCTTATGAAGAAACTGAACCAATTATTCAAAAATGTCATGATTCTAATTTTGGAGGACATTTTGGGACTGATAAAACTGCTTATAAGATTCTACAATCTGGATTTTACTGGCCTACTCTATTTAGAGATGTATATAGATATATTAAAACTTGCGATAAATGCCAAAGAGTAGGAAATATATCTAGAAGAAACGAAATGCCTCTAAACTTTATATTAGAAGTTGAAATTTTTGATGTTTGGGGATTAGATTTTACGGGGCCTTTTATTCCTTCGTTTGGAAACTCATATATATTAGTAGCTGTTGATTATGTTTTCAAATGGATTGAGGCACAAGCTTTACCTAGGTGTGATGCTAAGAGTGTTTCAAAATTTCGATGAAAAATATTTTTACTAGATTTGGAATGCCGAGAGTGATTATCACCGACGGAGGAACTCATTTTAGAAATAAATACATTCACAAACTAGTAGAAAAATACAATATTACTCATAAGATATCCACTCGCTTATCATCCACGGACTAGCGGATTAGTCGAAGTATCTAATCGTGAGATTAAACGTATTTTAGAAAAATCCGTAAACCCAAATAAGGTTAGATTGGTCTATTAGATTAGACAACCGCATTATGGGCTTATAGGATCGCTTATAAAACTCGATTGGAATGACTCCTTACGAGACTTATATATGAAAAAACGTGCCACTTACCGAGTTGAATTAGAACATAAAGCATATTGGGCGATTAAAGAATTTAATTATAATATGAAGGAAGTCTGGTTAGAAAAGATTGTTGCAATTAAATGAATTGGAAGAATTAAGAAATGAATCGTATGATAATGATCGGATTTATAAAGAAAAGATGAAATTATGGCATGATCGGAAGATTAATCGGAGAAATTTTGAACCGGGACAGGAAGTTTTGCTATATAATACTAGATTGAAATTATTTTCGGGAAAATTGAAGTCTCGATGGTTAGGACCTTTCACCATAACTCAAATATTTTCATACGGAACTATAGAAATCGAAGATCCAAAAACTGGACATAAATTTAAAGTTAATGGACATAGATTAAAACCATATTTCGAAGGTATAAGACCTAACTATAAAGAGGTTTTAATGCTTAGTCGACCTGATTAATAATTAAAATTAGGTCGGGCTGACGACGTTAAACCAAGCGCTTTATGGGAGGCAACCCATATTAGTTATCTATTTTTATTGTATCTTAATAGTTAGTTTATATTATTGAAACTTTACTACTCAATTATTATTAAGAATCATCACATATTCGAACCATTATGATGAGAAAAGAAATTATTCGATTTAGAGCGAAATTGGACATTATTTTGAAATCTCGCTGTCGGCAAGGTCGATACTCTCCGACAGCGAGGTTCGCGCCTAAATTAGATTCAGTTTATTTATCGAGCTCGCTGACAGCGAGAAACATCCTCGCCGACAGCGAGGAAGTTATAAAGATGAGTTATTTATACTTTGAATGCCGATTTGGACGGTTTCAACACCAATTCCTTTGTGAAAACCCATTCTTAAACCACTCTAAGTCTGCCTTCTTCACTAGAATTCATTCCATTCACCATAATGGCCTCCAAATTCTTAGATTCCTCTAAATCCGGAGTGTTTAACCGGAGGAAATTTGTGAGTGTGGAAGCGCGACGGATCTTCAACAAGGTTTTGATAAAGAAAAGAGTTATCAAGGAACGGGGATTTGTCGATCGAGGATTAGAGAATTCCACTACGAAGATAGAAGAAACGATCGCGCGGCGAGTACTGGGAGGTATTTTGTTACACTACGTCCGTCGTTGTTATTCCAGGTTGTGAAAGAGTTCTACTCTAACTTACATGTGATCAACACTGGGAATGTCTACGTCCGAGGAAGATGGGTGACGTTTACTCCATCAAGAGTAAATGAATTATTCTCTATAGAAAACACCCCGGTATGTCACTATTCAAATTTTGTGCCTTCTCAATATAATATGAATGAGATATTTCGATATCCGATCGATGAACCGGAAGATTGGGAAATGCGTGAAGACGAGTATGTTAGTTTCTCCGCATCACTTTTGAATCCTCGTCTCAAAGCACTGACACTTTTTCATCTCATCTAAATTGTTACCTACTATGAGGGTAAACAAGGTTTCGAAGGAATGCGCTATATTGAATTATTGTATTCAAAGTGGATTACCTATTGATGTTGGATCAATAATTGTTAAGTCTGCATTGGGTTTAATTGTGCATGGGTCAGTTCACGGACTAGGACACCCATCTACTATTTTTGCATTATGCGATCGGTACTGTGTTTCTTATGAAGCTTGGGAAAAGGTTCTGTTACCTTGGAAGCCGCTTGATCCTACAGATATGTTCCCTACTTTGGACAATAATGAAGACATTACATTTATCTCTGATAGAGCTTCACAGAATAATCCTATAGCAAGGCCTATTTCGGATAAAACGGAGTTACTTTTGAAGAAAATTAAAGGAATGGAGAAAGAAGCTGCAGAAAGTGAGAGATTCGATAGACAATATATCCGATTTATTTGATCACATTGAACTGGAGGATGAAGGAACACTTTGATCATTCTGGACACTCGGAAGCTAGCTTTCTTCATTTACTGAGACAGAAGGGTTGGATCACTGAAGAATCTGCTTCGGAATTTCCCTTCAGGCCTTTCTATAACTTATTTGTGCATCATCGTCATATCGGAAATATCAAAGAAGATGAAGATTCTGACCTTGAAGAGTAGTAGTAAAGATTTTCATAGTATGTTTGTATTTATGTTATTTGATTTGATTTAGATTTTATTATGTGTGGAGTGATGATTGGAATATCTCAAACTTAATTGAGATATGCGTCATAGTTTTGTATCAGCATTTAGTGTGTCGTGGATTGGTTTGCGATGTTGATTAGTAGTAAGGATTGAAGTTTGAAGTTTGATTATAGAGTTTTAAATTATGTTAGTTTGTATGTCTCATGGATTTCAATATTAAAGTTAATTTGTTGTGTTGTGTGAATTTGTTTGTGTATAAGTAGCTAATCTTCATATTAAATTAATAAATGATATGATCGAAAATATGATATAAGGCAAATCGAGGTTGAAAATGATTGACGAAATTCAAAATTGAAATTTTTAGGACCTCGCCGACGGCGAGAAAAATCCCGCCGACAGCGAGATCGATCTCGCTGACAGCGAAGAATTTCTCGCCGATGGCGGATTTTTCCCGAAACTTTTGCCTTATGGAATTAATTAGCTCGCCGACGGCGAGAAAAATCTCGCTGACAGCGAGAACACAAAAAGACCTATATTTGACCGGTCAAAAACACTATTCATCATCCCCAACCTCTCATTTTCGCAAAAACCGACCTAGGGCTTGAGAGATCTTGGATTTAGAGGCGATTCCATCACTCAAAAACACCGGATTTCATCTTCTCTTAGTAAGTGCTTCACTCCTATGCAAAAATTTTTTATTTTCACCATGTATTTTCACCACATTGCAAATTTTGGGAAAAATCAAAATATGGAAGAAATATTCGGTGGAAATCCATGGAATTTAATTTAAATTGCTTATAAATGTTGTAGGAAGCCTTCTTAGGATTATTTTTAAGTTTAGTGAAAATTTTCATGATTTTCACGAGATCGATCGTATGGCTCCACGACAAAAACGTCGAGTAGAATTCGACGAAGACCGATTCATCAATGCACGAGCACGTACTAAATATTTTGAAAATATTCAAGGAAGAAAGTGCATTGCGGATCGGGTTTTCAAAAATCCGGGAGGAGAAGTAGAGCGGATTATTAAGGAACGAGGTTGGGAGAATTTCGTTACGTTCGATATAGAGCAGTATGTGGAAGTGGTTAAAGAATTTTATGCCAATTTAACTCGCGCTGAAGATGCACCGATAAAGGTACGAGGGTTTTTGTAGAATTCAATGCTGCAAGAATAAACGCGTTCTATGAAGTTCATGACTCGCCCTTTAGCGAGTATGAAACTTTTGGAACGATGGAAGAACCACCTGGAGGAAGTCATTAACTTTCTCACCGATGGGACCGGAGTTTGGAAAATTAAGCAGCAGGAAAGAGTGAATTTTCCTCTTTCTAAATTAAATGCAGTCTCCAAAGCCTGGCATTACTTTATTTGTTCTACTCTGTTACCCACTGTTGACCTCATTTTTGATGAGGTCTTCTCTTCTTCTTTTTAGTACTTAGGATCTAGCCTTAGGCTTTTCCTTTGACTATATTAGAGGACTAGAATCGGGATCCACCATCTAGAATTTCAAACCACTTCTTAACTCCCTGCAAACTCCACAAACTTGACTGTAGACCCCTAATCACCTAGAGGGTTGAAATCAAATGTGGAAGTTTAAAGGATGAGTTCCTATGGGACTCTTTGGCCTTAGGATCGCCCTGCGGTGGCTCGGTCCAGTGAGGGCTGACTTACACACACACTACACTTATACACTACACTTTCACACACCTCCTAAAATCACACCCATACCTAACTTGACCTCCTGACTCATGAAGGTGATTCACATGGATGGTCCTTAACCCCTAAGCCCTTGGCTAAGAGGGTTAGGAACAACATAGTGGATGCCTCAAATGAGTCCCTTTTATGGCTCATATGGGCTTGATATGGCTTCATGGCTCAACCAAAATGATTTTATTCCACTTATATTCACCCAATCTTCATTTTTCCAAATTTTCAATTTTTGACCCCCGGGACCCTACACCCGCCTAACCTACCAAATGCCCTGAAACTACCCAAAATTTCCAAAATCACCTAAATTACCCAAAATTCCCCAAAATCAATCCCAAACATTTCCACATTACTCAAATTGATCATCCATACCCAAAAGTACCAAAAATTCCAAAAATACCTCCCAATACCCTCCAAATACCCAAAATACCCCTCTTGACCCAAAAATCCAAAAATTCAGAAAATTCCCAGAAAATTCCAGAAAATCCCAAATATTCCCAATTTCATTTTGTTCAACTACATCATGGGCCAATTTTGTCAATTTACCCTACTTTTGTCAAAACCCCCAATTTGACCCATTTTAACCCTAAGTGAACCCAATGTCAAACCAAACCTACCCAATTGACCCAAATTCTGGTCCAATTCAATTCTAAACTTCAATTCAACATTCTCAACACCAATTTAGACCAAATCCAAGTCCAATTTGATTGACATTTGGATCCAATTTCACTTTTGGCCTTAAAGCCCAATTTGGACCCATGACCCAAACCTAACCCAAACTCACCCAATTCAACTCCAATTAACCCCAAATATTTTCTAAATCTTCCTTAACATTCCCACAAGCAAAACACTAACATGATTTGCCCAAAATTTAGACTCAAACCCCACTCAAATTCAACCCAAAGCTAAAAGGCCCAATTTTGACCTAAACCCAAACTTAACCCAAATAAGCCCAAATCCCAAAATCAAAACCTAACCAAAGCCAAAACCTCTTTGAAACACTCCCATAAACATTTCCCAACATTAATTTTACATCAATTTCAACCCTAGCCCAACATTGGCCCAAGTTAGCCCAATTTGACCTATATTGGCCCATTCACCAAAAGGAGCCCAAATTCAACTCAATTCAAACCCAAATCACTCCCAATTTGCTCCAAGTCACTCATGACACATCTATGAGCTAAACCCAACAATTATTTGGCCCAAGCCTTTACCAAAATTTCATCCCAAGATCCATTTTAAAATTCAAAAGCCCACTTTCCTAAACCATTTTAAAAGCCCATCTAAAACCATTTCAAAGAGCCCAAAATCTACCCTAAAGCCCACATGACATTTCCATTTGCCATCCACTTAATCAAAGCCATTCCCTAAGTTCTAATCACATCATCAAATAATTCCAAATCAAGCCTCATGCCAAATCACCCCTAAAATACCAAAATTTTTCTTAAATCCATTTCCATGAAATTGACTCAACTTTTCCCAAGCCAAAGACAAGCCATGCAAGCCATGGACAAGCCACATGGAACCATGGAAGGTTTGAAATGTGATCAAGTCATTAATGGCAAAAGGAGGGCCCCCTTTCCTAATCCTTCTTAAACCCTTTTTTACCTTAAGCATGTCACACACTAAACCATGCTTAGCCACCTCACCATGGATAGAGACTTCACCACTCCATGGCAGCTTGACCCAAGTGACTCTTTTCAGCCAAAACCGGACCTTGGGTGGTGCACCTAGCCCAAAAGGATGGGTTGCCCAAACCTAGCCAAAATGGCCTCTTCCCCATTCCATTCCAAGCCATCTCCTTTACACATGGCAAGGCCCAATTGACTGCACTAAACCCCCGCCCTGACCCACCTGGACCTGAGGGTGACCCATGCCTGCCGGCCAGCCGTCTGGGTCGCCTGAAAACTCCATGGCCGAGAGCTCACATGTGAGCCCAAGCTTGGAATTCTCACCTGTTGAGCTGCCCCATCCCCAGTGGCCATTGTAGCTGTTCTTCCCTTGACCTAAGCAGCTGATCCCAACCATTAAACCCCCCTGGGAGAGCCTCCAGCCATGCCTATTTAAACCCCTCACCCTCTCGGCCAAAGGAGGTGCTGAACCAAACCTTAAGGAAACTCTGCCAAAATCACTCCAGATCATTCTCCACACATAGAGCACTTGATCCCCACTGAATTCCAGCCCCAATTCCCTCCAGCTGAGCCCAATTTTGAGCTCAAACTTTAGCCCAAAAACCAGGACACTCCTTCACAGTGAGCCAATCCCAAATTGATTGGTCCTACACCTTCACTGGACCAAGAGGAGAAGTTTCCCACTGAAAGCCCCATCTCCAGGCCACCCAGTTGCTCCAGCCTCCAAGCTTTGTGATCGGCTGTGGTCACTTTCATAGCTAGACAATTCACCAGGCCAAGGGACTTCATCTGGAGCTTACTTGGACCCAATCGAAGGTGCTCAGATCGAAGCTTCACTTCTCTGAGCAAAGGTATGAACTCCCTCTTCTGCCCGAGCTTCAATCAATTCTCCATTTTGATTGGCTTGATTTCATAGCATGTTTACCGTATGGATGTGTTCGTCTCTTCAAGACGAATCCATAGAGCATAAGAACACGAAAATCCGTTGAGAATCGAGAGAGTTCTTAGGGTTAGAGTGTGGATGGTCACGGGATCGCACCAGTCGTAGACGATGACCAGGAGCCGTCGGATCGCCCGTGTATCGGATGGAAGGCTTGAATTGCGTCGGACCGGCAGATGGTACGTGAACCGCGGGGCCCCGGACAGCCGAGTCAGATGGCGGCGCCGAACCAGGGAGCGACGCGTGTCGATTCGGAGCCGCCGAGGTTGAGTCGGCCGCCGTGTGGATAAGTAGATAAATAGGGTATTTTCTCGATTTATTTAAATACCGTAACTTCAAAAATCCATATCTTTGTGTAGAAAAATCACAAAAATAAAATAAAAATACCCTCTTGCTCAGTGAACAGAGGAGAATAATGTGAAAAAGAAATTAATTAATTTTGCCCAGTACTTTATTTTTAATTAATTATTTACTCCCTGCATTGTTTTAATTCTCCATGCATTCATACAAATCACCATGGCATGAGACCATAGGGCTTTTGAAGCCTCCGAACTTGGGAACATTCCCTGAATTTTCCAAGGTCGAGGCCATCTCTGTGAAAAGTTATTGATTTTTCAAATGCATGTGGCTGTTTTGAGTATTTTAATTCCAAAAATTAGTATGTTGTGAAATAAATTCTAGGAAAATTTGGTGATGTTCCTTATGACCAGAGAACTCTATGAAAAATAGGACTTGAGTTAATTCACTCAAAATAACCCTAATTGACTTAAACACCCAAAATAGACCCCTAATTAATTAGAGCTAACCATACATCAAATTGACTTGAAATCAATTCTCCACTGACCTTTAGGATCAGAGGAACCCACCATAAAAATTTGAAGTCAATTGGACTTGGTTAGCCTTACTAAATGGGTTGATTAAGCCATTTAGTCATTTTAAACTTTAAAAATTCATAACTTTCAAAATACCTTTCAAAAATTCACCAAATTGGTTTTGGAGCCTCTCTGATATCAGGGGAATTTAAGAAAATTAAAATTTCAATTTTCTAAAAAAGTTAATTTTTTAGTATTATTTTAATATTTTAATAATTAAAAAATAATAAAAATCACAAAAATAATAAAATTCACCAAAATGTCATATTTTGAAATTCAATCACTTAGGAACAAACCCCATATTTTTCTTAGGTCTATTTAATGAGATATTAAATTTTAAAGCCCTAGGGTAATTTTAAAATTAAAAAATGTATTTTCTAGCATTTTCACTAAAATAATTATAATAAATCAAAGAAAAATCAGAAAATTGTAAAATTTGGTTTTCTAGAATCCTTGATATCAGAGAGAATTTAAAAAATTATAGAATTCATTTTTCAACTTATATTCTATTTTTAAATTAATTAATACTCCAGAACTTAAAATAATTTTAATAAATAAAATATAATTCAAAAAATCACAAAAAAATTGGTCTAAGTGGTCCTCTGGTCATTAGGAATATCCCATAATTTTCTTAAGGACAGAAACTTTCCCTTGGTCATATTATTAAATTTTCCTTGGAAATTCCTATTTTCCACCAAAAATAATTACATAAATAAATTAAATACAAAAAAATCACATTTTCTCCTCTCATGTCTTTATTGGCATATGAGTGAAGTCACATAAAAATCTCAAGTTCATTTAAGCTCAATTTAGTGAGTTATGAAATTATTAAGCTTGAAGGGCAAAATGGTAATTAAAAATTTTTACCCTTGGTTAAAACTTTAGGTTTAATAAAATTAACAAGTAAAATATTTGATCTTAACCTGATTTGGATGATTGAAATTTAAATAATTAAAGGGTAGAAACCTACTAAACAATTTAAAATAATTGAAATAAACCTTAATTAAAAAATTGATTAAATTTGGAAGAATAATAAAATTGGAATTATTAAAATAGGGATATTATTAGGAAGAGATTTAATCTTTAATCTAAAGATCCCTAAATTAATCATCTCAATAATATTTAATCCCTAATTAAAATGATAATCCAAGTTTAAGGTTTAAAATGCTAAAAGACTTAATCATTAATTTAAGTTAAGGTTAAATTATTTAAAGCAAATCCCTTTAAAATAAATATTAAATTAAATTAAATTAAATTAAATTAAATTAAATTAAAACAAATTAAATTAAATTAAATTAAAACAAATTAAATTAAATTAAATTAAAACAAATTAAATTAAATTAAAATTAAATTAAATTAAAATTAAATTAAATCATATTAAATTAAATTAAATTAAATTAAATTAAATTAAATTAAATTAAACTAAAATTAAACTAAATTAAATTAAATTAAATTAAATTAAATTAAATTAAATTAAATTAAATTAAATTAAATTAAATTAAATTAAATTAAAATTAAAACAAATTAAATTAAATCAAATTAAATTAAATTAAGCTAAAGTATATCATATTAAATTAACTTAAATTAAATTAAATTAAACCGCATTAAATTAAATTAAGTTAAGTTAAATTGAATTAAATTAAATATAATATCATCTAAGTCATGAAGAATTCAAAATAAATCTAAAATAACTTGAACACTATTCCAAACTTAAATCATTAATTTGAACTTAAATTTGAATCACAAATCATTAAATATCATTTTGCCTTTAGGAGCTTTTACTATTATAACTCCTAAATGGAGTATCAAGTGAAATGACACTTCACTCATAAGGATATTCAAACATCCTAATTCACTGAGCAAGAAATAAAACTTAACTCAAACACCCTGGATGATTAATTCACTCGCACAATGGAATTCATTTGGACTTAGGACAATTCCGAAATATTGAAAAGATGTTTAAGATTCGTCTTAAACACTTTCTCAATATGATGGAATGTCCTTAAGAACAAATTGAGCTTAGTTGTTCTTTGGTGAAGGAAGTCATCCTTAAAACCAAAATCAAGACCTAGACGTCATAGGAATGATTAGCTATAGGATTAGGATTTTCGTAGAAAACCATAACCTTTCCCTTAGCTTTACCTAGGAAATTGCTATAAATGCTTAAATGCTCTAAATTGTATTTTAAGTGCAGCTTGGAATGACGGGAAGACCCTCCGAGTACGCTTTTATTTTATTGCAATTTATCTTACCGCAATTCATTTACTCGTGTTGCACTTTACCTTTCTGCATGATAAACAACGGTTGCATGAAAACCTACACCTTTAGGACGTAAACCAAAACCGAAACCCATAACTAAATTAAAAGATACTACAAGATAAAATTCACCGCCACAACATTCAAAATATAAAACAACTCAAAATTTAATCACAAATAGAACAACAAAACTACAACTACAACTAAATTAAAACGTCTCATCGAATGATCGGGAATACCTCGGATGATGTAACCCACGTGTTGCTAACGGGATTTCCCACTGTCTAAATGAAAGTGTGGAACTCATTTAGTTGAGTTTAGAAAATTCATCCGGACTAAGTGAATTCGATGAAAATAACGGTGTCGGGATGACGGAACCGCGGGATCTTAATCGGTTCCGTTTAATCAACTCTAAGACCTGTTTTAATCAAAATATTAAAGACACATGGAAATTAAGACTTTCTCTAAAACCAAACACTTCTCTCATCTCCCGATTTATAACCTCTAAAACTAAACCTCTGCAACAACAAGGAGCTCGGAGCATGGTGGGCAGCACGTCCATCGTCATCAGCAAAACCTGAGTCTACTTCAGCAAAACTTTCCTTAAAATTAAATAACCAAGCCGTAGGACTTCGAGGTAGTTTGCCTAGTGCAACATAAATCCTCAATTCTTCGTTAGGCATTTGCATGATCATATCATGTAAATTAAGCCCTAATCGGTCTTAGGATTTCCGAGGTAGTCGTCCGATACGACATAAACCCTCGCATCTTCGAGGCTATTTGTATGATTTTATCATACAAATATAAGTCCTAATTAATTAAAATTGGCAAGATCAAAACATTAAATAAACATTAGGACTTTCTTAAATTCAAGCCAAACAATAGGATAGCCGGGAAATTACCGAAGTTCGCTTCGAATCTGTGATTTCTCCTACCTTTCCTCCGTTGAATTCCCAAGATAAAATGTTCCAAATTTGATTCATTCCCTATTGAAATTCCAAAATTCAATCCTCGAAAACTTAAACTTTGAAATTCTTGAGAGCGTAACTACCGATTATTATCGAGAGTTTTCTTAGGTGATTCTCGTCACTTAAGATGTAATTAACTATAGGGCTTCGCCTTATAGGGAATTTTAAGAACCTGAGTAATATAAACCCCGTTTAATGTTTTCATATTAAGCGAGGAATTTGTCGGCTTATAAAATTGGTTCGCGTGACCAAACGGATGTCACAAACTTTTTCTAGTTTATTTAATCGAGCCTCATTATCAAGCGAGTGTGTCTATTCTTCGGGATAGTATACACGGTTTCATGAATGCGCGCTCGTTTATATAAACTATTCGGGATGTGCGATCGGCTTGATTTCATATCTTAAAATTTTCAAATTTAAAATTATTTTCAAAATCAAATATTACTTTTCAAATTATTTATTTAAATTAAATTAAAATTCGCCGACAATTTCTGTAGGCGACCCCTAAAAAAAAATACCACACTCAACCTAAAAATATGCCGACACCACCTATCACCACAATGAGGTAACACGAGATAGAGCAATTCTGAATTTTTTTATTCAGAATAATAGAAGCATCAACATCGGGAGAATTATTTATCGAAACATCCCGGCCACTCCTCGAAATGAGAGTGGAGCCGGATTGGGACACCCCGGATTAATTTTTTCACTCCGCCAACTCTCCGGAGTTGAGGCTAGAGATAATGAAGAATGGGTAGAACCAATGAAACCACTCACAACTCGCTAATATTAAGAAGTATGAATCTCATGAAGGGTGGAGAGCAGAGTAAGAAGTTATTTCACTCGCCAAGTAGAGATATACCCTCTACTAGCCATGAACCTCCCGAGCCTACCACCCCTACCCTACAAGATCCGATGAATGAATCGACACCGCATAGAAGAAGTTTTGAGCGGTTGGAGATACAATGGGGAGAAGATTTGATCATTTTGATCAAAGAATTGATAATCTGGAGAGGAGACATGATTATGATAGCGAATATCTCCAGCGACATTCGAATACGAGATTGCATACTATGAAGCCGAACGTCGTTATAGGAGTGGTGATTTAGATGTTGTCTTTCCCGAGTGCCCCGATATTCACGAGCACTGACTGCTCAGTCTTCTCGGCCTACGGATCGGGGAGGAGATGATATAGCTCGGGACTTTGATGCTCGAAGAATAGGACTTTATTTGTTTTATTTGTTTGATGTTAAGTTATTTTAAAGACTTTATATATTTGTAATATTCGGTACTTTATGTTTTTGAGACATTGGATGTTTGTTGGATTATTTGCTTGAATTGTTGTAGTAGTTTAGTTTTTGTTTTTTGTATTAGTTAATTACATTTGTTTTTATGTTAAATAGGATGTTAGTTTTCTTTAGTATGTTTTTATTTTATTCTGTATTGTTTTAAATTGCAAAATTGTTAATCTGTTAGTTAAAATGTTTTTAATATGTTAGTAATTCATATGTATAGTGTAGAGTTAATTTTAATTGTTATAGTTAATACTTATCTTAGATTTTATCCCTGCATTTTCTTTAAATTGTTATATATATATGGAGAATACTAACAAGTACGAGGTTCAATGAAAAATGAAAAAGCCTCGCAAAAATTTCAAAGAAAAAGAAATACCTAAACTTCAAAGGTATGATTTATTTACTTTCCCTTTTTCATTATTTAGAATAGATATAAAAATTTAAGTTTGGGGGGGGAGTAAAATACAAATTTAGTTATTAACTTGTTCTCAATTTCTATTTTCAAATTATTATAAAATGATTTTTATAACAAATTTTTCAATTTAATTAATATGAATTATTTTATTGAATTATTATAAAAGGTTAAATGAATTATTTCTAGTGCTTTAATTAATTAAATAGAATAAAATATTTGGTTAAAGGGAATAAGAATATAGTAAACTATTTTTAGTAAGGAAAACTATATTCTAAAATTAAAATTCTTAAGTATTCAAGTGAAAAAGAAAAGATTGAAAATCAATAAAGTTAAAACTATGAAGTATATATAAGCGAAAAAATATTCCTAAGTTTCAAATTTAGGAAGATGAAAATGAAGTTCAAAATTATTAACAGGCTCTCCAGATACAGTAATCCTCAAAAGAAAAAGAAAAAAAAAAGAAGAAAAAGAAAAAGAAAAATGAGGAGAAGCTTGAGGAGATGCCTTATCAAAAATTGGCTTCATTTGAATTAACCTAAAGGGAAAAACTTAGATATTTCCAAACTTATGTTTATGGATTAGAATTTTACCTAATAGTGTTTTCTTGAATTTCTTATCATATGAATATCTTAAGTAGTTATTCTTTTAAATATAGTCATTCCCGAAATGAATAGTAAGCTAGAAATCTTAGACTCGATAACTAAATAATTTATTTCTATAAAATTAATTAAATTACATGAATTATTTTTATTTAACTTTATTATGATATTAATTAATCTAATTCATAGTTTATTTGAATTGAAATATTTTACTATAGAAATCATTATTTTTATGTAGTATTAAAATTACTTCGAGGACAAGTAATAAGTAAGTTTGGGGGATTTTGATCGTCGAAAAATTTATTAAGAAATTCATACCTATTTTTGATGAAATCGCACTTTAAAGAAGGTTATTTTCTTTATTTTGTTGCAGGAATGAATAATTTAGGTGATAAAAGCAAAAATCATAAAAAGGAGCGAATTTGGAGCAAAATCATGCAATTTAGTCTGAGTCGCCGACGGCGAGATCGAGCTCGCCGACCGGCGAGGTTACAAGAAGAAAATTCCGAAGAATTTATAACCGTCTCGCCGACAGCGAGCCCGAGCCCGCCGACAGCGAGCTAGTAGCGGCTTGAAGATCTTCTAGAAGCCTCGCCGAGCAACGAGGTAGTTCGTCGCCGACGGCGAGGTAGTTCAAATGGCACAGATACATTGAACCCGGACACTTTTTGAAGAGATGCTTACACACCTCTTGGACCTTTGCTTACCTCTATATATAGAGGCCGAAATTCAGTCTCTTGGGTGTTAATTTTTGTGCAGTAGTGTGTCTTTAGTGAGTCTTTAGTAAGTTTAGTGAGTAATTAGTGAGTCGTGCTGTACTGGAAGGAAGAGTCAAAGGAACTACGAGGAGTCTGTTTGGGGATAAATCGAGATAAGTATTTGTATTTATTGTTTTTTTTTTAACTTTAAATAAAATCCATGCTTAGTTTAGTTCCCATGCATTCTGAGTAGTTTATTAGTCTTTCTCCCAGTTTATGAAATTAAGTAACTTGATGAAATTAAAATAGAGATACTTATATATATTAATAAATTGTGATAATTTTTACTTAAAACTTAATTTACTTTCAAACTGGCTATTTGATTTGTTAAAATATGTTGATTATCAACTATAGTATAAATTACATCTGATATTCGGGGAATTCAAAAGCCTTGGAAGGAGGGTGCAAATAAATAGGGAAATAATATCATCGGGCGTAGAATTGAGCATTTTAGTGTGACAGACTAAAATATTCAATTCGATCCTATTGTTTGAGAGCTAAAGTGTAGATGTTAGCCCTCAGTGCGAGGGAACATGGGAGCTCGAAGTGGCATCGGTATCCTCCCAACTCTAGCCGCGATTCAGTAATCAAACATAGGATTAGTCAATATTCTTTACACTGGACCAAAGGGTAAAGAATAAGGAATGCTCCTATTTGTCACAATACCTTAAAATTATCTATTTAAATTCATTAATCAATTAAATTTCTAAACAAGGGGAAAGATACTTTTTCCGAATAGTTAAGACTTATTTAGCAATTAGTTTAATTTTCTTGCACTTTCAATACGTATTAATTTTCTACTTAGTTAAGTTACCTAATTAAAATACTTAGTTTACTTTATTGCGCTCAAATTTAGAATTCCAAATTTTCGTATACTATTTTAAAAAATTATTATTATTATTTTAAATTAGTTGTTATTTGATTTTCTCTTTCCCTGTAGGATCAATAACCAGGACTCCACTAGAGCCCTGTATTACTTGATACGATACGTATACTTGCATAGCATCCACAACATAAACAATTACAATTTTATACATATAAATAGCGGGGTCAAGTTTTTGGCGTCGTTGCAATTAAATTAAAAATATCATAATAAAAAAGTTGTGGGTCAGCGCCACAGTTACAGATCGTGCAAAAACCAAAATTCTTCATTTTTCACACAAAATCTCCTTATATACTGCCCTACCTTCATCCCCAATCACATAGAAACCTTAATTTTGAACAGAGCAATCCATTTTGGAGGAGTTAAGAGGAGTTTGTAAGCAATGGAAGGAAGAAATCATGGAAATAAGGTAAGAGACAAATCCTTCGAAGATCCTCAACCTTATTTTAATGGTTTTATTACAGTTAGTATGGAGAGGTTATTTAGTTGTTTGGAAAAGATTGAAGCAGAACTTCAAAGCATTGGGAATCGTTTGCACGAGATGTATCATCAAATTGAGCATGTGGAATGGCAATCAAAACTTCAATTTGATCATATGGCGGCCTATCAAGACGCTCAAGTAGCTATGTATGAGAAGAACAAGTGGATTGATGAAAAGACGGCTTTGGAATTTCCAAGGGCGTTGGTTTTCTATCCATTTCATCCTAGCGAACTTCATTGCAAAAGAGATGGAAATTGAAATTCGGTGTTGAATTGATCTTTTGTGTGTTCTAGGTGTGATTGAGTCTAGTTCTAAGTGTGTCGATTATCGAGTTTGTGTGTTCGCTTAATTGTTCAATGTGTGTTGTTGGATTGAAAATTTGCTTTGAATTTTTGTTATTTGTGTTGTTTATAGAATGATGAACCTTGTTATAGTCTTGTTCTGGAATTTATTAAGTTTGGAATGAAAATTGTGAATTGGAATTGAAGAATTTGGTTATATTTTGAGTTTGAAATGTGGATATAAGTTATCATTTTAATTTATTTTTAGAAATGTTTGGAGGATATAAATTGGATTAATACTCTCATAAGAGTAATTAGGAGTCGAATTTAATAAATTTTAGTGGAAAATATAATATTTAAATCAAATTTTTAGAAATGTGAGTGTGGCGCCTAGGCGCCAGAATTCGGTGCCAAGGCGTCCTTCGGGTTGAACCGAAACTTCATCTTCTTAAACCACTCCCACGCCATTTTTGACGCCTAAGCTTCCCTTTCCTCGTATTTTCACTAAAATAGACCTTAGAGATCCCATTTGAGGCCAGATTTTCATGTTTTTGAGCTTGAAATCACTCGATTTCTTCTTCCAAAGGTCATATCTACATTCTAAACCAATTATTTTCAATTTTCACCATGGATTTTGCTCTCTTTGAAGAAAACGTTAATTTTGAGAAAAAAATTAATTTTTAGAGTTAAATCCATGGATTTTTAAGCTCTTTCAAGTTTGGAAAGCTTAAATTAGTTCATTTCCTTTGATCCTTTAAATTTATTTTGCATTTTATGTCACGTTTAGATGACACCCAAATCTAAGCGAGAAAAGGAATGAGAAAATTTTGATCGTAGTAAGTTTGTCAATGCTGCTGCACATTTTCGATACAACGATTTTTCTATGACCAGAAATTTTATCTAGAACGCAGTTTTTACAATCCTGGAGGAAGGATTGAGGATACGATCGTTGCACTCAAGTGGCAATGATTCTGTTATTTCACAGTTGTTGCTGTTATCCCTGTCGTCAGGGAGTTTTATGCAAATTTCGTGGATGCTGAAGAGTACAAGGTTTTCATAAGAGGAGCTGGAGTAGGATTCACTCCAGAGCGAATCAATATTTTCTACGGCCTGCCTCTGAACATTGAGTAATATTACTCCAGATTATCTCTATCTCAGGGAGATTTAGAGATGATTATTGCTTACCTGACAGATGGTACTGGAGCTTGGAAGATCCGGAATGGAAATCGGGTAAAATTTTCATCTTCTAAGCTTAATGGTGTTTCAAAGTCATGGCATTACTTTATTTCTGCTCGCCTCCTTCCATCCAATCATTTGAGCGAGGTTACCAAGGACAGAGCTATCCTCAATTTCTGCATACAAGAGAAGAAGCTGATTGATGTGGGGAGTATCATTTATGACTCTGTAGAAGCCAATGCTCGTTCTAGCACTTCTATTGGACTGGGATTTCCATCTTTGATATATTCTCTGTGTGAAAGTGCTGGAGTTTTTGCTGAGCTTTCTGAAGAAAAGCTCAAGTCTACAAAGCCTATAATAAGAGAAAGTGTCAATATCTATGATCGACTTCGAGGAAAGAGTTCTACGACACCATTTAGTTCATTACCTACTTCTGATAGAGCTTCTACTTCTAGACCTTCTACTTCTGCTGCTGAGCCACCATCTAGTTTCTGGGAATCCATGCATGATAAGTTTATGGAGCAGCAGAATAAGTTATTTCTAACTCATTGTAGAGTAGATACGATCGATAAGAAGATTGATCATGTTTCTGAGTATACCCAAAGGAAGAGTGATTATGATGCTGAGTATTCTGAGTCTCTTGTTAGATTCCTGAAGGGTGATCATGATATTCAGTTCCCTACCTGTCCTAGATTTTCACCGTATATTGATCCGAAGGATGTTGAATTTTCTTTTAGTGACGACGATGATGAGGCTACAGATAGTGATTAGTAGTTTGATTGACCTCTTGAGATGTGTTGATTTTGTTTTTAGTTTATTTCTTGTTTGTTAGTACTGATTAGTCTGATTTTATTGTTGTTTGTTAGTGTTGATTTGTTTAATTAGCTTTGTGTGAACATTTGATGTTGAGATTGTTTTAGATCATCTAATGTGTTATGTATTTAAGACTAAAATATGGATGAATTTTTCTTTTCCATGATAAATGTTTATTTCTGTTTCAGCCCACTGTTTAGTATTCCTGAATAGTTAGTAATATTGTTTGTTTTAAATAATAAATAATAATATAAAAATTTTTTGTAGAAATTAACTCTTGCTTTGCAAACTTTTCTATATATGCTTAATTATTTTTGTTACATACATATTAAAGCATGTGTAGAAGTAGAAAATAGTTTTTCCTTACTACATCATTATTATACCTAGATAAATTCCAGTTTATTTCTTTCTCTCATGCTTTAGAAAATTTTATGATTCATTTTTATATAAAAGCTAAATTTTGGGGGAAGGGAAAACATTTTTCAAATTTAAATAATATTTGTCATTAAAGTACTAATATTTTCTTTAAAAATATTAACATAACATAAAGAATGAAAAATCTATTTAAGATTACTTAAATTTTTGAATTTATAAATAATTTAGTAGAATTAACTAAAATTTCAAGAATTTTGATTGATTTTAAAAATAGAATTATTTAACTTAAAGAATAATAAGATTAAAATTTTTCTATTTATTGTAAAGAAAATTGTATTTTTAAAATACTAAGGAATCAATATTATTACTTGAAAAAAGAAAAGATTGAAATAATTTTTGAAAAATACTTATTAGAATGTCATATTTATTAAGTGAAAATGTATAAAGTTTTTAAATATAAGTTAAGGATAGTGAAGTTTAAAATTATTAACAGGTTATCCAAAAAAAGTAATCCTCACTAAGAAAAAGAAAAAGAAAAAGATTGAAAAACAATCCAAAAGAAAAGAAAAAAAAAAAGCAAAGAAAAGTGAGGAGAAGCTTGAGGAAATGCCTGATCAAAAATTGGCTTCACTTGAATTATCTTATAGGAAGAAAACTGATTACATTTTTAACTTAATTTTTATGAACAAATATTTTTACTAGAAAAATGTTTCATGAAAGTTTTTTTCTTGTAAATATTCTATGTGACCTTAATATGATAAATTACAATTATTCTCGAAATAAATGAAAAATTGGAAGTCTTGTGATTTGGTAGTTAAGTATTCTTTAAATTCTTAAAATTAACCTTAATTAGTAAAATTTGGTTAATGATTGGCTAAAGCATTTTTAAAACCAAAAATTACAAGGAATCTTAAATATTTAATTTTCATTCCAAATGTTATATATTTTATGTAATTAAAAGGGTTACTTGAGGACAAGTAACGTTTAAGTTTGGGAGAATTTGATCCACTTTAAAAATATCTATTTTTATGCCTCATTTATTATTCAATTCTTAAGCATATTTTACTTTAATGAAAGGTATTTTTATGTTTTTGGATGTAGGTGATAAAAAAGAGTTCATGAAGGAAAAAGGAGTAAAATGGAGCAAAAATGGAGCTTAAAGAGCAAAGATATCGAAATTATAGGTCTGGCGCCTAGGCGCTAGAATCCGGTGCCTAAGCGCTAGAATCCGACGCCTAAGGGCCAGCTCGATACAGACGCAGATAAGATTTTTGACTACTTTAGGCAGTTATTTTGACGGAGTTGAGCAGTTATTAGACCTTCTAGAAGACTGGAAGTTAGTCCTAATACATAGGACATGTGATACAATGCATCTGGACACAGGAAAACGATTTTAATCGCGAAGAGGAGTGATCCAAAGTGAAGAGGTGCGAAGACCTGGTCACGGACTCTGGCGCCTAGGTGCGATAGTTACCTTCTAGAAGATACATTATATTTGGACGAATTTTAAAGAAGTTCCTTAAGCAACCCCTGGTCAAATTCGAAGCTCTATAAATAGGAGTCAATTCTACATAGAAAAGTGGCACCCTAAAGTCCCTACTAGTAACATATAGCCTCCACGCATTCTTTAGTCTCCCTTTCAGAATTCTTACACTTTTAGGGAGCCACTTACTTTATTATTTAGTGAGTTTATTTTGAGTGTTAAGAGTGAGTTTTCAAGTATTGTTGTTGTTGAATTCTTGTACCTTGCATTGGAGTAAGTAGGAGTCAGCGGATCACTTGAAGGAACATTCCAGATAAGTATTTGTAACTTGTTTCAAAGTTTTATAAATATATTTTGTTGTGTGAATTCTATGTGTTCTGAGTAGTTAGTTTTCTTTCTCCTTTCAACTAAGAAAAGATAATAAGATAATTAAATTTTGTTGGAGAACTTAACTTAAAATATTTATAAAAATTGTGATGATATTAATACCTGATCTTAATTTACTTTTTAAATTGGTCATTTAAATAGTTAAAACATGTTGAAGAATTCTGAGACTTATCCGGAGATGAGTTCTTAACTAGTATATATCACATGAATCCTTGGGTAGTCGAAGGCTTTAGGTGGGTTATTCAAGGTGAAGTGCAAATAAATAGGAAGATATTATTTATTGGGGGTAGAATTAATTAGTTTTTAGAGTGACAGACTAAATTCTAATAATTTGGTCTATAGAAAGAGAACGAGTCATTGGTAGGGCCGACCATAGCCACCCTTGGACATCTAGTAGTATGAGCCTAGATTAACCCATTCTACTAAAAAAACATCCTGAACCGATCTATAGATTAGCCAATGTTCTTTATACCTGGACCAAAGGGTAAAGAATAGGAATGCTTCTATTTGGCACAATACCATAATCTAAGTTCTCCACAAATGATAATTATTCTGAAAAATCTTGGATTAGTTGAAAAAGGAGAAAGTTATTTTATTTATACTTGCATTAATCTTTATTTAATTACTGCTTACTTTCATTTAGTAAAAATTTTAATTTAAAATCTGAATTTTAGAAATAAATAAAAACAATAATTACTTTTAATTTGAAAAATCTAAAATATTTCTTTATTTTCTCAAAATATTCTCTGTGGGATCAATAACCAGGACTCTGATAAAGCCCTGTATTACTTGAAACGATACGTATACTTGCATTTGAAATTGTGACTTTTACAATAATTATTATAAATATTTAAAATATAAATTGATAAAATCTTACTTAGTATATATAAATTCGCATCACTTAGGCACCGGATTTTAGATGTTTAGTGCTTAGGCGCCAGTTCTGACGCCTAGGCGTCAGAATCCTGAAATTGACAGGTTCGCCCTTCGTCAAATTTTCATAAGTTTCATACCAAAATAGGGTCTCAAAATGTGGATCAAAAGATATGTAACTAAGTGAAGCCACATATAAAGCATTCTTAATATCAAAACAAATCAAATCATACAGTGGGTTGCCTCCCACAAAGTGCTTGGTTTAACGTCGTCAGCCCGACATAACCAACTGTTTATTCCAAATGGTTTAAATATAACACATCTTTAAAAGATGGCAAATTTTCTCCAATATAGGGTTTCAATCTTTGCCCATTTACTTTAATTACAGAATTTCTTTTCTGATCAATTATATGCACTTCTCCATAACGATAAACTTTCTTAACAATAAAAGGCCATATTCATTTGGATTTCAATTTTCCTGGAAACAATTTAAATCTTGAATTGTATAATAAAACTTCTTGTCCAGGCTCAAAAGTCTTTCTTAATATTCTTTTATCATGTAGCTTCTTCATTTTCTCTTTATAGATCCGATCACTTTCATATGAATCATTTCTAATTTCTTCAAGTTCATTTAATTGCAACAATCGTTATCTCCAACATCACTTAAATTGTAGTTAAACTCTTTATTCGCCTAATAAGCTTTATGCTCCAATCACAAGATTTTCCATATATGAGCCTATAAGGTGACATCTCAACAGAAGTTTCATAAGCAGTTCTATAAGCCCATAAAGCATCATTGAGTCTATCAGCCCAATTAGTTCGTTTTGGGTTAACTGTTCTCTCTAAAATTCTTTTGATCTCCCGATTTGATACTTTAGTTAGTCCACTAGTTTGGGGATGATATGCTATTTAAATTCTATGGTTAATCCAAAATTTACTCATTAATCTCTGAATCATAAAATTCTTGAAGTGACTTCCCCTATCTGTGATAATTATTCGTGGCATTCCAAATCTGGTAAAATTATTTTCAGTTAAAAAATTTTCAACACTTTTAGCATCACAATGAGGTAAAGCTTTTGCTTCAATCCATTTCAAAACATAATCAACAACTAATAGTATATAAATTTTTCCTTAAGAAGGTATAAATGGTCCCATGAAATCTAAACCCCAGACATCAAAAATTTCCATTTCCAAATTATAATTTAGAGGCATTTCATCTCTCATAGAAATATTACCTATACGTTAACATCGATCACAGAATTTAACGAAACTGTTAACATCCTTAAATAATGTAGACAAATAAAATCTGGATTGTAAAATTTTAAAAGTAGTTTTATCAATTCTGAAATGCCCGCCAAATTCAGAGTTGTGGCATTTTTGATTAATCTCGAAAGTTTCTTCATAAGGATAATAGAATCATTATAGTATTTAAATAGAAAGGGATTATCCCAAAAATAAAATTTCACATCATGTAAGAATTTCTTTTTTTGTTGATGATCTAATCCATATGGTATAATGTTACTAGCTAAATAATTAACTATATTAGCATACCATGGGATTAATCCATCAGAAATAGTATAAAGTTGTCATCAGGAAAACAATCATTAATTTCTTCCTTATCATTCACTTCCTTATCATTTTCAATTCTTGAAAGATGATCGGCGATTTGATTATCAGACCCTTTTTTATCAACTACTTGAAAGTCAAATTCTTGCAAAAGAAGGATCCATCTAATCAATCTCGGTTTAGCTTCTTTTTTGTCATCAAATATTTAATAGCAGAATGATCCGTATGCACAATACATGTATTCCCTAGTAAATATGATCAAAATTTGTCAAAAGCATATACTATAGTCAATAGCTATTTTTTCAGTAGTTTTGTAATTAATTTGAGCTTCATTAAGAGTTTTACTGGCATAATATATAACCTTAAACAACTTGTCATACATTTGTCTTAAAGCTGCCCTTATAGCGTAATCACTCGCATCGCACATTAATTCAAATGATTTTTCCCAATTAGGTGGAACTATGATTGGTATAGTGATTAACTTTTCTTTTAGTAAGTTAAAGGCATTTAGGCAATTGTTGACCTCAATTTTGGTGAGGACTTTTGCTTCTCTCTTTAGTACTTAAGATCTAGCCTTAGGCTTTTCCTTTGACTAATCTTAGAGGACTAGAAATGGAACCCACCACTTTGAAATTTAAACACCTCCTAACTCCCTGTAAACCCCATAAGTTTGATTGTAAACCCCGAAGCCACTTGGAGGGTTAAAATCAAATGTGGAGGTTTAAAGGTTGAGTTCCCTATAGGACTCTTTGGCCTTAGGACTACCCTGGGTGGCCAGGTCTGGTGAGGGTTGACCTGCACACATTACACTTTCACACACATTAGAAATCCTAAAACCATTCACACCTAATTTGACTTCCCTACTCATGTAGGTAATTCATATGGATGGTCCTTAACCCCTAAGCCCCTGGCTAAGAGGGTTAGGAACAACATAGTAAATGCCTCAAATGAGTCCTCTCATGGCTCATATGGGCTTAATATGGCTTCATGGCTCAACCAAAGTGATTCCATTTCACTCACATTTGATCAATCTTCATTTTTTCAAAATTTCAGTTTTTGACCCCCGGGGCCCCGGACCCACCAAACCAACCAAATACACTTGAAATGACCCAAAATTTGTAAAATTACCTAAATTACCCAAGATTCCTCAAAATTAATCCTAAACACTTCCCACCACTCAGATTAACCATCTTTGGCTAAAAATACCAAAATTTCCAAAAATACCCCTAAACCCCCAAAATTACCAAAATACCCTTCTACCCCAAAAATCCAAAAATTTTAAAAAATCTTAGAAAATTCCAGAAAATCCCAAATATTCTCAATTTGATTTTGCTCAACTACACCATGGGCCAATTTTGCCAATTTACCCCACTTTTACCAAAACCCCCAATTTAACCTATTTTTTAACCCAAGTGAACCCAATGTCAAACCAAACCACCCCAATTGACCTCAATTTTGGTCCAATTCAATTCTAAACTTTAATTCAATATCCCCAATCAATTTAGACGAAATCCAAGTCCAATTTGATTGACATTTGGGCCCAATTTCAATTTGAAGCCTAAGGCCCAATTTTGGCCCATGACCTAAACCTAGCCCAAACCAACCCAATTCAACTCCAATTGGCCCCAAATCTTTTCTAAAACCTTCCTAACATCCCCATAAACAAAACGCTAACTTGATTTGCCCCAAATTTGAACCTAAACTCCACCAAAACCTAACCCAAAACCAAAATCCCTTAAATTGACCTAAGCCCAAACCTAACCCAAATGGGCCCAAATCCCAAAATTAGAGCCCAACCAAACTTGAAAACTCTTTGTAACACTCCCATAAACATTTTTCAACATTAATTTTACACCAAATTCAACCTTAGCCCAACCTTAGCTCACGTTAGCCCAATTTGGCCCACCTGGCCCCTTTACCAAAAAAGCCCAAATTCAACCCAATTCTACTCCAAATCACACCAAATCTCTTCCAAAATCTTCATGACACATCCCTAAACTAAATGCAACATTTATTTGGTACAATCTTTTACAAAATTTTCATCCAAAAAATTATATTAAAATCTAAAAGCCCATTTCATTAAAACATTTTAAAAGCTCATCTAAAACCATTTCAAAAGCCCAAGTTTTCAATCCAAAACCCACATGACATTTCTTTCCATCATCCATTTAATCAAAATCACCCCTAAGTTTCAAAACCATCATTAAACCATTCCAAATCAAGCTTCATGAAAATTTTCCACCAAAATGCCAAAATTTCTAAAACCCACTTCCATGAAACTAAGCCAAGCCACCCCTAAGCCAAATGGAGCCATTGAACCATGCACAAGCCACATGCAAGCCTTGGGAGCCCCTTTACACATCACCATGCCATTAATTGCAAAAGGAGGAGCCTCTTTTAAACCCCCTTTAAAAAGTTTTGACCCTTTTAATGATGCACCCTAACCCATGATTAATCTAAATATTCATGGATGGGGACTTCACCACCTTCTCTTGGCTGAACCCACTGATTTCCCTCAGCCTAAAATCGAGCCTTGGGGAGGTGCACCAAGCCTAAAGCATGCTTTTGACCCATTTGAATCCAAAATAGCCACTTCCCCCATTCCATTTGAATCAAGTCCTTTACACATGGCCAATGCTAATTGCTTGCACCATTGCCAACCCCTGACCCTCCTGATGACAATAGTGACTTGACCCTGGCCGGCCAGCCACCATAGCCGCCGGAAAACACCACACCCGTGAGCACCCATTTAATTCAAATTTCAAATTCCTCCTTGCTGAGTTGTCCCAACTCAATTGAACTCCATGGTTGTTCTTCCCTTGCCCTGAGCAGCTGGTCCGAGCCTCCAATTGCCCCTGGGAAGCCCTCCAGTCACCTCTATTTAAACACCACCACCTCTCAGCCAAAGGAGGTGTTGAACCAAACCATACCAAAACTCTGCCAAAATCATTCTAGATCCCTCTCCAGACATAGAGAACTTGATCCCCACTGAAATCCAACCCTAAAGCCCTCTATGTGAGTCCAATTTTGGAGTTGAAATTCAAGCCCAAAACCAGGACACTTCACCACAGTGAGCCAATCTTCAAATTGATTGACTCTACACCTTCACCGGACCAAGAGGAGAAGTTCCCGACAAATGCCCCCTCACCGGGCCAGCTATTGCTTCCGACTCTCCAAGCTTTGTGATCGGCCTTGGTCATTTTTGTACCTAGGCATTTCCCCAGAGCAAGAGACTTCATCTGGAGCTTGCTTGGACTCAATCGAAGGTGACACAACCCTCAGATCAAAGCTTCACTTCTTTGAGCAAAGGTATGAACTCACTCTTCCTCCCGAGCTCCTGGAGATTCTCCATTTAGTTTGAGTTGATTTCAATGCACTTTAACTGTATAGATGTGTTCGTCTCTTCAAGACGAATCGATAGAGTATAAGAATGCAAAAATCCATGAAGAATCGAGTGAGATCTTAGGGTTTTAGTGTGGACGGTCACGGGTGCACACCAGGCGGAGATGATAACCAGGAGCCGTTGGATCGCGCGTGTATCGAGCGGACGCTCGAGATCAAGCCGGACAGCGCAATGGTATGTGAATGGCGGGCCCCCGTAGCGCTGCTCAGATGGCGGCGCTGAATCAGGGAGCGACGCGTGGGCTTTCGATCCGGACGAGGATGACGCGACGCCGAGTCGGATAAGTAGAAAAATAGGATTTTTTTTTTATTTAGTTAAATACCAGAACTTCAAAAATTCATATCTTTGCATAGAAAAATCACAAAAATAAAATAAAAATACCCTCTTGCTCAGTGAACAGAGGAGAATAATGTGGAAAAGAAATCAAGTTAATTGGATGAGCATTTTATTTTTAATAATTTATTTACTGTTTCCAATGTTTTGATTCTCTATTTGCATAGACAATTCACCATGGCATGAGACCATAGGGTTTTTGAAGCCTCTGATCTTGGGAACATTCCCTGAATTTTTTAAGGTCAGAGGCCATCTCTGTGAAAAGTTATTGATTTTTCAAGTTCATGTCACTGTTTTAGGTATTTTAATTCCAATAATTAGCATGTTGTAAAATAAATTCTAGGAAAATTTGGTGGTGTTTCTTAGGACCAGGGGACCCTATGAAAAATACATTTTGAGTTAATTCATTCATAATAACCATAATTAACCTAAGCTCCCAAAATTTAATTTGAATTAATTAGGGTCAACCACACACCAAATTGAATTGAAAATGATTCTCCATTGCTCTTTAGAGTCAGAAGAACCTTACATAAAATTTTGAAATCAATTGGACTTGATTAACCCCACTAAATGGATTGATTAAGTCTCATAAGCAAATGGAACTTTAAAAATTCATAACTCCAAAACTACTCTTCAAAAATTCACAAAAATGGTTTTGGAGCTTCTCTGATATCAAGGGATTTCAGGAAAATTAAAATAGGAATTTTCTAAAAAAGTTGATTTTTCAAAATATTTTAATATTTTAATAATTAAATAATAATAAAAATCACAAAAATATTAAAAATCATAAAAATGTCACATTTTGACTCTTAATCACTTAGGAACAAACCAAATATTTTTCCTAAGTCCCTAGGATAAGATATTGAATTTTAAAAGCTTAATGTAATTTTTAATATTAAAAAATGAATTTTCAACCTTTTTCACTAAAATAATTCTAATAAATCAAAGAAAAATCAACAAACTATAAAATTTATTTCTATGGACTCCTTGAGGTCAGAGAGTTTTAAGAAAAATATAAAATCCTTTTTTCAACTTTAATTTTATTTTATAATTAATTAATACTCTAAAACTCAAAATAATTATAATAAATAAAATATAATTCCAAAAATCACCAAAATTGGTCCAAGTGGTTCTCTGGTCATTAGAAACATCCCATAATTTTTTTAAGGATAGAAACTTTACCTTGGTCATGTTGTTGAATTTTCTTTGAAAACCCTTATTTTCTACTAAAAATAATTATATAAATAAATTAAAGTTAGAAAAATCACATTTTCTCCTCTAATGTCTTAATTGACATGTGAGTGAGGTGTCATAAAAATTTCAAATTCATTTGAGGTCAATTTAGTGAGTTATGAAATAAATAAGCCTAAAAGGGCATTAAAGGTAGTTAAAAATTTTAACCCTTAATTAAAACTTTAGGTTTAATCAAAATGGAGGGTAAAATATTTGATTTTAACTTTCTCTTGGATAATTGAAACTTAGGGAAATTAAAGGGTAGAAACCCATTAAACACTTTGAAAATATCAAAATGAAACTCTAATTAATTAAATAATTTAAATTTTGCAAAGAATATATTTAAAATTTGGATTATTAAAATAGGGATATTATTAAGAGGATATTTATTCTTTAATTTAAAAATCCCTAAATAAGTCATTTCAATAATATTTAGTTCTTAATTAAATATTAAAATAATAATCCAAATTAAATAAATTAAATATTAAAAAGAAGATAACCCTTAAATGAATTAAAGCTTAAAATGTTAAATGGTCCAATAATTAAAATCAAATTTAAAATCTTAGAGTTAAATTAAATTAAATTAAATTAAGTCAAGTCAAAGTTTAAATTAAATTAAATTAACACCTTAACAACTAAATTAAATTAAATTTAAAATATTGAAACTAAAATTAAAATTAAATTAAAATTAAATTAAATTAAAATTAAATTAAATTAAATGAATTGAAATTAAATTAAATTAAATTAAAATCAAATTAAATTAAATTAAATTAAATTAAAATCACTTAACAACAAACCTAAATGAAATCATTAAGAGTTAAATCAAAACATATCAATAATTTCAACACCTATTTCTATCTAAGTAAATTTAAAACATAAACATCAATTTGAAATACTAAGATAATTGAAAGTGTAAAGATTTAAATTAAATCTAAGATATTTTGAACACTATTTCAAACTTAAAATTATTAATTAAAACCTCATAATTAAATTAAATCACTTTAAATCATTAACTCAAACTTTAAATTAAGGATGATTAAAATTCTCAACAAACCAACTTGCCCCTAAAGGCTTTAATTATTATAACTCTTAAATAGAGTATTAAGTGAGATTTCACTTCATTCATCAGGTAATCAAATATCCAAGTTCACTCGAAGCAAGAGACAAAGTTTAACTAAACTCCTGGATGATTAATTCACATGTGCAACTAAATTTACTTGGACTCAAAATAATCCCAGAAGTATTGAAAAGATGTTTAGGACTCGTCCTAAGCACTTCTTCAATATGATGAGATGTTTTAGAAGAATAATTGAATTTAATTTTTCTTTGATGAAGAAAATCATCCCTAAACCAAACCAACAACCTAGACGTCATAGGAGATGACTAGCAATAGGATTAGGATTTTGGTGGACAACCAAAACCCTTCCCTTAGCTTTACCTAGGTACTTGTTGAAATATTTAAATGTCTTAACATGTGTTTTAAGTGCAGCTTGGGATGACGGGAAGACCCTCCAGGTACACTTTTATTTTATTGCAATTTACTTTATTGAAATTTACTTACGTGCACTGTACTTTACTTTTCTTGCATGATAAATAAGACTGTTGCATGAAAACCAAAACCTTTATGATAGTCCCTGAACTGAAACCAAAACTAAATTAAAAGTCATTGCAAGATAAAATTCACCGCCACAACATTCCAAAATATAAAACAACTCAAAATTTAATCACAAACGTAACAACAAAACTACAATTGTAACTAAATTAAAACGTCTCGTTGAATAATCGGGAATACCTCGGATGATGTAACCCACGTGTTGCTAACAAGATTTCCCACAGTCTAAATGAAAGTGTGGAACTCATTCAGTTGAGTTTAGCAAATTCATCTGGACTAAGTGAATTTGATGAAAATAACTGTGTCGGGATGACGGAACTGTGGGATCTTAATCGGTTCTGTTTAAACAACTTTAGGATTTGTTTTAATTAAAATATTAAAGACACTTGGATTTTAAGATTTTCTCTAAACCAAAACACTTCTCTCATCTCCCAATTTTCACCTTCTAAAACTAAACCTCTGTAACAACAAGGAGCTCGGAGCATAGTGGGCAGCACGGCCATCTACTTCAAGAAAACTCGGATCTACACCAATCTAAACCTTTCTTAGAATTAAATAACCAAGCCATAGGACTTCGAGGTAGTTTGCCTAGTGCAACATAAATCCTCAACTCTTCATTAGGCATTTGCATGATCATGTCTTGTAAATTAAGCCCTAACCGGTCGTAGGACTCCGAGGTAGTCGTTTGGTACGACATAAACCCTCACATCTTCGAGGCTATTTGTGTGATTATATCATATTAATATAAGTCCAAATTAATTAAAATTGGCAGGATTCAATATTAAATAAATTCTCAAATTGAAACCAAACCATAGGATAGTTTGGGAAGTTGCCAAGATTCTTCTTGGATCCTCAGCTTCTCCTACTTCTCTTCCTTTGGACTCCTGAAATTAACTGTTCCAAATTTGATCAATTACCAATTGAAATTTCCAAAATCCAATTGTTTGAAAACCTTAAACTTTGAAATTCTTGAGAGCAAAACCACTGATCATTATCGAGAGTTTTCTTAAATGATTCCCGTCATTTAAGATGTAATTAACTATAGGGGCTTGCCCGATATAGGAATTTTAAGAACCTGAGTAATATAAACCCTGCTTAATTTCTTTATATTAAGCAGGGGAACTTGTTGGCTTATAAAGTTGGTTCGCAGAAAAACGGATGTCACAAATCTTCTAGTTTATTTAACCGAGCCTCATCATCAAGCAGTGCGTCTATTCTTCGAGATAGATATACGGTCTGTGGTGCGGTGCTCGTTTATATAAACTATTTGGGATGTGAGATCAGTTTGATTTCATATTTTAAAATTTTCAAACTCAAAATTATTTTCAAAATCAAATACTACTTTCTAAATTATATATATATTTAAATTAAATTTAAAATCTAAAAAATTCGCCGACAACTTCTGTAGGCGACCCCTTTTCAAAACACATAACCTAAAAATATGCCGACAATAATTTTCATTGAATTTTAATTTTATATCTTTTTCTAAAAGATGGCATAAAAGTTTAGTAATCTTGGAAAAATCTTTAATATATCTTCTATAAAATCCAGCATGTCCAAGAAAACTTCTTATACCTGTTATATTAGTTGGGGGTTGTAATCCAGCAATAACTTGAATTTTCGCTTGATCAACTTTCATTCCATTTTTAGAAATTTTATGTCTCGGTACAATTCCTTCTGTCACCATAAATTGACACTACTCTCAATTCAAAACTAAATTTGTTTCTTGACAGCACTTTAATACTTTAGTTAAATTATGTAAGCAAGAATCAAAAGTTCCAAATACAGAAAAATCATCCATAAAAATTTCAATTCCTTTTTCAATTAAGTCAGAATAGATAGCTATCATACACCTTTGAAAAGTAGCAGGCACATTACATAACCCAAAAGGCATTCTACGAAAAGCAAATGTTCCGTAGGGACTTGAAAACGTAGTCTTTTCTTGATCATCGGGAGTATAGATATTTGATAATAACCATAATATCTATCTAAAAAGCAAAAATATGAATGTCCCGCTAATCTATCCAGCATTTGATCTAAGAATGGAAGAGGAAAATGATATTTCCTGGTGGCAATATTTAATTTTCTGTAATCAATACAGATTCGCTAACCAGTAACTTGCCTTGTTGGAATTAATTCATTATTTTTATTTTCGACAATATTCACTCCTCCTTTCTTTGGAACACAATGAATGGGATTAACCCAAGGACTATCAGATATTGGATACATTATTCCACCTTCCAACCTTTTTAACATTTCTTTCTTAACCACATCTTTCATAACTGGGTTTAATTTCCTTTGAGGTTCAATACTGGGTTTATTGTCATCTTGCAATAATATTTTATGCATTATATATTAATTCCTTTAATATCTACTATCGGCCATCCAAAAGCTTTTTTATACTCTTTTAATACTTTAATCAATTTCATCTTTTATTTTGTAGTTAATTCAAAAGATATAATAACATGTAAAGTTAATGAATTCCCTAAAAAGGCATACTTTAAATGAGAGGGTAATTTTTTCAGTTTCAATTTAGGAGCCTTTTCAATTGATGGTTTGAATTCATTACTTTCAGTTTTATCAAATATTTCTCAATTTTCATTAACATAATAAATATCTTTTATATCTTCTTCAGAATCATTTTCATCACTTAAATCTTCAGGGTCTAAAAACTCTTTTTCTTTAGAAATGACCTGACATTATATCCATTCTTTAACACTTCTCCTTGTTAGGATACCACATTGATTTAAGAACATTTAACGTTACTTCTTGATCATTAACTCTCATGGTTAACACCCCTTTTTATATGTCTATCATAGCACGTCCGGTAGCAAGGAAAGGTTTTCCTAAAATAATAGGAATCACTTCATCCTCTTCCATATCCATAATTATAAAATCTACAGGGAAAATGATATTATCCACTTTTACCAACATATCTTCTATCATTCCTCTTGGGTGAGTAGTAGATCGGTCTGCTAATTGTAATGTTACAGTAGTAGGAGATATTTCTCCTAAATCTAACCTCTTAAAGATGGATAAAGGCATGAGGTTAATACTTTCTCCTAAATCGCATAAGGCTTTTTCATGAAATTTATCTTCTATAGCATAAGGTATAGTAAAACTTTCAGGATCTTTAAGCTTTTGAGGTAGCTTTTTTTGAATAATTGCACTATATTCTTCGCTTAGTGCAACAGTTTCAAAAGCATCAAATTTTCTTTTCTTATTAAGAATATCTTTCATAAATTTAGCTTACTTAAGCATTTGTTCCAAAGCTTCAGCAAATGGGATATTAATGGTAAGCTTTTTAAATACCTCAAAAAATTTCGAAAATTGTTGATCCAATTTATGTTGTTTCAGTCGTTATGGAAATGGGGTGGAGGTTTTTCAAATTCATCTTAAGATAGAGATTGTTTTTCTTCTTCAATAAGTATTTCCTTAGGTTTCTCAATCACTTCAGTCTCTTTTTGAATTTTATTTTCTTTTCCATCCCTTAGTTCTTTTCCATTTCTAAGTAATACAGCTTTAATCTGCCCTTGATCTTTTCCATTTTCTCTTGGATTTACTTCAACAGTACTTGGAAGTGTTTCCTGTGGTCTGTTGTTAATTGCATTTGCAATTTGCCCCATTTGATTTTCAATATTTCATATCACAACATTTTGACTTTGCAAGTGACTACCCATTTGTAAAATTAATTCTTCGATAGACAATTTCTTTTCCTTAAATTACTGGTTATTAATCTAGGAGGATAAGAAGGTCGATAGTTAGAATTACCTTGATTATTCCAATTTGTAATTTGGTTAGGTTGGTTATTACCCCATTGTTTATTTGCATTATTCTAGTTTAAGTTATGGTAATTTTTCCAACCTAGATATAGTAATTGGAATAAGGGTTATTAGTTTTGCTAGCGATAGCTTGCAATGTCTCTAAAGTTGAGATTCATTAGTACTTCCAGAATTATCATTACTTAAATGCGATAATTGAGAAAAATTATTCAATTTCTTAGATATTGTAGCAACTTCAAATACTAAAATAGAAAAGGCTTCATTTTCTTGAATACCAGCCACTCTTTTAGTATTTATTATATCAGAAGAACATTGAAAATTATTAGTTGTCATTTCTTCTATTAAAGCATAAGCTTCATCAAATGACATAGCCATTAAGGAACCTCCAGCAGCAGCATCTACAATAGATCTAAGAGAATATATTAATCCATTATAAATTGTTTGTATAATGAACCAGTCTGGTAAAGCATGATATGGGCACTTCCTAAGAAGTTCTTTAAATCGTTCCCTTGCTTCATAAATAGTTTCTCCTTCAAATTGAGTAAATTAGGTTATGTTATTTCTAATTTTTGCCATTTTGGAAGGCGGAAAATACTTAGCTAGAAATTTTTGCGCCATTTCTCCCCAAGTTTTAATAGATCCTGTTGCTAATGAATTAAGCCACATCTTAGCCTTATCCCTTAAAGAAAAAGGAAAAATTCTAAGCCTAATAACATCATCAGAAATATTATCATACTTGAAAGTATCACAAAGTTCTAGAAAACTGCTAAGGTGTAAATTAGGATCTTCAGTAGGAGATCCTCCAAACTGATTATTTTGGATCATTTGTATAATTGCAGCTTTAAGTTCAAATGAGTTTGCTGCTACAGCAGGGATTTGAATGCTTAAGTGAATTTCATCAGCTATAGGTTAGCATACTCTCTTAAAGGTCTACATAAATTTTGATGTTTATTTTCTGTAATATTTTGTTCTATGTTATTTTGAGGTATATTAGCCATTTCTAGCAAATTATAAATTCATTTTTCTTTTCTAATTCTTCTTACAATGCGTTCTAATTCAGAATTATAAGGTATTAATCCTTCAGATCCTGAACTTCGCATAAAAGGAATTAGAAAATATTTTTTAATTATTTAAATTAAAATATAAAAATTTTATCTAAAAAATAAAGTTTTTATCTTTCCTTAATTAATTAATTTTTAGTGCTTATGTGTCCCCGGCAATGACATCAAAAACTTGACCCGACCGCAATTACGCAAGTAAAATAGCTTATAATATTATGACCAAATTTGACACAAATCAGATTAAGCGGCTAATGTACGATAATTAAAGATTAAAGCTTTTATAAATAAATATAAATTTTACAATATGGGTACTACGCAAGTATATGTATCGTTTCAAGTAATATAGAGCTTTCTAATTAAGCCCCAGATATCGATCCCACGGGGAAGGTTAAGTACAAATAATTAAGAAAAGAAAGATGAAAATCTATTTATAAACTAATCAATTAACAAGTATGAATATGCAAGTTATTAAAGTAGTAGTAGAAAATAAAGCAGTACTTTAAATTCTTTAACGCAATAAACAAAGATTCTTTCCCCATACGAAATATTTAATGATTAGTAAACATCTAAATTAGTTTGAAAACTTAGAATGTGGTATTGTGACGAATAGGAGCATAAATATTCTTTACCCTTTGGTCCAGCTTATAAAGAACATTGGCTAGTTTTAGAAGATTGGATCAGGATGTATTGTTAGTAGTAAGGGACGAATTTCTAGGCTCTCACTTCTAGTTTCCCCCAAGGGTGCCTATGGTCGGGCCTACTAGTGACCCGTCACCTCCTCTTAAACCAAATTGATAGAATTTAGTCTGTCACTCTAAAAACATATTCAATTCTATGCCCTTCAAAGATTATCTCCCTATTTATTCGCACCTCCCCCTTTAAGGAATTACCATCTACCTTTCATAGATAAATATGATACTTACAAGTTAAGAACTTTTAGCCCACCACAGGTCTTAAGAACTCTCCACTGATTTTAACATTACAAGTGATCAAGTTGTAGTGTAAATGAAAATCAGGTAAAGTAACATCACAAAATTATTGATGAAGAAAATAAGTTCTCAAAACTAAATTAAATCATTATCTAAATCATTTCATATTCGTAGGGAGAAAGACAAGAAGAATACTCATAAAGCATAGGATTCACACCACAAACCATATTTATATAATTCAAATTCAAAGTACAAAACTTAAGAACCAAATTATAAGTACTTATCTGGAATGATATCCAAGCAATCCTTTGAAGTTTCTCTGACTACGACTGATTTTTACATGACTCCAACTCCAGCAATCACACTATAAACACTCTGAACTCTCACTAAAGAAAAGTAAATAACTATAAACAAACACTCTTTAACTAAATGAAAGGCACACCTCTTTCACTCTTATAACACTTACACACTCCAAACGACCACACATTGCTGTAAAATTGTCCTCTATTTATAAAGCTTCGAACATGACCAAGGGTTGCTTCAGGCACCTCTTCAAAATTCGTCATAATTCATTGAATATTCTAGAAGGTAACTGTGGCGCATAGGCGCCAGTCTTCTGCTCGAATGGACGCATCCCTTCAGGTTTTGAGTCGCACCACTTCGTTGAATAACTAATTCTCCGTGTCTAAATTCATTATATCTTGTTTATAACATATGAGAAATTTTCTAGAAGCTTCTAGATTGCTTATGAGTCATCAATAACCGTCACAAAACCGGCCAAGAATTATCTAGATTTCCCTGCTGAGTATGGCGCCTGGGTGCCAGAGTCGGCCCTTTTTTCTTCTTTTCTTCAATTGACTCATTTTTGCTCCTTTTACTCCTTTTTTTATTCTTTTTCTTCATAAACTTATTTACTTGTACATGCAACCAAAAACATAAAAAATACATTTCATTAAAGAGTAATATCCTTAAAATATTAGTTAAAAATGATATAAAAAATTAGGTAATTTTAAGGGTGATCAACCACATCCATTAAAGCCTTTCCATGTCGTTAAGTGTTTACTTATACAATAATAAACTCTAGTTTTCCAGCATAGATCAAGTCCTCCACTATATTTTTGAGGTGTCGGCATTCCTCAATATCATAGTTGTGGTCCTGATGATACTGACAATATTTATTGGGGTTCCAGAAGAAAGAATCGGTTCTCATTTGTGCTATTTTTTTGAAATATTTTTGCTCTTGATGGCCTCCACCAACTCAACCATCAAGACCCTAAGGGGGATCATTCCTTGCATCTTCTGATACATGTGCAATCGTTCATAATATCGAGCTTTGCCTCTCCAATCATTACTATCTCTCTAGTCGTTTCGGTGGTTCCAATCTTTCTCATATTTAGGGTGACCAGAAAATTGTTGATCGTTCTTTGCCTTTCACCTTTCACCTCGGGCAGTCCTTTTCTTCGAGCAACGATCTAATGTCTCTGGTTTTGGTTTAAAGAACCAATGACATACTCCTCGATAGTAATGTTTAACCAACGATTTGGGCTCACACAAGCCCAAATTGAACTTGAAGTCAACTTCTCTCACCCCTTGAGTTAAAGCAGTTTATACGATTACTGGATGCAAATCCTGTACTTCTTGCATTTTCTACTGAATAACGGGTGATATCATAATGAAGGCTTTCATTCTCACCTTGCATTGCAGCAAAGCCTGAGATTTTTTCTTTGGCTTCTGAACGCCATCGAAGTAAGCCACGAACAACTCCTTAAACTCAGCAAAAGAAGATACTACTCATGGCGGAAGTTTATTGAATTGTATGAGGGTTCCCACCTTTAATGTGTTGAGAGAAAAAAAATATCTCATAGCGTCATTGATTCGCAACATTCTGATCACTAATTCGAACGCAACCACGTGATCGGTCGGATCATTCTTTCCCTTACAAGAGTCCAAGTGCAAAGGCCAAAATTTTTCTAGTGGTTCGGCTTTCTGAATTTATCGGGTGAATGGACTCTGGAAATGGTTCCTAAGGTGTTTCTTTCTGCATTGGTCGGCTTCTCTCCACTAATGCAAACTCAACGTCTTCGTATTTGGGACTTTTCTTGCTCTTCGGTTACTAGGACCGCTCTCCAACCATTAGAAGTTGGTGGTTCCTCTTGGTCTCGAGGTTGTACCCGCAAGGTTAAGTTCTATGAGACTCTTCTGAGAGGGGAGGCGGTTGATCTCTCATTCGCGTAATCACTCCTTGGAGGGTATTAAACCAACCAATCTGGTTTTACAGCTCTTGCATTTGATTTTGAATTTGTTGTTCACATAATTAAAGTTATAATTTCATACAATAATGAACAATTATGAAATAATTATATCAAGAGTAATCTTTCAATTTTTATTATTTTTTAAAATTGAGATTATAATATTCAATTGTTTTTTTACGTAACATTAATTTATTTGTTAAATTAAATAATTTTTAAAAATAATAAGACAAACATTATACTCCAAAAATTAACAACCATGGGGCTCAAACTCACGACCACAAACCGTGACCCTTACACTCTACCAACTAGCTCAATAAGCTTGGTGTTATAGCTTTATAAATATTATAAAAGTAATATATATTTAGCTTGAATAATTTTTTTTACAAAATTATCACATCAGCAGTGATTTTATCTGTTGCTGCAGCAAAGGAGAACGACTACCTCATCAAGCGATTTTGCATGTTGATGTGGCCAAATCGTCTGTTTACATGTGATTTTGTCTATTCAGAAAATTTGTTTTTTGAGTGCTTATTTAAAAATATATTATTTATAAAATTTTGTCAATTTTGACTATGTTATCTCCAAGGTGAGGTAAATGTGGTCGTGGACGAAAATTGAAGTTCTTGGTGAAAGCTCAAATGAACTTTCAACAGTTTGATCTCGACATTATCAGCTCAATGTGAACATGTTCTTAAATGGAATTGAGCTTGTTTTAAGTGTGAATCGAATGGTTGACCGAAAGTGATATCAACATGTAAATAAGGAGAAATAAAGAGAGTGACAAAAAATTGAGATGACTGAACAGTAATCTATCGTGTATATTAGATTATTTCCCCCCCTCCCCCAAATATAAAATAGCGCTCTTCTATTTATTGGAGAGTGATTTTTATTAAATGACAATTCTACCCTAGATCTATGCAGTCGACTGGAGACGGCATATTGGAGCCATTGGATGGGCTGAACAGAGATGGCCGGGTGGTCAGGCGAAATGGAGCTGGTCGGGGCTATTGGAGCTGGTAGGACCAAAATGAGTTTATTGGGCCGACTGGAATTGATCGGGCTTACTAGTGTGGGTTGACCAATTTAAGTTGGGAGTTGGGCTGATTGGAGCTGCTTGTTTGACCGAATGGAGCTGGTGGTCAAGCTTAATAATGTTGGTCGGGCCGAATGGAGCTCTTAGCCGAGCTAAAAGGAGCTGCTAGCCAGGTCAAATGGTGCTGGCCGGGCTGATTGGAGCAGGCCTAGCCAGGTCAATTGGAGATCGAGGGGCCAAGTTCAACAAGTTTTTTGAACCGTCATTAGTGCCTTAAACTATGAAGAAGAATTTTTGTATGAGCATAACCTACAGATAATATGAAGCCCTATGTACTAAAAAATTCAATATTAAAATAATCTGGCACCAACCTATATACGCATAAGTATTATTACACGTCATGTTCAGCCAAACATAATTTGCATATTCTAGAAAATAATTATTCTCAAATAATGCAAGTGTTGTCAACAAAGCAAAAAGAAGGTATTTTGCTGGTAAGTGTATTTTTTATGTTTAATGCTTAATGTTTTGTTGTGCTGATAAATATTGACGTAGAGATAGTAAATAACGGCGGTGCTTAGATAAATGTCACACAAATTTTAAGCAATTATTACATATCTAATACTAATTTTTAATCACACACAAATCATTAACAACACATAATACCATAATAACTGACTCCCTAAAAAATTAAATTAATTTTTCATGGATAAATTTATGGCACAAACATGACATGATTATAAATATGTTAGATAAGAATTGTATGATATTAATCTAAATTTCTCTCAGAAATAGTGAAAAAATATTATATCAGTACTCCGCAGGTAGAGTTATGTGCGGAGTTCAGTAAAATCGTATCACGCGGCGCGTGTCAAAAAAATAAAAAAAATTATTCAGTAACACAGAGAATATTCCACCCGTGTAATTCCGCGTTATTTATGTGTTATTCTGTATTATTGATGTGTTATTGTGTTATTATAACACCGAGAATATTCTCAGAAAAAAATAACACCCGAATAACACACAATAACACATAAATAACACATAATAACACATGAATAATATGGAATAAAATGGGAGAAATATTCTCCCCGTGTTATTCTGCGTTATTCAGGTGTTATTGTGTGTTATTCATGTGTTATTGTGTGTAATTCATGTGTTATTGTGTATTATTGTGTTATTATAACACCGGGAATATTCTTATAACAGAATAACACCCGAATAAAACACAATAACACATGAATAATATACAATAATACGGAATAACACGGGAGAAATATTTCATGTGTTACCAGGCAAAAAATTTTCTTTTTTACCACGCGTCACGTGACACGATTTCACTGGATTCCAGACCTAGCTCTGATGTAATATTTTCTCGGAAGTAGTGCTGAGATGAAGAATACTCCTCATGTTTTCGTTCAGTTCATTTGAAATATTTTTGTCGCAGGATAGCGGCGGGCATGCAAAAAAACCGGCAGCGGTAACTGGTGCACCGTAGTGTATGGCCAGAACCAACACGTGCAGCCTCCATGTTTCTCCACGTTAACTTCCATGCCGCTTAAACTGAAGAGATGAGGAATTATCTGCCATTCCACTGCATTCGAGGAGGCATTCACTCCTTCTGTGTGTGAGAGAGAGATAGTAGAGATGAAGAAACAGTTATCCACAATTGCTAATGATCTCCTTCAGAAATGCGCAGAGTAACCGTCTCTTCTTCATCTTCTTCTCCCTGTCTCTATGAAATTCCTTATAAAATAAATTTGTGTCGTGAAGGAAAATTTTTATGATATTTCCATACAATATAGATGTTAACATTCAGGTTATCTTAGCCCGGTTTAGTGTTTTTATTTGTTTTCTTTCAGCTCTTGGAGTTAGAAGTGTTCAAGGAAAATAATAATATGAAAAGAACTGTTAATCTGGGAAGGTTAGAAACATTAAAAAAGAAGGAGATGCTAAGTCACTGTGATGCAAAGAGGATGATTTCTTACCTCTGCGCCACTGTTAGTAAAAGATATGTTTAGTTCGGGTGCAGTTTCTTGATTCTCAGTTTTTAATGTATTTGACCAAGTCGAAACATAATTTATAAAGAAATTGGACTTTTAATAATGGATGGGGTTTGATGCCTGGTTTGGTAATGCTTTATGGTTGTTCGGACAGTTTTTTTCTTGAGTATGGTTTCTATTTTGATTATATATATTCTATCTTTCAGAAGTTTTCAAAATGAAGTTACAATCAAATCTATTGAAATAGCATATGGTAGCTATAAGATTGTTACTATCCAATTTTTTGAAAATTTTATAGTATTTAGTGTACCTTTGAAAAAGAATACACTAAATACTATAAATTTTTTTATAGTATTTAGTGTATTCTTTTTCAAAGGTACACTAAATACTATAAAATTTTCAAAAAATTGGATAATAACAATCTTATAAGATTTGCTACAAGATTGTTATAAGATTGTTATGATAGTTTTTAATGTATTTGAATTGAAATAAATTTTCATCTAATGCTTGGTTGAATAGAAATTAATTAGTATGAAAACTAATTTTTCTTTCTCATTTTATTGAATATATTTTTCTTAAGAAAATAACAACGATGACCTCTTAGATCTTTTTTCCCATTTTTGAAGATGTTTGAACGTGAATTTGTCAATAAAAAAAAAATTATTCTTTCTTTCTAGCTGTATCTAACACCCAGCATTTGCATTCATATTAAACATACTCTTAGTTCTAAAATACCATAATTTTGATTTTTATAAAAGCTTCTTACATTTCGCATGCACTTATTCCATGCTTTCATTCCAGTTTATAAGTACATGGTAGTGCTTTGTTTATTACTTCTCCCTTTCCATGTGCTTTTACTTCACATTTCTGCATTAATTTATACTTTAAAAAACAAAATCATGCAGAATTCTGAACACTTCAGAGGATGCTCTCATCAATGAGTTCGATATGAGCCTGAAAGCCTCTGTAGATAACTACTCAAGAAGCTTTGTTGAGTTTTGCAGCTCTAAGGCAATTGAAAAACTTTGCTGCGAAATTGGAGAGAAAATTAGCGATGGAAAATTTGCCCGTTTCACCTTTGATATGATGCTGGCATGGCAGTTCCCAAGCAACAATGATGAAGAGAAGACCTATTCAGTTTATGTAATCTCTGCTTTCTGATGATCAACAACACATCATCATTGTCATTTATTTCTAACATTTAATTAATTATTCATTAATCACTGCTTAATAATAACGTTGAGCAGGAAGGTATTGGAAAGGAAAGGGAGGATAGAAAGAAAGTTTTGCAAGGAAATGCAGACCAGATCCATGATGATATTCCCCTATTCTATTCTGACATAATGCCACTTCTAGTAAGTAGAATATATAGAATATGACAAATATATATGTATATATTTTTTCAAGTAAGAATTATCATGTTGGTAAGTTGACATCAATATAGGTGGATGAAGAAAATAATGTTGGTGAAGATTCATTTGTATGGTTGGGATGTGTTCTTCCATTGACATCCGATGTCGTAAATGCTCGATTCGTATTCGAGACACTTACAGCGCCAACGGCAAGCCGACTTCACTATCCGGCTTACGATAGATTTCTCAAAGAGATAGACAAGTATTATTCTTTTTTATTCTTGATTCCTTTCATTATTTACCTAAATATTTGGTAGATGTTAACTTTCTCTAAAGTCTCATTTGGGATGGTTGAAACTATTTGTAAGAGATATTTATAAGGTCTTTTCATTTTAAAAATAATGGTGAAAAACAGGGATTGTTGTATGAAAAACTGAAGAAGTAAAAATATTGTCCCTGGTAAACTCTGAATTTTCTTTATTCTGCATGAAGATTGACAAATGTCCTCCACCATATTTATAATTTTGACAGATATATTAAGTACCTGCAAAAACAAAGACCACCGACAGGATTTGAATTTGCAGAAGATGAATTCATTCTGCATGTAGAAGGGACTGGAATGACTCAAAGGGTGGTTCGTCACATAGGCGATACAAGTTGGCCAGGCTAGTTCATCTTTAACATTTTCACCAATTTCAATAGCATATTGAACTTTTATTTTTACAGAATAATACATAATTAGATGTCTAATTTTTCAGGCAGACTTACACTAACAAATCTGGCACTCTATTTTGAGGCCTCCAAATCAATTTCATATGATAATGCCTTAAAATTTGATCTTTCAAGTGCTGAAGTAGATCATCAAGTGAAAGCAACATCTACTGGACCTTTTGGCGCTCCCTTGTTTGATAGAGCTATAACATATGAGTCTTCATTACTGTAAAATTACCTAATTTTAGCTCAATTTTTCTCTTTTTTTCATTGATTGAATGATGAATTTAAATCAAAGCATATATAAACTCATGCAGCAGTTCAGAACCATTGACACTAGAGTTCCCAGAGATGGCCAGCTCGACACGACGAGATCATTGGTTTGCGCTTATAAATGAAGTCATACTAATGCATAGATTCATATCAAAACTCAAGGCAGAGTTCTCTGAAACAGAAACATGTTTTCAAGTTTGGGAAGTGCAAGCCAGAACTATTTTGGGGATAATGAGGCTTCATGCTGCAAGGGAAATGCTTCGAATGGCTCCACCTCCTCCCATCAACTTCTTAATCTTTACTTTGCTTGATGAAGTTCCCAAAGGTGATTATGTGTTGGAAGAACTGTATAATAGCTTGAAGAAGCCAGAAGTAATAGGCGCATGCAGTACTGCCTCCATACTTAAGAGCCTGAATATTGGGAGTCCAATTGTTTGTGAACTGGAAGCAAAAGAAGGCGTTCAGATAACACCAAGAAGGGGAGAAGCAGAATCATTAGCAGTATTAGAGCCAGCCATTGAGCAAGTGAGAGAGGAAGCGAAGGAGGCGAGCATTGCCAAAGCTACTCTTGAGAAGATTAAAGATGAGGGGATCATAGATAGCATTATCTTGCTGGGAGTAAGTCATGTTTATGTTTGTTGATTGCTGGAGTATTGTGCTTAGTTTCATGTTTAATCGTTGAATGATTTATTGGTGTAGAAATACTTAGTTGTTAGCCCTTACCCATAAATTTTGGTAAGATTTACATAAATACCCCTCAGTTCTAATATATTTACATACAACACCTAAAGTTTAATTTTTACATGTATTCCATTTTATCTATGAATGAAAAGGTGTATTCACTTTTAAAAATTATAATAGTGATATTTTTGAAATCATATAAAAGATTTAGACGGTTTGAATATAAAAAATAAAGTTTAGGTGTTAGATATGTAAAGTACAGGGAAATTGTGTGGTATTTATTTACTTAAATGAAACGTTCATGCAATTTATAACTCCATTAGCTCAATAAAAAAATGATTTGACAAGATTTTAGAGCAACTATGAAATTGTAGTAATGACCAACAAAAGAAACAAAGAGTAGTACAACAATTTACATGGAAAACTCGAGACGAGAAAAATCATGAGTACTCTTGCATGCCGGATGATTCGTGACGCTAGAGTCATAATTTAATATGTTAGTATTGTACGAAGATCCATCACATACATAGATAATAAACAATTAAAAAGAGAAGACACCATGATATTTTATGTGGATAAACTCTAAAGGAAAAAATCATAGGGCTTAGTTCAGTCAATGTAATCTACTGTATGATTGTAAATACATAGGTTCATTCTTCTCTAGAAGTAAAGAAGATGAAATCGTAATATTGATAATCACATAAGTACTATTGTAGTTTAACTTTAATAACCATAATGGAGTTACAACATGAAGTTCTTAGCAATAATAATGATAGTGGACTGCATATGTAGTAGTTAGCTATAAGTGTTATAAACAATGGCTATAATAACATCAGTTTGTCTTAGAGTTCGTAGTTGAAAGTTGTAGTGATACTTGACCATATAAGCCGTAGTTTATAGCTACATGAGCGCCAATTAGCCATAGAAACTGTAGTTGTAAGCTACAATAGTAATTATCCATGTAAGTCGTCGTTGTTCACGTAGGCCGTAGTGAGGGGTTGAAGTAGCGTCAGTTGGACAACAAAGTGGCCATAGTTAGAAACTACAGTAGAAGTTAGCTACGCAGGCCATAGTTGGTCACAAAATGTTGTAGTTGGTCATGTAGTTTATAGTGGATATTTGCAATAGCATTTTTTTACCATCAAAGTCTTAGTTGAAAGCTGCAGTTGCAGTGAGTCATAGAGGTTGTGGTTAGCCTCATATGTCATAGTGGGGAGTTGCAATAAAGTTAATTGGCCGCCAAGGCCGTTGGTTGAGTTATTAGTTGGTGGCTTGCTTCTCTTAGGTTTAATATTTTACAACATAGATAATACTTGTCGGTATACGACATAAAGAAAAAACTTCGGGAGCCTAGATAAACTCATCGTATTCTAAATACGACAATTATAAATAGTTATCATCGGGAATTATCATTTGATCATCAATATGTAGTTGGTAGCTACATGAGCTTCATTTGGGCATAGAGGCTATAGTTGGATGCTGCAATAGCAATTATCCATGTAAGTCGTAGTTGCTTAAATAAAACGCAGGCCATAGTTGGTCACAAATGTTATAGTTGGTCATGTAGTTTGTAGTGGAGACTTGCAATAGCGTTTTTTTACCATCAAAGTCTTAGTTGAAAGCTGCAGTTGCAATGAGCCACAGAGGTTGTGGTTAGCCTCATATGTTATAATGAGGAGTTGCAATAAAGTTAATTGGCCACCAAGGTCGTTGGTTGAGTTATTTGTTGGTGGCTTGCTTCTCTTAGGTTTAATATTTTACAACCAGATAATACTTGTCGGTATACGACAAAGAAAAAACTTCGGGAGTCTAGATAAAGTCATCGTATTCTAAATACGACAATTATAAACAATTATCATCGGGAATTATCATTTGATCTTTAGTATGTAGTTGGTAGCTACATGAGCTTCATTTGGGCATAGAGGCTATAGTTAGATACTGCAATAGCAATTATCCATATAAGTCGTAGTTGCTCACATAAGCCGTAATGAGGAGCTACAATAGCGTTACTTGGCCACGAAGACCACAGTTAGAAACTTTAGTAGCAATTAGCTACGTAAATCATATTTGGTCACGTAAGTCATAGTTGGTCAAGTACATAGGTTGTAGTGGAGAGTTGCAATAGCGTCATTTGATCATAAAGACCTTCGTTGAAAGCTACAGTACCAGTGAGCCATATAGGCCATAGTTGACCACATAGGCCATAAAATGCTACAATAGTGTTAATTGCCCACCAAGTCCGTTGTTGGTGTTATTACACTAGTTGGTGGTTTCATCGTTTCTAAGTTTTATTTTACATTGGAGATATACTTGTTGGTATACGACAAAGAAACATTTTTGGGAGTCCTGAGAATGTGAACATATTCTAAATACGACAATTATAAGTAATTGTGATCTGGAATTATCTCTGAATCTTTAATATGGCATTTGCACAATTCTTATGGTACTTTGTTACATTGTGTTTAAGTACTTTGTTACACTGTGTTCGGGGTACTTCATTACATCATGTTCGGAATACTTCATTACATAATGTTCAGTATACTTTGTTGTCATGTTGGAGGTATTTCGTTACACCGTATGCTGGTACTTATTTACATCATATGCTTGGTATTTCGTTGTATCATATTCAGGATAATTCATTACCCCATATTTGGAGTACTTTGACGACAACAAGCAAGGGATCAGCAATGACCAATGGTAGACTATGGTCGGCAGCTACGGAGTTTAAAACTTATCGATGGGTCTTTGGTCTAGAATAACAGAAAAATTTGAATCCTCCTCCTCCCTCAGGTGAAGAGAGGAGTCTAGTATAGGTTCCAGAGGAGGGGCATTTTAGTTATTAGATGAACAACTCCTATGTCTATGTGATCGCACGACTCACATTGACCCTCGTAGAGAATTTTTTGATGATGTGATGGCCATAATGACCTTAAAACTAGGTGACCTTGTGCTCTTTGCATTCATCTCATCGAGAAGTTCAATTTGACTTTAAGTATGTCAAATTTGAAATACATTTGATGCTCCAGTTAACGATTCAAAGTCTTTAAAAGTTGTTGAATGGCTTTGATCAAACACAAATTAGATTAATTTTAGTGACGTTGGGCTTTTCTTATCGAGCTAGTCAGTTGAATGTTTTTTTTAAATTTGGATTGAAACTTTTTTCTTTCCAAAAAATCCCTCAAGTTTCGTATCAATGATAAAATTTTGTGACCACCCATCTATTGCCCTCTATTTTAGATATTTTTATTTGTATCGCCGGAAAATATGAATTGACATGAAAGCCTTCATCACTATTTCAAATTCCCCAAATAATGTGAATACTAAATTGAAATAAAAAATATATGATAGTGATGCCTCTTGGAGCTTCAAAAATGACAAAATTGAATCCATATTGCCAAAAAACAGTGAAGTAAATACTTTTCAAAATATACTGGATCATGTCGATTGCTAGTATATATTGTTAGCGATAGCTGGATAGTGGTAGCTCGGCATTTTGGTGTGTGGGCATGCATGCCCACGTGTACATGCTTGCTAGGGTGAGCAAATAAGCACAAATAACTGTTAAAGATGTAATGTGGTTCATAAGCAAGTACAAACACGAGCAAGGTCACAATCAGGTATGTGGGGGTGCCCTTGGGCATGCATTTGAGCGGCTTGGCCGCGCTTACTCTCATGAGGGCTCATCCTTGGGCTTTACAGGCAACAAGTTGCGGAAACAGAATGCAACAACGGAACAATTAATGACTGGTGAAGAATTTGCAAAGGCTTGGCAAAAGGCGATGGTATGCATTTGGTAAGAAGCAGTGGCATGGTCTGTGATGGGTTTCAGGTTGAAACGACGGTTAGTGATGATTTCATAGAAAACAAAGGGCTAGATCGCACCACGGATCGTGGGACAGTACAAGCTAGCATGGCTTGGTTGGGCCAGTGGTTCTGTAAACCATTTGCACGCAGTGAGAGCGCTTGCCCACGTTTGCATGCACATGCACCTCTGTGTGGTTGTGAATCTATGAAAATTTTGATTTTTTTTTTATTTGGTGATCTTTTGTTCAATTTTTGGCCTATAAATAGGACTAACGAGGGAAATGAGAAGGCGTACTTCCCCTTCTCGGGCTAAAGCGCACTTGAAGTTCCTTGGCCTGTTGTTGAGTTTCTTTCTATGCTGGTGTTGCATAACCCCAGAGTTCTTTTGGCCCTAAGTTGGAGAATGATTCCTAATTGTCACCCATAATTTTATCACATGATTAAACCTAAATTTTTAATATCTAATTCAGAGAATAATCATTCAATTGATAGAAAACCTCACAATTATCACTTAGGTTTTTTGTTTTTGCTAAAATTGGGGTTAACAAGTTTAAAATACCCAAACAATTGAATATTTCAAGTTAGAATTAAATCCAGTAGACTAAAATTTTTTCATCTTGGTAAGTTAATTTGGCCCTTATGGGTTCAATACATGGAGTCATAATCTGTATATTACTTGTTCGACACTTATACTTATGTTATTGTTGGTGCTTCACAATATTTCGAGCATCAGATTTCATTGCACAACACTCAGGGTACTTCGTTACCCCACGCTCAATGTACTTGATTACACCTTATTTGGGAATACTTTGTAACATTGTGTTCAGGGTACTTCATTTTACTGTGTTCGGGGTATTTCATTACATCGTGTTCTGGATACTTTGCTATGTTGTGTTTGGGGTACTTGTTATGCTGTGTTTGAGGTATTTTTATTACATTATGTTTGGGGTTCTTTGTTACACCTTATTCAGGGTACTTCGTATATTTGAGATACTTTGACGACAACGAACAAGGGGCGACAGCCGGTGATCGACGGTGGTCGGCAGCTACAAATGTCAGAAGTTATCGGTGGGTTTTAGGCGAGGGCATTTTGGTCATTCTCTCATGAGCATTTGATCGGATGACATACATTGAACCCCCTTGATCATAGAGCCATAATGAACTCAAAATTAGATGTTTTTAGGCTCCTTAAATTCCTCTCGTCGAAATTGTATATTTGACTATTGGTATGTCAAATTTCGAGTTTATTTGAACCTTTAATTAAAAATTCAAAGTCTCAAAAAATGGTCAATGGTTTGATCTATGCGTGATCGGACTCGGATTGAACCAATTTTAGTATCATTGGGTTGTCTTATCGTGTCGGTCAGTTTGACTATAAACATGTTGAAATCGAAACTCTCTATTATTTTTATTTTGAATCGGATCATTTTTACTAAAAAATTATCCCGAGATTTATATCAACTGATAAAAATTTAGGATGTCACATCAATGAATAGGATATAAGAAAATTCAAAACAATGAATAGAAGTTTTAAGGGGGTTATATATATATATATATTCCGTAACAATGTAACTTTGTTTATACAATTTCTTCCTATAACATGTGTGCCTTCACCAACTCAAATTTATTTTCAGGAGCTACTAAGCCCACTTAAAAATCTGCTACCATTTTTCCAAAGAATCATTGCATGGGAAAAGCCTGCACTCTCTTTCTCTACATTTGTCATAACTCTCGTCGCCATATACAAGTAAGCACCATCTTTCTTTCTGCTCTTTACACCTTTCTGTAACAATTCAAAGCATGCTAATGTGTCCTCTAATCAGAGAATGGTTCGGTCCAGCCCTTGCCACCCTCCTGCTGTTTGCCATCGGAATGATGCTTTGGGCTAGGCACAAAAGGCTTGGAGAGATACCGATAGAGGTTATCATCTCCCCTCCCTCAGATAAAACAACAGTTGAAAGCATAGTATCAGCTCAGTACAGCCTTAATAACTTTGACGCATTGGTTAAGACAATAAATATCACCATACTCAAAATCAAATCTATCTTAGTATCGAAGACAACGAAGGTGGGAGATAATAGTTTTCATTACCATATATATCATTAGTTTTATACCAATTATTTACTGTTTTTTTCTTCTATTTTTACACTGAAAAGATTTGATTTGGTTGCAGCATTCAAATATGGCAATGAGTGGGCTTAGTGTAGTTGCATTTTTGCTGATAATGGTGCCCTTCAGATTTTTTCTGATAGGATTTGCTACATATATTTTCATGCCTAAGCTGAAGAATACAAAGAATAGGAATAGCAGTCAAGGAAATAGAAGGCTGAAAGAGTGGTGGGAGACTATACCAGTCACTCCAGTTCGCATAGTCAGTGAGTCTTGATTAGATCTATGAAATATTTCCTTTTCTATAAGTTTACAGAATATTGTGGAATTTCATCTTATTTATCAGTTTGTATAAGCATTGTGGAACTTTATAAACGTTCATGGTATAAGTTTGAATCATATATATATATATATAGAGCATCATTAGCCAGTTTGATACAGATTATCTTTCAAGTAGTTGCACTTCTTTTTTTGAAGATAATTTCAATTATAATTATTATGAGTCTAACTAATTTTAATCCAAATTTTTTAGAATGAATGCTTTTGTGACAAGATTAATTTGTCCCAAATAATGATGATTTCAGTTACTTCAAATTATTCTCCGATCAAGGAGTACTTCAGAAAATAACTTACAGGAGTCTTGGCACTTCAATCCAGAAACAAATAGAACTTTCCCATGATCAAAGTCTCCAAAGCATGAAATGAAATGAACCCATAACTCTCTATTTACAGGACGGAAGAGATACTTTTATGGAACCCATTTGAATAAAATATGGGCATAAAGTTGAAATTTGCTGCCCAAGTTAAAAATAAAAGCCAAGTCAACAGATTTGCAAACCAAGTACAGGAACGGATAGAAGGTATTTCAGTAGAAGGCTTTAAATAAATTTTACATATTCGCCATCAGATGTGCATCACTTTTGTAATACCAGGCCTAAGGTAAACATTAGGGCCCCAAAATGAATTTTTGAGCACTCCAGCTTTTACATTCCTCGACTATTAACGTCAAGTTAAATGCACCACATTGAAGAAATTTAATTGCCTTAAGATTTATGTATGAGGTTGAGAGTCGAGAACAATATTGAAGAGCATCAAATGCACATGAAGAATCACTTACTATGAGTAATAAACACTACCATGTGCTCCATCACTTGCTTCAATTTACTAAACATTAAGCATTTGTGAATGTTATGTGGGTTAACTGCCTGCTTAAGCTAAAATTAAATCTACAATGACAAGTGTTTGTGTATTTTAAAAGTTTAATAAAATCACTTTAAGAAGTCATACTTTGAGTTATACTTATTTATGAGCTGGCAGCCTCGCCTATAGGGCAAGGTCGTAAGTCTCACATTTTGGCCAGTCCGATCCTCCTCCCTATAGGCACTGGAGTTGACAAGGTTGAGCCACCTATAACCAGTGTGATCCTTCTCTCAATAAAGATTGGAGTTGACAAGACTGAGCCTCCACTGAGCCAGCTTGATTCTCCTCCTAATTAGGACGGGATTTAACAAGATTGAGTTTAGAATAACTAGTCTGATCCTCCTTACCACGAGGAGTGGAGTCAATAAAAATATTATTATTTATGATGTTTAATTTTTCTCGATGATGACTGTATTAATTACCAATCTCATCCAAAGGGATCTATTTTCAGGATCTTTTTAAATTTACAAATCCTAAATATAAAGTTATAAAAATTCAAAAAATTTTGTTTAAATTAAAAATACTATCACTTAAATGTTGAAGAGTATAATATATACGTCTTCCATAACATTTTATTGAGAGTGACAAATTTAATATTGACTCGAGCTCACAAAGATCTTTTTTTTTTCCATTGAACGAAATCATAAATATAAAGGAGAAGACTCACAGGGTACAATAAATACATAAACTAATATGTAGATAAACAGTGCCATCAAACAAGAGGCGATCAAAACAATTGCAAGCTAGTAAATAAAGAAGGATTTAAACTACAGTAACCCCAGATCATCCTGGTGAAGGCCTACCCAAAAACTACTAACTATATAAATAAATAACCACATACATAATCCGAGATTATGATTTCAGCACAACATGCAGGAAATATTTCGATCAATAAATTAAGACAAGGAGGGAAGCAAGGAATCAAGCCTATCATATACCGAATTGCATATTAAACAGGACTAAGGAGTTGGGAAAGCTGGGGCTTCGGCTCGGAGTTCATGCCAATGATAATAATCAAGGGAATGAAGCCGTAGTGCGCGGCGATCTTCGCCTTCTTCATCGCCCACGTGCTCCACACCTTGACAGACTTTGCGACCGATGCATCTTCCGTCCCCTTCGATCCCTTCCCGGCCTTTCCCTTGCCCTTAACAACCTTAGGAGCCATAATCGACAGCCGTCCTTCTCTCGCTTGCTCTACAACCCTAAAGATCTAATGGCATATTAATTATACTATTAATTCACACTCAAAATAATTTCATACTAAAAATGATGTAGCTTGAGTCTTTAATTTTTTTTTTGTAATCTTGTTGCCAAAGAACATCACAAAAAGCAGTTCAGATTAGAGCCTTCTGACGAGTATTTTTTCATCTTATACCATTATATTATCGTTATGATTGTAGTCGATATGTTCTCAAAAGATAATCTGCTTTTTTGAGTTGTGAATCTTATTGTTTATTTGATAGGGCATGATCTACCTTTGTAATTTAGGTCAACTCAGATTAGTTCACATAAATAAATATTCATCTCAATATATAAGGTTTCTTTAGTTGAAACAACTCATACTTAGAAAGACTAGAGGGAGGAAACTTATTGTTTTGATGTGTAAGCTGATGATTTGGAACATTGGGAACATTGCGGATGTTAATGCCTCTAATAAACTCAAGATTATTATTAAGACTCATTGCTTCTTCTTCTTTTTTTTTTTTTTTTGGTATTTTGGAGCCTATGGTTCTTATGCATAATAATGAATTTTATATGAATTCCTTCAAGAATTTCAATTCTTTTACTAATATTAATAAGATTTTATTAGATGCAGAGCTGTTTGATTTTGGTTATATTTGTAATATTTTTACTTTGTATCATGGTAAGACCATTGAGAGGCTTGACAGGTCTGTGGCCAATGCTTCATGGATGGATTTTTTCTCTGCTACTACTGTGAATTATCTTTCTATTACATGTTATGATCATGCTCCCATTATTGTTACTGTGAATTTGGTTTTAAAATCTAAAGTCTACCATTTCAAGTTTTTAAATATGTGGGCTCTTCATCATTCTTTTTTGTAGTTTATTAAGGATAATTGGAATACTGGTCTTGAAGGTAATGCAGGTATTAATTTATGGTTTTCGCATAAGAATGTGGCGGTAAATTGAGGAGATGGAATTGGGAGGTTTTTGGGAACCTTCATACTAATATTCTTTTAGTTAATAACAATTTGAAGAACCAAGAAAATGATTTTAGCAATAATTTAATTGCACATCATGATCTTTTGGCTGGTCAGGATTCTCTTACTTGGGCTATTAATATGGAAGAATCTTTCTTTAAATAGAAAACTTTGGTGAAAACTTTTGTTGATGGTGATAGGAACTCACCTTATTATCATACCTTTATTAAGAAAAGAAGAATGAATAATAAGATCAGTAGAATCAGGCAAAATAATGTTATTTTTATTGTAAATCAGAATCTCATTAAGGCTGATGGTATTGAGTATTTTTATAATCTTTTCAAAAGAGATAATAGTGCTCTTAATTTGATTAATACAAACCTTTTCTTTGATAGTTATGGTTATACTACTAATATTAATATTATTTCTACTCTTGATGAGTTTGAAATTAAGAAAGCTTTGGATAGTATGGACAGTAATAAGTTGCCTGGTCCTGATGATTTTACTATTGAATTTTATAAAATTTGTTGGGATATCATTAAGAAAGATGTTATCAGTGCCATTATAGAGGTTTTTAAAGGAAGTGATCTTCCTAAATATTTCAAAACCTCAAACTTGGTGCTTATTCCCAAACTAAAGATAGCTTACGTGGGATGGTTACATACCTATTAGTCTTAAGACTGTCATGTCTAAACTAATTTCTAAAACTTTGGTAAGTTGTCTTCGACCTTTTTTAATAATTTGGTTTCTGATCAACAATATGCTTTTATCAAAGGCAGATACATTGGTGAGATTGCTCTTATTCTTCAAGAAATAGTTCTTGAATTAGATAAGAAGAGCATAATATGTAATGTTATTTTTAAGATGGACATTCAAAAAGCATATGATAATTTTATATGGGAATTTATTTTGGATGTTTTTAAAGCCAGGGGTTTTAATCAAGATTCTTGCAATCTTATTGAGAGGATCCTGTAGAATAACTGTTATTTCATTTTAATTAATGGTAAGAAATGTGATCTTTTCCAATCTTCTAAAGGGATTAAGCAAGGTGATCCTCTTTCCCCTTATATTTTATTTTGGTTTTTTATTATCTTTCTAGACATCTTAATATATTTTTCTATACTTATCCTAGCATGTTATTTGTTGATAAAGGGAGTTTTAGTATTTATCATCTTGATTATGCAAATGATCTTATTATTTTATCCAATGCAGATAAGGGTTCTATTAGAAGGCTTTGAAAGGTTTGGATCATTTTTAAGATGTCTCTAGTTTAGTGTTTAATACTAATAAATGTCATTTCTACTATTCTATGTGGATTGTGGCAAAAAAAAAAGGAATTGGATTCAGGAGTATACTGGTTGTATTAAAGGGGATCTTCTTATTAATTATTTAGGTTTTAATCTTGACAAAGAAAGGAAGAAGAAGCATCTTTTTGATAATATTATTGATAAAGTTAATAAGAGGTTGTTTTTTTAGAAGAATCTATTATTATGTTTAACATTAAAAAGTGTGCTCACTTCTATTCATCTGTGTACTTTATGTTTTATGAAAATGCCTACTAATCTTTGCATCAAGTTAGAAAATATTTTTACTAGATATTTGTGAGCTGGTAAGGATCATAAAATTCATTGGATGAGGTGATCTAAAATGTGTAAACTTACTAAACATGGTGTGTTGTGTTTTAGATCTTTATCTAATTCAATGAAGATCAACTTTATGAAACTTTGGGTAAATTTCAGAAGAGGTTTGTCTCTTTGGGAACTTATGATGAAGAAGAAATATTACAATAATGTTCATCCGCTAGTTATTTCTAACAATTACACTGATTCTTATGTTTGGAAGGAGATGTTTAAAGTTTCTAAACATGCTAAAAACTTTATTTGTCGGGATATTGATGATGGTTCTAGTAGTTTTTGTTATGATAATTGGATAGGAGATGGCATGTTGGATGATTCTTATGGGGGTCATTTTTAGATTAACTTGAAGGTTCATGATTTTTGGAATAATCATATATGGGATCTTTTCAAATTAAAAATGCTAGTTAATGAGACTGATTCTCATCTTATTTCTAAGATCCCTACTAATAATGGTAGGGATCAGGTTAAATTCAAGAATATTATGGGAAAATCTATTTCTTACACCTTTGACAAGTCCTTTCAGCATTCTAGAGGCTTGGATTTACATTGGGTTTGGAATTCTGTAGTGAAACCTTCGCATTCTTTTTTTTGTTGGAAGGCTCTTCATAGGATTATTCCTACTGATAATATTTTAAAGTTTAGAGGGATTAAGGTGGTTTCTAGATGCTCTCTTTGTAAGATGCAGGAAGAGGAGATCGAGCACCTTTCTTGCAATTGTTCTTATGCTAAGAAAATCTGGAATATCGTTCTTTCTCTGTTAGATGTTCAGTTGAATTGAAATTATATTTTATCTATTGGTGATTTGATTAATTTTTGAAGAAGCAAAGGTGGTAAGTTTTATGCTGCTATTCTGATTATTGTTCCTTGGTTTCTTTTGACATTAAGGAATGAAATCAGGCATTTTGATAAGGTTTTTTTTGAACTTACCTGTTTTAGTTATATTAATTCTATATCGATAAAATGCTAAAGTTTTGTAAATTCAAATTTATTGTTAATAAGAAAATGTTGAACCTTTTTAATTTATTCAATGTGTCGATTGGTAGTAAAGATAACATGCAGGCTAATATTATTGTTTGGTATAAACTGAATAAAGGGATTGATAAATTTAATACTGATGGAAGTTGGAAAAGTGTTTTAATGCATGGTGGTTCTGCTGGTATCAGTGGAGTGTGTAGGAATCATTTTGGTAATTGCTTATGTTGGTTTTATGCACCTTTTTTAGCGGCTAATCCTCTTATAGCTGAGGCGGTTGCGGTATTAACTACTATGAAATTAGTCATTAGCTATGACTGAAATAATATTATAATTGAGATGGATTCATTGGTTCCTGGAATATTTGTAATTATCAAAAGGAGTACCCTTGGTTTGTTAATAATTATATGAAGAATATTTTTGCATGCCAACGTATTTTGCATGTGCAGTGGTCCTTTATTCATCGTGAAGATAATCAATGCACGAATTGGATTTGTAAAAAGTTAATGGTTGCAGTCTGATAAGGAGCTTTCTCGGCTGCTTCATGGTGATTGATTGGATCTTCCTTTCATGTGTGTGTATAAGTTATTGTTTTTTATTTTTTTTGTGTGAGTTCTACTATGACCTTAGGTTCCTAGGTTTTATTTTTATTTTTATTTTTTTAATTTTTTGTGTGAGTTGTAGTGTGGTGGGGTTTAGTGGAACTTTTGGTCATCTTGATGTAAATTTTATTTTGGAGCAATAAAATTTCCTATGAGATTTATTAAAAAAAGTATATGATTTTTTCATATAAAACCTTCAAAAAATAATTTTACAATCTAAATTAATATGCAATCGAATAAATTTTAAACTAGTATCTAATTATGTTAAATAATTTAAAGAAAAAATTATTTTAATAATAATTGTACTAATTTTAAATCACTTATATCATTGGTAACTCCCATGGAGGTAGAAAAGAATTTCAAGAATTATAATGGGGCAATAAAAAGGTGTGAATAAGATAATACTGTCGAAAAAGAAAAAACAAATTGGGGGCCTAAAGCTCAAGCTATTGAGTGTTAAGTGAAATTTGATCCAAGATGAAGGAAAAATATTAAAGAAATATAATTTTGTAAAATTTAAGTGAATTATATGATCTATAATAAAATAGATATAATATATAAATAAATAATTAATTAATATTAAAAATTTGATGGATTTAATAGGTTGGATACTAATGTATTGAATATTAAATTGGGTTAGATAATAAATAAATATTAATAAAATAAATTTACAACTAATAATCAATCATAAATATTATTGATATAATGATATATTACTATTAAATCTATAACTAAGTGTGTTCTTGTTAATCAAATTTTATTTACATAATATATTATATATGCATGAGTTATCATGAAGATTAATATCAAACATTTAACGAGCATTTATTGGATAATAAATGAGTATCAGTGAGCTTAGACAAACAAATTAGACATATTTATGTTTACTTCATTTAACTTTTAACTTTTTAAAAATGTTTGAATTTATTTATTTACTAATTTAAACAATCATGATTGAGTTGTTCATGGAGTGCTTTGGTTGCCCTAGTTCTCTTTATTTTTGGATAAAATATTATGTTTGAATTTCGAATGTAGATTTACATCCGGACTTGAACCTGATGACGTTGCCTAGTCTCACTTAAGCCCATATTAATATTTTCTCTAAAATTTAAATAGCGTTGACATTCGACATTTTTGGCCTAACCCAACCCAAAATTAAGAAAATGGGGAGTTATTTAAAAGAGTCGTGCAAAGTGTAGCGCTCGATTTTATGCGCTAGGTGACAACCTTGGGGGAGAGCAGGGCAGAAAGTGAATGGTGTATATGTTGGTTAAGCTTTTATAAATGTTATAAATGTTTTTCGAAGTAAAATAGCAATTGTGCTCCCTCCCCTTTTATCAACGCAAGTATACGTATCGTTCAAGTAATAAAGGACTCTAATGGTGTCCTAGATATCGATCCCACATTTAAGTTAGAGACTTAAGGACTAATTTCAGCAAATGCAATTACTACTCTAGTATACGAAAATAACGAATGCTTATACTAAACTCTATTTCTTAAAGATTAAATAAAAGATTATAAATTCGAAAAGTATATTTCTCCTTGTTAAGAAAATTAAGTGAATAAATAAATAAATTAGTTAGAATTATATTGTGTCAAATAAGAGCATTCCTATTATTTACCCTTTGGTCCAGATGCAAAGAACACTGACTAGTCCTATGTTTGGTTACTGAATCTGCGGCTAGGCTGGGAGGATACCGGCTACCACTTCAGAGCTCCCACGTTCCCCTCGCCTGATGGCTAACATCTACACTTCAGCTCCCAAACGATAGGACCGAATTGAATATTTTAGTCTGTCACACTAAAATGTCCAATTCTACGCGCGATAATTAATATTTCCCTATTTATTTGTAACCTCCTTCCAAGGCTTTTGACTTCCCTGAATCTCGGATGTAATCTTTACTATAGTTGATAATTCAACATATGCTAACAATTCAACTGGCCAAATTGAAAATAAATTAAGATTTAAGTAAAAGATTATCACAATTTTATTTAATATTTTTAGGCACAACTGATTTAATTCTTCATTTCACCAAATCTCAACAACAAGGAGAAAGACAAAAAAAACTACTCAGAATGCATAGGAAGAATAACACAAAACTTGGATTTCATTTAAAGTTATAAAACAATAAACAAAAAAACTTATCTCGAATCTTCTTCCCAAGCAGACTCCTTAAAGTTCCTTTGACTTTTTCTTCTTGTACAACACACTTAATTAAAAAGACTCACCAAGACACTAAAGAAAACATTAACTCTCACTAAAGACACTACTAGAGAACACACTATGACTACTATTTTGGCCTAAATTCGTCTATATTTAAAGAGGAAGGAATATATCCAAAGGTTTCTTAAGCATCTCTTCAAAAAGCATCCAGATTCAATGTATTTAGCTTGAACCGACATTCTCGCCGTCGGCGGGCTCGATCTCGCCGTCGGCGGGCTTCTAGAAAAATGGCTAACCGCTAAAGCTCGCTGTCGGCGGGCTCGATCTCGCCGTCGGCGGGCTCCTTTATAATATATTCAAAACTTTCGGGAATATCTCGCCGTCGGCGGATTATTCCTCGCCGTCGGCGGGATAGTTCAACTTTCATCTAATTTAGTCCTTTTGTTCCAGATGCGCTCCTTTTTGCTCTTTTTGCTCCCATTACCTATAAATCTTCATTCCTGCAATAAAACATAAAAAATACTTTTATTTACAGTGCAATTTCATATAAAATTGGTATAAATTTCTTAATACATTTTCTTGTGGTCAAAATCCCCCAAACTTAACTATTACTTGTCCTCAAGTAATCTTGATACTACATAAAAGTAATGATTATTTGTAGTAAAGTTTTAATTCAGATTTACTATGAGTTTGATTTAAATAAATATTATAGTAAAGTTTATTAGAAATATTTTTAGACAATTAAACTAATTCTATAGATATAAGACTATTTGGATATTAAGTTTTAAGAGTTATAGTCTTTATTTATTTCAAGAATCATTATATTACGTAATATTAAATTACTTAGGATATTCAGATGATAGGAATCTCATGAAAACACTACTTAGTAAAATATTAATCCATATATATAAGTTCAGAAATGTAACCGAGTTTGCCCTTTAGGTTGATTCAAATGAAGCCAATTTTTGATAAGACATCTCCTCAAGCTTCTCCTCACTTATATATATATATATATATATATATATATATATATATATATATATTCTTTCTGGATTGATTTTCAATCTTTTTTTTTTTCTTTTTCAAGTGAGGATCACTATTTTTGGGTAGCATGTTAATAATATTGAACTTCATTTTCTTCTTTCTAAATTTGAAACTTGAAACATTTACTTACCTTATATGTATTGCAAAGTTTTTACTTCATTGAGTTTCAATCTTTTCTTTTTCAACTAAATACCTTAGAATTTAATATTTTTAAAATATAGTTTTCTTTAATTTAAATAGTTAACTATATTGTTATCCTTTATTCCAAATATCTTAATCTACAAAATTGGTTGAGCATCCTCCATTTTATGACCTAGCATTTTTTAAGGAGATTAAGCTTTTATTCGTGGCAAAGTGAGCGACATTCTCATTACCATAGTTAAGCAAATAAAAATCAATCTTGAGAGCAAATCACACAACAATCTTTAAGATAGTTTCACTTGTCTTTAGTAAAATTTTGCTTTTTTATGGTTACTTCTCATGGTTATTTCACATGGACATTTTTATAACATTATTTTAAGAGGCATTTGTTTTATGATACTTGAAGTAGTTTTTGTTCAATAAAATGTTCATTTTTTAGCAAGTATTTTGGGAGTTCAGTGAGACTGTATTTGAGTGATTGTTGAAGAAAGTTAACCTGGGAGTGTACTGCCTTAATTTTTAAAAAACTCCTGAATTATTAAATTATATTTATAAAATCAGATATATTGTATGCTTAAAGTGGTTTTACTTCATTTTTTTTATTTTAGCATGTATTTTGACATTGTATTGAGTGTAGTGCCTGATTTAAAAAATAAAACACACACACACACACACACACACACACACACACACACACACACACACACACATATATATATATATATATATATATATATATATATATATATATATATATATATTCATTTATAATGTTGAAATCAAATAATTTGGATGTTTAAAAGGCTTTTGCTGAAAAAAAATGTTGAATTTTGGATATGTTATGGTAATCACTAAGGGTGTACTACAAGATTTTTGAAAAAATATCTTACCTAATTCAATTACATTTATGAAATTAGATACTCTCGATGTTTTAAGTTGCCTTAGATCAAAAAAAATTTTGATTTCATAATATGTTTTGGCAGCAACTTTGAGTTTATTGTCTTATGCTTCAAAAAAACCTTATATAATTCACTTATGATGGTGAAATTTAATAGTTTGGATGTGTTTAATTCACTTATAATTCACTTATGATGTTATATAATTCAAGAATTTTTTTTTTAACCAAACAAGCAAAGCGATGTGTTTTGAACTTATCTATAAGTAGATAAGTTGATGTTTGAGTAGCTTTTAAAATTTTACATTTGATTATTTAAAAATGCCTTTTATGATTAGTTTTCATAATATATATATATATATATATCTAAACATCATTCCATCAAAATAGTAAGGTCAACAAAAGAACAGGATTAAGAAAATAAAATGTTAACTTCCAAATTAAAAGTAGTTGTAGACCTAAAAACATAATTAAAGGGTGAGGGTAATTTTAAGAAGTTGGTATCGCATAGCTCAACTTCAAAATATCAAATATATATATAAATAGAAAAATCCATGATCTTAATAGAGTTCACAATTACACTAGACCAAAAAGTTAATTATATAAATACTAAACAATATATCAAAAATGACTTTGAAAATTCTAGTAATTGAATTTAAACAACAATGACTATGATCTCAATTATAGAAAAATGAACCATTAAATGTGATAAATAAACACACATTAACAATAAAAAAATTTTAAGAAGTCAATAAATACAGATATAAAAGTCATATCTAGAAATCCTAAAACCCTCCTACAAACCAACCTCATTAGGATGCCATCTCCATTAACATGAGAAAGATACGAAAAAATGTTAGAAATCATATATTAATTATGCATCTTTTTTTCAATAAAGAGTCGATGCATTACATTGTGTATTTTAATACGTGTATACCTCCCTTTTCATATGCTAATTATTTTTTTATCACATTATAGTAATCCTTTTCTTACCATTTTATCACAATTGAGATTTATAGCTACTCCTGAACACATGTAATGTCTTTAGCTAACGGTGCTTAATTTAAATGTAGGAATTTGTCTTGAAGAAAGCTTACCTATATATGTCGACCTTTCACAAATAGATCTATATGTACTTCATTTGTAAAGCACATGACAAAATAAATAAACGATGTTATGAGGGAACTGAAAATTTATAAATTCACTATGATGTGTTCCTTCCAACAAGATAATGCTCTGAAAATGATGGTTTTGTCTTGCTGGGATACTAAGAGTCATGCTTTCTATATTGATGGCCACTATTTAAGTTTTGCTTTTTATGTGGTGGTTTTGATTATAGGGAAGTCGAATAGAAGTGAAGATTTTATATAGGAGAAGCCCTAATTGAAGTTTAGCTCAATAAATTTTAAAATTAAAATGGAGTAAGTTAAATTTACTAAGTCTTCTGATACGTTTGTGAGCATGTACATAAAGTTTTTGCTTATACACTTGTGCTTTTTTCCTACCATAATTACAAAGTGTCAAATGATTTACGCAATTATACTAAGAACATACCTAAATTTCTTCATACAATTGGTCGAATGTTATTTTGTAGTTTTCTAGTATCTCATTTTGATGTGATACAAGTATATTAAAGTTATAGAAACTACTTAGATATACGAGCAAGTTCATTAATATGTTAATAGTCAGTAGGTGATACATATCAATTAACTTATATTCTTACAAACAAATATCATAACTTGTTATTATTTTTTGTAGATTTGGTTTTTTAACGTACTTTTGTGTTAAATCTCAGGGTACATGTTGTAATGACGAGGTGGGCGATGTATGGTCCTAGAGCAGAGACTTTTTGGATGAAATATTTTCAACACTATAACTAAAATAAGTTAAAAAATACCATTAATTGATTATTTAATATATTACATTAACATGAAGAGCATGCTAATTGAAATATATGATTAATGTAGATTTTTAACACTTTTAAAGAGATAATGGTTGTAGTGGTAGTTCTACTTACAACACTGTATTCCTTCTTTTGATCTATTCTCCTCTCAAGATTACCTATAATTCACCTTGACATTCTCCCCACCATCTTGTAGTGTACTGTCTATTTCTGCACCCAATCTCCCTTTTGAAGCTAGGGAAGCACATACCAGAATTGTATATAATGGACATTCAATTGGAATATGGGGGATAAATTTATTGAATTTAAAGCTGCACTCATGAGAAAAACAAGTGAATTTAAGGCATCATTCATGAGCAGAATAGTGGCTTTGAGAATTCAGTCATGAACAAATTAAGTGAAATTGATCCCAGAATAATAACTGTTAAAGTGAGGCTTGATGGAGATAAAATTCTAACCATGACCAAAACATGAAAACAAAGAGATTGCTTCCTTAACGTCTGTTGTCATTAAAATTCAAATAATAAATGCAGACTAGTCCAAGTGAGTGTGAGATGGTACGTTCTGAATCCAACTAGGCACATGAGGATGAACCTAATAATCAAATTTTATTGAATATTATTGCCTGTTGTGTCAAATTGAGGCATGAAATAATAAAAAATTGTAAGTACCCCTTACTCCAAGGGAAAAGAAAGAAACGAAGAAGTAATAGAGGCCATTATGGAGGTGGTAAAAGTTGATGCTGAAAAGAGGACAAGATAATTTCTTCTCACATGACCGAAGTTTGGGGGCATTTATAATTTTTCCATGTAAGATTATTTATATATTATTGAAGATGTTTAACAAATAAAAAGTCCTCGAATGACCTAAGACAACCGACAAAGAAATAATTTGTGTTGTGCAGTTGGAGGATAATGTATGTTTGAAGCACTTCATTTAGTATGTAATTACATGACTTTGGTGTTTGACATAAGTGATCTTCTAGTTGAGGCCACAAACAACATAAAAAATTATTGATTTTCTAGCTTAAGCTAAAATACCAAAACATATGATTTAATTCATTAATAATTATTACAATCAATTCATATATAAAATGTCTTTAATTTTTTTTTTGTCACCTCTAATTAGGCCTGATTATATTCTTATGCCTTCCATTATTTTATTCTCATTGTAGGAGTTATATTATTTCTTATGTTGGAAATATTTTAATAAGTAGGGGCCTAATTGATAAACTACTAAAATATTAATACATACATGATGCACAAGTTGATACCCATGCTTAATTAATGGAACAAAAAATATGATTTCCTTAGGATTACTTTATTTGAACATATCATGCTTATATTCGGTGTGTGTACATGGCTTCTCATTTTCTATCCCATTTCTAGTAAAATTGAGTTATAATTTGATATGCTTAACCCTTTTTTGTTCCTTTTAGAGTTTTTTTCAAGATTGTTATGCTAAGCAAGTTATCTGTAAAACATAAAACCAAGGAAAATATTTTATGGGCTTTATTGATTCTTAATCTCAATAATTAATAAGTTGCATTGGACAACCTTGGTGGGATATTTGTAAATGAGGAAGTTATTTTTCAATTATTCACTTCCTAAGCCTATCCATAAAAAATTAGTTCTTGACATTGTAAGGATACTACTTCAAAATTCATTTAGCCTTTACTAAGTCATTATCTCCCAGTAATATTAGACATGACTTTACTTTAATATTGCTATTATAGGTGAAACAACTTATCAAAGATATTGGTGGGGTACTTCAATTGAATAATAAATGGGTTGTTCAAGTGGTCATAGGTTTGCCTGTCCAAATAAATAACATTGACTATATAATATTTGTATTTAAATATATGGAAGTAGTCGTAAGCTCCAATCCCATGGATTAAGCTAAGCTTATGGGCTGAAATAATAAGATGAATGTTTTAAGGGTAGATTTATATATGCTCTATTCTGTCTACCAATTAAATGATCATAGAAGTAGTAGATTTAAGAATGACTAAAAATGTTATATTTGATTCTATGGGTCAAGAAACTGTGTAATTCTCTGTGTTTTGCTCGAATGGTTACACTGAACTCTGATTAGTTAAAATTTGCTTTTTTTCATTATTAAATTTTAAGCTCATACGTTGGATGATATTTTGGCAGTACATTAGTGTAACAATATTGTCTGCTTAAATTAGATGAGTATGAAAAATATTAAAGATTTTATAAAAAGTTGCTTCTATTCATTACAAGTGCAATAATTTAAGTTTTGTTTGTTCAATACCCTTATAGACTCCTCTGATGTTGAAATCATGTGTATTAATTGGATGAGGTCAAACAAAGGCTTTTGATTTTAGATGGATAATTAATTTTGTAATTTTATGCACAAATGAGAATGAAAAATATTGAATAATTTGTAAATGATTCTTATCTACTCCATAATGTGTTCAACTAGGTTTGCTTGAATCTTAATAATTAATTGATTACATACATAATATCATGCCTTGTAGTCATGAGATATACTTAGAATTTTTTTCATAACCTCACCTAAGACGTAACATCACATATATTTAAGAACATCTACCATTGTTCACCCTTCTTTTGTTACCATACATGTAAACAAAGCTTTAACTTTCGAATAAGATCACCCTTTCCTATTCTACTAAGTAGGTTCATACTTTAACTAATGTAGAAATAAATTAGTGATTTTTCACATATACTTCTCTTCTTGAGGAGCTAAGAGATGATGGTACCATGTTCATATGTTCTAAGTAGTTTTTTCATTATCTAATTTGGCAGTACACCCATACTATAATGCCTGATTGTTGAAGAAAATTTATATGTTATTTATTTTAAATGGCAAACTCAGTGTATTATGATGTTTTAATTATTTTTTTCTTCAATAATTTATTCATTTTAGCATGTATTTGTGCAGTACATCGGGATTGTATTGTCTGTATTCTAAAAGAAAAAGGACTTGTTATGATGAAAGTAGCTTCTAAGTATATATTAAATGGACTAGCTTCATTGAAAGTGATTTTTATCATCTATTTTGGCAATACACTCACAGTGTACTAACTATTTTTAAACAAATCTCGTATCTACACGGTTGATGCTGAAATAAAACTTGTAGAATATTTTCAAAGCTTCTCTGCAATAATTATTAATTGATGCCTTCCTTTGGCATCATAGAAGGAGAGTGAGGCCTAAAAGCTCCATTTATTGGCATAGCCGACTTAGGAGACCAAGTTATTCTATTCTAACTATTTATGTAGCACATGTAAAGAATTAATTAATTAGAATTGGATAAAGTTGATGATGTTTATAAAGGAGAGGCATCCCAATTTTGATTATCTATTTCTTCAGGGGGTTAATAATGACTTACGTAGATGCATCTCAATGAGATGTAATATAATTACATGAAAAAATATTGATTTTGCTTATTAAGAATAATCGAAATGTTTAATTTTATTTATATGAAACCATTAATCTAATCAAATTGTATTACAATACACTTATTATAATTAATATTATTTTAAGGTTAATATTAATTATTTCTCTATTTATTTCCATAATATAAATAATATTATTTTGAGTATAGCCAACCTTTAATGGAATCAAACCAAAGAAAAGTATCTTATAGAAAGGTCATTCTCTATAAATTAACAATAAAAAAATCAAATCAAATATTTTGGAGGGAATAACAAATTTTGATGGTTGAAGGTTTTTGAATTGAATGAGATTAAATAAGATTTGTCTAAACAAGCACTCGAGCAATTAAATAATAAATTAAGAATATGGAGGGTTTTCAGGTTTTGAATGCATCTTCTCCCTATGTTCTGAGTTGATTCTTTTCACATAAATAAATGTTATCATTTTCTATTTTGGCATCGATAGTGTATTGCCTGATTATTGAAGAATCCAATTATCAACGCCTTTATTTATGTTAGAATAACATATTTAGAATGCGTTTTTTTTTTTTTTTTGTTTTTTTAGGAGTCACCGGCCTATTTGATTATCGTCTTATTTTCTAGATAGTCTTCTTACTTGAACCATAAGGATGATTCAAAGGTAGAAGTGAACTTGAAAGAGGAGAAACTACGACAAAACCAAACAGACAAATTAAAAAGAGACATGAAGAACTTATCTAGAGTCATCCTAATGTGATAGGTCAAGAGTGTCTTCCCAAATAGGTTCAGATCATGATACCTTGGAACCATTTTTATGAAGAAGTTTCCTACATAAGAAACCCATAGGAGCAGAGAACCAAAATATATATTTTCAAAATTATTTTAACATGACTTAAAGTTATTGAGCTTAACTTTAGATCACTAAATATTTTATCTTATTTAAATATCATAGTAGATTTGAATGAAAGTTTTTAGTAATAAAGGTTAACTTTATGAGCTAAGATATTTAGTATAAAAGGATTAGATTATAGTTGATTATTAAAGTAAAGAAAACTGTATTTTTGAAATGTTAAGAGACTTAAAAGTTTATGTGAGGAGAAAAGATTGGAACTCTATGATGAATCAATAAAAAGCTAATATATAGATATATATAAAGTAAAGAAATGTTTTAAGTTCCAACTTTAGAAAGAGGAGAGTGAAGTTAAAAATTATTAAAGACTATTCAGATATAGTAATCCTCACAAAAAAAGAAAATGATAAAAAGAAAAAAAAAGAAAAAAAAGCAAGGATTGAAAAGCAATCCCAAAAGAAGAAAAAAAAAGAAAGAAAGAAAAAGAAAATATATGTGAGGAGAAGCTTTGAGAGAAGCCTAATAAAAAATTAGCTTCACTTGAATTAATTTAAGGGAAGTGCTTAGTTACATTTCTAAATTTATATTTAAAGTATTAGCATCCTTACTAATATAGTTTTCATAAACTTCTCTTTCATATGATACTTCAAATCACCCTTAACGTGACAAATTACGGTTATTCTTGAAATAAATAGGAAGCTATAACTCTTAGACTTGATTAATAAAAGTTCCTACACATATAATTTTAACCTAAGTTATTGAAAATTTTTCTAAAAATCTTGATATTATATTCATTTAAATCAAAAATCATAGCAATCATTAAGTAAAGTTCACTCTTAAGAGCCATATTTTTATGTAGTAAAAGGAGTATTTGAAAATAAGTAATAGTTAAGTTTAGGGGATTTTGATGCACCAAAAATATATTTTATTTTTCATATAAATTTGGTACTCATTTTTTTGTGGTATTGCACTTTAATGGAAGACATTTTTCATATTTTGTTGCAGGTATGATGATTTTAGACAAATGGAGCAAAGAGAAGCGAAAAGGAACGAATTTGGAGCGTAAAAAGACAATAATCATAAATTTGAAGTTCTGGTGCCGACGAAGCTCAAATGGGCGCCAACAGCGCATTTGTCTAGAGAGTTTTAAATTAAATCATACGATAGGGCGTCATCGGCGCCCAATGTCTGTGGAGGACAAATTCAATGTGTTTGGATGACTTTTGGATGGATTCTTGAGGCAACTCTTGGGAAATTTGTTCTTGTACTATTTTAACTTGTTTTGGGTATCAGAATTAAGTGTGTGTGTGTTTATGTAAGTTAATTAAAGTGTGTGTGGAGGAAGTCTTTAAAGAGAGTTTAGAGTCTAGGGTTTTGTGTTAAGTGTTGTATTGTGAGGGATTCTTCTCAAAAGAGTTGTAGGAGGAGAGGGAAAGTGAGAGATTGCTTCTTCACCACTATTCTAAGAGAGAATTGTGTGTTGTTGTAAAGAGATAAGGAGATTCAAAGAAACTTCAAGGGATTTGCTTGGGGAAGAAATTAAGATAAGTTGTATTTACCTTTCATAGTTTGTGTGACTTTGCTTTTATATATAAAATCTTTGTTTTGTCATATCTTCATTTTGAATTCTAAGAAAATGTCTTTGTCTTTCTCCTTGAATGAGAAATGGTGAAGTGATGGTTTAGATTTGATGTGCCAGATGAAAGATATGAATTTGTGATGGTTTTTCACTTCTTTCTTCATTCACTTTTCAAAATGGCCAATTAAATTGTTAAAACATGCTGTGAAACATACGATCCGAAAGAGCTATTCTTTCAACAACAAAAGTGGATATTACATTCAATGTCCATGAATGAGTGAGGTAGATCATGGAGGTTGGGTGCAGATAAATAGGGAAATTTGTTTTGTTGGGCGTAGAATTGGAGATTTTAGAGTGACAAACTAAAATCCGCAATTTGGTCTTAATGTTTAGAAACTAAAATGTGAGCTAGCCTTCAGGCGAAGGGAAGTGGGAGCTCTGGAGTGAGACCCAGTATCCTCCCAGCCTAATCACGAATTTAGGAACTAAACTTAGGATTAGCCAATGCTCTTTGTAACACTCGAAAGAGGGTAAAGAATAGATATGCTCCTATTTGGCACAATAAAATAATTATACTAATCTATATCATTCACTCACCATAATATCATTGTAAGGGGATGACACATTCTCTAAATTTGAACCTTACATTACAAAACTTAATATAGTAGTAGTTAAATTTAATCTAAATTTTATAAAGTAATTTAGCAATTTTAAATTTTCTAGCATCTTTAAACTTTAGTAACTTTAGTATTTACTTTTGGTGTTTTTTAAACTTGTATATTAGATTTCTATGCTACGCTTTAAGGTTTGCTTCCTCCTTGTGGGATCGATAACGAGGACTCCACTAGAGACCTGTATTACTTGAGCGATATGTATACTTGGTATAGATTGGCTGTTATATTATTAAACTGATTATACTTTGTAAATGAATTAAAAATACTTTTGAAATATTACTTTAAGTCAGTAAGTAGTGGTCAAGTTATTGGCGCCGTTGTCGGGGAGGCAATAGTAAATTTAGTAGTAGCTGAAAATCTTTAATTCGTATTTGTGTATGTGTAGTTTTGGATCCGAAGGTTTATATCACCTTATGATTCAGAATTAGAACGTACCGTTATAAAAATTCGAAAACAAAAAAAATTTAAAAATTTAAGCAAAATGGTGAACCATCTAGATAAACAAAGACATGAAAATGAACATCAACTAGACCTTTAAGAGATTATGTTAACCCTACAGCAGATGAAATTCACTTAACTATTAAAAATACTGATGTAGCTGCTAATTCATTTGAGCTTAAACCTGCTATTATCCAAATGGTACAAAATAATTAATTTGATGGAACACCGAATGATAATCCTAACTTACATTTTGCTAGTTTTCTAGAATTGTGTGCTACATTTAAATATGACGAAGTGTCGAATGACGCTGTTAGGCTTAGACTTTTTCCTTTTTCATTAAGGGATAAAGCTAAGGCGTGGTTAAATTCGTTAGCACCTGGTTCTATCAGTACTCTGGGAGAGCTATCAGAAAATTTTTTATCAAAATATTTCCCTCCATCAAAAATTGCTAAGCTAAGAAACGATATTACATCTTTCTATTAGTTTGAAGGGGAATCAATATATGAAACTTGGGAAAGATTTAAAGATCTCCTTAGGAAATGTCCACATCATGCTATACCATATTGTTTAATAATTCAAACATTTTATAATGGATTAGTGGGATCTCTTAGATCGATTATTGATGCTGCTGCTGGAGGATCGTTAACGTCAAAACCTTTTGATGAGGCATATTCTTTGATTGAAGAGATGTCTACTAATAATTTTCAATAGCCCTCTGAACGGGTATGGTGGATTAAGGTTACCTTCACAAACATGTTTACGGATGATGGATCTGTGATATCCTAACCTAGTTAGCTCTACTGATTAAGATTACTCTACCATTTTTTTGTTATTCCCACTTTGAGTCATGTCACTCCTTTAATGCTTCATAAATGTCCTCTCGTAGACCCTAATAATGGATAAGTCATCACATATTTGAAATACGGTGATTCATCCTCTATCCTTATGGACCAGTTAGGCCTTAGATGCATAGTGTGGATCTCATTAGTCAACTTGGTTATTTCATAAACCTCAAGAGCCAACGAGTTGCTACCCATTTGGGATGTGAAAGATTCATTCTCTACCCTATAGGTTAGTGAGAGCTTTTAAAGTATTGGGGTGTTCATGTGGAATAACCATCCTTTGTGGCACTCTTTACTAATCTTTAGGCTATAAGTATATGTTGAATTCCTTTAATCGAAAGTATTCTTAGGCAGCACTCAAGATATAATTAATCAGAAGGGATACATTTCTTTAAGAGTACTCTTGACCTTATGACAAACAACACATTTGGTTCTATGGTTATGGGTAGCTTATGTTGGTATTCTTTCATGGATATTTAGCTCAGGGTGACTCGATCCGGTCTGTTTGGTTGTACACTCACGATCTATCAAACAAGATTTAATGCACATAAGCTCTCCAGTTTCTTTTCAAAATTTATTTGTCAGCATCATATGCTCTTATTTTCTGATATCCTTCTTCTCTGAATCATTCCCATTATCCAAAAGAGAGTTTTTTTTTTGGAAAAGTAAATTATATGACAATAAACAAGCCGGCGACTCTGGGTTTTTACAAAAAAAAGAACCAAAATAGAAATTTTATAGCAGGAGGTATATTGGTGATTGGTATAACTTCCAAGAAGGACGAAACGTGAGCTTCAGAGAAAGGGGAGGTTTATTTGGATTAATTTTGTGAGGGTTTTGGACAATTGTAAGAAGAAAACATGAAAGAAGAAATGCAAATCCTTACTCCAGTACAGAAGGGGTTCATTGATCTCGGTTGCTTACAATAATTAGAGGTAGGTATTGGCTCCGGCCCCTATGCAGGTTGTATGATTTGGTGAGGAGGAGGAAGAGGAGGAGACTTGATGCTCTGATATCATCAAGTAGGTTTTACAAAGCATATTAAAGGATAATTCATTCCATGAACAAAACAGTAAATGGCCAAGGCATATATGTCTTTGTTGAGTAAGAGAATATTTAGGATTACAATATTACCTAAGTACCCTTGATTAAAATGTGCATTCCATCTTTAATTTGCCAAACCAATATATATTATGCTATCATTAGATGTTTATAACTATAAACAACCAACACACTTGAAAAAGAAAATGCAACACATGACACACGAAAACTTGAAATAGTAACAAAAGAAGACACAATTATACAAAGTAGGGTAAATCTTGGGGTGTTAGTTGTGATCGGTGAAGATTTAGCCCTCTGATAAGATAATAAAGAGTGGGTGAAGGCCAGAAGGCACGTAGACAGCAAAGCATGTAGATAACAGTTGCAAAGAAGAGGAGTTGTGGCAAGGGCAGCAAGCTGGAAGGAGGCGAATGGATGAATGGGTTGCTGGAATAGCAGGAAAAAGGCAGTCTCAAGGTGGTTGCAGTGAGAGTAAATGTCAGTGGAAGCGATGAGGGATGCAGGAAACTGTAGGATAGTAAGCGGACGGTTCTTCAACGTGGCAGTGGTGAGGATAGATGGTTGTATTGAGACTAGTACAGGGAAAACAACAATGAGCGGTTAATTGGGGGATGCTGCAACAATGGAGGGTTGTTTGGAGTGACGTGGGCAGGATGTTAAAAGGGATATGGAAGATAAACAACACCTCAGAAGAGAGATACAGCCGAACACCATCCCAAACCCACAGATATAGCTCTCAAAGGGAGAAACAGACTCCAACTGCTATATAACATAAATTTGAGCCAAAACTTGAATTCTAAACCCTAATACAGCACACATACAAGAAAGTATTAAAAAGGAATGAAGGATAATAGGCAAGAAAGCATAAGAAAGAAAAAACATGATTATTTCGACGCCTCCTACGACATATATATAGGTATAATATAGGTCTTCATTTGAATATACATAAGTATACATGGCTACATTTATATATACTACAATTTAAATATTAATTTCCAATAAATTTTGTATTTAATTCAATAAGGTAATGATCAAACAAAAGAAATTGGTTCATTGGCTTCTGAACTTGCTCAAATTCAAGTCTTTTACACCCCTAAAATCATACAAAATACTAAAAATTCTAACCCACAAAATATACTTCCCCCTATACATCACCTCTGATTATCCGAACTTTAATCAAAATCTCAGAACTCTGCCAAACCAGTTCAAAAACACATCTATCTCCTCTTCTCAACCCATTCCCATGAGCGAAGCTCAGCCAACCAGCAGAAATACTACTCCTCCCCCTACGACCACTCATCTTCTGATGCCTCAACCTTACCGGCCATTTCCTCCCTTCTCCATCCATCAGAACAACCTTCCTCTTCTTACCCTCCTTCGAAATCTTAACAAGCTTCCTACATGCATTAGGAATGTGTAGATAAGATCTCAGCAGGTTAGTGGAGCCTATTACAACCTCATACACATCTTTCCCTTCACTCTGCTTTCCCTCCTCCTGTGATGGGTAGTTGTCAATCTCTGTTGTGTTCAAGCAATAAACACGGAATCTGAAGAGCAAGCCGCCAATGTAGTCGAAGGTGAGGAAGTATCCAAGCTTCAGTTGATGAGCGATTGCTAGTTTTTTCCAGCCCTCGCCATGGAAAAAGTAGAAGCCTTGAGTGTCTTTGTAGAGATTTACTTTCCATGACCGGGATTTTGGGTTGATGAGCTCTGCTATGTGCCTGTGTTCTTTCTTTTTGTCTACTTGAACTTGGCCGCTGAAGCTACGAGGAAGTCTCTGCAAAAATGTTTTAAAAGCAAGGAGTGATTGCAGTTTACTGTGCTGAAAGAGAGAAGATAGGAGAGGTAGAGGCAGACCAGTTGCTTCATGAAACTTGAATCAGGGAAGAGCAACCTGAAGAAACTGTATCCAACTTGAGCACTTGAGGAATCGATGGTTTCCATACCGGTGGTTAAATTACGAAGCTGCTTCCTTTTCCTTCACCTGTAACATGCCCATCTTCTCCTTCTTCTTCTTGGTGAACTTAACTGTGGATATAAGAAAAGACCTAGAGGAGGGAAAATTTTCAAATTACGAAGTCAGTGAGCGCTCTATTTCTGGCAGCGCCTTGGCGAACGGCAAATTTTTGATCTAGGAACCGCAACCGATTTTTTATTTAAAATTTAAAAATTCATATTTGTTTTTGTAACATATAAATTATAAAACATTTTAATGGCTTAAAAATACTTGCTTATCTGTAAACTGAAAATCAGGTTCAACCTTTATATATATTACTTAGAAAATATACTACTAAAAATTAGAAAATATAGCTGATATATTACTTAGAAAATATACAATATACAATTGTTGTATAGAAATAAATATTAGAATAAAACAAAAAACAATTTCAAAAGACACAAAGGGAATGCTATCCTGAATATATGGAAAAATATTAGAGGTGGCATGTGGATATTAGTACTTCATATACAACAATATAATATGTACAACATTGTTGTACATGGAATTCGGATACATGGGCTCTGCAAGTAATATTTTCTCTAATATATGACATTGACTTGCAAAAGTGTCATCCAAAAATAATAAAAATAAAAGAGCCAAGACATTACCGTCCATAGTAGATTTATGTAAAATCTCAGTCAATATAAGAACTGTTGAAATACATGAGTCATTCTATAAAATCATCATAAACTATGAGTAGTTCCAGTGCGAGCAGAAGGAAAGTAGCTAGCTAGAGCTACAAACAAATGAACTGAGTATTTGATGAGATTCTCGTAGCTCGGCTTGATAAGAGTTCGTTCATAGTCACTTAATTAACTAATTGAATAAATCTAAATTTAAACGCATATTGTAAATGATCAACTGATAAATGAACAAATTTGAACATAGATCTACTTGTTTATGTTCACGAACAATATCATTTAAAACTTGTAAACAAACTCAATGAATAGCTTCATCTAAATCTCATGAATAAGCTTGACTTATTGTGTACATCAGGAATATGCCTCTACAAGTCTCAAGAAGACACTTTGAATCACATAAAGAGAATTCATGTTTGGACATCTGTCAAGAAATCAGTCAACCCATGAAGCAAACCAAACAAAATGCTGATTGAGCCAACGAACACTATGCAATCACGCAAAACTCTCTCAACCAACATCTATCATTACAAAAGATCAACATTCGACTGAAGCTCATTCAATCGGCCAAAGATTTCTCTGTCGACCAAGTGACTAAGGGTCAACCAAATGAATATCAAATATCTATGCCTTCCAGTTACGAATACGAAGCGGCATCCAAACGGTTACAGATGTAGAATGACACCAACGATGGTTATAGGGTCAAAACATGTATTATTCAATTACGAAGATTTAACGGTGTGATGGATTATAAATTATAGTAATTTTCTCTTAAATGGGGGGACAATTGTGTAATTTGTGATACCTTATCTATAATTTATAAATAGGAGGATCATTTTCACTATGGGGATCTCAGAAAACTTTCAAAAAACTAAGTATTACTTGTGTCTTATTTCTCTTTTTTTATTCTACCAACGCTCTATTTCTTAGGCGTGATCCACATGACAATTTATGATCAAATATCCTAAAAGGTGTGATGAGCGTAGAGTCATGTCTTCAACAAGCCGAGGAGCGCGTCATGGTGAAAGAACATATCAAGGAGAAGCATCCAATTTGGAGTCAGCTCGGGAATTCATGGACCAACAAATCTAAGGGCCCAATGAGTAGATGACAGGCCAAATTGCAGAGCTAGATTGGGTGGTGCAAGACGGATGGTGCAACCTCTTCCGAAACCTGATAGTCCGGGAGCTGTGCCCCAAACGCAACAGGCAGACCAAGCCGTCGAGCAAGTGGAAGATTCCCAGTACCAAGACATTGCCATATCTATGCCAAAGGGAGGACCACTGTCAGGAGGGATAAATGTTTATTTTCGGAGGGAGAATAAGTTCATCCATCATATTGTGGAAGCCAAGCCACCAGAGAAGTTTTAAGTTTCTCTCTTTGGAACCATATAAGGTTGAAGTGAACCTGCCGACCATAATGTGTCCTTTGAGTCTGCAGTCTGCCTTCTCAAAATCTTTCACGAATTAAATGTCAGTTTTTTTATACCATATTGAGAGATATCGCTCTCAGGTGGTTCAACGGACTTCTCGTGGGAATTATTAATTTCTTCAAAGATTTTAGGAAGTTGTTTTTGGATCAGTTTCCTAGCACCCAAAAGCCACAAAAGGACTCAGATTCTTTGTGTTATGTGAAACAGGGATCTAATGACAGCCTACGTAGATATGTTACAAGGTTCCAGAATGAAATGCTTATATCACAGAACCTAGAGCAGGAAGTTGCTAAGGTAGCCCTGGTGCAATGATTGAAAAGTTTATAGTTCTTATATTTTCTGGGTTTACGGAAACCTGAGACATTGGGTGCGCTCCTGGAGTTAGCCAACGATCACATTGCGGTCTAGGAGTATACAAACCAATCGATTTCCAAAGGCATTGGATTGACAATCGGGCAAGAATAGCTCGAGGAATTATGAATGGAGATACAATAATGGCCCACGTTCAAAATGTGAAAGAGGACGATTGTCCCGAAAGGACAAAGAAGATAAACGAGACAGGAACAAATGTAGCTGATCGAATTACCATTCTGCAGGAGATTGGAGGACGTCTAGACCTATACTGTTGAGAGTTTCAATGGCAAAACTTATAGATGCAATAGAATATAAGAAGTATTTCCAAAAGGAGACTCTAATGAAAACTGGAGCTTCCATCCATAATCCCAACAAATATTGTAAGTATCATAGAAACCACGTACATGGAACCAAAGAATGTAGTAACTCTATAGCCTAGTGGAGAAGCTAATCCAGGTTGGGAAGCTTGAGGAGTTTGTAGTTCAAGAGGCCCACACTAGGTGGAAGGGCAAGTCTCTAGCGGATTTAGTATCGGGCAAGCTTACCTGAGCCAACACTATTAGCATAGAGGGAATAATACTAGTGATATTGAGAGGCGTTTCTTATGCCAGGGTTGACTGGTAAGGAATCGAATGGGGAACAATTGTGCGGTGATGCTGACTCAACCCACAATTACGTTAATATTTATCTTCCTTAAATTTGTTAAAAACTTATCCCAAATTATGTTTAACAGTTAGTGTGAAGGAATGAAATGATTTATAAAATATATAATAAGTTTTTACACTAGGGGTACTACGCAAGTATATTTATCGTTTCAAATAATAAAGGATTTTATTTAAAAACCCCAGTATCTATCCCATAGAGAAAGTGCAACTATTATTATTTAACTTGCAAAAAATCTATTTAAATTGCAGGTAAATGTAATAGGAGAACAATGTTGATATATTTGTAATGGTTAAAAATAAATCTAAGTAAGAAGTAACAACTATATTTGAAAGTTTAATATAATGCAAATGACTATTAAAGTTTAAAAGCGATGTTGGATTTTATGAAAAGATCTTTCCCCTTGCAAAGAGATGTTAATCAATGTAGATTGAGTGATTAAAAGTGTAAAATGATGTATTGTGACAAATAGGAGCATTCTATTCTTTACCCCCCTCTCGGTGCTAACAAAGAACATTGGTTAATCTAAAGTTTGTCTCCAGCTTGTGTAGTAGAACTGAATAGATTATAGTCTCCCACCTCTAGATTACCTACTATGTCCTCTCTATAGAACATACTAAGGATGTATTTTAGAGGTTTATTAGGAGGTTATTGGGTGTTATTGGAGTATTAACTTCAATAACGTTGTAATGACCCCTCAATAACCCCCAATAACCTTTGTGTTTCCACTCCAATAACCAACTGCAATAACCCTCACAATAACCCCCAATAGCACCCAAATAACCCTCAATAACCTTCGCGGTTCCACCTCAATAACTACCTGCAATAACCCTCGCAATAACCTACTAATAACTGCCCAATAACCTCAACAGTTCCACTTCCATAACCTCCTGTATTAACCCCCACAATAACGCCCTAATAACCACCAAATAACCCCCTAATAACCTCCGTGATTTCACTTCAATAACCCCCCAATAACTTTTGCTATGTAGCACACGTGACGACATATTACTGGAGCCCGCACGTAGAGCTACGTCCGGAGTCCAGACAGAAAATTTTTCCCGGAAGAAGGCTTTATAGGGCTTGGTGCGTGAGTTTAGTTTAAATAGGGTTTTTTTAATTTTAATTCATGTGCATCGATTGGGTGCAATTTGCTCGTGATTGAAGTCCTAGCAAACTGGGTGTCCTTCCAGGGTAAAATTGACTTTCCAGACACGTTCGAGCTATTTGTTTCATCATCCGGGGTCATCTGAAAAAGCTCGCCGCCGATCGCGCCAAAAATGAGGTCAACAGTCTATTCATATCCTAACAATCATCGAAAGATTTAAATAGGAGTCTTATCATTGGTTTGTGTCATACTTTGTGTAAGCATGATTCACTACTTATAGTAATGGATTACTTTTCTAAAATTACATAAAATATCTCTTCCTATAAAACATCAAAGGTTCCTCATATTACTTATCTATTCTTTAGTGAAATTGTAAGGCTATATAAATATTTGGTACATGAGTTATGATAAGACTTCATGAAAAAATATTAGATACAAAACTCGTTTCTCTATTATGTACACCACCTCAAAGTGAATGTTAGTGGTTGTTAATAGAGAAATAAGATAATTTTTTAAGTGCCTCGTGAAATACCAAACTATTGGTTGGCATTTGGTTTAACTTTATTGTGTTGCATGTAAAATTTCTATTAATAGGAGGCAAGGGCACTTTTCCCATGGTTGCTGGATACAAACCTTGGAAGCCTATAGATTTAACGGATTTTTCTTCATTAAATACATGTATTGAATTTACAGAATTATTTATCCAAATCATGAATGATCTTTATAAGGAAATTCAACAAAAAAAACTAACAAAAAACTTATAAAAATGTACATCTACTGCAGAACTTACAATATATGATATTTGTTCTTTGGGAAAAGGATCTTTAGGCGATGTTGTTTCAAAAAAGAATTTTCTACCTAATTAGTTTGATCCTCCTCTCAAAGCTCAGAGTTAAGAAGATTGATACATTTAATAATATTGAAGTGCTGAAGTTCAAATAAATAACAAATGCAAATATTTCAAATGTCTTATCCTGATGATGCCCATATTGATTAAAAAATTCAATCGGATGAAATCTCTAGGTAATGTCTTACCTACTATCTCATTTATGTTTTGCAAATTTGATCTAAACAATGCAAAACTCTCAACGAGAATCACGAGTGTTAATTTTTTGAATCCACGCGAGCTTGCAATTTTCTTTCATCTTTACAAAACCCTCAATTCAAGCATATAGATTTAGAGCTTTGGCTCCATTCCAATTATACAATAATCCTCAAATTTTGGTACAAAGAGATGCAAAAAAAGGGAGTGTTTTCATTGCCTAATTGTTGTGTTTGAGAGGAAGAAGGGGAGAGGAAAACAGCCAAAGATGTTATAAATTTTTCTCTAAATCAAAGAAAACTATTAAATATCTAAATCCTTGGTTGAAATTTTGCTTAATTTGGTGGTAGTTTTGTCCTCTCATTTAAATACTACTTTAATGTATAAAAAGGGTTTTTTTACCTACATAGCACTCAAACCTTCATTAATTACATATTCTACTTTCTAAACATAAAATTTACCTATTCCACACCTAAAATAAATTGAGCCAATATGAATTGAATTAACTTTGACATAATGGATAAGAACTTTATGACCAAACGTGCAATATAATTATCAACTTCTGATAATTTTTTTTGTAAATAATAAGTATATAAATATTTCAATCCCATGCAAAAATGCATTTAGTCACACTCCTCAATCAAGCCTTTATATATGAGGCATGAGTAAGCCGATCATTCCACCATTCTATGCAAATATTCTGAGATGGTCTGTTTTTGTATATGTTTATATTACAGTTCCATTTGGACCATTTTGTAACATTATTCTAATTCGGCATAACTGAGTCATATTCTCTTTGTTCATTAACATATCTTAATGAATCAAAAATCATTAAATACATTTTTTTTTAATAATTCAGCATCAGTATATCATAAATTAGAAATTTTAGTCATTATATCTATAATGATTTGTCAATATTTTCAAAGTAAAAAACGCAATTATCAACAAGAAGTCAATTCATATGCATAAATGCCCACAATCCAAAACCGGAATAAAAGCGCATGAATACAATACTATTCATCAAATATGAAATGTGAGATTCATCTGATACTGACACAAGAATCATTATTCATTACAATTAAATCCTATTCAATTTGTCGGCTTTGATGAGCGGATTGGCTTTCTCCAGCAGCCGACGACCAGCGGTCCGATAGTCAAAAGTGCAGTCGTGCAGTTCTGGGAGGCGGTGTGCCTCACAGAAAATACAGTTGCAGCGACACTTGATGGCCGCCATGACCAAACCCACCTTTCTATCGCACTTTGAGCACCTCTGCCTCCTCTTCTTACAATTCTTAGACTCCGTAGCAGAAGCAGAGATCTTTTCAGATCCAATGTCGCCGCTCTTATTTCCCCTCTCAAAAATGAACGTCACTCGTTGCGGCGTCTTGATATTCATAGCAGCGTTAATATGTAAGGGGAGAATATGGTCGCAGTAGCATTTGGAGCAGAAGCCGAACATAGCGTCGTTGCCATAGAACCCACAGCCATTAGCGCAGAGGCGGCGGTTTGGGTCTCTCGTCGGTGAGTTCAGTGAGTCCATCAGCAGACACTGATTTAAGAGGAAAGAGAGATTCGAAAGCTTGGGGAAATGGGAGAGAAGGCAAGCTCTTCGCTTTTGATGGGCTTTGATGCAGGGGAGAGCAGTGTTCGGTCCTATTTATAGACGTTTAAAGGATTTCAGAATTTTTTAAATTTAAATTGTTGTCGTTAGTATTTTAGGAAATAATATATATACATTTGCAAGAAATTAGGTTGCTTAAAATACGTCATACATCACTCGAATGGTTAGTTTTAAAGTATCCGTTAAGTTTAAATTTAACTTGAAAAAGTGAGTGAATGTTTTAATTTAAAATAAAAATATGTTTCCAGTTTTTAAAAGTAATATAATAGTTTTAACTGACCAAATTGTTTGGCAGATTACCATCCGTTGATAATTAAGAAAAAATATTTATTTGAATAAAATAACATGAGATGTTTTTATGCAGAATTACAAATCAATACTAAAAACTCAATTGTCCCTTGAATCCATTTCCCTGCTGAGTATAAACATAGCATGTTGCAGAAAGGAAAACAAAACCAACAACTTTAACAAAAATAGATTTCTGATAAAGTCTAAAATCTTCAAAATTGGGGACCCATAAGCATATAGACAACCAGTCTTCAAACTCAAAGAGGGAATTCAGGCATTTTAGCCATGAAGTTTCAACGCATAAACCAGAAGAATCATTGTGCTTTTACATACTCCTGAACTATATTAAGTCCCTCTGTTTCCTCTCCATAATCCTATAAAGGGGAAATATTAAGCGCTTAAATTCATATATCAATGCCTTCAAAGTAATCTTGAAAAAACTAGTGGATAATTATTAAATTGTAGCATAATTTACACACATCAAAAATTCCATATTTATATTTATGACACTTTGGTGTCATAAACCCATGCATGAAAAGGTGTGTTTCACTTTTAAAAAAATAATTAATAGTGATATTTTTTATGCATGTTAAAGATTTGAGTGCTTTTGCATGTAAATATGAAAGTTGAGGTGTTAGATATATAAATACATGAGAATCCTGTGGAATAAATGATAATCGCCCTAGAGTATAATTTACCTTAACAACAACACAAGAACATCCATTAACTTTCCTTGCCTTTCCCTCTGAGTCGATCTTGCAGAGCTGTAATAAACATAATGGAATTACCGAATCAAGGATTTGAGAAATGAGAAAGAAAGCTCAACAGATAAATAAAGTCATAGTAAATAAAGCAATGAATATCAGCATCAATGGTATAAGAAGAGGAACCAAAATCATGATCAAATAACAAGCTTAAAATGGGCATAGCTTAACAGAAAATGCAATTTAAAAGAAGGATAGTATCCAACTACAATGTTGCACTAATTAAGAAACAATAAATATCCCTTGGATTATAAAATTAATTATATAACACTTGCACAATAAAATAAGAGGCAATTACAAACATAGCACTCTGACAATTGCTATTTACAAAATAAGCACCCTATTTCATTCATTTTTCATATTATCACTCAAATATCAAAATTCACCATAAAACCCCATCTCGTATTTTTTATTTCTATCAAATTACCAATGATTTCTTGTGACAAGTGTAATGGTAGTTCAAAAAATCACATCCGTGCTATTTTTGTAAATAGCAATGTTCGAGTGCTATGTATGTAATTATCCCTAAAAATAAACCCAATTACAAGAAATTTTGGTGGTTCAATAATTTATTAGAATGGTTGCTACTTTTTATGTGCATTTAAATCTTCTCAATGTCATAAAGGGAAAGTCAGGAAGACAATTTAAAACTACACCCATTGAACATGAAAAATAAATTAAAAAAACCTCAAATGCTTCGTACAAATTCCTAAAAAGAAAAAAAATAAGAACCACATCGACATCCGAAATATAAATCAGAAATTCACAAACCCCAGACCATTCTCCGAGTGTTTTGGTGCTTGGAACGGTCACCAAGTGGACATTATGATCAGCACAAAGAGCCTTAGCTAATTTTACATATTCAGGCTAATCGCAATCCTCAGCAAGGACGCAAAGTTGAGCTGCATGCTTTTCGACCGCCTTAGCTGCTTCATGGAGTCCACGAACGAGCCCATCATGAGCAACAGATTTCCTCAAAACAAGTTGAAGAGCTTTCATGAGGTCCATTGGTTCTCCAAGAACTGAAGCAGGTGCTTCTATTGGAATTCCATCTGCACCGTCATCCCACAAAACCCAGATGAGAATATCGTCTCCACAATAAAATGAAGGGGAATTTACATACATAATACACTATAGTACTCAAATATTAATGTCACACCAAAAACAGCACTATTACAACTATTTAAACGTGAAATACACCTTTTCATGCATAGCTTTAAAGCACCAAAGTGCTACAAATGTAAATATGGAAGTTTAGGTGTGAGATATGTAAATACATATGAATTGTGTGCTAGGAATTTCCCCAAAAAAAAAACGTTAAGGAAAATAGGAGAAGAGCGTACACATGTTTTTAAATGATTGGCTTAACAGTATATTCCTACAATATTTATCAGATACACTACTGCTGATGGAAACAATTAGATTAAAATTTTAACATTAGGAATAGAATAAATACTTAACAAACAATGCATCAATACATCCCAGAATATAATTACATGTCTATAATATGCCAATTTAACCTAGTATAGCTACGATCCTTTTTCACCTCAATATTCTTTCTAGAACAGATTTGTATGGTAGAGAAGGTCAAATATGGTTGTTATAAATGGAATAAACTGCCCAGTTTTCTTACGTTCGATCCTTTTATTTATTGGTCAATTTTCAAGCAGTTTACTAGAATAAAATTAACATGTCATAGACACATTGGGTTATAATATCCTACAAAAGGTTGGATTATTGTCATCAAGCTTATTGAGAAGTTAAGAAATAAATCTTGTGAAAGCATAACTAAAATTTCACAATGTTATACAGAATGAAGTTAAACTATACAATAGAAGGGTTTATTTTCAATGGCATATCATGCACAAACAATAAGAAAGTCTAGTAGTATCGGATAATGGAATATATTATTAAGATAAAGAGGACACGGCATTGACTTTCAGATAACCTAATACATTGAAACCCCATCTTAGTACAAATAGGTCTCCCTGCTTTGATAGCATTTGCATTTTGTTGAAAAAAAATTGAAGAAAAAATGTCCTTGTTTATAAAAATGGACTAATGAATATCTAATTTTTATCATTTCTTCCAAACTCCTCGAGCATTTCAAATACCTTAGTTTCTCTGAATTATTACTTTTTTTCATACAACTAAGCAATGCACTTCAAGCTCTTAGCTGTCCCAACATGAATTAAATGGATACCAAATCATGTAAAGATAGGCGTATATTCACAAACCACTTTGTAATACATGAGACACTTTGTAATACATGGAGTAAGAGCACAAACATAGAAAGATATCATCATCATCATTAACCTTATTCCAACTATTTGATGTCAGCTTTATGAATTCTCATTTTCAATTTGGTCATTATGCATGTTGATTAACCTATCTTTTACAAATCATTTTTGTGACATCTATCTAAGTTATCTATGTATATTTATTCTCTTTTATAATATACTGATAATAATTTTATTTATGGAAGATTTACATACATGCCACTCAATTGTAATGTATTTACATATCTAACACATAAACTTCAATTTTTACATACATGCCACCTCATGCATGAAAATTTGTATTTCACTTTTTAAAAGTTAAAATGGTGGTATGTTTGATGTGATATGAATGATTTGAGTAGGACAGTGTAAAATGTAAAGTTTAGGTTTTAATATGTAAATACATAGGAATTAGGTGGCAAGTATGTAAATGCCCCTTTATTTATCTATATGTATTTCCTATCCTTAATGGTTCATGTTAAAACTACCCAAGTCAACCCTTCATGGTTCATATTTAGGTAAAAAGGTTTCAATGATTATTTTCGAAGTGTGTGTTCTACCTTTATGATTATATCACCTAAAGTTCAGTACACTTGAGAGCATTCTAGTAATGGAGTATGCAATTGCTATAACCATTTTTTAAAATTGCACAATTACAGTTGCGCTTGTGCTCAATCATAGAAAATCTGCGTTGAGGCATATGCCTTGCGCAATCCATGCATTGCATATGCCTCAATATTTGTGAACCGCGCAATAAGTCGTGTTTCACCTTGTCGAAGCTGAGGGGTCCGCCTCTTGTACTAGATATTCTATACGACATTTAATAACAAAATCAGATTCTCAACTAGTTGTTAAACATGTTAATGAGGAATTTGAGGCTCAGGATTAGATGATGGTCAAGTACTTGAATAAATTAAAACAAAAAATTTGTGAGTTCATAAGCTTTTGTATCGAATACATTGGGTGATAAGAAAATTAGGTGGCAGATCTATTGTCAAAAAATATGCGTGTTGAAAAAAGAGCGCCCCAAAAGCTTTTTCAACCAATCATTGAAGAGCCAGAAGTAATGGAAGTAGAGGCGGACTATACAAAAAACTGGGTGAATCCTTATATCCACTCCTTCAAAACAAGGAAAATCCATGAAGAAATAGCAGATCCTCGAAGGTTTAAGTTCAAAGTCACCCAATATCTTCTCATTAGAGGCATGTTACTCCGAAGTTCAACCACATCATTGCTTTTACGGTGTGTTAAAGAAAGATAAGTTAAAGTCAACCCCGAGAAGTATATTTAGGTAAATGCAGAATCCATTCTGGGAGAAATTTTTTGGCTCATCGAGTACAAAGAAAAGGTTATTTTTGGCCAACCCTGTTGAAGGATGCAGATCAATTTTCCCGAAGATGTGAATCATGTCAGAAATATGCTCCGCTAAAGCACCAGCCAGTTCAGAAACTGCAGCCGATTGTAGTCCCTAGCCCTTCCCCATGTGGGGACTGGATATCCTCGGATCACTTCCTACTTCTAATGGACAGAGAAATTTCTTTTGGTCACTGTGAATTAATTTTTCAAATTAATAAAAGCAAAATTTCTCGCTAGATCACTACACGCATGGTTCAGAATTTTATCTGGACATAAATAATTTGTAGGTATGGCTTTCCCCTAATACTCATCACGGATAATGTGTCTCAGTTTGCAGATCATGGTGAAAGATTTTTGACAAAGCTAGGGGTTAACTTGAAGTTTTCGTTCGTACATCACCTACGAACTAATGCTTAAGCTGAAGCTGCGAGCAAGGTCATTATAAACCTAGTCAAGAAGAAAGTTGCGGGTGCAAAAGGAAAATGAGTGGATATGCTTCCTTCAGTTCTTTGGGCCGTCTGGACCACTCTGACGAGATCGGCCAGACAAATGTCATACATGTTTTTTCATGGAATGGAGGCCAAGTTAACGGTACCATAGTCAAAGAAAAATGACTGCAACGTGTTGAAAGGGAGCTAAATGACTGGCAAGTTGCAAATGAAGGAGCTTCACTCGCACTCGATCTGCTAGAGAAAATTCATATGAACGTTTCCCAGTGACAAGAATAAATAAAAAGGACCACCGGATACTACAAGCTTGATAAGACATGGACCAGTCTGTTCATCATCAACAATCAAGTTGCTCGTTGAGCATACAAATTGAATACATACACGAGGAAAGTCCTTCCACGAACATGGAGTGGGGACAACCTCAAGAAATCTTATCCAAATAAAATGATTATTTTTGTATATGTCATTAAATTCGAGAAACAATAATACCATGAAAAAATTTGTCTAATATTGTTTTTCAAAAGCTAATAAATGTGGTGAATAAACATTTAGGAAAAGAGCTTAAGGGTCTAATAAATCGATGGAACTCAGGCAACTCACGTATTCTAAAATATGACCAAAAAGCATTTTGATGCTTGGTCACACAAAAATGACAAAAAAATGTTTCGATGCTTGGTCACAAAAAGACGAGCCAAAAGCATTCTGATAATTGATCACATATATATGACTAAAAAACATTGTGACGCTTGGTTGCACAAAGATGAATGAAAAGTGTTCCAATGCTTGGTCAAATAAAGATGACCGAAAAAGTATTCTGATGCTTAGTTATAACAAGATGAAAAAATATTCTGACACTTAATCACCAACAAAATGACTGAAAATGTCCCAACGTGAGGTCATCAAGATACAAATTGCATACGACATTCCAAGGAACGAATCAAAAACTTAGAATTTTTTCTAAAGTTCTGAAATTATTTTTGACAGAGATTTTTATTGAATAAATTCTGAAGAAATGATAGCAAATTACATAAATGAACAACTATTTTTAAGAGGTCAACACAGTCAAACATATGATCATAAGTAACAATCGACCAAAATGTCATATTTCAATCATAGGAATGTCTGTTATAAAATCCAAGTATTTACACTTAGAGAGAGAGAGAGAGAGACGAAATTATGGATCTTCAGGTCAAGTTTTGGATGACCCACTATTCACCACATTATCGCCCTCAGAATTCCCGTAATGTTCGGAAGCAGAATGAGCGTCGTAGAGCTTCTTGAATTCTTCAAGGTTATAATATTTTGGATTAACCATCCCTACTCTAGAGAACTCATCGACCACTATCTTTTTACCCACCTCCAAATATTCTACTTGTGCGGTGAGGATTTCTTCCACGGTTGTTATAGCAGACATTTGTTTCATCAATACAACATTTTCCTCTTGGACGCAAAAATTTATTAGAATGTTATCTCCAACTTCGCCCGAGCATCTTTTAGGTCGGCCGCCCTCATTGTTGCTAGCTCCACCCTTTCCTAATACTTTCTTGCCTTCTCCTCAGACTTAGTGAGCCTCTCTCTCATAGATAGGTTGGTGGAAGTCAAATGATGAGTAAAAGCATAACCCAGGAGTTGGTAGCGATCGAGCAATTTGCACTTTTCTATCAGGCAAAGTTCGTCGAGTGGCTTATCCAAACCTACTGTCCATAGGATGTCCACAATTGTAGAAGCATGCCCCACGGATGTTTGAGTTCAAGGGGAAACAATCCATCTAATTCCTAACCGGGGCCTATACTTGAATCAAGGTTCATATAAGCCTTTCGTTGATCTTTTTGCAGAGGAATCCATTGGTCTTGCCCCTCTTTCTTGCTTCTTGGCAAGCTTGAGAGGAAAGGGTAAGAGGAAACAGTTTTGACCTCTCTCCCGCGCTCAGTCAATCGAAACGGCCTTTTCCCCAAATCTTCATCGCCCGGCTCTCTCATCCTATACTTATGGTGACTGACGGCTTGTTTCAGCTCTTTTGGACATAGAGATAAAACTAGATGCGGGCGGCTGAAATATTTCATGTGCCAAAAAGTGCCTTAAAGTCACTTCAGTCTATTGAAAAATAGGAAGGGAGTCGCATTATCTCCCGAAATAAAAATCACTACATACAAATTTTTTTTTTAATAATTCACCACCAGGATATCATAAATTAGAAATTTTAGTTATTATATCTATAATGATTTGTCAATATTTTCAAAGTAAATAACGCAATTATAAAAAAGAAGTCAATTCATATGCATAAATGCCCACAATCCAAAACCGGAATAAAAGCGCATGAATACAATACTATTCATCAAATATGAAATGTGAAATTCATCTGATACTGACCCAACAATCATTATTCATTACAATTAAATCCTATTCAATTTGTCCGCTTTGATGAGCGGATTGGCTTTCTCCAGCAGCCGACGTCCAGCGGTCCGATAGTCAAAAGTGCAGTCGTGCAGTTCTGGGTGGCGGTGTGCCTCACAGAAAATACTGTTGCAGCGACACTTGATGGCCGCCATGACCAATCCCACCTTTCTATCGCACTTTGAGCACCTCTGCCTCCTCTTCTTGCAATTCTTAGACTCCGTAGCAGAAGCAGAGATCTTTCCAGATCCAATGTCGCCGCTCTTATTTCCCCTCTCTAAAATCAACGCCACTCGTTGCGGCGTCTTGATATTCATAGCAGCGTTAATATGTAAGGGGAGAATATGGTCGCAGTAGCATTTGGAGCAGAAGTCGAACATAGCGTCGTTGCCATAGAACCCACAGCCATTAGCGCAGAGGCGGCGGTTTGGGTCTCTCGTCGGTGAGTTCAGTGAGTCCATCAGCAGACACTGATTTAAGAGGAAAGAGAGATTCGAAAGCTTGGGGAAATGGGAGAGAAGGCAAGCTCTTCGCTTTTGATGGGCTTTGATGCAGGGGAGAGCAGTGTTTGGTCTTATTTATAGGCGTTTACAGGCTTTCAGAATTTTTGAAATTTAAATTGTTGTCGTTAGTATTTTAGGAAATAATAATTTGCAAGAAATTAGGTTGCTTAAAATATGTCATACATCACTCGAATGGTTAGTTTTAAAGTATCCGTTAAGTTTAAATTTAACTTGAAAAAGTGAGTGAATGTTTTAATTTAAAATAAAAATATGTTTCCAGTTTTTAAAAGTAATATAATAGTTTTAATCGACCAGATTGTTTGGCAGATTACCATCCGTTGATAATTAAGAAAAAATATTTATTTGAATAAAATAACATGAGATGTTTTTATGCAGAATTACAAATCAATACTAAAAACTCAATTGTCCCTTGAATCCATTTCCCTGCTGAGTATAAACATAGCATGTTGCAGAAACAACTTCAACAAAAATAGATTTCTGATAAAAGTCTAAAATCTTCAAAATTGGGGACCCATAAGCATATAGACAACCAATCTTCAAACTCAAAGAGGGAATTCAGGCATTTTAGCCATGAAGTTTCAACGCATAAACCAGAAGAATCAGTTTGCTTTCACATACTCCTGAACTATATTAAGTCCCTCTGTTTCTTCTCCATAATCCTATAAAGGGGAAATATGAAGCGCTTAAATTCATATACCAATGCCTTCAAAGCAAAATTGAAAAAACTAGTGGATAATTATTAAATTGTAGCATAATTTACACGCATAAAAAATTCCATATTTATATTTATGACACTTTGGTGTCATAAACCCATGCATGAAAAGGTGTGTTTCACTTTTAAAAAATTAATTAATAGTGATATTTTTTATGCATGTTAAAGATTTGAGTGCTTTTGCATGTAAATATGAAAGTTAAGGTGTTAGATATATAAATACATAAGAATCCTGTGGAATAAATGAAAATCGCGCTAGAATATAATTTACCTTAACAACAACACGAGAACATCCATTAACTTTCCTTGCCTTTCCCTCTGAGTCGATCTTGCAGAGCTGTAGTAAACATGAAGGAATTATTGAATCAAGGATTTGAAAAATGAGAAAGAAAGCTCAACAGATAGATAAAGTGATAGTAAACAAAGCAATGAATAACATCGTCAATAGTATAAGAAGATGAACCAAAAGCATGATCAAATAACAAGTTTAAAATGGGCATAGTTTAAAAGAATATGCAATTTAAAAGAAGGATAGTATCCAACTACAATGTTGCACAAATTAAGAAACAATAAATATGTCTTGGAGTTCATAATTACTAATAGGATTATAATATTAATTATATAACACTTGCACAATAAAATAAGAGGCAATTACAAACATAGCACTCTGGCAATTGCTATTTACAAAATAAGCACCCTATTTCATTCATTTTTCATATTATCACTCAACTATCAAAATTCACCATCAAACCCCATCCCATATTTTTTATTTCTATCAAATTACCAATTATTTCTTGTGAAAAGTGTAATGGTAGTTCAAAAAATCACATCCGTGTTATTTTTGTAAATAGCAATGTTCAAGTGCTATGTATGTAATTATCCCTGAAAATAAACCCAATTACAAGAAATTTTGGTGGTTCAATAATTTAATAGAATGGTTGCTACTTTTTATGTGCATTTAAAGCTTCTCAATGTCATAAAGGGAAAGTCAGGAAGACAATTTAAAACTACACCCATTGAACATGAAAAATAAATTAAAAAAACCTCAAATGCTTCGTACAAATTCCTAAAAAGAACAAAAATAAGAACCACATCGACATCCGAAATATAAATCAGAAATTCACTAACCCCAGACCATTCTCCGAGTGTTTTGGTGCTTAGAATGGTCACCAAGTGGACATTATGATCAGCACAAAGAGCCTTAGCTAATTTTACATATTCAGGCTGATCGCAATCCTCAGCAAGGACGCAAAGTTGAGCTGCATGCTTTTCGACCGCCTTAGCTGCTTCATGGAGTCCACGAACAAGGCCATCATGAGCAACAGATTTCTTCAAAACAAGTTGAAGAGCTTTCATGAGGTCCATTGGTTCTCCAAGAACTGAAGCAGGTGCTTCTATTGGAATTCCATCTGCACCGTCATCCCACAAAACCCAGATGAGAATATCGTCTCCACAATAAAATGAAGGGGAATTTACATACATAATACACTATAGTACTCAAATATTTAATGTCACACCAAAAACAGCACTATTACAACTATTTAAACGTGAAATACACCTTTTCATGCATAGCTTTAAAGCACCAAAGCGCTACAAATGTAAATATGGAAGTTTAGGTGTGAGATATGTAAATACATATGAATTGTGTGCTAGGAATGTAAATTTCCCCAAAAAAAAAAAACGTTAAGGAAAAGAGGAGAAGAGCGTACACATGTTTTTAAATGATTGGCTTAACAGTATATTCCTACAATATTTATCAGATACACTACCGCTGATGTAAACAATTAGATTAAAATTTTAACATTAGAAATAGAATAAATACTTAACAAAGAATGCATCAATACATCCCAGAAGATAATTTCATATCTATAATATGCCAATTTAGCATAGGATAACTCCGATCAGTTTACACCTCAATATTCTTGCAAGAAAAGATTTGTATGGTAGAGAAGGTCAAATATGGTCTCTATAAATGGAATAAACTGCCCAGTTTTCTTATGTTCGATCCTTTTATTTGTTGGCCAATTTTCAAGCAGTTTAATAGAATAAAATTAACATGTCATAGACACATTGGGGTATAATATCATACAAAAGGTTGGATTATTGTCATCAAGCTTGTTAAGAAGTTAAGAAATAAATCTTCATAAAGCATAACTAAAATTTCACAAAGTTATATCAAAAGCAGTTAAACTATACAATAGAAGGGTTTATTTTAAATGGCTTAGCATGCACAAATAATAAGAAATTCTAGTACTATCGGATAATGGAATATATTATTAACATAAAGAGGATACGGCATTGGCTTTTAGATAACCTAATTCATTAAAAGCCTATATTAGTACAAATAGGTCTCCTTGCTTTGATAGCATTTTGCATTTTATGAAGAAAGAAAATTGAAGAAAAAATGTCCTTGTTTATAAAACTGGACTAATGAATATCTAATTTCTTATTATTTCTTCCAAACTCCTCAAGCATTTCAAACCTTAGTTTCTCTGAAATATTTCTTTTTTTCATAGAACTAAGCAATGCATTTCAAGCTCTTTAGCAGTCCCAACATGAATAAAAATGGATACCAAATCATGTAAAGATAGGTGTTTATTCACAAACCACTTTGTAGTACATGAGAATATATCATCATCATGATTAACCTTATTCCAACTATTTCATGTCAGCTTTATGAATTCTCATTTTAAATTTGGTCATTATGCATGTTGATTGACCTATCCTTTACAAATCATTTTTGTGACTTCTATCTATGTTATCTATGTATATTTATTCTCTTTTATAATATTCTGATACTAATTTTATTTATGGAAGATTTACATACATGCCACTCAATTGTAATGTATTTACTTATCTAACACATAAACTTCAATTTTTACATACATGCCACCTCATGCATGAAAATTCTATTTCACTTTTTAAAAGTTAAAATAGTGGTATGTTCGATGTGATATGAATGATTTGAGTAGGACAGTGTAAAATTTAAAGTTTAGGTTTTTAATATGTAAATACATAGGAATTAGGTGGCATGGATGTAAATGCCCCTTTATTTATTCCTATCCTTCATAGTTCATGTTAAAAATACCAAAGTCAACCATTCATGGTTCATATTTAGGTAAAAACGTTTCAATGATTATTTTAGAAGTGTGTGTTCTACCTTTATGATTATATCACCTAAAGTTCAGTAAACTTGAGAGCATTCTAGTAATGGAGTATGTAATTGTTATAACCATTTTTTAAAATTGCGCAATTACAGGTGCGCTTGTGCACAATCATAGAAAATCTGCGTTGAGGCGTATGCCTTGCGCAATCCACACATTGCATACACCTCAGTATTTGTGAAGAGTGCAATAAGACGTGTTTCACCTTGTCGAAGCTGAGGGTCCGCCTCTTGTACTAGATATTCTATGATATAGTCTGTTTTTTGTTCGAACCCAACACTCCAATCTCCCACTAGCCTCTCGTCTCCCGAGATGCTCGGATTGCCACTTGTTGCACTAGTCGGCGTCGTTGACACCGCTGTCGCTGCCTAATCCTTCTGTCGTCGAGGCCGCCGCAGCAACCTGAAGCTTCTGCTACAACTTGTTGTTGCACCTGTAGCTTGTAGTTATACATGTTGTTGCCAAACCAATGCATCTTCTGCTTCCTCCTTTTGTTGCTCTTGACACCACGGCTCCTTGCACCGGCCGACATTGTCGTTTAGATTTTACATTAAGTCTGTGGCTTTATGTTGGAGGCCGTTCATTGATTTGTTGTTATTTGTGGTACAGTAGTTGCTTGTATTTCATTAGCGCGTACTTTTTTTTTTTTTGCATGCAAGGCTCTTATGGAGCAAAGAATTATATTCAAAATATCTACCCTTAGTTGGCCAAGCTTTCACATGGATAAGATGTCAAGCATTATTGGAAGGGGGCAGTTGTCAAATTCTGAAGCTAGTATGCGCGTGAGTGTGTGTGTGTGCCCATTTATTTTGACTATGCAATTTTAAAATTGTGAGGCTTATGCCTTGCTTCACGAATGAAAAAAGCCTCAATACCCAATTGTACAATTTTAAACATTGATTATAACTTTTTCCCAAAGTTACATATGAACTTTTATAGCAAACATTGATGATATAACCACCTCTCAAAGGTCACTTTTTTCGGTTCAACAATCTCATTCTATTGAGAGTTATCAACATAGAAGCTTTAGTGGATAATACCTTAATTTAGAAAATAATTTTTAAAAGTTTAGTACAAAATATTTTTAAATTCTCAACTATTAGAACTTTAATTTTTTTACTAAAAGTGAGCATGACTCGGTGTTGAATATATAAAAATATATCTCTCTTCAACTTTCTCTTTCATTATAAGTGGCAGAGTGAAACAAGTACAAGAATTAATAAAAATAATAAACCATAGAGGAATTAGCTCTAATAATCCCCACACATTACTATGAACTAAAGCAATAGGTTTAAAAGATATACTTAGGTTTGACAGCAATTGGAATAATGTGTGAATTTAGCCAAATAACAAATTGCACACAAAATGGATATTTGAATTTTGGTTGTTAAATAAAGAATGAATTAAATTTTCAAGATAAATTTTAGTGTCCTATAAAATAGTGTCTGATTTGGACATCATAATCATTATTTGATATGTATAAAATTTAAATTGGGATTTTGGTGGATGCCAATCCTAGTGTTTCAGACCATTACTTATTTTATGGATTACTTTTTAGAAAACAATGTCCTTATAACAAACTGCACAAGCAATTATTCTCGTCAATTTCAAGTCCTAAAAGTGAGAATTATTAAGTAAGAAATTATTACAATTTTTCTCAAGAAATTATTACAATTTTTTTCTAGAGTAAACATGCCAATTGATAGCAAGTTACAATCTAAGTTGGGCACGAGAAACATAGAGTGAACCATCAAATTTTTTAAGAAAGTGATAACTTGTTCAACCAATTTGGATAATGATTCATTTGCAATTTGAATACTATAATCTTTATCACATGGATTGTAAATGGAGAAAATATGCCACCGGTCATATAATTTGATGCTTTTGAGTATACAATCAATGTAGTAATTTTCTCCTTATTTGTAATGAGAGCACAAAAGGATTTAACTATTTGAGCAACCAAACTTTTTATGGCGACCTTCTAGAGTAAGCTTCTTTTGAAAGAATAGCTAATCGACTTAGATTTGTGATTCAGATGACTAAAACAAAAAGAGAGCTACTGCAAGTTATCTTTATAGTGCTTGAAGTTCAGTATTTCATCACGAATTTTTTACTTTTTTTAACCTAGGTTTTTCATTTTGAGATTAACATTTAACATTGAGTTATTAGCGTCATGACAATTGGGTTTTTTAATGTGGTGTCACCAACTTTCAAAGAGGATTTCTCACATATATTTTCGCTGCTCTTGTCTGACAATGACTGGCTTTTAATGCGGCTTCTCAGCTTAGAGACGAGACTCAAATCGAAGAACCCACAACCTTATGAGAAGAAATAATATCATCCTGAAGATTAGAATGAGTAGAAATGAAAGTAGAAAATGAAGATTTTTATAATTAAATTTTATTCCCTTGTTCTATGTTAAAAAATCGTGCATTAAGAGATATAGAAATAACTATCTAAAAAAAGATTAAAATATAATTGAAATTAGAATGTTGTAGACGGAAACTTAATGTCTGCAAATTATTGGATTATTAAATATGAAAAAAATTATTGTCCACAACTTGCTATAAATGAAAAATTATAGTCCACATATTGTTAAATAATTTTAAATGGAAAACATTAATCTATGAATTCTTATACATGGAAAGGTGCAAGCCATGGATTATTACTTTAAAGCTTTGCAAATCATTTATAAGCATTGCTACAATCAATATGAAAAAAGATGTGGACTTAATGTTAATTATTAACGAAATCCTGATCTAATTAAAATCTCCTTGACCACTCCACTCCACAAACAATTTATAATACTAAGATATACTTTATTATATAGTTTCAAAATATATTTGATACGCATAAACACCTTTCTTAATATACACCAAATCAATAATTGTGATACTCAATCATAAGTTTCTTTCTTTGTTCTTTATATTTCTTCTCTAAGCATTTTACCGCAAAGATTGCTTCCATAATACACATTCCTAGCAAGATATCAAAATGATTCCCATACCTGCCAAAAATTTTTAAGTCAGTGTTTCATTGCACGCTATCATAGCTTCATAGCATGATGTATAAATTTGATTCAATCATAACTAGCAAATTCCTAAACATCTTTGTTTTTAAACAATGATATCAAAATATTTTTTCTCCAAGCACTATGCAACCTTTTGATTTTCGAAATTTCATTGGAAAGATTTGTTAACTAAACATGGCAATAAATATAATGCCACGATAACCAGCAAAATCTTAAACATCACCTTTGTTTTAAATAATGATATCAAGATATTTTTTCTCCAAGCACTACAGCATCCTCCTGAACCTCAAAATTTCATCGGAAAAATTTTTTAACTAAAACATTGCAATGAGCCTCATAACTCTTAATAAATGTCATATGGATATAAAATTAAATATTTATGTATCTTCTTTAAAGCCTTCACTTTTTCCAATCAATCTATGATAAAATTTGTTATTGTATTCATTATGCCCTTCACAATAATTTTTTTCTTAGAACTCAAGCAAATTATAATTTCTCACAAAGCATTTCTATCTTTCCTTAATATCTCCATCCATAACTATGATAATATTGTTTTTGTCTCTAATGCATCTAACTTAACCAATACATCTAAAACTCTTATGTAATGCCTTAATTATTTATATATTCATTTCTTCTTCCTTAGTACCAAATCAGTCAAATAATCCATTAAAATTGTAAGTTTCGCTTTGGTCGCTACACACTTTGCAATATCTTTTGCATCCTTATAATCATTATACGCCTTCATCGTAATCATTTTTTTCATACTTTAAGAATTTTTTTTTTTTCTTAATAATCTTTTTAAGTCCTCTCATTCCACCATCAACTCCTTTTCAATGTACAATCTATCTATAGCATCTCTTATGGTATATAAGATTAACTTCTTAATAGAACTATCCATTTATCCTACATCTAGTTTGGCTCAACTGATGAGTTCTAATTTATCTCCTAAGATAAACTATCTTATTGTATGTAGTAAGGTCTAACTCTCTTCTATTATCACATGACAATCATTGTAATTTCTTTCCAAGTGAGAAACTAATTGCAATTTGTACACTCTATTTTTGAAGTAATTGTGTTCTAATTTTTCAAAGAAGTTGATCTATATTGCAAGGTCATAAGCTACTATACAAATCAATTATAACTATTCCCAATACAATTCTAACTCCCATTCCATATCTACCAAGAATTACCTTATAACCCAATCTACTAGCAATTGCATGTCAATGTAAATGATCTCCAACAAAAATCATTTTTTTCACAAGCATTCATATGATTGACGTCTTCCCAAACACACACAAAGATCATAAGCTACTATACAATAAACTGTAACTTTTTCCAATACAACCATTTATTTCCTCTCATAACTAAGCCTATTAGCAATTAAAAGTCAATTTAAATCATCTACAGAAAATATCATTCATTCACAGTCATTCATTTGATTAACGCCTTCCCAAACATAAATTAAAGGATATTCTAGAAACCAAGTCCTTTCACAAACAGAATTAAACAATTATTTAAACTAAGTTTGAAAATATCTTGACTTCTTTCTTACTAAACAAATATATATCCTTATAGGTTAGGATGAAAGAAACTAATATGCCCCATTCCTCGCTACAATGACAATACTCTATTTATCCATCAACTCTGCGTAAAATTGTAACAAAACTACAAAAAGGTAAATCAACACTCATATAAGATAGGCAGAAACCTATATCTTCAAGATTCACTATAACAGCTACAGGAAACCAGCATTGTCTAATCATGCCTCAGTAACTCATAGCAAATAATTTAATTAATACCAGCAATCTAGCCTCCCAAAAATCTGAAGAACTAATATTATTCCCCAACGAAAAAGGTTGAATCGCAAAATAGCACTTAAGTAACTCCCATACAAATTTAAGTGGACTAAAATAATGAAAAGAAGCAGTAGCTTGGCAACCAGCATACATTAGCATCAATTGTATAATGAAATTGCATCACTTGCAAGCAAAAATTCTGGCATCTAACCCATTTTTCTAGTACTAAATCTGTAAATACGTGCATGCAAGAGAACAGTTCAAATTCTAAAAAACATCATTTTTTGTCGGCAAAATTCTTTACTTATTGCAAATAAAATGAGATTAAAGAAGGCAGGATACTTTTGTATCACAACAAGCATCACTATATTGAACGTTTCCATATCCATTAAGCACAACACACTTCTAAGACCAACCAGCAGTCTACCTTGCTAGGGCTGCGCTAAGTTTCACTTTTCTAATATTAAAAAGCTAGTCCTAATAGTCCTTTAATAGGTCCTATAAGAAATGTAATACTCAAATGCAAGCTTCATCAGCGAATCTGTAGAAGAAAGAGGCGGAAGTGGAGGAAAAGGAGGAGGATCTCTTACGCCATTGCTAAAACTCCGTTCAGACGTAGAAATTTAGAAGGAGCCCTCATCGCCAAAGCTAGAAAACGGCTCGGGTTCGGCTGTTCTTTCGATTCGTTGGCTGAATAAATATTTTCATGTTCTGATCGAAATATTATTTATTATATATAAATATATATTTATTTTTAAGAGCCTGACACTTAAATTTGGATGCTCGTATGTGCTAATTCGATGAAACGGAGATTTGAATTCGGGGCAGAAGAGACAATATATATATATATATATATATATATATATATATATATATATATATATATATATACATACATACATACATACATACACACAAATGCATATAATATATTGATGAGCTTAGTCTTAAAAAATTAATTGACTACAAGAATATAAATATTTATAATTAATTAAAATTATTAATTAAAAAATTAAATAAAATAAAAATTAAATTATATTTAAATGATATTTTAATATAAACAATAAGATTTAAATATTACCCCAACTCTTAAAATTCTACAACTGCATGATTGGGGTTGTCAAAATGACTCTTTGTTGGCGAACAACTCGTATTCGGTTCGCTAAGCAAACGAGCCGAACACGAACGCGTTTTTTGTGTTCGAAATATAAACAAACCGAACACGAACAGTGATTTTTTTACTAGTCGAACATGAGTTGGCCTGGGCTCGCTCGTGTTCAGCTCGTTTACACCCCTATTGAATACCCTCCTGTGGTCCATAAGTAATATCAAAATTTATAATTATATTAATGTAGTTTCTGATTATAATTTAAATAGTTTTTTACTCAATCTAAAGAATTCGTAGACTATTTTAACCTTTTTATAAGTATCTCTGGTAAATAGTCAGGAATTATTCCAATATTTTATTTCTTTAGTAAAATGATAATGATTTAGTTTATACTTTTCTTGATGTAAATTCTTCATATTTGATATATTTGTATACGTACCTTAAACCACCCCATTCCTATGTATTTACATATTAAATTTTTTACATTAATACCCACAAATGTTTCGAATCACATAAAAAATATCAATGTTTTAACTTTTAGAAAGTGAAAGGTGCATTGTCATGCATAAATAAAATTATAAGTGTATGTGGGCGCGCGCGCGATGTTCTTAGTCTATTGGTGACGGGGTCACTGTAAGTCCTCTCAGGTCAGGGGTTCGATCCTACCGTGGAGCAGGGGATCGATCTCGCTGGGCACATAGCACGGACCCTCATCATTGGACCCGAGTGCATAAGAAACCGATATTTAGGCTTCTGCTAAATATTTGTTTCCTTTTACTTATATATATATATATATATATATATATATATATATATATATATATATATATATATATATATATATATATATAGGGTCAAGCAGTGAGGTCCTGTTAGGTTTGGGGGCAACCCATGTGCCTATATAATCGAGTACCCCTTCTTAAGACAACAGTTGTCAGAGGCGGGATTCGAACCCTAGACCCAAAGGAGAGTTACACTTCCGAATAGGATGCTATACCAACCGAGCTGGAAACGCAACGCAATTATAAAGTTATACACACACACACACACACACACAGAAAAAAATGGTCGGAGGCTATTATACGAGCTGCAGCCACCCTCATGTGTCTAATCATTCGAGGACCGCTCTCACTACCGGCAATTTAGTTAAAGGGAGATTCGAACTCGTGACCTGGAGGGACTTAAGTCCCTCAAAGAGGCTGCTCTACCAACAGGTCAATATTAGGGGCACAAGTTTTATGTGTGTGTGTGCGCGCTCGCTCGTGCCCACACACACAATGGAGTTTAGTTGCTAGATATTTAATTACATGGGAATTGAGTTGTATTTATCTAAAATTTTCTCGATTACATAATATTTTACGCCCAGTCTTGTAACAAATTCAAGCCAATTTTAACTTCTTATATTAAGAAAAATTTTTGGTCCAAACTTTGGGCCGGTGATAATAATATGAGGCTGATTACTTCATCACCTATTTATGATCTAACATATTATGGACTATTTGGACAGAAATGTGTCCATTAGCTTATAATGACTCTATGGCTGCCCAATTATTGAAAGCTTTATTGATATGATCACACATGTTTATGTGGCAGTTGAATTTAGTGCAATATTATTATTTATACATAACATAATAATGTAAGGAAATTTTATTGTTTTAAAAAAACATGGAAAGATTTTGCACTTGAAGGGTCAATGCCCAACAACAAACATCTAATTTAATAGTTAGTGATAAGAGTTTTTATTCAACTGACGATTAAATGTGGGCAAACTATTTACTGCAAATTTGATTTGAAGAAAAAGTTAAATTTATATGTAATGAGAAATAAAAACTAGATAGTGGCAAAGAAATTGGGGAAAGAAATTTTTATATATGTACTTCTAAAAATATCCAGAGCTTATAAGTCAAGAAGTCAGCACAGTCATCATGTTTGTGATTTCCGTGCTTTGTTCCCGATCGTCATAACTTGAGAACCGCTCATGTTCTAACCCTAAGATCTCGCTCGACACTCAACTAAATTAAGTGTGTTTTGTTCTTACACCTTCATCCAAGTGAGACGAACACATCTATATGGTTTAATACATATGAAATACAAACTTTCTTAACAAAGGTCCAAACTGAGTACAAAATTAGGGATTTCGGGTTATACCTTTGTTCAAGAGGTGTAGACTCGATTGGAAGTGTTGAGAAGCTTCTCCTTGGGCTCACGAACGTCCTCCAAGTGTTGGTTTGAGCTAAGCTGAGGTGTATGTATGATTTCTATCTAAGGGTGGCTCGGGCTTGGTCTTAAGCTATGATAGAGGACACGGGAGAGGGGGCTTTTGATTAAGGAAGTGGTTTGGAGGTGTTGTAAAGCTTATGGAAGGGTCAATTTGGAGTTTTGAAGAGTTTGATTCCAATGTCGAGAAATGCCCTGGATTTCAGTGGTGAAATTGAGCTCTAGTGGTGGGAATGAGTAGCTGAGGATGGTGGGATTGACCTTAGGATCATTGCAGGAATCACAGGAATCAATTGGACAGAGTTTCCCCTTAGATTTTGAAGTTCTCTTATTTTGGTCGTGGAGGTGGTCTATTTATAATTTCGGACAAGGGGAAGTCTCTAGGCAGCCATTTGCTGGTGTATGTAATCTTAGGTGGAGAGTAGAACGGTGCAATTGGCCAATTAGAGTTTGCCACATTGGATGGGTGCAATTTGGTGTTTAACCCATGGTGGGGGTTCTCAGTTTTGGGTTTTTTGGCCACTAGGCGGTGGCCAAGACAGGGGAGGTGACTAACTGGATCAGGGATGTCAGTGAGGTTTAATTGTGATAGTCTTGAGAGCTTGGAAGGCTAATGGCATGTGTAAGTGGGTCTAGCCAAATTTGGGAAGGGTTTTGCTTAAATTGGGGAACCATTGGTCCATGGCTCAATGTGGGTTGACTTGGAGATGTGATTAACATCTCAAGGCTTATGACATGGTCATGGTAATTAAGCTTTTAATTAATCCAAAGGTTTGGATCAAAATTTAGTTTGAGGCTTGGGCTTGAGCTTGAAATGAGATTTTGGGTAGGTTTGGGCTTGTATTTAAACCAATTGAGTGCTCAAATTGGTCTTAAAAAATGTCATGTTGAATTTGGTAAATAGATTTTATTGAATTGGATTGATCATGTGGCTCAATTTGATGAGAGGTTGGATTTTGAGTTAAATTAGGGTAGTTGTCTTGGGCTTGGAATTTGGGTTTAAATTTAGATGGAATTGGGCTTGATGTGGCTTAAATTGGGTTTGAATATGATGATATTCAACTTGAATTTGAAGTTGGGTGAGTTTGAAGTGAATTTGATGAAAATTGGAGGTATTTTAAGAGTTTTGGAAGCTTAGGGGCAATTTGGTAATTTTGCTTAATTTTGGTGGATTTGAAGAATTTTGGGTGCAATTGGGGGACATTGGATGGTGAGAATTGGTTTTGGTAAGGATTTGGAATTTAGGGATTTTTGGCATTTTTTTGGGGGAATTGAGGGTATTTTGGTAAGTTTTTGTGGTGTATGGGTATTTTGGTAATTTTGTTGATTACATGGTGGACTTGGGCAATTTGAATAATTTTAAGTGGTTCGACATGATTTTTGGTGAGGAATTGGGAGTTTGAGCAATTTTGGGAATTTTAGAGTTTGAGAGGCATTTTGGTAACTTTGGGGAAATTAGGGTATTTTGCTGGAATTGGAATTGATTGGATGTGATACTCATGCAAACCATGCAAATTGTGCAAACCCCTCCTTATAGCCATAAGACCCATGAGAGAGCTCATTTTTGATCCTCCACATGTTGTTCATAGCCATCTTAGCCAAAGGCTAAGGGCTTGGGACCACCCATATGGGTTCCCAAAAGAAGCAAGGAGGTATGTCAGGTGTAGGTAATTTCAGAGTTTTGAAGGGTGTAAGTTTGATGGGCTTAAGTCTGTGTGTGACCAAGAGCAAGCTACCCAAGGTTGTCCTAAGGCTTGAAGGTCCTATAGGAACTCACTCCTGAGTCTTTACATGTCAGTCACAACCTTCTATGTGTTAGAGATCAAAGAAACAACCCATGTGAAACTCCAATAAGAGTAAGGAAGTGTTTTGAATTTCTAAGGGAAGTGAACTCCTGACCCGACCCGCAATTACGCAGTAAATTAACTTTCAAAAGATGGCAAAAAACTTAACCCGATTTATAAATAGCGGCTATTGTGCAAAATCTTAAATGATATAAAAATTAGAAAATATTTTACACACTAGGGGTACTACGCAAGTATACGTATCGCTTCAAGTAATATAGAGTTTTCTTTAAAAACCCCCAGTATCGATCCCACGAGGAAGTGAAGTAAGAGGTCTTTAGTCAAATTCTAGTCTACTACTAATAGTTCTTAGTTTTGAATGTCGATTAAAATTGTGTTTTATCTAGCAGCTACTCCTAAATGCAAGTGTTAAATGTAAAGATAGTAACTACAACTAAGTGCAAATAATAATTCTAAAGATAACCCTTTTTGGATGAAATGGTTTGGAGAATTTTGAGATATTAAAAACTACTATTCTTATGTAATGAAATAGATAATGTATATGAATGAGATGCATTAAATATTGTATGTGCCAAATAGGAACAATCCTATTCTTTACCCTTTGGTCTAGGCATAAAGAACATTGACTAATCCTATGCTTAGTTACTGAATCCGTGGCTAGGCTGGGAGGATACCGGCTCTCACTTTGGAGCTCCCACGTTCCCCTCGCCCGAGGGCTAACAATCTACACTTCAGCACCCAAACGATATGACCGAATTAAGGATTTTAGCATGTCACTCTAAAATCTTTAATTCTACGCCCGATTAATATTATTTCCCTATTTATTTACATTGAATTCCCGTGAACTTTATCATCCATGAAATTTGAATGTGGTTCGTACTTAGTTGTAGAAAGCATAACCCTTTTGGATCGTATGTTTTCACAACAAATTTTAACATTACAACAGACCTTAATTGCAATGTAAATTAAGTGCAAGTAAAAACCATCACATTTATAATTAAATTTACTTCTACCATGCATCACCAAATCCTAAACATGATTTCTACTCATTACAAAAGAAAAGTGAAAGGAAAATAATGACATAATCTTCTCATGCCACTATTTCCAAAGAAGAAGAAAAAGTAAGAGAGATAAGTCACAAAGCGCGAAGAAAACACAACGGAAACTTCATGTAACCAAAGTAAATCTACTAGGTAAGTGTTTACAAAATCATAAGATAATGAAGAATAATACTTAGTTTTTTCACTTTGAAAGAAAGACGAAGATCTCTCCCATAAAGTCTCTCGGCGATCCATGCAATGCTAGAGAAATCCCTTACAAATTCTCTCAAAATCTCCTCTCCAATCTTTCCAAAAGGGTAGAAATCTACATTTCTACTCCTATTCTAAAATCGCTAAACATTCTCCAAGTTTTTTTTCCACTTTTCTCCTTTCTTTTTTATCATAAATTCACTAATTTAAAGAGTGTGGACAAATTTCTAAGAGTTCACTTAAGCACCCCTTCGAAAAAGCGTCCAAATACGTCGAATTTCAGCCCAAAACTGCCAAAAGTTGGTTCATACTCGTCCATGGCGCTGTTGGCAGGTTCGAGCTCGCTGTCGGCAAGCTTTTCGGCCATTTTTTGGTGCTCTCGGTAAAATCTAGCCGTCAGTCAAATCGAGGCCGCCGTCGGCGAGCAGGCTCTGCGCAACTCCACCGTTTTGCTCCGTTTTGCTCCGTTTTAGCTCTGATTCGCCCCGTTTCAGTTGCGTTGCGTTCGTAACTGATAGCCCTACAAAATAAACTTAAAAACAATCTTTCTTTAAAGTGTAATCTCATTTAAAAATATGCAAGAAGTGTAAAATATATTAAGCCTCAAAAGACTTATCGAAAGGTGTCAGGGAAGAATTTCATTTCTTGCTCGTTTTTGCTCCAAATTGCACCGTTTTAGCTTCCTTTTGCTCCAATCACCATTTCTTGTACCTAAAACAAAAAAACATACAAAATACCTTCCTTTAAAGTGTAATATCATCAAAAATGAGTTTATGATATTGGGAAAAAAATTATATATTTTAGGCGTGTCAGCTCCCTCACTAGTCCTCTAGGATATTCAACGAGAAAGTCTTATGACTAGATCCTAGGCTTCTAAGAAGGAGAGACTAGACCTCATAAAAAATGAGGTCAACAAATTGTCATCAGTTAGAGATATAGTACTTCTCATGCCTATGTCTAGATCAAAACAAGCCTAGAATCCATGCAGTTGAGGATTCCTCAAATCCCACGATGCATAATTGTCTGATCCCCTGAAATGATTATAAAAAATTCACTGGAATATTTCTATCATCATGGAATTTTGTGGTTAACCCTTCATTTCCACTACGCAATGGTTAGAGGTAGTAGCTTCACGAAACATTTTACTATCCTAGTTGACCGGAATAGGAGTAAATTAATTTTATAGGTTAATTAATAACATTGGCATGAGAACACGAGAAATGCTAACAAAAAGTCATTACTGGAAAACCACGATTAAATCTGTTACCCCTATATCACAGAGACGCGGTGAATGAATTTAGCAACAAATTTTCGATAAAATCATAACACAAAAAATATGTTGTATTCCATTACAAGAAATATAAACATGTAAAATGTAGAATAACTTGTATTCTCCACCCTTGTAGAAATCATCCCTCTCATACAAGTCTCTCACAACTCACAAAACAAATGAAACTCTCACCCTACAAGGTTTTCACCAAAAGAGGAAGAAGAACTTGAGGAAACTCTCAATTTCTCTCTAAATCTTGTCTCTAGTAGCATATAATGACTCCTTGATGCAGAACTCCCCTTAAGAATCCCTCAAAAACGCTTTTATATTAAGATTTATGACTTGGGCCATCAAATTTTCTTTTTGAAGTGTTTTTCCGCTCGTCGTTGTGGTCGCGCCAGACTGGCCTTGTCACACCAAATTGCTGAAGGGGTTGGTGTAGTCATGCCTAATTTTGGGATCGTCAGGTCAAGTCGCAGATCTTCAATGGATGGCGTGGTCATGCCACTTCCAGGCATGGTCAAGCTATTTTGTGACAATTTTTCGCTGGATTTTTTCATTCCCTTTTGTTCGTATTCAAACCATACAACCTACACAACATAAAAAAAAAATCTTTCTCATGCATAAATCTGTGATAAAGTATGTAAAATAATATGTAATTGTAGGAAAAAATACATGTAAAATCATGTAGAATTGACACATATCAAACTAAGTAAAAGTTGTGATTTAATGAAGATGATAGATACTCTGTAGGATTCTAACTCTTCCATATGCTCATCAAACTAAGTAAAAGTGTTTAAATGTCATTATAGATCCATTATCTTTAATGGTTACTAGATTGAACTTTCCTTAATTCCTCTCATTCTTATCCTTAGAAAAATCCTTATAGGTCATTAAATTGATGTAATTTAAGCATCTTTCACTAACCTTTAAAGTTTCTGATGCAATTTTTGTGGGTTTTAGCCAACTCAATATAGCTTAACTCTTTTTTTGTAGATAATGGAAAAGAGGTTTTATTAAAGAATCATGGACAAGTTTTTTTAGTTAAGTCCCACTGGACACCCTTCTGATTCTTTTTCTTTTAATAATTGTTATGTCAACCTAAAGCTTCTCCTCCATGACTTGTTCACTTTTTTCTTTTTTATTTTTATTTTTCTTTTTGTTTTCTCTTTTCCTTTTCTCCTAAGAATTACTATATATGATTGACAACTTTTTCTTTTGAATTTTAAGATATAATGAATGGTAGTGTTTCTTAAGTAGTAAAACTTTACTTTTTAGGTTATATTTTCAGTTAAATCATAAGATACTTTCAACGTGATTAAAATGAACTAAAGTAGATTGAAACATTATTAGTTTGCTACTTAACACTTAAATCACATCATTCTTAAGAAAAGTCTGAAGTTGTTAAGTAATGAATCTTATTATTAACTTATTATTGTTAATCTTATCATAAATAACATTTATTTACCTTTACTAGGATGTGATAAGTAGTTTGAAATATATCAAAATTCCTAACATGAGTTGTCAAGTTGACCTTAATCCTTAACTAAGTCATGTAAGTGATTTTTAGGTTCATAACCAGGTGCATTTTTCTTTCCCCCAAACTTGCTTTTCCACAAATGTATAACAGAAACAACAGTGAATGAAAGAGCAGGTAAGTATAGGAAAGAGAGTAAGTGAATGGTCCACATGAATCTCATAAAGTACGAATCATAACCCAGCAGGCCACATTCTCAATAGTAGGAAAGAAAACACAGTGCAATAAAGAATCTCAGTATAAGGATTGCCACTTCCTAAAAAATCAAGATTCAAATCTCCTCTTTTAAAAACATAGTTTAAAATCAATTTCAAAACAAATTTCAAAGTAAAATGCAGAAATAAAACTAATATAAACACATTAGATAACACTTAGTTTGCCTCTCATTGTATCACCTAGTTTTACGTCATCAGCTAAGCAAAGTCTCAGAAGTCCTCCTAAATTGGGTCTCTAAGATCGAGTTGTTAATTTAATGGCTCTGAATCACTCATCTCTTATTCAACTTGTCCAGGATTTCTTCTCTCATTCACAAGTAAAGTTATGTTCTAATCTTCATTCCACAAATACTTCCACCGATTGAGGTTTTGTTGTAACCTCTCACTTTCAAACAGGTAATCGTCAATAGTTCCAAGTAGTAAACTAAGGTACTCTCCTAAAAGGTCTAGGGCTCATGGTTGGGCTTCTCTTGTAGGAAGAGTCATATTATCGTTGGCCATATTTCCCAAAAATTCATTAGGATCCTTTGCTCTTCCAGTTTTAACTCATTTGATCCAACAAATTTGATTCTTACTACCCTAGCCACTGTTTTCCTTTTTTGGATCATTCCTACAGTTTTCAGGAAGGTCTGATGATTTTAAAACATCAAAAGTAACTAATTGATGATGTTCTCTCAGAATTACTTTCCCCTCTTGAACATCAATTATAGCCTTTCTAGTGGATAAGAATGGTCCCCCAAAAACACATGAATCTCTTTATTAGATTTTAAATACAAGATTACAAAATCAGCTGGAAAGATGAATCTATCCACAATAACAGGCAGCTAGAGGATGAGCCACAGTTGATCTGCTAACTAGAGTGTCAAATTGGTCAGCTTTATTTCTCCTCTTTCAAGTTGTTTCAAAATGTTTAGGGGCATGAGATTAACTGGCTCTTAAGTTAAAAAGTGAATTTCTCTAAATTTCTGTTCATATGTCATAAGGAATGATGAAACTACAAGTATCCTTGCTAGGCTTTTATAATCTTTCAGGGAAGAGAGGTGGAAGCTTCTCAGTTTGTATGTAAATATGAAAGTTCTGGTTTGAGATATACAAATGCACACAATTCTTATATTTTTTTTTATCTCACAACTAATTTTTTGCATTTACATAAGTAGCACTTTAGTTCTTTAATCACCTGTAAGAATGTGTATTTCCCTTTCTAAAAAGTATTAATGGTGCAATGTGTAGAAATATCAAAGTTTAAAATTGAGATACGTAAATCACATGAATTGTGTGATATAAATGTAAATTCTCATTTATATATACATGGAACCTCTGGTGCTTTATATTTAAATGTTAATTCTCATTTATGATGAAAATATTATTTAGAGTATTCATGAGAAGAGTAAAATGTGAGAATCTTGATGTTCTGTGTTAGAGTTTGCTTGCTGTATACTTTTATATAAGGGCAATAATACATGTTAAGCTCTCGATAATTTTGTCTTAAGAGTCTCACACTAACATTTCATTGATTTTCCACTTAGTTAATCAACATCTTAAAAAGCTTAGCCATATCATGCATCAATACAATGTCTTTCCCTTCTTATCTTTCTAATCTCTTCATCTATACTTTCTCCTCCTTCTTTTGCTAATGCTAATTCCTCAAAGCTATATGTAATTTATGAATAATCGTAAATCAAGGTAGTGAATGTATAATAGACTTTATTGATATAGAGAAAAAAATCAATAAATAGTTCTTGAACAGAGACGAGAAATTCATGCAAGCAGCATCTCAACTTCTGACATACCTGTCAAAGGGTTGATTTCAGTGTTCATTTTCGAAACACAGGAATCATGATCCTGAAAGAGTCAAATATGATTTATATCAATAGGGATTTCAATCTAATTATTGAATTTATACTTCAAATGTTGAGGTTAATCCTATAATTTTCAGTTGCGCTCCTTCAACAAGCTATGATCCTCAACCAGAGTTTGACCCAATTATATTTGAAGAAATAATTCTCAATGGGATAAGACCTTATTATTCTAGCCTAATGGAGGTAAATCCACCAATGAACAAAGCTCATGTGTTTTATGAATTACTAAATGCAGCCCAAAGGCTAATGTGAGCTGGTTGCACATCCCAATCTGAGTTATTTGTTGCTCTCAAATTGTTGAAAATTAAAACAGAGTTTAACATACCCCGATAGTGCTTCAATCAGTTTGTAATACATTGAAAGAGACAAATCTATAGAAAATTTTAATTCTAGAAGACATATACATGACAAAAAACTTGTCTCCATGCTAGACTTGAAATTGGAGAAAATTGATCGTTGTGGAAATAGATGCAATATATTCTACAAGTCGATGAAGTAGAGACTCGGTGTGGATTTTATTATTCTCATAGATTCAAACCTCAAATTTAAAAATTAAGAGGCAAAAGAAAGTTTGATACAAGTGTTTCTTCTATATACCATTTATTATATGTCTTCAGAGACTATTTACTTCCATGCGTACTACTCCTCATATGGCATGTCATCGTAGGAGATCATGATAAATTAATTCAATAAATCAAATTGTAGATGAAGAAGCATGGAAATATTTTCATTGCACATTTCTTAAATTTACTGTGGAGGCATGTAATAGCTTGGTTTATGCACTGATGGCTTCACATCATATAATCAAATCACCATGCCCTACTTTTGTTGCAAGTGATCATTACACCATATAATCTCTCATTTGAGATATGCATGAAAATGTCATTCGTCTTTCTGACATTGTTTATACCAAGTCTCAAAAGCCTAAAAGGAATGATTGATGTATTTTTACAGCCACTGATAGATGATCTACAAATTCTTTAGGAAATAGGTGTCATGATATATAATGTTTCTTTGAAACACAACTTTTAAATGAAAATAGCATTAATGTGGACATAATTGATTTTTTTGCATATGAAATGTTGTATGGATGAAGCACTGCTATGAAGTTAGCTTGTCCATATTGCAGAAATTCATCCAAGACATTTACTATACGCTTCAATATGATAGAAAGAATTCATGATTTAACTGTCATCGTATGTTTTAAAAACTAAACACCCTTTCAGGTAAAATAAATATGTATTCAGAGGAAACAAAGTTGTGAATTTAGCGCCACCTCTAAGAGTAATTGGGGATAATTCTAGATTGTTAATGGCATTCCAAAGTTTACAAATTGTCATGAACTTTTCTCACATCATTCACCGGGCTTTGGTGTCACTCAAAATTAGACAAAATGTTCATTTTTTGTGATCTGTAGTACTAGAAGAATAATATGATCAGCATAATCATAATTTCATACTCATAGTGAAAATTTTATTTGATAATATCTGCAATACTGTGATAAAATTTAAGGGTCGAACTAAGGGAAAAAATTAATGCTAGACTAGACTTGAAGAAGAGTTGTAAATATAGGAGTTAGAGATCCAAGAAACAACTACTTGTATGCTTATAAAGCATAAAGAAAATATTATCTTATGCTGAAGTAACAAAGAACAATTTGTCAGTGGCTCCAATCATTAAAATTCTTTAGTGGATATGCTTCAAATTTGAGTCATTGTGTTGATGTGAGAGCGGGAAGGACATTTGGAATAAAAATTCATGACAGTCATATTTTCCTGCAAAATTTGATGTCATTAGCATTTAGCTCTTTGTCGAGCAAAATTCTTAATTTATTAATTGAGATCAGTGTATTCTTTAGGTAATTATGTGTAGTTTGTTTAAAATTTGATGGCATACAATAGTTAGAAGCAAACATTCTGATGCGGACTTTTTATTATGCAAGAACTTATGAACCCAAATTTATATATTTATAATGATTTTGTAAAGTCCAAACTTCAACACAAGTATACGTATCGTATCAAGTAATACAGGGCTCTAATGGAGTCCTGGTTATCGATCCCACAGGGAAGGCACGTTCCTTACAATAGATAGCTTAAAATTGAAATCCAATACTCAAATCACAATTAAAGTTTAAGTTTGCTTCTACTAACAAGATGCAGAAAACAGTAACAATTAAGCAAACCACAATTACTTCTAATATCTTTAAACAAAATTAACTAACACACACACACACTAAGCTTTATATTTGAAAGGATTTGATATATATGAAAAGTGTCTTTCCTCTTGCAATGAGTATATGTTGTGTTAATGATATAGAATAATTATTTATTGTATTGGGCCAAATAGGTGCATAAATATTTCTTTATCCTCAAAAGAGTACCCCCTCTTCCAAGCATGTAAAGAACATTGGCATATCCTAAGTTCATTCACTAAATCTAAGGCTAGGCTGCGAGGATACCGGTTGTCACTACGGAGCTCCCACTCATCCCTCACCTGAAGGCTAACCTTCGACTTTAGTTACCAATCTTAGGACCAAATTGGGGATCTCAGCCTGTTACCCTGAAACCTCCAATTTGAAGCCCATCAAAACACATATCCCTATTTATTTGCACATAATTCTCATGAACTATGAAATTCATTCATGGACATTAAATGGATTCTTCATTATTATTGTAGGACACTCAATCCTTTCGAAGTTAATGTACAACAACAGATTTTAACAATTAAATTGGCTAGATCAAAAAGTAAATTAAGTTCAAAATTAAAAACCATTACAATTTCTTCAATACTTTAAAAGTACTTCAAATACACATCATCACATCATCACATCTCTATACAAGAAGAAAGACAAATGAGACTACTCAGAATTCATAGAGAAGACACAATAAAACATGGATTTTATATATAAAAGAAAAGTCATACAAACCACAATAGCAAATACAACTTATCTCTTTCTCTTTCCCAAGCAAATCCCTTGAAGTTCCTTTGAATCCTTTTCTCTCTTCTTTGCAACACTCAATTCCCTCTTTAGAATGGAAAGGAAGAAGCAATCTCTCACTTTACTCCTTCTCCTTCACTCCTTAAAGAAGAATCTCTCTCAAATCTTCACTTATGCACTCACTCTTCCAATCCCTAACTCTAAACTCACACTCTCTCTACTTCTACACTCTTCTCCCCCTCTCAAATTTCGTCCAAAAACAGTTACATATATGTTATAAATGAATTCCTAAGAGTTTCCTTAAGCATCCCTTCAAAAAGTTGCCAAAACTCTTCATTTTTGAATTGCACCGGCATAGGGTGCCGGCAGCGCTCTATCTTCCATTTAATTCTAGTCTCTGGAAGTTGGCGCCGCGGCGCCAAAAGCTGTTTTTTCCCATTTTGCTCATTTTCGCTCCGAATTCATTCATTTTTGCTTCTTTTTGCTCCAATCACCTAAAATCATTATACCTGCAAAAAATCATGAAAAATACATTTCTTTAAAGTGCAATATCACCAAAAATGGGTAAAATTATATAACAAAAACACTATATATTTTTTTGTGCATTAAAATCCCTCAAACTTAACTATTACTTGTCCTCAAGTAATCTTTTTACTACATAAATATATATAGCTCAAGGCAATGTACTTTTCACCTTTAGGACACTAAAATTTTTCATTCAAAGGAATATATTGGTAAGACTTTTATAAATAAATTCAGTAACTCAATTTAACACTACAGGTATAAGAATATTCAACAATCAAGTATAAGGGTTATAGTCTTCTATTTATTTCAAGATAAACCATAATTTGTCACATTAAGAGTGCCTTGAAAGACTATATGAAAAAGGAGTTCTTGCAAACTTCATCAGAATGTAGGCTAATACTTTAAATATAAAATCAGAAATGAAATAAAGTTCTCCCTTTAGGGTGACTCAAGTGAAGCCAATTTTTTATTAGGCATCTCCTTAAGCTTCTCCTCATAAATATTTTTCTTTCTTTTTCTTTTCTTTTTCTTCTTTATTTTTTTCTTTTAGGATTGTTTTTCAATCCTTCTTTTCTTTTCTTTCCTTTTTCTTTCCTTTTTCTTTTTTATGAGGATTACTATATCTGGATAGCCTTTAATGATTTTGAACTTCACTCTCCTCTTTCTAAAGTTCAAACTTGAAACACCTCCTTGCTTTATAATTAGGTATGAGCTTTATTATTCATCATAAAGTCATAATCTCTTCTAAACACATAATACTTTATGTCTCTTAACATTTCAAATATATAGTTTTCTTTACTTTAAATAGTTAACTATAATCAAATCCTTTCATACCAAATATCTTACCTCTATAAAATTAACCTTTATTACTAAAAACTTGCATCTAATCCTTCCATAGTATTCAACTGAACTAAAAAGTTTTTGTTATCTAAAGTGAAGTTCAACTACCAGAAGTTATTCTAATAATTTTTGAAAATATAATAATTGAGAACAAATAAGAGTTAATATTTTTCTACTCTCCCCCAAACTTAAATTTTTCAATAAATTTGAAATAGTAGAGAGTAAAAGAAACTAACCTTTTTGTGTCGGGATCTTGAAATCTTTAAAAGCTATCTGGTATTAGTCAAAATTTACAGCTAGCAGGTATGAAACAGTTAGTAACAGTGATATAAAAATTTTAAACATTTGCAGGGTAAAGAGATATCAAATTTAAACATCTAAACATCCAACAAAACACCACAACTACTAAACAAACTATCACAACACTACATATTTCATTTAACAATTTCAACTTTTCATTACAACACTATAGTACATCAACAGGCTCGCACATCACATAGAAAGTAAATAACTTCTACATCACAAAAAAACAACACATAAAAAAAAACAGAAACAGAAACAGACAAACTACCACTCTTCATCACCAGCTTCATCAGTAGGGTTAGCAGGACCAGGTCTATACGGTGTATAACTGGGGCAAGTAGGAAATATCACACCAGTCTCCCCCCTCATGAATCTGAATTGCGCATCATGATAGGCAATATTGTACTCAACTCTTCTTCTCATATAAGCCTCATTCACATCACTTCTAGCTTCAAAAAAATCCATCCTACCATGGAGTCTATCCATACTATCACTCTGTAATCTCAACTGCTCCATAATATCAGACAATGTAGGGGGCTCAGATGTAGATGGAATGTCGTAGCTCGTAGTAAGAATATCAGTACTCCTACTCACATCTCATGCTCCCACATGAGACTCATAAGTACGAATGATAGTCTTGGTAATCGGTCTCAGTGTTATGGCTACCTCTTCAGAACTGTTGAATTCTACTCCAGACTGTACACACAGGGCATGAATTAAGGCGGGATGACCTAATCGTCTAGTGGTCTCTCATATAGCAATAGAACGAATGTTCTTGAAGACAATAGCTCCAATATCAATCTTCTTCATAGTATGAATGCAATAATTCAAAATTGCTCTATCCCTTGTAACTTCACTAGTCGTGAAAATGGAGGAGGAAGATGATCCCGCGATTTTAAATATACTTATAAATATAAGAATTCGACACCACTACTAAAAGATATAAATTCTTAGCAACAACGCCAAAAACTTGTCTTGGAGCGTAATTTTAATTTTAGTAACAATTAAATATTTTAAATTTTTTATCGTAGAGTTACCTTTAAATGCAAGTATACGTATCGCTTAAGTAATACAGGGCTCTAGTGGAGTCCTGGTTATCGATCCCATAGAGAAAAATATTAAAGCCTACGGACTAGGATTATATAAACCAAGATAAAATTTACAACTAAATCGAATTTGCCTATCTGTCACTAATAAAAAATCGATAACAAAGTTCATTTATCTAAACTAGTTCTACTAACAGATAACTAATACTACTAAAGTTAAGTTCAAATATATATATTAGCAAGAATCTTTCCCCTTTATGAAGATATTTAAGTGAAGTGATGATTAAAATTAGTTTTATATGTGTTGTGCCAAATAGGATCATACCTATTATTTACCCTTTGGTGTAGGCATAAAGAACATTGACTAATCCTATGCTTGGTTACTGAATCTGCGGCTAGGCTAGGAGGATACCGGCTCTCACTTCAGAGCTCCCACATTCCCCTCGTATGAGGGCTAACAATCTACACCTAAGCACCCAAACAATAGGACTGAATTGAGGATTTTAGCCTGTCACTCTAAAATCTCCAATTCTACATCCGATTATTATTATTTCCCTATTTATTTACACTTCTCCTTTTAAGGATTTACCCGTCTACCTTTCAAAGAGAAATGTGATACATACTAGTTAAAAATTCTTAGCCCACGGTCAGGTCTTAAAAATTCTTCACAGATTTTAACAATACAAATGACCAATTCGTATAGTAAAGTAGATTTAGATATAGTATCATCACAACTTCTTTATATTTTGTTTAATAGACTAATTCATTTAATCATTTCACAAAAACATCAAAACAAGGAGAAAGACAGAACACTTACTCAGAATTCATGGAAATGATGCAATAAAACTTGGATTTCATATAATAAAGTAAAGTTCTACAAACTATAGTAAATAAACACTACTTATCTCAAATTCCTCCCCAAGCAAACTCTTTGAAGTTCCTCTGGATTTCTTCCTTTCTTACAGCACACGAAATTCTCCTTTGAAATGGCAATGCAGAAGAGATCTCTCACTTCTCTTCCACTCTTACAATCCCTCGAAGAATTTCTCACCAAATCTCTATTTGAACTCGCTACTCACTAAATAACAACACTAATGGCTCACTAATAAACTCTTCAGAACACTTTGGACTCACTAGTAATCACGTAGGAGACACTTTTTCGGCCAATTTTGGTTCTTTTTAAAGTTGTCGAAGAGTCTCTAAGCGTTTTGCAGGTACCCCTTCAAAAATCATCCACATTCGACGTATTTCTGGAAAGAACCGTCGATCTCGACGTCAGCGGCTCGATCTCTCCTTCGGCGGCCTTCTAGAAACGACACTTTTTAAACAGGCCCCGCCGTCGGGGGCCTCGATCTCCGCCGTCGACGACCTTCCTTGGAATTAATTCTGAACTCTCAGGAAAATCACGCCGTCGGCGCCATCGACCATGTCGTCGGCGCCCTAGGTCAATTTTACATAATTTGGTCATTTTTGCTCCAAATTCGCTCCTTTTTGCATATTTTCGCTCCCTTGTCCTTAAATCTTCATACTTGTAGAAAAATATTAAAAATACATTTTATTAAAGTACAATATCATCAAAATCAATATAAAATAGGCATGAAAATCTCAACCTTTTTTTCCTTGGGTCAAAATCCCCCAAACTTAACTATTACTTGTCCTCAAGTAATCCTTAATACTACATAAAAGCTATGATTCATTGTGGTAAAGTTATAATTCAGAAATACTATAATTTTGATTTAAATAAATATTGTAGTAAGAATTCTCAGAAAGATTTTCAAATAATTAGATTAATTCTGTAAGTATAAAGCTATCTAGTCGTCAAGTCTAAGATTTCTAGTCTTCTATTCAGTTCAAGAATGACTATATGCTGCTATATTAATTCACTTAGAATATTCAGAAGATAGGAATTTCATGGAGAAACTATAAGTAAGAAACTAATCATAAATATAAGTTCAGAAATGCTTTTAGTTTTTCTTTTAGGTTAATCCAAGTGAAGCCAATTTTTGATAACACATTTCCTCAAGCTTTTCCTCACTTATTTTCTTTCTTTTTTTTAGGGATTGTTTTTCAATCCTTTTTCTTTTTCTATTTCTTTTTCTTTTTTAAGTGAGGATTACTATATCTCGATAGTTTGTTAATAATTTTGAACTTCACTCTTTTTTTCCTAAATTTGAAACTTTCAAACATTCTTTACCTTATATGTACTTCATAGTTTTTACATTATTGAATCTCAATCTTTTCTTTCTCAACTGAATTCCTAAGATTCTTAATATCTCAAAATATAGTTTTCCTTACTTTAAATAGTTAACTATAGTCTTATCCCCTTGTACTAAATATTTTAATCTACAAAATTAATTTTTATTACAAAAAATATTTCTTTGAATTTTTTGCAATATTTAGATAAAATCTAAATAGAGTTATCTAAATTAAATTTTATCACAAAAATCATAATAATAATTTTTGAAAATATATTAATTGAGAACATATAGTAGTTAAGATTTTCCTTCCCTCCCCCAAACTTAAAATTTTCTATAAATAGAAATAGTACATGGGTAAAAGAAAAATTCTAAATATAAAATTCATACCTTTGCACTTTAGGCATTTTCTTTTTCTTTGAAATTTTTGCAGGTTCTTCTCAAAATTTTAACTTCAATTGACCTGTAATATTAAAAACCATTCTACACACATAACAGTTTAAAAAATTGCTGGGGTAATGAAATTTTAAAAAATATATATAGAACTAAAACATCAAACAAAAACAACTAACTACACTACAAAGGACATATGCATTTCACAACATAAAACAAACAGTTTACTATTTTAAACTAAACAGTTCACAATTACAATTACTATCACAAATATCACAAACATCCAGAAATAAAAATGCAAACTACCAAACTATCACATATCACAGAAAATAAAGCATAGTCTATCGAATACCATATAAATCAAATTATATAAAAAAAACAAACAAGTAAACAAATACATCACATCACATCTAAAATCTCAAGCATCAAAATCCCACGCAATGTCTTCATCACCCTGGTCAGCAGGAGGATTGGGCTGATACTGAGTATACCTGGGGCACTCTAGAAAAGTCACATTTGGCTCTCCTCGGTAGTATCTAGCCTGAGCATCATAATAAGCCATCTCAAAATCTGAATGCCTCTGAAGATACTCACTATCATGATCATGTCTTCTCTCTAGCCCTTCAATCTTGTGATCAATTCTATCCAGTTTTTCATCCAACTGTTCAAAAATTTTCCTCTGCAGGGTCATGACATTCATCAAATCATACAAAGTAGGGGGACTAGACGCAGGAGGATCATAGCTAGTAGAAGGGATATCTCTACTAGTTGAAGGATCTTTGCTCCTACTCCCTGATCTCCATTCTTCATGGGATGTATAAGTCTTAATATTTCCTTTACTAATGGGTTATAGGATAAACACATTCTTCATCATTCCTTGCTTCAACTCCAGATAGTTGATAAAGTGCATAAACGAGGCCAGGAAGCCCTAAATATCCACTTGTCTCACTCTTCATAGTAGCTAAAATATTCTTATAGATTATTCTCCCCATATTAATGCTTCAGTTGTTCTGAATACAAAAATTCAGAACAGCTCTCTCTAGAGACTTCACTATGATGGTAAGTTGGTAGCAGAGTCGAACAGATGAAATAATGTCATGCCTTAGCAGTGGCATTCATCATGGACAATGGAAAGTTAATTCATTCACGATTTTTAATTTTCTAAACACCTTTCCCATCAGTGAGAAAGTCGATAACATTGTTCAACGGACCTTCCATTGTTCCAATGTTTCAAACTCGCTAAAAAATAATCGTGAAGCTCGTAAAAAGAGTTAATGCGATTAACTCTAAATTCGACAGAAAATCTTCTTACTTGGACCGACACGTCCTCAAGTTAAGTAAGATTGGAGTAGAACTCTCTAACAATTCAATAGCAGCCTTGTTGGCTGTATAGCAAAAGTTCTCCCATCCTCTTTCTTAGATTACTCTTTCTACCTCTCCTCCAGGATTCTCGAAAACTCTATCTTGTATACACTATTTACTTTTGTAGACTGAATCGTACCTCGCTTGTACGTTCGCATTAACGAATCGAGTTTCCTTAAATTCGAGTCTTCTCATTTGTCTTGGAGCCATAGTTCGATCTATCAAATCATAAAAATTCCAAACTAAACTCCAAAATAACAACAATGACTTCTAAAGGGGTTTTAAAACAATCTAAATCAATTTCCATGAATTCCTTCCAAGTCTTTTCTCCACATTTTCAATTTTTCCAAAATTTCTTAATGTGAAAGAAATTCATGGTGAAAATAAAAAATTTTTACATAGGAGTGAAGCTCTTACCAAGGGAAGATGAAATTCGGTGTTAGATTTTGTTGAAATCGCTCCAAATCCAAGATCTCTTAAGACCTAAGTCGACTTTTTTGATAAAAAGGGGGAGAAGATGATGAATAGTGGCATTTGACCGGTCAAAATCGCGGTAAATAGGTAGTTTTTACGATCGCGCCGTCGGCGGGCTCGTTCGCACCGTCGGCGGGCTCTATTAAATTAATTCTTATTCTTCTCGGGAAAATCACGCCATCGGCGGCCTTGAGCGTGCCGTCAACGAGATTTTAAAAAATTGATCATTTTTCAATTTTTGCGATTTCAATCAATTTTTAAGCCTCGTCGTCATCCATTCGATTCTTTTTATCATAAATTTTAAGTGATTAAGTGATGAATTAACACAAATAAACATTCACACAACAAAACTTCACATTTATATATTAAATCAAAGTGTTTGCAACACACAATACATAACACAAAAGAGGAGTTATTCTTTTAACCTAAATCCAAATAATCACCATCGCAATCCAAACCAAAACACTCAAAACGCTAAAAACAAACATTTCAAATTTAATCTCATCTATACTGAGATTAAAAAGCAAACTAAAGAAATTAAACACACACACAGACATAAAAACATTGTTCAAAGCAAACATAACATAATCAAGTCTACTACTCTTCAGAACTAGTGCTAGTCTCTCCTCTGATATCTCCCATTGCTTGAACGTGGACAAACAGATTCTAAAAGGGTCGGAATGGGAATTCTTCAGTTGAATCTTCATCAATCAATCCCATCCTCTTCATCAATCGCACCAAACTTGCTTCAAATTTCCTAATATGATCAAAATGTTCTTTCATTCTCCAATCAATGTGATCGAAGAAATCAGATATGTTATTAACTGTACTTGTTAAGTTTTGTACCTGATTCTCCAGATTCTTGATTTTATGCAAGAGCATTAGTGTCTTGTCTGCTACTAATGGTTGAACTGGAACAGAATTCTGCGATGCTTGGTCCATAATCAAGCCTACATCACTCTCTCCATCATTGGCTGGGAAATCTGAGTTGGGTCTAATGGTTTCCAGGGTAGCAGTATCTTCTCCCAAACTTCGTACGACACGTGAAACAAACTGCAAATCGAGAAAATTGTGGAAGGATGTCCAAGCCCTTGGGATGATCCTTGAACGAACAAGCCATAAACAGATTTCACAATAATCGATCCAATATCAATGGGCCATCACATTTGAATGCAGTAGTTCAAAATTACACTTTCTTTCGTGACTTTGCTAATTTTCATCGTTGGCAATAACTTCACAGAGATGAAAAAGTGCCAATGTTTCGATACAGGATTTAAAAGTGTTGCAGAGAAACTAACATACCCGTATTCTCTAATTTCCTAGTCATCGGTTACGTCCGTCAAATATTGATATATTTCATTCATCTTTTCTCTCGTCGGCATGAAATTCGAATAATAATAGACTGGAACATTCTCAAGCATATACAACTCATTAATTCTTCAAAAATTGAATGTAATCCACCTACCTCGCATGTAAACGCTTCCTTGGTTGATTCCATGTAAATTGGCGTAGAATTCTTTAACCACTGGAACGACTACTGCGGCAGTAGTGTAGCAAAACACTTCCCATCTTCTCCGCACAATCATTTCTTCAATTGGCGATGAAGGATTGCTTTGTCCTCTATTGATAAATCTTCTTTCTTTAATCAATCGTTTCTTCAAGATTACCTTGTTGAAAAGTCGCTACGCCTCCGCACTGACGAACTTTCTCCGGTTGTACACTCGAAATCTTGGGTTATCAATCAAATTGGAAGCCATTTGAGAAGGATTTGAGAGAGTATCCATTCATTTTTGGGAGTTTTTAGTGATTAGGAACCGTCCATAGGAGTGTATAAAGGTCGAATTTGCTAAAAACCGCAAAAAACCATCATTTTGAACACGAAAAACTGCCCACTTGCCGATCCCACTGTCGGCGGCCTCAAAGGCGCCGTCGGCGAGGCTTATGTAATTAAATACCAGAGCTCTCGGGAAAAACCTGCCGTCGGTGGTTTCGAGCGCGCCGTTGGCGCCCTAGGCAAAAATTTGTATAAAAATGTCGTGGTCCAATACATTCCAAATTTTTTCTATGGATTCAAATTCTATGATAATCAAAGGGTAAATATGAGTAGTAGGACTTAATATTTAACAATAATTTCAAACAAACACACAACTATTAAAGATAACTATGGGTTGCCTCCCATAAAGCGCTTGGTTTAACGTCGTCAGCCCGACCTATTTAGGTATTATTCAGGTTGACTGAGCATTAAAACCTCTTTAAATTTTGGTCTTTTACCCTCAAAATATGGTTTTAATCTATGTCCATTTACTTTAATTCTATTCCCATTCTTAGGATCTTTAATTTCAATTGCTCCATAAGAATAAACTTGAGTCACAATAAAGGGTCCTAACCAACGAGACTTCAATTTCCCAGGGAATAATTTCAACTTTGTATTATAAAGCAAAACTTCTTACCCTGGTTCAAAGTTCTTTCGGTTAATCTTCCAATCATGTCTTAACTTCAGTTTTTCTTTATAAATTTTATTGTTATTGTAAGAATCATTTCTTAATTCTTCTAATTCATTCAATTGCAGCATTCTCTTCTCGCCAGCATTTTTCAAATTATAATTGAATTATTTAATTGCCTAATATGCTTTATGCTCCAATTCTACTGGTAAGTGATAAGTTTTTCCTTATATAAGTCTGTAAGGAGTCATACCAACAGGAGTTTTATAAGTAGTCTTGTATGCCCATAATGCGATATCTGAGTACAGCGGACCAATCTACTCTATTAGGATTTACAGTCTTTTCTAAAATTTGTTTGATCTCACGATTAGAAACTTCAGCTAAACCACTAGTTTTAGGATGATAGACAGTAGAGAATTTATGAACAATACTAAACTTTTCTGCCAATCTATGAATGTATTTATTCCTAAAATGGGATCCTCCGTTAGTGATAATCACTCTCGGCATACCGTATCTTGTGAAAATATTTTTCATTAAGAATCTTGAAACACTTTTAGCATCACGATGAGGTAGAGCTTGTACTTCAATCCACTTTGATACATAATCAACCACAATCAAAATATATAGGTTCCCAAAAGAAGGAATAAATGGTCCTATGAAATCTAATCCCCAAACATAAAAAATCTCAACTTCTAATATGAAATTCAGAGGCATTTCGTTTCTTCTAGATATATTACCTACTCGTTGGCATCTATCACATGTTTTTATATATCTGCAAACATATCTAAAAAGAGTAGGCCAATAAAATTCAGCTTGTAAAATTTTATATGCAGTTTTGTCAATCCCAAAATGTCCTCCAAAATCAGAATCATGACTTTTTTGAATAATCTGTTCAGTTTCTTCATAAGGCACACATCTCCTAATAATAAGGTCATTACATTGTTTATATAAATATGGTTCATCCCAAAAATATGATTTTGAATCATGAACAAATTTTTTCTGTTGCTACAATGTTAGCATAGATGGCAAAATATAACTTACTAAATAATTTACTATATCAGCATACCAATGTATTTTCCACTCATAATATTATAAAGTTGTTCATCAGGGAAACTGTCTATTATTTCATTGTCGGTGTTAGATATTTCATTATATTCTAGTATCGACCAATGATCAGCACTTTGATTTTCAGTTCATTTTCTATCAATCACCACAAAATCAAATTCTTGCATTAAAAGTACCCATCTAATTAATCTTAGTTTAGTATCCTTCTTTTGCATCAAATATTTAATAGCTGAATGATCAGTATGCACAATATATTTAGTTCCAATTAAATATGATCTAAATTTATCAAAAGCATATACAATAGCCAGTAACTCTTTTTCAGTAACTGTATAGTTAATTTGAGCATCATTAAGAGTTCTACTAGCATAGTATATAACCTTAAAAATTTTGTCATATCTTTGACAAAGAACAACTCCAATAGCATAATCACTAGCATCACACATTAGTTCGAACGGTTTCTCCTCGTCGAGTGAAACTATTACAGGTGTTGTGATTAGTTTTTCCTTTAATAATTCAAAGGCATTCAAGCATTCTTTAGTAAATTCAAATTTCTTGTCTTTTTCTAAAAGTTGGCATAGAGGTTTTGTAATTTTTGAAAAATCTTTAATATAGCGCCTGTAGAAACCAGCATGTCCAAGAAAACTTCTTACCACTCTCACTGTAGTACGAGGTGGTAATTTAGCTATTACTTGAATTTTTGTAGTGTCTACTTCCATGCCATTTTCTGAAATTTTATGTCCTAATACAATTCCTTCTGCAACCATAAATTGACATTTCTCCCAATTTAGAACTAAGTTAGTTTTTTCGCATAGCTCTAAAACTTTTTCAAGATGATTTAACCATGCGTCAAATGATGTTCCAAACACAGAGAAATCATCCAAAAATATTTCTATTCCATTGTCTATTAATTTACTAAAAATAGACATTATACATCATTGGAATGTTGCAGGTGCATTACATAGCCTAAAAGACATTCTTCTGAAAGCAAAAGTTCCATAAGGACTAGAAAAAGTGGCTTTCTCTTGATCCTCAGGAGCAATAGGTATCTGATGGTAACCAGTATATCCATCCAAAAAATAGTAGTACTTGTGTCCATCAAGTCTATCCAACATTTGGTCTAAGAAAGGAAGAGGAAAGTGATCTTTCCGAGTGGCGGCATTTAATTTTTGATAGTCAAAGCAAATACGCCATCCAGAAACTTTTCTGATATGTATTAATTCTTCATTTTCATTTTCTTCAACAGTTATTCCTCCTTTCTTAGGAACACAATGAATTGGACTTACCCAAGTGCTATCCGAAATAGGATATATAATTCCAACATCTAACCATTTTAAAATCTCTTTTTTAGCTACCTTTTTCATTATAGGGTTCAGTCTCCTTTGAGGGTCAATTCATGGTTTATGTTCTTCATTTAATAATATTCTGTGCATACAAATTGAAGGACTAATTCCTTTAATATCAGCTAGAGTCCAACCAAAAGCTCTTTTGTATTTTTTTAATGTATCCATTAATTTTTGTTCTTGAAATTCATTTAAATCAGAGGATACACTTACTGGTAATGTTGAAAACTCTCCTAAAAATACATAATTCAAATGAATTGGAAGATTCTTTAATTCAAGTTCAGGGGGTTTTACAACAAATGGAATTAATATTTCATTTTCTGGTGTAGTTGAATTGAGCTTTTCATATTTTTCCTGAATATAATCAGCTTCTTCACTTTCAATTTTTTTAAAATTATCTTTTTCTACATCTTCTTTTTCTTCATCATTTTCTTTGAAATATTCTTTTCATAGATAATCACATATATCCATTCTAAAACATTCATCATCTTTTTCAATTGATGGATATTTCATTGACTTTGAGATGTTAAAGGTTACTTGTTGATCATTTACTCTCATAGTCAATTGCCCATTTTGAACGTCTATCATAGCTCTTCCTGTAGCTAGGAATGGTCTTCCTAAAATGATTGGAATTTCCTTATCTTCTTCCATATCTAAAATGATAAAGTCTACAGGAAAAATAAAATTATCAACCTTAACCAGAACATCTTCTACAACACCCTTAGGATGTGTAATAGATCTATCAACTAACTGTAAACTTACAGAAGTTGGTGATATCTCTCCAATTTCTAATCTTTTAAAAGTTGATAGAGGCATCAAATTTATGCTAGCTCCCAAATCACATAATGCTCGCCCATAAAATTTTTCACCAATAGCACATGGGATAGTGAAACTACGAGGATCTTTAAGTTTTTCAGGAAGTTTTCTTTGAATTATAGCACTAAACTCTTCACTGAGTGCAACAGTCTCATGATCTATAACTTCCTCTTTTTGTTGAATATATCCTTCATAAATTTAACATAATCAGGCATTTGTTCTAAAGCTTCAACAAAAGGAATATTTATTGACAATTTTTAAAATGTCTAAGAATTTAGCAAATCTTTTTCCTTTATCTTGTTGCTTTAATCTTTGAGGAAATGGTGGAGGTGATTTTTCAACAGTAATTTTCATAGGTTTCAGAGGAAAATCAGGATATAAACTTTCATTTTCTCATTCAGTTTCTTATTTTTCCTTTTCAATTACAGTTTCTTTTTGAACTCTTGTTTCTAACTCTTTTCCACTTCTCAATTAAATAGCTTTGATTTGTTCTTTTCCTTGATCTTTAGGATTTACTTCAACATTACTAGGTAAAGTTCCAACAGGTCTATTACTTAATGCAGAAGCAATTTGCCCTAATTGGCTTTCTATGTTTTTAATAACATTTCCTTGATTTTTTAATTGATTACCCATATTCAAAACTAATTCTTTCATAGACAACTTCTTCTCCTTAAATTGGGAATTATTATAAAAAACCGGTGGATTAGAAGGTCTATAATTGGAATTACTTTGATTGTTTATATTTCCTAATGGGTTTACTGGATTGTTCCCCCACTGAGGATTATTATTTTGATTATTCTAATTAAAGTTTGGATAATTCTTCCAACCTGGATTATAATAGTTTGAATAAGGATTATTTTGTTTATTATTTATTACATTTATAGTTTCATATGAAGATTGAGCATCTACGATTTGTTCTAATGAATTTTCTTCTAACACAGTAGGTGTTTGAGAATGATTCATTCCGTATTGATCTATTTTCTTTGAAAGAGTAGCAATTTGAGAAACTATCATAGTTAAAGCATCAGATTCATGAATACTGGCTACTATCTTAGGATTTACCCTTTCAGCAGGCCATTGAAAATTATTGGTAGTCATTTCTTCTATTAATGCATAGGCTTCTTCAAAAGGTTTAGACATTAGTAATCAACCAGCAACAACGTCTATTATAGATCTAAGAGATCCTACTAATCCATTATAAAATGTTTGAATAATTAACCAATCTGGTAAAGCATGATGTGGACATTTCCTAAGAAGTTCTTTAAATCTTTCCCAAGATTCATATATCGATTCTCCCTCATACTGACTAAAAGATGTGATATCATTTATAGGCTTAGCAGTCTTAGATGGTGAAAAATATTTTGATAAGAATTTTTGTGAAAGTTCTCCCCAAGTTCTAATAGATCCAGGTGCTAACGAATTTAACCAAGCCTTAGCCTTATCCCTTAGAGAAAAAGGAAAGAGTCTAAGTCTGATAGCATCATTCGACACTCTGTCGTACTTAAAAGTAGCACAAAGTTCTAAGAAACTTGCAAGATGTAAATTAGGATCTTCATTTAAAGTTCTACCAAATTGATTGTTTTGTACCATTTGGATAATTGCATCTTTAAGCTCAAATGAATTTGCAGCTACATCATGATTTTGAATAGTTAAGTGAATTTCATCTAATGTAGGGTTAACATAATCTCTTAATGGTCTAGATTGATGTTCATTTTCTATTCTTTGGTTGTTTATGTTATTTTCCATTATTTCAGAATTTATAGGTTCTTTTCTCAGTTTTCTAATTTTCCAAACAGTGCGTTCTAATTCCGAATCGTAGGGTATAAGATTTTCAGAACCAAATTTGTCATTCAATCGAAATCAGTTCACAATAAAACAATTAACTAAATAAGTTGCAATTCTATAAAGGTTTTCTAACAGTCCTAAATTGTTCATTACTTTAATTATGTTTTTCCCTGGCAACAGCGCCAAAACTTGATCCCACGATTTTAAATATACTTATAAATATAATAATTCGACACCACTACTAAAAGATATAAATTCTTAGCAACGGCGCAAAAAACTTGTCTTGGAGCGTAATTTTAATTTTAGTAACAATTAAATATTTTAAACTTTTGATCGCAAAGTTACATTTAAATGCAAGTATACGTATCGCTCAAGTAATACAGGGCTCTAGTGGAGTCCTGGTTATCGATCCCACAGGGAAAAATATTAAAGCCTACGGACTAGGATTATATAAACCAAGATAAAATTTACAACTAAATCGAAATTGCCTATCTGTCACTAATATGCAATCGATAACAAAGTTCGTTTATCTAAACTATTCTACTAACAGATAACTAATACTACTAAAGTTAAGTTCAAATATATATATTAGCAAGAATCTTTCTCCTTTGTTAAGATATTTAAGTGAAATGATAATTAAAATTAGTTTTATATGTGTTGTGCCAAATAGGAGCATACCTATTCTTTACCCTTTGGTCCAGGCATAAAGAACATTGACTAATCCTATGCTTGGTTACTGAATCTGCGGCTAGGCTGGGAGGATACCGGCTCTCACTTCGGAGTTCCCACGTTCCCCTCGCGTGAGGGCTAACAATCTACACCTCAGAACCCAAACGATAGGACCAAATTGAGGATTTTAGCCTGTCACTCTAAAATCTCCAATTCTACGTCCGATTAATATTATTTCCCTATTTATTTGCACTTGTCCTTTTAAGGATTTACCCATCTACCTTTCAAAGAGAAATGTGATACATACTAGTTAAGAATTCTTAGCCCACGGTCAGGTCTTAAAATTCTTCACATATTTTAACAATAAAAATGGCCAATTCGTATAGTAAAGTAGGTTTAGGGATAGTATCATCACAACTTTTTTATATTTTTTTAATAGACTAATTCATTTAATCATTTCACAAAAACATCAAAACAAGGAGAAAGACAGAACAACTACTTAGAATTCTTGGAAAGGATTCAATAAAACTTGGATTTTATAAAATAAAGTAAAGTTCTACAAACTATAGTAAATAAGCACTACTTATCTCAAATTCCTCCCTAAGCAAACTCTTTGAAGTTCCTCTGGATTTCTTCCTTTCTTACATCACACAAAATTCTCCTTCGAAATGGCAATGCAGAAGAGATCTCTCACTTCCCATCCACTCTTACAATCCCTTGAAGAATTTCTCACTAAATCTCTATTTGAACTCACTACTCACTAAATAAGAACACTAATGACTCACTAATAAACTCTTTAGAACACTTTAGACTCACTAGTAATCACGTAGGAGACACTTTTTTCGGCTTAATTTGGTTCTTTTAAAAGTTGTAGAAGAGTCTTTAAGGCTTTTGCAGGCACCCCTTCGAAAATTGTCCAAATTCGATGTATTTCTGGAAAGAACCGTCGATCCCGCCATCGGCGGCTTGATCTCGTCGTCGGCGGCCTTCTAGGAATAATACTTTTTAAACAGGCCCCACCGTCGACGGCCTCGATCTACGCCGTCGGTGGCCTTCCTTGGAATTAATTCTGAACTCTTGGGAAAATCACGCCGTCAGCGCCATCGACCTTGCCGTCGACACCCTAGGTCAATTTTACATAATTTGGTCCTTTTTGCTCCAATTTCACTCCTTTTTGCATATTTTCACTATTTTGTCCTTAAATCTTCATACCTGTAGAAAAACACCAAAAATACATTTCTTTAAAGTGCAATATCATCAAAATTAGTATAAAATAAGCATGAAAATCTTAACCTTTTTTTCTTTGGGTCAGAAGACGAAAGCAAGGGAGAAATTCGCGGGTCGCAGGGTCAAAATCACGAAATATAAGGGTTTTGGCTTTCTATGATCGGGAGCCGGTGGCGCTCGATAGGGCGCTGACGACGCTCGATAAGCCTCCGACGGCGCTCTATTTATCCAATAAGCCAAAGTCTCTATATTTGGGCGTCGGCGGTGTGATCACTAGAAAATGTATTAAGAATTTCATACCAATTTTATATGAAATTGCACTTTAAAGAAAAGTATTTTCTTTGTTTTATTGTAGGAATGAAGAATTATAAGTAATGAAAGCAAAAAAGCACAAAAGAAGCGGATTTGGAGCAAAAAGGACTCAATTTGATGAAAAATGAACTATCCCGCCGACGGAGAGATCAAGGCCGCCGACGGCGAGAACAAGGCCGCTGACGGCGAGATTTTCCAGAGAATTTTTGAATATATTATAAAGAGCCCACCGACGGCGAGATCGAGCCCGTCGACAGTGAGATCGGCGTGGTTAGCCCACCTTCTAGAAGCCCGCCGACGAGATCGAGCCCGCCGACGGCGAGACAGTTGAAAAGAGCCAGATACAATGAACCTGGACGCTTTTTAAGAGATGCTTAAGCAACCTTTGAAGATTTGACTCATTCTATAAATAGAGATGATTTATGTCCCTATAGTGTGTCATTTTTGGTGTCTTTTGGTGTCGTTTTAAAGTCAATTAGTGTTCATTTGTGTTGGAGTGTAAATCAGAGAGTCTTAGTGAGTTTAATTAAGTGTGCTGTACTGGAAGGAAGAGTCAAAGGAACTTCAAGGAGTCTGCTTAGGGAGAAGAATTGAGATAAGTATATTTGTTATTGTTTGTTAACTTTAATGAAATCCATGCTTTGTGTTATTTTTCCCAAGCTTTATGAGTAGTTTCCTTAGTCATTTTCCTTGTTGTTGAGATTATGAGAAGTGACGAATCAAAGTAACTGTGCCTAAAATTATTAAATAAAAATTGTGATAATCTTTTACTTAAAACTTAATTTACTTTCAATTTGGCCGATTGATTTGTTAACATATATTGAATTATCAACTATAGTAAAGATTACATCCGAGATTCAAGGAAGTCAAAAGCCTTGGAAGGAGAGTGCAAATAAATAGGGAAATATTAACTATCAGGCGTAAAATTGGACATTTTAGTGTGATAGACTAAAATATTCAATTCGTTCCTATTGTTTGAGAGCTAAAGTGTAGATGTTAGCCTCAGGCGAGGGGAACGTGAGAGCTCTGAAGTGGAAGCCAGTATTCTCCCAAACTTAGCACGCAGATTCGATGTCAAACATAGGACTAGTCAATGTTCTTTGCACCTGGACCAAAGGGTAAAGAATAGGAATGCTCCTATTTGGCACAATACAAACTCTAAACTACTTTAATTCATCATTCAGTTAATTCTCTCAACAAGAAGAAAGATGATTTTCTAAATTAGAATCTTACATTTAAACCTTTTTGAGCAATAGTTTTAGTATAAGTGTTCTTAATTTCCGTATACTAGCTTAGTAAGTAAGTCTACTTTAATTTGTCTTTGAAATTCTCTAACTTTCCTGTGGGATCGATATCTTGGACTCCATTAGAGCCCTTTATTACTTGATAACGATACGTATACTTGCGTAGTATCCACATTATAAATCATAATTTTCATAAAAGAATCATCAGTGTAAATTCATATATTTGGTGCTGGATCAAGTTTTTGGTGTCGTTGCTAATATCAATAACATATTTTTGTAAGTATAAATATCAAAAGTGGGTCACGGTGCCAGTGCAAAAATTTTTCTTGGTTCAAATTTTTTTTTGTAATTTCAATCGTTTCGTCCGCCATAATCTCATTTAACACTTTATTAAGCATCTATTTCATCACACAAGCAATAACTAACATAATTCTTGCACAAACAACACAAAACATCACATATATATATAAAATCCACATTATAACATAAACACTAACATGTTCATCAAATCAAATCAATGACCCTTAAATTTTTAGTGTTGTAAGTACACTACGATAAACAAACACTAAAATCTAACCACACACAACAAAATTAAGCATAGTAAATCCAAATGCAAACTACAAAGCAAAGCAAACAAATACTAAACACACCAAGCAAAACAAAGTAAAGCAAAGGAAACACACATCAAGCACAAGTAGAATCTAGTAGTCACTCCTCATCAGTCTCCAAACTATCTTCCTCTCTGATATCTTCAATAGATTGATGACGCACGAACAAATTATAGAATGAAGAAATGGGAATTCATCAGATGAATCCTTAGCAATCACAACATTCTTCTTCAACAGATTAATCAGGTACATTTCAATCCGATCAGTGTGATCAAATTGTTTCTTCATCCTCCAGTCTATGTGATCAAATAAATCAGAAATATTATTAATGGCATTCAAAACGTTATGTACCTCTTTTTCCAACTGCTTGATTTTCTTCGATATCACTCTGGAAATTTTAGGAAAGTAAGGTTTGAATGGGTTGTGAAATGCGAGTTGGTTGATCGATCAGCGGATCCATATCACCTTCATCTCCTACTGTTTGGTAGTCATGAAGATTAGTTGGATCAATAGGCCTCCAGGGAAGAAGAACCTTTTCCCAGCTCTTATATAGAACTTGTGATTGACTACACAACTGAAATATGGTAAACGGGTGTCCAAGCCCATATTTAGATCCATGAACTATTAATCTCAAAACAAATTTCACAATTATATTGCCAATATCAATCGGCCTTCCAGTTTGAATACAAAAATTTAAAATAGCACTTTCCTTGGTTACTTTACTAATCTTCAAAGTTAGAAATAACTTCGCCGAAATAAAATAATGTCACTGCTTTGACACTGAATTTAAAGATTCAGAAGGGAAACTAATATATCCATTGTCTCTTACTTCCCAGTCTTCATTTTCATCTGTCAAATAACGATAAACTTCATTCATATCATCACTTGTCGCATTAAAATTGGAATAGTGGCAGATAGGTACATTCTCAATTATAAATAGATCAATAGTTCTCGCAGGAGTGAATTGCACAAACCTACCTCGCACATAGACGAATCCTTGGTTGATCCCATGAAGATTTACATACAATTCCTTCACAACTGGAACGACTACGGCAGCGGTAGAGTAGCATAGCACTTCCCAACTCCTTTTCTTTATTATCTCTTCAACTTTTGCAGTAGGATTATCCAAACCTCGATTAAAGCCTCTCTCCTTGATAATCCTCCTCTTTATCATCACCTTGGTGAATAATCGCTGCACCTCGAAACTGATAAACTTTTGTCAGTTGAAAATGCAAGATCGAGGGGTTTCTATGGAGTAGAAATCCATGGGATGCAAATTGGGAAAGGAAGTTTTCATTATTCTGGTGGTTAGAGGTTTAAAATGGAGTTTTGGGGGTTATGAGGAAGAAAATCCTGCTCAAAACCGCCAAAATAAAAATTTCAAACTCCAATAACCGTCACTAGGATTTGGGCACCGCCGGCGGTCAAATCCTGAAGTTCAGCATACAGTCTGTACTTGGGCGCCAGTGACGCCAGTGGTCAAAAATTTCACCGAACTTCGTTTGGCCCAAAATATTCCAATATCTCAATTTGATCCAATATTTATCAATTTTTAAAAGTATTTAGGCGCGATTAGGATTCCAAAATAACTATCTAAAAGCAAAACTACAACAAACAAGCAAACACACCACAAAGATAAATATGGGTTGCCTCCCATAAAGCGCTTAGTTTAACGTCGTCAACCTGACAAAATATTCAATTAATCAAGATGACTCAGCATTAAAACCTCTTTGAAGTCAGGTCCAAATCCTTCAAAGTAAGGCTTTAATTGATGCCTATTAACCTTGAAAATCATTCCAGTATCAGGATCCTCAATATCAACAGCTCCAAAAGAATGAACTTTTACAACTGTAAAAGGTCCCAACCATCTAGACTTGAGCTTTCCAAGAAATAAATCTTGTGTTGTATAACAAAACTTTCTGTCCATGTTCAAATTTCTTTTTCAATATCTTTCGATAATGCCACAATTTCATTCTCTCTTTATAGATCATATCATTGTGATAAGATGCATTTCTAATTTCTTCCAATTCATTCAATTGCATAAATCTCTTATCTCCAGCATTTTTTAAATTAAAATTCAACTCTTTTATCGCCCAATATGCTTTATGATCCAATTCAACCGGTAAATGACAAGTCTTATCAAACACTAGTCTATAAGGAGACATTCCAATAGGGGTCTTAAAAGCAGTCCTATAAGCCCATAAGCAGTATCTAATCAAGCAGACCAATCTATTTTGTGATTATCCAAAGTTTTCTCCAAAATTCTTTTAATTTCACGATTAGATACTTCTGCTAAACTACTAGTCTGGGGATGATAATTAGTAGAGATTCTATGAATAATATTATATTTCTCAATCAATCTTAATTTGATTATTACTGAAATGAGATCCACCATCAGTTATAATCACTCTCGGCATTCCATATCTCACAAATATATTTTTCTTTAAAAATTTTGAAACACTCCGAGCATCACATCTAGGTAAAGCAATAGCTTCATTCCATTTTGAAACATAATCAACTACAACCAGTATATATAAATTCTCAAATGAAGGAGTAAATGGTCTCTTAAAATCTAATCCACATACATAAAAAATTTCAACTTCCAAATTATAGTTTAGAGGCATTTCATTTATTCTAGAGATATTACCTACTCTCTGACATCGATCACATGATTTAATATATTTGTATACATCCTTAAAAAGAGTAGGCCAATAAAATATAGATTGTAAAATCATAAAGAAGTTTTATCAACACTGAAATGACCTCCAAATTCAGAATCATGACATCGTTGAATAACTAAATTAGTTTCTTCCTGTGGCACACATCTCCTAATAATCAGATCCTTACACTGTTTATATAGATAGGGCTCATCCCAAAAATAAAATGTTGCATCATATTTAAACTTCTATTTGTTGTTGTCTTGTTAAATCAGTGGTACAATATCACTCACAATATAATTCACAATATCAGCATATCAAGGCAAATTTCTTCCCATAATAGTATAAAGCTGTTCATCAGGGAAATTTTCTATATTTTCCTTCTCAAATTCAGATAATTTATCATATTCTAATCTCGATAAATGATCAGCTATTTGGTTATCAGATCCCTTTCGATCAACTATTATAAAATCAAATTCTTGTAGAAGAAGTATCCATCTAATCAATCTAGGCTTGACATCCTTCTTTTGCTTTAAATATTTGATAGCTGAATGGTCTGTATGCACAATACTTTTAGCTCTAATTAAATAAGGTCTAAAATTTTCAAAAGCAAATACTATAGCTAATAACTCTCTTTTAGTAGTGGTATAATTAATCTGAGCTTCATCAAGAGTTTTACTAGCATAGTAAATGACTTTGAAAACTTTATCATGTCTCTGCCCCAACGCTACTCTGATCGCATAATCACTAGCATCACACATAAGTTCAAATGATTTCTCCCAATCAGGTGAAACAATTATAGGTGCAGTGATTAATTTATCTTTCAATAATTCAAAAGCACAAACATTCATCATTAAAATCAAATTTTCTATCGTTTTCTAGAAGTCGGCACAAAGGTTTGATAATATTAGAAAATCTTTAATATATCGCCTGTAAAATCTAGTGTGTCCTAAGAAACTCCTCACCTCTCTCGCGGTAGTAGGTGGTGGCAATCTCTCAATCACTCGAATTTTAGCGGGGTCGACCTCCATACCAAATTCAGAAATTTTATGCCCAAGCACAATTCCTCCTACAACCATAAATTGACATTTCTCCCAATTCAGAACTAAATTTGTTTTCTCGCAAAACTCCAAAACTTTTGCTAAGTTTTCCAAACAGATTTCAAATGAAGTCCCGAATACAGAGAAATAATCCATGAAAACTTCTATTCCATTATCTATCATACTGCTGAAGATAGACATAAAAAATCTCTAAAACGTTGTAGGTGCATTGCACAGTTCAAAAGGCATTCTTCGAAAAACAAAGGTTCCGTAAGGGCTACTAAATGTTGTATTTTCTTGATCATCATGAGCAATAGGTATTTGATGATAACCAGTATATCCATCCAGAAAGCAGTAGTACTTGTGTCCAGCAAGTCTATTGAGCATTTGATCGAGAAAATGAAGAGGAAAGTGATCTTTTCTGGTGGCGGCATTTAATTTTCTATAGTCAATACAAATTTGTCATTCATTAATTTGTCTTGTGGGTATAAGTTCATTCCATTCATTCACTTCAGCAGTCACTCCTCCCTTTTTCTGTACAAAATGTATTGGACTCACCTAAGCACTATCCGAAATAGGATAAATAATTCCAGCATCTAGCCAGTTTAAAATCTCCTTCTTAACTACTTCTTTCATTATTAGATTCAATCTCCTCTGCGGATCAACTCTCAGTTTATGTTCTTCATCTAACAAAATCCCGTGCATATAAATAGAAGGACTGATTCCTTTAATATCTGCTAAAGTCCATCCAAAAGCCTTTTTGTATCTTTTTAAAATTTCCAACAATTTTTGTTCTTGATATTCATTTAACTCCGAAGATACAATAACTGGTAGGGTAGATGATTCTCCCAAAAACATATACTTCAAATGATTAGGGAGAATTTTCATCTCAAGTTCAGGAGGTTTTATTATAGATGGAATTAAGCTTTTATCTCCACCTTCCATAGTGTCTAATACATCAAATCTCTCCTGAACATACTCCAAATCTTCATTCTTTTACTATCTGAATTTTATTCATTTTCAATTCCTTCTTCAAACATATTTTCATACCCTGCCTCTTTTTCAAATATATTTTCAAAATGACCCTTTCTTAAATATCCACAGACCTCCATCCTAAACATTCATTATCTTTTTCCATTGAGGGATACTTCATAGATTTCAAAATATTAAAGGTCACCTCTTGATCATTAACCCTCATAGTTAATTTTCCTTTTTGAACATCAATCACTGCTCTCCCAGTATCAAGGAATGGTCTTCCCAAAATGATTGGGATTTCTTTATCTTCCTTCATATCAAGTACAATAACATCCACAGAAAAGATAAATTTATCCACTTTCACTAACACATCTTTCACCACTCCATTAGGGTAAGTAATGGAACGATCGGCCAACTGAAGAGACACAGATGTAGGAGAATTTTCTCCTATTCTCAACCTTTTGAAAGTTGATAAAGGCATAAGATTAATACTAGCTCCCAGATCACATAAGGCTCTTCTGAAAAAAATTTCACCTATAACACACGGGATAGTGAAACTACCAGGATCTTTAAGTTTTTCCGAAAGCTTCTTCTGAATAATTGCACTACACTCTCCGCTAAGTGCAACAGTTTTATGATCTGTAAACTTTCTTTTCTTTTTTATAATATCCTTCATAAACTTGGCTTAGTCAGGCATCTGTTCTAATGCTTCAACAAAAGGAATATTTATCATTAATTTCTTAAAGATCTCCAAAAATTTTCCAAATTTGTTATCCCTGTTTTGTTGATTCAATCTTTGAGGAAATGGAGGTGGTGTTTTTTCAACAGTAATCTTCATTGGTTCAAGAGGATATTACACGTCTGGATAAATCTTGTTTGAACCTTTTTCAATATCCACCTTCTCTTTCTCTATTTCAACTTCTTTTTGTACTCTTGTCTCCAATTCCTTTCCACTCCTTGATTGAATAGCCTTAAGTTGTTCATTGTTTTGATCTAATTGATCTCAACATTACTTGGAAGCATTTCAGAAGTTCTATTATTAAGTGCAGTGAAAATAAGCCCCAATTGATTTTCAATATTTTTCATCGCAACACCTTGAGCTTGTAATTGATTTCCCATATTTAGAATCATTTCTTCAGTAGACAACTTCTTATCCTTAAATTGCAGGTTACTATTGAATCCAGGAGGATAAGAAGGTCTAAAATTGGTATTTCCTTGATTGTTCGAATTTCCAACTGGATTTATAGAATTGTTCCCCATTGTGGGTTAACATTGGCATTGCTATTATTCCAGTTGAAATTTGGGTGATTCTTTCAACTAGGATTATAATAATTCGAATAAAGATTATTAGGTTTATTCATCGCATTCAAAGTCTCATAAGGTGTTTGATATTTTGTTATCTATCTAAATGAATTTTTCTCTAACACTTAGGGTAGTTGAGAATAATTCATTCCATACTGATCTATTTTCTTAGAAAGAGCTGCAATTTGAGAAACTATCATAGTCATCATATCTGAATCATGAACACTTGCTACTCTCTTAGGATTTACCCGTTCAGAGGGCCATTGAAAATTATTAGAAGCCATTTCTTCTATTAATTAGTATGCTTCATCAAAAGGTTTTGACATTAACGATCCACCAGCAGCAGCATCTATATTAGATCTCAATGATCCCACTAATCCATTGTAAAATGTTTGAATTATTAACCAGTCTGGTAAAGTATGATGTGGGCACTTCCTAAGAAGATCTTTAAATCTTTCTCAAGCTTCATATATTTATTCCCCTTCAAACTGACCAAAAGATGTGATATCATTTCTTAGTTTAGCAGTCTTTGATGGAGGGAAATATTTTGATAAAAACTTTTGAGAAAGCTCTCCCTAGGTTCTAATAGATCCAGGTGCTAACGAATTTAACCACGTCTTAGCTTTATCCCTTAATGAAAAAGGAAAAAGTCTAAGTCTGACAACATCACTAGACACTCCGTCATATTTAAAAGTACCACACAGTTCTAGAAAACTAGTGAGATGTAAATTTGGATTCTCATTAGGTGTTCCTCCAAATTGATTACTTTGTACCATTAGATAATAGCAAGTTTAAGCTCAAATGAATTAGTAGCAACATCAGGATTTCGAATAATCACATGAATTTCATCTGTTGTTGGGTTATCATAATCTCTTAAAGGCCTTGACAAATTTCCAATATCATTTCTCTGGTTATCTTGGTTATTCGCCATTTCGCAAGGATCTCAGTTTGTTTTTGTTGTTTTCTAATTTTTCTAACAGTACGCTCTAACTCCGAATCGTAAGGTACTAAACCTATAGATCAACTACTACGCATATAAAATCACACAAATACTCTAATAACTAAACAAACACACAATGATACACTACAAAGTAAAGGTTTTCAGTTGTTATATTATCAATAGATACCGTTTATACCTTCCCCGGCAATGGTGCCAAAAACTTGATGCGAACTTTTTATTATGCAAGAACTTATGAACTCAAATTTATATATATATATATATATATATATATATATATATATATATATATAATGATTTTGTAAATTCCAAACTTCAACACAAGTATACGTATCGTATCAAGTAATACAGGGCTATAATGGAGTCCTGGTTATCGATCCCACAGGGAATGCATGTTCCTTACAATAGATAGCGTAAAACTGAAATCCAATACTCAAATCGTAATTAAAGTTTAAGTTTACTTCTATTAACTATATGCAGAAAACAATAATAGTTAAGCAGACCACAATTACTTCTAATATCTTTAAGCATAATTAACTAACACACACACATTAAGCTTTGTCTTTGAAAGATTTTGATATATATGAAAATTGTCTTTCCTCTTGCAATGAGTATATGATATGTGAATGATATAGAATGATTATTTATTGTATTGTGCCAAATAGGGGAATAAACGTTTCTTTACCCTCAAAAGAGTGCCCCCTCTTCCAAGCATGTAAAGAACATTGACATATCCTAAGTTCAGTCACTAAATCTAAGGCTAGGCTGGGAGGATACTGAACCAGCCTCCGCCACTTAGCGTAATCTTAATATTGTAAGAAGTGCATAAAATATTTAATAATTGTGGAGTTACTTTTATCAATGCAAGTATACGTATCGCTCAAGTAAAACAGGGCTCTAGTGGAGTCCTGGATATCGATCCCATAGGGATAGTTCAGAGGTTACGGAATAGGATTATGGAAACCAATTCAGAATTACAATTTTATAAACCAAATTGCCTATCTGTCACTAATATGAAATCGTAAATAAGATGGATTTTTAATAAACTAATTCTACTAACAATTAACTACTTCTACTAATAAAGTGAAGTTCAATATATAAGTAAGCATCCTTCTCCATGTTAAGAAATTTAAGTGAATGGATAATTAGAATTAGTTTAAATTTGTGTTGTGCCAAATAAAAACATACATATTTTTTACCCTTTAGTCCAGGCATAAAGAACATTGACTAATCCTATGCTTGGTTACTGAATCTGCAGCTAGGCTGGGAGGATACCGGCTGTCACTTCGGAGCTTCCACATTCCCCTCGCCTGAGGGCTAACATCTACACTTCAGCACCCAAACGATAAGACCCAATTGAGGATTTTAGTCTGTCACTCTAAAATCTCTAATTCTACGTCCGATAAATAATATTTCACTATTTATTTGCACCATAATTTCAAGGACTTTGACCTCCCTGAATCTCGGATGTAATCTTCACTATATTTGTAAAAATCAATATATTTTAACAAATCAATTGGCCAGATTGAAAGTAAATTAAGTTTGAAGTGCAAAGATTATCAAAACTTCTTTAGCATTCTCTTGGCACACTAATTCAAATCACCATTTCACAAAAATGTCAAAACAAGGAGAAAGACAAAGAAACTACTCAGATTTCATGGAGAAGATTCGACAAAACTTAGATTTCATATATAAAAGCAAAGTTATACAAACTAAAATAAGTAAAATTATCTCAAAATCCTTCCCAAGCAAACTCCTTAAAGTTCCTCTGAATATCTTCCTTCCTTTACAACACACAGAATTCTCCTTCGAAATGACAAGGAGGAAGAAATCTCTCACTTTCCTTCCACTCTTACAATCTCTCGAAGAATTCCTCACAAATAACACTAATTGAACTCACTATCTAATACTCTAATGGCACCACCAACACTAATAGACACAATGGACACACTACTGACTTACTATGGACTCGGCGGACACACCTTTTTGGCCCCAAATTGTTTCTTTTAAAGTAGTTGAAGAGTTTCCAAGAGTTCCCTAAGTATCCCTTCAAAAAATTATCCATATTCAATGCACCTCGTAAGAGAACCGACTTTCTCGCCGTCGGTGGCCTTCTAGAATACTTGGCTTTGGACCCTCTCTCATAAGTTTCGCTGTCGGAGGCCTCGATCTCGGCGTCGACGACCTGCCTTGTAATATATTTTCTGAGCTCTCGGGAAAAATCCGTTGTCGGTGCCATCGATCTAGCCGTCGGCGCCCTAGATCAAATCTTCATATTTTGGTCATTTTTGCTCCAATTTCGCTCATTTTTACACCTTTTTGCTCCAATGTCCACAAATCAACATACCTACAACAAAACATCAAAAATACCTTTCTTTAAAGTGCAATATCATCAAAATCACTATAAAATAGGTATGAAAACCTCAACATATTTTCAGTGGGTCAGATACCGACTGTCACTACGGAGCTCCCACTCACCCTTCACTTGAAGGCTAACCTTCGAATTTAGTTACCAATCTTAGGAACAAATTGAGGATCTCAGTGTCACCCTGAAACCTCTAATTTGAAGCCCGTCAAAACACATTTCTCTATTTATTTGCACTCAATTCCCATGAACTACGCAATTCATTCATGGACATTGAATGGATTCTTCATTATTGTTGTAGGACACTCAATCCTTTCGGAGTTAATGTACAATAACAGATTTTAACAATTCAATTGGCCAGATCGAAAAGTAAATTAAGTTTGAAATAAAAAATCATCACAATTTCTTCAATACTTTAAAAGCACTTCAAATCTACATCATCACATCTTTATGAAAGAAGAAAGACAAAGGAGACTACTCAGAATTCATAGAGAAGACAAAATAAAACATGGATTTTATATAAAAAAGAAAAGTCATACAAATCACAATAGCAAATACAACTTATCTCTTTCTCTTCCCCAAGCAAATCCTTTGATGTTCCTTTGAATCCTTTTCTCTCTTCTTTGCAACACTCAATTCCCTCTTTAGAATGGAAAGGAAGAAGCAATCTCTCACTTTACTCCTTCTCCTTCACTCCTTAGAGAAGAATCCCTCTCAAATCTTCACTTCTACACTCACTCTTCCAAACCCTAACTCTAAACTCACACTCTCTCTACTTCTACACTCTTATCCCCCTCTCAAATTTCGTCCAAAAATAGTTACATATATGTTAGAAATGAATTCCCAAGAGTTTCCTTAAGCATCCCTTCAAAAAGTCGCCAAAACTCTTCATTTTTGAATTGCACCGACATAGGGCGCCGGCGGCACTTTATCGTCCATTTGATTCTGGAGTCTCTGGAAGTTGGCGCCAACGGCGCCAGAAGCTGTTTTATCTCATTTTGCTTCTTTTCGCTCCGAATTCGTTCATTTTTGCTTCTTTTTTCTCTAATCACCTAAAATCATCATACCTGCAACAAATCATGAAAAATACCTTTCTTTAAAGTGCAATATCACCAAAAATGGGTAAAATTATATAGCAAAAACAGTATATATTTTTGGTGTATCACATTTCAATAATAATGTACAAGCTAAGAGAATATTCTCACATATTTTTTTTTACTCCATGGAGCATCTGCCAGTATATATACCACACGAGTCAATAATTGGCGGTCAAATACAGTATCACTAGAAGTATCCATTTGAGAGGTAATAACCCTTGCACTAGATAGTTACTTATTTATGAAGATTGTCAAATTGTGCTAAATAAAAATTTCTTTACATATTTTTGAATAAATTAAATAAAACTATGAAATATAAAGCTTGACTAAAAGGCACAATATGTGAGTCATATTTATTACAACAGAGACTATGACTTTCTTCTCCTACTATTTTGGGCAAGAACCTAACAAAGATTCACTAGGTGTGGGCCTCTCTCAACACTTTCTATTTTCCAGCAGTTCGGTGAAGCATCAATAAGGTGCACATCATATTATCTTAGTGATCAGGAGCTTTAAGCATAAACTCTTTATATTATTTTCATTGAGGCAAAGTTCAATCCTATTGAGTGAGACATTTTTTATTATAGTTATTCACCGCTTTTTATATCAAATGTAACGGTTACTTATTTAAAGATTTTTTATTGTGCGAACAACTTATTTATAGATTCATTAAATTCATGCAAAAAAGATACCACATGTCATGCAATAGCAAATAATTTCTCTTAATGGTTTACAAAACATATAAGTTAAACTTTGGCAAATTTTGTTACTCGTCTCACACGTTTAATTTTAGATATCATTAATGATACATGATTTTCTTATGAATTCATAAATTCATGATCGGAATAATGGAGTAACAGATCAAGGCTTAATAGATCTTGCTTGGGACCCATATGCATCATGAAAATTTAGCAAATTTATAATGTGAATGACTACAACTTTCATACAAGATCCTTGTCAAAAGGAAAAAAGACATAATTCTGGTGTATATGTTAAAGCAAACAATAAATTAGATGATGAAATATATTATTATGGAATCCACAAATAAGTTATTGAATTAGGATATCATGAGTACATTGAAAGAAATGCACTCATGTTTGGTTGGTTTGATATTATTCTTAATAGTGGAGCAAGGGTAAACAAAGAGTATAATATCGTAGAGGTAAATGTGGACAAAAGATATTTGAAATTTGATTCTTTCATTCTAGCAAGACAACCAAGTCAGTCATATTATCTTTAATATCCCCATAGAGTAAGAAATAAAATTGATTGGGCTGTATGCTTAATAAATAAACATAGAGTAAAAACTGATAATCAAAATATTATCGAAATTACTCAGCTAGAAATAAAAATGATAAATTTATGCATTCTACTCGATCATATCCATTAAGATCAAAATTTAGAGGATGTTAGGGGAAAGCATGAAGAATTTACTCTTAATAATGAGTATGACTCTTGCGATGCTTTAGACCAATAAATTTTAAATACATCATTTAATCACTCATCAAATGAGGCTGACTAAGATGTGTAAGTTACTCCAAATGTTGTAAGCTTAGTATTGCCTTTTGTATAATGTGTTATGTTTTCAATTCTCGTAGTCTATACTTTGCACTTTTCATTTAGTCCGCACTTTCATATGATGTTTTTACTTGTATTTTCAGTTGTGGTAGATTTTAGATTGCACTTTACAGATTCGCCTTTTATTTACTACATAGTTTTGTGTTTTCAATTTCATTAGCTCGTGGATTGCACTTAATATTATGATCATACTTTTGTTTAAAGCTATATACACTAATTAATTTTTCTTTTCTTATTGCAGATGGATTATGGAAATAGGGACATCCTCCCTCCTTACGCGGGATGTAACTTACGTCAGCATCAAAGGAAAAAGGTCCTCATCAGTCGAGGTGATCGCACTACTCTAGAGATGAGCATTTCCTTGTTGCTCTTCTCCACGACCAGTGTTGTGGTTGACGCACCTCCATAGACCTCCACCACAATGTGATCAGCTTCAAGAAATACCCTAGTTTACACCTTTACTCCTTCTATCATACTAGCAGCATCATTAAGTTGTGACTGCAGCTCCATTTACTTCAATAGAAGGCCATGTCGGTGTTATCAAGTGAGATGTGTTGGGCAGCACAAGCAATAGTTATCATCACGAGCATGTGGTACACACATAAGTCTTTGGATAGTGGCACAAATGCTTTATATTTTTACATTTAATGTAAAAATAATTATATATTTTTAAAAATTTAATCCCCCTACATAGGTCATTCATACTATCTAGGATATTATTCGAAGCAATTACGACTCTATACCTCCCATGGAAGGAGTTCCAAATGGCAAATCAGGATATATAGTTCATATACCAAACACAATAATATTACTTTTTATATATATATATATGTGTGTGTGTATCAATCTATATTTCATTTTGTAGAAACATTTCTCTTGGTGCTTAGAAACATTTCTCGTGGTGCCCTAAGCATGATGCTAACATTCAGAGGAAGTTCGAGTGCAAGAGGGACGAGCGTCTTCGCGACATGTTCGGCGAGGTATGTAAGACGCATCAGCGCCCCTTTGTGGCTCAATGAAATGTATTTGGCTCGCTTCTGAGAACATGGGATTCTTCATAATACCGAATGAAGAGTCAGCAAGACAAACAAAAGTAGTGCTCTAACTATGGAGGCGTGGGGGCCATCAAGCATACGGGTGGGGTGTTCGTACATGTGGAGTATAAAAGGAGGCAAGGAAAAGTTTATTTCTGCATTAAGTATTATTTTAAATTAAATATATATTAACTATTTCATTACTTTGACAGATTATAGAGTTGGGACGAGAGCTTACTGCTGACAAGCTACATTCACGCACTTATTAAGCGGCAATTGGATTGGGCTTGGGTGGACAACAAATTCCACGCTGCCATGAAAGTCATAAGATTAATTAGTATATAATTTAAATAATTATTAAAATTTATTTAGCCTCTAACTCTCCTTAATCATTTTTTATAGGAGATCTTCCAAAAGATGAAGGAGAGTTGAACCCAACAGCAAGGCAGATTTGTGACCCCAGGTTGTGATTCGTCAGACTAGGAGCTGTGGAGGCAGGCTACAAAAGGCGAGAATAATGAAAGGGTCTATGAATTCACTATGAATTCGGGTCTCAGGTGCATGGCGTAAGAAGATGAGGTTCGTAGACAGCTTGCTGCATTCACTATCGAACTTGAGACCTAATTTGCTACCTCGTTTGCTCTGATGAGATCTAAACTAGATGCCAAAATGAAATAAGAATTTGAAGTGTTCCAACGTCACAAAGAATAGAGAGGAAAGCAGCCAACTGTGGAGGATTTTAAGGAAGATGATGATGACGACACTAAAAAGGATCAAGACACTTTTTTATTTCTATTTACTTATTTGAAACATTTCAAGTGAACATCTAATTTTTGTGTACAAATGTTCTATTGCTAGGTTTAATATATTTCGTTTATTTCTGTGTTAGATTTCTAGTTTCATTACTATGATTTTAATATAATAATTGCTTGAATTGTTCAATTGTAATGCGATATATATCGTTAGATTTGTATGTGTTATGATTACAGACATGCAAATTGCAATGAAATGAAGTAGGATTTTTTTTTATGCTGCAGATTTCTGATAGCTTTCTTACAATCTTCTGATGTTTTAGCATTCATTTATCATGTTATCTAACAACAACGAATCCTTGATTAGTATCCCAATAAAAAAATGATGGCATTTCAATGGGCTATCAATAAAGCGACGACTCATTCTGGCAACCATATATACCTATGAAAAAACAGAGAGCAACGGCAATTTCTTCTTATGTTGTAGTTTTCTGAAGGTCATGACCAACATTCTTTTTTAACAGTTTACCAACACAAAACCAACGATCACCCTTCATAATATCTGATAATTTTTTTACCGTCATTTATGTGACTGATGGATATTGATGGCTTACCAACGATTTTTATTTCAACATACATCGACTGGTTAAACCCATCAGAATATTGTCGGAAGGTAAAGGCCATCGGGAAAATCGTTGTTTCTGAAATTACCGACATAAGATTTAGCCACACCCCACAAACTGTGGATAAGCAGTCAAAAATATATTAATTAACAGTTTTATAATATATACCCATGGCTTTTGGACGTCAAAAATACGTTAAATTCATGTACTATTGTACTCGATCAACATGAATCTCAAATCATGATTTTATCTAATTGTTCGATTAAACTTGTTGAACAACGCTAACATAGTTGGTGAAAGGAGCTTTAAGTATTACAATCTTTGGATGTTATAACAAAGTAGTATGATTTATAAGAATAAAATATGTAAGAGGACCATTACATATACACAATTTTCCATCGGTTTCACACCACATAGTTCTTTTGATACACATAAGCCTCTTTACTTTACTCTTTATTTAAAATGGCCTGATTGTTCATCCGTAGACTTTTATCTCTGTTCTTACCCTCTCTTCATTTATTACAATCACATTTATCTTGCTCATAAACACACTTTCTTAATAACAATTCAATCAACTAGCATTAACGAATCACTTGCCCATTATAGGTAACTATCGAAATATATCACCATCTATTCAACCAAAGCCCCATCAAAATATATTCTAATTCCCTCAGTTGCACGTATGCTTGATTAAATTTACCTTATTATGATACAAAATATGGATTCCAATTTGATTAGTCAACCACTCAAAAAATAAACTACTCTAAGTTAGTCATGAAACACTTGTTCAACCAACATTGCCCACCAAAATATCACTATAATCACTCACTAAATGGATTAATCACCACCATTTAATCATTAGCTATATCTGGTTGATCTCACTTGCTAACTGACATAATTGAGTTATCTACGATTTGATTAACTTGTCCTCAAACATGATCTATGCTTAGAAAAATTCGGTAAAAAAATTAACCTATAAAATTCTATAAAATGAAAAAAAATGGTCACTTGTGTTTCAGCCTAACCACCCATTCACGTACCACCAACCCTACAAAACTAACCAAAGGCAATATCTAACCAATCGACATATCAATATAAATAAACAAGCAAAGCTAACAGTGCTACATGAGTAAAAATATAATACATGCCCATAAACATAGTGGTTAGACTACTTGCAATGATAGCATTGCATCATAGCCATGCCTAAAGCCTAATATATTCTCCAAGGGCATGCATTCAAACTTTTGGTTCTACTTGAAATATAATGAATCACAAATTCTGATGTTAACTTAACCTAACAAGTGATTTCTTTAACAAATGTCTACCTCAGAAGCACTACTCTCTACATCTTAATTTAGGAAGCTAATGTAGTATAAAATTTATAAGCTTAAATCAGTTATGTATTTCCTACCTATTGGGAGAGATAATTAACTATGAATGCTAATGACCAAGATAGTTTATACATATTCTTAGCAAGAGGGTGAAATCTTTGAATAATTCTTTTATGCATCCTAATGGTTTCATCCTCTCAGGGCTGATTAACAGAAGTCATTACAAGTTAATTTTTGAAAGCCGTGAGATTTAGTTATGATGATTGTCAATAAGAGATCTCTTCGAAAGATCAAAGATTCGAAACATATGCCTAAAATTGTGCCATATGATCAAAGATATTAATTATAAATTTAGTTTTTTCTGTTGCAATGGTAATGTCAATAAAAATAAACTTAGTTGATTACGTGTAATATTAGTAGTCATTCCATTATGGGATTTTAAATTACTGAAATCCATTGTAATTCAAATTCATTTTCTCAATTACTTTAGAAATGATTCTTTTTTTGTTTGCATGAAATCTAATAAGTTTGCAATGAATAAGCTTTAAAAGACATCAAATACCTCATTATACAATCAACACAAGTTATAAGTCATTAGATAATAATATAGGAGCATATTTATTCTGTCCCCACATGATTTTCTCAACGCAGTTAACGTTGGAGATTTCTTTGCATATCCTTCTAATTATATTTTCCTCTATTTATAAAAAATCCCTTTTTTTGTTGAATTGACATCACATTTTATTCTTATCTTCAAGAATATTATAACACTTTTTATTTTTTATTTAACAATAAATCAAAATATTTTATAAAATACTCAGAAATAAATTTTCAATTTGAGACATGAAAAGAAGTTTATTTATCTCAAGGGAAAGTTTTTTTTTGTTTTTTGCAAGTTATCTTATGGTTAATACAATGCATTTTTATTACTCTCTTGCAAATCCATATAGCATAACAAACAAATTATACTGTATCAAACCAAAATTTTCATGAGATTCAATTCCAAGAATATTTCCGTAATGATTAAATGAATATTCTTGATTATGTTAGGCTGAAAAAAAGTACACCGCGAAAGAAGGAACACAGCACTGCTGCAAAAGGCATCTTCATACAAGAAATTCTAAGCTAAATTTTGAGCCATATGCATTATAAAGATAAATTACAGAGAAACAAAACTACACATTGTTGACCTCACTTTTTTCGAGGTTTAGTATTCCTCCTAGATTTAGGATTCTAGCCTCAGGAGCTTCCCCGACGATCATAGATTCCTAGTGATGGGACCCACCTCGTTTTAGAGTGTCTGGAAACCACTTCGTTACTCTTTGAAATCCTGTACGAGATTCCGTACCGCTAGTTTGTAGCCGATCGAAATTGACGTCAGGAGTTCAAATTGAGTTCCTATAGGACCCCTGGACATTAGGACAGCCTCGTGCACGTCTTACACACCTGCACCATTCTGATCGATCGAGCTCGAGTCAAAATTTTGCGACGATACCAAATTTTGACTTAATTTTGACGCGACCGTCGACGAGGTTGCCCAGACGACCTCGGACGACGAAACGGACTGCGCCGATGCGTCCGGAACGTCGATTTTACTTAAAATTGACATTAATTTTACGACGATAGCTTGTCGGGAACGAAAGTTGTGATTTAGGGTTTAATTTTTAAATAAAATAATAATAAACCTATTTAAATTAAAATTAAACCCTAAAATCCTTTTTTTCCCCATTCGGCTCGCCCGTCTCTCCCGCTCGAGTCCTGTGGAGGCTTCTGCGAGCCTTCTCCCGCGCTCGAACACCTTCCTCCTTTGCGGTCGTTTACCCCTCGAGCCGCACGCGATCATCCCCATCCTTATCCCTGCCCGAGCAAATGGCCCCTGCGGCATTTTTCTGGCGCGAGGGTTATCCCTGCGGCTTCTCCCGCGTGCGCAAGTGGCCCGATCCTCCTTGCTGCATTTTTCTCCATCCTGCCGCATCTTCCCCGATCCTACTCGGCTTTACAGGTAAGAAGCGGCACTTCTTCTCCTCCTTTACCTATAAATACCCCATTTTGGGGTGAATTTAGGGCTGGCCGAATTTTTCTGGAGAAGGGGAGGTGCTGCTGGTTTGAGGCTTGGATTTCCTGCTTCCTTTGTGTATTCTACACTAGCTGGTACCCCTTATCTCCCCTATCTATTTCTCGGTTTGGCCCAGGGAACCCGTGAGCTTGCTGTGGGTTCGGTCCTCCCTGTTTACTGTTTCGGCTGGGTGTTTATATGCTAAGGAATGCTTTATTTAGTTGCTTGAAATGATGATTCTTAGCTTTGATTCTCTAATGACATGCTAGTATGATCTTATATAAATGATTGGAGAGTTTTATTGCTTGAAGCATGAGAAGAAAGACTAAAGCATGTTATAGGGATAGATTTGAGCACTTGTTCAAAAATTGTTATATGCATATATATTATGAAATGGGCTCTTTTCTATACCTCTTGCTATTTAAAGCAATTTAAAAGCATGAAAATATTATTTTAAAGCAAGCTTAGCCTCCCTTGCAAGTGTATGGAAGATCTGTTTTTCAAAGTTTTAAACTTTCTTTGTTCTAAGAGCACACATATGTGTATGCATGCTAGTGTGCCTCATGGCTTGTGACTTTGGGGCAAGGATGGTTCCTTCTTTAAGCATGTTGAGATGGATATTGTGATCCCCTTTTGCTTTCTTTTGTTCGGCATAAGTTATGGAAGGGATTTACTTCATTTTTTTTCTTTTAACATGCATGTGGAGCTCAATTTTTGCTCCTTGTGGCTTTATCTTGATAAGATACATGTTGTAAAAATCCTAATTGGTTTGGAAGGTATTGATAACTTGGTTTGGCCCTTCATAAAGTGCGCTCCTCTTTAATTATTTGTTGAAAGATTATGTCGTGATTGGAAAGTTTAAGTTGGAGGAAGGCTTAAATATGCTCTTTTCTTTGTTTAAGATGCATGGGGGCTTTGTATTTTGATATGTTAAAAACATGGAAGTATTTGTTCCTGCCTCATGCTTGATTTGGTTTGGCTTTATGGTGCCTTTGGAAGGTTAGTTTTAAAGGAGTTTGGGTGTTGGTTTTTATGGAAGCTTGGGCTTTGGTTTCATATTGAGGCTATGCTTTATTTATCGAATTTTATAACAAGCGTTAAAAGATTTACCTTGGCCTTCATTTAGGAGCTCGGCTTGCTTATTTTAACTCCGTGAGCCTACTTTGATGTATTTTACTTGTCTCCATTCAAACGCTTTAAAGAATGTGTTCATGGCTCGGTTTTATGCCTTGTACTGGCTCTGTTTTACCCTTGTTGTGTTTTCCTTCTTTGGTTTTGTGTTGGGTCAGTTTTAGCCTTGTGCTTGGCTCAGTTCCAGCCATGTGGTGGCCATAGCCTTTCCCTCATGCTTAGCTCGGTTTCACTTCATTTGATGGCTTAGTTTGATTATGGAGGGGAGTGATTAAGCATTGTATTTGGGGCATCTTCCTTATGCCTTATTTGGTGAAATTGGAGCCGATTTGGATGATTTATGAAAGCTTGTCCATTCATTCTCTTATGTGTCAAAAAAAAAACAATATTTGGGGCGGTTTTCCTTTTGCTGATGTAGCCTTGAGCCTCCTCTCCTTTTGCGCCTTGGGTTGCCTTGGCCGTGAGCCTCCTTTCCTGTTTGTGCCTTGGTCGTGAGCCATTTGTTGGCCCCTGTTGTAGCCTTGGCCGTGAGCTGTCCCCTCCTGTTTATGCCTTACTTCTTGCCACCTTTGCCTATGAGGTTGATTGTGATGGCATAGACCCCCCCCTTTTGGTTTGCTTATGGGGAGAAGTTTAATACTACGTTTGGGACATTCCTTTTAAGTTAATTTGGATTGTTAGAGAAGCTTGTCTATCCACTTTCTTATGTATTGAAAGCTTTGTAATTGAAATGACCTTATTGTTACTGTTACCTTGGCTATAAGCCTTTGTGTGGTCCTATTGGGAGATCTATGTTTTAAAGGCTATCAATTGAATTGGGAGTTGGAAAATCTGGATTTTAGCACGGGTTAGGAGATGTTAGTAGTGGGTTTCCCCGAGTCATTTCTTTCCCGCTTGATTTACGAGGTTTTAAAAGATTTCCAGATTTCATTCTTTTTATGGAAGGGACACCCTCTTTGGGTCGATCTAGTTGGTGACGATGAAAAGAGAGGGGTGGATGTCAATGTTGAGGAGTCGCCATTTTGTCTAATATTAGCCTAATTTTATCCCTATAAATCCTATGAAGGATTTGAAGAATTTAAGACTAATAGTAGAAAAGAATGTTTATGATAATCCTTATATGAGAATATTCTAGAAGAACATGTCCTAGAATTTTCATATAAAGAAAATCATGAAAAACTAGAGATTTCTATCATAGGTTCTTTTAGATCTCCTATAGAAGCAAGCTTCTATAGTTAATTACATCTTAAATAATTTTTAATTGTTCAAGAAAACTTCTGATTAATGTCGATCATTTGTTTTCTAAAATTTTATTTTTAAGGAGAGATGTACCCACTATCACTCCTAAATGTCATGTCATATTTATCATTTTTTTTTGTTTTGTTTTCCATGTAATTGTTTTGTTTTGTTGAAAATATTATGTTTGGTGACTATCCTAAAAATTTTGGTTTTGTTTTCCATGTCGTTGTTTTGTTTTGTTGAAAATGTTATGTTTGGTGACTATCCTAAAAGTTTTGGTTTTGTTTTTCATGTCGTCCTGCAAAACAGAGTTAGCACACCCTATAACATACAAAGGAAACCTAAATGAAACTTGTCTTCATCCTGCAAAGAAAACATTGTCTGAAATAGTGTCACATTCATTATCTCAGAATTCTGTAGGATGTTTTGATTTTGAATGTCGGTTTATTTTAAATCATATCAATTAATGTCAAATGTCGTTTGGAATATTCGATTGATTTCGATGTTTGTCAAATTTTGTCAATTTTATGTCAAATTTTATTTGAAATGTCAAATTTATGTCGATTATGTCAATTCATTGCAATATCAAATTTATGTCGATTTTGTCAATTAAGTGTTTGGAATGTCAAATTTATGTCGATTTTGTTGATTAAATGTTTGAAGTGTCAAATTTATGTCGGTTTTGTTTGATGAGATGTTTGAAATATCAAATTTATGTTGATTTTGAGTTTTTGTTTGTCTGAACTTAAGTTAGAAGGTTGAATGTTTGATTTAATATTAATTGAATTAACTTGGGTTCAGGTCTAATTGAACCTAAGTTAGATTCAATGTTGATTAAATCTAATTAACTTGAGTTCATGTCTGTTTGAACTTAAGTTAGAAGGTTTGGTTTAGAATAGACCTAATTAAGTTTTAAGCCTTGTTTAAACAGGACTTAAAGGTTAATTAAGTCTAATAAATTAGATTTAATTAGAATTGCAGACCATTTAAGTCCTTTTTAGGTAAGGCTTAAGTTTTAATTAAGTCTAATTTGATTTAGCTGAGGTTTGTTTAGATATTAAGTCTACTTAATCACGGTTTGCTAATTTAAACCTTAGTTAATTAAGGTTTAATGATTTAATTAAAGTTGAATTAAGTTCAATATGAGTTGAACTCAGATTAGGATTTAACTTAAGTTAAGTTAGGTTCAAGTTAGGTTGATTCATGACTTAAGGTCTACTTAAGTTCAATACGGGTTGAACTTAAATTAAAGTTTGAGTTTTAGATTAAGTTAGATCCAGGTCAGGCTGAACTTAGGTTTAAAGTTGACTTAAGTTCAATATGGATTGCACTTAAGTTAAGGTTTTGACTTGGGTTAGGTTAGGTTCAAGTTAAATTGAACCTAGACTTAAAGTTGACTTAGGATCAACATGGGTCGAACTTATGTTAAAGTTTGATTTAAGTTCAAGTTAAGTTCAAATTAGGTTGAACCTAGACATAAGATCGACTTAAGTTCGATGTGGGTTGAACTTAAGTTTAGGTTAACTTGAGATAAGTTAGGTTCAATATGGGTTGAACCTAAAGTTTAGGTTAACTTGAGTTCAAGTTAAGTTGGACCCAAGTTTGGTTAAATTTAGGTTAGATTCAATATGGATTGAACCTAAGGTTTTAGGTTAACTTGAGTTCAAGTTAGGTTGGACTCAAGTTTGGTTAAGTTTAAGTGAAGTTGGGTTCGATGTGGGTTGAACTCAAGGTTTTAGGTTAACTTGAGTTCGAGTTAGGTAGGACTCGAAGTTTGGTTAAGTTTAATTTAAGTTAGGTTCAATGTGGGTTGAACCTAGGTTTTAGGTTAACTTGAGTTCAAGTTAGGTTGGACTCAAGTTTGGTTAAGTTTAAGTTAAGTTAGGTTCGATGTGGGTTGAACCTGAGGTTTTAGGTTAACTTGAGTTCGAGTGAGGTTGGACTCAAGTTAGGTTAAGTTTAAGTTAAGTTAGATTCAATGTGGGTTGAACCTAAGGTTTTAGGTTAATTTGAGTTCAAGTTAGGTTGGACTCAAGTTTGGTTAAGTTTAAGTTAAGTTAGGTTCAATGTGGGTTGAACCTAAGGTTTTAGGTTAACTTGGTTCAAGTGAGGTTGGACTCAAGTTTTATTAAGTTTAAGTTAAGTTAGGTTCAATGTGGGTTGAACCTAAGGTTTTAGGTTAACTTGAGTTCAAGCGAGGTTGAACTCAAGTTGGGTTAAGTTTAAGTTAAGTTAGGTTCAATGTGGGTTGAACCTAAGGTTTTAGGTTAACTTGAGTTCAAGCGAGGTTGGACTCAAGTTTAATTAAGTTTAAGTTAAGTTAGGTTCAATGTAGGTTGAACCTAAGGTTTTAGGTTAACTTGAGTTCAAGTGAGGTTAGACTCAAGTTAGGTTAAGTTTAAGTTAAGTTAGATTCAATGTGGGTTGAACCTAAGGTTTTAGGTTAACTTGAGTTCAAGTGAGGTTGGACTCAAGTTTGATTAAGTTTAAGTTAAGTTAGGTTCAATGTGGGTTGAACCTAAGGTTTTAGGTTAACTTGAGTTCAAGTGAGGTTGGACTTAAGTTAGGTTAAGTTTAAGTTAAGTTAGGTTCACTGTGGGTTGAAACTAAAATTTAGAGATTAATTAAACATAATTTAGTTATGTTTAATTAAGGTTAATGGATTACTTAAACCTATTATAAATAGAGTTTAAGGATTAATTAGATTAGACTTAATTTGAGTTTAGAGGTTGCTTAAGCCTAATTTAAGTAAAGCTTAGGGGTTAATCAAGTCTAATTAGATTAGACTTAATTAGGGTTTAGAGGTTACTTAAGCCTAATTTAAGTAAAGCTTAAGGGTTAATCAAGTCAAATTAGATTAGACTTAATTAAGGTTTATGGTGTTAAACCTAATGTGATTAAGGTTTAATAAGGTTTAATGGGGTCTGATTGATGTCTTAGACATAATTGGGGTTTATTAAGTTAAACTTAATATGATTAAGGTTTAACTTGGTTCAATTAGGTCTAATTGGTATCTTAGACCTAATTGGGGTTTATTAAGTTAAACATAATGTGGTTAGGGTCTAACTTGGTTTAATTAGGTCTAATTGGTGTCTTAGGCCTAATTAGGGTTTATTAAGTTAAACCTAATGTGGTTAGGGTCTAACTTGGTTTAATTAGGTCTAATTGATGTCTTAGGCCTAATTAGGGTTTATTAAGTTAAACCTAATGTGATTAAGGTCTAACTTGGTTTAATTAGGTCTAATTGGTGTCTTAGGCCTAATTAGGGTTTATTAAGTTAAACCTAATATGACTAAAGTCTAACTTGGTTTAATTAGGTCTGATTAATGTCTTAGGCCTAGTTAGGGTCTTATTAAGTTAAACCTAATGTGACTAAGGTCTAACTTTGTTTAATTAGGTCTAATTAATGTCTTAGGCCTAATTAGGGTCTTATTAAGTCTAATTTGTCATTTTAGACTTACTCATGGTTTAATTAGTTAAGCTTAATGAGATTAAGGTTTAACTTTAATTAAGTAGGTTTAAATGGTGTCTTAAACCTAATTAGAATTTATTAAGTCTAACTTGTCATTTTAGACTTAATTGAAGTTTGCCATAAGTCTAGTATGGACTAGACTCATTTTAAACTTAGACTATTAAAGAAATTAGGCTAAGTTATAAAAAGATGATTTTTAGGATTAAATTTATTAATTAATAATAAATTTTAATCCTAAATTTTGAAATATCATTTAAAATTATTTAATGACTTAAAAATTATTTTCCTAGGGTTATTTTCTGTTACCCTAAAATTTCTAGTCATTTTTAAATTTATTTTCCTTAATTTCTAATTTTTATAATTATTTTTATAAATAATTACAAAGTAGCTTAGAAATTAAAGAAGAATATCCTAAAGACTTTTTCTGTCCTTGGAAAATTAAGAGATGTGTTTCATAACAAGAGGATAATTCTGTGAAAATTTCATAATTTTTGGAATTATAATTAATTTTTAATATTTAAATTACCTCAGAGAGTAATTAATTATTTAAAATTTAAATATTGAGAATAAAATTATGATTTTAGTCTCATAATTTTCCTCTCTTCAATAGCTTTCCAGAGGTATTTTTATTTTATTTTTGTGACCTCTGGATTAAAAGATATTAATTTTTGAAGTTTTTAAGTTTTTCTGGAATTTATTAATTCCATAAAATCGGCCGAGCGACGCGTGTCTCGTACGCGTCGAAGAGCGGGAAGATCCCGTGCATGGATCCGAACAGCGTACACCGGATGGCGCGATCAGCGCAGTCAGTTTCAAAACACGGGAACGGACGACGGAGATAAATCCCTTATTAATTCAAAAAAATTACGAACCGTTAAACTTCAAACATTAATATCTCACTCATTTCTCAATGAAATTGAATGATTTTTGAACCTATGGAATCATCTAAACATGTAGAATGTATCCATACGGTGATGATACATTTCTGGGCTAATATAACCCATGATATTTCAAAAACATGAATTATTTTGGGAAAAATAATTCCATACCTTGGCCACAAGTGTATGAAGCTTGATTAGACCTTATGGTTGGCTTCTAGGACTCCCAAGGAAGATCTTTGCTGCTCCAATTTGGTTTTAAACTTAGCTTTTGAGGAGAATTTTTAGAAAGTGGCTAATTTGGGCTGGTTTTGGATTTTGATCAAATTGGCCTGATTGGGCTAACCCTATGGCTTGGGTTTGGTTGGGATAGATTGCTAAGGTTCTTGGGAAGAATTTTTGTGTTGGGGACCAAGTGGTTTGAGCAGCCTATGGGTCTCTACCAATTTTTTTCTTCTTCTATGAGGGTTCGGGTATGGGGTTTTTATAGCCATGGGGAGTTCATGGCTGGCTTTAACTTGTTTCCATTCACTTGGGAAAGGCTTTAACTCTCCTATTATTATTTTAGTATAGTTTTTAGGCTAGGGTAATGATAGTCCTAGCCTAGGCCTCATAGGTTTAACTATGGTGAGGATTTGGAGTTGGGCTCTTGTCTTGCCCTCATTGGGTCCATTGTCAGGTGGATTTGGGCTAGGCAAATCATGTTGAATCCACCTCCCCTAGATGGCATTCAAGGTGATTTGCTCTATTTGAGGAAATTGTGACACATAAGCCCCTTACTCATCTCATGCAAGCCTTAGCCATGATGGCTCTTAACCAAGGTGTGGGATGGGTTAGCTTCTTGTATCCCCTCCATTGGGTGGTCTAAGAGGTGAAGGATGAGTCATGAGAGTGAGCCCTCCCCTTCCAACATCTCATTTAAGGTTTGGATGAGAAGGTGACACATATTTTTCTCATGCAAAATTCTTAAAATTTGGTTATAACCATGGTTAAGTGAGTTACTAAAGTGAGTTTAATTGGTGTCTAATTTTTATTGGTGAGTTCATGAGGATGAGCCACCTCAAACTTTAATTTCATGAGAGGATGACAACTCATTTTCTTTAATGATTTTTTTCTTTAACCATGATTTATATGTTATTTTGATGTATTAACCTACACTTAATAAGTCCCATGAGTCATGAATAATCTATGGATGAGGTCATTTATGATGTAATAAAGAGATTTGAAATTTTTTTAAAAATCATGGTTTCATGGGTTAAAATTTCATTTTATGCCCTTTTTAATTTTAATTTCCATTTTAATTAATTATGTCATTAATTTAAATTTTGAAAATTATTCTATTAATAAATTATTTCAAATTAATTATTTGATTAAATTTCATGTCATTAAATTTTGTCTCATTTTATGTCTTTTAGTTATATTTTTATTTTAACTAATTATTTAATTAGTTAAAATATTAGAAATTATATTATTGGTTGATTAATTAATCAAAATAATATTGGGGTATTATTTGATAAATTTTTATGTCATTTTGGATTTGAAATTGAATTTGATGTCCTTTTAATTTAATTTTTATTTTAATTAATTATGTCATTAATTAAAAAAATTTTAAAAAAATTGAATCATTAGTCATTTAATTAATCAAAATAATTTTGAAATTAATTATTTGATTAATTTTATCATTTTATTTCATTTTGGTGTATTTTGTCATTTTATGATTTTTAATTTAATTTTCATTTTAATTAATTATGTCATTAATTAAAATATTAAAAATTAAATCATTAGTCAATTTAATTAATCAAAATAATTTTAAAGTTAATTATTTGATTAATTCTTGACATTTTAGAGTATTAATCATGTCATTAGGTCAATAATTGATTGTTTAGTCAAAAATTAACCAGAGTTGACCCTTTGGACAAATAGGTTGACCTGTGGGGTTAACAGGGTTGATCATTGGGTCTAGATTGATCATTTTGACCAAAGTTGACTTTTTAGGTTAAAAAGGGTGACCTATTGGGTCAACAGGGTTGGTCATTGGGTCTGGTTTGACCATTTTGACCAAAGTTGACTTTTTAGGTCAAAAGGGTGACCTATTAGGTCAACGGGGTCAGTCATCGGGTTTGATTTGACCATTTTGACCAAAGTTGACTTTTTAGGTCGAAAAGGTGACTTATTGGGTCAACGGGGTTGGTCATTGGATGCGGTTTGACCATTTTAACCAAAGTTGACTTTTTTAGGTCAAAAGGGTGACTTATTGGGTCAACAGGGTTGGTCATTAGGTGCTGTTTGACCATTTTGACCAAAGTTGACTTTTAGGTCAAAAGGGTGACCTATTGGGTCAACAGGGTTGGTCATTGGGTCTGGTTTGAACATTTTGACCAAAGTTAACTTTTTTAGGTCATAAGGGTGACCTATTGGGTCAACAGGGTTGGTCATTGGGTCTGGTTTGACCATTTTGACCAAAGTTGACTTTTTAAGTCAAAAAGGGTGACATATTGGGTCAACAGGGTTGGTCATTGGGTCTGGTTTGATCATTTTGACCAAAGTTGACTTTTTAGGTCAAAAAGGGTGACCTATTGGGTCAACAGGGTTGGTCATTGGGTCTGTTTGACCATTTTGACCAAAGTTGACTTTTTAGGTCAAAAGGGTGACCTATTGGGTCAACAGGGTTGGTCATTGGGTCTGGTTTGACCATTTTGACTAAAGTTGACTTTTTAGGTCAAAAGGTGTTGACTCATTAAAAATGAGGTCAACACCAAGTATGCAAAAGTGAGAAAATGATATACTCGGGATTGATTCAAGGACCTTAAGCTTTGTTTTCAGTATTTTACTCTTACTTGTTTTAGGGGCGGGTTAATCTCCTTTCCTTCCCCTTCTCGTTGATTGATATGTTTTCCCCGCTTCACTCGGAGTTGGTTTTGTTTTGTTTTGGGGCAGTGACGGTGATGATGATAAAGGCACACCGGTGGTAGAGTAGAATGATATCCCATCCTGCGAAACCAGGACTTGTTCCAGAGCCCCGGTGAACCGTAGGATGACTGTATCATTCGCCGCTATAAGGCTAGCGGGGCACCCGTACCTTCTTAGGATTGTTTGTGATCCTACACCCAACGAAATAATCGACTCGTGGACAATCCCAATTTTCAAAATCTGATAAGAATGGATACTATTTCACTACAAACAAATATTGATACAAACTCTCTTTTGTATGCCTGAAACCCACGTGCATGCTAAAAACATAAATTTTAAAACCATACTATAAAATTTGGTTGTCCACTTGTTGATTATCAGTTTTGGGTTAAGGAACACCCTCCTGAGTTAGGTTTAGTAGGACACCCTTCTAGCTGAGTGGCGGGCTCTATACACTCGGGTGACCGAGTAGCCTTCGACGACCCTCGAGCAGTACTACACAGTTTCTGAGCCTAGCCCCGACCCGAGTGCGTGCGGTTTACTTCGGATTTTCATATGATTTTGATGAAGCACTCGTGGTCCTTTTTCCGGGACTTTTCCGAGGTTTTGATGATTTGATTTTGATTTTTGTTTATCTTCTCCGAGTTTTCTACCGTGAGTCATTCGCCGTCTTTTCTCGAGCTTTTTGGACGATATTTCTGTTTTTCTACTTGGTTTTCGCCTGCAAGATGCACTTCAGCTTGCTGCGATAACGGCTCTTCCAGGTATACAGGTTTGTTTACATTTACAGTGTGTTACTTTTCGCACCTGCTACTGTTCTTTCAGCACGTTATACCCTATTGCATGTTTTACTGTTTTCCTGTACTACATACCCTGCTACACACTGTACAACATTTAAACATACTTGCTTAGAATGTTTAGGAGAACTCAATCATAGGGCCACCTGATTGAACATTTAGACTTGCCACCTTAGAAAACTCAACCTCTTCAAGGCAAAAAGCTTGCAACTAGCATTGTGGGCAGCACGGCCATCTTCAACAGCAAAACATGTCTGCGTCAGCTAAACCATTCTTTAGTGATTAAACAACAATCCATAGGATTTTGAGGTTGTTCGCCTAGCGCGACATAAATCCCCAACCTCTTTTGGGCCTTTGTATAGCTTTGCTGTACAATATAAGCCCCAACTCGTTTTAGGATTTTGAGGTTCTCGTTCGTTACGACCTAAATCCTCACGTCTTCTAGGCTATTCGTGTGATCGTTTCACACAAATGTAAGCCCTAATTAAATAAAATTGGCGGGATAAAACATGTAAATAATATTTATCTCCTAAATCGAAGCCAAACCATAGGATAGCTTGGGAAGTCACCGAGGTTCGCCTCCGGATCTCCGACATCCCCTAGTTCTTCCTCCTTTGGACTCTACAATAAAATGTTCCAAATTTGAGCCAATCCCCTTTCACATAGCTTTGTCCGATTTCGTTGAAAAGTCCTATCCTTTTGACCTCCTTGAAGATAATATTTCCTAATTTTTATCGAGAGTTTTCTTAAGTGACCTCGGTCATTTAAGTTGTAATTAACTATAGAGTGCTCACATTATAGGAAGCATTTCGAACCCAAATTTAAAATAAACTCTATTTAATTCTTCATATTAAATAGGGGAAATTGTCGGCAAATAAAATAGTTTCGCAGACCAAACGGACGTCATATATTTCTTAGTTTATTTGATCGAGTCTCACACTCAAGTCTTGTGTTTGTCTTTCGGGATAAATGCATGACTATGAGGTATGTGCTTCTTTCATTTAAACTATGAAAAATATGGGGTCAGTTTGATTTCATATTTTCTAAAAATTATATATATATGTAAATTAAAGCGTCCTTCCGAAGCGGGCGACGGGATTTCGATTCTGGCGACCGACAGCTTTCTACGGGCACTCCACACCCAAAACAACGCCGACACACATTTTAATCAATAATATACAACACTACGTTTTAAACTACATTGGCCCTATATAACAGAAATTAAATGATAAACCTGGCCAAGAAAAACGGTGCAAATATCACCACATTAGCAGATTCAGAGATCTAATGAAACAGGTTTCGTTTAAAAGAGGGGAAGAAGCAGCCACAAAAATTTCTTGAGAGCTGCCGAAGTACCAATTTCTCCAGTGGCGTAGAAATGTTCAGAGAGCACAACAAACACTAGTTTCTTTTCAAATTTATCTAGCAATCAACAGAAGAGAAGCAAGAATTAACGACTGTAAATCAAGTACTTAAGTAAAAATTTTGAAAATAAGGGCATTTACATACACCTAAATTTTCATTTAGATACATAAAACTCGAATTCTTAACATTACATAAAAAAATATATCAATATAAAATGTTATTAAAAAAGAACTATGCCTTTTAATACATAACACTAAAGTGTTATAAATGTAAATATCAAATTTCTATTGTTAAATATGTAAATACATAGAAATGGTGGTGTATAAAATTCCCAGAAAATATAAAATAAAGACATGTAAAGTGCCTCATAACAGAAGATCATCGTTGTGCTTACAGGATAGAGAAAGCTCCAGAACACGACCGTAAAAACAGGGTAATCATAAAGCATCAAAGAATTTTATTTATGTGGAAAATAAAATCATGAACAACAGGAAAAAAACGAAGCAGGAAGTTATCTCTGATTGAAGAACAACGTTCATAAGCGTGAGAAGTAACAAAGGCTAATACTGGAAGTAATAATTTTCAAGTCGAACACCAAAATAAACCAAGAAAAACTGAGCTGCAGTTCTCGTTTTTCGATTTGCCTGCACAAGGAAATAAACTAGGTTTTAACAAACAAGCATGTTGGAGAAAACTCGGATTATGGAGGGAAAATTTTTTCAATAAATTTTCAGCTCAATCATTACATATTTGGTTAACACGGACAACAAAATGGAAGAATAAAATGGCGGCCCACCACATGATGCGAATTTACAATTAGTCATAAGAAATGCAAAATATATTACGAAAATGGAGGTAGGAAAGCCGCCTAACTTGGATAAATAAATTTTTTTATTGGAATAAGTTCAGAAATAATAAGGAAGAGCAACATTTGCTTTTTATTGATTTAGAAAAAGCATACAATAAGGCTCCAAGGGATATCCTTTGGAGAGTTATTGAGAAGAAATGTGTTGATATGACTTATATTCAAGTCCTTAAAGATATGTATAATAGAGCTGTTACTTATGTTTGAACTGAAGGAGAATTGACCAAATATTTTTCTATTTCTGTTGGATTACATTCAGGGATCGGCTTTAAGCCCATATCTTTTTGCTTTAGTTATGGATGGTTTTACTTGACATTTACAGGAGGATGTACCTTGATGTATGCTTTTTGCTGAAAATATCCTTCTCATGGGTTAAGATGAGAGAAAAAGTCAAGGAAAAACTTGAATTATGGAGGTTTACATTGGATTCTAAAGGCAGAGTCTAGTTTAGACACATCAAACGTTAATCATCTGATGATCCGATTAGGAGAGTAGATGTTTTTTATTCGACTTATATTAAGAAAAGCAGAGGTAGACCTAGAAAGACTTGGGTTTATTGTATAAAAAGTTATCTTAATTTATTAGAATTAAATGACAATATGACACTAAATAGGACGCAATGGAGAAAAAAAGATTCATGTAGCCGACCCCATGTTGTGGGATTCAGGCTTTGTTGTTGTTGTTGTTGTTGTTGTTGAATTCAATCTAGCCTTCCTTTATAGCAAGTAAAGATAAAAAATTTCCCAAGTCATACGTTTTGCCTATGCTAAGTTTGGTTTTAGTATTTGGTGATCTCCTCCCTAGGATATTTCTATTCTTTAGTTTATAGTTTCTTGCATGTAATCTAAATTTTCGATTGAGGTGGATTTTCAATAGAGAACAAGTTTTAATACTTTGAATTGCTGTGTTTAAATTAAATTATTTGTATTTTCAGCCCGTATCTAAAGGAACAAAAAGTTTACAGTTCTATAAAAGGTCAGAGAAATGAGACTAACCATCATAGTCATTTAATGGATCATCAAAAGTAGTGACTATGAAAAATTTGCAAAAAATTAATTACCTTGAATTAAATAAAATCATATATAAAAAGAATACAAATCGAGTTAAAGACTGAATGAAACATTGAAAAGTACACAATTTCAACTACATTAGCGAGGGTTTGATTCTAATCTTAATAATAAACCCATCAATTTGAATGGTAACACAACTAGGGGATAATAAACTCATCATAGTAGAAAGAATCAAAATAGATCTCATTGAGCATATGAAAATCTTGTTACAGTAGCAACAGATGCCATATATAAGATTGAGAAGATGATATAACTAAGAAAGTAAACTTTAAAACATCAACATTTGATGGAAAAATAGATCCTAATATTGGATATAGATGATTTCTAGATCTTTGGAAAACAAACTGCATTTGATTGAACTAATATTTTTTTTACTAAATTAAAATTAACAAGGCAAGTTAAAATGGATTATGAGATGATAATTGAAATTTCCAAAAGCAACATTTTCTAAGTTTATATCCAACAAAAGACTCAACGTGAAAAAAAAAAATGACGTCTCTTCACAAAAACTCTCTTAGCATGCTTTCCAACTTGTATTAGATTTTGAAATGATCTTAAACTTTTTATGAATAGAACAGCTAGTAAATAGCTTGAAAATACATATTTTCATCAAAATAATTAAAATTCAATTTACCACACTCACCACATATAAAATAACACGATTGTTAAAAACATACAATAAAGTAAAATCTATTGCTATTACATGTGGTTATAAAATGTTTGCAAAAGCAAACTTAGAGGTTTATTATAATTTACCACACTCACCAAATAAATTCTTTAAATATTATAAGATGTATTATTGACAAACGTATGAAAGAAAATGCATTGTTATATTTCAAATTTAATTCAAGCAAAATGAAGAACAAAATAAGTTTATCATATAGCAGAGGTTCTATAAATATTATAGCTGACAAGAAATAATTTGAATTATAAAAAAACCTAAATTACATTTACAGCCATATAAAGTACCATCGGTAAATAGGCCTTTCATTTCTATCACATGGAGAGGTACAGTGCCAATTTAACCTAGTACATCTGTTTATTATTATATAAAATATTAATTTGTGTCGGTCATCGTAATGTCCATGGTTTTAAAAACCGGACCGGCTGGTTCAACCGATTCAACTGTGAACTAGTCATTCAACTTGTTTTGTCCAAGCTCAAAACTCTTTCTGCATAGAACCGGAATTGAACCAATTAGTGAAATGAGTCAATTTTATATTCTTTTATCTTCTTTTATTCTTGCATTTTACTTATTATTTTGTCTTATTTATCTTGGATTTACACTTGTAAAATGTCTTTGTTGATGTTATGCAGGTTACAAGAGATTGTACGTACATTTCAGAGCAAGAAAAACTAAGAAAAAAACAGCCAGAAGCGGCAAAGGGGAGTGATCACGCCAACATCGGGATCGGGCGTGACTACGCTAAAATGTAGCATGACCACACCTACGAAGTGGGAAATGTTTTTGGAAAAAGATTTTCTTGCTAAATCCAAGATATATACTATAAAGAAAGATGCTAAGGCTCCTTAGAGGGGAGTTGGACATTAGGAGGTGGTTGGAGACGACATTTGGAGGGCTAAGAGCTCTCCCTTGAGGATCTTTTTCCTTGCTTAAGGTTGAGGTCCCAAGGGCTATTTTCTATGTCTTTTTTCTTTGTATTATCTTATGTTGTTGGAGAGGATTGTATGAGAGAAGGAGTTTCTGCTATGAATGAAACAACAATTCATCTTGTAAGTATTTTACTTTTGAGTTATGCATGAAATAATGATTCTTGTGGATTTCTCTTTCGTAGTTCTTTCGATCATGTGTGGTTAATTTCCTTTTCGCACCTCTATGATGTATGGATTGTGGTTTTCATGATTTTCTCAAATGATTCCTTCTCTTATATCGTTTTCCTGGGGAATTAGAGCTTATTGTTGTTGTGTTAATTATCGTGTTTCATTTATTCCTGATCTGGCCAATTATAATGTTAACTATTTTCTGATCTGTGACTCCTATCCATTGCGTATAAGAACGAAATGCTTAACCTTAAAGTCCGGGTAGCAAATTCCGGATAACAATAGATATATTTTATGTGGATTTTGCAACATAGAAATGGGATCGAAAAACTATTGTAGAATGTCATGAAGATTAACTTCATGGATTCTTGCATTCTTTTGACCTAGGCATAGACATAAGGAAAACATTGATCTCTGTTGACAACCATCACCTAAAAGAAAGTCTAGAAAGAGCACCAAGTATCACAATACCCGAATCATAGAGGTGCAAGCCTTGCATCTCTTGAAGAGCCCTAAGATTTATCCATTGTCATGTTTCTCTATTTTCCAACCTCGTTGCTTTTATTTCTGTTTTGAGTAGGATTTTAGAAATTCGTACCTTGTTTTGATCATGCTAAACTAGGTTTAGAAATTTAGTAAACTAGAGATTTTCCCTCCAGAATAATTCATAGTACTTTCCTCATTAGATTAATACGTGGTACTTTTTAACCGTATTATTACTTGACATGTATGCTTGCATGATTGACTGACCTATTTTGCAGTAAATTTTGGGCCATTAGTAAGAATCGGGATTGAACCGGAGAACTGATGAACCGGTTCGGTTTTTAAAGAACCTACCGATTCAAATATTATTCAATTTTAAAATTTTGAATCGAATGAATGGCCATAAATAACATATTTAAATTAAATATAGAGAAAATATAATGTCTTAAATTTTTTATTTAGAATATTATTGGAAATGTTCAAATATTATTGTCTTAAATTAAAATATTATTTGATGAATTGATAAAAATAATATTAATATATCATTATTTCATTATTTAAATTATGTTAAAATGATTAAAATATTTAATACACCATTTCAACTTTCAGTTTAATCCCAGTTTTGAACCTTGAACATTTACTTATTTTGGTTCGATGATGATAATAAAAAATGTCAAATCGACAGTGTGGGATAACCATCTCTACGGTTAGGCTTAAGAGTCATACATCATCATTCAAACCAAGCGAAACAGAGAGAGCTAGTGATTGGGAAATAGTGAGCGAGAGAAGGTGATGGAGAAACATCGTGCGCGCCCTAGCCGAAAGAAGGAGAAGAAGAGGAGATTTGACGCTCGTGTGAAGGAGGCTCGCAAGTTATGTCGAGGAGAAGACCCTAGTCGACCAGCTCTAGTGCAAAGAGGAAGAAGAAGAAAAAGAGACGCGCTATGAAGCACCGACACTCCCAAATAGAAATCATACCTGTGTCAAACACGACATGGCTCCGATACAGGCCGATACCTTGTCCGACACTTTATAAAATTGTTGGCGCTTCTGATTACTTCAACACTTCCCGGACACCTCTCTCGACATGGCTCGAACACCGCTCGACACCAAACACGGGAATTCAATTCGAGCGGCGAAGCAGAATCCAAAGTGGCAAAAAAATCAAAGTTGTGACGTTTGAAGGCCTTGCGGACTTAACAATACCGCGCAACAACTTCCATCGTCTCGCAGAAGCCTGTCGAAGCAAGCAGGGAAGAAGCCGCAGTCGCCGAGCGTGACCGATCGAGTAGCCGAGCAGCCCTGATCGAAGCAAGGGAGCCTTCGACCGGATCCGGAGATTCGACTTCAGCTAGGGCATCATCCAAAGCACGATACAGAGCTTCCATGCCATCTTCCTCGCAATCCAGAGCTCAAACGCTGAGTTAGGGACGATCCAGAAAATCGACGGGAGCCAGGGGACGATTCACATGTACGGTAACGGTCGTCTTCTTTTCAATTGCGTTTTCTTTTTTCCAAGTGGGGCCAGGTGTTAGTTATTGTAGTTTTCTTTTCAACCCCATCCTTATGCATTAGCAACCCTAACACTTAAAACTTCAATTATTACATACAGACCACCCAAATCCTTCACTTCACGGCAGAAACACCATCATTTTGTTGTTTAAACAGAGAAATACACCTTTTTACGCATAGGGAAGGTCTGTATGTAATAACTGCAGTATAGGTGTTAGGGATGCTAATGCATAAGAAGTGGGTGCTATGTATATAAATTCCCGTCTGAATCAAACTCTTTGTATTAAGAATATGTTGGAACTCGTTTACGCCTCTAAAATTAGAGTAAAGTATATTTACTGGTCGTTCTGAAGAAAAATTATTGCGTATGAAGTTTAATGTCAATTTTTTTTTAAAAAAAAATTAATACTAAATCGGGGTCACTATCATACACTTTTTGGTAAGAGATTTTTTTATTTGTTCACCGCACATAAATTTACTTTCAGAGAATGTACAAAATAATTTTTTCATGCCGGTAGGGTTCTTCTTGTTACGATTAACTATATTAATTATTACTATTTATATGAGATTGCAAAACAGGGGATAGAATATACATCCAAAAAAATAGGCCACTTATATTTTTTCTCCCACGTGTAATTACTATGAAATTTGTTGTTTTGTTATTTTTTAGATCAAAACTCTGATTGAATTATATATGTAAATACTCATTATCCTTTTACTATATATATATATATATATATATATATATATATATATATATATATATATATATATATATATATATATATATTCAACTATATATGTTGAATTGTATATGAACTATATATGTTGAATGAACTATATATGAACTATATACCATGGAACTCGCAAGCCGTGGCCTGTTGGTTGGCGGGGTTCACTGCAAGTCTCCTCGGGTCACGGGTTTGATCCCCCGTGGAGTGAGGCTCTCGAATATTAGACACGTGGCGCAGACACCCCATCATAGGTGCCCGAGCGCAAATGTGAATCGGTATTTGGGCCCACTGGACTCAAATACTGATTCTTTCTTTTATTATTATTATTATTATTATTATTATTATTATTATTATTATTATATATGAATGGCGGCGTCGAGAGCTCTCCTAGGGTTTCGCCATGGCGATTCCCGATGATCTTTCTTTAACTCCTTATCCTCGGTTTCGTCGAGCACAACGACAAGGGTTCTTCATCGTCTGGTTCGCGCACGACAACGAAAATGATGAAGGTGACGGGACAGGGGTTTGTGCTCGTTTCCTTTAGCTTCTTTCTTCGCCCAGCTCGACAACAACGCCACGTCCTCGGCTCTGGTTGGCGGAGGAGCTTGCATCGTCCACCGAAAAGCTTGTGGCAGCGCTTTCAGGCCTGCTCTTCTGCTATGTCAAAGTAGCTCGACTGCTCCGCCAAAGCTCGATCCTGCTCGCGTTCCATCCATCTGTTGTGACTACTGCTGTGCTTCCATAGTGGCAGAGCGCCAGCTGCCTCTATTCCTAGAGTGTCTGAAGCACGACTAGGGCTTCAGGGCATTCCTACGCTGCCGCCCTCTCCGGTGGAGCAGCCCCTGGCTCTGTCGCTCTTGTTACTTTCCTCAATCTTTTCACGATGCTTTGGAGTTTGGAGGGAATCATAAGTTTATTAGAAAGCTTAGCCGTTAGAACGGTAAACCTGCTCTTTTTCTCACGGATGAAGAAAACAACATCTTTGCCTCATCTTGCCGCTTTGCTCTTGTGGGTAAGTTCTTATATGGACATCCAAAATTGAGATCATTAGAAAGGAGTTTGAGTTGATGAAACTTACTTGTAGCTGGAAAGTCGGACAGTTGGATGGGCAACATGTCCTCATCCAACTGTCCAATGATGTTGATTACACATAGATTTTTTCTAGAAAAGTCATAAAGATTGATAATCGTTTCATGTAGGTACTCAAATGAACTGTCGACTTCCATCCGAAAGCTGAATCTCCCATAATCCCTGTTTGGCTTACATTCCCTGGTTTGAAATATCATCATTTCCATGATGAAATTGTCTACAATCTCGCTACGGGCTTTGGCAAACCTCTTAGATTTGATAATCCCACTCTAGACCGCACTAGGCCTTCTGATGCATGTGTTCTTGTGGAACAAAATGTCACAAAGTCCTACCGTGATAAAGTTTGGATAGGCTCTAATCATACGGGTATTGGCAGAAGATAATTATGGGGCCTCATCCACACTGCTGTACTCATTGTTGTTTGTTTTGACACAATGCTGCGGTTTGTTATAGATTGCATCCTCATTTAAAGCCTGGAGTTACTCAAGGACCTCTTATTTCCCGACTACTGAACACCTCTTATCAATTAGCTGCACCTGTGAATGAGCATCTCGAATCACCATCGCCCACCCCTTTTTAGGTTTCCCCCCTGTCCATGATGCAGCTGACACTAAGAACTTAATCGAGGAGGTGTTGCCCCCCCAATCCAAAGAATTGACCTCTGTCTTGCCTTCTACTTCTCCTACTCATAAGAGTACTGATAATACTTTGAGTTCTTTTATTCCTTCATCTTCTGCTTCCCCTGCCTTTATCTGATGAAGAACCCCTCCCATTGGGAGGGAGGAGGATGTGGCTCCTCTTATTTCTCCTCTAGCTATTGATCCACTTACTGATGACCAGAATTCTCAGGGGGAGGATGTGGCTCCTATTTCTCCTCGAGGCTTTGATCCAGTTATTGTTGTCACTAAAGTTTTGGAGTCTGAACGAATTATTCAAAAATTCAGCAGGAATAGATGAGACCCCCAAGTAATGATAAATTGTTCTACACAAACATTGGAACCCATCACTCCACCAACCTTTCCTTCAATGGATCAGATGGACCAGTCCTCAGAAGAAAAATGACACGTATACACTTCTCGATAGAAGAAAAGGCCTAGGGGTACGACTGGAGACTTAATGGACGATACCTCGGTCACTCCTGGCAATGGAATGGCACTTCAGAGTTTGCTTTCTATATCTGCTCCAAGAACCAGAGGAAGAGAAACGGCTAGGCGACTTCGTCCTTAGACACTGTTATTCCTTTTGTGTCTTTTGTATCTTTTTTGTTTGAGCTTTCTCTGCATTTTGTATTGTATGGGTAGGGCTTCATCTATTGGATCCTATCCTAAAACTTTCTTTTGTATCCTCTTTATTTCAATAATATAGGCCCTAGGGCTTTTTCAAAAAAAAAAAATGTACTATGTATATATGTACGTATGTATGTATATATGTATATATGTACGTATGTATGTACTTATGTATGTATATATGTATGTATGTACATATGTACGTATGTATGTATATACATACGTGTGTGTGTGTGTGTGTGTGTGTGTGTGAATTTCAAATTTCTATACTTGATTTTTAGGATAATGGCTACTACGATTGCCTTTAACAATTGCATTGAGGATGAGACAAAATTTTTATGGGCATATCACCAAATTAGAGAAATTGGGTCAATCGGAGCAGGAGTCAACGTAGAAATTCAGTGTCTTTTTTATCAAGGAAAGTTCAAGGGAACATATTCTAGGATTAGAACACACTTTCTTCGACAAACTGAAGTTAGTATCCATGCATGTCCTAAAGTGACATCAGCACAAATTCGTGAAATGTAAAAGTTAGATGCTGATGCAGAGCAGAAAAATTAAAATGTTGCATTTAAGAAGATTTCACTTCCTTCTTCCAGGAAAAGTAATTCTAATTAGTTGTGTAGTTCTCAGTTGAGTGGGCATTTATTTAGAGCAGAAAGTTATGATGTTGATAATACAACAACAACAACAACAAAACCTTCATCTCACTAAGTGGGGTGGGCTACATGAATCCTCTTTCTCCATTGCGTCTTATTTAGTGCCAAAGTCTTCCTTTGTCTACCTCTGCCTTTCTTAACATAGGTCGATTCTAAAACATCTACTCTTATATCAGATTATCAGATGGTCGACGTTTAATATGACCAAACCATCTAAAACAATTTTCTCTAATTTTGTCCGTCACTGGAGCTACACCAACCCATCACAAATATATTCATTTCGCATTTTGTCTCTAAGTGTAAAGCCACTCATCTATCTAATCGTTCTCATTTCGGACCCACTTAACATAATTTTATGCTTCTTTTTTAAAGGCCATTCAACACCATAGAGCATTGCACATCTCACCACCATCTTATAAAATTTTTCTTTTAGTCTAAGAGGTACTTTTCTATCACACAATAGATCTAAAACATTCCTCCACTTCAACCAACTTGAATTATACTAATAACATCCCCATCAATATCACCATCACTTTAAACCGTAGACCCGGGATATCTATAGCGTTAATAACTTTTAATAATTTGATCACCCACAGTTACATTTCTGTCACTAGAGCTACCACTACTACAAAAATTACATTCCATGTATTCAGTTTTAGTTCTACTTGAAGGCCTTTAGACTCCAAGGTAGACCTCCATAATTGAAGTTTTTCCTGAGCTTTTCTATCGTCTTATCCACGAAAAGGATATCATCAGCAAAAAGCGTACACCAAGGTACATCCTCCTGTAAGTGTCTAGTAAGACTATCCATAACTAAAGAAAAAAATATAGACTTAAAGCCAAAGATCATTTGAAAGAAAAATGATAATAAGAAAAGAAAAATGTCGGACAATAATGATATTGAAAGAGCATTTAATGTACAAATCAGACACCATTTGTATGAAGATATTGCTCAATGTTTTATTATGTATCTCTTCCATTCATTTGGCAAGAAATTCATATTATTTTAGTACATTCTCATATTCAACGAACAACACAATCATTAGATATATTTCTTCTGATTATAAATTGTTAAGAACAACCTTGCTTTAAAAAGAGAGAACACATGTTGAGAAATTGCTTGAGCCTATAAAGAAGACTTGGAATGAGAAAGAAGTTATCATAGTTGTGATGGTTGGACAGATGCAAAAAAAATTCCTCTCATTAATTTCATAGGCGTCATAGAATTTGGACCAATATTTATAAAAGCTATTAATTGTGAAGATGCATATAAAGATATGTTCTACATTGCCAATGAAATTAAGAAATTAATTGCGGGTGTAGGTTCAAATAAAGTGGTTAGAGTAATCACTGATAATGCACATGTATGAAAAGTTGCAGGATAATTGATTGAGGCTCAATATTCTCATATTTTTTGGACTTCTTGTATTGTTCATAAATTGAACGTAGCATTAAAGAATATGTGCTCTAAAGAATATAAAATGAAATGAGAACTTATGAGCAATGCAGCAGGATAACTGACATCATAGGAGATGTCAATTTTATGAAAATTTTATAATAAATTATTTAATGATATTATCAATATTTAATGAGTTTATAAAGCTAAAAATGTTCTTCATTATAAAGACCAGTTTTGCATCAAGTATAATCATGTTTAGGAGATTCAAAGCAACAAAATATGTGATACAACTAATGGTGATCAATGACAAGTAAAATATATACCTTGATGATGATATAAACAAGGCTAAATTTGTGAAGGAAAAAAATTTCGATGATGTATGGTGGGATAAAATTAATTATGTTATTGATTTTGTAGAACTTGTGTAAGACAAATTGAGGTTGGCTGATACAAATAAACCTTGTCTCTACCTTATCTACAATATATGAGATTCTATGATAGAGAAAGGTGGAATGTATTATATATCGACACAAGGAGAAGAAAGAAAATGAAAAATCCAATTTTTATAGGTTATATATGAGATTGTAGTAGAAAGATGAAATAAAAGAAACACTCATCTTCATTGTTTACCTCACTCTACCAATTCAAAGTATTATTTGATTTGATGTTTATTCTTTATCAATCCTAACATATTAAATTTATCACTTATAAGTGCATTTTTTATTTGGAATTATAGTCACCCTTGTGTCACGCTCCGCCATACTCAAGAAATTGGCAAGACAAGCATGAGGCGGAAGATTCTAGAGAAGGCCAAAATATGGGGAGTCATCAAGGGGATTCTAGAAGCTTCTACCTAATTCTAGAGAAGAGGAGAAAGAGTGGCTTCAAGGAGAAGCCAAGTGTAACCTAGAAAGTTCTAGGGATATGCATGTAATGTATGAATAGTATAGAATACTCTAGAAACTAGAATAATTTAATGTATTCTAGAATGTTCCCATGGTTTGGAGGGGACTATAAATAGGGATCCCCTCCCTCATTTGTAATCACCTAAGCATTTGAATCAAAGCTTCAAGTATTCAAGTGTGAAGTGTCCATTTCTCTCTATTCTTCTTCTAAGAGCATTTTGTGCTTTGAAGCTCTAGCGTTGCGAGGGTTAGGTTGATTTAGTGCTAAAGAAGAGCGCTAAAGCCGCATGGGTGACTACAGAAAAGTTAGTCCGTGACAGTTGGTATCAGAGCTTTGGTTCGAAGGAATGGCAAAAAGCGTTAGGGAGCATGCAATGGAGTCGGAAGCCACAAACGTGGAAACATCTCAACAAGGGCAAGGTCGCCAAGAGAAAAGAGATCTCGCTGCATCCAAGTCACGTGGGAGGTCTAAGGAGATCATGCATGGCTTTAAATCACGCCTTACTCGGGTGGAGGAGGCAATGAATGGAGTGGAGGGTCAGTAGAGGATCTTGGCTAAAGGGTTGATGGAATTGAGGTGGAGGATATCACCATCCATTCAACGATCAGAGGTATGATGCTACAACTCGAGGAGACCTTAATGGGTCAGATGGCTAAGATGCAGGAGGAGTTGTTGGGGAAGCTCCAAGAGGTGCAAAGAGCCCATGAGGAGGAGATGAGCAACTTGCGTGCTAGCTTGGAGGAGATGCATGGAGACATGTCGTTGTGCAAGAAGGCCCTAGCAGCATCCACAAGCCATCCGACTTTCAAAACCAAGAGGATTGAAGTTCCAAAACCTATTGAGTTTTGGAGGGGTTCGCAACGCAAAGGAAGTAGACAACTTCCTATGGAGACTAGAGCAATACTTTGGAGCGATGGGGATTGCCGATGAAGATGCAAAAATACAATTTGTCTCTCTTTATCTCTCGGACATCACCATGCTTTGGTGGAGAAGAAGAAAAGGGGATGTAGATGTTGACCTCATTTTTGGTGAGGTCTAATCTTTCTCTTAGTGACTTCTCCTTTGAATATCCTAGAAGACTAGAGTTGGAACCCACCACTTAGAAATTTTTCAACCACTTCTTAACTCCTCTTGGGACCCCACTTGGATAGTTACAAACCTCTAAATCACCTTGGAAGGTTAAAACCACCATATGGGCAACCAATAGTGAGTTCCCATAGGAGTGTTTGAACTTAGAGTAACCTTGGGTGACTTGGGCTTCTCTGGCACACACACACACCCCTAAGCCATTTGACCCAAACCTTAAAATCTTTCCCTTCTACCCTTTAAGAAACTCACATGATTGAACCAAAGCCACTAGACTTTGATTAAGATGGCTAGGGTCAATATGTGAAGGATCATAAAGTGGTTACCATTTGGCTAAACTTGGTCCCAAAGTGGTTGGACTTGGCTACGGTCCATGGCCCATGCTCCTAAAACCTGATTCCATCCCAAATCACTTCTACTCAATCTTGACCCCACTAAAATGGTTCCATTCTTCCCTATTTGAATCCCCCTTCATTTTTCCAAAATTTCAAATTTTGACCTTGGGCCCCTAAACTTATCCAAAATTACCTAAATTGCCCCTATAATCACTAAATCATCCAAAAATTACCCAAAATTTCCAAAATTCCTCAAATCATTTCAAAACAGTTCCCACCTCTTAAACTCACCAAAACACCCCAATACACTCCAAATAACCTCTATATAACCTAAATGCCCCTCCTGGCCCAAAATTCCAAAAAAATCCAAAAATTTCCAAAAAAATTCCAAAATCTCCCAAATATTCCCAATTTCATTTTTTTCAACTACCACATACCTCAATTTTATCAATTTAACCTAATTTAACCAAAAACCCCAATTTGACCCATTTAACCCAAAAGTGCCCAAATTAAATTCAATGTCTACCCAATTGATCACAATCTTGCCCAATTTCAATTCCAAACTTTAATTCGACATCTACAATACCAATCTAAACCAAATCCAAGCCCAATTTGCTCACATTTGAGTTCAATTCCACTTGGAATCCAAAATACCCAATTTTACCTAAATGATCCAAAATCCCTAAATTGGCCCAATGCCAACTAATTCCCCCAAATTTCAATCCTAAACTCTTCCTAACATCCCCATAAACAAAATACAACATCAATTTACCCCCAATTTAAACTCAAATTTCACCCAAATCCTAAACTTGCCAAAATACCCAATTTTGCCCTAAATTACCCATGAACCCAAATATGCCCAAATCCAATCTAATTCAACTCAAATCCTCTTCAAAATTGTTCTAAAACCTTCATGACACATTCCTACACCAAACACAACATTTTTTTGAGCAAAACATTGACTAAAATCTCATTCAAAATCCCTTTGAACCAAAATCCCCAAATTTTCCCTAAAATTGCCACATGACCCAAATTCCCCAAATTAAATCCCCTAACCCAAAATTTCCACTCAATTTTTATTCAAAACTCTTCATGAAAATTACCTACTTCCATTTGAATCATCAATTGGACCCTAGCCTAGTTCTAGCTTAACCTAAACCCAAACCTAACCCAAAGTTACTCAAGTTGACCAAATTATCTAATTCCACCAAATTGACCCTCCAAACCACTCTAAAATTGCACCAATGCCTCTTTCAATCATTCATAACAATGATTTGCACATTTTTGCTCAATCAATTTGATTCAAAACTAAACCCAAATCCAAGTTAGCCCAACTTAAACCCAAATCAACCCATTTGGACATATGACTCCATTTGAACCAAACCAAGCCAAATTTGACCAAATCCACTTCATGGTAGCCAATCTTAGACCTCCTAGGATTGGTTTGACCTGACTCAACCCAAGTTCCTTGAGCCATAGACCAAAGGTCCACCACTTTGGACCATTGGTTCTAGCTACTTGGCTAAGCCTAAGTCCCATCCCCAAATCCTCCTTAAGCAACCTCCCTGCAAGAATCAATTCAACTAAACACCTCCCCCACTCCTCCTCAGCCTGCCAGCCGCCTGCCCAGTCCTTGCCAGCCGCCAGAGCCGACGGAAAAGGCTTGTCCGAGCGCCCCCCATGAGCTTAAAACACAAAATTGAGCCATGACAGTGAGCAATCCTTTCACTGCCCAGCTGCCCTGCTCAGCCCTCACCCTAAGCGGCCCAGGGCACTCATTGCCTGGCCCTGAGCTCCCCTCTCCAGCGAGTCTTATAAATGGCTCCTCCATGACCGAGTTTGAGGTGCTGAAATTTTCTTCACGAATCCCTCTCAAATTGCTCCCAGACCTAATCCTAGTCAGGAGAAGAAGATTCCCACCATTCTCCAGCCCTCAGACCCTTTGCCCGAGCCCAATTTCTCAGCCCAAATTCAAGCCAGAAACAGGACACTTCTCAAACCTCCACCTAAATCAAATTAAACTCACACACACTATCCCCACACCAAGAGAAGAAGCTCCCCAGTGAAAGCCCCATCACTAAGCCACCTATCCGTGCTATCGGCCAGAGGTCCAAATTGTCCTTGGTCGAACTTGGGTCTAAGCAATTCACCACGACCAGAGGCTCAATCCGTAGACTCCTTGGACCTCCACAAACGTGTCGAGCATCTTTGATTGAGGCCTCACCTCTCAGAGCAAAGGTATTGAACTCCTCCTCCTCCCGAGCTTCCATGAATTCCCCATTTCATTTTACTTAATTTCAGTGCATGTTAGCCGTATAGATCTGTTCTTCTAGGCTAGACGCGTCAATAGAGAAAAACCACGCTTGATTTGGTTGAGTCTTGAGTGAGATCTTAGGGTTTTGGTGTGGATGGCTCTCGGGTTGAACCAGACGAGGACGAAGCTCGGTGGTTGTCGGATGGCGCGTATAAAATTTGGACGGCCCAAATAAAGTCGCACGGGAGATCCGACCGTAAAGCGCGCGGTGACTCGGATGGCTACGTCTAATGAGAGCGTGTCGCTTGTGTTTTTGATGCCGCCGAGGATACAGTCAGCGCTGACTAGTTTAAGTAGGAAATTAGAATTTTCTGATTTATTTAAATAGCCTAAACTTTAAAAATGAATATCTTTGCATAGAAAAATCATAAAAATAAACTAAAAATGCCCTCTTGCTCAGTGAACAGAGGAGAAAAAACGTGGAATTAAAATCAAAATATTTTGTTATATATTTAATTTTTAATTGTTTATTTACTACCTTGAGTATTTTAATTCTCCATTCACATGCATATTCCACCATGGCATGAGATTATATGGCTTTTGTAGCCTCCGATCTTAGGAACATTCTCTGATTTTTTCAAGGTCAGAGGTTATGTCTAAGAGGAGTAATCTATTTTCTAAGTTTAGGACCATTTTCTTGAAAATTAATTATGGAAATTAGCATGTTGTTCATAAAAATCTAGAAAAATTAAGGGAAGGGTCTTAGGACCAGAGGACCCTAGAAAAATTATGGCTTGATTTAATGCACTAAAAATAACCCTAATTTAACCAAACATTCAAAACTGAAATTAAAATAACTTGGAGCAACCACACATCAAAATGACATGAAATCAATTCTCCAATGTGCTTTAGGATTAGGAGAACCCCACATAAAAATTTCAAATCAATTGGAGTTAATTTAACCCACTAAATGAATTACCTAAGTGAACACCATATTTAAAATTAAAAAAATATAAAAATCAAAATATAATTAAAAAATTCACCAAATCAATTTTGGGAGTTCTCTGAGATTAGAGGAGTCCAGGAAAAATGAAATTGGATTTTTCATAAAAATTCATTTTTTATCATTTTTGAATATTTTAATAATAAAAAATTATAAAAATCTTAAAAATATTAAAATTCACCAAAATGTCACATTTAGTCTCCTAATCACTTGAGAACCAACGAAATATTTTTTCTAAGTCTCTAAGTAAAGATATTAAATTTTAAAGGCTTAAGGTAATTTTTAATATTAAAAAATAGATTTTTCAAGCCTTTCACTAAAATAATTCTAAAAATTCAAAGAAAAATCAGAAAAATTCAAATTTTATTTCTTTGAGTTCCTTGAGCTCAGAGAAATTTAAGAAAAATATAAAACCTAATTTTCCTTTTCAATTTTATTTTATGATTAATTAATACTCCAAAACTTAAAATAATTATAATAAATAAATTAAAATTAAAAAAAATCACCAAAATTGGTCCAAATGGTCCTCTAGTTAGTAGGAACCACCCATAATTTTCCTAAGGACAGAAATTTTATCTTGGTCATGTTGTTGAATTTTTATTGAAAATCCGTATGTTCCACTTAAATAATTATATAAATTAAATTAAAAATAGAAAAATCATATTTTTCTCCTCTGATGTCTTAATTGACATGTGAGTGAGGTGACATAAAAATTTCAAATTCATTTGAGCTTGATTTAATGAATTATGGGATGAATAAGTTTAAGAGAGCATAAAGTCAGTTAAGGAACCTAAGCCTTAATTAATATTTAGGCTTAACCAAAGGGGATGGGTAAATATTTGATCTTAATTTTTCCTCTTGGATGATTGAAACATAGGGAACTAAGGGGGTAGAAACCCACTAACCACCTCTAATGTTAAATAAGAAATCCCAATTAATTAAGTCATTAAAGTTTGGAAGTTAATTAAAGCATAAATTATTAAAGTTCAAGGATTTGATATAGGGAGATTCTAATTCTTTGAAATTGAATCCCTAACCAATGAATTGATCAAATACCACCTTACTCTTAATTAATGGAACCATAAAAATGATGATTGAAACTAATAATTAAAAAGGGGAATAATCTTAAAAATCTTATAATCAAGTTAAAACTTAAAATATTAAAATTAATTTGAAATAATCTAAAATCAAATTAAAACAAACTTTAAATATTAAAACTAATCTGAAATCATTTAAAACTTAAATTAAAATAAATTTGAAACAATTTATAATTAAAATATTATAATAAATTAAATCAATTTAGAATGTTAATCTGAAATATTACAATCAAATTAAAACAAATTAAAACATTAAAATTAATTTAATTGAAATTTAAATGATTTAAACACTTTCTCCAAGTTAAAATAATTTGAAAAATATTTTATAGCTAAATTGAATCATTTTTAAATTACTAATTGAACTTTAATTGAGAATGATTAAGTTCTTTAATGGACTAATTTGCCCCCAAAAGGCTTTTATCTTTATAACTCTTAAATGAAGTATCAAATAGAATGTCATCTTACTCATAGGATAATCAAACGTCCAAGTTTGCTGAGCAAGAACCAAAACTCAACTAACTTCGGATGATCAAGTCATTCATACAATGAAGTTCATCTGGACTCCGAATGATCACAGAAGCACTTTCTCAACCCAATGGGATGTTTTAGAAGAATAATTGAACTATATTGTTCTTTGATGAAGAAAATCATCCTCAAACACACCTTAGGATCCCACTAGTGATAGGATTAGGATTTGACAAATAACCAGAACCTTCCCTTAGCTTGACTTAGGTGTCTTCTTTTAAATATTTAAATGCATTAACATGTGTTTTAAGTGTAGTTGGAAATGACGAGAAGACCTGCCAGATATGCCTTTATTTTATTGCAATTTACTTTCACTGTATTGTACTTTCCTTTCTTGCAAGCTTGCTTATTAAAAACAACAATGTCACCCTGCATGAAAACTAAAACCTTCAGGATAGCCACAAAACAGAAACTAAAATTAAAATTAAAATCAGAACAAGATAAAATTCACCGCCATAACATTCAAAATATAAAACAATTCAAAACTTAATCACAAACAAAACAAATAACACTGTAATCATAATTAAATTAAAACATCTCGTTAGATGATCGAAATACCTCGGATGATGTAACCCACGTGTTGCTAACGAGATTTCCCACAGTCTAAATGAAAGTGTGGAACTCATTCGGTTGAGTTTAGCAAATTTATTTGAACTGAGTGAATCCGATAAAAAAAAGTGGTGCCGGGATGATGGAATCGTGAGATCTTAACCAGTTCTGCTTAATTAATTTTAATATTTCCCCTAATAAAACTTAAGACATTGAATTTGTCACACTAAAAAATTTGACCTCTAAACCATGACACTTCTCTCATCTCTTGATTATCACTTCTTAAACTAAACCCTCTGCAACAACAAGGAGCTTGGAGCAAGCGTGGTGGGCAGCATGGTCATCTTCAACAATAAAACAAATCTTCGTCAGCTTAATCCTTTCCTTAGAAATAAACAACTAAGTCATAGGATTTCAAGGTAGTTTTCTTAGTGCAACATAAATCTTCACTTCATCCTTTAGGCATTTGCATAATCATACCATGCAATTTAAGCCCTAACTCGTCTTAGGATTCCGAGATTGTCGTTTGTTACGACATAAACCCTCCTATCTTCCAGGCCATTTGTATGATTATGTCATACAAATATAAGTCCCAATTAATTAAAATTGGTAAGATTGAAACATTAAATAATATCTCCCTAAATCGAAGCCAAATCATAGGATAGTTGGGAAGTCATCAAAGTTCGCTTCGAATCCGTGACATCCCTTACATTTTCACTCCTTTGGACTCTTAAAAGAACTGTTCCAAATTTGATCCATTCCCTTTTGAATTTCCAAAAATCCAATCATTTGAATCCTAAACTTTGCAATTCTTAAAAGAAAAACCATTGATCTTTATCGAGAGTTTTTTTAAGTGACTTCGGTCATCTAAGATATAATTAACTATAAGGGTTTGCCCTTATAGGGAACTTTAAAACCAAGAAAATATAAACTCTATTTAATTATTTTGTATTAAATAGGAGAATTTGTCGGTCAACATAAAAATGGTTCGCAGACCAAATGAATGTCATAAATTTACTGGTTTATTTAATTGAGCCCCATTATTAAGCAATGCGTCTATTCCTCGGGATAAACACATAGTTTATGGTGCGTCGTTCAATTATTTAAACTATTAAAGATATGGGATCGGTTTGGTCTCGTATTTTCAAAAATCAAATATTATTTTCCAAACTATTTAAAATTATATATATACTTAAATCGAACATAAATAAGAAAATGTGTCGACAGTAGAGAAAGGTTTGTGCTCCATATCCACTTTCAACGACTTCAAGAGAGAGTTAAAGAAGCAGTTCTACTCCGAGAATGCAGAGGATGAGGCTCGAGCCCAACTGCGAAGGCTCAAGCAAGCGGGATCGATTTAGGAGTACATTAAGGAGTTTACGAGTTTGGTTCTTGAAATTCCCAACATGTCAGACAAAGACGCTCTCTTCAACTTCATGGATGGGCTCCAACATTGGGCAAAATCCGAGCTTAGGAGGTGAGGAGTGCATGATCTTGCCACTGCCATCGCGGTTGCCGAAAGCTTGGTGGATTATTCAAAGGAGTCTAGTAGGCATGAAGATAGAAAGAGTTTTGATGACAAAGGTGGGGATGAAATGGGCAAACATAAGGAGGAGAGACGTCGCGAATCATCCCTAACAAAGGCATGAGACAGGGGGAGGACCAACAAGCCATATCAAAACAGCTGCTTTCTTTGTGAAGGACCTCATTGGGCAAGGGATTGCCCTCAGAAGAAGGCCCCTAACTCTCTCCTTGCAAGCCATAAGGGGGAGGAAAGTGATAGGGAAAATAACATGGAGGCACAAGTGGGAGCTCTTCAACTGCTGAACGGGATACAAGCCTCAACAAAGCCCCAAGGGAAGGGGATACTCTTTGTGGAGATTATAATCGGAGGGAAGACCACCAGTGCAATGGTGGATAAAGGTTCTTTCCACAACTTCATCTCAAGAGAGGAAGCAAAGAGAATAGGATTACAGACGACTAAAGGAGAGGGCTCCATCAAAGTCATCAAATCAGCAGTGGAGCCAATTGAGGGAATGACCAAGGGAGTCAAGACAAGCATTAGGGCATGGTCAGGTACTTTAGACTTCCCAGTTATTTCTTTGGATGATGACAAGGTTGTCCTAGGGTTGAGCTTCTTGGAGCAAGCAAAAGCATTCCCAATGCCATTTGCTAATTGCTTGTGCATCACGGAAGGAGGACAAGCTTGCTCAATACCAATAATAAGGAAAAATAAGCAAAGATCCAAGACGCTATCGACAATTCAGCTCAAGGATAGCATTACACAGAGCAAAGGGGACAACTTGTCAACAAGGTTGGAGGCAAGGGATAAGCCGCCGGCTAGAAAGACTTGTTGCATGACACCCCTCTCCCATAACACCAAGGAGAAACCAAAGTTTGCCAAGCCTGGAGGCAAACCAAGGAGGCGGTTTCGAAGGTGCGGGGGAAGCCGCAATGAGGGCATTGCGGGTTTAAGTGGGGGAGAGTGTCATGCTCCACCATATTCAAGAAATTGGCAAGACAAGCATGAGGCGGAAGATTCTAGAGAAGGCCAAAATATGGGGAGTCATCAAGGGGATTCTAGAAGCTTCTACCCAATTCTAGAGAAGAGGAGAAAGAGTGGCTTCAAGGAGAAGCCAAGTGTAACCTAGAAAATTCTAGGGATATGCATGTAATATATGAATATTATAAAATACTCTAGAAAGTAGAATAATTTAATGTATTCTAGAATGTTCCCATGGTTTGGAGGGGACTATAAATAAGGATCCCCTCCCTCATTTGTAATCACCTAAGCATTTGAATCAAAGCTTCAAGTATTCAAGTGTGAAACGTCACATTCTCTCTACTTTTCTTCTTAGAGCATTTTGAGCTTACAAGCTCTAGCATTGCGAGGGTTTGGCTGATTTAGTGCTAAGGAAGAGCGCTAAAGTCACAAGGGTGACTACAGAAAAGTTAGTTTGTGACACTTGGCTAAGTAAAGCTCAAAATCATGTTGCTCCACATAAGGATATGGAGATAACAATTGAGAAATAAATGCTTAGAGAGGATTTTCCAAACAGTGAAGAAAAATCTATTGTTAATTTGGAGTTTGCTAAATTTTGGGATTTAGTGGCGCTTTTGCTAATCATGACTCCATAGCTTCGAAAGCTATCATGGATAAAAAGGCAAAGTGAATGATTTACGGAATAAGTTCCCCACAACTGCAAAGTTTTGCTTTCACATTGTTGGCTCAATCATGTTCATCTTCTTGTTGTGAAAAAAACAGGAATACATATTATTTTATCAATTCACTTAAGAGGAACAGAATTAATCTATCTTAGAGGAGCTCATAATATTCTTAGGGGAACACAAAACTACGAGATATTGGTGGAGATGCCTTGGCGATATTGGAGGACATCAGAGTCCTTAAAGTTGCTAATATTCCTCTTCATGAGCGATGTTATAAGCAATGTTTTTTGTTGATGAACGTGAAGGTGTCATTGATGAGGGCAATGGACCTAGCACAGATGATGACACCGCACTGAATGCATTAACTCCAATTAGTGATAATTATGTTGTTATATTTTGACATTTTGTTATATTTTGCTTCATTTATTATGAATGATATTTGTATGAAGTGTTTTGGTAATTTTTTTATTTTTTAAATGTAATTTTGATATTGCCCAAAATATCTTTTATACTAATAAAGTTTTCAGTGCGTTTGTTTGTTTTGTAATGTCTTTAGTAGAAAATATGAAAAAAATATATTTATACTAATAATTTATTAAATATTAAAAAATGTCTTTGTTGGACTGTGTCATATTCTTTCCAATTATGTCGTGTGGTAGTATCATATCGTGTCATCTCTGTGTCCCCGTGTCCGTGTACGTGCTTCATAGTTTACATGTAAATCGTGTCTGACTTTGTTGAGAACAAGAAGAATGGCGTGAGAGAGCAAGAGACCTAGTCGTTCAGTGCAGGTGAATCTCTACGCACAAAGTGAGGAACAAAATTGAACCAAAGGCTTAAGAAGAGGGTTTTATCATTTAAATTAATGAATTTAATAATATATTTTAATTTTATTAAATTTTAATAGTAAATTTAATAAATCAATGAGTAATTGGAAAAATAATTGCAAGAAATGGTGTTCGGTATTTATGCAAAAAATAAAGATAAGGGAAACAAAGATAAATGTATTTATTGGTTGTGTTAATTATATAAATTAATTTAAAGAAAGGTGTTATTAGTTTTAATCAACAAATCTATGAATTAATTTTAGTGATTTTTATTTTACAAACAGTTGATTCTTCATATCATTAGTTATTAAGTATCATGTTAAAAAATGTTGCTTAAACAATTTCATAAATGTTTGTTTTAGGAAAATATCAAATTAATGCATGAACTTTTGAATTCTAGTAAAGGTGCAACTGTTAGGTTATCGCATGATATTAGATTATACTAGAGTTGCATTATTTTTGGTAGATAAATACAAGTTTTATTGTATTAAAGTAATGTATGTCTTGAAGAATGGAATGAAAATGGTATATACATGATAGTTTATATGTGCATGAAACAAAAGGACATCACCCTCTTATAATACATGCAAGGGATACTAATGCACTCCACACCAAAATGCTATCCTATCACCCTAGAAAATTGTGATGTTTAAATCACTAACTACTGTATCGATGAGAGAATATCAGTTAGGGGCATCCTTATACAATCGTGAATTTAGATCACAAAATGTTATATCAATAAGATAATATCAGTCAGGGGTGTGTTAGATTATGTTGGTTGGTGCTCATGAGATAGATGTGGAAGTTAAGAGTATTAAATAAAAGTTAAACTTAATGCATATAAAAAATTATGTTTTTTTCATTGAGTAAATATCCTGGACAGATATATTAGATTACTTCAAATTTTTTATAGTTATATATAAAAGACTAGCATGCATATTACTTTCTTTTTCTTAATTTATTATATTTTAAAAGTGTGCTACTCTACTGAGTTATCTTAGATAACTCATTATGTTGTCTTAATATTTTACAAGTTTAAACTTTTGAATAAGATGAACGCTAAAAGAAATAATGTTTACAGAGAACGAGGACAACGACATGAAAGGTAACTTTTTATTTAGTCAATTTAATTATTTTTCTTTTAGTAGCTCTTTCAATTAATATTTGGATTATAAATTGTTAGAGATGTCAAATAAAAATAGAAAATGAATATAAAAAAAAAATTATTTTACCATTCGATCATCTGTCATTGCCATAGTTTATTACAAACCCTAAGCCAGACCATCACAAAAGTGGTATCAAAGCATTTAGGTTTGGATCCTAACAAAAAATAATCATTATTTTGATTAAATTAATTAGTAAATAATATAAATAAATGGTTAAATTATGTCTAATTATATTATTTGATATGTTATTTAAAAAAATATGGATAATCCAGAAGAGGTTAGACAAAGTGACACTGGGACTGATGCGCCCCCGAATATCTCAGTGAACACATGCTTTTGCAAAGATGATGGCCGCAATGACTTTGCTTTTAGGAACACCATCTCAGGTCAGTTATAGTGAGGGAGGCCATATGGATAAATATTTGAATTTGTTTAAGGATACGAGACCACCTCTCTTTCTGGAGAAAGTTAAGTGGAAGCTGAGATCTACTTGTCAAGAGTGGAGAACATTATAGAAATTTTCTTGTTCACCAGAGAGGAGGATTACACTTGCCCTTTTTGTCTTACTGAGAGATGGTAGAAATGACAATTGCAGGAGAAGTTTAGAGATAAAACTAACCTCCTAAAGTGGTGGGAGGAGTTTGTGGCAGCCTTTAGAGGCTGGTTCGTACCACTATTAGCTAGAAAACAAAAGAAAGATAAATATATTAGATTGATGCATGGAGATCGACCATTTATACAGTATGAAATAGAATTATTAAGCTATCAATGTATGCACTACAACACATTCCAAATGTAGAAAAAACACCACGTGTTCCTTTATGGATTAAAGAATTTGATCAGATAGGCATTAGTGCCACTTGGGATTAAAAACTATTCAATACTAGTGGAGAGGGCTTGGCAAATGGAAATTGATTTTCAGCAGCCTCAGAAGCTTTGGGACCTACACAATTAAAAGATCTTGGAAGATATGACACCAATATTTCATTATGGGGAATCTAATGGGAATAAGATAAAGCCCAATGTTGGAATTAATAGCCAAACTAGCAACAACACTTTAGAGACTTGTGCTAAGCGTGAGAAGCTACACTGTGGTGAATGTTTATTTAGATGTAAGGGATGTTATTTATGCAAACAATATGAACAGTCTATGGAGAATTGCCCTGATTCTACTAAGATTCACAACAAATGCTAACTAAGGAAAGGATTCTGCTTAGAGAAATTTTCAAAAAGGTTCTACTTTCAGCAATGACCAGTAGAGGATGTCAGAAGCTGGTTTAATGACTCATAATGAGCAATCAAGAAAGAACACTCAAGCAAAAGCTTATTTATAACTCATCAAGAACCTATTGCTACTGACGTAGATGCTAATTAAGTTTGAGGAGTTTTGACATTTGGGTGTCATATTAGTTATCTATTGTTGAGTATTAGAAGTTGAGTGTTGTGTTAATAATGTCGCAGTGTTAATTTAGTATGTTATGTATTTATGTTTCAGATGTTTGAGGATTGTTCAGTTGAAGTACCTTATCTCAAAGTTGAATTATTATATCACCTTTCGTTATCATTTAAACTTTCTTGAAAACTTGTGGATTGTTCAAATTTAATCCGCATATTCTTTAGTTAGTGTGAAGTTCATAAATTGCGAGGACAATTTTGATGAGAGGAGAGTCTTAACATCTATGTAAAATAATAATAATGATAAATAAATAAATAATAAAAAAAATCAAAATTGAGAATGTGGGATAACCGCCTCTACGATTAGACTTGAGATTTGTATGTCCCCATTTGAACCAAGAGAGCGAGAGAATGGGAGACGGTGAGCTTGAAATGGTGAAGAAGGAGAAGCATCATGCGTGCCATAGCTGAGAAAAGGAGGAGGAGATTTGACGCCTGTGAAAATGAGGTTTGCAAGTGACGTTGATGAAAAAACCCTAGTCAAGCTGCTCTGGTGCAAAGAGGAAAAAGCGAAAGACACGACGCGACCGCCAGTGCGAGCAAGTGGGGTCAATGGATAAATCGCATGCAGATTTGTCAAGAGCAAAAAGAATCGCGCGCGAGAGGCAGAGAACTAGCCATTCGATGCAGGTGAATCTCTGTGCACGAAGGAAGTTAGGAAGAAGACAAAACTGAGAGCTTAAGGTGAGGGTTTTATCAAGTCAATTAATGATTTAATAATATATGTTTATTTTTTAAATGTTACTCTTAAGTTTAATTAAATCAGTGATTAATTGGAAAAGTAATTACAAAAGATCGTGTTAAGTATTTAGGCAAAAGAGGAAGACAAGGTAAAGAAAAGTAATGGTTGATTGGTTTTATGTGTTAATTACATAAATTAGTGTAATTAAAGGTGATATTAATTTAATATTAATAATTTTATGAATTAATTTTTAATTTGGCAAACAAGTTGAATTAAAGGATGAGACAGATCAATATTTGACTATGCAAGAGGTAAAAATTATGTATTTATTTTGTGTGGCTTTATTTGTCATTTAGTAAACATGTGGAACTCCAAGAAGAGTAAAGAAATGTTGTAATTTCTAATGGGGTAGGGTTCCATTACTAGTCCTCTATGATAGTCAACAAGAAAGACCTATTGCTAGATCCTAGGCTCCTAAGGAAGAAAGACTAGACTTCAACAAAAGTGAGGTCAACACACCAATAATTCATTCTGGAGAATATAATGGGAGAAGATAAAGCCATATGTTGTAGTTAATAGCCAAACTGGCACAGGGACATCACTTTAGAGCCCTGTGTTAAGTTTGAGAAGCTACACTGTGGTGAATGTTTATTTGGTTTTAAGGGATGTTATTTATGCAAACAATCTGGACAATCTATGAAGAATTGCACGGATTCTGCTAAGATTCACACCAAATGCTAACTTAGCAAAGGATTCTGTTCAGAGGAATTTTCAAGAAGGATCTGCTTTCAGAAATCGTCAGCAGAGGATGTCAGAAGTTGGTTTAATGATTCATAATGAGCAACCAAGGAAGAGCATTCAAGCAAAAGCTTACTTACTAACTCATCAAGAACCTAAAGAACCTATTGTTAGACGTAGATTCTAATTAAGTTTGACGAGTTTTGACGTTTAGGTGTCATATTAGTTATTTATTGTTAAGTATCATTCTATACATTCTTTTCAGAAGTCGAGTGTCGTGTTAGTTGTCACTCTGTTTTAGATGTATTAATTTAGTATGTTATGTATTTATGTTTCAGATGTTTGAGGATTGTTCAATTGAAGTATCTTATCTCATAGTTGAATTATTATATCACCTTTTGTTATCATTTAAACTTTTTGTGTGAAGTTCATAAATTGCGAGGACAATTCTGATGAGAGGAGAGTCTAATATTTATGTAAAATAATAATAATAATAAATACAAAAATAATAAGAAAAATCAAATTGAGAATGTGGGATAACCGCCTCTACGATTAGACTTGAGATTTGTATGTCCCCATTTGAATTTGAACCAAGAGAGCGAGAGAATGGGAGACGGTGAGCTTGAAATGGTGAAGAAGGAGAAGCATCATGCGTGCCCTAGCTGAGGAAAGGAGAAGAGGAGATTTGACGCCCGTGAAAATGAGGTTTGCAAGTGACGTTGATGAAAAAACCCTAGTCAAGCTGCTCTGGTGCAAAGAGGAAAGAGCGAAAGAGACGACGCGACCGCCAGTGCGAGCAAGTGGGGTCAATGGGTAAATCGCATGCAGATTTGTCAATAGCAAGAAGAATCGCGCGCGAGAGGCAGAGAACTAGCCATTCGATGCAGGTGAATCTCTGCGCACGAAGGAAGTTAGGAAGAAGACAAAACTGAGAGCTTAAGGTGAGGGTTTTATCAAGTCAATTAATGAATTTAATAATATATGTTTATTTTTTAAATGTTACTCTTAAGTTTAATTAAATCAGTGATTAATTGGAAAAGTAATTACAAAAGATCGTGTTAAGTATTTAGGCAAAAGAGAGGAAGACAAGATAAAGAAAAGTAATGGTTTATTGGTTTTATGTGTTAATTACATAAATTAGTGTAATTAAAGGTGATATTAATTTAATATTAATAATTTTATGAATTAATTTTTAATTTGGCAAACAAGTTGAATTAAAGGATGAGACAGATCAATATTTGACTATGCAAGAGGTAAAAATTATGTATTTATTTTGTGTGGCTTTATTTGTCATTCAGTAAACATTAAATTTTAATGAGTAAAATTAGTGATAAGATTTAGAAGAGTATTTAAGTCAATAGGTATTTAAAGAAAGATAAATAAATTAATATATTATACAATTAAGTTATTTTAGAAATAAAATCTTTATTTATGAACTTTTAATTGATATAGGTGCTACTAAGAGAAAAATAAAATGACTGAATAAATATTTCAAAAAAACTCGTAAAAGTTGAGGTGTGTAATTATGTTTTTTAAGTCAAAAAAGAAATCTTAAAGTATGATATGGTTACAAGATTAGTTGTTGACTAGGACTTGGGAAAGACCCATGAATGTTGATGTGTGAAGAAAAGGCTCTATGCTCAAGAAAATGACTTGGATGCATCCAATTGCTTTGTGGAACCTGAGGTCCGTGGGTGTAACATGAAGTGAAGATGGCTTTGATGCTTAGGAGAGATTGTTTGATATTGAGGCAAAGATTCAAGACTACATTGACACCCATGCTTAGATGCTAAGCACCTTCAACAATGAGGAGAACCTAGATGGATTCCATGGAGAGGAAGCATGAGACGTAATGCAAATGACTATAACATGAGTATTAATTTATTTGCATGCTAAATTCTCACGAATGGGTTGGTTTTGAGTTTAACTATCTACATATCCCGCTTCCATCTCGATATGTTTGAAAGTCTTGGAGTCCCATTCTACTTTAATAAAATAATAATAAAAAAAAATATGATTGGATTTTTGACATGGCATACGTGTGTCGGGGTGTGTTGCAGTCAATTTGACACTCAATAGGACACAATAGAGAAAAAAAATTCATTTAGCTGACCCCATATAGTGGGATAAAGGCTTGTTGTTGCTATTATTGTTGTTGTACATCACCTATTTGATAATTGGTATGTTCCATAAAATTTTATAGTATAGATGCAAATTCCCCTTTTATTTAAATTACAAGATGTTTATATAAGAAATGCTTGTCAAATTTAGCCGACCCACTTAGAGGGATAAAGGCTTGTTGTTGTTGTAATTCACCTATTTGATAAATGATATGTTCTGTAAAATTTTATGGTTTAGATGCAAATTCCATTTTTATATTTAAAGTACAAGATATTTATAAGAAATGCTTGATAATTCTTTTACTCTAAGTTGGCATAAAAAAATTATAAAATGTCATGTTATCATCACTTTGTGCATACCAATTATAAATATCATATAAATATTTTATAGAATATAACGTGCCCATGATATGCATTTTATCACTTTTAATAATTATGTCGTAGCATTATGCCCATGTCATGTCTGTGTTCATATATTAAAGGACATAGCATAGTAATAACAACAATCATCAACAACCTTAAAAAGAAAAATTTTATTGAATGAAAAAATTGTATCAACACTATTAATGATACTAAAGAAAATTTTACAAAGAAACATGATTACAACAACAACAATAACAACAACAACAACAACAAGTCTTTTCTCACAAAGTGGGGTCGACCACATGAATTCGTTTTCTCTAATGTGTCATATTGAGTGTCATATTTTCATTTAATTCCAACAAATTAAGATCATTCTTTATATAATATATCCAAGTCTTTCTAGGTTTACCTCTGCCTACCTTAACATAAGTCGAATCTAAAACATCTAATCTCCTAACCAGATCGTCAGATGGTCGACAGTTAATGTGACCAAACCATCTAAGACGCCTCTCTCTAATTTTGTCTGCAAATAGAGCTACATCAACCCTAACACAAATATATTCATTTCGTAATTTGTCTATGAGAGTAAAACCACTCATCCACCTAAGCATTCTCATCTCGGCAACACTTAATTTAGTTTTATGCTTCTCTTTTAAAGGCCAACATTCGGCGCCATAGACCATTGCAGGTCCACCATCTTATAAAATTGTCCTTTTAGTCTAAGCGGTACTTTTCTATCACACAATAGATCCAAAGCATTCCTCCACTTCAACCAACCAACTTGAATGCTACTAACAACATTCCCACCAATATCACCATCACTTTGAACAATAAATTCAAGATATCTAAAGCATTCACACCTTTTAATAATTTGATCACATATAGTAACAACTGTCACTAGAGCTACTACTACTAAAATTACATTCCATACATTCAATTATAATTCTACTCAAATGAGGTCCTTAGACTCCAATTTAGAACTCCATAATTCAAGTTTTTCTTGAGCTTTTTCTCTAGTCTTATCCACAAGAAGGATATCATCAGCGAAAAGCTTACACCAAGGTACATTCTCCTGTAAATGTCTAGTAAGATTATCTATAACTAAAGCAACAAAATATGGGCTTAAAGTCAATCCCTGCTGTAATCCAACAGAAATAGGAAAATATTTGGACAACCTCCTTCTATTCGAACAAAAATAATAGCTCTAGTCTTTAATGACTTTAATATAAGTCATATAAACTCATTCCTTCTCTAGAACTCTACAAAGGATATCTCTTATCAATAAAAATCATACATAGATCCTCCTTATTCTCTCTGTACTCCTAATTTGGTTTATTATTTTAGGTTTTGATGCGAGAGTTAGCCCCCAGGTGGAGGGAAATGAGGGAACTCTAGTGTGAGAGCTAGTATCTTCCCTACCTAACCCGTCTTCAGAACTATTCAAACTTTAAACTAGCCAATATTTTTTTATAACATCTCTAGTATGGGTAAAGAGTAAAATTGCTCATATCTGGCACAATACATTTTGATTACTTCCACAACAATATTCCTTTACTTATTACTCATTCATTATAAGAAAAAATATATTTTCATTTATACTTCTTTAATCTTAGAAAAATCTTGCTATAGTTAGATAATTGTTCACTTTATTTTATAATTTAAGAAAATACTAAAAAGAATCGTAGTTTAAAGTTTTCTGTTATCTGAAACTGTTTAAGTGTCTTTTTTTAAAGAGAATTTGTGATCTAAAAACCCTTTCATCTTTTAAATTCTTAATAATTTTCCCAGTGGGATAGATATTTTGGGGCTAAATCAGAAGGTCCTATATTACTAGATAACGATACGTATACTTGCGTAGAATCCCTAAATTAAAATATCACTATTGTATTCTTATTTACATCAGAATCAAATTTTTGGCGTTGTTGTAAAGAATAATATTTTATATCAATAATATAAGTTTAATGGGATTACCAAAAACATAAATTTTATCAGTTTTCATCGGGAAGTAAAGAGAATCGGGATAAAAAATCCGACTGGGTGGTACTACTGTGCAGATGACTACATGTTCTACCGCAATAAACTATGCATTCCAAGATGCTCCTTAAGAGAAGCAATTATACAAGAGAACCATAATAGAGGTCCCACGGACCATTTCGGCAAACACAAGACACTCATCGTCGTTAAAAAACACTTTTTATGGCCTCGACTTACACGCAGTGTAGAGCCACACGTCTAGCAATATAAGATTTCTCATTTGGCAAAAACAAGAGGGCAGAATACAATATTGTATACACCGTTACCTGAACCAAAAGCACCCTGAATGGATGTCAGCATAGACTTCGTACTAGGTCTTCCCATGACACAAAGAAACAGATTCTATAATGGTTGTAGTGGACTGATTTTCAAAAACGGCACATTTTGTACCTCGTCACCACACACTAGACGTCTTTCATATCAGTGACTTATACTTCAAGAGATTGTCAAGTTACACGGGATTCCTAGAATCATTATTTGGCATAGATGTCAAATTTTTTAGCCACTTCTGGTGTGCCTTATGGGGAAGTTAGGCACGAAGCTCCAATTTAGTTCAGCAGCTCACCCACAGACAAACAATCAGGCTGAAATAGTGAGTAGGAGCCAGGGCAACCAGTTAAGGTGTTTCGTAGGAAAGAAGATCTAACAATGGGAACCCATCCTAGATCAAGCTGAATTTGCCTATAATGGATCCACAAGTCAGACAACGTGATGCAGACCATTCAATATTGTCTACGTCCCACTTAACCCGATTCCACTTCTACTGACGTCAGAACTGAGCAAAGATGCTATAAAGCGTGTTCATGAGATCCAGCAAATACATGAAGAGGTTGGTAATGAGATAGCTAGACAAAACTGAAAATATCAAATACATGCAAACAAATTAAGGAAAAAGGTGACATTTCTAGGAGACCTCATTTGGAATCAGTTAAAAAAGGAACGCTTTCTCGCAAGAGCTTTCGAAAAACTAATACGCAGAGCAGACAAATCTTTCAGAATTCTGTAAAAACTCAACGACAACGCATATAAGATTGACTTACCAAGAGACTACAACATTTTATCCACATTCAATGTTGTAGATCTTACTCCGTACTTCGAGGATCCAGAAGCTTTCACAGTTAAGATCAAAGCTCCCCTAACCCCAAGAGAATAACACGGGGCTCATGGGGGACTGACTGGGCACAAGTCCATCTTAGCTAAAGTAGTCGGTCCCCTTGGAAGGGGGCCCCACTACCCCCTCCTTCCGCTTCCTTTTCCTTTTTCTCCCGTCCTTTTTCTTTCATTTCTTCCTCTTCTTATGTTCATTCCTAGGCCTTACCTAATTTAAATCCTTTCCAAAAAGCCTAAATCCTAATTTTATTCTCCTTCTCTAATTTAAATATTTTCCTCAAATCTGATATCTTGATTTTATTCTCCATCCTTAATTTAAACATTTCCTAAAATCTGAGATCTTGATTTTATTTTTATTCTCCTTTCTTGATTTAATTGTTTCCTAAATTAAGGTCAAGTCATTTATAAATAGGAGATGTCGTGTCTAGTGTTAGGGGTCCTTGTTTTGAAATTTGAATTCAGTTTTCTATGAATATTTTCCAACCTGAGGGCTTTATCAGATGACAAGGAAAGTGCTCCTACTGTAACCCCACGCAATGTGGTGATTATCTCCATCATTCCGACTTCGTCCAACACTTTATCAGGCCGCCTCTGCCCCTCCTTCCTCTCAGCCCCGCTGGCAGCTCCCCTGTTGTCCGCCTACCGCAGGATTGTCCTTGTCCTCCTAAGCATGCCACCGACACCCTCCTGCAGCCAGCAAGCCCACGCCTCTACCAGCACGTGGTTTCTGTTGCTACCCCCATCCGCCCAGCAGCCTGCAGGACGCAGAATCAGTTCTCAGCTAGCTGTCGCCTCCCTTCAAAATGGTTGCAGCTCGTTACGTGCCCTACTGTCGTCGTTCTCCAACAGGCCACAACCCTCTATCTAGCCTTCCAGACAGTTGCCACCTTCCTTCCAGCAGACCAACAACTTCCAGGCCGCTGCCACATTTATCCAAGCAGGCCGCCGCCTTCTATCCGGCGATCTCAGTGCCTCCTGCCACTGTAGATAGCCTTCCAGCAGCCTACAGCCCTTCTGCCTCCACTCCTCGGATGTCACCGCCCTCCATCCTCCATGTCCCCCGCCCCCACAGTCATTGTCTCGCCACCCTGTCCCAACAGTCCATATCTTTTCCATGCCCTTTGCTGGTCGCCCTTACTCTTGCTTCAGTTCCAGCCTTTGACAGTGTTCCTGCTTCTTTCCAACTGCGGTTCAACGTCTTACTATCGCTGATTTACTGCTTGCTTCTCCCATAACAGCCTGACACCTCTATGGCCTTCACCATAACTGTCGATCCAGCATCACCTCGCCCGACTCCCCCCTCCTCAAGCTTGTTGTGTCGTCTTTGTTGAGTCATAGTTGTAATCATTTGTTCTTCGCTTTTTCTTTGTCTGTTTCTTTTGTAATCTTATTTTAAATCAGTAAAAATGTGTCATATGTCGTGGATTGGGTTAACTCCAGTATCCCTATTGTTTTCAAGGAAACTCATCCATGCATTCTTGATTCAAGGTTGGAATGGTCTCTTATCCTAGAGCTACTTGATGATGTAGCCAGTCATTTTAGCCTAGATGAAACTGTAAGCTATGGCAGATGATAGATATTACAACAACAACAAAGCCTTAATCCCCACTAAGTGGGATTGACTACATGAATCATTTTTCTCCATTGCGTCCTATTTAGTGGCATATTTTCATTTAAGTCTAATAAATTAAGATCATTTTTTATACAATGAACCCAAGTCTTCCTAGGTTTACCTCTGCCTTTCTTAACATAAGTCAAATAAAAACATCTACTCTCCTAATCGGATCACCAGATGGTCGACCTTTAATGTGACCAAACCATAATAAATATTATTAGCTACATTTAAAAGGAGAAGTAATGTAAATAGTTTCACAATGCATCGTTTATAAAACAACTAAAGGGAAAAAAATATAATATTAAGTAATGCATGCCATTACCCATTCCATATATGATCCTAAAGACATTGGAATGGATTAGATGTTAGAATTACCTAGCCCATCCAAAAAAGTCATAAATTTTAACATATAAAACCTATAAATAAAAATGATTAGACATAGTAAATTTGCATAATCATTTGCATAAAAAATGCATGATTTGTAAGAAATATTCGAAAAGACTAGATGTTTATTATGATGAGTATAATACTATTATAGATGTGAACAAAAATATATGAAATTCAAGCGAGGTAATAAGGTAATAGTTAAAATACACCCTAACAGGTTTTCTATATTAATCATTCAGAAATTAGCTACTAGAAAATCTAAAGCATACAAAATGGAACGAATGCTTCTAAGTTGAAATTGTCAAGAAAAAAAAAAGAGGAAAAAAAATTCTAATAATATTAGTTTAAACATTAATATATCTTAAAGATAACCAATGGTGAAAAATCTGTAGGACCCATTGATATCTCAATTGAAGTGTGAATATATTTAGGATATTTAGGAGTTTTTTTGCTTACTAAACTCTTTAAAATTAATTTAAAGACTAAAAAGATGTTTGTGGAGTGCATAAAGGGGATGCACGAGAGTGTGCAAATTATAAAAGAATTAAAATGATATATCGTACTTTAAAATTATGGGACAGGGTAATTAAACATAGGTTAAGATGTGATAAAAAAGAGTTCTCATAATTAGTTTGGATTTACGCCGGACAGGTCTACTATAAAAGCTATTCATTTATTGAGAGGTTTGATGGAGAAGTATATAGAGAGTAAGCAGGATCAACATATGGTTTTTATTGATTTAGAAAAGGTTTACCATAAGGTTCCAAGAGAAGTTCTTCGAAGAGTTGTAGAAAAGAAAAGTGTTGATAGGACTAGTGTTCAAGTCATTAAAGATGCGTATACTAGAGTTGTTACTTGTGTTCAAATAGGAGGAGGTTTGACCAAGTATTTTTCAATTTCAATCGGATTACATTAGGGGTTGGCTTTAAGCCCATATTCTTTTTGCTTTAATTATGGATACTCTTACTGGACATTTATAGAAGGATGTACCTTGGTGTATGCTTTTGGCCAATGATATCCTTCTTAAGTACAAAAATAGAGAAAGTCTTCAAGAAATACTTGAATTATGGAGGTCTACGTTAGAGTCTAAAGGCTTTCATTGGAGTATATCTAAAATTGTATACATGAAATGTGATTTTAGTAGTAGTAGCTCTAATGACAGAGTTATAACTCTGGGTCATCAAATCATTATAAGGTGTGAACATGTTCGATATCTCCGGTTTATTGTTCAAAGTGATGGTTATATAAATAGGGATGTTATTAATAGAATTAAAGTTGGTTGGTTGAAGAGAAGGAATGCATTGGACCTATTGTGTGATTGAAAAGTACCACTTAGACTTGAATGAAAATTTTGTAAGATTGTGGTGAGACCTACAATGCTCTATGGCGTAGAATGTTGGCCTTTAAAAGAGAAGCATAAATCAAAGTTAAGTGTTGCTGAGATGAGAATGCTTAGGTGGATGAATAGCTTGACACTGACAGACAAAATGCGAAATGAACATATCCGTGATATGATTAGTGTAGCTCCAGTGGTGGATAAGATTAGAGAGAGTCATCCTAGATGGTTTGGTTATATTAAACATCAACCATCTAATGATCTGGTTGGGAGAGTAAATATTTCATATTCGATTTATGTTAAAAAAGGCAAAGGTAGACCTAAAAGGACTTGGATATATTGTATAAAAAATGATCTTAATCTGTTAGAATTAAATGAAATATGACACTCAATTGGACCCAATGGAGAAAAAGGATTCATGTAGCCGACCACACTTAGTGAAATAAAGATTTGTTGTTATTGTATTAATGTATCTTGACTTAATACCATATACTACCAGCACATGAATTGAATTCTTCTATCTTTTCAACTCTTTAGGAATTCACATCCAACAATTTGTAGGCAATCACAAAAAACCCGATGTTAGAAGTTATATTAAAATAATGAAATTGTGTAAAGTACAAATGGTGTATACGAAAAAAGGCATTCACATGAAAAGCTTATAAGGGACTCGTAGATTACTCTACAAGAAGCACAACAATTGAGCTCATATATACAAACAAATAATAATTAAAAAATTCATCGAGGTTGAAGTACTTCAAAACGATGAAGAATTGATGTGAATCTCAAAGAACATAAGCATAAAAAATGGGTTATGTGCTTGTTGAAATGAACAAATTGGGAGATAATTTACTTAGTGCTTTTTTTAATTTTTAATAGAAAGGTTAATTTTAATTTTCCTTTGGTAAATGCCTATGATGGACCTTATTATAGGAATAAGTTGCATTCCCTATATCTTCTTGATGGGTTGTACTGAATTTCATTGGGTTCTCTATCTTGACGAGAAGCTTCTTTGATTGGTTGGCACCGGGTTTCAGCGTTGGTCGGCCTTCATATTTTATTTCCTTGCCTTAATCTCTTCTATGTTTGCTTTCATTGGCCTTTGAGATCATCGCAGTTTGTTTGATAGCCTAGCAATAAAATGATCGAATCTATTTAGTGATTTCATAAATCAAGACAAGGTTAATTTTATTTAGATTAGCCGAATTCTACGACTTCAATTTTTGAAGCTGATGTAAGGCCACTTATTTCTACTTTCTTATATATTAATTGAGATAAGCTTTTTGTTATTGTACATATGGAGTCTAATTTATGTGAATATGATTCTACTTTAATTCAATAATGTTTTAGTTGGATGAGACTCCTTTGGCCTTCTATGAACCCTAGTGCAAGTGGAGATTGGAAATTTCAATGGGAAGTTATTTCTTTGTATAATCTTAAAGCTTGATTCCAATATTTGATTATGCGTTACCCTTTCGTATTTTTATTCTCTAATTCCTAATTATTTATTTGCACGTTTAGCTGAGATTTATCACATTTGATATATTTTTTCTGTTGAAATGCATGATTTTCAGTCTAAGTTGTGATTTTCATGCTTCTGAATTTATATACATTATCTCTAATAGGTAGCTAATAGATTTTTCATATGTTTTATATTCAACTAAAGGAACAACTAAGATATCCTGCATCACCATTATATAAAATTTTATCAAGAAATTCCCAGCTCTTCACAGGGGTATAATGTAACTCCTAGTGTTCATGTGCATGAGAAACCACAATTAATGCAAAAGATTTTGTAGAACAACTCAGGCAGACAAGAATTATCACCATCGCTCAAACTATGAGCTTCCAAAGCATAGGAATAGATGAAATGGACTATTTTGATAAGATAGGTAGACCAAAGCACTACAATTTGGAATTTGCTCAAAACCTCAAGTGCTAAATGGAAGAACGAACGTCTCTCCAGGAATATATTTCTCAAGGCAAATGAATATATATATAACTTAAGAAGAAAGAAAAACAGAACATTGCAAACCTAATCAGCTGTATGTCAAAAATTGAAAAATAGAAAGCTTATTTTTTAAAAACTTTCTGCTGCTAGCTGATTTAAACCAAAAACAAGAGAAAAAATTATGAACAATAAACACTTAAAAGTGTTAACCGAAAAAAATGAATAAAATAAGAACAAAAAATCATGCTAAATACATTTCATAATGTCCCCAGAAGAAACCAGAAAATGGGGGTTCTAAAGAAAATTTTACACGTACTTGGACAGAACCCCTAAGGAATCGCTTGGGGGGTTATTTGGTAGCATTGCATTTCCAATTTTAGAAGCATAAAAAAGATCCAAATTGCTCTCTTGCTTCAAATTGTCTACATTATCAACCGTACTTGTTCTTGTAAAACTCTGATCATTAGTAAGTGGTTCAAGGTCATCAACAGCAAACCTACTCGGTAGGCATGTACCTTTGCCGACAAAACCAAGATTTCTAAATTGCCCTTCTTTGACTGATGCCCCTGAGTCCAGTACACAATCCTGGATGCACAAGTTTGGAAAGTGCCCAGGTGTCCTATTAATAGAACCGATTTTCATTTTAGAATTCGGTTCTCTCCAACAGGCGCTGCTGCTCGTGCAAAATGAACTAGAGGATACTGCTGGTGATGTTGAAGCTGGAGGATAACAGGACTTTAGCATGCCAATATTCTTGAAATCTCCATTAGAGGCATGTACTATACCCAATGGTGAATTGATTAAATGAGAAGAAAGATTGCTGTAGTGAAAAGCAGGAGTACAGCTGCTTAAAGTAGAACTCGAGGTTGCTAACACTGCATTGCTTCCTAACTGAATATTGCTTGAAGGTTGAGGGGATAGAACTAATGATTTCTGACTTATGGGCCCTGCGTTGGATACACCATTTTTACCGCTTAGAGATTGAGATGGAATGACGAGACATGAAGGTTGCACATTGACCGCATTAGTTGAATCTGAGACCATGGGATGGAATGATTCTGGATGATGCTCATGTTGCTGTTGGTGTTGTAACATTTGCATCAGCAAACTATTGTCTTGAGTATTGCCCAAGCCTGGATGTTTATTGGTGGAACCTTTAACTCCAAGCTGATTAGATGACCAAGATGAAAATTCAGAAGCCATGTCCTGAACATTAGTAATTTTAGATGGGGTAAACTGCTGCTTCTGAACTCCAGATTGGCACTTAAAAAGTGGCTGGCCAAATGCCACTTCATTTGCCAAAGACAGAAACTTGGAGCCTTGGGGTGAAGCTTGTAATAAGACCGGCTGATCCACTGCAGGGAATACTAAGTTGCCTGAAGGATGACAAAAGAGCTCAGCATGCAAAGCAGCAAGGGTCTGTGGAGGTACTTGACCTGAGGCTGCAAGTGACTGGAAGTCAAGACTTTCCAACGAACCCCATTTTGTGCTTGCTTCACCTTGATTGCAGAACAAAGTAGGAAGTACAGCTTGATTTTGAGTCACACCGCTAATCCTTCTCAGGTACAATCTGAATTTCTATGCCATTTCAAAAATAAAAGATGAAGGTTGAGAACTAATGTATCCATACAGGAATTGCTGAGTAATATAATGGTACATAGTTAAAGAAATGTTTTGTTGTCGAGTCTGATTGTAGCACTCATGAGCAGCAGGCACGTTGGCTTCCACATAGTCAGTGCACAAAGCGCCGGGCTAAGCACCCATTGAGTGTTCTCAGGACTGAGAAGGGGGAAGTCCTACGCCCAAAATGGGCGTTTAGGCGCCCACTTTTAGTGCTGGGGGGTCTGCTTCCAGAGAACGGGGCGCCTAGGCGCTCGGAGCAGTTACAACGAGAACTGCTATTTATGTCACAATTTCGGGCAACGAATGTGCGGGCATAGAGCGTAACTCTTCCTATTTGTTCATAAAAAAAATCCGGGTGAAGGTGAAAAGTGTTGGTGAGAAGAATTCTGGTGTTTTTCGATGGGCATTTCTGTGTTGGATCAGTAGGAAAAGTGTGGAGTGTTGCACTGTAAGTTTTTTCGTGTGAATGTGGAAAAGAAACTTGTGTGAATGCTTTGTAAAACTCTATGAAATTCATAACAAAATTTGTGGTGATGTGGTTCCGTGATTTTTTCCCATTCTCGGGCTTTTCCAGGTAAAATTTGTCTTTATTTCTGATTGTTTTTTTATTGTGCTTCTGGTTTAAATTTATTGTTTCGATTTTCTCGAAGCCTGTAATCCTATTCCGCTGTGTCATTGAAAATTGTTTGGTGGATTCCCAACAAAATTGGTGTCAGAGCGGAGTTCTATTCGAGTGGGAGCAATGGCCGAAGAAGCAAGGTTCAAGGTGAAATTTAATGGGACGAACCTCGCTTTCTGGAAGATGCAGGTGGAGGATTTGTTGTATCAGAAAAAAATTGTACTTGCCACTATAAGGAATCACAAAGAAGCCTGAGTTTATGCCTATAAAGGAATGGGAAGTGTCGATCGAATGGCACTGGGTTTGATTAGGTTAACACTTTCCTCATCTATTCCGTTCAACATAATGAATGAGAAAACTACGGTAGATCTCATGGCAACATTGGCTAAAATATAAGAAAAATATTCTGCTTCCAATAAAGTTTTTCTGATGAAGAAATTATTTAACAAAAAGATGGTGGAATGCAGTTCAATTGCAGAGCATCTCAATAATTTCAACACTGTGACGAATCAGTAGTGTTTTGTGAGGATCAAGTTTGATGATGAGGTAAGAGCACTGGTTATACTATCTTTTTTGCCAGAAAGCTGAGATGGATTGGTAACAGCGGTGAGTAATTTTTTAGGAACTTCAAAGTTGAACTTCGATGGCATCCTGGTTCTGATGTTGAATAAAGAATTTCGCTGAAAAACAACGAATGATGAATCATTGGGTTCTATAGTGAATGTTGATGACAAGGGAAGGAATCTGGGCAGGAATATAGTAGAGGTAGATCCAAGTTCAAAAAAGAAAAGCCCAAGTCAAGCAAAGGAGAATGCTGGAATTGCGGTAAGAATGGGCATTTCAAGGACTATAAAGCTCCAAAGAAAGCTGGTGGTGGAGGACGTGATAGTAGTTTCTCTACTAATGCCTCCACAGTTGAAATTCAAAATGACTCTTTGGTGTTATCCCTAATCAGCACTAAATCCTGTATAATGAATCATGTATAATGAATTCAGGTGCCTTTTTTCATGCTTGCCCCAATAAAGAGATCTTCAAAAACTACACTCAGAGTGATATAGGAAAAGTTTATTTGAGAGATAACAAAGTCTGCAGTATAATAGGTAAGGGTGATGTTAATATCAAGTTGTTGAATGGAGCAATCTGAAAGCTTATTGATGTCAGACATAATCCAAATTTGCAGAAAAATCTTATCTCTGTGAGTCAACTGGCAAAGTCAGAACTCATGACAACTTTCACAACTAGTTCGTAGAAGGTGACCAGGGGCATTAGTGATTAGACAATATTGAAGACACTATTTATTTTATTAATGAAATGACTGATCTCATTGATGTGGCTGAAACCAGGGCGGATGCAGATTTATTGAACCATAGGCTTGGCCGGATTAGTGAGCAAGCTATGACGTCCCTACTTCCTAAAAATAAACTTCAGGATTTGAAATCAGTTTAAGGAATTCTGTGAAGATTATATATATGGCAAGCAGAAGAAAGTTTTTTTTCTCAAAGAGCGAAACAGTCGTAAAGTCAAAGAAATTGGACCATGAGATTGCATGTAGGCTTACCTAAATAATTTTGAGCTGAAGCAGTTAACACTACAATTTATCTGAATAATCGTAGTATGTCAGAACATTAGGAGGAAAGCTTGCCTGAAGAAGTTTGTAGTGATAAGAAGGTATGTTTATCACATTTAAAGAGTATTTGGGTGTTCTGCATACGTGCATGTTGATGCAGGTTCTAGAAGCAAGCTTGACTTGAAATTTGTCAAGTGAGCATTCATTGGATATGACTTAGATGAGTTGGGTACAAGTTCTGAGATTATCAAAATAAAAAATTCATCAGGAGTAGGGATGTCCCTTTCAACAATATGGAGATAGATAAGCACGAGTAAAAACTCAGGACAGTCCGTTAGCTACTTCTGAAGAATCCATATATGTGGAGACAGATGATACAGGTGATCAGAAAGATGGAGAAAGAAGAAATGCTCAACCAGATGGAGCACTAGAAGTTCCTCAAACATCTGCTACAGAAGTCATGAGATCCAGCAGAGTAAATCAACTCATACAAAGGCATTCTCCTTCTTTACACTACTTGTTAATAACTGATAACGGTGAACCAGAATGCTTTGAGAAGACTACTCAAGTTGAAGATTCAAGGAAGTGGGAGCTCTCCATGGATGAAGAAATATAATCTTTGGAATAAAATCATAGTTGGGATTTGACGGTACTACCAAATGGCAAAAAAACACTACACAACAAGTGGGTCTACGCTAAAAGAGGAGTCGGATGGTACCAAGCGCTATAAGGCAAGATTTGTTGTGAAGGGTTTCGAGCAGAGAGGAGTGGATTATACAGAGATCTTCTCCCCAATGGTGAATATAACAACTGTCAAAGTTGTGCTGAGTTTGGTAGCAGTGAAAGATCTACATCTAGAGCAGATGGATGTAAAAATAACTTTTTTACATGGAGATCTGGAAGAGATATACATGGTGCGGCCACAACGTTACAAGGTTCCAAGCAAATAAGGTTTGATCTACAGATTGAAGAATAACATATATGGCTTGAAGCAGGCCCCGAGATAATAGTACAAGAGGTTTGACAAATTTATGTCAGAAAATGAGTACTTGAAGTACTAGGCAGACCACTGTTGCCTTATTAAACACTTTGGTAACTGCTATATTATGCAAAACATTACATGCTGATTGTAGGGGCTGATATGGAGAAAATTAAGGATTTGAAGAACTAGTTACCAAATGAGTTCGAGATGAAGGATTTAGGTCCAACCAGAAAGATCCCCGGGATGAGAATCAACAGGGATATGAGCGTAGGAACACTGATGTTGTCTCAAGCAGAATATGTTGAAAAGATCCTATAGAGGTTCAACATAATTGAGGCAAAACTCGTTAGCACTCCCTTAGGTAGTCACTTTAAACTATCTAAGGAGCTATCACCTAACTCTGAAGCAGAGCAAGCACAGATAGAGAGAACTCTGTATACTTCAACAGTTTGAAGTTTTATGTATGCGATGATTTGTACCAGGCCATATATTGCATATAAAGTGAGAGTGGTCAGCAAGTACATGAGCAATCCAGACAGATATCATTGAGATGCGGTAAAATAGATTCTTAGATATTTTAGGGGAGCAGTCAACATGACACTTTGCTGTGGAAGTGCATGGATCAGTCTACAGAGATTTGTACATTCATATCTAGCAGAAGATGTGGACAGTAAGAGAAGTAAAAAGGGATATATCTTCACATTGGGGAGCCCAACGAAGAGTTAGGTTTCCAGGTTGCAGAAGATTATTGAACCTTCAACTAAGATGATTTGGCTGCAGAGTTTTTATGGCAGAATTGGGCAAGGAGCGGAGGATTGGAAGACTCTACAGTGATAGTATTAGTGTGATTTATCTTACTAAGAATGTTGTTTTTCATGCCTGGACGAAACACATCTAGCTCAGGTATCATTTCATTCGGCCGCTTCTAGAAGATGGGCAGTTATTTCTAGAAAAGATATATACACCTGAAAAATTCTGCGGATATGTCAACGAAGGCGATGATTGTTAAGAAATTGAAGCTATACTTGGCTTCAGTTGGGTTTCACGAAGGTTGAGACCGGGGGTGAGCCACACCACGGTCCGTGACCACAGTACGTTACTATAAAGGCAATTTAGATGGAGGTGCAGGTACTGGGGATTGGACTTGGTGGTATATGTCTCCAAATGAGAGATCGTTAGTTATGGGGTCTGATTGTAGCGCCCATTAGAAGCAGGAAGACTGGCTTTCGCGTAGTAAGTTCACCCGGAGACAAGGTGCTAGGCAATGGGCGCTTAAGCGCCCATTGAGTGTTCCCAGACTGAGAAAGTGGAAGTCATGTGCCCTAACTGGGCTCTTAGGCCTCCACTTCTGGTGACACTTTGCTGTGGAAGTGCATGGATCAGTCTACAGGGATTTGTAGATTCATATCTAGCAGAAGATGTGGACAGTAGGAGAAGTAAAAAGGGATATATCTTCACATTGGGGAGCCCAACGAAGAGTTAGGTTTCCAGGTTGCAGAAGATTATTGCACCTTCAACTAAGATGATTTGGCTGCAGAGTTTTTATGGCAGAATTGGGCAAGGAGCGAAAGGATTGGAAGACTCTACAGTGATAGTATTAGTGTGATTCATCTTGCTAAGAATGTTGTTTTTCATGCCTGGACGAAACACATCTAGCTCAGGTATCATTTCATTCGACCGCTTCTAGAAGATGGGCAGTTATTTCTAGAAAAGATATATACACCTGAAAATTCTGCGGATATGTCAACGAAGGTGGTGATTGTTAAGAAACTGAAGCTATACTTGGCTTCAGTTAGGTTTCACGAAGGTTGAGACCGAGGGTGAGCCACACCACGGTCCGTGACCACAGTATGTTACTATAAAGGCAATTCAGATGGAGGTGCAGGTACTGGGGATTGGACTTGGTGATATTTGTCTCCAAATGAGAGATCATTAGTTATGGGGTTTGATTGTAGCACCCATTAGCAGCAGGAAGACTGGCTTTCGCGTAGTAAGTTCACCCGGAGACAAGGTGCTAGGCTATGGGCGCTTAAGCGCCCATTGAGTGTTCCCAGACTGAGAAAGTGGAAGTCCTGTGCTCTAACTGGGCTCTTAGGCCCCCACTTCTGGCACTAGAGTGCCTAGATCTAGAGAACTGGGCACCTAGGCACCCAGAGCAGTTTTCACAAGAATTGCTATTTACGTCACGATTTCGGGTAGCGTATGTTTGGGCTTGGAGCATAAACCTTCCCGTTTGTTCATAAAAAAAATTCTGGTGAAGGTGAGAAGGATTCTCATGTTTTTCGATGTGTATTTCTGTGTCGGATTAGTAGAAAGAATGTAGAGTGGTGTACTGTAAGTTTCTTCGTGTGAGTGTGGAGAAGAAACTTGTGAATCTTTTGTAAAATTATGAATTCATAGTAAAATTTGTGGTGCCGTCGCACCATGATTTTTCCGGTTCTTAGGCTTTTCCATGTAAAATTCCTTTGTTTATTTTTTGTTATTGTTTGAATGTGTTTCTGGTCTAAATATATTTTTCTAGTTTTCTCAAACGTTGTGATCCTATTCCGATGTGACATTGAGAATAATTTGGAGGATTCTCAACAAAATGTCCATTATCTTATAATTTTATCTTCATAATACAAATCATATGGAAAAACGTGTATTAAATATCCATCACTAACAAATCACAGTTACAAGCGGGGACAATATGAAAGCATCTCATTTGGGATATTTTAGTTCTTTTTATCGTATTATAAATAGAGAGCCTACATCATGAATTGTACAGTTAAATTGAACCATAACGTTTACCATTTTGATCATAAAGATAGCGAAGCTTCTTCAAATTATAATTCAATATCTTCTCAGGCTTTTCCATATATGTCAAATTAGGTTGAATATCGACTGAATATACCACTCTATTTAATTCATCAACAATATACTTCCTAAGTGAAAAAAATATATAAAAAATATTATATAATCACTCCGCATGAGCTAGTAGAGCCAATATGTAAGCCACATTTTCAATTCTCTCCACAATCTCATTAGGCCAACCCATCTTGGACTCAGCTTTCTGCCTTCCCAAAATGTTGCACAGATTTCAATTAGCTGTCTTTGATAAAATAAACTCTCCAACTTCTAACTCAACTGGTATGAGTTTGACATCCTAATATTTAGTTTTCCTAGCTTGCACAACCTTTAATCTATCTCTGAGCAGTCAAATCTTCTCAATAGTATCGTCTACTAAATCTGCACTAGTGTCCTGCACATTCTTCCATACAATGCTTCATATGAAGTCATTCTAATATACTTGTCTAATAACTGTTATTATAAGAAATTCTATTAGTAATACATGTGACTCCCATTCTCCACCAAAATCAAGTATGCATAAACGGAATAAAGCCTCTATAATTGAATTGTCGTAGTTGATTGGCCATCTATCTGTGAAAAGTTGTACTAAAAGTCAATCTTGTAACCAAAATTTTGTAAATTATTCACCAGAATCTGGAAATATATCTGTCACTCTATTCGAGATTATGGATTTCGGTGCCCCATGCAACAATACAAGCACATCCACAAATAACATTGTTAAATTCTCCATGTGATTTGTTTATCTAATGAGTCAGAGATTGAAGAACCTAGTCAATCTATCTAAAAAAACTGAGCAAAAACCCAAAATAGTCTCCCAACTATTTAGCAAGTGACCAATTTAGCCCTGAAATTTTAAAGTACTCAGTATTAATCCCCGACTATTGAAAATTGGTCTACATTAGTCCTAACATCAGCTTTCTAGTTTAATTTAATGATGTTGTGGGGCCAATTAAGGGTTAATTGGTCAACTAAAAAGTTTAAATCCTATTTTTTCCATTAAATTAAACTTTTTTTCTTTGTTCGGGTGTTGGGGTGGGGGGGCGGGCAAGAGGGATGTAGGCAAGGGTATCAAAGGGATTTAATTTATATTGATTTCATTTATTTAGTTCAATAAATAATAATAATTAATATTTAATTAATATGTTATCGAAGTAAACTAATTCATAATTAATTAATAAAAAATAGCATATTATAATTTAATTAATTTAATAAATAATTAATAATGGCTAATTATAAACATAATTATTTACTTCATGAAATAAAGATTTATTCTCATTCATAAATAATTCATAAATTTAAATAATTTCTTAAATAAGAAAATAGAGTAATTAATACATATAAAAATAGAATTATAATAAAAATAAAATTTTATTTAAAATTCTATTCCTAAAATACCCCTAAAGTTAAGGTGGATGTTAACTTTAACCATGAAATTCAGCCTAGGCACCAATTCGAAACAAATTTAAATAGCCTGTGACAAATATGGAACACTTTAGAACTCGGGGACTAAAATGGTCACTTGTTATAAGTCGGGTTACTATTTTAGGCTTTTGTTCTGTAATAACCCAAATAGCATCACATCCTTGCCTTGACCTAGGCAAACCAAACAGAAAAGCTATGGTAATTTCCTCCCATTTCCACAATAGTATTGGCAATGGTTGCAACTGACCATGTAGCCATTGATGCTTTGCCTTCACTAGCTGACATATAGGACACTTATCTTGAGCTCCTAATACATTTTATACTCCTTGGGTGAAGAGTATAACCAGATAAATGTGCTTCATCAAGAATTTTCTTATTCAACCAATCCACATCTGGATATTGATCCCATTTTATATTTCAACAAGACACCTCCATCTATCATATGTCTCTCCAAGCTGACTATTTGACTTGCTCGAACTCCATAATAGTAATGTCTCAGCCCAACGAGTCCTTGATTTTGCCATTTAAAGTAGATTAAACTATTAGTTGACTAAGTAATATTCCCATCACTATAATCAATCAATTACCACTCTAGTCTATCCATATCCTTAGTTAACTATTCATGCTAAGTAATCAATCTATTGGAACTACTAGAAGCCTTCCTATTCAGCAAAATTGAAACCACATTTGTTTTTCACGGACGATATTGAATATCCAAATCATAATCTTTAATAAATTTCAGTCATATTCTCTGCTTCAAATTCAACTATTTTTGAGTGAAAAATATAATTAAGCTTTTGATGATCTATGAATACATCATAACCGACTCTAAACAAATAGTACCTCCAAATTTCAAGTGCAAATACAACGGAGGCTAATTCCAAGTCGTGTAGAATAATTTCTTTCATAGTACTTTAACTATGTAGAAGCATAAGCAATGACACTTCCCTGCTAAATAAGCACACAACTCAATCCTTTTGATGAGACATCACTATAAATTCAGAACCCGTTTGATCTTGAAGGAATAGAAAACTTCTCGAGTTTTGGGTTATAGTCCATTGCAGTAAAACCTCATCAGTCCCCATTCCTCTAATGTTAAGTGTAGTATGAAGTGTCGAATCAATAGTGTAAATCTTTTTGTGCAAATTTCATACATGTTCTCTTCACTCTAGTCATCCTTCTTCCAAATATGCTGACATTAATTTTATCCATATGATTTATTGAAGAAGAATTTTCAAATCTTTATTGTACATGTCTAAACCATTAAAATCTATTTTCCATTATTTTATCTTCAATAGATGCAACTTTCATGTTCACTCTAATATAAAAAATTTTATTTTACCTTTTCTTTTGCCAAACATATATCTTAATATTATAATTTCTGTATATACATCAATTTATTTACTCTTCATTACACCTCAATTCTCAGATTTATACAACATTTAACAAAACCATATAGCCTAAATAAATTATTGGAAAAGAGAAATTAAGGGGCATCACAAGTATCAAGCAGTATGCACCAAAAATTTGCCTAAGAAATCCCATAAGTTAGAAAATATTCAATCATCCATTTTAAAAAACATGGATTCCACACCATTATAATATCTTTAAAAGAAATATTACCCAAAAGTTACCAATTACCATAGAGGCCTAAACAAAATTGCTCTAAATTGCATCAATAACAAAATTATGTGATGCATATTCAACAACATCACATAATCAATTTATGTATATTCATGCATAACATTAATATCATCTCTACTTACCCTTTTAATATATAAAAATCGCTATTTACTCTTAAAATACCATAAACTAATAAATAAATCAAAACCACAAGCCTCTCAACTTGTCATTATACATTCTTTTTCTCTTGTAAAAAGAATATGCATAAGATTGACCATGACTCCAACATCTTGTATCTCTGCACTTACTTACTCTTCTCTCTTTTCCCTTCTAAATTTCTTACTGTGAAACCCAACTTCTCACTTTTTCCAACTAGTTCTAGGATAACAAGAATAATAATTATTGAAACCAAATTTTGATAGAGATCCTAAACATAACTATTCCCCACTTAGTGGGAGTAAGGGTTTGTTGTTGTTGTATCCTAAACATAACTAGGTATCATATACAAGTTTGATCGACAAGAACTTTTACAAAATGTCTATTTAGAACTAAGATTGAAAATTTTATTTCACCCAACCAACAAAAAGATCAAAATTTGACATGAAAGACAACAGAATCCAACTTCATGTAAGAAAACAAAGCGATGTTTCTTCAAAAATTCATCAATAACTCGCCCCCAAGATTTCCTTCTTGTTGTCAGGATGGCAATTTAGGGCAACTCCTTGTAAGCCTTTCCAATAAACTCCAAAGTTACTGCGAGAAAGACATGCAATACCACATAACATGATTTCCTCAGAATCAGTCTCAAATGCCTTGTTGGTGAGGAAAGGACATCGTGATGATACAAAGAAACCAAGTGAACAAGGAAAGGAGTATAAAGATGCAAGACACCAGAGTTCATAATCACTATTTGTTGTCAATAATTTTAATAGAGTAAATGAGGAAGATTAAGAAAAAAAAATAGCCAGGATGATAGTTCTGATTTATTCAGAGGTTTGGTGTTATGTGAGTGATAAAATATTTTTAGGAATTAAATAAGTGAGATGATTTTTGTGGAATGTATGTATATATCCCAAAAAAAAAATGATGTACAATGAAGAAATGACAGGAAGGCCATCAAAGGAAATCCAAAATATTAAAAAGAGTAACAAGAATGATAGTAGCAATGATGACAAAATGCACTTAACATAGAAATCCCGCTGCAGATAAAATCACATTAACATTAGAATAAATAAGCACTAAATTTCAAACATCTAAATGACAAAAATAAAATTATTTGCAATCTACACTTTAAAGACTATAATACAATAATAATTTTTTTACAAAAAAAAGGAAAAGCTGACGGTTCGGAAAAAAAGGAGACAGCATATAAATAAGAGTTTGACACACCTGCAAATGGCTTGCCACATTTTCCCTAGTTAAACCCGGAACGTTCATTAACTCCAGAATTCTCTTCGGGACAGCTTCTACATATAATTTATGAAAAACCATCATTCAAAATTTTGTAAATAGCTTAAAGAGTAGATTTAAAGCACAATCAAATATTCAAATACAGGAGTAAGTAGCAAGGCTCTTAAAACTGGACCGGACATCTAAATGGAAGGAAAAGTTCAAGTTTAAAAGATTTATCCAGAATTGAACCAGATAACACAATAAATATATATATATATATATATATATATATATATATATATATATATATATATATATATATATATACATACAGTTTAAATGATGTAAAATTGATATATTTGTAATACTTTTACCAATTCAATATCTAATATTTTAATGAAAATTCAAATGACATAACATTTAAGATGCTTAACACTTAAATATTTTGAACATAATTTTAAAATTAAATTTTGGGATATGATAATTTTAATCATTTTAACTTTTAATCAAAATCTTTTATTTCCAACCATCGGATCAAAATCAAAATGTAAAACTTGATAATTATTAAAATTGGCCTGTTCTTAAAAAACCGGTCCAGTTTAAGAATTGGCATTTTCCGGTTCAAGAGTCGGTTTTGGCCAATTTTGGTCGTTTCTTTGCAGAAGCAGTTTTGTCCCTGGACCGAACAGATCAGAAAACCAAGTCATAGTTGAACCAATCGGACCGGTCGGTCCAGCTTGGTCTTTAAAATATTGGAAAAGCAGCATAACCATATTGTTTTATGTAGGGAAGGATTCTGGTCATACTGTCTACGCCAACTTGACTGACTGCATTAACAAACTGCTGATGAAGTTCCACTGACCACACAACTCGTGGCTTCTTTGACACCGAAGGGTCTTCATCATCCTGTTCAGCATCATCTTCCCCGTCTTTAGAATCCCTTTTCTTTTTCAGAGTTTTCCATGAGGCATCCATCCCATCATTCTCTGAAGAAGCACATTCACTCTCATCAGCCACTCGTCTCTGGCGGTCAGAATCCTCAAAACTACCTGAATTTTCAACATCTTTATTTTCGTTCCACTTCTTCCGAACAAGATGCTGCCAAATGTTCTTCAACTCTTCCATCCTTACAGGCTTAATTAAATAGTCACATGCCCCATGCTTTATTCCTCTCATTACAGCACTAGTTCTTCCATCAGCTGACATCACTGCAAATTAAACAAGCATAAGCATGCCTACTAAAACATACTAATCACAAAAGGAAAAAAACAAAATATAATTACTTACTAATAACTGGAAGATCCATTTCAAGGCCAACAAGTTCAAGCAGCTTAAATCCGTCCATATCAGGCATGTGAACATCGCTGATTATCACATCAAAACAGCCCTTTCTTTCCCGGAGAAGAGATAAAGCTGCCATGGCTTGAGAACATGTAGTAACTGAACAAATTCAAAATGTTGTCAATACAAGCAAGCTTCATAAAAGCAATAACTACAAATTAGTTGGGTATGACAAGAATCTATCACATTATTATAGATGGCAAATCTTCTGACCAACATGGTGCTACAGAAATGGTTTAATAAAAGGGGTTGTTTGGTATCTAAACAAAATTTTGTGATTCTCATTGTTTTGACAAATTATTTTTTAGCTTTATGATTGTTAAATCCAGGATTTAAATCCCAATATTAAGGATTACACCTCTGACAAATCTTAATTGTTGAAACAAATAGCCAAAAAAAAAAAGAATTTTAGGAGTTGTTTGTCACCGGACAAATCAAATTTACTGGACTTAAAAAATCCTATGATTTTAATAAATCTCATTTCAACTTTGAACTAAAACTAAAAATTATTTAACAAAATGTATAGTCAGAAACCCCTGACCAAGTTTAACGTATGCAATTGCATCAAGCACAAGCACATGATCTAATAAAAACATTCTTAAGTGTATTTGAAAGGAACACAAGACAATTACCTAATTCGATCAACTCGATAAAACAATTTAGCAAACTCGCTTTGTTGACTTCAATTAACCCATACAAATAATACGACAAATATCGGTTCTAGCAAACCTATTTAACTACGAAAATTTGCCCAGTCAATTAAGCACTTGTTGACCTCAATTTTAGTGAGGTCTTAGGCTATTCCTCTTAGACCCTAGGATCTAGCTTTAGGAGTTCCTTATTGACCATCCTAGAAAACTAGTAATGGAGCCCACCTCACATTGAGCTTCGAACCACTTCTAGACCCATTTTTGTGAGACCTCGTATGAGTAGTCCCAAGCACTCGATTCCTGGTTGCAAGGGCTAAAGACTAACATGTAGAGGACCCGAAAATGAGTTCCTATAGGGGCAAACGGCTTTAGGTGAACCCTTAATGACGTTCGAATTCGCTCACACCATAATTTGACATTATTTTTAAGGCCCGACCGTCGGCGAACTTATCCGGACGATTCCGGATGACTAAACGGACCACAGGGATGCGTCCGGAACGTCGAATCTAGCTATGAAGAATACCAACATTGTTGTGGTTTCGCGTTCGCGCGAACGACACGAAAATCGATGCACATTTTTCTTAATTTGAGGGACACGGGTCCGGGCTCGACCCATGTTCAATTCGGGTCCGAACTAGGCTGCACACCCTAGCTCACTTGATTTTAAAATTCAAATTTTGAATTTCAAATAAACCAACTAATCAGACATTAATTAGATTAAATTTAAAATTAATCTTTTACCAAATAAATGTCCCTCTTTGTCAGGAAACTAATTAATTTGGCGCCCAATAACCTGTAACGGACGAACGCGGCTATAGGATTGGGCGGGAGTCTTTATTCCAGGGCATTCGATATTAGCTCCTCTGCACCGAGAATCCTTCCCTGCTCCTCTGAATCCCGCTCGCCGCCTCAGCTCTCCTGCCCTCCTTCCTCGCTCGACCGAACAGCCGTTCGGCTCGCTCCTCTCTCACTTCTCGTTCGACTCTCCCGCTCGACGCCTCTCTCCTGCACCGAAACCCTCGCCTGCTTTGACTCTCCCCCACTCTCCTCCTCTCTGCACCGAGAGACCTCTCGATTCCGCCTCCAGGATCCATCCCTCATTCGACCGAAGGACCCTCTGCCACTCTCGACCGAAGCCCTCGCCCCACCTGCTCTTCTCCGCCCCTCGACAGAAATCCTAGCCTCACCGGATCGAAACTCCAGCCGGCCTTCTCCTCTGTCTCGCCAGCGGACACGTCCGAGATCAGTTCGCTCTCCTTCCCCTGATCTTCAATTATTCGAGCATAAGAAAAAAATTGCCGCCTTTGTTTTCATTTAATCACAAGTTTATCACTTGCTTCCTGTGATTTTTCTCTGCGTATTGTGTTTGAGATTTATTCTGTCTATCTAGTTTCAAGATTCATATACGTTTAATTGCAAGTATTGTGTGGATGATTTGAAAAGAAATTTAAGTGCCCCTTTGTGTGATTAATTTTTGCTGAAGGTCCAAGTCTATGTCTCATGGCAAGGCTTGCCTACCTGTCTGGATTAGCTGCTTGAAACAAAGCTTATAAGTACTTTTAACCGTGTGACAGCAACAATTTTGACTATCTTACTGTGAAAGATTTAATACTATCAAAGTCTGAAACTTCCATACGATCCTATGCGACGGAGACTTGCAATTTTATTTTTTTTATTTTCTTTTATTTTTTTTTATTTGCTTCTCTAGTTGATAAAAAAAATCTGAAACTCTTCATGCATTTCTATGTGAAACAAAAAAAATCTAAAAATGATTATACAATCCTTATACATGCATACCACTCACTGTTTGTGCCCTTACATGTTTAGTACCTAAGCTATGTTTTGTTTTTTACATCAGCACCACCTTTCTTCTTATTTCTATCTCCATATATAACGCTATGAGCCGCAATCTCTTTGCGAATGTATCATTTTTTACCTACCCTTGAAAGGCTTTGTCGGTAATCCTTTTTGGTAGGTCATAAAGAATTTAAATGCTATGAGCGTGGTTCTAATGTGTTATATTAATTCTTTCTATTTTTTTTTTATTATTACACATGTCCCTTGCTTTCTAGCAACAAAGTAATTTACTCCAAATGAAATACAGAGGGAAGCACGCCACAATTTTAGGCTTACCCTCCATCCATTAAGATGATGGCCTGAGATTGTTTCCCTGTGACGTATGGATCAGCAAGAAACCCTTTTGAAAAACTTTATGAATTTCATGTTAAGAATAAAAATAATGTGATGGAGCCCAAAGTAGCAACAAAATTTAATTGACTAAGAATTTCATACATACCCACTCAATTCCTTTGCATTTACACACCTAGCACATTAATCTTATGTATTCACACATCTCACGCGTAAAATTTAATGTTTACATACAATCCGCTTTGGTATTATAAACCTCTGCTTGAAAATGTGCATTTCACTGTTTAAAAATTAAATTGATGGTCTTTCTTATGCAATATGAATGAATTGAGCCGTGTGAATGCATAAAGTTTTAGGTGTCAGATATGTAAATACATAGGAATTGTGGGGTATGCATACAAATCTTCACTTGACTTTTTTTTTATTTTGGTTGGAGACTCGATATTTTCGCTGATTTGAAGAGGAAATACACATTGTCTTGGGCTTGAACGAATGTCGTTTTAGAACGAACTTACAGAATTATTTTTTAGCATGAAAATGGGCTGTTTTGGAAGGTTCAAATATTTTATTTGGGCTGTCCATAAGTGTGTTGAGTGCTGTCCAGCTGCTGTGAGTACTGTTTGGGCCAATTATGTGTTGTCTAGTGGCTTGGAAATGCTGTAGTGGAGCTTTTAAGTGTTGTTAGCTGCTGTTCGGAACTATTTAAGTGCTGCATAGTGCTGTAGGAAGCTATAAGAGAGCTATTTGGAGGTGTCGATCACTGTGGGAAGCTATAGGAAGCATTTAACTTGCTGTTTGTGTACTGTAGGAGTCGTAGGACCACCGCATAGGCCTGCTAGTCGCTGCCCGAAGCTATAAGAGGTCGTAGGATCACCGTTTGGAGCTAGTTAGGCGCTGCCTAGTGCTGTAGGTGGCCGTCCGGCTGTCGGAAACTGTAGGATGCCTTGGGATTGCGATTTAGACCCGGTTCACTTGTATTTTCCTCTTTTTGGCTTTGCTAATTTTTGGAAGTGGACCGGCCTCTTCCGTTCTCGTCTTATTTTTTTTATGATTTCATTTTAGTTTTTAAAACGATTTAGTCAAAAAAAGGGGAATTTCCGATTTAATTGGGAGAAACTTATAGATATTTGAGGTTTAGTTAGAGAACTCACTTAAGCGTAGAACATCTTAAATCACCTTAAGCACAAGTTAAAGTGTAGGCTTCCTAGAGTTAGGAACACACCTTAGGTGAGAGCCCATTCACTTAATTCTCAGTGTATGCATCCTAGATTTTAGGAGCACACCTTAGGTGAGAGCCCATCTACCTAATCTTCCATGTAGGCTTCCAAGATTTTAGGAGCACATCATAGGTGAGAGCTCATCCACCTAATCTTCACTGTAGGCTTCTTAGACTTTAGGAGCACACCCCAGGTGAGAGCCGATTCACCTAATCCTCGAATGCACAGTGAAACTAAGCATCGACCCTAGTCACTAGTCCGATTGGAGACACTAGGCACGATGATGCACCGAGACGTGGTTCACTCTTCCTTAATTAAATCAATTCTGAAATTCCCAACATGACTTAACCTACAGTGAAACCCAGTGCACTGGGATTTGAGCTTGAACATTACACTCAAATTCTCCTGGCAATTGGGTTGCCACATATGGATCATCGGATTGGTATAAGTCTAAGGTCTAGGTGGCTAAGGCGGTGATGATAATGCTTATGTGTGCTACGAAGGATACGAGGGATGATTATAATAGTATCTCCTACCTCGAGGACCCTCCAGAAGGGGAGAGAAAAGGGTCGATGATACTATTCACGACTCTTTGTAGGATTGTTGTCCCTGACACTCTTAGGTCGCCGGTAGTCCTAGCTTGATTAGAGTGACTATCATGTGGACTATACCGCTCTACAAAATATCTATAAAAAAATAAAAAAAATCCTCTTTTGCATGATAAAAATGAACCATATATGAGAACTTAAACAATATCTTATGCATGAAAATCAAAAAACTATTACTTATAAAAAAAAACCCACAAAAGTCCATGGCCAGTTATTCAGATTGAGGCTAAGAACTGCCCTCCGTAGATCGTCGGGTGGTAACTTCTGTTCAAGGTCGGGAAGCACACAGTCCAGCTCTGAGCCCCCACCTCTATCGATGTCGCATACTAGGTTCGGCCTTCCATGTATGACTACGAGTTTTGCTTGCAATTCTACGACTCGTTTATCATTTTCTTACTTTCGTGTCTGATTTCCTCGTTTCATTTACTTTTCTTGCATGTTTATTTAAATCAACTGTAAATCATGTTATGCCTGCAATAATAATCATGCAACGGTAGCAGATGCCCAGGTACGCATTTACATTTTAGGTACTGCAATTTTCCTTGTTTACTTTACTGCACTTACTTTCCAGCACTTTTATTTACCATCAATTTACTTTACTCTTCATGCAAAACTGAAAAACAACAGCACAACCTGAGACATTGAAACACACTTGACAACACCATTTGAACATTAGACATTAAGGCAGCTACTTCAGCAAGAAGCTTGGAGCTAACTCTGTGGGCAGTGCGGCAAGGAGTATGGAGCAAGCTACAAACGGAGTTCATTGACATTCTACGACAACAAAATACGTCTACAACAGCAAAACTCTTTCATAGTCTAAATTACAACCTATAAGACTTCGAGGTAACTCGCCCAGCGCAACGTAAAATACTCACATCCTCTTTAGGCTTCTGTGCAGCCGTGTTGCGCAGCGTAAGTCCTAACTCGGTTTAGATTCTGAGGTTGTCGTACGGTACGACGTAAACCCTCATATCTCTGCGGATTACTTGCATAATAGGTATTAGGCAAGTGTAAGTCCCAAATAATAAAATTGGCAGGATTAAATAATTAAATAACATCTTCTTCAAAATGCAGCTGCACAGTAGGATAGTTGGGAAGTCACTAGGGGCTTGCCTCAGATCTGTGACATCCCCTACCTTTTCTTTCCTTTGGACTCCTAGAAATAATCGATCTCATTGAGCCACTCCATTTGTTTTTCACGTCCTACCGTGAAAACCTAAACTCTTGAATTCTTGAAGACAGAATCATCGATCATTATCGAGAGTTTTTCCAAGTGACACCAGTCATTTGGGATGTAATTAACTATAGAGATTTGCCTCTATGGTAAAATAAACTCTATCTAGTCTTTCTATTTTGTAGGGGAATTTTTCGGTCACACATAAAGGTTTGCAGACCAAACAGATGTTACAAGTCTCTTAGTTCGTATGATTGGGTCTACCGTCACAAGATACATTAATCTTTCGAGAATGTGTATCATTTGTGGCATCGAGCACGATTATGCAAACTACTGGAGAAATGATATCCGGGCGGTCTCATTTTCCAAAATAATAAAAAAACACTACTTTCAAAATTACTTTAAAAAATCATATACATTTATTTACTAAATTAAATCATTAGTTTTAATATCTTTCAAAAAAAGATGCGGCCGAAAAATTCTGGCTGCTTCGCTGGGGATCGAACCCAGAATCTCTGGTCCAGTAGCTTTTATACTCAAAGGATTACAATCAAAACTTTTGAAAAGCTGCTTAGTAAAGCTGCGAGCCTTCAAGAGGAGGCTAAGCAACTCGGTTTCTTGGAAAAAAATATGACTGGACCAAGAATTTGTCGACCGCATTTTTTTTTTGGAAAGATATTAAAATTAATGATTTAATTTAGTAAATAAAGGTATCTGATTTTTTAAAGTAATTTTGAAAGTAGTGTTTTTTTTTTATTTTGGAAAATGAGACCGCCCGGACCTCATTTGTCCAGTCGTGTCCGATGCCACAAATGATACACATTCTCGAAAGATTAATGTATCTTGCGACGGTAGACCCAATTATACGAACTAAGAGACTCGTGACATCTGTTTGGTCTGCGAACCTTTATGTGTGACCGACAAGTTCCCCTACTTAATAAAAAGACTAGATATGGTTTATTTTACCTGAGTTACAAGTTCTCTATAATAATTACATCCTAAATGACTGATGTCACTTGAGAAAACTTTCGATAATAATCGGTGGTTCTGTCTTCAAGAATTCAAGGGTTTAGGTTTTCACGGTAGAACGTGGAAAAATAAATGGAAGTGGCTCAAATGAGAACAGTTATTTTCAGGAGTCCGAAGGAAAGAAAATGTAGGGGATGTCACAGATCTGAGGCAAGCCCGCAGTGACTTCCCAACTATCCTACTGTGCGGCTGCATTTTGGAGAAGATGTTATTTATTTGTTTAATCCTACTAATTTTATTATTTGAGACTTACACTTTCCTAATAGCTAATTATGCAAGTAGCCCGTAGAGATATGAAGGTTTACGTCGTACCGTACAACAACCTCGGAACCTAAGGCGAGTTAGGAGTTACATTGCGCAACACGGTTGCACAGAAGCCCAAAGAGCGTGTGAGGATTTACGTCGCGTTGGGCGAGCTACCTCAAAGTCCTATAGGTTGTAATTTAGACTATGAAAGAGTTTTGTTGTTGTAGACGTATTTTGTTGTCGTAGAATGTCAATCAACTCCGTTTGTAGCTTGCTCCATACTCCTTACCCCGCTGCCCACAGAGTTAGCTCCAAGGTTCTTGCTGAAGTAACTGCACTAATGTCTAATATTCAAATGGTTTTGTCAAGTATGTTTCAATGTCTCAGGTTGTGTTGTTGTTTTCAGTTTTGCATGCAGAGTAAAGTAAATTGCTGGTAAATAAAAATGTTGGAAAGTAAAGTGCAGTAAAGTAAACAATGGAAATTGCAGACCTAAAATGTAAATGCATACCTGGGCATATGCTACCGTTGCATGATTATTATTGCAGGCATAACAAGATTTGCGGTTGATTTAAATAAACATGTAAGAAAGTAAATGAAGCGAGAAATTCCGACACGAAAGTTAGAAAATAAAGAAACGAGTCGTAGAAATCGCAAGCAAAACTCGTAGTCACATATGGAAGACCGGAACTGGGTATAAGACATCAGTAAAGGTGGATACTCAGAGCTGGACTGTGTGCTTCCCGACCTTGAACAGAAGTTACCACCTGACGATCTACGGAGAGCAGTCCTTAGCCTCAATCTGAATAACTAGCCATGGACTTTTATGGGTTTTTTTTTATAAGTAAAAGTTTTTTTATTTTCATGCATAAGATATTGTTTAAGTTCTCATATAGAGTTCATTTTTATCAAGCAAAAGAGGATTTTTTTTATTTTTTTATAGATATTTTGTAAAGCGGTATAGTCCACAGGATAGTCACTCTAATCAAGCTAGGACTACTGGCGACCTAAGAGAGTCAGGGGCAACAATCTCACCAAGAGTCGTGAATAGTATCATAGACACTTTTCTCTCCCCTTATGGAGGGTCCTCGAGGTAGGAGATACTATTCTAATCATCCCTCGTATCCTTCGTAGCACACATAAGCATTATCATCATCGCCTTAGCCACTTAGACCTTAGACTTATACCAATCCGATGATCCATACGTGGCAAAACAAATGTCCTCAATTGCCAGGAGGATTTGAGTGTAATGTTCAAGCTCAAATCCCGGTGCACTGGGATTCACTGTAGGTTAAGTTATGTTGGGAATTTCAGAATTGATTTAATTAAGGAAGAATGAACCACATCTCGGTGCATCCTCATGCCTGGTGTCTCAATCAGCTTGTGAATTAGGGTCCAGGTGCCTAGTTTCACTATGCATTCGAGGATTAGGTGAATGGTCTCTCACCTAGGGTGTGCTCCTAAAGTCTAGGAAGCCTACAGTGAAAATTAGGTGGATGGACTCTCACGTAGGATGTGCTCCTAAAATCTAGGAAGCCTGCACGGAAAATTAGGTAGATGGGCTCTCACCTAAGGTGTGCTCCTAAAATATAGGATGCATACACTGAGGATTAGGTGGATGGGCTCTCATCTAAGGTGTGCTCCTAACTCTAGGAAACCTACACTTTAACTTGTGCTTAAGGTGATTTAAGATGTTCTACGCTTAAGTGAGTTTTCTAACTAAACCTCAAATATCTATAAGTATCTCCCAATTAAATCGGAAATTCCCCTTTTTTTGACTTAACCGTTCTAAAAAATAAAATGAAATCATAAAAAATATAAGACGAGAACAGAAGAGGCCGGTCCACTTCCAAAAATTAGCAAAGCCAAAAGAGGAAAATGCAAGTGAATCGGGCCTAAATCGCAATCCCAAGGCATCCTACAGTTTCCGACAGCCGGACGGCCACCTACAGCACTAGGCAGCGCCTAACTAGCTCCAAACGGTGATCCTACGACCTCCTACAGCTCCGGCAGACGACTAGCAGAGCCCATGCGGTGGTCCTACGACTCTACGATGACGCAAACAGCAAGTTAAATGCTTCCTATAGCTTCCCACAGTGATCAGCACCTCCAAATAGCTCTCTTATAGCTTCCTACAGCACTATGCAGCACTTAAATAGTTCCGGACAGCAGCTAACAACACTTAAAAGCTCCACTACAGCATTTCCAAGCCACTAGACAACACATAATTGGCCCAAACAGTACTCACAGCAGCTTGACAGCACTCAACACACTTATGGACAGCCCAAATAAAATATTTGAACCTTCCAAAACAGCCCATTTTCGTGCTAAAAAAAATCCTGTAAGTTCGTTCTCATTCAAGCACAAGACAATGTGTAATTCCTCTTCAAATCAGCGAAAATATCGAGTCTCCAACCAAAATAAAAAAAAAAGATGAAGTGAAGATTTGTATGCATACCCCACAATTCCTATGTATTTACATATCGGACACCTAAAACTTTATACATTCACACGGCTTAACTCATTCATATCGCATAAGAAAGACCATCAATTTAATTTTTAAACAGTGAAATGCACATTTTCGAGCAGAGGTTTATAATACCAAAGCGGATTATATATAAACATTAAATTTTACGCGTGAGATGTGTGAATACATAAGATTAATGTGCTAGGTGTGTAAATACAAAGGAATTGAGTGGGTATGTATGAAAATCTTAGTCAATTAAATTTTGTTGCTACTTTATGCTCCATCGCATTATTTTTCTTCTTAACATGAAATCCATAAAGCTTTTCAAAAGGGTTTCTTGGTGATCCATACGTCCCAGGGAAACAATCTCAGGCCATCCTCTTAATGGATGGAGGGTAAGCCTAAAATGGAGGCGTGTTTCCCTCTGTAGTTCATTTGGAGTAAATTACTTTGTTGCTAGAAAGCAAGGGATAAGTTTAATAACAAAAATAAAAAGTTTAGAAAGAATTAATATAACACATTAGAATCCATGCTCATAGCATTTAAATCCTTTATGACCTACCAAAAAGGATCACCACTTTCAAGGGTAGGTAAAAAATGATACATTCGCAAAGAGATTGCGGCTCATAGTGTTAGATATGGAGATAGAAATAAGAAGAAAGTTGGTGTTGATGTAAAAGACAAAATAGAGCTTAGGTGCTAAACATGTAAGGGCACAGACAGTGAATGATATGCATGTATAAGTATTGTATAATCATTTTTAGATTTTTCTTTAGTTTCACATAGAAATGCACGAAGAGTTTCAGATTTTTTTTAATCAACTAGAAAAGCAAATAAAAATAAATAAAAGAAAAAAATAAAATAAAATTGCAAGTCTCCGTCGCATAGGATCGTATTGAAGTTTCAGACTTTAACAGTATTAAATCCTTCATGGTAAAATAGTCAAAATTGTAGCTGTCACGCGGTTAAAAGTACTTATAAGCTTTGTTTCACGCAGCCAATCCAGGCAGGTAGGCAAGCCTTGCCATGAAACATAGACTTCGAGCTTCAGCAAAAATTAATCACACAAAGGGGCACTTAATTTTCTTTTCAAATCATCCGCACAATACTTGCAATTAAATGCATATGAATCTTGAAACTAGAGAGAGAATAAATCTCAACCACAATACACACAGAAAAATCACAAGAAACAAGTGATAAACTTGTGATTAAATGAAAACAAAGGCGGCAATTTTTTTCTTATGCTCGAGTAATCGAAGAACAGGGGAAGGAGAGCGAACTGATCTTGGACGTGACCGCTGACGAGACAGAGGAGAAGGCCGGCTGGAGCTTCGATCCGGTGAGGCAAGGATTTCTGTCGAGGGGCGGAGGCGAGCAGGTGGGGCGAGGGCTTCGGTCGAGAGAGGCAGAGGGTCCTTTGGTCGAATGAGGGAAAGATCCTGGAGGAGGAATCGAGAGGTCTCTCGATGCAGTGAGGAGGAGAGTGGGGGAGAGTCAAAGCAGGCGAGGGTTTCGGTGCAGGAGAGAGGCGTCGAGCGAGATCGAACCGGTCGTGAGGGAGGAGCGAGCCGAACGGCTGTTCGGTCAAGCGAGGAAGGAGGTGAGGGCAGGAGAGCTGAGGCGGCGAACGGGATTCAGAGGAGCAGGGAAGGATTCTCGGTGCAAAGGAGCTAATATCGAATGCCCTGGAATAAAGCCTCCAGCCCAATCTTATAGCCGCGTTTGTCCGTTACAGGTCATTGGGCGCCAAATTAATTAGTTTCCTTACAGAGAGGGACATTTATTTGGAAAAGATTAATTTCAAATTTAATCTAATTAATTTCAAATTTATTGTTTTATTTGAAATTCAAAATTTGAATTTTAAAATCAAGTGAGCTAGGGTGTGCAGCCTAGTTCGGACCCGAATTGAACCTAGGTCGAGCCCGGACCTGCGTCCCGCAAATTAAGAAAAATGTGCATCGATTTTTGTGCCGCTCGCGTGAGTGCGGAACCACAACAATATGGGTGTCATTCCTTGACGTTTTGGACGCATCCGTGTGGTCTGTTTCGTCATACGGAGTCGTCCGGAAAAGTTCGCCGACATTCGGGGCCCAAAAAAATGTCAAGTTATGGTGTGCGCGAATTTGAACGTCATTAAGGGTTCACCTAAAGCCGTTTGCCCCTATAGAAAATCATTTTCTGGCCCTCTACATATTAGTCATTAACCCTTGCAACGAGGAGTCGAGTGCTTGGGACTACTCATGCTAGGTATCACAAAAATGGGTCTAGATGTGGTTCGAAGCTCTATGTGAGGTGGGCTCCATTACTAGTTCGCTAGGATGGTCAATAAGGAACTCCTAAAGCTATATCATAGGGTCTAAGAGGAATAGCCTAAGACCTCACTAAAATTGAGGTCAACAGCACTCAATAAATTAGGTCGACTTAATCAACTCACCTATAGCATTACTAAACTATACTGCTTAAGACGCTACCCATAGATTCGTATATTTATCTTATTTGTCATTGTATTTTTATCTTTATGTGCAGCCAATTATGTAACCACCTCAGCCTAGTCTTAAACATATAAATAGGAGAGGTCAACCGAGGAAGGTAGCTTTTTCTTTCTTATGAAAAAAAGTTTGTGTTGTACTTTCCCTATTTCATCTCCTTTACAAGCCCCTACCAACCTAAGTAGTGTGAGTCTAAAGACAGATCCAGATTTAACATACTTTTAGGTGTGGTAAGGATGAATCATGCCACATAACTAGAAGATGAGTTTGCATGAAGAAGAAGCTCATAAGTTGAAAGATTCTGTAAATACGAAGTGTATCACGGAATTTGTAGTACAACAGATGAATGAACTGAAAAAGTAAAAGATTTTAATAATTCGAGAGGCACTGGATATGTGACATGGATTACACCATGAGTACATTGGTCATCGAGTTCTTCAATACGGTTGGTTTAGAGAGGAAAAATATTGGCAACGAGAGTAGAAAGAGCACTATCATCGATGCCAACTGATGATGATGAGACCTACTATCCTAATAAAGAAGATTCTTGTCCTTCTGATCATAAGAAGGAGAAGAGAAGTCAAGAGGAAGAGATAGCCATTGAATAATGCTCTCCAAAAAGATTGCAACTCCAGAGAGATTGTAGAGGCTGAAATACTGGAAAAGATTAAGAATTCATCTCCTCTTGTAAAGGGAGATATGATGTAGTTGATCATTTGCTATTTTTTGAATCAATTTTCTGCCCAATAAGGATAAATAATGTGTTTAAATGTAGATTGATCTTCATGACATTGAATGAATCAGCTCTTTGCCGTTCAATAATTTGCATTTGGGTGTTCTGACTTTTCTAAGGAGTCTAAACTTATCTTCTTTGTGCAATTTAGACGTGTTCAAAAATCACAAAAAAATTCACAAACTTTACTACAAAAGAAATTGAACGAGTCATTGAGAAGTTTTGTCACCCACTTCCGAAGGAAGATGTTGGAAGTGAGGGATTTGTATCCAACAATAGCTCGTTTACTTTGGCTCAAGGCCTACTAGAAAATCCATTTCATCACGCAACTTTGGTTACAACACCTGCAGATGTTGGCTACATTATTGAACCAAAAATCATATCTCAGTTAAAGAATATAATTTTATATCAAGTTCGTCTAGGGTGGAAAATAGGGAGCAACAATATAATCAAAGAAACTTTTGTAAAATTCAATTTCAGAATAGAGGTCACCCTGCTAAGAGGGGAATCAAAATGATTTTTGAGAAGAGTCGGGTTTGTCATTTCAAAGGACGAGTTCATTTTGAAATACAGGATAATAAATATAAGGGTGGAAAGAGATCACCACCACAAATTCACCCAAAACAAGTTATGAATCCATTAAGTCTCGATGGCCAAGATCATTCGGAATAAAAAATTTTTAAGAGATGCACTAATGAACGGTGGTGGTCATCTATCTGACCCAAAGTACTCTTCATATCATAGAGATCACATCTATGATATAGAAGTTTTGCCATCTTGAAATTTTGATTGATTTAATCAAAGCATGGAAACTAAAGGAGTGTGTCACATGCCAGGAGAAAATGTAAGAAACCAATGGAAGCAGTCAGCAATGAGCATGTTTCGACACAGGCCAATCATATTGTGAGGGTCCCTATTATTCTAGGACATTTACCAAAAGCTCCTCGATAATCAAGCCTCAAGCGACTTACGTCGGGCGAGATAAACTTAACGAGTTTCTCTGTAACCTGTGGTGGGTCAAACGCCTAATTTTCACTGATGAAGATTTGTCAGCACTAGATAATTAGTTAAATGAAGCTACCATGGTCATGGCCTTGATCTCTAATTTTCAATTTGATAATATTTTGATAGATATTTGAGTTTAGTTAAACCATTATTTAAAAGTTCCTTTGAGAAAATGATTTGGGGAATTTCCATACTATCCAACCTCAGAACCGCTCTTAGGATTTTTCGAAGAGCACAAAGAAATGTTCTTACTTGAAGAGAAGAAGAAAGACAATTTATGGCTATGATTGACTTTTTTGTGATGGAAGCATCGACTACCTCTAATGATATTTTCCATTATCCTTTACTAAGAATTTCAAGGCAGACATATACTTATCGTGTAGTGGTAAAGTTCCTAGTAGATGGCCAAGTTATTATAAGAATTTGGTGCAATCTAAGGCAAGTCGTATAAAGACTATAGATAACATGTAAGAGAAGATAACATGTAAGAGAAGATAGAATAGAGCAGCTTAGAAACCATTGAAGCTCTGTAACAAAGAATGAATGAAGCGGGGCTAGAGAGGAGCTAAACTGGGTGCTTGCAGAACAGGTTCAACTAGTTGGATCGAGGGGACCAGCCAGCCCTTGGTCTGGGGACCAGGTTTGTCGCCCAAGTGAAGCGGGGTGTCCCCCCCTAGTAGTTATCTACTACTATTTAAATGTTGCTCTCCCTATTTTAGGTTTAGTTTTTTGCTAAGACTTCTATTTGGACAGCCACAATCGTCCATTTTTCCCTTTCTAGAGCTATATCCTATGGCAAGAAGGTGTTTTTCTCTAACTCATCCTGAGGAGGTATGTATCTTCCCCTTTTCGCCCTGTTCTTATCTTCCCTGCACCTAGGGTGTAAACGAGCCGAACACGAGCGAGCCAGGCTTAGCTCGTGTTCGGCTCGTTTATATTTTGAGCCCGTAAAGTGTGTTCGTGTTCGGCTCATTTGCTTAGCGAGCCAAACACGAGTTGTTCACGAACAAAGAGTCGTTTTGACAACCCTAATCACGTAACCATAAGATGTTAAGGGTTGGGGCAAGATTTAATAATTATTGCTTACATTAAAACATCATTTGAATCTAATTTAATAATTTTTATTCTATTCACTTAATTAAAAATTTTAATTGATTATAAGTTTTTTAAATTTTTTAAAAATACAGCTCATCAATCAATATATATATATATATATATATATATATATAATTGATGAGTACTTATTTCGAGCCAAAACGAGTCAAACACGAACGAACAAATTTTTATTCATGTTCGGCTCTTTAAGGCTTGTTAACTTAGCGAACGAGCCGAACACGAGCTTCTTCACAAGCCGAACACGAGTTGTTCGCGAACAACGAGCCGTTTTGACAGCCCTCACTCGTACTCCATCAACCTATCCTCTTCCACCCTTCCTATCGCCACAATCCCTTTCCTCTCTCCTGTTGTTGACATAAAAAACATTTTGCCGCTCAACATGCTATGATGATAACTCTCCTGCCTTCAGGTATCACTCTCGGCCCATTCTCTATCTCTCTTTGATATCAAAAATACTATTTGCATCCCCACCAGCTGCCACCCTCATCCTACAACCACCTGTATTGCCGCCATCCTTTGGGCTCCCTTCCTGCTGAAATGCAAGTCCATCTACACCCTGCCAGCCTACACACCTCTTCCGACCCTCTCCCCGCTGTCCAACAGTTGTCCCGTCTCGCTCTAGCTAGAGTGTCGTGTTGTGTAGTAATTTCTTTCATGTTTTAGTCGTGATTGTAACTCTGTTGTTTTGTCATAAAAAAATGTGCTTTCCTATTGGATTGTTGGTTAACTCTGGTATCAATGAAGCTAACAAGACTTTTTTTTAAGCTTTAGTTTATAGCCAAGCTAAAGTGCGACTTAACATTGATCATAAATGTATTCGCATGTTAGGAGTTACTATTGATGTTGCTTGCCACATAACATTGATCATAGAGCTTAGCCAATTAAACAAAAAATAAAGCATGTTGTCCTACTCTGTAGAACCAGCACATCAGGCAGTGCAAAAATTACTTAGTGTAAAACTTATAAAATAGGCACAATATTGATGTCGTTTTGCAAATGTTGTTATGGTGCCAAAACAAAAAAAAATAAGTGGAGAATGTGTTTTGAATCTGCTAATCAAAATTTGGCTTGCTAGAAAATAATATCCTTGTTGTGGATTGATGCTCTAGTTGACTCTATAGTTTGTTATTCAATGATGAATTCTTTCACGCATTTTTGGGTTATCATGGAGTTAAAGTGCATCCAACTTATAGTGAAAATTTTTCTGTTATAACTAAAGATGGGATATATTATTATAATGTAATGTCATTTAGACTCAAAATAATCAGTATGACATACCAAAGACTAATGAGTAAAATATTTATTGATTAAAAGAAATAAATATTAAAGTTTATATTAATGAACTATTAATTAAAATTAAATCAGCTAAACATGTTGAAGATTTGAAGGAAACATTCACCACATTGAGAAAATTTAACAAGAAGTTAAAAATAAAAGTATTATTTTAGGCTAAATCAAATAAATTTCATGAGTATATGCCACCGGAAGATATCAAATTATGCCCGAAAAAAGTAAAATCTATCTTTGAGATGTCATCGCCAAGAAATATAAAGAAGTAAATGTTCATAGGATGATTTGCCAATTTAAGTAGATTCATTTCAAAGTCGAGATATATGTTCTACTTTTTTTCAAAGTGTTAAGAAGTGCTAAACACTTAGTCTAAAGAGTGCGAGCAGATATTTTTTCCAACTAAAGAATATATCATCTTCACCACCCCTCCTTACAAGTCCAAAGATGGAGGAAGATTTGTTCATATCCATTGTCGTTGGAAAAGAGATTGTTAGCTTTGTACTTATTAGGGAGGTGAAAAAATAATTTCCAATATACTATGTTAGCAGAATCCTAAGGATTGCAGAACTTAGATATTCAATTATAGAGAAACTAGCCTTGGCATTAATTATTTTGATTTGAAAGTTGTGATCATACTTTTAGGCGCATTCGGTATAAGTCATCATTGATCATCTGAAAGTCAATGCCTGATTATTCAAGGAGATCACTTAAACGGACAGTTGAACTCAATGAATTTAGTATTTCTTATGTGTTAAGAACTTCTATGAAAGCACACACAGCGACTGATTTTTTTAGTTGATTTTCTAAATTTGGTAAAGAGGCGAGTATCCCTGAAAAATATTTGTGGATTTTTGTTCATTGGAGAGCATCTGAAAGTCAAGAAGTATGAATTGGGATGTTACTTCAAAGCCCAGCAAAAACTTCTCATTATAATTCAATTCAAAGTTGCTTTAGTGCTATAATTAGGCCAAATACAAAGCACTCATTGTCGATTTGGGATTTGCACCAAGAATAGGTGAGAAGCACTTGCCTTTGAGATCAGATTCTTAACTGGTAGGTAATCAAGAAAATGGCCATAAACAAAAATGGAATGATATTATGCAAAATTATCTATTTAAAGCATAGATCGAAATTGGGAAGTTTGAATACTTCAAAATTAAACATATTCCAAGAGCAAAACCAATTCGTTGACTTACTTTCAAAATTGAGAAATCGTGATGAAAGCCGTGTTCTGAAATTAATTCGCCCAACCATAGAGGGACCTGAGGTGATGGAGGTAGATTTAGAGTTGAAGATGAGTTAGGTGTATTCTTATACCGAATATCTTAAGACATGTAATCCCGCATGATAGGATCCTAGGGGATTCAGGATTTAATCAACATAGTATTTGCCAATCGATGAGTAGTTGTTCAAAAAATTCGTGATGCATTTTTACCTCTAATGCGTTAAAGAAGATGAAGTCGTTATTTTGTGAGATATCCATTCTAGGGAATATGGCACTCACTCTCTTGGAAGAAAATTTAAAAATATTAACTCTTGCAAAGGTGCAGAAAAAATTTCAAAAACACAATAACAGTGATAGAAATTTTTTTCCATGTAATTAGTTTTCTCACAAATTGCAACCTATGATCAAACCCATGACTTCTGCAGTTTTGGACATAGATCTAATTGGTTCTTTTTCTCAAGTGAAAGCTCAAAAGAAATACATCTTAGTCACAATCAATAACTTTTTGAAGTGAATTGAAGTCAAAGCTCTGGCGAAGATTACTGCTGAAGTTGTGCGTAATTTCATATATACTAACAATATTTATGGATATGGGTTACCTATCGTGATCATTACAAACAATGACACTCAATTCATTAATATGAAAGTCAAAGGCATAGAGTCAAAAAAATTTGCTTAAATTTTGCTTCAACGTATTATACAAGATAAACGGTAAAGTTGTGACGTCGAAGAAACAAATATTAGATTTATAAAAGATAAATGAAAGAATGATCAAATGGCAAATAAGCTAAATTAATTAATCTATTTTTCTTTAAAATTGTTTAGAAAAGAATATATTTAAAGATTTCTTATAATTTTATACTTAAAAAAAGAAATATTCATACATATTATAGATTCTATTCTAACACTAATGCTAATAATCTATTTTTCAAAAGAATTTTACAAAATATCTGAGTTCAAGATTCAGACCTCGTCAAAATCAAATGATAATTAGAAAGGGAAGCAGCTCTTTCTCTTATTCTCAATTGAAAGCATAAGTTATATATTTATACACTCCCATCCCTATAGATTAGGAGCATCTCTAATTAAAAAAGGCCGTGTAATTAGATATATTCTAATTAGATTACTAATATTCAAATTTTTATAAACATGTTAAAGTACGCATGTGACAAGGGTTAAGTAATTGATCATGTTGTTCAGTTTGATGGATTTCTTTGCATACATAAATGATTCGAGAAATATTTTCTCCTCGAAAACACAAATTTCAATTCCTCCATCACATCTAACATAGCCATAATAAGTAAAATAACTAGATTGATCAGGTACGATAGAATTCCGTATTTGTATTAAAAGCTAGGCATCAATTTTCTCAGATTAATCTTAATCGAGTGATTATCAATGAGACGACTCTCTAGAGAAATGCTTCTCAAATAGAGTCTCACAGTTTTATTTTGGTAAAAATAATTGAAGTTATTTCACTTTTCATCTGTAATGTTAGCCAACGATGAAACCAAACTTGTCACGTGTCTTTTGTTAAATGGTCATACTTATCACCAACGATTGCCACCTCAATGCTTGGTGTGGACGAGATGGTACAAACAAGCAAAGGGTGAGGGGAACTCCAAAGACAAACTCTAAAGACGAGTGATACCGAGATATAAAAGAAACAACTCAATTAAAAATTTAACGATTGTCGAAGACAAATAAAAACAACGAACAACACCACAAAAGATGACCATTTGCGATGGCAAATGGGACTCAAGAGATTGTCACAACCTGGGCTGATAGCTCAATATTAATAAAGTCAGAAACAGTGATTAAACAGTATTAAAATTTAATTTACATACCACATATTTTCATGACTTCCAATATATAAAAAAGCCTCTAAGAAATCACAAAGTACACTACATAGAAATTAAAACATCCAAATTAACAACATAATTTGCAGCTAACCTCTCATTCAACATATAGCAATATCTCACTACCCAGAAAAAAATAATACTAAAAAAAACTACAATCACATCACAATATAATACCAATCAGTTGTAATACACATGTAAAATAAAATTCTACTATGAGACATTAATTTACAGTTTTTCTTGAAAGAAAAAAGTTAAATTCAACAATAAATTTCTACAACTTAGTGAGCAATTAGAATTTTATTAAGTATTAAAACTCATGCAAATGCTATACATGAATAACCAAAAGAAATATAGTTAATTATTTAATCAAACTGTAAACTTTCATTTTAAATTTAATCATTATCGTTTTAATTAAAGTATTTATCCATTTTAACATATAAAAGAAATTATATCAGGATTATCTTCATACCCGAAATTATTCTTAAAATTATACTCATATGTACCCTAAAAAATTTACACCCGAACATACACTTTTATAACATTTATTTCCTTTATCATGCATGGGTGCATCGCATCCCTGTCAGTATCATCTGGGGGTAATCTTGATTGACTTAAATCATTTCTATTTCATTTTCTTTAATTACCACCATTTAAGGACATCGAACAATTATTTCCTCATTTCCTATTTCATTTACTTTAATCCTAATGTTTACAATATGCATATAATTATAAAAATAATTGCCTAAAGAATTAAACAAATTCTTTTAAAAAAAAAATTAATTTAATACATATAAAAAATAATTACTCACATTAATCTTATGTGTTGGTCTCACTAACTCTTTATCTCCAAATTTTATAGGTTCAAAAGTTCAAGTTTAATTCTTGTTATAAAGTAATATTTGCTTAATTTTTTTTTATTTTTAAATAAATTAATTAGTAATAAAGTTTAATTTTTTTTATTTTTAATTAGTACGATCGACCTTAATGATCTTAATATCGTTAATAATAATAAAACTTTTCAGTTTTACCGTCGCATTAGTAAAAAGAAGTTGATGAGGCTTTAAAGAAAACCAGGGGGAAAGTACGTAGGACTCGATGATATTCCAATTGAAGTGTGGAAATGTTTTGGTGATTTGGGAGTTTCTGGCTTACTAAACTTTTTAATATTATTTTAAAAACTAAAAAGATGCACGAGGAGTGGAGAAAGAGCATTTTGGTCCCCATTTTTAAGAATAAATGAGATGCACAAGAGTGTGCAAATTATAGAAGAATTAAATTGATGTGTCATACTTTAAAATTATGGGAGAGGGTAATTGAACATAGGTTAAGACGTATTACGAAGATTTCTCATAATCAATTTGGATTTATGCCGGCGGGTCTACCATGGAAGCTATTCATTTATTGAGAGGTTTGATGGAGAAGTACGGAGATAATAAGGAGGATCTACATTTGATTTTTATTGATTTAGAAAAAGCTTACGATAAGGTGCCTAGAGATGTTCTTTGGAGAGTCCTTGAGAAGAAAGGTGTTGATATGACTTATATTCAAGTCATTAAAGATATGTATGCTTAGAGTCGTTACATGTGTTCGAGCCGAAGGAGGATTGACCAAGTATTTTACTATTTACGTTGGTTTACATCAAGGATCGGCTTTAAGCCCATATCTTTTTGTTTTATTTATGGATGGTCTTACTGGCCATTTACAAGAGGATGTACCTTGGTGTATGCTTTTTGCTGATGATATCCTCCTCGTGGATAAGACAAGAGAAAAAGTCCAGGAAAAACTTGAATTATGGAGGTCTACATTGGAGTCTAAAGGTCTTCGTTTGAGTAGAACTAAAACCGAATACAGGGAATGTAATTTTAGTAATAGTAGGTCTAGTGACGAAGTGTAACTTTGGGTGATCAAATTATTAAAAGGTGTGAACGATTTAGATATCTCGGTCCATTGTTCAAAGCGATGGTGATATTGATGGGGATGTTAACAGTAGAATTCGGGTTGGTTGGTTGAAGTGGAGGAATGCGTCCGGCCTTTTGTGTGATAGAAAAGTACCGCTTAGATCGAAAGGAAAATTTTATAAGATGATGGTGAGACCTTCAATGCTCTATGGTGCTTGAATGTCGGCCTTTAAAAGAGAAACATAATGTTAAGTTAAGTGTTGTCGAGATGAGAATTATTAGGTGGATGAGTGGTTTTACACTTAGAGACAAAATGCGAAATGAATATATCCGTAATAGGCTTGGAGTTGCACCAGTGACGGATAAAATTAGAGAGAGTCGCCTTAGATGGTTTGGTCACATTAAACATCGACCACCTGATGATCCGATTAGGAGAGTAAATGCTTTAAATACAACTTATGTTAAGAAAGGCAGAGTGCGACCTAGGAAAACTTGGGCTTATTGCATAAAAAATGATCTTAATTTATTAGAATTAAACGAAAATTTGACACTAAATAGGATGCAATGGAGAAAAAGGATTCATGTAGCCGACCCCACTTAGTCGGATTAAGGCTTTGTTGTTGTTGTTGTTAAATAAATTAATTAAAGTCTAACTTCAACTGAAATATGTTTATCTTTCAAAGTGATTCGTTCTTCAATCTAGAAACTGTATCTTCTTTACTTCAAGTACATCTTAATTTCTAATACAGTAACTATAAACTCTTAAAGAATAACTTAAATATATATAATTCATCAATTAAATTATAATATAAATCCAAACATGCTTACCAAAATTTGTCGAATTAATAGTACATCCCAAAATATCTTCTTTAAATTCATTTTATATTATTAAAACTTTAAAAAATCGAATGACTCACCTTAAAGCTTGGTTCAGTCTTCCTATCCGACAGGCAGACTCATTCTTCTTTAATAAGGCACGAGCTCCTCTTCCTCTACTACTTTGCACGGTAGCAGTGCACAAAGCCGCCTTCCTTTCTTCTTTGGAGCGCTCGACTGCGACACCACACAAAGAGTTGATCTCTTTTGTCCTTTCTTCAGCCAAGGTTTGTCATGGCACTAATATCGCACGCAAGGCTCCTCGATGTCGCGATTCTTCCCTTCCTTCGACTAAGGTTTCCACCGACAACGTCAGAGTCAAAGCCTTCAACTCATGTAAGTGGTGACTTCCACTTTTCCTCCTCATTCTTCTTCACTCTTCCTCCTCTATGAATAGCCTGGGGCACGCACAAAGCTTTTCCTTCTCTTGATCTTTCTGCTCTTCCTCTCCCTTATTCTTTCTCTGTAAGTACGAATGAAAGGATAGATAAAAGCCCCCCACCCCAACTTCACTTAAACAAACCATCTTGACGGTTAATTTGGCTTGACACAACCAAAAGTATTTATTTATTTATATATTATTACTTTTTTACTTTTTTTTATTTATTAAAATTTCTTAGTATAATCTCCCCTCATAAAATTTCGTTGTCGAAATTGAAAATGTTTAATATAAAAACAAACATACCTTAACTGAATATTTAGGGATATCTTTCTTGCATATCCTGAAACTTTCTAACAAGTAGCAACCCCCTCTAATTTGTGCTTCTATAAAATCTTCACAAAAGAAATCTCCTCATTACGAAGCTTCTTAACATTATAATCTAAAATCCTTCAAGTTTTTGTATGTATTTCAAATCAAGTTGAATATAAACTAAGTTTACTATTACCCTGCTAGATTCATTTGCAATATACTTTCTAAGTGAATACATGTGGAAAGCATTATCCACTCCTTGCATATAAGCTAATAAAGCCAATCGATAAGCTACATTTCCAATCTTCTCAACAATTTCATATGGACATGCATATCTTGGACTCAATTTTCCCGTCATCCCAAAACATTACACACCCTTCAATGGACTGATTATGATAAAGACAATCTCCAGCTTCAAACTCCATTGGTCTGTGCTTATCATCATAATATTTCATCTGTTTAGCATGCACTGCTTTTAATGTCTCTAATCAACCAATCTTTTCAGTACTATTATCTACTAAGTCAGCTCCAATGGCCTTGCTTTAACCTACTTCAGCCAAACATAAAGGTGTCTTGCACTCTCATCCATACAAAGTTTCATAAAAAGGCATCCAAATGCTAGCCTAATAATTGTTATTGTAAAAAAGCTATACTAAAGGTATGTGTGATTCCCATCCTCCACCAAAGTCAAGAATACCTAACCTTAATAAATCCTCTAAAATCTAAATAAGTTCTTTCTGACTGGTCATCCCCCTCAGGGTGAAAGATTATACTTAAAGTTAATCTTGATGCCCAAAACTTCCTGAATCTTCTTTCATAATCCGAAAGTAAATTTGTTATCTCTATTGAAGATATATGCTCTCTCAACTGATTTTGTCTATCTAATGGGTAAGAAATGGGCTGCTATAGTCAACCAATCAATAATTACCAAAATAGCATTGCAACTTTGTCATAACCTAGGCAATCCAATCACAAAGTTCATAGTAATTTTCTCATATTTCCACTCTGGAGTTGGTAAAGGTTGTAATTGATCTCCAGGATGCTGATGTTTTGCCTTCACTAACTGCCATGCATGACACTTAGCCAAATATTTTATCACGCTCCTCTTCAATCCTAGCATCCAAAATGTTCTCTTGGGATCCTGATATATTTTATTACTCAGCGAATAATATAGCCAGATAAATGTGTTTTCCCAAAAATTTCCCGTCTCAAAATATCAAAATCTGGAACATAAAGTGTCTTTATATATAAGCCATTATGATCTAATACATAATTCTCCAAATTGTTTGCCTAAACATGCTCCAGGCTTTTCTAAACATTGTTCTCTTTGGCTAATGCATCCGCAATTCTACCCTTCAAAGTGGATTGCACAATCAACTTATTTAATTGAATCATACCATCATCACCATAACTTATTATAAATAGCTTCACTTTCTCCAAATCTTTATGTAACTGCTCCCACCGAGTAAATAAACAGTTTAAATTACCTGAAGTCTTCAAATTCAAAGCATCTGCCACCACATTTTCCTTTCCCGAATGGTAGTGAATTTTCAAATCATAATTTTAATAAACTCCAACCATGTCCTCTGCCTTAAATTCAGATCTTTCTGGGTAAATCTAACATCTAATCCATATTGATAATGCCTTGACATTTTAAGTACAAACATAATTGATGCAAGCTCCAAAATCATGTGCAGGATAACTTCTTTCATAATTGTCAGGCAAGGACCTATCAATGCTGCATAAGTAAACAGCCCAAACCATTCAAATATGCATCACAAAAAAATCTGAAAATCATAATCCTGAAGGAATAGTCAAAATTGGAGCTTCTCATCACAACGATTAGTTCAATCAAACCTCACTATCTTCTGAGACGATTTGAATAATGGCAATCTGTGAAAACACTTTATAAATCTCTTATAACAACCAACCAGACATAAAAAAAACTCTTGATCTAAGTAACAGTATTAAGGGTTGACAAATCTACAATTGTCTTGATCTTATTATAATCCACATAAATGCTATTTCCACTGATAATATGCCCAAGAAAAATCAAGCTCTTAGCTAAAACTTAGACTTAAAAAATTTGACATATAATTTGTTCTCCTGTAAAACTAGTAGAACACCATGTAGATGGTTTCTATGACTGGCTTCATCTCTTGAATACATTAAGATATAATCTATGAATACAATCACAATTATATCCAAAAAAACTGTCCGAAGGCTTCATTCGCTAGATACATAAAAACTGCTAAAACATTAGTCAATCTAGATGACATCAACACAAATTTATAGTACTCTACTACTGAAAGCTGACCTCACTGTCTTTCTATTTTACTCCCAACCGGTGATAACCCAACCTTACATTAATCTTTTAAAATACAGAAACCCCTCAATAGTGGATATTTAATTTTACTTATAAGCTTATTCAACTCCCTTTAGTCAATGCACATTTTGAAGCTCTCCTCCTTCCTCTGAAAGAACAATAATGGAGCTCTCCAAGGTGGGGAGTTAGGTTTGATGAACCCCTTATCTAATAACTCCTACAATTGACTTCCCAACTTCTATACTCCTTAATTGTTATTCTGTAGGGTGCCTTGAATACAAGCTCGGAATCTGGCAAGAGCTTAAAATTAAAATCAATCTCAAAATCAATCTCTGACACTGGTTGTAATGCTGGAAAATCATCAAGAAAAACATTTGGATACTCCTACTACTTGAATATCACTCAAAGAATATACTTAGAAATATTTGCTATTTAAGCACAAAAATCATGACGATTCAACAATTTGAAAGTTTTCAAACAGATAATTATCAGGGAAGTCAATCCTCCATCACCTCGAAATTTAACTTCTGCCTTGAAGGTTATTTATTTTAACAACCTTTTATCACGCTCAATTGTAACAGTTTTTAAACAATCAATCCAAACCTACTACTTCAAACTCCACCAAGGGTAACATTATCAATTGCGCAACAAAATCCTTGCCATTAATCATACGCTTCACCTCACACAAATGATTAACTTCCATAAAAGTATCATTTGGCATTCAAACAAATAATGACAGGAACTAAATGTCATTCAATTGCATTACTTTAACAAATTCCACAACTATAAAAGAATGTGACGCTATCGAATCAAAGAAGAACCTTATTAGCCTATTCTAATGATATATGATAAATATCATTACAAACATGGTATTGAACATTTAGGATTAGCTTATTAATATATATGTATTATGAATGACATCAATTCTATTATGATTAAATGCACAATTGGTAAAAAAATATTAAATGCAAAACATACTAGTGATAACTTCAAGGAAGTCCTTAGTTTCTTACTGTGAAAATTCGTAAAGCCTGAGTTGAACATTCTATTAAATTGAATATTGCACTAATCTTGAAAATTCAGCTGCCCTTGGCCTGTCAAATCTCCTCTGAGATACAGCAGTACCGCCTCTAAAATATGTTGGAACCCTCTATCCCAATTTAGGGCAATACCTCGCTATATGACCTAATTGGTGATGCCAAAAATAATTATTGAATCCATAAAAGCACTCACCCTTGTGAGACCTCCCACACTTGTCACACTTCCTAGCTTCAATATGGCTGCCAACACTAATGGATCCGACCATCTTAGCACCTATGTTTCCTGGTTGGAACGACTGTTTGATCTGAGAGAACAGAGGAAATCTGAATCATTCTAATTTCTCATCTTCTAAAAGTCTCTCTTTCGCTGATAAGTTTCTAAATTCAGCTCAATCCTCCAAGTCCTCTCCACCAAAAATTAAATACTGATCAAACCATAGATGAATCAATGGTTGTCTAACCAAATTCTTCATCCCAAACAAAAATTTGTGGCACTTCTCCTCGACATTTGCAATCGTCTAGCATGCATACCCTGAAAGCATAGTGAATTCAGCTTCATGCTGCATAATAGATCGATCTCCTGCAATAGTCTAATGAATTTATCCTGCATTTGCCTTCTAGCTGAAATTGATATGAATCCATCTCTAGAAGTATTCACGAACATGTCCTACTATATCATGTGGCTGGCACTACCAATAAATTTCTCCAGCAACTAACATAGCCGCCATCTATTTGCTTTTCCCTCTATGACAAAAGTGGCCAAAGCAACCCTCCTCTCCGGAGAAAAAGACAATTCATCTACAATTTTTTCCTCTCAAGAGTCAGTGCTCAACCACCACTAGACTTCCTCATTCAAAAAAGATAGGTGATCTCATATCTTAGAATAGCTTCAAATACTTATTCATCAAGCCTCCCACACGAGAACAAGCCTGAATCTGAGAGTTCGTAATCATATGAATTACTGCAGTCATCATCCCAGTAAAAGTATGCATCAATTTCTATCATATAATCTCTAACTTATTCCCCTTAATTTTTTCATATTTTTGAAATAACATATGAAATAATATAGTTAGACGTAATTTAACTATTTGTCAATATTATTTATGAATTAATTTAATCAACCTAATAGCTTTTTTATCATGATTCAACCTAATCCTTCAAATATCACTTTTATCACAACTCAACCAAATATATTAGCACTAAGTCAAGAACTGCGGTCGAATGATACTAACATTTAATTTACTTTCCACAAATTTTCATAACTTGCAATATATAAAAAAGCTATTAAGAAATCACAAAGTACACTATATTGAAATCAGAATATCCAGAATAACAATATAATCTGCAGAACACCTCTCATTCAACATATAGTAGTATCTCACTAGCCAAATAAAAAAATATAAAGAAAAACTACAATCACATCACATCATAATATCTATTAGTTGTAGTCATTCTCATGTAAATTAAGGGTTGTTTGGGGCAGCTTATTTGCGCATTCGACGTTTTGAAAACGTTGAACGCACATTTGTTTCACGCATTAACTGGGCAATCCGGAAACGCATGACGCTACTCCTTTAAAAATCACAGCCATAGGATAGGCCCCGTGATCCGCGTTCCGTTCAAGCTAATTACCTTAAGCCGCTTTATCCTGTCCCCAATCTCGCCTCTCTCGTCTGCCCTTCTCCTCTTCCTTCTCCGTCTGTGCTCTAATTATTCTGCCTCGTTCTCGTTCTCCCTGTAAGTTATTGTTCTCCCTCACCCGCACCTCACTCGCCTGCCCTTCTCCTCTCCCTTTCACTTGGTGCTCCTATTACTCTTTGTAAGTTAATGTGTTTTGTTGAATCTTTGTATTCTAGCGGTCTTTGATGGATTCGTTCATGTTTTGGAATTCATTAGCCACCGTGTTCGAATTTTTTCGCCCTGTGTTGGATCTATTGGTGATGCATTTGGTGTGGACTGATCTGTTATTATTATGTCAATCCATTATTACTATGTGTTGGATCTACCGGGTTTGTTGATGCCTATGTTGGATCTATCGGGTTTGATGATCATTAAGCAGCTACCACTCCCTCAGTTCTTTTACAAGTTCAAACCCCGCGGTTCTTTCATAGGATTAACAAAATTGGAAGCCACAAATTATAATTAAGTTATTGGAAAACTTACAATAAGAAACCATTTTTCAAGAATCAACTGATGCATCAAAGCACAAAAAAGCATGCAATATTGTTGAATAAGTTGCTTGATGATAACGTTGAGAAGAACTAGGAGGAAAATATTCTACAACTGATCACAGATAGCCATTTAAACCATAAAACAACAGGTTTAACTATTGGATCCTGTAAAAGAACTGAAGGGGAAGCTGAGGCCTTTTCCTTGCAGAAATTGTGGTTCTTTATTACATGCTTTTGGGAAAATGGCTGTTAGTATGTGCCGCATATGGTTCTTTTTTGCATGCACATGGTATCAATGATAAATGCTATGATGGATTGTTGATTGATAAATACCATCAAAGAATCATGATTACCGGAAAATAATATTAATAGGTTTTAGTTTGAGCATTTGAGCTTGTTATAACATGTGCTTTAGCTGCAATGAAAATGACAATCCTTCATTATTCAGTGGCGTATGATTTGAATTGAAAATGGAACTTTAAGTAGGTAATTGGGAGCATGGATATCCATGCTAGAGTTGTAATGTGAATGATCCTTTCACAAGGGCCACCTTTAAACATAAGTTCATTTTTTTTAGATAATAGATATTTGGAGGAAACATGTTAATCTTCATCACTATCACTACATGATATATTTTTATGGATTCATGATGATGATCCTAATGACTTGTGGTCTGTTTTTATGTTGCTATATCATCTTGACAATGTACAGATTGTAGTTCAATCCTGATTGTGGTTTATTAAAATCATTGATGTTTACGAATGCATGCAACGTTGATGAGATTGAGATAGGAGAAAATTAGGAGTTGGAAACGATTGTGGGTTTGGAGCTTTTGAATTGAATTGAATTGCAATTTTCTCCTCTTCAAGGAGAAGCATTATTTTCCTCTGCTTTAGATTTTTGGTTTCTGAATATTATAATATTTCGTAATCTCATCCATTCTTTTCTCCTCTCTGAGGAGAGTTATAAACAGGGATCCAATGTAATGTTGCATGGCATGGTCTTCTCCCTTATTAGGTTGTGTGCCTGATTCTTCTCTTTTCTGAATTCTTCCCTTATCTTTTATCTTTTTACTCCAATTTTTGGCTCGGCTGGAAATAAATGCTTTGGCGTGCCTGTTGGAATTGGTGGTTGTTGATTGCCTGTTAGAAATGCTAGTTGTTAGTTGGTTGGCCAAAAGAGGTGCTATTAATCATATGATACAGGTGGGTTGGAAACAATCAGGCAAGATTCAAAAATTAGGGCTGGTATACAATACATGTGGTTGATGTTCTATTTTGTAGCTGTTTCCTTACAACTTTCTACATCTGATCTTATCTCAAAGGGTACAGTCCTTATCTGTTTGTTGGAGGAAACTTGAGGTTATTGTGATACCATCATACATGAGAAAATCTTCTTTACATACATCTATTTCCTTAGATCCTGTCGTCTCTTTCATTTTGTTGAATGATAATCTCTATTTCATTATAACTCAACTGAAACGAATGATGGGAGGAAGATTGGGCTTATTATGTTATCATCACATGTTTAAAGGAAAAAAGTCAGTGAAAAAGCTACATTGCATGCAAGTTTTTCCTTGGAGCTTGTTTCCTAGTATTTCTTCATTTCTTCTGCATAAGTTATTTAGATGTATGCTGCAATGAATGTGGTATTATGGGGATGGCAGTTTTGACTCTGCAGTCTCACTTAGGATCCGTTGTTTGTTTTCCTTAGTGACAGATGTTTATATAATTATTGTTTTGGGATTGGGATGGCTGCTAAATAACTGTAATGTGGGGTTATGTTATCATTGCTGAGCATTGCAACTTGGCAGTACTGTTTTCTGTTTGTATATTGGAGGCTACTCCCTAATGGTGAACCGCATTATGATGCTGCCGTTGTCTTCTTTCTAATTATTAACTGCACTCTCAATTATATGCCCAGGACACTTATGTTGAAGTTGTTCAGCGTTTTATTTTAGGGATATGAGCACTCCATTTTATTTAGCTATTTCCAACAGTCATTCCCTATTTCACTCATTCTAAGTAATAATATTACTAGGTGTTAACCCCTTGCTACAGATTTCATTCTTTGGAGTTTGGATATGGAGTTTTATTTTTCTGAAACCCATCCTTACTGGCTTTGTTTATGCAGAAATTTTCCTTCTTTGCTTGCTATGTTTTGCCTTGTTCTTCTTGCAGATGGGAGCATTTTTCTCGTTGATTTCTTTTGGATTATACTATGGTTTGAAGAATGTTTTATGGAGGGAGATCACCCTTATAATGATTTCAGGTTTTTTTTTTTTTAATGATGGAACCCCTCCTTGTTATCCTCTCTTTTCTAATTATTGGTATTTAATACAAATTTTTTCGTTCTCATTCTACAATGGTCTAACATGCTGTGTTTGTTACATATTAAGTTATTTTGTATAACTGTCGTATTCTTTAATTAGTTCCTACATGGCTAAGATGAAAGAAGGGAGTCTGTCAGCATTGTGGGATAAGGAAGCAACAAACTTTTTTGCGATCTTCACATTAAAGAAACTGAGGTTGAAAATAAACCTATCACATACTTTAACAAGGAAGGTCGACAAAATATTTCGAAGAAGTTCAAAGAATTGACTGGAAGAGCCTATGAAATGCTAAAATTCAAGAACAAGTATGATCAATTGAAGAATGAGTGGAAGTTATGGAAGGAGTTGAAGCAGGGGTCCACTAAGTTGGGTTGGGATCCCATTAAGCGTATCATTGATGCTTCAGATGATTGGTGTACTGAGAAGTTAGAGCTAATAATGGTGGACTAGCATGTATTTTTGTTCATTATCATTTTTGTTTTGTTTTAACTAATATGACCCCTACCCCAACGTTGTAGGCACTAGTAGCTGCAAAAAATTTAAGGTGTACAGAATTGACTCGGACTTAGAAGATAAATTAGACGTAATGTTCAAGAGGGTTGTCGCGATGGGTCATCATGCGTTCAACCCAAGTGAGCAGGGGTTTGCAGGCATCTCAAGTGATTGCCACCAGAGCAGGTTACGGGTTTTGGTGAAGAAACTAGCATAAACCCGAGGGAGCTCAAGTCCACGTGCTAATCAAAGAGGCGTGGGCTGCAAAAAAGGAGGAAAAAAAGATGTTTTCGTGAAGAGCTCGATAAATAGACTAATAGAAGTATTTGCAGCTCCGCCACCTGTTGTTACAGCTGACACCACCATCGATAATTTTTTGGTAGTTCTAGACGGAATTCCAAAAATTGTGGCTAATCCAACCGTTTATTTAAAATGTGTTAAACTGCTCGAGGACCTGACATGCAGGTAGATATTCATGAGGCAGCGGTCCAAGCTGCATGTCAAATATTTATATCTCTCGATTGACAAATGAGTCTTTGTTATTTGGTAGCATAATTATTTATTATTTGTAGTGGATATATTTCTTTATTTATTTTCCAGACAATGATATGTGCAAAATTTTGTCATTAAAATAGTACATGTAGAAAATGTTTGTTTTTTCTTTTCATTTGCACTGTTTTTTTTTTATTTTAAGAAGCAGTTGATTCATAGCATGTTACCCTAACAAATCATTTCTTAGTGATGGATTAGCAATGACAACGCCACAGAAAAATGGTTGCAGCTGCGGCGATTGCTATATTGTTGTTAGAATACTACTGCTCCATCACTGTTCGAACACCACGCATGACATCATCCTTTATTGGGGATAAATGGGTGGGCTAGATGCTCGTTGGACATCCAATAAGGTACAACAATATATTACGCATGAGTGTACCCATTTTGTGGATCTCCTTCAAGAGCTACATAACAACCACGGCCCCTCCAAGGTTCTTCCAGAATGACTATAAGGGAGGTGTTGGCAATAACACTGCTATTCTCTCAGAGCGAATCAATCAAAGGAGCTATGGAGCGATTATGGCATTCCTCAGAGACAATAAGCCGATACTAGTTAGCTTAGCGTCCCACATAACTAAGGCAGAAAATCCATCATTCGGTACAACTCTAGAAAAAATTGCTAATGACCCGCGTAACATGTCATCTTTCAAGGTAAGTTTCATTAGTGCATCATGTTTACTTTAGAATGTGATTATTGTTCTGGGATTGACATATCTAACACATCCAAACAAAACTGTAATGGAGCAATTGATGGTACACACGTGAATGCCTGGCTACTCAACCATGAAAATGTGGCATACATTAGTCGGTGTGGTTTAGTTTTTGGTGTTTTGGTTTATGAGGATTCACAATGATGGCCTTTCTTGGTTCTATGCACATGTGGCAGAGGCCGTGGGTTACCTGTTGGTGTTGCACGTGAAATCCTAATGAAGAAAACAGATGTCTTAACTTCTTGTTGGTGCATCGGTAAATGAGGATCTACTAGATGATCTTTTTTGTGATAAGCACATGTGACACTGGACTAAATTTTCTTTTACAAGATCTACTCTCAGCATGTTGTGCCAGACTCATTGGTTGGTTTAGTGACTTCTTTGAGGCCTCACCTGTTGTTTTCTTAATTTATTTATTTTTAGTATATTTATGTTGAGTACATTTTTGGATTTGAAAATACCACGGTATATTTTTTTGAATTTTTTTCATGAGCTTGTGAGATACATGATAACACTGGGGGCCTTATGAGTTCTCTGAGCACTCACGCATGTTTTTTTTCTTAATCAGATTTTCGACTCATTATTCTATACAGCTTCTTATTTTCAAATTCCACATTTTTTTGTTTATTTCATCTAATTTTATGACTGAAGTGTTTTCTCTTGAATAATTATAGGAAGATGAGGTACAGGTTCTCGGGAAACTACAGACGAGTGTTATGTCTCTGCGGAGTGTCGTCTTTGTTACTCATGTTGCGCAAGCGACATACATTACGAGCAGCAGTTCTAAAAGTACCCGTGATTGACAAAAAGACCAGACGATTATAAGTTCTTCAAGTGAGCACACGGTCATACCGATTCTACAGTATCCTAACTGGACAACGTTGCTCGGGGTTCGACGATATCCCAATCAAAAAACGTCGCTCGAGTTTCGACGATATCCCAACCGAACAACGTTGCTCAGAGTTCGACAGTGTCTCAACCGGACAACGTTGCTCGTGACATGCTTCTTTATTATTTTAAAATGAATAGTATCATACTTTTAATTGCAATTATAATATGTTATTTCTTTTTTATTAGGTTTATTGATAATCTCTTAATTGAGGTGTATATCTTTTTCTTGTACTATAATGAAGTGATTTTGTTTGTTCTTAACTGTCAAATGTGTAGTCGTTACAGTTCTATTGCAAACAGCAACACTTCACAGTGCCAGAATGGTCGTTTATTCATAAAAAAGTTGCAAATCAGCTGTTTTCCAAACACACAAACCAAACAGCTAAACAACTTATTCAAAACAGGAGCAAAATGATCATTTATCTAGAAACAGCTGCAACCAAACGCACAACCAGTTTATCAGGATAAGCTGCTTATCTGGGTAAGCTGGATAAATTGCAGCTACCCCAAACAGACCATAAATCCCTCCTATCAGACATCAATCAAGAGTTTTTTCCTGAAAGAAACTATTAAATTCAACAGTAAATTTTCACAGCTTAATGAATAATTATAATTTTATTATGCATTAAATTCAAATGCAAATGTTATACATGAATGACTAAAAAAATGTATTTATTACTACATAAGCTTTTATTTTAAATTTAACCATTCGTGTTTCAATTTAAATATTTATTCTTTTTTACTTCTTTATGAAGTCATATCAGAATTACCATCATAACAAAATGTATTATTAAAATTGTACCCATAGGCATCCTAAAAAGTTTACCTCTCAAAGTACATAATTATCATCTTCATTTATTTGATCACGCAGGGGTAAATCGCAACCCCTGACAGTATCTTCATTAACTTAATCATTAATGTTTAATTTTCCTTAATTACCTCCTATTTAAAGAGGTCGAACAATCATTTTATTCATTCCCATTTCATTTCTTTTAAATCTTAAACTTACATGTATATAATTATAAAAATAATTGTTTAAGCATTAAAATTTTTTTATTAAATAAATATTAATTTAATACATATAAGAAAATAATTACTCACCTTAATCTTATTTGCTCAAATATTCTTCAAACTTAATTATTGTTAGAAAGTAATGATTGATTAAATTTTTTATTTCTTAATTAAATAAACTAAACTTTTAACTTTAATTGAAATATATCTTATCTTTTAAAATAATTCACCTCTAGATCTAGAAATTGTATCTCCCTTACTTCAAGTATATCCTGATTTAAAACACATTAACTATAAACACTTAAAGAATAACATAAATATATATATATGAAGAATTCATTAATTAAATAATAATATAAATCCAAACTTACCTTACAAAAATTTGCTTGGCTGAATAGTCATTTCCCTTTACATTATCTGTTTTAAATTCATAAAACCTTAAATGTTAATATTATAACATAATTAATTAAATTTATATAATTAAAATTAAAAAAATATGACTCGCCTTCCCTTTATTAAGCTCAATTTGGTCCCCCATTATGCCACACACAGGCTTATTCACCTTTGATAAGGCACAAGCTCCTCTTCCTCTGCTCATCACGGCGGCAGAAACGAAGCTGCCTTTATTTCTTTTTTCGAGCGCTCGACTTCAACACCGCTTAACAAGATGATCTCCTCCCTCCTTCCTTTTGATAAGGTTTGACACGACTGTGACGTCGCACACGAGGCTTCTCCTCAATGTCGCGATTCTTCCTCTTCCCTTGGTTGAGGTTTCCTCCCTCAAGTTACACGAGTCGAACCCTCCCACACACGTAAGTGGTGACTTCTTCCCTTCCTCATCTTTATTCTTGTCGACCTCGTTTTTTCTCGAGGTTTAGTTTTCCTCCCAGCTTTAGGATTCTAGCCTCAGGAGTTTCCCCGACGATCCTAGTCTCCTAGAAATGGGTCTCACCTCGTTTTAGAGAGTCTGGAGCCACTTCGTTACTCTTTGAAATCCTGTACGAGATTTCGTACTGGTAGTTTGTAGCTGGTCGAAATTGACGTCAGGAGTTCAAATTGAGTCTCTATAGGACCCCTGGACATTAGGACAGCCTCGTGCACGTCTGACACACCTGGACGCACAAATTCTCAGTTCGCGACCTCGACGCCTTCAATTCCTTCGCAGTGGACTGGAGCTGGAGTCAGAACGTCGAAACGATCGACATCAAAGTCAGAATTTCAGAAAAAAGCCAGATTTGACACACTTTCGACGCGACCGTCGACGAGGTTGTCCGAACGACCTTGGATGACGAAATTGACTGCGCCGATGCGTCCGGAACATCGATTTTACCTAAAATTGACATTCATTTTGCGACGGTAGCTCGTCGGGGACGAAATCTGTGAAATGTTTCTATTACTCATATAATAATAATAATACTTATAATAATATTATTATTATTATTATTATTATATATATATATATATATACTTATATATATTTCCCCCTTACCTAAAAAAAAAATTCTAAGCCCTAAATCCCCTCTCCCGTTCAGTCGGATTGGCTCCTCTCCCGTTCGCACGATTGGGAGGATCCATTTGATCCTCTTCCCGCGCTCGAGCAGGTTTCACGACCAAATCCTTCTTGCCCATGCTCAGTCGTATCTTCTGCGGGGCTTCTCTCCTCGAGCTGCATGTCTTTCTCCCCCATCTCCTGCTCGATTTCTATCCCTGCACACTCCGTCGCCGAGCCGTCTGCTCCTTCCTGCGACACTTTGTCGCCACTTTCTCGTGCCTTCTCCGATCCTAGTCGACCTCGTGCAAGGTTTGGCGCCTTCCTCCCTCTCTCGCATATAAGAACCCCATTTGGGGTGAAGCTAGAGGTTGGCTGATTTTTTTCTTGGAGGTGGGGAGGTGCTGCTGGATTGAACCCTGAGCTTCTTGCCTTACTTGCGTGCTCTACACTAGCTGGTAACCTCTTTTCTCTCCTCTATTATTCTTGGTTTGGCCTAGTATGGCTTGTGGCTTGTGGCTTTGGTTCGTTTCTTCCTATTGAGTCTTTAGGCTGGGCACTTATATGTCATGGAATGATTTGCTTGCTAACTTAAATGGTTCCTCCTTCTCTTCTTTTCTTTTTAACAACTTGTTAGCTTGATGTTATAGCTTCATTTGGGAATTTTTATTACTTGAAGCATGTTAAGAACGGAAATGTGAGCCTATTCTAAAGTATAGGTTTTATTATTTACTTAAAGTGGTGGAAACGTGGCATGGCATTGGCTTCTTTCTTTTCTCTACTTGCTTAAAATGATAAAATGTGGTCCATTTTTATTTTTCTATGGTTAAAGAAGTTGAAGCATGGCTTTGGAATAATGTTAGCTCTTCTCTTTTCTTTTGTTCAAAAAGCAAGTTGAAGTGATTAAAATGTGGCTTTTGGGACAATGATGGTTCCTTCTTCAAACATGTTAGGATGTGTATTGCAAAGCTTTCTATTCACGTTTGCTTGGCATGAATCATGGAAGGATCCGTTTGACTTTTTCAATATGCATGTGGGGCTTGGTTTTCATTCCTTATAACTTTTCCTTACTAAAGTGCATGCTAGGGAGAAATTTAATTTAATTTGGAGTTTCATGCTTGTTCTTATATGAAGCATATGGTGGCTCTATGTTTTGAATATATGGAAGTTTAATTCTTGGGCTCCTTGTATCTTAGCCCTTTATAAAAGCATATTAAATGGAATTGGAAAGTTTCTAGGCTTATTCTTGTTTGCAAGCATGTGATAGTTTCATGGATTGATATATAAAAGGCACGAAGGTGTTATTGTGGTCCAAGTTTAGCCTCTTTTTCAATCTCAAGCTAAGAGCTATGTTTAAATATATATATATATATATATATATATATATATATATATATATATATATATATATATATATATATATGTTTCGTTTACTAGGCTTTTAAAAAGCTTGTTCTAGCATTATGTTGGGCTTGGATTCAATCACTGCTGGGCTTGGTTTTAGCCTTATGTGGCTCGATTTTTTGAGGGCCCTGCTGTGTTCTTTGTTTTAACTTAATGTTGGGCTTGGTTTTAGCCTCATGTGGCTCGGTTTTCTGTTGGCCCTGCTGTATCCCTGTTTTGGCTTGGAACTGGGCTTGTTTCTAACCTTGTTGTTGCTCAGGTTTTTGGCTCTGTGTGGGCTCGGTTTTGCTCTTTTGGTACTCTTTGCTTTGGCTTTATGTTGGGACTGTTTTAGCTTGGAGCTGGACTGGTTTTCAGCCATGTGATGGCTCAGATTTTTGGCTCTATGTGGGCTCGGTTTTGCTCTTGTGATGTTGTTCCCTGCCTTGGCTTTGTGTTAGGCTGGCTGCAGCTTGGTGTTGGCTCGGTTCTAGCCTCATGGTGGCTCAGGTTTATACCTTGTGTTGGCTCGATTTAAGCTTTATGTGAATTCAATCCTATGGCTATTTGATGAATATTTTTATGCACTTTGTGATGGGTTGGATATCCCCTTTAGCTTACTTGTGGGGAGATATGTTTGGAGAATACCACTTGAAGGAAACTTTCCTATGTCTTGCTTGAGAGTGTTGGAGTTAGTTTGGAGGATTTCTAAGTTTGTCCACTCACTTTCTTATGTATTAAAAGTTTTATTTCGAGATGATTTTTCCTGTTTTCTTTGCTTTGGCCGTGAGCTTCTTTGGCCCCTGCTGCCTTGGCCGTGAGCCTCTTTGGCCTTGTCCTATCCTGGCCATGAGCTTCTACTTGGTTTTATTGGAGAATTTTACACTTGCGAGGCAGATTGAGTTGTGGATTACATAGGGGTTTGGAAATTTCAATATTTAGGGGTTTGGAAATGCCAGTGCGGATTTTCTTAGCTTACTACTATTTGACTTACTGTGTGAGGTTTGGAAAACTTTTCAAACCTTGTTTTGGGGCGTTTTAGACTAGCCCACCTACCCTTTGAGCCCGCCTCTTTTAAATCGGATTTGGGAGTGGGTTAGTCTCATTTCCTTCCCCTTTTGCTCTTTGACTTGTGTTCCCTCATTGTTTTCTTCGCTTTGATTTTCGTTTTGTTTTGGGGCATAGGGTGCTGATGATAAAGGCACACCGGTGAAAAAGTGGAATGATATCCCATCCTACGACATCAGGACCCGCTCCAGGGCCCCGGTGAACCGTAGGATGACGGTATCATTCACCGCCATAAGGCAAGCGGGGCAGCCGTACCTTCTTAGGATTGCTAGGGATCCTACACCCGACGAAGTCGATCGACTCGTGGACAACCCTAATTTTCAAAATCCGATAAGAATGGATACTACATTTACAATAAAAAACATATTTTCACTACAACCAAAAATTGATACAAACTCTCTTTTGTATGTCTGAAATCCACGTGCATGCTAAAAACATATATTTTAAAACCATATTATAAATTCGGTTGCCCACTTATTGATTATCAGTACTGGGTTAAGGAACACCCTCCTGAATTAGGTTTAGTAGAACACCCTTCTAGTTGAGTAGTGGGCTCTATACATTCGGGTGACCGAGTAGCCTTCGACGACCCTCGAGAATTACTACACAATTTCTGAGCCTAGCCCCGACCCGAGTGCTTGCAGTTTTTTTCGGATTTTTCGTATGATTTTTGGATGAAGCACTCGTGGTCCTGTTTTCCGGACTTTCCCGAGGTTTTTGATGATTTTATTTTGTTTTGTTATTCGTTTTTCTCGAGTTTTATACTGTGAGTCATTCGCCGTCCTTTTTTGAGTTTTTTTGGACGATGTTTCTTTCTCTGCCTGGCTTTCATTTCATGATGCATTTCAGCCTGCTGCATTTAAGAAAATAACGAATCTCACAGGTATACAGGTTTGTTTATATTTACAGCGTGTTACTTTTTGTCACTACTATCGTTGTTTTTAAGACGTTGTATCATACTTCATCGCATGTTTCTATCGTTTTTCGCTGCTACATACCCTTCTATACACTGTACAACCTTAAAACATGCTTACAAAGAATGCTTAGGAGAACTTAACCATAGGGCCACCTGATTTGGCATTATGACTTGCCACCTTAGAAAACTTAACCTCGTCACGGCAAGGAGCTTAGAGCTAGCGTGGTGGGCAACACGGTCATCTTCAACAACAAAACATGTTTTCACCAGCTAAACCATTCCTTAATGATTAAACACCTATCCATAGGATTTTGAGGTTGTTCGCCTAGTGCGCATAAATCCTCAACCTTCTTTTGGGCCTTTGTATGGCTCTGTCGTACAATATAAGCCCCAACTCGTTTTAGGATTCCGAGATTGTCGTTCGTTAAGACCTAAATCCTCACATCTTCTATGCTATTCGTGTGATTGTTTCACACAAATATAAGCCCTAATTTAATAAAATTGGCGGTATGAAACATTTAAATAATATCTCATCAAAATCGAAGTAAAACCGTAGGATAGCTTGGGAAGTCACCAAGGTTCGCCTCCGGATCTCCGACATCCCCTAGTTCCTCTTCCTTTGGATTCTACAATAAAATGTTCCAAATTTGAGTCAATCCCCTTTCACACCTCTTTGTCCGATTTCGTTGAAAAGTCTTATACTTTTGACCTCTTTGAAGATAATATTTCCTGATTTTTACCAAGAATTTTCTTAAGTAATTTCGGTCATTTAAGATGTAATTAACTATAGTGATTGCCTTTATAGAAGCATTTCCGAACCCAACTTAAAATAAACCCTATTTAATTCTTTATATTAAATATGGAACTGGCTTCAACGAAATAAAATGGTTTCGCATACCAAACGGACGTCATATATTTTTTAGCTCATTCGATCGAGCCTCACCTCAGTCTTCGTGTTTATCCTTCGGATAAAAGCAGTGCTTGAGTGCAGAAGACTTTTCATTTAAACTATGAAAAATATAGGATCGGTTGATTTCATATTTTTCAAAAATTATATATATATATATATATATATATATATATATATATATATATATTCTACACTACGAACGAAAGGACCGATAGAAGCCCCCTTCCCTTGACTTCACATAAATGAACCGTCTTGACGAGTAGTTTGAATCGACTAATCTAAAAGTATTTATTTATTTATATAGTATTATTATTTACTTTTTATTGCAATTTCAATTAATACAGCAATCAATGTCACAGAATGAAGACATAGAAGATGAAGATTCGAGCAATGCCTAATCTCGTTGCAGGATGAAGAGGAAGCTTTGAATAGTGCATATGAAGCCACACGATGCAGACAAAGTCAAACGACACAGACAAAGGGATGGAAGAAAAGGAGCTTCAAACAGTGCAGGCAAAGCCGCACGACACAGACAGCTGAATGACACAGACGGAGCAGTCTATGAAAATGAAGATGATCTATGCAGGTAAGGCCACATTAGCATGCGGGAAACAAAGCCTAACCAAGGGGGACGACAAGTCTTGCGTGGCTCGTGAACAATTTGTTCATGTTTAGCTCGATTTGCATATTCATATTTGTGTTTGGCTCGTGTTTGACTCAAAATTGACTTATTTAAATTAATTAGAAAATAAATGTATGGTGATGAATACGAACATGCACCATTCATATGTAATAAAAGACACAAAATTACATAACCACACAAGTTGTGGTGATTTAAATGTAGATATAAATATATATAATATATTATTATTTAAATATTATATATAATTTCCTTATTTTGAGTTAAAACAAGCCAAACATGATAGAACAAAGGATTGTTTGTGTTTGGCTTTCTTATAATTTGAGCTTAAAAAACTTGTTCATGTTCGGCTCGCTGAACGAATAATTTAAACAAACAAATTAACAAGTTGAAAAAGAGTAGTTTGCAAACGAGCTTTCTTAACAGCTCTAATGACAAATTCAAAAAGTAAAATTGTATATACAACGTAGCACACAATGAACCAAGACATTGGCGAGTTCATTTCAATTCACATACGCTGAGAGTTATATGTAATAAGAGATTATTATCCGGTTTATTTGTAAAGCATTGTAACCACCATTTAAACACATGCTAAATGAACCACCTAATTTTTTTACTTTCTTACTTTCAAGTTGGTATCAAAGCCAACCCTAGCCGCCCGCATCGATTGCATTCTGTCACTCCTTGTGCGCATCAATCGATATCCCCCAAAGCCGTAGCTCCTGTTCTTTCAGTACCCGTCGCTCGCCTCACCTGCTTCTACTTATGACGACCTATGCGAGAAACACACCTATTTCTCGTGTGTGAAAGGCGACCCGCGTTCAGCGTACGAAAGAGCAGTCGTCGTCTGTTTAGGCATCCGCCGCCGCCGTATGTCTAGGTCGTTACCGCCTCCGTCTGTCTAGGCCGCCGCCGTATGTATAGGTCGTCGCCGCCTCCGTCTGTCTAGGCCGCAGCGATATGTTGAGGCCGCCGCCATCTGTCTAGGCTGCGAACGCTGCCTCCTTTCCAGGCTGCAGTCGCTGCCTCCTTTACAGGCTGTCGTCGCCACAACTGCTGCAGTTGGGCCGCCGCACAAAGATTCTGATCTTGATGATGAGATAAATCAAGAGAATTGTTCGTGGTTTGTATGACCTAGAAAAGAGTCTAGGTGATCGAAGATGACGCGAGATGAAGATAGTGTGGGGCGTAAAGGATTGGATCTCCTGAAGGTCGTTGTAGAGCTAGCACACGGAGCTAGTGCCTTGACAGGAACCGCGAATTCAACGCAAGCTTCGATGGAAGTGAGGCTAGACCTCCCTCCCGTGGATCTGAAGCTTAATGGATTGACCAATTATTTGAGCTGGTCATGTCGGATTGAGGCAGCTCTAGTAGGTAAGAGATTAAAGACACATCTGACCGAGGACAAACCAAAAAAGTGACAGTGCTGAGAGAGTATGTAGAGGACCACTCACGCCTTATTTTACACCTGGCTGCTCAACTAAATGGTTCTATCAATCGCGTCCTCAATTGATGGCATTCGAAAGGTGAGGGACATCTGAGCAAAGTTGAAGAAGATTTATCTTGATGCTGAGAATCACATAAGGGTATTCCAGATTCAACGAGATATGGAAGCTATGGTTCAGGAATACTCAGAGTTGGAGAGGTTGTGGGCGTATCTTGATTACTTCTCACCGATGTCGAGCTGTAGCAACCCAAAATGCAAGAAAGAAGAGATCTTTACTCAAATGAGAACTATGCAGTTCCTAACTCATCTGAAATCAGCCTTTGATAAGAGAAGATCTGTCCCCAAAGCTCAGACGAGTATTCCTACACTAGATGAGGCCATTTTTGCGATTATACAGGAGGATAGCCGGATGAAGCTACACTCTGAGCCGAGTGATTTTTCGGGTGCATGATCAACATTGGCTGTTAAGAGCCTAAGTACACTAGGTGTCCAAAGGAAGGACTCGAAAGTGCTACAACAGTGGTGAAGTTGGTCATCTGAGTAGAGTTTGTCCTAAGCCATCAAAAGAGAGAGAGACAGGTGGACAAGGACAAGGTGGAGATCGAGGTCATGGTTGTGAGGGTCGGAAAGGTGGAAAAGGGGGCAATCGCACAAATCTGTGATAGCAAAGGACAAGGGAGAGGTGTGATCTTTACTAGCAAGGATCATGAGTGTCTGAAATCGTTGAAGAAGAAACAGAAAGTAACAGGAGATAGAGCAGAGGATGTTTCAAATCCATCGACATCAAGGGGTAACATTGCCACTTATGCTCATTTCAGCAAAAGATATTGATGACACACTTGCTCCTGCCTCTACTTACCACAAGATCATCAAAATGGATCATAGATTCTGGTGCTTCTTGTCACGTGACAGGTACTGCTGGAGAGTTCTCTTCATATACTCATCTAACAGTACTAGAGAATATAAAGATTGTTGATGGTACAGCATAGCCCATTGTTGGTAAGAGCATAGTGAGATGTACCAATCATATGACTTCATCAAATTTTTTGCATGCTCATTATCTTCTAGTAAACCTCTTATCTATTAGTGCTATTATTTACCGCACTAAAATGCATTGTTTATTTTGATATCCCTCGGGTGATATTCCAAGATAAAGCGATGTGTTAGACACTTGAGGCTGAAACATGGCAAAGCGAAATCTAATACTTGGACCGAGAGGGGATGGACTCAGCTCTGGCATCCAAGATAGAAAGTGCTGCAGTAGGAGGCCTGAGAGGAACGTCGAGGATGTATTACTACTACATCACAGACGTATGGAGATCTTAGTCTTAGTTTATTGAGTCAGTTGTATCCCTTTATGTATGAAAACGCGAAAGAGAAACTTGTGTGTGATGCATACGAGTTTGACAAGTTCACTAGGAGCTCTTATGTCAGCTCTAGAAAGAGGATCTCTGGTGTATTTGATTTGATACACTCTTATTTATGGGGTCTTGTCCCACTAGTTCTATAAATAGTTATCGTTCTTTAGTTATATTTATTTATTGTTTTTCTAGTGTTATATGGATATACTTGATGAAACAGAAGAGTGAGGTGGTTACTTCTTTATATGTTTTCCACAAAGCAATCCAGACCCAATATGGGGCAATTGTGAAGGCACTAAGATCTAATATGGGACAGAATATATCAACAAAGCATTTGAGGACTATCTATCAGCCTAAGAGATACAATACCAAACTACATGCCCATACACACTAGCACAGAATGGAGTAACAAAGAGGAAGAATTGACGTATTCTAGACGTAGCTCGGAGCATGACGGCTAGGAATGTCCCACATCACTTGTGGAAGCAAGTAGTGCAGCAACCACTCAAGGGATTAACAAGATGCCCACAAGAATACTAGAGTGGAATTCTCCTTGTCAGATGTTGAAATAAGTCAATTGTGGAATTCTTCCATTGAAGATATTTGTATGTGATGTTTTGTGAAAGACAATAGACCATTTGTAGGGAGGTTAGATCTCAGAGTTGTTAAATGTGTAATCGTTGGTTATTCTACTATTCATAAGGGTTATATCTATTGGAGTCCAATTGAAAAGAGACATTTTTTTAGTATGAATGTGTCGTTCAGAGAGTTTGAATCATACTAAACTCTAGAGGTGAATTCACCATTCAGTGACTTAACAAACACTATAGACATTAAACAAAAGAGAGTGAGTAGTAGTGGTGATGCAGTGCAAGTGGGAGCAATGTTGTGTCCTGTGATGTGGCAAAAGAGAGTGAGTAGTAGTGGTGATGCAGTGCAAGTGGGAGCAATGTTGTGTCCTGTGATGTGGGATGAATCATCCAAGGAGACGAAAATCGAGAAGAGTGGCCCCAGAAGTGGAGGAATTCATGTTGAAAGTAAGTTAAGGATGTATACACGACGGAAGAAGCTAACTTAGGGAACAAAGCCTGCAGTCTCAACAAGTTCCTTGTCCGGGTCTTCCCCAACTTTTGAGACACCTGCACCCAACCTCTGATTCAAAGCTCTCGGACATTATTTCTCTTCCGTCCACCCTACCCCCCCCCCCCCCCACGTTAAGGAGAACCTCCCGCAACAATGCGGGACATCCTCCTGATCGCTTTTGGTGGAAACTTAACATTGCGAACTTTATTTATTACTAACATCTCATCTTTTCATTGAGCATTCATTGCATCATCTGACTCTATCTCTACGCCCAAGTGTTGGCATGTTTCTATAGAGGATCCCAAATAGAAAGCGGTGATGCATGAAGAGCTTATAGCTCATGATAAAAATCAAATATGGTGGATTGTACCACTACCAGCAGGGAAGAAGGCAATTGGATGCAATTAGATCTTCACACTAAAGCAAACTCCAGAATGGAAGATAGAGAGATACAAAGCGCGACAAGTGCTAAAAGAGTACAGTCAGACGTACAATATTGACTCGATGAAAATTTTACGCTGGTAGCAAAAATGAGCACGGTAAGGACACTGGCTTCTTTAGATGTGAATGGTGGATGGAGACTACACCAACTCAATGTGAAGAATGGAGATACCACCAGAATTCAGTACATCCTAGACAATGGGCAGATGTGTAGGCTTGGAAAGTCATTGTATGACTTAAAACAATCTCCTTGAGATGGGTTTGATAAGTTTAGAATGTCGATGGTTAGCATAGGATATCAGCAGATCAATGCAGACCACATGGTCTTCTTTTGGCAACATGAGGGTCACTCTACCATAATTGTGTGTGTGGATGACATAATTATCACGAGTGATGATGAGGCAGAGATTGTTCAATTGAAGGGAAGATTAAGGAAGTGAAGTAACGGATCTAGGAAAGCTCGGATACTTTCTTGAGATTAAAGTTGCCCCTGGACCTAAGGGGATAGTCCAATCCCAAAGAAAATATGTACTGAATCTTCTCACGGAGATAGGTATGTGAGGGTGCAAGCATCCATCACTCCAATTGATCCGAAAGTCAAGCTCAGTATGTTGGTGAATCAGTTGATAGTGAGAGGTACATCTGATCTATCAATGTCACACTCAACTCGATGTTTCATTTGCAGTAAGTGTCGTGAGCTACTACATGCGTGATCCAAGGAAAGGTCATATGGATACAGTGTATCAGATTCTGAGGTACCTGAAGAGTGCACCAGGGAAAGGATTGATATTCAGAAAGAATGGACATGTATATATTGAGGGTTTTTGTGATTCTGACTAGGCAAGTTGTGCTGATGACAAATGATCCATATCGAGGTACTGCATATTTATAGGTGGCAACTTGGCCACGTGGAATAGCAAGAAACAGCCAGTTGTAGCAAAATGAACAGCAAAGGTAGGATATAGGGTCATGACATTAGTTGTAGAGATCATGTAGTTGAAAGCCTTGTTGGTTGAACTCAAAGTGGATCGGAGAACTTAAATGAAATTGTGGTGTGACAACAAGTCAGCAATCAGCAATCAGCATTGCTAACAACCCGGTGCAACATGATAGAACCAAACACGTGGAGATTGATAGATTTTTCATCAAGGAGAAGCTGAATAACGAATTGTAGAAACTAAGTCATGTAGCGACTAGAGAGCAGGTGGTTGACTGCCTCACAAAGGGGTTAGCTCAGTGGAGTTAGTTAGATTATGTATCAAGATGGGCTTAGTGAATATCTTCACCCATCATGAAGGGGAGTTTTGAGAGTTATGTATAATAAGAGAGTTTTATCAAGATTATTTGTAAAAAGTTGTAACCATTATTAAAACATATATATTAAATGAAATACTTAATTTTTGGCTTTTTCACTTTCAATTACATATTTACTCAAATAATTAAACATGTAAATGATACGGTAAAGGTACAAGAATAGCCTTTTTAATATAAATCTTGTTTTAAATAGAAGATACAAACATGAATTTACTTAGAATATAAAACAAGTTACCATTTTGAGAAATGAGATAAAATCATTAATATATGTGCTACGCAACCGACGCTTAAGTAGCAAATGGTTCACTGTCATTCAAAACACCTCGAATGCAAGAGGATGGATAATCTCATGCACTGTGAAACCAGGGCGACAAGAAAAGCACAACCATCGCCGATCAAGCCCTAACGACTAGAAAGGAAAATTGGTTGTAAAAATAACCACCAATCATCACCAGTCCAAGATGCACACGGACTTGAATTAGTGTTGATTCGTAGAAGAATAGTGATGATTGGGGAAGCCCTTTGCTAAAATATTATCGATGAATTAATGACATCAATCACCTTCGGGCTCCAACAAACAAAAAGCCCAATCATTCGTGAAAAACAAACAAAAAAAGATGAGGAGTTAATATAGAAAGAAAGAATTTCATCCTCCTCTCTATCCTTATCTTCTTCTTTTTAGGCAAGACTTCGAGTCATATGCTCTTACAAAGATGAAAAACCAACCTAAGAGATAAAATCAGAAATAAAACTATTTGCTTCTTCTCCCTCTCTTCTCCCTTTTCATAAGTAGGAGGCTACAAAGAAGTTAATTCATATTTACTACATTTATGAAAAACTCTCTCCAATTTATTATTTTCAACAAACTTCACTGACACACTGATGTTATTGAAGTTTGAACCTAACAATTTTTCTGGTAAAAGTCAGATTAATTTCAGAACTTAATAGGGAGAAGATCAATTTTTTCAAGTAATAGGATATATGAGTAAGTGAGAAAGCAACAATTAGGCAGAATATGTTTATTGAAAACTTGAGTCTCTTCTATATTTAAGCAAGAAATATTCCTTGCAACTTTAGTATACTCTTGGATCATAAGTCAAACCTAAGAGATAAGAGTCCCCCCTTTTGTGATAAAATATAAAATGATCTAAACAATTATATTAGGCCAAAATTATGAAAAGATCCGCTAAAATATCTGAAGGCATAGCCTGTTAAAAAAATGACCTAGCCGAGAAAGTATACTAATGATAAGAATAGAATAACATTTGAATAAGAGGGAAACACGTACGCAAAATTCAGACTTTGCCTAAACATTTTTAATTTGTAACCCAACAATGCGACTGATTCAAGTAAAGAAGCACTTGTCAAAGTTTACATCGGCTCATAAGCGAATACATAATGATATATAGGTTGCAAGAACAATCTTCATTTTATCTTAAAATTAATGTCATCACATTTACAGTTAACAAGTAAATAAAAAGAAAAAGAGAAATAAAACAAAAAAATTCTGAAGCTCAAGCACCAGTCAAAGTTTCGCCTTCATCATTTTCTTTAGAGCTTGTCTCCTCCATCATGGTCTGAGAGCTTTCTTTGCCCAGGCTTGATCAAGATTATATTTTCTCACCAAATTTCCAGACATCATTCAACTCGTTAAAATTTTTCTTTTCTTCTAAAAGCATCTTCTATGATGGAGTCCTAGTGAAAGAAGTAAGAAAATATTCATCGTCATGCTAGACATTATATCTTTGAGACTGCAACTTGCCTTCCATTTCAAGATTCTTATTCTCAAGAGCTTCAATTTTCAAGAAATAATTTTCTGCCATAGCAATCTACAAAGTAATGGCATTCTTCATTTCTACTAATTAGTAATAACACTTTTCAAGTGCATTCATCGAGGCATCAAATGTTTGCTAGGTCGGTTGCTTCTTCTTTACTCAACTCTCCTATTGAACTCTAATCAATTGCTACTGCTCCCTTTAATTTGGCAATCACTTTCTGGTTGATGTCGATGGTATGGATGAAGGCAGGGTACACTCACCATTTCTTTGAAACAAGTTGTCATTTCTTCCAATCTTGATCTTTATTTTCCAACCCAACCATTTGAATTCCCGTTGAAGAGAAAATAACAAAAACCACTTTGTAAGCTTACACGGTAAGTTTACGGAAAAATTTGTTAAACGAATGCATTTTCTTTGTTCACATGTACAGAATCACTATACAATACTCACAAATGAATTTTAACATTATTTATGCAGGTACAACTAAAAAACTATTCAGAATATCTGCAAACTCAGTACAGAGGAAACCTAAGGCCTAGTCAACACTGATTTTGATAAAAAAAAAAATTCATAATCATACAAACTATCAAGGGCTTCATCATCTCGTGTCTGGTGAATAATGCCAACATTATTGAATGCTTAGTTGGCATGAATCGTGACTAGAGAAACTCTTTCAAGCTCGGATAAGTCGGGAACAAAACTATCAGAAGAATGCTAGCCGGTTAGTGTAAAATGTTGATCCCATTGTTACCAAACAGTAGAGGAATAAGGTAAACATGAGTTCACGACAGTAAGGAGTTAATGTCTTTTTGAGAGTTCAAAAGCACGAAGAGACACAAAAGAAGAAGGGTTGAACCCAATTTTTTTACGGCTACATTTTTTTTGAGTAAAAATACCATTCACATCAAAATATAACAAATGAAAAAAAAAAATATTCATTTTCATCAAGATTTTTAGATTTCGTAATCAGCAAAAATAAGTCATTTAACTATTTTCTAGAGTACAAATTCATTTTTCTTCATTACATAAATAATTCAAAAAAAATTGAAAGCATGCATCTTTAGCATCTTCTGGAGAACATTTTCCACTCAAAGAATTCGTTACAAGATGAATTTTCCTCTGGAAAGAAACTAGTTTCACTGAATAGTATCCAAATATCTCTAAAATGCAATCATCCGAGAAGTTATCTCTACAACTCTTTCCTGAAGCTCTTCAAATAAAATTTTCTATGTCACCAAATTTGTCTTTCAATTCGCCAAACGAGTTGCTCAGCTCAGATGATTAATTTAACATTTTGGTTTTCACTATTTTAAATGCTGCTTTAAATCCAATCTCATTAGCAAGTTCCACTTGTTTCTTAATCATCTTAGCCTCAACAAGAACTTTGGGAGCTATTGATGTAAAATAACTCTTAATTTACTTCTTTAAGAAAAGACATTGGGGTTTCAAATATTACAAGAACTCGAGCAGTCATACTTCTAGCAACTAATTGAAAGTACACTCCAGATGGGATATCTGCAAGTAAAACTGTATACGGCAAGAATGAAAATTTTTGAATTATTATTCTTACCTTCAAATACTAGAGTTCACAGTTGAAGTATTAGAAGCATCAATAATTGTATTTTGTCATAAACCTCGGCTTCTTAGTCAAGATTAGTCTCTTCAGATCCCCTGTTCTCCAACAACAACAACAATAAGCATTTATCCAACTAAGTGGAGTCAGCTACATGAATCCTTTTTCTCCATGACATCCTATGAGTGTCGTATTTTCATTTAATTGTAATAAATTAAGGTCATTTTTTTATAAAATATGTTCAAGTCTTTCTAAGTCTACCTCAGTCTTTCTCAAAATACGTCGAGTCTAAAACATCTACTCTCCTTAACGGATCATCAGATGGTCGATGTTTAATGTGACCAAACCATCTAAGACTACTCTCTCTAATTTTATCCATCACTGGAGCTAGACCAACCCTATCACGGATATATTCACTTCGCATTTTGTCTCTAAGTGTAAAATCACTCATCCACCTAAGCATTCTCATCTCGACAACACTTAACTTAGTTTCATGCTTCTCTTTTAAAGGCCAACATTCAGCGCCATAGAGCATTGCAGGTCTCACCATCATATAAAACTTTCCTTTCAATCTATGTGGTACTTTTCTATCACACAATAGGCCTGATGCATTCCTCCACCTCAACCAACCAGCATTAATTCTACTAATAACATGCACATCTACATCACCATCACTTTGAACAATAGATCTGAGATATCTAAAGTGTTCACACCTTTTAATAATTTGATAACTCATAGTAACAACTTTGTCACAATAGCTACTACTATTAAAATTACATTCCTTGTATTCAATTTTAGTTCTGCTCAAATGAAGGTCTTTAGTCTCCAATGTAGACCTCCATAATACATTTTTTTCTTTGAGTTTTTCCTTTAGTCTTATCCACAAGAAGGATAGCATCAACGAAAAGCATACACCAAGGTACATCCTCTTGTAAATGTCCAGTAAGAGCATCCATAACTAAAGCAAAAATAAATGGGCCTAAAGCTGATTTCTGTTGTAATCCAACTGATATAAGAAAATATTTGGTCAATCCTCCTGTTTGAACACAAGTAACAGCTCTGATAAACATATCTTTAATGACTTGAATATAAGTCATATTAACACCTTTCTTCTCTAAAACTCTTCAAAGGATATCTCTTGGAACTTTATCGTAAGCTTTTTCTAAATCCATAAAATCATATGCGGATCCCCCATTCTCCAAAGTAGGTTTACTATAAGAATTGACTTCTGTAGTAGTTGGAGGAAGAGCATACAAATGAATCGATCCATTTCACCCATGATATTGCTCAAGGGGAACTGCATTGTTAAAAGGGAAACAAAATTCATCAATTTTTAGATCTTTTAAAATTAATTACTTAACGTATATTTTGGAATATGGTATAGGTGCTTATCTTCTCATCCAATTTCAGTGCGATCAAGTAGAAACAGGGAACTCATTCTCTTAAACTCACTTATGACTTGAACAGCAGAAGAAATAATCTCACACCAAACACACCCAATATGGTTCGTGTTTTGGTAGATGGAGGAAGCTCGCTAGCAACAGGCAATTATAAAACAGTGGAAGTATCAACATTGATTGAAAATCTTATGACAGGAGGATGAGAAAAAGTCTCTTCACAAGGAATCATCTCTGAAATCTTTTCCATCCCAACTTCTTTCTTTTCCTTCTTATATAAATCTTCATCTTTCTTACGCTTCCCGTAAAGAGAGACACCTAATATAGTTGGTGCTTTGGTAGATGGAGAAAGCTCGCTAGCAACTGGCAATTCTAAAATGATGAAAGTATCAACATTGGTTGAACTTGTGGCAGGAGGATGAGAAAAATTCTCTTCACAAGGAATCCCCTTTGAAATCTTTTTCATACTCCTTTTTTTTTCTTATATGAATCTTCATCTTTCTTGTGCTTCCCTTAAAGAGAGACACCTACCTTCTATTTTGAAATCCTAATTTAATCTCGCGTGATATCTTTCATCAATATCAAAAGTTAATAAAAGTGATAAGGAAGAAAAAGAAACAGAAGTTCATTGTCAAGAACACATACCCTCTTTCACAATATATTTATAAACGGAGGCAACTACGTACAAGGCGACTACTAAGTTATTTATTAAAATTATCGTACATAATTATCATTCTCTTACTAGTTTAACAGATTTAATATAAAAAATAATAAGAGAATAAAAAAACTAAATGTATAGTCAAAAATCCCAAAACAACTTCAAAGTACGGGATCGCATCAGGCACGTGATCAAATCATAATATTCTAAATATCTTTGGAAAAAATCCAAGACTATAGCCGAATTCGATCAACTTGGCAAAACAACTTGAAAAATTTGCTTTGCCGACTTCAACTAACTCATACAACTAATGTGACAAATGTCAGTTCAAGTAAACCTAATCAACAAGAATAATTTTCTCAGTCAATTCAACAATTTAAATGGCAAATCAAGGTAACTTTTTCAACTTGGCACATTGCCAAACTTAACTATACTTCAGATTCCAAAATTTAACTATTATCTTATTTTGCAATATATGTTCTCTCTTATTGTGTGACCATTTATGTGACCAACTCAGGCTAGTCTCGAACTTAAAAATAAGATAGGCCATCTGATGGGTGAGGGAATCTTCCTTTCTTCTGGAGGAAGCTTGCATTGAAATTTCCTCATTTCATCTCCATATTTATGGATTTCTCTCCTCTTATATTTTTCATTTTTTTAATGCTTCTCATTTACAAGCCCTTTGCCTAGATCGTGTGAGACCATTGACAGATTCAAATTCAACAAAAAATATAAGCATTTCTTCCCTTACAAATTCTAAATCCTAAAACAAATAGTCAAGCAATTAATGAAGATAAAGATAAATTAGATGTCATGTAAACTATTTTTGAAACTTTAATTCTCTCAAGATTTACTAAATCTAGACTTACAGGATATTAAATCCTACAAATAGCCAAAAAGAACCTTAAGAGTTATAATGACAAATAGTTTTCAGCTTTTAAATCCACTCAAGCTTTACTATATATGGATTTACGGTATTTATTAAATCCTACTTGTACTCAATCAACGCCTAAGAATTAAAACACTTCTACTGATCTTGAAGCCTGGTTCTGAATATGTGTCATATAAATGGTTCATTGCAATTTTAGAAGCCTTCAACTTATTTCTCATCAGTAGTGCCCAAAGATCACGAACATTATTGCCACAGAAGACACTGCAATTTCTGACTTCTTCAGGATCTTGTCCATAACTTCACTGTATTAAATTTCAGCCCAATAAGCAAATAAGGTCCAAAGCCAACAAGTACACCAGAACTAAAAAATCACTAAGATCAATATAGATCAAGGGCTCCCAATACCATATTCAAAAAGAAGAAAAATTCGCCGTGAGGAATATAGATTCCCAATAAGTTTTGCCCCAAAAACGCCAAAAAACAAGGCATCAACGGCTCCCATAACCCTATTCCCCTGTGTCAGCACTACAACGCCACCAATCAAACCAAATAAGACAAAAAAAATCGCTTGATCCAAAACATAATTCCCAAAAAAATGGCTAATTTCATTTCCTTCTCGAAAGAACTATATCACCCGTCATCTCTTTAGTTAGCTATATTTCGCCAAAATACGGAAAAACCTACACGCACAAGCTATTCCCTACTTAGCTGACCAATAGCTCAGCGACTCGAGCAAGAATGTGCAGCATCTAAACCAGAGTCAGAACTCCACAACTTGGCCAAAACAAGTTAAGCAGAAGCCACACAACAAGAAATCCAAAGAAAACTGACCCCTCTGAATGCCCAAGAAAAAAAAATTTTTTTTAAAAAAGAAACTAGGTCAGTTCATCTCACCGTGGTACCGGCACTTTCGGAGCATGCGCTCAAGGATCATCAGGCACGTGACATCGTCGTCGACCACGAGTACCCTAAGTCCAGCAGGAAACTGCTCCGACGCCGCAGCAGCGTCGATGAAAACCACACAACCTGAGCCGTACCTGTTCCCAGTGCTGCCGTTCGGCGCCGCTAGCTTCTGCATCGCGACCATCATACTCAACAGAACGGTCCACAATCTACTCCCTCATCCCCAAAAGAGAAACGCGCCAACCAACGACGCAACGAATACCCTCGACCGGATTTCCCGACGAATGCAAGGAAGATGGGAAGGCGGGGAAGCTGAGAAAGATGAAAAAGGAAAGAGAAACAGAGTCACGAAAACAAGGGACATCAGAGAGAGATACTGAGATTGGAGTGTGGAGAGACGACACCGTAGGAATAACTGAAAAGAATTTTATAATTGCTTTCGACGCAGAGGGACCGAGGTATAAAGTGGAGTGGAGTGGAGTAGGGCCCATTGGCCCTGGGGGCGGTGCGCGTGCCAGATTCGGAGCTCTTTTTAAGCCGACGAGGCAGTCCACAAGAACTCAAGAATCCGGTCAAATCTCACAAGTACAGTATTTTGTCCGACATGACTTTTGGCATTAGGATTTGCTTTGAGATGGATGTCCGGGAGCTTATGATTTGTTGCACAGCTGCCGAAGATCGAAGACCGCCATCCCGTCGTTAATAATCTGCTCGGAATTGTACTTTTTTATCTAATCTTGGGATCTAGTACTCATGCGCGTCATACGTTTAGATCTGTTTTGATTTTGAGAGAGCTTTTCTGCACGAATCTAAATGACATAATTAATGAATGAATTCTCTTTATTGGCTCTGTATATCCTTTCGTCGTACTCCCTGCCCATTATATGTATGAGTGGCGATTTTCTATTTTATTAATTGGAACTGATATTCTTTATTTGCTTGTGCTAAATTATTATTGATTTTGTGGACACTGAGATGGGTGAGTATGGAGACTTCTAGTTTCTAAGATATTTTTACTAAATTAGTTAAAAGCAATTTTCTTTTTGAATGTATGGGTGATATCTCGCAAATATTTTTTTTCTTTGTTAAAAAGTTGAGGATAGTTCAAATATCTATTGCGGCAATTTTGAGTACAAAGATATCGAATATATGCAGCAAGGAAACATTAATAAAATCACCATAACCGAAAAAGAAATAAAATTAAATCAGAAAGATTGATTAAAAGTGAAAGAACTAAGCCAAGTGTGATCATTAGTAAGGAGTTGATGTGTTATGATTTTGTTAAATGAAAGTGAAAAAGCATAACAAAAGAGCGGTGGAGTATTCAAGAGATTATAAGCCTAAGATCATTAACAATGATTATTTTTATAAGTTGCTACAATAATAAGCCATGAAAAAAGGAATAGATAGCATCAACCAATTTGCTAAGTTTGTTCCTTAGAGATAGCGTTAGAACAATAGGGCCTCAAAATTATTTCTTCAAAGGATTACAAATAGAGAAAATGCATTGTAGAGATAGAAAATGACGCTATGACCTCGTCAGGTAAAAACAAGTCCTCGCGAAAGCAAAAATACTTCAGTCGGCCGCCTCGCGTCAGTCGGTCAGCTAAGTTCTCTCCTTCAGCCACCTCACATCAATTGGTCAGCTAGATCTCTCCTTCTACCACCTCACGTCAGTTGGCCGACCAGTTCTCTCAACTACCTGATTAATTCTATCATGAATCTCGAGGATATTCAATGGTTAGAGTAAAAGAGACTAAAATGTTTTTTGCTTCTTCTCTTTAAGGCATGGCTGCATTTGTAATTTTTATATTTTTTATCACTCATTATTCTATAAATAGGATGGTTTCATCATGTAAAAATGGACCTTTTTTTCGGCTCTTCCCACATGTAACTCAAGTTTTCAATGAAATAATATGGACCCACGAGCGCGGGGACACCATGATTCGCCCCTGAGGGGGCAAGTATTCCTCTTATTCTCTTTCTCTCTCTATCCCCTCCCACGCTCCATTCTTTGGGCACGGTCTACCGGACAAATTTGGATTCAATATCCTAAAAGTTGTGGTGAGTATTGTTGACCTCAATTTTGAGGTCATTCTTTCTTTCTCCCCTGAGCCTAAATAGCCTTAAGATTTCTTGTTTAACTCTCTTAGAGGACTAGACTGGGACCTACACCGTTTAATAATTTAAGTCATTTCTTTGCTCCTTGAAGTTTCATATGGACGGTTCTAAATCCTCCACGTCTAGTTGAGTCGATTAAAGCCGACATATTCAAGCTCTTGTTGAGTTCCTATAGGAATATTGAAAACCATTAATGAACCCCGCAGAGTGCAACGTTCAACTTTTATTGCGACGCGCGACGTTTGACTTTTTGCCGAGAGCAATATGTTTGACTATGGTTCTCACTTAGGCGAAGACCGGTCATCAATTTGCTCGTTTAACGGCTCTGATCTGACCAAAATAATTTAATTTGCCATGTGACGCAAATCGGATTTAAAATTGGCTCTGTTGTCAGTGAACTTTATCAAGTGACCTCGGATGACGAAACGGACTGCGCCGATGCGTCTGGAATGTCGATTTTAGCCTGGAAAGACATACATTTATTAGATGTCAAATTAGATCGACATGTGCGAAAATTAAAGTATTTAAATAAAAAAATAATATTAAATTAATTTAAAAAAAAACAAAAATTCCTTTTAAAAAATCCACTCATGCCTTTTCTTCGGGAGAGATGATTGAAGCCCTCATCTTCCCCATTCGCCCCTCTCATTCGAAAAAGTATTGCGTCCGAACGGCGGACGCAAATTTGAGTCTGTCGTCCAATAACACCACCGCCCACCCAAAAAGTGTATGGGGTGGGGCCCACTTTTAAATTTTTTTTTAAAAAAAAAATTTCTCTCATTGGACGGCGAACGCAAATTTGCGTCCGCCGTCCGTACGCAATAATTTCTCCTCATTCAAACCCTTAGCAAAAAAAATTCCCTCATTCGGGCTCCATCCCTCACACTAAGATCCTCTCGATCTCCCTTCCTCTCTCTCGGCCGAGGCTCTCCTCGGCCCTTCATCCTCACCGATGAACAACTCCTCGTCGACATCTCACTCCTCACCGCCGATTCTTCTTCTCCTTCGATCATTTTGGCCGAAGAATAAGGATTTTCTTCTTCTTCTTACTACAATAGTTCAAGAATAAAAAATATTTCTTCATCTTTCAATCTTCTTCTTATTCTTCTTCTTTCTTTAGCATTTAATACAATGTTTTCATATAGCTTTGCATTGGTTACCAAGGATTAAAGGTGGAAGTTCTTGGTTATGAATCAGAAGGTTTAACAGTTCTTTATGATTTCAAGTTATGGTGTTACACATTTTAGTTTAATTATTTCTTTCATGAAAAGGAGAGAATCTTAAACATAGCATATACGTTAAATTTTTTTTATGGACATATTTGTTTAATAATGAATAATTGATTATTATGTTGTTTGTGAGAGCCAAGAATCCATTATTACATCTTCTTTAATTTGGAATCAGTGTATGAGTCAGGTGTATTTCTTGGGGTGAACTTGTTATTTCACCTAACTTACCCTGACATTATTTTAATCGACATAAATCATATAGGGATTTTATGTTCGTTCTGGCTGAGTGGATTTTCTTGCCTATTAGTTAATGCATTCGTGAGATATATTTCTTTTGAGGAGCAATGTTTTATTTCATACTATTTATAGCTCTTGAACATAGAGTATGATTATGTTAAGAAATGTAGGAATCGATCTCTCCGTGAGGATAGAAAATTTGCTTTGACATCAAAGATACTTATTAAGTTTGATATTCAGTCACAATTGTTATTTCATCTCTTTCTATCCTGATTCTCAATGGATATTTCCATTAACCAAGCATGCTTACTCTGAAAATCTTTTAATAGAATACCATTAATGTTTCATGGAGTATTTTCATATATGATTCTTGAAGCCTAATTCAAGCTTTAAGATGACATACTTGCTCTGAATTATGGAAAGAGAAATGGTGAGTGGTTACTTTGTATATAGCAATATTTAAATGGTTTGTATAGAATTGCATTTCTCTTCTTTTAGCATTCTATTTATAAAATCGTATATATATCTGCTCTATTTCCCTTTGTGGTCTCGTTCGATTAACATTCTATATATTTAGTGGCAAAAATTGTTTGACTTGATATTTAATTTTTTTTTTATGAGACGTTATATTCATCAAAGTCCACTCATGTATCCTCTCCTTTCTTTGTGTTCCTTGTGAGGTACATTGGAGTGCGAGCTGAATATTGAAAGTTCGGAGCAAGCGGCGATGACGTCCGCAATCTTCGCAACGGCTACATCTTCTCCGGCTTCTGGCCTTCTGCAAGCCTTCACCCATGTTGATCTTGACTTCCATGTTCCACCCAATGGTCTATACTATTATTGCCACGAGGTTTCAAGCGAAGACATCCAAGAACTGAGAGAAATATATTGTTCTAGCAGCTATGGCCAAAGAGGGTCTTCACCTAGAGACTTCGTGTCGAGAGGTAATATTATTAATTGTAGTTGAGATAATTTCTTGCAAATATTTTCTTGTTTTGACAAACATATGAAAATTTTCAATTATATTAAGCAAATTTTCTAGGAGTTTGTACAAATGAATTTATTACCATGGCAGAAAAGTTCTAGGAATGCAGTTTTGCTTTTATGCCTTTCTTCTCTTTTCCTATTTATGATTCAAATAAAATATATTTAGCGTTTAGCCTTATGAGGCGTGCAATTAGCAAAGAATGACAGTTTTGGGATGTCTTTCGAGTTCCTAATCTGCCACTCATTCGCAAGGGGAAAAAATTTGCGTCCGTAGATCGGACGCAGCGCTGCGTCTAGATCCAGTAAGAGCCGGCCACGCATGCATGTAACCTCCATGTACTCCTGAAATTTTTCGGAAGGTTACACGAAGGTTACACAAATATTACACAGATAAAACTCTCTGTGTAACCCCTGTGTAACCCGTAAATCCGGACGCAGCGCTGCGTCCGGTCTCAGGACGCAAATTTTTTCCTCCGCAAGGAGAAATGAAAGTTTAATGCATTGCTATTGTGACGAATCATTTCCTCTTTTTTTTTAGTTTCATATGAATGTTTTTAGTATATGAAACACTGTTTTAAAATAAGAGTGGCATTTACATACCATCCAGCTCTTAATTATTTACATATCTAACACCTAAACTTTTACCTTATTATTATTATTATTATTATTATTATTATTATTATATATACCACCTATATATTCCACATCACATAAAAAAAAACAAATTTCTTATCTTTGTTCAAACTCTAAAAAAAAAATTTTGTGGTGACGGATACATATAAATTAAACTTTGGATGTTAGAAATGTAAATACATAAGAATTGTGAGGTATGCATGTAAATCTCCATATCACATGATTATATACTTAATTATTTTATGTATTATAAAGATATAAATAAAAAAAGGATGTATTTAAATAAAAATGAATATTATCTTTGATATGTTTTTGTATAATTAAATATGAATGTATGCAAATACCCCATAATTTTGATGTCATACTGTTTAAATATAAAATTCAAACTCTTTATTTTCTCGTTAATTTGATGCACATAATTTCAAATAATTTTATCATTTGATTATTAATGGACAGAATTAATTGCAGGAGAATACAAACACATTTTTTTAATCTGGAAGATTTATATACTTCATACAAATCTTACATACTTACATATCTCACACCTAAATTTTTATATTTAAATATAAAACACTTTGGTACTTTATATGTGTGTGTGTACCTTGTTTAAGAAAAATAAAAATAGTGATATTTTGATGTGGTATTAAAGACTTGAATATCATATGTGTAAACATGAAAGTTTAGGCGTGGGATATATATAAATACATAAGAATTGAGTGAATTGTAGGTAAACCTCCCCGTTATTACATAATCATTTCTTTTCTATGTTTCAAATTAACAATTAAGGATTTATATATTGTAATTCTTATTTGAACTGACATAAGAGGCGCAGGTACATGTCACTATTTTATCCTACTGTGCAGTATGAATAATACTATACCTAATTCTCATACAATTTTCTCTGTGCGCCTTTGCGACGTAAACTTGGTCATGCTCAAGGCGTTCAAAGATCGTGAAGCTACTCCGAGACGGATAAAATAGACGGCACCAAAACTTTATTTTGGTGAGATTTTTCCAAAACATTGCTTTTAATTTCAATACTCCTTCAAAGTTCTATAATATACATTCATGTGATCACAAAATAACGTTTTAAACTTCAATTGCCATATAATAATAACAAGAATTTAGAATAAATTAGTTAAGTGTTCTCTTTTCTTTCACTTTTTCTCGGAACAAGACGACGACACGTTCGAGTGACGATCCATTTTCGACCAACAGTCGAGACGATTCAACTGAACTTTCTTAGACTTAAATAATATAACACCTATAGGACGCTGAGATCGGCGTTTGATACAACGTAAATCCTCACACTATCTTTTAGGACTTAGTACGATTGTATATCGTACGATATAAGTTATAATTGTTTAGGATTCCGAAGTAGTCGTTTAGCACGACATAGATCTTCACATCTTCTCGGGCAATTTACATATGCGTGTACGTATAAGCCCCGAATATCTAAATAATTTGTAGGATTGAAACACTCAATATAACTTTACTATAAAAAATTTAAAGCCCAATCCTATGATAGTTTGAGATGCCACTGAAGTTTCTTCAGTATCTTCGACATCTCCTACTCTTCATTCCGTTGGATTTTGAAAACAATCGTTTCATATTAAGCCTCTCCCTTTTTGACTTTCCTACAAGCAATCGTGGAAACTTAAACGTTGATATTCTTGAAGACGAAACTCATAATCTTAATCGAGAGTTATCTTAGGTGATTTCAGTCGCCTAAGATGTAATTAACTATAGGAGCTTGCCCCTATAGAGAATTAAGAACCCAGATTAATCTATACCTTATTTAATCCATTTATTAAATAGGAAAACTTGTCGGTTATAAAACTCCCAGACCAAAATAGAGTCATAAACTTTTAAGTTTATATAGTTAAGCCTACTAACAAGTGATACTTTTATCTTTCGAGATGATATATCACTTGTGGTATCGCGCTCAGCTGTCTAAGTTATTTGATATCTGAGATCTATTCGGTCTCGCTATTTTCAAAACTAAAAAATATACACCATCATTTTCAAAATCAAAACTACATTACATATTACATTAAATATAAATTTTAAAATCTTATTTTCAAAATAATTAAAATAGCCAACAATTTTTGGCGACTCCGCTGGAGAATAATTCTTCTCTCCATTTAGATTATGCAGATTTGTCTTCCTACATCGATAGTGTGCTCATATCTCTAGTGGGTCAGACTATAATTCTTTTATCGATGTGCTTCGCTCATTTCTTCCTTGAGCAAGTATTGTCAACTCCTTTTTTTATTTTGGAGCCACTGTTTAATCACCCTTAAGCAGAGAGGTTCCGGGATATTCAAATCCTGAAAGTAGGGCGGACCCCCAATAGGTGTGGTAGGTTAGGAGCGGTTCATCGAAACGAGTTCGATGCGAAGTCGACCCACTCCAGATCACGGATTGGGTCCTACGCTGAATTTTACTCTCACAATCTTCCATTTAAACTCCAAGCGAAATAAAATTTGTCAAAATTTTAAAGTAAAACAAAACATTTTAAAACATTGCAAATATATAATTATAAAACAAAACATCAAAATTTGAAAAATAAAAAAATTCACATAAATAAATTTCAAGTGATATCCAGTTCATAAGACAAGCACGCTAATTTTGGTACTACTATTGCAATCACTTAAGATACTGCGCGTACAACAAAGTAATCAGATACACTGTAGAACGATGTATTGTCTCTAAAGATTGGCTTGAGAGGAACTACGAAAATGAGAACATAATGATCCCGAAATGTATTTGAAAGAACCTGAAAGAGGATTGATTAATATAACTTCGGCTGATCCAATTATTCTGATTAATTCTTACACAAATGATAATGGATGGAACACAATTCAGGTGAAGGCTTCAAAGAAAAAGAGGGAACTACCTGACGAAGCAGTCATTCGTTTCGGACAAGGGTTTGACAAATACTAACATCAAGTTCGGAGAAGTTACTGTTGTTGTGTTGAGAACTAAAACGTCTGAAACCGTCCAGCTGATAGTAGAATTTAACTGGAAATCAACTCAGGATTTCCCGCCCTTAAATAAGGTGTTAGTTGAAAAAGACTTTGTTGTTACTTCAAATCCTGCTAAAACCATAAAAGTACCCCAATATGACGGTTGTTACCCCTGTTGGTCTAGTTGTCAATACACCTGTCGCCGTTCCTTCCCAACTTAAAGGAAAGGGTGTTCAAGTGGATGGCATGCCTATTATCGTAGAGGGTTCGACATTCTTAACAACACCTTTTGTGTTTGAGATATGATCTAGTTCAAGGTCTGCGCCTCTAATCAGGACACAGAGGAGGAACAAGAATCGAAAGATTGTAAAGATCAAGAGAGCAAAAGCTGCTGAACTGACTGCTGCTACAGCCACCCCGGATGAGAAGGAAGAGGCTAGATTGCTTGAGACCTTCCCTATTTTAGAAAAGAGCAAGTTTCATGTTTTGTCTGTGGCCCTCGATGAAGAGTATGTTTCCAAAATTGTTGATATACTGCCACAACTTTCATCTTACAACCGTCAAACAAAAGAAAAATTATTAACATCGCAACTTCGGATTTGTATAGTTTTTGAAAGATTGGCGAGAAAAAAAATAGTGTTCCATTACTAAGATCCTTGACAGGATGGGGTGTGTCGTATCACCTGAATGAAGGCCCAAATATTACAAAAGGACAACTTTGTTACACAACCCACCATAAGGGTTACAAGGGGAGAAGGTTTGCCTCAGCAAACCTCCCATAAGTTTCGTTCAGATAATAGTCATGTTAGCATTGGTTCTACCACCGCCATTCCACCATCGCTAAGGGTTTCTGCTAAGCAACATTTTGGAGCTCGTGTCTCTTCCACCTCTGTTGTTTCTTCAGGGTCCATGGGATGAAGACCAGTTAAATACCATCTTGGATCGAGAATGATTTTACCAGTTATACAGGATGAGCCTCTATCCTATGCAGAGAAGTCAAAGAATAATAAGAGGATACTTTTTAATGTGTATGTTTCGTATGCCGGGGGGCCCACCATTTCTCAGCATGTGGATATCACTAATAGGTCATCTGATCCTAAGGCATTTACATATGAGAGAATGGTGTGGCGGCCTATGGTCACTAAACCAACACTCATAAAAGATGCCTGAAATAGAGAATTCTGGGAAAGACCCTAAATGTGATGATTTATCAATGAAGATCGCTACTGTTTTGGAACCTCCTTCAAAAAATGTTACTTCTCCATCATCACTTGTTGACCTTAAGCATGTTAAGGGAAGTTCGATTGAAGCAAAGTTGGAAAAGTTAAGGGATGATATCAAGTAGTTATCTTGAGAAAAAAAGGATGAACTAGATGATAAAGAAAATTTAACAGATTACATGGAAAAAGATTTTGCTGAAATAAACGTTGTCAAAACTAGAGCATCATCAACTGTACGAGAAGCTCCTATACCGACTGAAGAAAATGCTACCGAAACATTCCAAGGAATTATTCGATAGAAACACAAATTAATTGAGCATATGGACAAAAAAATGGAAGAAATGATGGCTGCTATTATTTCCTTAGTTGTTCGGATTTCCAATTGGATCCGTAGAATTGTTTCCCCATTGTGGGTTAACAATAACATTGGTATTATTCCAGTTGAAGTTTGAGTGATTCCTCCAACTAGGATTATAATAATTCGAATAAGGATTATTGACTTTGTTATTTATGGCACTCAAGGTTTCATAAGGTGTTTTAGAGTCTATCATCTATCCTAATGAATTTTCTTCTGACACTAGGGGTCTTGGAGAATAATTCATTCCATATTGATCTATTTTCTTAGAAAGTGCAGATTTTTAGAGACTATCATATTTATTGCATCAGAATCGTGAATACTAGCTACTTTCTTAGAATTTGGTCGCTTAGAGGGTTATTGAAAATTATTAGTAGTCATTGATACTCCTAAAATAAATAGTATTTTTTTATGCACATTTTTATACCTATTTTTTATGATATTGCACTTTAATGGAAGACATTTTGTGTTTTTCTTACAGATATGATGAAAATGAGTGATTATGATGAAATGAGAAAAATTGGATCAAATTTGGAGCAAAAAAATTAAAAATGAAATTTTGGGAACTGGCGGCTAAGCGCCGTTGGGCCGGCGCTTAGCCGCCACATTTAAAAATCGAGATTAATTTGAATTTGGTGTCATTTTCAAAGGGGATGGGATGCAACTCTTGGTGATAACTTCCATTACTTCCTCTGGGCGGCAAGTTTGAATGAAGGGGTGAATTCTTTGGTGGATACATCGAATCTAGACACATTTTGAAAAGACACTAATGCACTTTTTGGATTAATATTTAAAGAGACTCTTAGGAAACATTAAGGGCTCTTCCTTTGCATTTTGAAGGGCTGTTCTATTGCATTTTTAAGAGAGTTTTTACAGAGTTTTTATTTTAGTTTTCATTAGGAGTAGGAGTAGAGAGTAGAAAAGAGAAAAGGGTAGGATTGAAGCCTTTTTCTTCCTACTTCTTTTCTTTCCTTTAGTTTAGTTTTTATTGAAGTCTGAAGTTTGTTTTTGAATCATCAGAGTTGGGAGACCTGCTCTGAGGAGTAGTTTAGTGAAGAGTCAAGGTTTCAGAGGAACTTCTCGAGTCTTGTGGAGAGGATTTTCAGATAAGTGTTTACTTTTGTTCTTACATTTAATTTTTAATTAATACTTGTTGTGTTTGTTGTTTTTCTTATGTTTTTTAATTTCAAATTAATGTGTTTTTGTATTTTCTCAATGCATTCTGAGTAGTTTACTTTATCTTTTTCTTTCTTAAATGAAGAAGTAAGTAATTCATGAAAAATTGTTGTGGAATGTATATGTGTTTAAAGTTGGAAGAAGTTATGGAAATTAATTCTATAAACTTTGTTTACTTCTTAATTTGTCTTGTTAAGATGTAAAATTTGTGGTGAGATTATGTAAGATCCAATGCGGTATTGCCTCATAAAAGTTAGAAAGAATCTCATGCAATTATATGGGTGAAAATTGTAGTTCATATAATTGAATGCAATATATTAGAAGATGTTTTAAAAAGGGGAGTAAAATTAGAGGATTTTTAGTGTCACAGGCTAAAATCCCCTAATTTGGTTTGAAGTTTTGAATTTTGTTATGAGAAGTTAGCCCCCAGGTGAAGGGAAATGATGGAACTGTAGAGTGAGAGCTGGTATCTTCCCTGCCTAACCATGTTCAAAATGATAAAATTTCAAATTAACCAATGTTCTTTATAGAACCAAGTAAGGGTAAATAATACATTTGCTTCTATTTATCACAACAAATTTAAATACTTCCACAACAATACTTTCATAATTATTACTACTTTATAAGAGAAAGAAAAATATATTCTAGTTAATAGTGTTTTTCATACCGTGTTTACAGTTATTATCATTTTAATTTCTTGTTTGAATTTTATAAGAAAATTTAAAGAGTGAAATCAACTATCAAACTTTTCAAAATCAAAACATACTTTCAAAAGCGAATTGAAAAAGTAAAAAGATAATTTTCTTATTTCTTTAAGGATTTTTCACTTTCCCTGTGGATTCGATATCTCGGGGCTTAATCATAAAGTTCTATATTACTTGATAAACGATACGTATTCTTACGTAGTATCCACATTATAAATCATAATTTTCATATCAAAATCATAAGCATAAATATCGGTGCGGAGTCAAATTTCAGTCGCCGTTGCCAATTTTCATATCATATTTGTAAGTATAAATATCAGGTGAATCAAGTTTCTGGCGTCGTTGCCGGGGAAAGAAATTAATTAAAATTGCATTTTAAAGAAAATTAAGAAATTTCAAATTTTTACTTTTCTTTTTTTTTTGTTAGTGTGTTGTGTTTTGTTTTGTTTTATTGTTGTATGCGTAGTTCAGCTTCTGAGGGACTTGTGCCTTACGATTCTGAATTAGAAAGAACTATCAGAAAAATCAATAAAATTAAAAATACATAAAAAGATAAAAATATTCAAGAAATGACAAATCATCAAGATCAAAATGTTGGCATTCATCAAGAATTAAGACCTTTAAGAGATTATGTTAACCCTACAGTGGATGAACTTCGTTGTAGTATTCAAAACCCTGTTGTAGCTGCTAATTCTTTTGAGCTTAAACTTGTTATTATTCAAATGGTGTCTAATAATCAGTTTGGGGGAGCAACAACTGAAGATCATAATTTGCATCTTGCTAATTTTCTAGAGTTGTGTGCTACTTTTAAATATGATGGTGTTTCGGGTGATGTTATTACACTTAGACTTTTTCCTTTCTCACTAAGGGATAAAACTAAAATATGGTTACATTCGTTAGTACCTAGATCAATTAGAACTTGGGGTGAACTGTCACAAAAATTCCTTGCTAAATATTTTCCACCATCTAAGACTGCTAAGTTGAGAAATGATATTACATCTTTTTGTCAGTTTGAAGGGGAATCAATATATAAAGTATGGGAAAGATTTAAAGATCTCCTTAGGAAATGTCTACATCATTCGATACCAGATTGATTAATAATTCAAACTTTTTTTAATGAATTAGTTGGATCTCTTAGATCGATCATCGATGCTGCTGGTGGATCATTAATGTTTAAACCATTTTCTGATGCTTATGCTTTAATTGAAGAAATAACTACTAATAATTTTCAATGGTCATCTGAAAGGTTAAATCTTAAAAATGTAGCCAGTGCTTTTGAAAATGATGATTTTACAATGTTAGCAAATCAAGTTGCTGCTGTTTAAAGAAAGATAGACCAATTTGGGATGAATTTTTCTCAGCCACATTCCATGATTGAAGAAAATTCATTAGGCCAAATGGTTGATTCTTATTCTTCACCAGAAACTGTGAATGCTATAATTAAGCCTAACAACCCATATTTTAATTATTATAACCCAGGTTGGAAGAATCATCCAAATTTTAACTGGAATACCAATAATCAGGGTGGTGTTAATCAATAATGGGGGAACCACCAAGTAAAACCATTGGGGAATTGAAATAACCAAGGAAAAAATAATAATAGATTAACTTATCCTTCAGGTTATAACAATGCTTTACAATTAAAGAAGAAGAAGTTGTCTATTGAAGAAGTGGTGCCACATATGCGAAATCAATTACAAATTCAAGGAGCAACCATCAGAAATATTGAAAATCATTTGGGACAAATTGCAAATGCCTTGAGTAATAGATCCCAAGGAATTCTTCCAAGTAATATTGAAGTAAATCCAAGAGAAAAGAATAAAGAACAAGTTAAAGCAATTCAACTGAGAAGTGGAAGAGAATTGGAAGAAAGAGTTTAAAAAGAAACTGAAGCAAAGAAAAAAGAGATTGGAGAACCAAAAGAGGATGCTCCGAAAGGTTTGGAAAGACCTGTTTCTCCACCTAAGGTTGATTTAGAAAAACCACAACCTCCATTTCCTCAGAGACTTCGTCAATAAAAGTTGGATAAGCAATTTTTAAAATTTTTGGAGATATTTAAGAAGCTTACTATTAATATTCCATTTGCTGAAGCCTTAGAATAAATGCCAAGCTATGTGAAATTTATGAAGAATATTCTTAACAAGAAAATGAAGTTTGAAGATAATGAGACTGTTGCACTTAGTGAGGAGTGCAGTGCAATAATTCAGAAAAAGCTTCATGAAAAGCTTAAAGATCCTGGTAGTTTCACAATTCCATGTGCAATCAGAGACAGATTATATGGAAAAGTTTTATGTGATTTGGGTGCAAGCAATAATCTTATGCCTCTATCAATATTCAAAAGACTGGGACTAGGAGAAATAACCCCAACTACTGTAACTCTGCAATTAGCAGATCGTTCGATCACATATCCTAAAGGAGTTATAGAAGATTTTTTGGTTAAAGTGGATCAATTTATTTTTCCTATTGATTTCATTGTGTTAGATATAGTGGAAGATAAAGAGATGCCTATAATTTTGGGAAGACCTTTCCTAGCTACAGGCCGAGCCATGATAGATGTGCAAAAAGGGGAATTAACGATGAGGGTTAATGATCAGATTGTTATATTTAATATTTTAAAATTGATGAAATATCATGCTAGAGGTAAAGAAGATGAATGTTATAGGATGGGTGTTATCAAATATTTAAGTGAATGTCATTTCAAGTTAACTTATGAAGAGAAATTTGAAAGAGAAGAATTGAAACATAAGCAAGAAGAGGAGTTACTTGATTCTGAAGATTTTCAAGAGGAAGATTTAAAGTATGTTCGTGAAAATTTTGAATTGTTGGATTTGACTAAAAAAGATGAATCTTATGGTTCATCAATTGAAAAACCTCCTGAACTTGAGTTAAAAATGCTTCCTGATAATTTGACGTATGTTTTTCTAGGTGAATCCCCAAACTTGCCAGTTATAATTTCCTCTCAATTAACTGAAAAAGAAGAAGAAAGTTTGCTTAAAATTTTGAAGAAGCACAAGAAAGCCTTTGGATGGACAATTGCGATATTAAAGGAATCAGTCCTTCAATTTGTATACACAGAATTCTTATGGAAGATAATTGCAAACCGCGGGCTGATCCCCAAATAAGATTAAATCCTATCATGAAAGACGTTGTTAAGAAAGAAATTTTAAAATGGTTGGATGCTGGAATTATCTACGCTATTTCAGATGTGAATGAGTTAGTCTTATTCACTGTGTTCCTAAGAAAGGAGGAGTGACTGTGACTGTTAATGAAAAGAAGGATACCAATAAGACAAGTTACAGGGTGGCGAATATGCATTAATTATAGAAAATTAAATCTTTACACAAGGAAAGATCACTTTCCACTCCCATTTCTGGATCAAATGTTGGATAGACTAGCTGGGCATTAATACTTTTGTTTTCTGGATGGATATACTGGTTACCACCAAATTCAAATTGCTCCTGAGGATCAAGAGAAAACTACGTTTGCTTTTAGAAGAATGCCCATTGGTTTATGACCCGATTTTTGTATTTCCAAATACAAGAATTTGTTACCACTGCTAGAAAATTTAATTTCTGGCAAAGGCGCGAAACACTTGACTCGGAATAACTTGCTATATAGATGTGTACCAAATTTTAATTTACGACAATAACATTAAATAAAACTTGATTGCTACTGAATGCTATGCCGTTAGTGATTAATACTTTTTAAATATATGTTTATATAGCAAAATATAATTTTAAAAGAAAATATTTTATATACTTTTTGGGTACTACGCAAGTATACGTATCGTTTCAAGTAATAAAGGGCTTTGAAACAAAGACCCCAGTATCGATCCCACGGGGAAAAAGGGTAATAAATTTTTAAATATTGTATTTCAAAATCTTTTTGTATTTTAATCTAACTATAAATTACTTTTAATTTACTAGATGCAGATAAAGAAAACAATAATAAGAAAATGATTTTGTGAAAACAATATAAAACAAACAACTTTCTTCCTTTCAATTAATCCAAGATTTTTAAGATAATTTAATATTCGTTGGAGAATCTATTTTATGGTATTGTGCAAATAGAAGCATTCCTATTCTTTACCCTTTGATCCAGGCGCAAAAAACATTGGCTAATCTACAGATCAGGTCTGAATGTATTGTTAGTAGAATGGGTTAATCTAGGCTCACACTACTAGATGTCCAAGGGTGGCTATGGTCGGCCCTACTAGTGACCCTTTTCTTATCTATAAATCAAATTATAAGAATTTAGTCTGTCACTCTAAAAACTTATCAATTATACGCCCTTTAAATCTTATCTTCCTATTTATTTGTACTTCACCTTGAATAGCCCGCGCATGGCCTTCGACTACCCAATGATTCATGTGACATCTACAAGTTAAGAGTTCTTCTCCTTCTAGGTCTCAAAACTCTTCAACAGGTTTTAACAATTTAAATGACCAATTTAAGAAGTAAAGTACGATCAGGTATTAATATCATCACAATGTTTTGAAAATATTTTGATTTTCAATTCTCCATCGAATTTTATATTATCTTATTTATCTTTTCATAATTGAATGAAGAAAGTAAACTAACTACTCAGAACACAATAAATATAAACAACAAAACATAATAAATAAACTTTGAATCAAAAATAAAATACTTATCTCAAATATTCCTTCTACAGATCTTCTAATTCCTACCGACTCCACGAGTGTAATGAACTCCGGATGCAACAACTTGAAAATAAACTCACTAAACTAAATAAAAGTGGCCCTAAATTTCTCTCTCTATTTCTCTCTCTAAGGATGAGAGATCCTAAAGTGGCTAAGAGATAGGGATACAATGGGGGCACACACTTTTTTCTGATGGAGTGGACTCCTATTTATAGGCTTCAAGGGTTGCCTTAAGGCACCTCTTCAAAACATGTCCAAATTCAATGAATCTTCTAGAAGGTCTGTCTGGCGCCTAGGCGCGTCCAGTTCTTTGCACCTCTTTACTTTGGCTCTCACCTCTTCGCGATTAAAAACATTTTGGAGCGTCTAAATGCAATGTATCACATGTCCTATTATCAAGGAACAACTGCCAGTCTTGTAGAATGTCCAATAACCGCTCACTCTGTCAAAATAACCATCCAAAAGTCGTCAAAAACTTGACAGTTTCTGTATCGAGTCTGGCGCTTAGGCGCCAACTTCTGGCGCCTAGGCGCCAGGCCATAATTTTTTATAATTCTTGTATTTTGCTCCATTTTTGCTCCTTTTTCACCCTTTTTCCTTTTTTGGACTTTTTTACATCACCTACATCCAAAAACACAAAAATACCTTTCATTAAAGCCTAATATCTTTAGAAATTGATAAAAATCAAGGCATAAAAATAGGTATATTTTTTTGGATCAAAATCCCCCAAACTTAAATGTTACTTGTCCTCAAGTAACCCTTTTTACAATATAAAATATATAACCTTTGGAATAAAAGATAAATATTTAAGATTCCTTATAATTTTTGATATTATAAAGTCTTTAGTAAATTATTAACCCAATTTCACTAACTAGGTTTAATTTTAAGAATTTAAAGAATATTCAACTACCAAATCATAAGATTTCAAATTTTTCATCCATTTTGAAAATAATAGAAGTTTATTATATTAAGATCTCATAGATTATTTACAAGAAAAAATTCTTCTTGAAAAACCTTTCTTAAATAAAGATTCATGCATAAAAATTAAGTAAAATATGTAACTAGTTTTCCTTCTATAAGATAATTCAAGTGAAGCCAATTTTTGATTAGACATTTCCTCAAGCTTCTCCTTTTTTTTTTTAGAGAGAGGATTACTATATCTGGATAGCTTGTTAATGATTTTGAACTTCACTATCCTTAACTTATATTTTCAAAACTTATACATTTCCACTTAATCATTATAACATGAATAAAAATTCAAAAAGTTTTTCAATCTTTTCTTTTTCAAGTGATAATTTTTTATTACTTAATACTTCTAAAATTCCATTATTTCTACCATGAATAGAAAAATTCCTTAATCTTATTCTTCTTTAAGTTAAATAATTCTATTCTTAAAATCAATCAAAGTTATTAAAATTTTGGTAAGTTCACTAAATTATTTATAATTTCAAAAATAAAAGTGATCTTAAATAGATTCTTCATTCCTTAAGTTATGTTAAAAAGTTTTTATTTTAAGAAAATATTTGCTTTTTAAGGACAAATAAAATTTAAATTTGAATGTTTTTTCTCTTCCCCCAAACTTAAGTTTTGGTATACTATGAAAATTTGAAAGTATGAAAGAAAGAAAATCATAATTTTAAAAAGGAAATTTTTATAAGTATGTAAAAACGATCTTAAAAAGAAAAATTTACTTCTACTCATGCTTTTATGAATAATAAAGATAAAATTGAAGCAGGTATAAAAAGTAAGTAGGCTAATTTTTATGATTATACTAAATTTAAAACAAAATAAAAGCAGAGCAAAATTACTAATTACTAAACAATGAGATCGAAACAAACATATCATAAATTAACTCTAATCTCGAGTCTCAAACACCATATACTAAGAATATTCTAACAACGAGAATCTTAACACTAATCAATCCACACGAGTACATAAACAAATCAACATACATCAAACATCAAACTAAACAAACAAACCAAACAAAAAAACTAACAACAAAGTAGCACAACATAGAGATCTATCAACTACTAGTCACTGGTTGTAGCCTCATCATCATCATCATCACCAAAGGAAAACTCAACATCCTTAGGATCAACAAATGGTGTGAAACTTAACACTAATCAATCCACACAGGTACATAAACAAATCAACATACATCAAACATCAAACTAAACAAACAAAACAAACTAACAATAAAGTAGCACAACATAGAGATCTATCAACTACTAGTCACTGGTTGTAGCCTCATCATCATCATCATCACCAAAGGAAAACTCAACATCCTTAGGATCAACAAATGGTGTGAAACTAGGAAAAGTAGGGAAACTAACATCATGCTCACCCTTCAGAAATCTGACAAGGGCTTCATCATACTCAGCATCATAACTACTCTTCCTCCGGGTATAATCGGATAAATGATCGAGTTTCCTATCAATAGTATCAACCCTGCAGTGAGTTTGAAATAACTCCTGCTGCTGCTCTATAAACTGATCATGCATTGACTCCCAGAAACTCGATGGTGGCTCAGCAGAAGTAGAAGGTCAGAAATCTATGGTGAAAATCGAAAATAAATGGTTTAAAGTGTAGATCTGACCTTGAGACGAAGAATTCGAGTGGTTTCGCGCCTAAATCCTTGATGTTTTGACCTCAAAATTGATTCTAAAAGCTGATTTTCGCGAAAGATGGAGGAAGAAGAAGGCTTAGGCGTCGATAATGGCTTTTGGGGGTATTTAAGGAATTTTTCGGGTATAGGCCGAACCGGCGCTTAGGCACCGAATTATGGTGCCTAGGCGCCAGACTCGCCTTTCACAAAAAATTATTTTTAAATTTAATTTTCCACCAAAATTCATAAATTCAACTTCCAGTTACTCACATTAGAGTAGGGCTTCAATTTCTAACTTCCAAAACATTTTCCAAAAATTTTAAAAATAAAATACTAAATCCACCAATCAAACATAAAGTTTAAATCTTACTTCACTAAATTCCATTTATAATCTTCAATATTGGCTCAATATATTCCAGATAAGTATCATACTTGATTCAAGTTCCTAATACACAATCAAACACAACAATTTCTAAGCAAAAACAACACACATTGAACATGAAAGCAAATACACAAATACAATCGATTCACTACATTGATACAACGACTCAACAAACCAGATAATAACGATCTCATTACCAGAATACTCTAATCTTCACAAGGGAAATTGTGTATTCCGCTTGGAAAGAACACTACCGCTCTCGGGAAATTAGTAGTCGTCTTTTCGTCAATCCACTTGTTCTTCGCATACATTTCAACTTGAGCATCTTGATGATCAAAGTGAAGTTTCATCTGCCATTCTAGATGTTCAATCTGATGAAACTTCTCATGAAGGCGATCTCCAATGCTTTTAAACTCCGCTTCAAACTTATCCAAGCGACTAGAAATTTTCTCTAAACTTACTGCGAAGAAACCATGGAAGTAGGGTTGAGGATCCTTTGAGACCTTGTCCCTAGCCTCTTCTCCAAGATTTCTTCCTTCCATTTCTTCAAAAATTTCTCAAATCTCTCAAGAATGAAGTGTAATGGACGTAAATTTGATTGCTTGATGGTTAGGGATGAAGATGGGTTGATTTAAAGGTGAAAATCGTATGAAAAACTGAAAATTTTTTGTTTTTGCACGACCCAGTAACCGTGGTGCTTAGGCGCCAAATCTGGCGCATAGGCGCCGGACCTATTGATACATAGTTTAACTAGGGCGCTTAGGCGCAGAATCTTGGCGCCTAGGTGCCGGAACTATGTTCAATTCCGTTTCGCCTAATCGTCAAATTTCAAAGTTTCGTTCTCCAAGATAGGTAAATTATACTGGTAAGAGTAGTCTAGACTCAATAACACAAATTGTAAGCAATCATAATGAAGGTTAACTTGATCTCCTTTTTACTCATATTTAAAATAGAGTGATCTAATTTATAAATCTTACATACTTCAAAATAATCTTCAGCTTAAGTCAACAAATACTTATAAGCATCAAAATTTTCTAAAGTAATATAAAATTAGTCAAGATCGAGGCATAACCTTACATTAAAAACATAAAAACACTCAAAACAAAAGATAATTATGGGTTGCCTCCCACAAAGCGCTTGGTTTAACATCGTCAGGCCGACTTAAGTAAATCTTTTATCAGGTTGACTCAATTCATAAGCCTCTTTATAAATCATTTTAATATCTCCCAAATAAGGCTTCAATCTTAATCCATTTACTTTAAAAAAATTTCCTGTTTTGGGGTCTTTAATATCCACAGCTCCATAATGGTATACTTTCTCAATTATATAGGGTCCAATCCATTTAGATCTTAATTTTCCAGGAAAAGTTTTAAACGAGAATTAAACTGTAATACCTCTTGTCCAGGCACACAAATTTTTCCTGAAATTTTCTTATCATGTAACAACTTACATTTTCTCTTTATAAATCCTTGCATTTTCATATTATTCATTTCTTATCTCTTCCATCTCATTCAATTGTAATAATCGCTTTTCTCCTGCTTCATTCAAATTAAAATTAAACTCCTTTATCGCCCAATAAGCTTTGTGTTGAAGTTCAACAGTTAAGTGACAATGTTTACCATAAATTAACCGGTAAGGTGACATTCCGATTGGTGTCTTATAAGTTGTTCTATAAGCCCATAATGCAGAATCAAGTCTATCAACCCAATCAGTTCTTTGAGGATTAACAGTCTTCTCTAAAATTCTTTTAATTTCTCTGTTTGATACTTCAACAATTCCACTTGTTTGTAGGTGATAAGTAGTTACAATTCTATGTTTGATTCCAAATTTTTGTATTAATGATCGAATTCTTACATTCCTGAAATGACTTCCACCATCAGTGATAATTACCTTAGGCATTCCAAATCTTGAAAATATCATTTTCTTTAAGAATTTAGAAACACTTTTGGAATCACAGTTTGGTAAAGCAACAACTTCAATCCACTTTGAAACATAATCAACTGCTAATAAAATATAAGTTTTTCCAGATGATGGAACAAATGGTCCCATAAAGTCTAAACCCCATATATCAAAAATTTCAACTTCCAATATATAGTTTAATAGCATTTCATCCTTCCTAGATATATTTCCCATCCTTTGACATCAATCACATGTTTTCACATAATGTCTCACATCTTTAAATAAGGTAGGCCAATAAAATCCAGAATTTAAAATTTTAAATGCAGTTTTATCTATGCCAAATTGTCCTCTAAAATCGGAATCATGACATTTTTGAATAATAGCAAAAGTTTCCTCATAAGGTACACATCTTCGAATTATAGAATCTCTTGCAATTTTAAATAAATGAGGATCTTCCCAAATATAAGATTTAGCATCATATTTAAATTTCTTAATAAATTTGTTATCCAATTCATAAGGTAAAATATTGCTAACTAAATAGTTAACAATATCAGCATACCAACGTGTTTTGCATTCCTTGAATAACATATAAAGATTCATCAGAAAATTTCTCATTTATATTTTCTTTCGAAATAATATCATTTTTAATTCTAGACAAATGATCAGCAATTTGGTTTTCAGTTCCTTTTCTATCTACTATTTGAAAATCAAATTTTTGTAGAAGTAAAACCCATCTTATCAGTCTAGGTTTAGAATCCTTTTTAGATATTAGATATTTAATAGTAGAATGATCAGTATGAACTATGCATTTAGTACCAAGAAGATATGGTCTAAATTTATCGAAGGCATATACTATAGCTAGAAGCTCCTTCTCAGTGGTAGTGTAATTTCTTTGTGTTTCAGAGAGAGTTTTACTAGCATAATATACAACTTTGAAAACCTTCTCATATTTTTGTCCTAATACAGCTCCAATTGCAAAATCACTTGCATCACACATTAATTCAAAAGATTTATTCCAATTAGGTGCAATAATGATATGTGCAGTTATTAGTTTTTCTTTTAGAATATTAAAAACATTAATACATTCTTTGTTAAATTCAAATTTTGCATCTTTTTCCAATAAATGACAAAGAGGTTTAGCAATTTTAGAAAAATCCTTTATGTATCTTCTATAAAATCCAGCATGAACTAGAAAACTTCTCACATCAGTAACAGTAGTAAGTGGTTGCAATTCAGCAATAATTTTCACTTTTGCTTGATCTACTTCGATCCCTTTTTGTGAAACTTTGTTACCAATTACAATGCCATCTGTGACCATGAATTGACATTTTTCCCAGTTAAGAACTAAGTTTGTTTCTTCACATCTTTTCAGAACTTTGGAAATGTTTTCCAAACAAGATTCAAAAGAAGTTCCAAAAATTGAAAAATCGTCCATGAATATTTCAATTCCTTTGTCAATCAAATCACAAAATATCGACATCATACATTTTTGAAAAGTTGCAGGTGCATTACATAAACCAAAAGACATTCTTCTAAAAGTAAAGGTTCCATAAGGACTTGTAAATGTTGTTTTCTCTTGGTCCTCAGGAGCAATAAGTAATTGATGATAACCGGAATATCCATCCAGAAAACATAAATATGGGTGTCCAGCTAGTTTATCAAGCATTTGATCCAAGAAAGGTAAAGGAAAATGATCCTTTCTAGTGGCGTCATTTAATTTCCTATAATCAATACAAATTCGCCATCCAGTAACTTGTCTTGTAGGAATTAGTTCATTTTTATCATTGACAATGACAGTTACACCATCTTTCTTCGGAACACAATGAATAGGACTTACCCATTGACTATCCGAAATAGGATAAATAATACAAGCATCTAACCACTTAACAATTTCTTTTTTAACAACCTCTTTCATGATAGGATTTAATCTTCTTTGCGGTTCAAAAGTAGGTTTAAAATTTTCTTCCATTAAATTTCTATGCATACAAATGGAAAGGCTTATTCCTCTTATATCAGCAATAGTCCAACCAAAAGCTTTCTTATAATTCTTTAACACACCTAGTAATTTTTCTTCTTGATCTTTACTCGGTTCGAAGAAATAATAACGAGTAAAGTTAACGAATTTCCAAGAAACTCATATTTTAAATGTGAAGGTAACATTTTTAATTCCAGTTCAGAGGTTTTTTTTATTGATGGTAAAAGTATATCATTTTGAGTTATGTCTAAAGTTTCCAGTTATCTTTAATAAAATGAGTCTCTTCTTCTTTTACTTCTTCATTTTCATCGCTTAAAAATTCAAATTTTTCTTCGAAATGACTTTACATTTTTCTTGATAATGTTTCTCAATTAAATAATCAATTATATCCATTCGATAACATTTCTCTTTATCGGGGTACTTCATTGATTTAAGAACATTGAATTTAATCTCTTGATCATTAACTCTCATGGTTAATTCTCCCTTTTGCACATCAATCATAGCTCGTCCGGTAGCTAGAAAAGGTCTCCCTAAAATAATAGGTATCTCTTTATCGTCTTCCATATCAAGTACGATGAAATCTACAGGGAATATAAATTTATCCACTTTAACAAGGACATCCTCTATAACTCCTTTAGGATAAGTGATAGATCTATCAGCTAACTGAAGGGTTATGGTGGTGGGAGTAATCTCTCCTAAATTCAATCTTAGAAAAATAGAAAATGGCATGAGATTAATACTTGCTCCTAAATCACAAAAAGCTTTTCCACAACATTTTTCTCCAATAGCACAGGGTATAGTGAAACTTCCAGGATCCTTAAGCTTTTCAGGTAATTTCTTTTGAATTATTGCACTACATTCTTCACTTAATGCAACGGTTTCAAAAGCTTCAAATTTTCATTTCTTGCTTAAAATATCCTTCATAAATTTTGCATAAGTTGGCATTTGTTCCAAAGCTTCAGCAAAAGGTATGTTAATAGTAAGTTTCTTAAAAATTTCAAAGAACTTAGAAAATTGATGATCAAGTTTCTGCTGTTTAAGTCTTTGAGGAAAAGGTGGTGGTGGTTTTCAACTTCCACATTAATAGGTATAACAGTCTGATCTTGACTAGAAGAGAGAGTTTCTTTAGGTTTTTCGATCTCTTCAACCTCAATCTCTTTTTCAATTTCATTCTGCATTTATTTCTTTTAATTCCTTTCCACTTCTAAGTTGCACAGCCTTAACATGTTCATGTTCTTTTCCAGTTTCCTTTGGATTAATTTCAACATTACTAGGAAGTGTTCCTACAGGGATGTTATTAATTAAAGTAGCAATTTGCCCCATTTGATTTTCAATATTACGAATAGCAGTATTTTTATTTTGTAATTGATTATTCATTTGTAAAATTAATTCTTCTATTGATAACTTTTTATGTTGATTATTAAATCCAGGAGGTTTATATTTTGGATTAACTTGATTATTCCAATTTCCAGTGGGATGAGATTGATTATTACCCCATTGTTGTTGTGAATTATTCCAGTTAAAATTATGATGATTTTTCCACCCAAGATTATAATAATTTGAATAAGGATTATTTTTACTTGAAATAGCTTGTAAAGTTTCAATAGTTTGAGAATCTTCAATATTAGCAGAGTTATTATGTGAAATATTAATTGCAAAATTATCTAATTTTTTAGACATTGCTGCTACTTGTGAAGCTAGGATAGAAAATGCTTCATTATCGTGAATACTTGTCATATTTTTAGGATTAATCCTTTCGGAAGGCCATTGAAAATTGTTATTAGCCTTTTCTTCAATTAAAGTGTAAGCTTCTTCAAATGATTTAGATATTAAAGAACCTCCAACAGCAGCATCAATAATTGATTTTAAAGATCCAATTAATCCATTGTAAAATGTTTGAATAATTAACCAATCAGGTAAAGCATGATGAGGAAATTTTCTTAATAGTTCTTTAAATCTTTCCCAAGTTTCATATATTGTCTCCCCGTCAAATTGACTAAACGAAGTAATATCATTTCTTAATTTAGCAGTTTTAGAAGGAGGAAAATATTTAGCAAGGAATTTTTGTGCCATTTCAGCCCATGTTTTAATAGAACTAGTTGCTAATGAGTTTAACCACATCTTTGCTTTATCTCTTAAGGAAAAATGAAAGAGACTAAGTCTAATAGCATCATCAGAAACATTGTTATATTTAAAGATAGCACAAAGTTCTAAAAAACTAACAAGGTGTAGATTTGGATCCTCATTTGGTGTTCCACCAAATTGATTGTTTTGCACCATTTGAATAATAGACGGTTTAAGTTCAAAAGAATTAGCATCTACAGTGGGTATTTGAATACTACTATGAAGTTTATCAATTATAGGGTTAGCATAATCCCTTAATGGTTTATAAACATTTTGATCATTAAGTTCAATTAGATTTTGTGAAGTAGCCATTTCTTGAAATTTTTGAAATTTTTTCCCTTTTTAATTTTTCTAATTGTTCATTCTAGTTCAGAATCTAAATGTATTAATCCTTCAAAACCAAAACTACGCATAAAAAAATAAAGCAAGGAATAAATTTATTTTATTTTATTTTTTTTATATTTTTTTATGTTTTTGGAAATATAATATTTAAAAATCTATAAATTGTACCTTCGATCCCCGGCAACAGCGCCAAAAACTTGACCCGATTTTTGCATTTCCAAATACAAGAATTTGTTACCACTGCTAGAAAATTTAATTTCTGGCAAAGGCGCGAAACACTTGACCCGAAATAACTTGCTATATAGATGTGTACTAAATTTTAATTTACGGCAATAACATTAAATAAAACTTGATTGCTACTGAATGCTAGGCCGTTAGAGATTAATACTTTTTAAATATATGTTTATATAACAAAATATAATTTTAAAGGAAAATATTTTATATACTTTTTGGGTACTACACAAGTATACGTATCGTTTCAAGTAATAAAGGGCTTTGAAACAAAGATCCCAGTATCGATCCCACGGGGAAAAAGGGTAATAAATTTTTAAATATTGTATTTCAAAATCTTTTTTGTATTTTAATCTAACTATAAATTACTTTTAATTTATTAGATGCAGATAAAGAAAACAATAATAAGAAAATGATTTTGTGAAAACAATATAAAACAAACAACTTTCTTCCTTTCAATTAATCCAAGATTTTTAAGAAAATTTAATATTCGTTGGAGAATCTATTTTATGGTATTGTGCCAAATAGAAGCATTCCTATTCTTTACCCTTTGATCCAGGCGCAAAGAACATTAGGCTAATCTACGGATCGAGTCCGGATGTATTGTTAGTAGAATGGGTTAATCTAGGCTCACACAACTAGATGTCCAAGGGTGGCTTTGGTCGGCCCTACTAGTGACCCTTTCCTTATCTATAAATCAAATTCTAAGAATTTAGTCTGTTACTCTAAAAACTTATCAATTCTACGCCCTTTAAATCTTATCTTCCTATTTATTTGCACTTCACCTTGAATAGCCCGCGCATGGCCTTCGACTATCCAAGGATTCATGTGACATCTACAAGTTAAGAGTTCTTCTCCTTCTAGGTCTCAAAACTCTTCAACGGGTTTTAACAATTTAAATGACCAATTTAAAAAGTAAAGTAAGATCAGGTATTAATATCATCACAATGTTTTGAAAATATTTTGATTTTCAATTCTCCATCGAATTTTATATTATCTTATTTATCTTTTCATAATTGAAGGAAGAAAGGAAACTAACTACTGAGAACACATTGAATATAAACAACAAAACATAATAAATAAACTTTGAATAAAAAATAAAATACTTATCTCAAATATTCCTTCTACAGATCTTCTGATTCCTACTGACTCCACAGTGTAATGAACTTCAGATGCAACAACTTGAAAATAAACTCACTTCTCTCTCTATTTCTCTCTCTAAGGATGAGAGATCCTAAAGTGGCTAAGAGATAGGAGATACAATGGGGGCACACACTTTTTTCTGATGGAGTGGACTCCTATTTATAGGCTTCAAGGGTTGCCTTGAGGCACCTCTTCAAAACATGTCCAAATTAAATGAATCTTCTAGAAGGTCTGTCTGGCGCCTAGGCGCTGGAATCTGGCGCCTAGGCGCCAGACACCGCGTCTAGTTCTTCGCTCCTCTTCACTTTGGCTCGCACCTCTTCGCGATTAAAACCATTTTGGAGCGTCCAAATGCAATGTATCACATGTCCTATTATCAAGGAACAACTGCCAGTCTTCTAGAATGTCCAATAACCGCTCACTCCGTCAAAATAACCGTCCAAAATTCGTCAAAAACTTGACAGTTTCTGTATCGAGTCTGGCGCTTAGGCGCCAACTTCTGGCGCCTAGGCGCCAACTTCTGGCGCCTAGGCGCCAGGCCATAATTTTTTATAATTCTTGTATTTTGCTCCATTTTTGCTCCTTTTTGCTCCTTTTTCACCCTTTTTCCTTTTCTGGACCTTTTTACATCACCTACATCCAAAAACACAAAAATACCTTTCATTAAAGCATAATATCCTTAGAAATTGATAAAAATCAAGGCATAAAAATAGGTATTTTTTGGATCAGTTTATGTAATGCCCCTGCTACATTTCAGAGATGTATGATGGCTATTTTTTGTGATTTAATTGAAAAAGGGATTGAAGTTTTTATGGATGACTTTTCAGTGTTTGGAACTTTGTTTGAATCATGTTTATAACATTTATCTAAGGTTCTAAAATGCTGTGAAGAAACTAATTTGCTCCTTAACTGGGAAAAATGTCAATTTATGGTAGAAGGAGGAATTGTTTTGGGACATCGGATTTTAGAAAAAGGTTTGGAGGTAGATCCTGCAAAAATTTAAGTTATATCTAATTTACCTTGCCCAACCAATGTAAGGGGAATTAGAAGTTTTTTAGGACATCTTTGCATTCTACAGGCGTTACATCAAAAACTTTTCAAAGATTACAAAACCTTTATGTCGTTTACTGGAAAATGTTGCAATTTTTAATTTTGACGATGATTGCCTCAAAGCCTTTGAAACATTAAAAGAAAAATTAATCAGTGTACCTGTAATAATTTCACCAAATTAGAAAAAACCTTTTGAATTAATGTGTGATGCTAGTGATTATGCTATTGGTGTTGTTTTGGGTCAGAAATATGATAAAATTTTCAATGTTATTTATTATTTTTTTTAAAACAAAAGCAAAATATATTAAACTGAAGAGTTGATACATCTAACATGTGGGATCTTAATTAAATCCCCATGTACTAGAGAACTAAATAAAGGAAAAGAAGAGACGACAGAACTACGAAACTACATTAAAGGAAGTAGATGCGATAGATGCAAGCCAATTTGCGAGTCGATTCCCTTCTCTGTAGATGTGAGACCAAATAATATGCTTGGAAGCAGTAATAAGCTTGATCTTTTTTATCCATATATGAAGGAACCATGGTATAGCAGATTTCGTGTCAAAATGCGTAAAAGAAGCAAGGAATCAAGTTCAAAATGAAGAAAGTTTAAGTTCGGTTTTTCAGCAATTTTCAATCCCCAAAAAACAACAATTATTTCAGCTTCTAGTGCAGAACAATTATTTTCAAAGTTATTTATTATGCTAGTAAACTCTTAATGAAGCTCAAATTAATTAACCACTACTGAGAAAGAGTTATTGTTATAGTATTTGCCTTTGATAAATTTTGATCATGTTTAATTGGAACTAAATGTGTTGTGCATACTATTCATTCTGCAATCAAATACTTAATGAAGAAAAAAGATGCAAAACCGAGACTGATAAGATGGATTCTTCTTTTGCAAGAATTTAACTTTGAGATAGTAGATAAAAAGGGTTCTGAAAATCAAATTGCTGATCATTTGTCCAGGCTTGAAATTAAATATCTCTCTGTGACGTTGAAGAAAGTAATGAACATTTTCCTGATGAAAAATTGTTCACAGTTAATGAGTGGTGTGTTCTGTGGTATGCAGACATAATAAATTTTATTGTTAGTGATATTATTCCCTATGGTTTGACATATCAGGAAAAGAAAAAATTTTTGTCTGATGCTAAGACTTATTTTTTGGATGACCCATTTTTATATAAACAAGGAAAGGATCTTATAATTCGAAGATGTGTACTTTTAGAAGATTATGAAATTATTCAAAAATGTCATGATTCTGATTATGGGGGACACTTTGGAAGTTATAAAACTGCATATAAAATCTTACAATCTGAATTTTATTGGCCTACAATTTTTAAGGATGTGAATGTTTATATTAAAATTGTGATAGATGTCAGCGTGTAGGCAATATTTCTAGGAGAAATGAGATGTCTCTCAATTATATGTTGGAAGTTGAAATATTTGATGTTTGGGGATTATATTTTATGGGACCATTTACACCATCTTTCAGAAATGTATATATTTTGATGACAGTTGATTATGTTTCCAAATGGATTGAAGCTATTACTTTACCTCGATGTGATGCTCAAAGTGTTGCAAAGTTTTTAAGAAAATATATTTTGCAGATTTGGAATACCAAAAGTAATCATAACTGATGGGGGAAGTCATTTTAGAAATGCGATTATTGGAAAGTTAGCAAAGAAATATCATATTAATCATCGCATTGCTACTGCTTATCATCCGCAGACAAGTGGTTTGGTTGAATTATTCAATAGTGAAATTAAAAGAATATTGGAAAAGTCTGTTAATCCAATTAGAAAGGATTGGTCAATCAAACTGGATTATGCTTTGTGGGCCTATAGGACTGCCTACAAAACCCTAATAGGAATGTCACCATATAGGCTGATTTTTGAAAAAGCTTGTCATTTACCTATTGAACTTAAGCATAAAGTATTTTGGGCTATTAAAGAATTCAATTATAATTTGAAAGATGCTGCTGAGAAGAGATTATTGCAATTAAATGAGCATGAAGAGATAAAGAATGAATCTTATGAAAGTGCTAAGATTTATAAGGAAAAGATGAAGTATGGCATGATCGGAAGATTATTACTAAAAATCTTATGCAAGGACAGAAAGTTTTGTTGTATAATGCCAGATTGAGAATTTTTTCTGGAAAACTTAAGTCCAGATGGAAGGGTCCTTTTATTGTGATGAAAATTTATTCCTATGGAGTTGTGGATATTCAAGATCCTAAGACTGAAAAAATATTTAAAGTTAATGGAAATAGACTTAAACTATATTTTTCAGTCGAGCAATTTATGTCTGATGATGTTCTGATGTTGGGTCACTCAGAATGAGTTCTGGGTTTGTCAGGCTGAAGACGTTAAACCAAGCGCTTTGTGGGAGGCAACTCATAATTATCGTTGTGCTTTTCTTTATCTTTATTTTATGTGTTTTGTTTGCTTTGTTTGGTTTGTTTTTATGTTTTAGTGGTAGTAATTTGGAATTTTTAAACTAAATAGAGTTTATTTGACCTTATTTGATGACTTAGAGGAGTCAGAATGAAAATTTGGACATTTGACAGACCTGTGCTAAATTGGGCACCAGAGTTATAAAAAAAACGTGAAAAATGAGATTCTAGAAGCCTAGATCGTGGGGAAGAGGTTTTGGAAGTTATTTTGGAGTTTTAAAACGTCTTGGGGGTAGTTTTTGTTGGATTTTGGGGATCATGCGCAACGGAAGCGAAATTAATTAAAACGCATATTAAAGTCATTTCCCCAAAACCACCAAGGATCTCATGTGCTCATACAAATCAAAACATAAACCCAAAAAGAAGTGCAAGAAATCATACCATGCAAGAGTTCTACTCTTAGATTTCCTCGGATCTTTAAGGCGCTGAAACCACCGCCCTCTACCGGTATCCACACTCGAACGAATTTCCAAATGACTTACAACTGCTAGATCGGAAACGGGTTTTTCTCCAAAACCAAAAGAACTCTCTTCCTCTCTTGCATGAGTTCAAAAGGAATAAAAAAAAATTGACTTCATAAGCCATGACCCCTCCTTTTAATTGAAGTGGCACCATTTCATGGCACCTCTTCATTATTATTATAAATTACTCAAGAGAGAGAGTGTTCATCAACCATTCTAGTCCATTCAAATTTTGTGCGACCCTATAGGTTCAATTAACATTGGCAGTAGGCTTAAATCACCATTTAAAAACCTACAAGTTATAGTTGGTCTCTAGCAAGACACTATAACTACCCAAGTTAGTATGAATAGTCTCAAGATCCGAGACAACCTGATTGTTAATGACATAATCCTTTTATCACGTGATATCATGATAGAATATAAGGCATGGAATAATGTCAACCTTATATCTCTCTATCTTTAATTTCTCGACTCCTGATTAGATCGATAAAATAAATGTAATTGATCTCCATCAATTCATTTGAGTGTGGCCACACAATTCTCAGTCTAAATCATTCGAGGGGCCCAGAGATATCTCTCTTATTATAAGAGGGATAAATTCCATCTTGATTACTCATATCTCACTACATGATTCACATTATGCCCAATCATAATCTTTATGGTCATCCGGTCAAAGACAACGTTGGGTTATGTCTAAACATAATATTCCTCATGTTGAGAACCATGACAATCTCGAGTCGGAGGATTTGATGTCACTACAACTTGAGATTAACATATGACTTATATCCATGATTTAATCTCAAAGCGAGTCGATCCAATATTTGTTCTCCAATAAATACATATAAATCCGATGTGTATCCTCATACATATATTCATCTCATGAATATCCATCAAACTTTATATTAATCTTTATTTATTGTCATTCCCACAACAATAAGCGATTATGGATATTTAGAATAATCTTCATAATAAACATGAACTATTCAAGGTTCTTCTTCTATCATAAACATGCTAATTAAAATAGAAAAATATTCATAAAAGTTCAAAATACATATCCATATAATAGGCCTAGGGCACTATCACTAACAGTTTTAACAGTTCCTAAGTCTATAAAAAGAACCTGATTTAAGAGAAACACTTGCCCCAAGTCTTATTTTCATTCCTGAGTCTTAAGAAGAGTATTTTGAATACATCATGTCTTCCTGGGAGAATTAGATTAAGAAGAAGCATGATTCTGACAAGAGTAAGTTCATTAGTGACAGTGTTAAAGAGTTATTCAATGGATTTCTCGCTGTTAGTATTCAAGGGATTGTAGAAATGATTACAAAAATTGAAGCCCGAGTGACTTCAATGGAAGCAAAGATCAATGAAACTAACTTACATTTGGACCACATGGGATGGCAACTCAAGATGCAATTCGATCTTTCAAGATACATTGAAGAAGCGGATAAGGCGATGTTTTTGAAAAACAAATGGATTGAAGAAGAATACATAATAATGAACAATTATCACCTGTTCTATCATATTTATATTCCAGAAGGGTCAAATGAGAATAATAGTGCTCCTGGATATAATCCGCCTAATGGGGAGTGGAATTAAGTGTGCTTTGTTGTTATATGTTTTGTGTTCTTATGTGTTTTGTTTAATATGTTTAGTGTTCTTATGTTTTTGTTTGGTGTGCTTAGTGTTTATGTTTGAGTTTTAATTACGTCTTATGATGTGATAGTTACATCCTAGAGATGTAAACTTATCAGTTTAAGATTAAGTCTCTTGTATCTAGAGAATTTCAACCTATGTGTGTGGATAGAAATTCTAAGATTGTGTTAAGTGCTATGTTTGTTTTACTGAATATAAGTTTGTGTTTGTGTGAAATTTGTTTGGAATCGATGAATATTAAACATTCGAATTGGAATATTGTAAGATTTATGGGGAAGAGATAATTATTTTGAAGAGATGAAGGGTGATTAACGAAGTGGTTTAAAGCATATACCTTAATTGTGAAAATCTAGGTATTGGCGGCTAAGCGCTAGAGTGCCAGCACTTAAGCACCTGATTTCGCGGCTAAGCACCGAAGGGTTCGCGCTTAGGTGCCGGTTCACGAAAATTTGTTCCCAACAGTTAAAAACCCGTGAATCGCCATTTTAACTCCCCTGTTCATCTTCAACCCATCATTTTCACGTGAGAGAGAGTCTAGGGCATCCTTGATTTGGACAATTTAAGAGCCGATCTCAACAAAAATTTGTAAATTTGGATTCCTTGAGGTAAGAGCACTACTCATAAGTAAAAATTTTTTGATTCTCACCCTGTATTTTGAGTACATTTTGGAAAATCTTAAAATCATTATTCATGGTGAAAATTTGAGGAAAAACTTAAGAAATTGCTTGGATTTAGTAGAAACATCTTTTGGAAGATAATTTAGCAAGTTTAGTTTGATTTTGGAATTTATGGTAAATTTTTCATGAATTTTTAGAGATGGCTCCAAAGTCAAAACACGCGAGAGGAAAGACGAGGTTTGATTCCGACAAATTTGTTAGTGGAAGGGCTGAGGAACGATAAGTCGATGCGTTGCAGTCACGTAAATTTATTCCTGAGAGAGCGTTCAGTAAGCCAGGAGAAGTAATTGAATATATGATTGCTAGAAGGAACTGGGAGAACTACTGTTGCTTCTTCGTTGTTACTGTTGTTTCTGTTTTTAGAGAATTCTATCCAAATTTTCCTGCATCAGAAGAGAATTTGGTGATGGTTAGGAGGCAAGATGTGAACTTTTCTTCTGGGGTAATTAACACTTTCTATCAACTGCCTCCTGCTATGTTTTGTTTTTATTCTAATTTTCATCATACGGAGGGAGAGTTAGATGAGATAATGAGATTTTTAATTGATGGAAGAGGATTATGGAAAATAACAAATGATAGAGGAGTGAATTTTCTTGCTTCCAAATTAAATGCCACTTCTAAGGCATGACATTATTTTATCTCTTATAAACTGTTGCCTTCAAGTCATACTAGTGAAGTGCCGAGGGAAAGAGCTGTTTTGAACCATTGCATTCAGCAAGGGAAGCCTATAGGCATTGGAGCTTACATTGTACATTCATAATTTGGCTGGAGAGGAGGATTTGGTAGGGCTTCTTCTGCTTCTGCTACATCTACTTCTCGTGCTACTACTTCACGTGCTTCATCATCTACTGATTCACAGACTGGCTTATTAAGAAAAAATTTAAAGAAAGCGAGTCTTACTCGAGAGCATATGAAAGATATGGATGGCAAGATAGATAATGTGGAGAGATATATTATAAAACATGATGAGTATGAGGAGAATTATCAACATTATTTGTATAGACTGATTAGAGGTGATCAGAGTGCTGAGACGCCCCCTCATCCATTCTACATACCTTATGTGCCATCCAGGGATTGGAACGAGCAGGATGATGATGATGATGAGGATGAAGAGTAGATCTATGTTGTTTATTTTAGTTGTTGTGTTGTTGTGCTGTGCTATTGTGTACTTTGTCTAGTATTTTGATTGATGATTATGTTGTGATGTGAACTCTGATAGTATGCAGATTGTAGTTGTACTATTTATTTGTTATGCATATTCAGATGTATTGTTGTTGGATTGATGTTTTATATGTTGCTTTGAGTGTAGTGTATATGGTAGTAAATGCTTTAATGTGTATGTTGTACTAGAGTTTTTTTAGGGTGTACTTTAATTCTAAAACTATTAGGAGATTAGAGAACACTATAGAAACTATTATTTAGGAAAATGCATGCTTAAAAACTTTACAAAAATTTACCACTACCATTTGCTATCTAGTATCAGTGTGATTTTTGTTGGTGCGTATTTGCTTTGAAAACCTCAACTACTGTAGAAGTCTTTTGAAATTTTTGCTTTTCTTGTTATAAAAAGAAAATGTTTTGAAAAACTAAATTTGATTTCATTTTACTCCTGTTGTTTAAATTATTATACTTGCATATTTAGGATATTTAAATTCCTGCAAGCATGTTATGTTAATCTTTAATTCTCACCCATGTATCATTTCTTATGCTTAAATGTTTTATTCTAACTAAAAATTAAAGTTTGGGGGGGGGGGAATTTTTAAAACAAAAATTTTTCAAAAACTTAAAATTTTATTTGTTCTCAAGAATACTTAAAATAAATCTTATTTATTGATTGAGAACAATTATGTATATGAAGTTATATTAGGGGAACAAGAATTTTGAATATAGAAATGAATAAAAAAATTTAGTTAAAATTTATAGTAATCATGAAAAACTTAAAGTTAAAATTTTCTTAGTAAGGAGATGTTAAATATAGCTATCTATCTTTAGTAAGAAATTTTATATTTCTGGATAAATAGAAGATTTGACTTTTACTCTTCAAAGCTTAAATTTCTTTTACTGAGAAATAATTTTTAAATACTATTGTTATGATTTTCAAGTGAAAGATATATATCTGACCTTTATTTTAAATGGAGGGGTGGAATTCAAAATCATTAAAGGCATATCCAGATACAGTAATCCTTGCCTTAAAAAAAAAAGAAAAAGAAAACAAAAGGAAAAAGTGAAAAATAGTATGTAAAAAGGGAGGAGAAGCTTGAGGATTTAAGGGCCTAATCAAAAATTGGTTCCATACCTAAAGTTTAACATATAAGTTCAGAAAGATCTAAAGCTTAAGGTTATAATATAGTAAGTAAAATTATTTTCAAATAAAGATTTTTAAGTAAGAAAAATAAGATATTTGAATCCTATATTTTGAAGAATCTAAAAATATTTTTGAATTAGATAGAGACTTATATTTGTCATTTTTCTTTCTTTAAGAACTTTCTAAACTTTAAGTTGATCTTAATTACTGAAGTTTTTTCTAAATTAGACTTTTCCATTTCTAGAACAAAATTTTGTTATCTTCCTAAGAAACTCATTACATAATTTGCATGTTAAAATTTTTCTATGAGATGAACTGTCACTTGAGGACGAGTAACATTTTAAATTTGGGGGTTTTTGATACACCTAAAATATATTGTATTTTTATGCACATTTTTTACCTACTTTTGATGATATTGCACTTTAATGGAAGATATTTTGTGTTTTTCTTGCAGGTATGATAAAAAATGAGTGATTATGATGAAAGGAGCAAAATTGGATCAAATTTGGAGCAAAAAAATGAAAAATAAAAATTAGGGCACTTGCGGCTAAGCGCCGCTGGGCCGGGGCTTAGCCGCCACAGTTAAAAATCGAGATTAATTTGAATTTGGTGCCATTTTCAAAGGGGATGGGATGCAACTTTTGGTGGTAACTTCCATAACTTCCTTTGGGCGGCAAGTTTGAATGAAGGGGTGCATTCTTTGGTTGATACATCGAATCTGGACACATTTTGAAGAGACGCCAATGCACCTTTTGGTTTAATATTTAAAGAATGTCTTAGGAAATATTAAGGGCTCTTCCTTTGCATTTTGAAGGGCTATTCCATTGCATTTTAAGAGAGTTTTTACAGAGTTTTATTTTAGTTTTCTTTAAAAGTAGGAGTAGAGAGTAGAAAAGAGAAAAGGGTAGGATTGATGCCTTCTTCTTCCCACTTCTTGTCTTTCCTTTAGTTTAGTTTTTATTGAAGTCTGAAGTCTGTTTCTGAATCATCGGAGTTTGGAGACCTACTCTGAGGAGTAGTTTAGTGAAGAGTCAAGGTTTCAGAAGAACTTCCTGAGTCTTGTGGAGAGGATTTTCAGATAAGTGTTTACTTTTGTTCTTACATTTAGTTTTTAATTAATACTTGTTGTGTTTATTGTTTTTCTTATAGTTTTTAATTTCAAATTAATGTGTTTTTGTATTTTCTCAATGCATTCTGAGTAGTTTACTTTATATTTTTCTTTCTTAAATGAAGAAGTTAGTAATTCATGAAAAATTGTTGTGGAATGTATATGTGTTTAAAGTTTGAAGAAGTTATGGAAATTGATTCTATAAACTTTGTTTACTTCTTAATTTGGTCTGTTAAGATGTAAAATTTGTGGTGAGATTATGTAAGATCCAATGCGGTATTGTCTTATTAAAGTTAGATAGAATCCATGCAATTATATAGGTTAAAATTGTAGTTCATATAATTGAATGCAATATATTAGAAGATGTTTTAAAAAGGGGAGTAAAATTAGAGGATTTTTAGTGTGATAGGCTAAAAGCCCTTAATTTGGTTTGAAGTTTTGAATTTTTTTATAAGAAGTTAGACCTCAGGTGGAGAGAAATGAGGGAACTCTAGAGTGAGAGCTGGTATCTTCCCTGCCTAACCATGTTCTAAACGATAAAATTTTAAATTAACCAATATTCTTTATAGAACCAAGTAAGGGTAAAGAATATATTTGCTTCTATTTATCACAACAAATTTAAATACTTCCACAACAATACTTTCATAATTATTACTACTTTATAAGAGAAAGAAAAAGATATTTTAATTAATAGTGTTTTTCATACCGTGTTTACAGTTATTATCATTTTAATTTCTTGTTTGACTTTTATAAAAAAATTTAAAGAGTGAAATCAACTATCAAACTTTTCAAAATTAAAACACACTTTCAAAAGCCAATTAAAAAAGTAAAAGGATAATTTTCTTAGTTCTTTAAATATTTTTCACCTTCCCTGTGGGTTCGATATCTCGGGACTTATTCAGAAAGTCCTATATTACTTGATAAACGATACATATACTTGCGTAGTATTCACATTATAAATCATAATTTTCATATCAAAATCATAAGCATAAATATCGGTGTGGAGTCAAGTTTTCGTTACCGTTGCCAATTTTCATATCATATTTATAAGTATAAATATCAGGTGGACCAATCATCTCTTCAATATACAAATATGCTTCGTCAAAAGGTTTTTACATTAATGTTCCACCAGCAACAGCATCGATAACCAATCTCAAAGATCCTACTAATCCATTATAAAATGTTTGAATTATTAACCAGTCTGGTAAAGCATGATGTGAACACTTTCTCAAAAGATCTTTAAATATTTTCCAGGCTTCATATATGGATTCTCCATCAAACTAACTAAAAGATGTGATATTATTCTTCAGCTTAGTAATTTTTGAAGGAGGGAAACATTTTGACAGAAACTTATGTGAAAGTTCTAACCAAGTTCTAATAGATCCAGGTGCTAACGAATTTAACCATGCCTTAGTCTTATCCCTTAATGAAAAAGGAAAAATTCTAAGTCTAATAACATCGTTTAACACTCCATCATATTTAATGGTAGCACACAATTCTAGAAAACTAGCGAGATGTAAGTTAGGATCTTCATTAGGTGTTCCTCTAAATTGATTATTCTATACCTGTTGACCTCATTTTTGGTGATGTCTTTTCATCTCTGCTTAGTACTTAGGATTTAGCCATAGGTTTTCCCTTTGACTATCCTAGAGGACTAGAGATGGGACCCACCACTTAGAAATTCAAAACACTTCTTGACTCCCTTCAAACCCCACAAGTTTGATTGTAAACCCCTAAGCCACTTGGAGGGTTAAAATCAATATGTGGAGGTTTAAAGGATGAGTTTCCTACAGGACTCTATGGCCATAGGTCAACCCTGGATAGTCTGGTCTGGTGAAGGTTGACTTGCACACACACTACACTCTCACACACATTCCAACCCTAAAATCACCTATACCTAATTTGACTTCCCGACTCATGTAGGCAATTCATATGGATGGACCTCAACCCCTAGGCCCCTGGCTAAGAGGGTTAGGAACAACATAGTGAATGTCTAAAATGAGTCCTCTCATGGATCTTGTGAGCTTAACATGGCTTCATGGCTCAACCAAAATGATTTCATTTCACTCACACTTGATCGACCTTCTATTTTTCAAAATTTCAATTTTTGACCCCCGGGACCCTAAACCCACAAAACCTACCAAAATACCATTTAAATTGCCCAAAATTTGCAAAATTGCCCAAATTACCCAAAATTCCTTAAAATCAGTCCTAAACATTTCCCATCACTCAAATTGATCATCCTTGGTCAAACATACCAAAATTTTCAAAATACCCCCTCAATAACCTCCAAATACCCAAAATACCCTTTTAACCCAAAAAATCCAAAAATTCAGAAAATTCCCAAAAAATTTCACAAAATCCCAAATATTTCCAATTTCATTTTGTTCAACTACACCATAATCCAATTTTGTTAATTTAGCACACTTTTACTAAAACCCCCAATTTGACATATTTTTAACCTAAGAGAGCCCAATGTCTAACCAAACCACTCCAATTGACCTCAATTTTGATCCAATTCAATCCTAAGCTTCCATTTAATATCCCCAATATCAATTTAGACCAAATCGAAGACCAATTTGACCAACATGTGGATCCAATTTTAATTTGAAGCTTAAAGCCCAATTTTGGCCCATGACCTAAACTTAGCCCAAACAAATCAACTCAACTCCAATTAGCCCCAAATCCCTTCTAAAAACTTTCTAACATCCCCATAAACAAAACAATAACTTGATTTTCCCAAAATTTGAACCCAAACTTCACCCAAACCTAACCCAAATAAAAAATCCCCAATTTGGCCTAAACCAATCAAGAACCCAAATAGGCCCAAATCTCAAAATCAAAGCCCAACCAAAATTGAAAACTCTTTGTTATACTCCCATAAACATTTTTCAACATTAATTTTACATCAAACCCAACATTGGCCCAACCTTAACCCAAGTTAACCCAATTTGATCCACTATGGTCCCATTACCAAGAAGACCCAAATTAAATCCAATTCAAACCCAAAAGACACCAAACCTTTGCTAAAATTCTCACGACACATCCCTAAACAAAACCCAAAATTTATTTGGCACAGTCATTTACAAAATTTTCATCCCAAAGTTTATTTTAAAACATAAAAGCCCACTTCCCTAAAGCATTTGAAAGCCCATTCCAAAACAATTTCAAAGGCCCAAAACCTATTTCAAAACCCATATGACATCTTCATTGGTCATCCATTTAATCAAAATCATTTCCTAAGTCCTAAGCCAATCATCAAATAAATCCAAATCAAGCTTCATGCCAATTTTCCTTAAATTCATCAAAAATGTCAAAATCCCAAAAAAACTATTTACATGAAATTGAGCCAAGCCACTCCTAAGCCATGAGCAAGCCTTAGAGCCATGCACAAGCCACACGAAAGCCATGGGAATCTTGGACTTGTCATCAACCCATTTATGGCAAGAGGAGGAGAGCATTTAAGCACCCCTTAAAAGTCATTAACCCTTCACATGACTCCCCTTAACCCAAAATTAATCCAAATATTCTTGGATGGGGACTTCACCACCCTTACCTAGCTGACACATCTGACTTCCCACAGCCCAAATCAGAACTTGGAAAGGTGCACTCAACCCAAACCCCTGACTTGACCAAGTTGAACCTAAAATAACCCCCTCACCATACCACTTAAAGCCAAGTTCTTTACACATGCCCATGGCTGATTGATTGCATTAAACCCCAACCCTGACTCGCCTGACCATGAGAGTGACTCATGCCTGCTGGCCAGCCGCCTGGGTCGCCGGAAAACACCATGGCCGAGAAGCTTAATTTGATTCAAAAATTCAAATTGAATTGGCTGAGCTGTCCCATGGCCAATGGCCATTGTGGTTGTTCTTCCCTTGACCTAGGCAGCAAATCCAAGCCTTCAAACCCCCCTGGGAGGCCCTCCAGCCATGCCTATTTAAACCCCACCACCTCTCGGCCAAACAAGGTGCTGAACAAAACCTTACCAAAACTCTGCCAAAATTGCTCCACACTCTTCTCCATACATAGAGCACTTGATCCCCACTGAAATCCAGCCCTAAAACCCCACACTCTTCTCCATACAACCAAAACCTTCCCTTAGCTTTACCTAGGTGTTTTCTTGCAATTATATAAATGCTTTAACCTGTATTTTAAGTGCAGGAGAAAATAAGTAGGAATGCTTACCAGGTACGCTTTTATTTCATTGCAATTTATTTATCTGCACTTTACTTTACTTCTCTTGCATGTTAAACAAGAATGTCACCCTGCATGAAAACTGAAACCTTTAGGATAGCCACAAAACTGAAACCCAAAATTAAATTAAAAGTCACAACAAGATAAAATTCACCGCCATAACTTTTCAAAATATAAAACAACTCAAAATTTAATCACAAACAGAACAACAAAACAGCAACTACAACTAAATTAAAATGCCACGTTGGATGATCGGGAATACCTCGGATGATGTAACCCAAGTATTGCTAACGGGATTTCCCACGGTCTAAATGGAAGTGTGAAACTCATTTAGTTAAGTTTAACAAATTCATTTGGACTAAGTGAATCCGATGAAAATAATGGTGTCGGGATGACGGAACCGTGGGATCTTAATCGGTTCTGTTTAACCAATTTTAATATTTGTTTTAATTAAAACATTAAAAAAACATTTGGACTTTAAGACTTTTCTAAACCAAAACACTTCTCTCATCTCCTGATTTTCACTTTCTAAAACTAAACCTCTGCAACAACAAGGAGCTTGGAGCATAGAGGGCAGCATGACCATCTTCATCAGCAAAACTGGAATCTACATCAACAAAACCTTTCTTAGAATTAAATAACAAAGCCATAGGATTTTGAGGTAGTTTGTCTGGTGCAACATAAATCCTCAACTCTTTGTTAGGCATTTGCATAATCATGTTATGTAAATTAAGCCCTAATCGGTCTTAGGACTCCGAGGTAGTCGTTCGGTATGTTATAAACCCTCACATCTTCGAGGCTACTTGTGTGATTATGTCATACAAACATAAGTCCTAATTATTTAAAATTGGTAGGATTCCAACATTAAATAATACTCTTAAATTGAAGCCAAACAATTAGGATAGTTTGGGAAGCTGCCAAGATTCTTCTTGGATCCTCAGCTTCTTCTACTTCTCTTCCATTGGACTCCTGAAATTAAATGTTCCAAATTTGAGCTATTCCCTATCGAAATTTCCAAAGTCCAATTGTTTGAAAACCTTAAACTTTAAAATTCTTGAGTGAGAAACCACTGATCATTATCGAGAGTTTTCTTAAGTATCTTCAGGCATTTATGATGTAATTAACTATATGGGCTTGCCTTTATAGGGAACTTTAAGAACCCAGGTAATATAAACTCTGTTTAATTCCTTTTTATTAAGCAGAGAAACTTGTCGGCTTATAAAATTGGTTCGCAGACCAAACGGATGTCACAAATCTTCTAGTTTATTTAATTGAGCTCCATCATTAAACAATATGTCTATTCCTCGGAATAGATATACGGTTTGCGATGCGGTACTCGTTTATATAAACTATTTGGGATGTGAGATGGGTTTGATTTCATATCTTAAAATTTTCAAACTTAAAGTTATTTTCAAAAATCAAATGCTACTTTTCAAATTATATATATTTAAATTAAATTTAAAATCTAAAATTCACCGAAAATTTCTGTTTGGTGACCCCTTTTCAAAATACAACACAACCTAAAAATATGCCGACAAATTCTGGCGACTCCTCTGGGGAATCGTTCCTCTCTCCATTTTGATCAGATGGTTTTGCTTTCATAAATCGGTAGTGAGTCCACACCCCTTGTGGACCAAACTACCATTCTTTTCGTTGGCATACCACGTTCATTTCTGTCTTGAACGGGTATAGTCAACTCCTTTTGGATTCTGGAGCCACTGTTTAGACATCCCTAAATAGAGAGGTTCTGGAATCCTTCCGCCTACCAAACATGGGGTGGACCCCCAATAGGTATTAGCTTAGGAGCGGTCTTTTGAGTTGAGGAGTCTTACGAGACTTTCTCTTTCTTTCCAATTCTGAATCGGATCCTTTACCTTTTCTATAACCTTCCTCCTTTAATCGTTTTGTTCCTAACAAACAAATCCGCTAATAAACAACCTTCTAATAAACAAACTCTTTTAAAAATCATAAATACACTAAAATAAAGGAAAATGTGTTCGGACTCTTTCTTTTTTTTCGTCCTAAGTATTGCGACAAAAGGATGTATAATTCGAGACTGACTTTCGGAATCTATCCTGTAAGAAATGTCTACGCCAAAGTTAATTTTCTCCTTCACCAACGGACTGGGTTTAGCTGTCTACAAGGATGAACTGCGTGAATATGGGATCATCCGTTTTGGACAAGGATTCGACAATACGGACGTTAAGTTTGCAGATGTTACTATGTTCACCCAAATAAACAAAGTATCGGAAACTGAGGAACCCGTAAATGAGTTCAGCCTGAAATTGACTCAAGAGTTCCCTCCCCTACAAAGGGTTCCAGCTGAAAGAAGTACTGCTGTTTGTAGAAGGACTGTTCCACCGGTCTAGTCATCTCTGCACCTTCCCCGGCTCCTGCAAAACTGAAGGGGAAGGAAATCCAAGTATGTGATGAGCCTGTCACCGTGGAGGGTATAGATTTTACTTCAATACCTTCTGTCTTCGAGATAGGGTCCAGTTTAAGAGTTGCACCCTTAACTCGGACTCAAAGGAGAAATAGAAGCAGAAAGATCGCTAGGACCGAGAAGGCCAAGGCTGCTGAAGTTGCCTTTCTGGAAAAGATTTCTGAGAAAGAGGAAGAACTGCCTGAGTATTCACCTCTGTTGGAGGGAAGTAAGTTTCACCCTCTCTCTGCTGCATCGGATGAAGAAGATGTCCGGAGGATCGCCGCTGCATTACCCCGACCTGCATACTATAATGACTGTAAAAGAAAAAGGGTCAGGACTACGCCATTTACCCGGCTGCAAGCTGTGGTAGAGAAATTGGCTAAGAAAGAGAAATGCCCCTTGTCAGAAATCCTAAAAAGAATGGGACGAATACCAGCTAAATCCCTTCTCAGACCGCGAGTAGAGCCTGTCACTGCTGTAGAGAAACCAAGGAAGAATATGCGAGCTAGTTCGCCTGTTGTTGTATCGGGTCAACATATTAGGGAGGACACCACCTACCAGCATATAGCCGACAGACAATCTGGTCCTAGGCCTTCTGCTGCAAGAATGATGGTGTGGCGACCTATTATCGCTGAGCTGATACCGACACAACTTTCCGAGAAGAAAAGCCTCGTCAGAGAGCCTGAATCAGAAGAAAGTGCCACTGCATTAAACGAAACTCCTGATAAAGAAATTCAACAATCATCACGTGATAACTACGAGACTGTCTGGAAGAGGCCACTGGAGGACGCCATAGGAAAGCTAAGGACGGACATCCGACGGTTGGCAAAAGAAAGAGGAGAAAAATTAGAAAATGAAGTAGATTCATCAGAGTCCATGGATGACGAGTAAGGAGTTCAATATGGTTGACACCCGAGCGTCATCAGCTCTGCAAGGAGTTCCATCAGCCTCAGAAAGAGATGAACGAGAAGTAATGAGAGCACGTCTTCAAGAGAAAGATGATACGATTTCTCAGATGGCAAAGAGGATGGAAGAGATGGTTGCCGCTTTAGCCACTCTCCAGAGTCAGCTTCAACCACAGAAGGAAACACCCCCGAAGATCATCCACATTGCAGATGGAGGGAAAGAGATTACGTCTGTCAATGGCGATGAACAACCGAAGAAGGATTCTGCAGAAAGCTTGATTCCCGAGAAGGATATCAAGAACATGGTGGAACAGCAGGTGCGAGAAGCCTTAGCACAGTCTAAGAGCGGGACATCTATTCAGACGGGTAGACCTTACCCTGAAGAATTTGATGCAGTCCAATACCCGAAAGGCTTCGTACAAACTCTGTTCAAGACTTTTGATGGTACGGGAAACCCCCGACATCATGTCACACATTTTCGTGCTAGTTGCTGCAATGCCGGTGGAAGTGATGCTTTACTCTTCCGTCAGTTCGTCAGTAGTTTGTCAGGGATTTCCTTCTATTGGTATGCAGAACTTCTGAATGGTTCAGTCAAGAACTTCTCAGAATTGGAAAACCTCTTCGTTGAGCGGTTTGTCAAGGCTCAGCACCACATCACTATCGGTGATCTAGTGGTGGAGCAACAGAAACCGAACGAAACTTTAGTGGACTGCATACTTCAATGTAGGAATTTAAGCATGAAGTGTGAATCACAGCTTCAGGAACAACATGTAGTTGGTATCTTACTTAAGAGTATTCACGGCCCGATAGCGCTTCTCCTTAAAGGATTTACAATAAAGACTTTTTAGAAGTTACTTAGCAAGGCCGGGAGCTTGCAAGAGGAGGCAAAGCAGCTAAGTTTTATCGATAAGACTGATAAACAGAAGCCCGTGAAAGCATTTGAAAAGAAATCCGGGATTGTCGCGGCAGTCGATAAGGGAAAGCAACCAATGCAAATACGGCCAGAGCAGCCACAGCCTAGTTATCAACCACCGCAACGGACTTACCAATAACCACAACAGATTTATCAGCAACCTCATCAGGGCTATCAACAGCCTCGACCGAGCTATCAGCCATGACAACATGATCAACCACTGCCTCATTCATTACGTCCTCTGAAGGAACTTCTGAACAAGGAATATCCTTTCAAAATTGAAACAGTGGCTAAAATGTTTCGCAGTTTGATGAAGACACCTGATTTTCAGTTGCCAGAGCCCAGGAGGCCAGAAGAAGTCAACAAGAAGGATCATCCAAACTACTGTCCCTACCATAGGATGCTCGGACACAAGATCGAAGACTGCTTCACCTTTAAGAATTGGCTCGAAGATAATCTCCGAAGGGGGAACATAACGATCCCGAAGGAATACATGAAGGAACCCCAAAAAGGAGGTTCCGTCAATGTTATTTCAACGGATCCTATTGTTTCGACAGACCCGTACACGACCCACGATGGATGGAGTACTGTCTGGACAAAGTCTTCAAAGAAAATTTTGGATAACATCCAGACCGCTTCGGTGCACGCTTCAACTCAAAGTTCGAAACCTGCCGAGTCGGCACTATCGCTTGCGATTGAAGAACCGCCCCAGAAGGAGGAGAAGATCGTAGAAGAAAAGAAAACCGAGGCTCCGAAGGGTAGACTAGGGGCTGCTTATCCTAGGATGGTTGTTTTCGATTCGGGGAGAAATCCCTCGGACCTCTGACTCTGTATGATTATTTGCTCGCCCCGGCGGGATCTTATAATGATAAGAGTTTTGGTGTTGGCTACATTTTGACTGTTTCTAACGATTACGTAACTAACGACAACCAACCTAATCCGGATCTCGATTCCGATACAATAAATGATTCTCAAATCACACTGATCCTCGATGACCACGATGAAGGAGAAGACGCTCACAAAGATGGCTACGAAAGCTCAACAAGCAACGAGTCTATTTGTGAATTTTGAGGAGCTCCTATCACGATAGAATTAGAGTTATCAGATTCCGAAGCAACTCAAGAAGAGCCAGTAGTTTTGATTCAAGAGAAGACACCGGTAGATTCACCACCAGATTCAGAACAAGTAACTGAAGTCAATCCAAGAAGCGGAAAAGTTCTACCTCCGAGAATGGGTCCAAAGGATAAAGGAAAGTAGGTGGTTTCTCAGGAGGAGCCAACCCCAGCAGAAGAATTTCCCGTTCGGAAAGAAATCGAGGAACATGGTAATGAAGTGGACTATAACGTGCTAGCGCATCTTAGGAAGCTACAAGCCAAACTAAGCATCTACGACGCACTGATCCTGTCAAAGGAGATGAGGGAAACTCTGATCAAGGCTTTGCTTGATCCAGAAATTTGCTTGATCCAGAAATTTGCTTAGCTCAATTGGCCGGTAATTCCTTCGACGAGGTTTGCTCGTTAAAAGAACAGTGAGGTGTTACCTTGACGGACAATGATCTACTACTGGGAACAGCTGATCATAACCGACCGTTGTACATTTCAGTCACTATTAAAAAGTTTATGCTCTCCATAGTGTTGGTTGATCCGGGAGCATCAATCAACATAATGAATCTTCAGACGTTGGCATATTTGGAAATTGATGCTTGTGAGCTTGAAGCAGACAATATGTTATTAAGAGGGTTCAACTAGAAAGGAGAAAGAGCTCTTGGATCGATTACAATATTAATGAAGACCGGTGACTTAGCAAAGACAACCGCAAAATTCCATATAATTGATTCTGAGACATCGTTCAATGCTCTACTGGGTCGGCCATGGATCCATGAAAACCAGATGGTACCTTTGTCTCTGCACCAATGCATAAAGTATTACGAAGGAGGAAAACATTGTATTAAGGTTGACTTGCAACCATTCTCCGTACACGAGATTGGAATTCATGAAGATGCAGCCTACTACGCGCCTTCGAAGAAAACAATATTCTCCAAAAATACCATACTAAATGAAGCAAAAGAAGTTCGAGACGATGAAGAACCTGAAATTCTAGTCCAACAGTTACTCACCACTCCCTTAAGACGAGATGGTGAAGGTTTCTCCAGAACTCGCACCAGAAGTCGAGGCCGGGGACGAGGTCGAGGAAGAGACGTTGGAACAGTTGGACAGAAGAAACCGGTCATCGACGTTGATTGGGAGAACAGTTCCGAAGAAGAAGAAATCAAGAAAGAAGCAGCGGCGATAAGTCAGAAGAAACCACAGTTCAAGATCTCTCTCGAAGACGAAAAGAATGAAGAATACAAATCAATGTACGAGAAGATTAACCACTATGTACATACCATGACCCTGATCCCGATCCATTCTAATAAGGTCGAGGGTATGTTGGTCAAGGAAGTGCATGGTGGTGGTACTAAACCGATCAAATTCTACGGTGGTGCTTCTTCTTCCAAAACTGAAAATGATGTACAATTTGAAGATGTTACTTCTTCCAAATTAATGGAACTGCCTTTTGAGTGGTACTCTCCTAGTGTTCAAAATTTAATTCAACGTGGTGTCTTACCTCGACGATGGACAAAAGGCCAATCACAACACTTTGAAAAATTATGGAATAATGCCAGTCAGCCTCCCAATTCAAAACATGGTCTCGGATTCGGCACAGTAGGATCAGTTGATGATACGAGATTCTACTTGGTTGTCACTTGTAATCCTAATGAAGTGTGCTTAGAAGCCTCAGATGATCTCGAAGATCTGCAAATTGGAAACGCTCCACTAGAATTTGAAGAAGAAATTAAATCTACAATAAACGAGTTAATGAAAGTTAACTTAGGTACTAGCGAAGAGCCTAGGCCGACCTTTGTTAGCTCCTTGTTTAATAAAGAAGACTTTGAAAACATGGTCAAGCTACTAATGGAATTCAAGGACTATTTTACTTGGAGTTACGACGAAATGCCAGGATTAGCTCTAGAGGTGGCAGTTCACAGGCTAGGAGTGGTTCCCACTTCCGTTCCAGTCAGGCAAGCTTCCAGAAGAATGTGTCTGGAGATTGAACAACAAGTAATAGCTGAAGTTAAGAAGCTAATAGATGCTAAATTTGTCCGTGAAGAACAATACTCGACTTGGCTAGCCAACGTGGTACCAGTCAGAAAGAAGAATGAACAGATCAGAATCTGCGTGGATTTCAGAGATTTGAATAAAGCATGTCCAAAGGATGAATTCCCACTACCAATTCCAGAACTGATGATCGACATTACTTCAACTCATGTAATCTTCTCTTTCATGGATGGATCTTTAGGATACAATTAAATAAAAATGGCACCGGAAGATGAGAAACTCACAGCCTTTAGAACGCCGATCGGAATATACTGCTACACAGTAATGCCTTTTGGGTTGAAGAACGCAGGAGCAACATATCAAAGAGCTATGATGAGGATTTTTGATAATCTCATTCACAGCCAAGTTGAATGCTACGTGGATGATGTAGTCATCAAAACAAACTTAAAGAAGATCACTTGTATGATTTGAGAACTGTTTTTGAGCGATTAAGACAATTTAACCTTAAGATGAATCCCCTGAATCGCGCCTTCGGCGTCGCCTCTGGGAAATTCTTAGGATTTGTTGTCCGACATCATGGAATTGAAATCGATCCGGAGAAGATTAAAGCTATCTTAGAAATGCCCCCCTCCCAAAACTTTGAAACAACTACGATTCTTTCAAGGGAAGTTGGCATATCTTCGACGCTTTATCTCGAACTTGTTAGATAGGTGTCAGCCCTTCTCGACATTGGTTAAAAAGGATGCCAAACTCATTTGGGAAGAGAAATGCCAGCTGGCCTTCGAGGACATTAAACAGTATTTAATGACACCTCCTGTTTTAGCAGCCCAAGTCTCAGGTCTACCGTTAATACTTTATAGCGCAGCTTTAGACGACTCCCTCGGAGCCCTGCTAGCCCAGGTCAATGACGATGGTAAAGAAACGCTCTCTACTACCTGAGCCGTCGTCTAATTCCGACGGAGGTAAAGTACCCCCCAATCGAGAAGCATTGGTTCGCCCTGATCTTTGCCGCTCAAAAGCTCAGACACTACATGCTTTCTCATAAGGTTAACCTTATTTCGAAGTTAAATCCATTGCAATATTTGATGACCCGACCGACGCTTTCCGGCAGACTTGCCAGCTAGTCGATGATACTATTGCAATTCGATATAACTTTCGTTCCTCTTCGTGCCGTAAAAGGGACAAGTCCTGACAGATTTCCTCGCAGCACACCCTTTACCGACAGAATTGCCTCTCAACGATGACTTGCCAGATGAGCAGATAATGAGCCTTGAAGACCCCGATGATCAACGTTGGGAGCTGTACTTCGATGGAGCATCTTCAGCACAGAAAGATAAAGAATCACAAATGATAGTGCTTAGTAAGGCAGGAATCAGACTAATATTTATAACACCAGAACGGGGAATGTTAAGATACTCCTACCATCTAACGGAACCATGTACGAACAACAAGGCCGAATACGAAGCTCTCATAACTGAACTGGAATTAACCATTCAGATGGGGATAACAGACATCAACATCTACGGGAGTTCTCAGTTGATCATTCAACAGGTCGCCGGACAGTACGGAACTCTAAAGCCAAGACTCGAGCGGTACTTTCAGTATGCAATGAAATTGCTGGAGCAAATTCCAAATGTAACGATCTACAAGATTTCCAGAAGATAAAATGCTCTCGCAGATGCGTTAGCCCGCCTTGCAAAGGAATTTGCCTGGTTACAGGATGAATCAGTTGAAGTGTCAATTCAGGGACGTCAGGTTCTCTCGCAGCTCGACATGGACATGATACACAAGTTAGAAAAATAAGAAGAATCAATTACGGCAGAATGAATGAAAATGCGAAGATCGGCGTCGACCGCTCATGGACTACACGCAAACGAGGAAACCTCACGGACGATAAGTCATTAGCTCATCAGATCAAGAAAAGAACTCTGTCTTACGCATTAATAAACAATACATTATACAGAAGGTCTTTCGATCAGATGTGGCTAAGGTGCCTGAGCGAGTCTGAGGCTCGTGAGATTGTTAAAGAAGTGTACTCAGGACTTTGTGGCGCTCATCAGTCGAGTCTGAAAATGAAGATGAAGATTAAAAGACAAGGGTACTACTGGCCCTTGATGATGACCGACTGCATGAAAGTTGCAAAGAGTTGTCACTAGTGCCAAGTGCATGGAGAGGTCCTACATCAACCTCCAAATGTGCTACATCCGACAATCGCGTCGTGGCCGTTTGAATGTTGGGGCACAGATATTGTGGGCCCGATAGAACCGCCTTCTTCAAGAGGACATCGCTTCATTCTTGCAGCTACAGATTACTTTTCCAAGTGGGCAGAAGCAGTACCGCTCAGAGAAGTGAAGGCACACCACGTGCTACAGTTCTTTAAGAATCATGTCGTTTACCATTTCGGGGTACCGCGCAGGATTATCTCGGATAATGGGTCCACGTTCAGAAGTACAAAGATCAATAATTTTGTCAGAAGGCACGGGATTGACTGACACTATTCGACGATCTACTACCTAAGACCAAACGGCTTTGCCGAGGCTTTTAATAAAACACTCATCCAAATCTTAAAGAAAACTTTGGACGACAACAAAAGAAATTGACATGAGAAGTTGTTAGAAGCCTTATGGGCATACAGAATGACTTTCAGAACTCCTACTCAGTCTACGCCCTACGCTCTAGTGTACGGGTCCGAGACAATCTTACCCTTGGAGGTACAGCTTCCCTCACTCAGAATTGCACTTGCAAACAAGATCACTACAGAAGAAAATGCCAAATTACGACTAGAAGAATTGGAAAGCTTTGAAGGGAAACGAATTTCAGCGCAGCAGAATTTGGAACTGTATCAAGCCAAGATGATCCAAGCTCACGATAAACTGGTCTGCCCGAGGACGTTCAAAGTCGGTGACTTGGTTTTAATTCTCAAGGGGCCTATTTTGGCACACCGCAAGATAGGAGGTAAATTTGAACCGACTTGGGGGGGTCATTTGTGGTCGAGACAGTCTACTCTGGAGGTTCCTACCAACTGGTGATTTGTCGTGAAGAACGACATATGCTTCCAATTAATGGACGATATTTGAAGAAATATTATGCAACCTGATGTTTCGAAGGATGGACTTTAAAAGTGGAGTCTCATCCATAGGAACACGGGTAGAGTAATCATTTGTGACTAGGTCTGAACCCAAAACAAAATGGATGATAAAAAAAAAATCATTAACAAAAAAATGTGTTAAAAGAAAACATGTGAAATCATAATAATAAAATGTTGATCTTTCCTTTTAAATCAATTCATTCTTGATCTTTCCTCATGGCTTCCTACTTTCTTTAAAATTTAAAAGAAGTAAATAAAAAATTTTCATTAATAAATATTTTCTTATTGTTCTTGTTCTTAGTACAGTCCCTGATCATTTCCTTGTGTTTCACAGGGAAATGTCGAACGGGCGGTTGGTTCTGAACTTTAAAAATGGCGTGAGTCTAGCACTTGATGAAAAGAGGGTGAGGGATGGAGTCGTGATTGAGATCGACTCCGATTTCACACCAGCCGGGCTACAATATGAAGAAACTGATTGGACCCCGATTGATCGGGAAGAGCTCCGCAGCCATACAGTGATGAAATTGGGTGACCCAAGTCAGCCGTCTACTAGCAAGAAAAGAAAAACAAACGCCGCTCATGCAACAGGAGAAGACAAGAAAATAAAATCCGTGGTTGCTACAGCAGAGGGCAGGCTTCTCAGCGCCATGCCCACAGAAGTTCAAGAGGTAAGGAGAGCTACCCTCACTCCTACCCAACGAAGAAACAAGAACCATCGCGTTCGTAAGATGCTGACCAAGCTGGCAGCGGATCAACAAAAAGAGATAGTTGCTACCGTCAATGCAAATACTCCGAAGAAATAGGTTCGTCAGGAACCAGAAAAGAGAAAGTCAATTCCAAGAACAGCAGAAAGGATGAAAGAAACTCTAAAAAGAGCAGAAATAGAATCAGCGTCTCGACGCCAAGCAGATATACCAGTTCCAAGAGTCTTATTGCGAAAGCAACCCCGGAGGATGTCCCGACAGAGACTATCCCCGAGGAGCCAAGACATGCGGGAGAGCGTGCTCGGGGTTGAACCATACATTCCCCGAGTATGTCACTGTGTCTCGCCGATTGCGTATAATTCCGGAATACGAGCTGGAAAAGATGCGGAATGTTGAAAAGAAAACTTTTGAATATTTTGAAAGGATTCGAGGCGGGAGGATCAACATCCTGAAGGCCTCGAGTCGCATACGAATGTGTTTTCAGACTACGAGCAGCAGCAAATTGTGGACTGCGTCGCTGAGCTTCATAAAATGGGTCAAGCCGGTCGTTTAAGAGAAAAGACCTACTCAGAACCTCGAAAGTGGATGAGAGGAAAAGGAAGAGTTACGATTCAGTGTGAGTGTTGCTACAACTTCGCAGATGACAGAAAAGGAAATCCACCAGGGATACTCCGTCGTAGTGAGGTGGATCCGATGCCAAGAATTATTTAAAGGATGGTAAAAAGGATGGTAACATGGAGGGTATTGCCTGCAGTTTGCATACCCAATAGTTGCATCATTAACATATACAGGGAGGGCGACTGCATACCTCCACACATAGATCATCATTACTTCGTCAGATCTTTATGCACAGTGTCTTTCGTCAACCAGTGTAACATCATGTTCGGATCTGACCTCCGGATAGTAGGCCCCGGTGAATTCCGAGGGCCGGTGGAGATAACACTACCGGTAGGTTCCGTCCTGGTGTTAAAAGGAAACGGAGCCGACGTAGCAAAACATTGCATCCCAGGAGTGCCTGTGGAGTGGATCTCTGTCACTTTCAGGAGGATGGACGACAGAAAAATGCCTTTCCACTTTCATCCAGATCCAGAGTTAGAGAGTCTCCAACCCTACGAGCTGTGAGTTACATGGGAGATAGCACACCTCCAATGCACATCCGTACGACATTCCTGCCAAGGGTGGCTTGGAAGGTGATGTTATTGTCCATGTATCTTACTATTCAGACATGGATTTTGACGTGATGCTTTTGGAAGAATCAACAAGAATCTTACACAATCCATTTTGGATTTATGTGGATTGTATGAGATACTGAATTTTCAAGGAAGATATCATCATGTTTTGGATCAGACTATGTGATGTATTTTCAACAAATTGAAATGGAAACGACTATGTCATGTTTTGCCTTCACCTCTTTTGTGCAAATTGACTGGGAAACGCCATTAAGTTAAATGAACTTTGAACAAAGAACAGAAAGAAAAGAGAATATAAAAAAAATGATGAATGAGAATAAAAAGAAAATGGAAAAGAAAATAAAAAATAAAATGAAGACAAAAAAAAGAGAGAGAAAGAAAATGAATAAGAACTCTTTTTAAGAATCTGAATGTCAAAACAAACTGCAAATAAACACGAACTCTAATTAAACAAAAAAATGAAGTTGAATCACTAAAACAAAATGAATCTAAATCTCGAATTGAATTCCGATCTGAATCCTTCAATCTGAATCCTTTGATCTAAATCCTTCGATTATTCTTCAAATCGAAATCCGTTTGAAACTCTTCTGTAATTCAAATATTTTCCTTGACTTATTGCTAGGTCGAGTCTTTTCAGCTTGGTACACTTACCAGCTCCTTTCAATTCTCTTTCTTCTGTGTCTTAGAGGATCAACTAGGTCTATTGACACGGAGCCACGAACTTTGTTCGAATTGGTTCTGATGACATGGGACTAGGTCCCTCTTCATACAGATCAATTTCCGAGGCTGGAGCCTAACTTCCAGTTCTTTTCGAGGCTAGAGCCTAACTTCTAGCTCTCTTTCAAATCTTCGAGACTAGAGCCTAACTTCTAGTTCTCTTCCAAATTTTTGAGGCTGGAGCCTAAATTTCTGTTCTCTTCGAGGTTAGAGCCTAACTTCTAGTTCTCATTCAAACTTTCGAGGCTGGAGCCTAACTTCCAGTTCTCTTTCTAAGGCTAGAGCCTAAATTCTAGTTCTCTTTCAAACTTGCGAGGCTAGAGCCTAAATTCCAGTTCTCTTCAAGGCTAGAGCCTAACTTCTAGTTCTCATTCAAACTTTTGAGGCTGGAGCCTAACTTCCAGTTCTCTTCCTGAGGCTGGAGCCTAAATTCTAGTTCTCTTTCAAACTTTCAAGGCTGGAGCCTAACTTCTAGTTCTTTTCCTGAGGCTAGAGCTTAAATTCTAGTTCTCTTTCAAACTTTCGAGGCTGGAGCCTAACTTCCAGTTCTCTTAGAGGCTAGAGCCTAGCTTCTAGTTCTCATTCAAACTTTCGAGGCTGGAGCCTAACTTCCAGTTCTCTTCGAGGCTAGAGCCTAACTTCTAGTTCTCATTCAAACTTTCGAGGCTGGAGCCTAACTTCCAGTTCTCTTCAAGGCTAGAGCCTAACTTCTAGTTCTCATTTAAACTTTCGAGGCTGGAGCCTAACTTCCAGTTCTCTTCCTGAGGCTAGAGCCTAAATTCTAGTTCTTTTTCAAACTTTCGAGGCCGGAGCCTAACTTCCAGTTCTCTTCGAGGCTAGAGCCTAACTTCTAGTTCTCATTCAAACTTTCGAGGCTGGAGCCTAACTTCCAGTTCTCTTCCTGAGGCTAGAACCTAAATTCTAGTTCTCTTTCAATCTTCGAGGCTAGAGCCTAAATCTCCAATCCTCTTTGCAATCCCGAGGTGGGAACCTAGGTTCCAATTCTCATTCCAAATTCTGAATCTCAACGAGATCCAACTTGAAATTAATCTTAAATCGAACTTCAATCGGAATCAAAACTCTGATTAAATCAAAATTCAAAATCAAAATTAAAACTAGAAATAAAAATGAAACGAATCTAAAATCAAATCTCTTGAAATCTTGTGATTTGAAATTCACCTCCTTTTTCCCCAGTTAGAGTTCTGGAATCTTCAGTCTTGGAGATATACTCGATACTCCCCAGCAGAAATTTTCTACGCTCTGTTCTAAGTGTGTCACTTAGACGTCTGTGTTAGTTTTGTTGATCTCTTCAGTCAACGCCAATACGCACGGTGTGCTTAGTTAGCACACCACACCTATTGGGGGTCCATTTGTTGACCTCATTTTTGGTGAGGTCCTTTCTTCTCTCCTTAGTATTTAGGATCTAGCCATAGGTTTTTCCTTTGACTATCCTAGAGGACTAGAAATGGGACCCACCACTTAGAAATTCAAACCACTTCTTGACTCTCTTCAAACCCCACAAGTTTGATTGTAAACCCCTAAGCCACTTGGAGGGTTAAAATCAATATGTGGAGGTTTAAAGGATGAGTTTCCTACATGACTCTATGGCCTTAAGACTACCCTGGATGGTCTGGTCTGGTAAAGGTTGACTTGCACACACACTACACTCTCACACACATTCCAACCCTAAAATCACCTATACCCAATTTGACTTCCTGACTCATGCAGGTTATTCATATGGATGGACCTCAACCCCTAGGCCACTGGCTAAGAGGGTTAGGAACAACACAATGAATGTCTAAAATGAGTCATCTCATGGCTCTTGTGAGCTTAACATGGCTTCATGACTCAACCAAAATGATTTCATTTCACTCACACTTGATCAACCTTCATTTTTTCAAAATTTCAATTTTTAACCCCCGGGACCCTAAACCCACCAAACCTACCAAAATGCCCTTGAAATTGCCCAAAATTTGCAAAATTGCCCAAATTACCCAAAATTCCTCTAAATCAGTCCTAAACATTTCCCACCACTCAAATTGATCATCCTTGGTCAAATATACCAAAATTTTCAAAATACCCCCTCAATAACCTCCAAATACCCAAAATACCCTTTTAACCCAAAGATTCCAAAAATTCAAAAAATTCTGAAAAAATTTCACAAAATCTCAAATATTCCCAATTTCATTTTGTTCAACTACACCATAAGCCAATTTTGTCAATTTAGCCCACTTTTACTAAAATCCCCAATTTGGCATATTTTTAACCTAAGAGAGCCCAATGTCCAACCAAACCACTCCAATTGACCTCAATTTTGATCCAATTCAATCTTAAGCTTCAATTTAATATCCTCGATATCAATTTAGACCAAATCAAAGACCAATTTGACCAACATGTGGATCCAATTTCAATTTGAAGCTTAAAGCCCAATTTTGGCCCATGACCTAAACTTAGCCCAAATCAACCCAACTTAACTCCAATTAGCCCCAAATCCCTTCTAAAAACTTTCTAACATCCCCATAAACAAAAAAATAAATTGATTTGCCCAAAATTTGAACCCAAACTTCACCCAAACCTAACCCAAATAAAAAATCCCCAATTTGGCCTAAACCAATCATGAACCCAAATAGGCCCAAATCCCAAAATCAAAGCCCAACCAAAATTGAAAACTCTTTGTTATACTCCCATAAATATTTTTCAACATTAATTTTACATCAAACCCAACATTGGCCCAACCTTAACCCAAGTTAGCCCAATTTGATCCACTTTGGACCCATTACCAAAAAGAGCAAAATTAAATCCAATTCAACCCAAAATGACACCAAACCATTGCTAAGATTATCATGACACATCCCTAAACTAAACCCAACATTTATTTGGCACAATATTTTACAAAATTTTCATCCAAAAGTTTATTTTAAAACATAAAAGCCCACTTCCCTAAAGCATTTGAAAGCCCATTCCAAAACAATTTCAAAGGCCCAAAACCTATTTCAAAACCCATATGACATCTTCATTGGTCATCCATTTAATCAAAATCATTCCCTAAGTCCTAACCCAATCATCAAATAAATCCAAATCAAGCTTCATGCCAATTTTCCTTAAATTCATCAAAAATGCCAAAATCCCAAAAAAACTATTTACATGAAATTGAGCCAAGCCACTCCTAAGCCATGAGCAAGCCTTAGAGCCATGCACAAGCCACACGAAAGCCATGGGAATCTTGGACTTGTCATCAACCCATTTATGGCAAGAGGAGGAGAGCATTTAAGCACCCCTTAAAAGTCATTAACCCTTCACATGACTCCCCTTAACCCAAAATTAATCCAAATATTCTTGGATGGGGACCTCACCACCCTTTCCTAGCTGACTCACCTGACCTCCCTCAGCCCAAATCAGAACTTGGAAAGGTGCACTCAACCCAAACCCCTGACTTGACCAAATTGAACCTAAAATAACCCCCTCAGCATACCACTTAAAGTCAAGTTATTTACACATGCCCACGGCTGATTGATTGCATCAAACCCCAACCTTGACTCCCCTGACCATGAGAGTGACCCATGCCCGCTAGCCAGCCGCCTGGGTCGCCGGAAAACTCCATGGCCGAGAAGCTTAATTTGATTCAAAAATTCAAATTGAATTGGCTGAGCTGTCCCATGGCCAATGGCCATTGTGATTGTTCTTCCCTTGACCTAGGCAGCAAATCTAAGCCTTCAAACCCCCCTAGGAGGCCCTCCAGCCATGCCTATTTAAACCCCACCACCTCTCGGCCAAACAAGGTGCTGAACAAAACCTTACCAAAACTCTGCCAAAATTGCTCCGCACTCTTCTCCATACATAGAGCACTTGATCCCCACTGAAATGCAGCCCTAAAACCCCCTCTGTGAGCTCAATTTCTGAGTTCAATTTTGAGCCCAAAACCAGGACAGTTCTCCACAGTGAACCAAACTCCAAATTGAGCAGCCCTACACCTTCACCAGACCAAGAGAAGAAGTTCCCCAGCAAAAGCCCCCTCACCATGCCAGCCATTCTCCCTATCGACCAAGCTTTAAAATCGGCCCTGGTCACTTTCATACCTGGACAATTCCTCAGAGCCAGAGACTTCATCTGGAGCTTCCTTGGGATCAATCAAAGGTGCCACAACTCTCTGATTGAAGCTTCACTTCTCAGAGCAAAGGTATTGACCTCTTCTTCCTCCCGAGCTTCTATGGATTCTCCATTTTATTTGAGTCAATTTTAAAGCATGTTAGCCGTATATATGTGTGTGTCTTGTTGAGACGAATCCATAGAGTATAAGAACATGATATTTGGTGGAGAAATGAGGGAGATCTTAGGGTTTTAGTGTGGACGGCTCTCGGGACACACCAGACGGAGACGATGACCAGCCACCGTCGGATCGCGCGTGTATCGGATGGACGGCCAGGATCGCGCCGGATCAAGATATGAGACGGAACTGCGGGCCGCGTGGCATCCCAGTCAGATGGCAGCGTCAAATGGGAGCGCGCCGCGTGGGCTTTCGATCCGTCGTAGGATGACGGGGCGCTGAATGGTTTAAGTAGATAAATAGGGTTTTTTTATTTATTTAATTACCCTGAACTTCAAAAATTCATATCTTTGTGTATAAAAATCACAAAAATAAAATAAAAATACTCACTTGCTTAGTGAACAGAGGAGAACAATGTGGAAAAATAAATAAGATATTTTGATGAGTATTTTATTTTTAATTAATTATTTACTTATTTCAGTATTTTAATTCTCCATGCATGCATACAATTCACCATGGCATGAGACCATAGAGCTTTTGTAGCCTCTGTTCTTGGGAACATTCCTTGAATTTTCCAAGGCCAGAGGCCATCTCTGTGGCAAGATATTGATTTTTCAAATTTATGTGTCTGTTTTGATGTTTTAATTCCAGTAATTAGCATGTTGCTTAAATAATTCTAGAAAAATTTGGGGAGGTATCTTATGACCAGAGAACTCTAGAAAAATTATGGTTTAGTTTAATTCCTTAAGAATAACCCTAATTGGCCTAAACACCCAAAATTGAGTTTTAATTAATTAGGATTAACCACACATCAAAACTACTTGAAAACAATTCTCCACTGTCACTTAGGATGTAGAGAACCTCACATAAAAATTTTAAGTCAATTGGAAATAATTTAACCCATTAAATGAATTATATAAGTTACATGGTCATTTCTAAAATTAAAAAATCGTAAAACCTAAAATACACTTCAAACTTTCACCAAATTGGTTTTGAGGGCTCTCTGATATTGGTGGAGTCTAAGAAAATTAAAATTGGAATTTTCTAAAAATTTTCATTTTTAATCATATTTCTAATATTTTAATAATTAAAAAATAATAAAAATTACAAAAATATTAAAAATCATAAAAATATCACATTTTGCCTTCTAATCACTTAGGAACAAACCAAATATTTTTCTCAAGTCTGTCGGTTAAGAAATTGAATTTTAAAGGCTTAGGACAAATTTTAAATTTTAAAAAATGAATTTCCCCCACATTTTCACTAAATTAATTCTAGTAAATCAAAGAAAAATAAAAAAAAAATATAAAATTTACTTCTCTCGACTCCTTGAGGTCAGAGAGATTTGAGAAAAATATTAAACTCATTTTTCAACTTTAATTTTATTTTATAATTAATTAATACCATAAAACTCAATATAATTATAATAAATAAAATATAATTAAAAAAATCACCAAAATTGGTCTAGGTGGTCCTCTGGTCAGTAGGGACATCCCACAATTTTCCTAAGGATAGAAACCTTACCTTGGTCATGTTATTGAATTTTCATTGAAAACCCTCATTTTCTCACAAAAAAAAATATATAAATTAAATTAAATTCAGAAAAATCACATTTTCTCTTCGAGTGTCTTAATTGACATATGAGTGAAGTGACATAAAAATTTTAAATTCATTTGAGCTTAATTTGATGGGTTATGAAATAAATAAGCCTAAAAGAGCATAAAGGTAATTAAAGACTTTAACCCTAATTACTATTTAGGTCTAATCAAAGGGAGGGTAAAATGTCTGATCTTAATTTTCCCTTGGGTGATTGAAACTTAAGTAATTAAGAGGTAGAAACCCATTAATCATCTTGAAAATATTTAAAGTGAACCTTAATTAATTAAATAATTAAAATTTTGGAAGAATAATCAAAATTTGGATTATTAAAGTTGGGGACATGACTTGAGAAGACATCAACCCTTTAATTTAAGATCCCTAAATAAATCACCTTGAAAGGAAATTAACTCTTAATTAAACTTAAGATGATAATTGGAATTAATAATTAAATAATTAAAAGGAAAATAACCCTTAATTAAATTAAAATTTGAAACATTAAGTGATTTAATAACTTAATTAAATTAAATTGAGAACAATAAAATCAATTTATCATTTGAAAACAAACCTAAAATAAATTTAAAACATTAAAATTAATCTAAAATATTAAGATCATTAAAATATAAAGGTTTAATAGAATTGAAACAACTTGAACACTATACCAAACTTAAAATCATTAATTAAAATTTTATAACTAAACTAAATCATTTTAAATCATCAATTCCAATTTTCTAATTAAGAATTGTTAAAATCTTCAACAAACTAATTTGCCCCTAAAGACTTTCATTATCATAACTCTTAAATAAAGCATTAAGTGAAATGTCACTTCACTCATAGGATAGTCAAACATCCTAGTTCATTGAGTAAGAAGCAAAATTTAACTAAATCTCTTGAATGATTAATTCACTTGTACAATGAAATTCATTTGGACTAAAAATAATCTCAGAAGTATTGAAAAGATGTTTAGGACTTGTCCTAAGCACTTTCTCAATATGATGGGATGTTTTAGAAGAACAACTGAACTTAATTGTTCTTTGGTGAAGAAAATCATCCTTAACAAAACATAAGAACCTAGACGTCATAGGAATTGACTAGCTATAGAATTAGGATTTTGGTAGACAACCAAAACCTTCCCTTAGCTTTACCTAGGTGTTTTCTTGCAATTATATAAATGCTTTAACCTATATTTTAAGTGCAGGAGAAAATAAATAGGAATTCTTACCAGGTACGCTTTTATTTCATTGCAATTTATTTACCTGCACTGTACTTTACTTCTCTTGCATGTTAAACAAGAATGTCACCCTACATGAAAAATGAAACCTTTAGGATAGCCACAAAATTGAAACCCAAAATTAAATTAAAAGTTACAACAAGATAAAATTCACCGCCACAACATTTCAAAATATAAAACAACTCAAAATTTAATCACAAGCAGAATAACAAAACTACAACTATAACTAAATTAAAATGTCTCATTAGATGATCAGGAATACCTCGGATGATGTAACCCACGTGTTGCTAACAGGATTTCCCACGGTCTAAATGAAAGTGTGGAACTCATTTAGTTGAGTTTAGAAAATTCATTTGGACTAAGTGAATCCGATGAAAATAACGGTCTTTGGGGTGATGGAACCGTGGGATCTTAATCGATTCTGTTTAACCAATTTTAAGATTTGTTTTAATTAAAACATTAAAAAACAATTGGACTTTAATACTTTTCTAAACCAAAACACTTCTCTCATCTCCTGATTTTCACTTTCTAATACTAAACCTCAGCAACAACAAGGAGCTTGGAGAATAGAGGGCAGCACGGCCATCTTCGTCAGCAAAACTGGAATCTACATCAACAAAACCTTTCTTAGAATTAAATAACAAAGCCATAGGATTTCGAGGTAGTTTGTCTAGTGCAACATAAATCCTCAACTCTTCGTTAGGCTTTTGCATAATCATGTTATGTAAATTAAGCCCTAACTGGTCTTAGGACTCCGAGGTAGTCGTTCTGTACGACATAAACCCTCACATCTTCGAGGCTACTTGTGTGATTATGTCATACAAACATAAGTCCTAATTAATTAAAATTGGCAGGATTTCAACATTAAATAATACTCTTAAATTGAAGCCAAACAATTAGGATAGTTTGGGAAGCAGTCAAGATTCTTCTTGGATCCTCAGCTTCTCCTACTTCTCTTCCTTTGGACTCCTGAAATTAACTGTTTCAAATTTGAGCTATTCCCTATCGAAATTTCCAAAGTCCAATTGTTTGAAAACCTTAAACTTTGAAATTCTTGAGAGCAAAACCACTGATCATTATCAAGAGTTTTCTTAAGTGTCTTCAGACATTTAAGATGTAATTAACTATAGGGGCTTGCCCTTATAGGGAACTTTAAGAACCCATGTATTATAAACCATGTTTAATTCCTTTGTATTAAGCAGGGGAACTTGTCGGCTTATAAAATTGGTTCGCAGACCAAACGGATGTCACAAATCTTCTAGTTTATTTAATCGAGCCCCATCATTAAAAAAAGTGTTTATTCCTCGGGATCGATATACGGTTTGTGATGCGGTACTCGTTTATATAAACTGTTTAGGATGTAAGATCGGTTTGATTTCATATCTTAAAGTTTTCAAACTTAAAGTTTTTAAAAAATCAAATGCTGATTTTCAAATTATATAAATTTAAATTAAATTTAAAATCTAAAATTTGCCGACAATTTCTGTTTGGCGACCCTTTTCAAAATACAACACAACCTAAAAATATGCCGACAGTACCATTTGGATAATAGTAGGATTAAGCTTAAATGAAATAGCAGCAATATCAAGTTTTTGAATAGTTAAGTGAATTTCATCTGCTGTTGGATTAGCATAATCTCTAAAAGGTCTTGGTATATTTTCATTTTGGTTGTTTAAATTGTTCAATTTATTCAACATTTTGTGAGGATTTTTATTTTTTTTTCGAATTTTTTTAATAGTACGCTCTAATTCAGAATAGCAAGGAACTAAACCTATAGATCCGATACTACACATAAAAACACAATAAGTACACTAACAATAAACAAACACAAACAATTATGACTTGTAATTCAAATATAAGATTTCAAGTACTACAAATTAATTTTAGCAGTTACCTTTCCTCTCCGACAACGATGCCAAAAACTTAGTGTGACTTTTTTAATTTGCCAAAATTTATGAACTCATATTTATCTATATTGATTTAGTTTTCTATTGAGTCACACAATTAAACGAAATTATACATATCGCTCAAGTAATACAGGGCTCTAGTGGAGTCATGGATATTGATCCCACAGGGAGGCAACTAATTTTATATCGTAGCACGTAAATCACTTCTCGAATCACAACACAATTGCAATTAATTACTAATATTAAAACAGAAACAAACAATTGTAGTTACTAATTCTACCAAAGTACGTTCTAACTTCTAGCAAGTTAAACTAACACAAGACTAAATTTATAACAAATTTCAGTTGTAAGAAAGAATCTTCCTCCTCTCCAATAATAATATGATGATTATTATGACATAGATCAGTGATGCAAATGTATTGGGCAAAATAGGAGCATTCCTATTATTTACCCTTTTCCAAGCGCATAAAGAACATTGGCTAATCCTAAATTCAGTCCCCAAATCTGTGGTTAGGTTGGGAGGATACTGGCTCTCACTCCAGAGCTCCCACTTTCCTTCTCCTGAAGGCTAACTCTCGCTTTAGTTTCCGAACACTAGGACTAAATTGAAGATTTCAGTATGTCCCCTCTGAAATTTCCAATTCTACGCCCATCAAAGTATATTTCCCTATTTAATTGCACTAAACACCCATGAACTACATCACTCATTCATGGACATTGAATGTGACCTTCATTTTTGTTGTGGAACTCATAATCCTCTCAGAACATATGATTCCTAACAAGTTTTAACAATTTAATTGGCCAGATCAAAAAGTAAATGAAGTTCAAAGTGAAAAGGTCATCACAAATTTTCCATAATAAATCAGCACATCATTTCCATATCACAACATCAACACATCAAATGAAAAGGAGGAAGGCAAAGAAATCTACTCAAGACTCATGAGGAAAGCATGACAAAACATGGATTATATATATAAAAGCAATGTCATACAAACAGAGTAAAGAAAAGATAACTTATCTCAAACTCTTCCCCAAGTGAATCTCAAAAAATTCTTTTGACTCCTCTTATTTCTTCACAATAACACACAATTCTCTCTTTAGATAAGTAAGAAAGAATAAATCTCTCACTTTCTCTTTCCTCTTACACTCCTTATAAGAGAACACACAAAACCTAGATTTCTTAAACAAATGGAAAGACACGCTCTCTTCTCACTCTCTACACTCTAAAAACTCTATTCCCTCTCTAAATTTTGCTCCAAAGTAGTTTAAATCTGGCCATAATTGATTTCTCAATATTTTCTTCAAGCATCCCTCCAAAATCCGGCCAAATACATTGAATCTAGTTTGAATTCAGGATAAGGCGTGGTTCGGCGTAGGATAGGGCTCCGGCTTCTATTTCCCGTCATTTGGGTTCAAATTCTCTGTAAATTGGAGTGGTCCGGTGCTGGTGACAGCGCCGTTCGACGCTAGTTCAATAAAATGCACTTTTGTTCCATTTTTCTCTAAATTTGCTCATTTTCGCTTTTCTTTTGCTTCGAAGGCCTAAATCATTGTACCTCCATGAAATCATGAAAAGTATCTTCCTTTAAAGTGCAATATTGATGTGATTTTTTTTATATCTAAGAATTTATGAGATTGGATTTATATATTTACAATGATTTTGTAAAGTCACAATTTCAAACGCAAGTATACGTATCGTATCAAGTAATACAGGGCTCTAATGGAGTCCTGTTTATCGATCCCACAGGAAAGCGAGGTAAGAGGTTCTTAGACAAATTATAGTCTATAATTATCAAACTTTAGATTGGAAGGTCGATATAAGTGATTTTTCTAACAAGTACTCCTAAAGGTAGATGATTATATGTAAGAATAATAACTGCTCCTAAATGCAAATATTATTCCTAAAGATAACTCTTTTTGGATAAATTTTGTTGATGAATTTTGAGATAATAAAATCTACTATTCTTATGTAATGAATTAGATAAAGTTTAGGAATGAGATGCATTAAATATTGTATGTGCCAAATAGGAGCATAAATGTTTCTTTACCCTCAAAAGAGTACCACCTCTTCCAAGCATGTAAAGAGCATTGACATATCCTAAGTTCAGTCACTAAATCAAAGGCTAGGCTGAGAGGATATCGGATGTCACTACGGAGCTCACACTCATCCTTCACCTGAAGGCTAACCTTCGAGTTTAGTTACTAATCTTAGGACCAAATTGGGGATCTCAGCCCGTCACCCTGAAACCTCCAATTCGACGCCCATGAAACCATATTTCCCCATTTATTTGCACTCAATCCCCATGAACTACGCAATTTATTCACGGACATTGAATGTGGTTCCACTTTGTTGAGAATTACACCGCCCTTTTGGGACAATACAATTACAACGAATTTTAACAATACAATGGGCCCTTTTTGTAATGTAAATGAAGCGCAAGTAAAAACCAGCACATTTATAATTAAACATCTTTTAACAAGCATCACAATATCCTAAACATGAATCCTACTCATTGCAAAAGAAAAGTAGAATGGAAACAATGGCATAATCTTCTTATGCCACTATTTCCAAACAAGAAGAAATAGTAAAAGAAAGACATAACAAAACACGAAGAAAAACACAACTAAAAACTTCATTTCAAAGAAAATTCACAAAATAAGTGTTTACAAAATCATAAGATAATGAAGAATACAATACTTAGCCTTTTCCCCTTGAAAGAAAGATGAAAATCTCTGACACAAAGTTTCCCGCGGATCCATGCAATGCTAGAACATTCCCTTACAGATTCTCTCAAAATCCCCTCACCAATCTCTCCAAAAGGGTAGAAATCTACATTTCTACTCCTATTCTAAGATCTTTAAGCATTCTCCACATTTTTCCTTACAATCCCCTTTTTCATTTTTGGCTTCACATTCAATTTAAAATAGAGTTGGGAACGAATTTCTCAAGAGGTGCATGAAGAATCCCTCCAAAAAACATCCAGATTCGATGTATTTGGCCAAAAATCGCCCAATTCCGCATCGAGGCCGTCTCGGGGGTCGCCGGCACTGAATAGGGTGCTGCAGGCGCCCTATTTTTCGTGCTCTCGGGCTTCTGGCGCCGCCGACTCCAGTTTGGGAGCCCCCAGCGCCCATTCTGTGCAGCTTCACCATTTTGCTCCGTTTGGCTTTGTTTTAGCCCCGATTTTGCCCGTTTCAGTCGTGTTGCGTTCCTAACAGATAGCCCTACTAAATAAGCATAAAACAAACTTTCTTTAAAATGTAATCTCATTCAAAAATATGCAAGAAGTGTAAAAGAGATTAAACATAGAAAGTCTTATCGAAATGTGTTAGAGCAAAATTTCATTTTTTGCTCGTTTTTTGCTCCAGATTGCACCGTTTTTGCTTATTTTTGCTTCAATCACCATTTTTGTACCTAAAACCAAAAAAACATACAAAATACCTTCATTTTAAAGTGTAATATCACCAAAAATGAGTAAAATTACATAGTAAAAAGCGTATATATTTTTGGTGCATCAAAATCCCCCAAACTTAACTGTTACTTGTTCTCAAGTAATCCTTTTATTACATAAAAATATAACTCAAGGCAATGTACTTTTCACCTGTAAGACACTAAAATTTTTTATTCAAAAGAATATATTGGTTAGACTTTTAGAAAGAGATTTAGTAAATCGGTTAACACTATAGGTATAAGAATATTGAGCAATCAAGTCTAAAGGTTCTAGTCTTCTATTTATTTCAAGATAAACCATAATTTGTCACATTAAGAGTGCCTTGAAAGATTATGTGAAAAATAAGTTTATGCAAACTTCATTAGAATGTATGCCAATACTTTAAATATAAATTCAGAAATGAAATCAAGTTCTCCATTTAGGGTGACTCAAGTGAAGACAATTTTTTATTACGCATCTCCTCAAGTTTCTCCTCATAAATATTTTCTTTCTTTTTCTTTTTTTTTGGATTGTTTTTCTATCCTTCTTTTTTTTCTTTTCTTTTTCTCTTTTTTCTCTTTTTTTAATGAGGATTACTATATTTGGATAGCCTGTAATGATTTTGAACTTCACTCTCCTCTTTCTAAAGTTCAAACTTGAAACACCTTTTACTTTATAATTAGGTATGAGTTTTATTATTCATCATAAAGTCACAATCTCTTCTTAACACACAATACTTTAAGTCTTTTAACATTTCAAAAATACAGTTTTCTTTACTTTAAATAGTTAACTATAATCAAATTCTTTCATACCAAATATCTTACCCTTATAAAATTAACCTTTATTACTAAAAACTTTCATCCAATCCTTCCATAATATTCAACTGAAATAAAAAGTTTTAATTATCTCAAGCGAGGTTCAACTGCCAGAAGTTATGCTAATAATTTTTGAAAATATAAGAATTGAGAACAAATAAGAGTTAATCTTTTTCTTCCCCCCAAACTTAAATTTTAAAATATTTTGCAATTAATTCCATAAAATGTTGTAGGAATAAAAAGTAAAGGTGAAATCTACTTACAACTACAACATCCTATCAAATTCATATACATGCATAATCAGGATAGAATGACTGTAAGAGAAAGTAAATCTAACCTAAAACATGCTTGTAATAAAATTACACTAAAAGGAAGTATTTTCACATTAAAATTTTATTTTTTTTCTATCCCCAAACTTAATTTTTAACTTATATAGCATTTAGTACAGAAAATATAAGCAGGAAGAAAACAATTTAGAAATTATATCTACCACAAATGTCTATCAAAACCATTTACAAGTATTCATTAGAACAGAACAATATGCAACAGAAAGTAAATCTAAGCTAATCATGCCAGAAAGAAATTCACTAAATAAAAGTTTAACTAGCATAGCAGGTATCAGCAAGGGAATATAAAAATGTTCTTCAATTATTATATAAAATTGTAACACAAACATAAACACACATATGATAAATGAGGTTAATTCATCCTTTAACTCATCGCATCTTGCTTCCTTACATCCAATTTCTAACGGAATCATTACACTAGTAAATTAGGTACTTTCAAATGATTTTATATATTATAATCCCAAAGATAAGATTATCTTTGATAAATTGGTTTCCGGACACCAATCTCAGGCATCATCTAATCCCTTTAATTAAGCACCTTTAACATTTATATATTGTAGTGTAAGATCATTCTAATTTTATTCATCAAATAGGTTCATGGCTCCTATTAAATGAAATCAAAGTTAGGGAAAGGATGTAACAAAATTGAGATGAAGCTGTCATTGTTCAAATTCATGATATCTCTTGTAAAACTCAAGTCCAAATAAGACCTGAGTTATAGTGAACTCGTCAATCCAAATACTACAAAAGAACATACAAGTCTAACCATAATAAGAAGTTAAGGAATCACCTTCCTCATGACACACAAAGATCAAATCAAACAACTAATAATCCAAACATTTACCAATTAACAATCAAACTTATCACATAAATATCAAGTCACACAATACAACACTGACAATCATGACTCTCAAGCACACTAAATCAACACACTGATAACTATGGGTTGCCTCCCATAAAACGTTTGGTTTTAACGTCGCAAGCCCGACAAATGATTCCTCCTAGATCAAAATTCCAATTAAGTAATCCTCGATCAATCACCCAATCCTTTTCAAATCCAGGAATTCCTACAAAATCCTCATATTGTAATTTTTCATTCAGCTCTTCCTTTTCAAATGGATTTATATTACTGTTCCTCATATTTCTTTCTAGATCTAATATTCTTCTATTGATTTTCTCAATCTGCATATTAATATCATCCTTGAAATTTATAAGAAATGGATCTGTATAGGATACTTCAAGCTCTCCCAAATTTTGAATCAGATTCTCCCTAGATAATTTAGATTCTAGATCAAAATCTTCTATGTCACTCTTCTATTTCAAGTTATCTTCCAATTCTTTCCCTTTATAATTATTAAATGATGGAGGATCTATTTTAGTTGAGGAAATCAGTTTTTCTAATTCCTTAGGAATTTCTTCCAATGGTCTTCCAATATATTTATCCTCTTTTCTCAACTCAAAGTTCTTTTGAAATTTATCCTCAATTTCTCTTCTAAGTCCTAGTTCATTAACTCTATCTTGTTCATCATTCAATTCAGGTTTTTCTTGTAATTGAGTTGAATATGAAGATATAAAGACTGGTGGTGTAGATGAATTCCCTAAATAAGTGGGCTTTAAAATTGTATGGGGTACATATATCTTAAGTTCATTAGATTTTTCAACAAATGGAATTACAAGTTCATTATTTTTGGCAGCTTCCGTCATTTCACACCTCTCTTGAGCATACATACAGTCTTCTTTAGATAATATTTTCAAGTCATCATGAAAATCCATTCCGACCTCATCTATTATCTTACTCTCAAAACTTTCTTGAAAATGGTCTTTACTTAGATAATTAATTTCATCCATCCCAAAACATTCATCATCTTTTCTCTCCACAGGATATTTCATAGTCTTTAACACATCAAAAGTGACTTCCTAGTCATTAATATTCATAAACAACTCTCCTTTTTGCACATCTATCATAGTTTGTCTAGTAATAAGGAATAGTTATTCATTATTGTTCTCTTTAGGTTTGATCTCAGTGTTGTTAGGAAGTGTTCCTTTGGGTCTATTACTAAGTGAATTAGCAATTTCTCCTAGTTGATTCTCTATGTTTATAATCGCAGCATTTTGACTTTGCAACTGGTTTCCCATTTCCAATACCACTTCATCTATAGACATCTTCTTATCCTCAAATTATTGATCAATATTAGATTTCATTGGATGTGAAGGCTTATATCTTGTGTTACCCTGCCTATTCCAACTTCCATACGGATTTGCATGATTGTTTTCCCAGTGTTGGTTTCCACCCTCAATAGTATGATTCCAGTTAAAATTAGGATGGTTCTTCCAACATGGGTTGTTTATGGTATTTAAAGTCTCATATAATAAGTTGGAATCAATCATACGTCCTAATGAACATTCCTCACTTACAGGAGTAAATTGAGGTTGATCATTCCAAATTGGTCCAACTTCCTTGATATTGCAGCAACCTGAGATGCAAGAATTGCAATCGCATCTGTATCATGAACACTAGCTACATTTTTATGATTTACCCTTACAGAGGGCCTCTGAAATTCATTTCTAGCCATTTCTTCAATTAATGCATACGCTTCATCAAATTTTTTTGACATTAATGAACCACCAGCAGCAGCATCAATAATGGACCTAAGGGATCCTACTAACCCATTATAAAAAGTTTGAATGATTAACCAATCTGGTAGAGCATGATGTGGACACTTTCTTAGGAATTCCTTAAATCTTTCCCAGTCTTCGTATATTGATTCCCCTTCATACTAACAAAATGAGATAATATCGTTTCAAAGTTCAGTAGTCCTTGAAGGTGGAAAATACTTAGCTAGGAATTTCTAAGTTAACTCCTCCCAATTTTTAATAGAACCAGATGCTAATGAGTATAACCACATTTTAGCCTTATCCCTTAGTGAGAAAGGAAAAAGCCTTAGTCTAATAGAACCAGATGCTAATGAAATGTAGCACGAAGTTCTAGAAAACTTGATAAGTGTAAATAGGGATCCTCCGAAGGAGTTTCCCCAAAATGGTTGTTCTGCACAAGTTGGATCATCTCTGGATTTAGTTCAAATGAGTCAGTTTCTACGATAGGGTTTTGTATACTTGAGTGAATTTTATCTATCGTAGGATTTACATAATTCCTCAATGATTTATGATGAATTTTCAAGTTATTATTTTGAATGTTTTCCATTTCCATTTCTAATTTTTTAGGTCCTTTCTGTTGCTTGATTTTTTTCCATTTTTCTAACTCGGGATCATAAGGCACAAGTCCTACAGATCCTTTATTTTGCATACGTAACACAACAAACAATACATTAACAATAAAATAAATAAAATAAAAAATATATTCGACACAACAAAACATTTTCACAAACACCTTATTTTTCACATAAATAGTTTTTTCACAACACTATTTCATACAACAAAACACTTTTCACACAAAAATAATTTTACGACACAAAAGTTTTCCAATTCTAAGCCTAATTACTTCAACTAAAATTCTTCTAAAATTCTTACCGAAGCTTCCCCGATAACGGCACCAAAAACTTGATGCGACTTTTTTAAATGTAAGAATTTATGACCTCAGATTTATATATTTACAATGATTTTGTAAAGTCACAATTTTAAACGCAAGTATACGTATCGTATCAAGTAATACGGAGATCTAATGGAGTCCGGTTTATCGATCCCACAGGGAAGCGAGGTAAGAGGTTCTTAGTCAAATTCTAGTATACAATTATCAGACCTTAGATTGGAAATTCGATATAAGTGGTTTTTCTAACAAATACTCCTAAAGGTAGATGATTATATGTAAGAATAATTACTACTCCTAAATGAAAATATTACTTCTAAAGATAACCCTTTTTGGATAAATTGGGTTGGTGAATTTTGAGATAATAAAACCTACTATTCTTAGGCAATGAATTAGATAAAGTTTAGGAATAAGATGCATTAAATATTGTATGTGCCAAGTAGGAGCATAAATGTTTCTTTACCCTTAAAAGAGTACTCCCTCTTCTAAGCATGTAAGAGCATTGACATATCCTAAGTTCAGTCACTAAATCTAAGGCTAGGCTGGGAGGATACCGGCTGTCACTACGGAGCTCCCACTCACCCTTCACCTGAAGGCTAACCTTCGCGTTTAGTTACTAATCTTAGGACCAAATTGGGGATCTCAGCCTGTCACCCTGAAACCTCCAATTTGATGCCCATGAAACCATATTTCCCCATTTATTTGCACTCAATCCCCATGAACTATGCAATTCATTCATGAACATTGAATGTGGTTCCATTTTGTTGAGAATTACACCGCCCTTTTGGGACAATGCAATTACAACGAATTTTAACAATACAACAGACACTTTTTGTAATGTAAATGAAGGGCAAATAAAAACCATCCCATTTATAATTAAAACATCTTTTAGCAAACAACCCAATATCCTAAACATGAATCCTGCTCATTGCAAAAGAAAAGTAAAATGGAAACAATGACATAATCTTCTTTGCTACTATTTTCAAACAATAAGAAAGAGTAAGAGAAAGACATCACAAAGCACAAAGAAAAATATAACGGAAAACTTCATTTCAAAGACAATCCACAAAATAAGTGTTTACAAAATCATAAGATAATGAAGAACACGATACTTAGCTTTTTCCCCTTGAAAGAAAGATGACAATCTCTCCCAGAAAGTCTCCGACGGATCCATACAATGCTAGAACATTCACTTATAGATTCTCTTAAAATCCCCTCACCAATCTCTCCAAAAGGGTAGAAATCTATATTTCTACTCCTATTCTAAGATCCCTAAGCATTCTCCATGTTTTTTCCTACCATTCCCCTTTTCATTTTTGGCTTCAAAATTGGTTTAAAATAGAGTAGAGACGAATTTCCCAAGAGGTGCATGAAGAAACCTTCCAAAAAACATCCAGATTCGATGTATTTGGCCAAAAACGGCTCAATACCGCATCCAGGCCGTCTCGGGCACCGCCGACGCTGAATAGGGTGTTGTCGGTGCCCTATTTTTCATGCTCTCGGACTTCTGGCGCCGCCGGTGCCAGTTTGGGCACCCCCGGCTTCTGACGCAGCTCCACCATTTTGCTCCATTTGGCTTCGTTTCAGCTCCGATTCGCCCTGTTTCAGTTGCGTTGCGTTCCTAGCAGATAGCCCTACAAAATAAGCATAAAAACAACATTTCTTTAAAGTGTAATCTCATTCAAAAATATGCAAGAAGTTTAAAAGAGATTAAACGTAGGAAGATTTATCGAAAGGTGTCAGGGCAAAATTTCATTTTTTGCTCGTTTTTGCTCCAAATTGCACCGTTTTTGCTTCTTTTTTACTTCAATCACCATTTATGTACCTAAAACCAAAAAAACATACAAAATACCTTCCTTTTAAAGTGTAATATCACCAAAAATGAGTAAAATTATATAGCAAAAAATGTATATATTTTTGGTGCATCAAATATCATCAAGAATATGTATAAAATGGATAATAAAAAACTATCAAACTTTTAGTAGATCAGGTTGTAACATCTATTTTTACTTTGCTTTGCTTGTCAAGCTTTGTAATTCCAAATGATCAGGTCTTCGACCAATGTAGGTCATCGACCCAAGGATTTTTCTCCTTAATCATGAGTACATCCTTCTATATATATAGTAGTTTTTTGTTTAGCTAATCAGCAGAATTTGCATTATTCATGTGCGTGGTTGAAGCGACTTAGTGAAGGTTTATTTTGTTCTATTTTATCCTTTATAGATCACCTTTGTGAGGTGAGTAGGAAAATTTTTGGAGTCCTGCCACTGACTATGTTTAGGTTGCATTGTGTCTCTAAGGTTGTCAACACAATCATCTGTTTTTTCTCGGAGATATAAGGGGTTAGCACTTAGGCACTATTTGTTTGTTCCAAGGTGTCATCTCCTTTCACCTGCTCATCTTAGAGACCATTTTATGAGATCATTTCCACGATCTCATATTGTTATCTCTTTGGTTTCAGGATAATGAATTTTTTAGTCACACAAATTTCATGTTTGTCTTGCTTATTTTTATAAGTATTTGCTGCATTATGTTAATTCTATAACATGTTGACTTCATGCCTTATCTCTTGGTTCAAGTCCTCAAAGTTTTTGCTTGAAAACCTTGCATACATCACTTAATTTTTTTTCTCCTTTATGGTGTCCTTTAAGTTGGCATCAGTGCCTTTTGGGATTCAATCCCCATGGCATATCCCTTTAGCAAGTTAATGAATTTTTATACATTTTCAAATATTTTGAGGTCCTGCTTCTTCAAAAAGGACCCTATTTTCTGTTATATCATGTAGGTCTAGGTCCCATGAGTTCGTAAGTTGGTGCGAGTACTCAAATGACGCTTAGTTTAACATGCTGTAATAGGGAAATGATTATTACTCATTGGTTTGTCTGAACAAGTAATGCGTTGCTATATTATTAATACATACGCAGAATCTTTTCTAGCATAATGTTGGTTTAACATTTGTCGTTTGACTTGATGAATGTTAACTCGATTGGATGTTAGTGCTAACATGCCTAGCTCTTACAGGTATGCTCTTTGTCCCGACACTAAACATCTTATACATACATACCAGTTATGAAACATCTTATAGTTTTTACTTTGAACTAGGGCTAGGGTGTATCTATGGATATTTTGTACATAACTATTACTCCTTTGGTTTTTTCTTGTTGTTGTAAACTTTATGTGCATTATTACATGCTTTACCGAGTGTGAGACTTGTGCACCTTTATGTTAGGATAAAGTTTCCTTACAGGGCACCTAATAATTATAGTCTTAATAATGATTTAAGCTAATACATTTTCTACTGGCTAGCTAGATTTCCTCCCACTAGGTATGGTTTTTTATACCAACATCTATTTTGCAAGTCAAGTCTTTTTTTAACCTTTCTTATGTGCTTTTTGAGTTGTTTAGAAGAATTTATATTGGAAATAAGGTATGATCATGAGTCATAAAACTTGGAGCAAGAACATTGTGGCGAGGATCATGAGCTGTTTGGTCATGCTTTTTACCTTAAATCAAAATTCTATATTTATTTTATAGCTCTATGATCGAGTATGTATATGGGAAGCCCAACCACTATATTGCTTTCATGGGATGCATTGACCCAGTGGCACCCAGTCTATTAATTATTCTTTTATATTGAATGTATTCCTTACTGCAATTTAAATGTGTTCACTCTTTCTAATGCATGTGTTTTGTCTAGATATTATCATGATTATACTCTTTATGATAAAATTTTAATTATAAAAGTTTAATTATAAAAGTTTTATTCTAATCAAATTTTGGATTAAAATATTCAAAACTTTAAAATTTACATTTGTTACTTACAATCTTTATTTTTTTGCATGTCCGTTGTGCTAGATTTAAGATGATCATAACTGCATGAGCTCATCGTCTTACATCTTAATAGGGCCTCCATAATTAGGATATCTAAGATAATTTCATACATACTGCATGTCTCAAGAAAAGTACCCTTGCTTTCTAACTTAACTAACTCAACATACATTTTATATGATTAGGTGGTTATCTAGTGTGATATAGGGTGTCAGAGCTTTTCCTGATCCAGACAGAATTGAAGTCCTCTGTACCACGACTTAACTTTGTAGCTAGGTTGTCTATTCCTTCTTTCCTTATAGGTTTCATTTACATACCCTTGACAAGTATAATTTCTACTCAAACTTATCCCATGATGGGACTTTAAGATAGAGAAATTGAAGTTAATTGGGTTTAAGTTGATTATTTTGATTTATAAAGTTTATGACTTATAATCTAATGAAATGAGTTGTGGAAAGGTCTATAGGAGGACTTATCTTATGTTAAAAGTCAACAAGATAATTTTATAACCTAAATTAATGTGTTCTTTACTAATGTAGGTATGAAGCTCATACCTAATATAAGGGAAAGCAATAGTGGAACTTGTTGACTTCACTCCCACACCGGCCCAACTCTTCTAGGCTTATGACCTCGCTAGGAAAGAGCTTCTAGCTGGTATCATCTATGCTTTAAACCCATGTGTCCTATCATGTGCATGAGCACAATAGTAGGTTTGTTAAAAGAAATACATTGAGAATTACAACTTGATGATAAAGATTGAGTGTCTCAAGCACACATTCACATACAAATTTTAATATTTTAAATCTTGATTATTATGACTTGATTGATTCAAGATTCAAGGCTATAGTTGTGTAGTCTATGCATGAATGCATGTATGAAAAATCAAGTTAAGGCCAATCATAGTATAAATTGTAGTCTTCCTTAAGAAGGACAATGATCCTCACTAGTCAGATCTCCTTTTTCTATGCAATGGGTGAAGTGCCAAAAATAATGATTAAGTTAAATGAATGGTTATAGCTTAGTTAATATGTATGGTTTCTAATTAATTTTATTAATTATTAACCTATGATTCTAATTTTTTATTACCATTTTGAATTATTTTGATTTTTATTTTTTGTCATTAAGGGTCTGTTTGGGGCAGCTGCAGCTTATCCAGCTTATTCAGATAAGCTGCTGATAAGCAGCTGATCCGGATAAGCTGTCAGTCTGTTTGGTTTGCGCTTATGAAAAACAGCTGATTCTGGAAAATTGACCATTCTACCCTTGTTCTGGATAAGCTGTCAGTCTGTCTGGTGCAGCAATGGTCCGCTTGAGTGGGTCCCAACCTAGTCCCGTTGATCCCATTTTGAGTTCCGTCCAAACTTTCCAATCTTTCTTCAGTTGATCCCATTTATTTTTGAGTTTCGTTCGATCCCAATCCTTTCCAGTCAATTCTTTGAAATTAATCGTTAAATTTTGCCAGCCTTCTTTACTGAAATGGGTGCTTGGCCTATTTCCTAATTCCACCTCCTTCAAACAGAGATTAAAAAATATAATTGTGACTTCTCTATCCCACATGGCCGATGTTCCAGCCTCTTTTACTTTACTCATTTCGAACTGTCACATAAACATGTTAGAACACAATATTTCTTTTCATAAACAGGAGCTAGCTCTAAAAGAGTTGGGGAAATAGAGCAATATGGTAAAACATGAATGAAGAAAAACCAAGGAATAGTGTAACTATCTTTGAGTCAGGCAACGTGAATGAAGAAAACCAAACTAATCGAATTAAAACAATATATGTACAAAGAGTATCTCTAATAAGTTCCCTGTAAGACAAACAATGGAGAATTTGATCAACCTCAATTCAAATCTTGGGCATAGAGAATGTACCATCCTAATCATAAATGAGGAAGAGATAAAATAAAAAATGTACCATCCTAATCAAATTCAAATCTTGGGCATAGAGAATGTACCCTCCTAATCAACCTCAAATTCCATGATTATGCACTTTTTTCAATTTTGTAAGCAGGCTATTTATCTCACAGAACTACATACTGAAAATAGAAAGTAAATACATACAACCAATCTTCGGTTTAAACTCTAAAGTTAACTGAAATGAGAAGGAAAAAAAAATTAATAGCAATAATAAATTTCCAAAGAGCACTTAACACATTTGACTTCTGCATTAGATAATGATAGTGTTCACAAAAACTATAAATTCTAAACAGGTAGCATTACATATATGTTAGCTCATAATAATTGAGAAAGTGAACAACAAGATCCTTATTGACAATGCATATAGAAATCTTGCTCCTTGAGAAAACATTCTTCACTTAACAAATATTTTTATTATTTAAGCCTAAAACAAGATTAGGTTGGCTAAGCTATTTTTGGTCTGTGTTAGAAAATGAGTTATGTTATACCAATATTCAAATGATTTACAGATCCAGACACTATTATCTGCTTTAAAATGTCCCTCAACATAGTTCTGATTTATTAAATTGGTTTACAAAGAATACTTCTATCAGAAAAAAATGCAAGAATAACAGAAAATACAAGGGAAACAAGAACATTGGTCATGCCATGTTTCTATCTTTAATGAAATTTCAAGGCAACAAAAAAAAATTTCAAGTTAGCTAGGGCTCGGTCTCGAAGTTAACCGGTCACGGGAACGGGTGGAAGCTAGGGCTCGGTCTCGAAGGAGAAGGAAGAAGTTTCGAGAGCCTTACCGATGATGAAAAGTTTCGGCTAGGGCTTCCTCTCAAAGAGCGTGAGTTTAGATGGAGGGAGACGCAGATCGAGCGACGATTTGGTGCTGCGATGTGCGGGATCGGGGAGGGAGATGAGTTCGCGGCTTGCGAACAACGGTGCTTGCGAGGGAGAGGCGAGGTAGAGAGGGGAGGGAAGGTGTTGCGATCGGGCAAGAGAGGGAGCGAGGCGGATTGCAGGGGCACAGGAGGAAATAATCGATCGCCCGCGATCGAAACAGCGGCCCGCAGGGGTCCCCCCGCGGGTCGCGTGTAATACAAAATAAAATCTCCGTTTTTAAATCCAAACTTGATAAGTGCGAAACAAACAGTGCGGACGTGTTTTTAAAAACGCCCCTGCACTTATATGCTGCCCCAAACGGGCACTAAGTTAGGTGGAAAACTTAATTTATCTTGAAGAGCAAAATGAGTAAATACCTTGCTGTCCTAAGTACACAACAAAAAAAAAAGAGAATGTATTAGATATATCTTGTATACATACAAAGTAAATAAACAAAGAAAATACATAATATAACATATAATAGAGAAGTCAGGCGTGACCAAGTTCCACAATACACCCTAGAAGAAAAGGAAAAGGGGTGGTCTAGCTCTACTTATATATAGCCTAGTAAATCCTAGAATAAAAGATTTGGTCAATGGGCTCTTCTCCTCTTCCATCTTTATTTCGACCTTTTTTGATTTAGGTCATCTAGGCATCACAAGGCATAGCTAATGTTTCACCTCTGCAAATCCTCTTCCCTCATACCCTAAGCTAGTTATATAAAGTACATTTAAAAGAAAAATGGCTAACTAAAAATCCTATAAGGCAAAATTAATAGAAAATCAAGCACACACTCATGGGTAAGCATACGCTGTGCTTAAAATTGATAGGCATCAAGCACCCTATCCTAATATTCAATGCTTATGGGTATAAACATTATAGTCGGCTAGCAACGATAGGAATTGCATCAATTTAAATTTATTTTATTTAAAACATGACTATAAAAAAAAATAGGATTTAGGCTAAAAGAAATGTCCTAACTTTCAATCTACACAAAATCAACTGACCTAGTGTCATTCTATGATGGCAATCACAACATAATAAAGCAAAGGCGAATCAATCCTAGCACAATCACAGGAATAACTCCCATCAACCTAACTTAAATTTAGATAAGTGGACTAGCAAATTGTTTGAAATATGCGGCAAGTGTGGTAAGATTGGTCAGCATTTATTTATGTTGTGGTTTTATGTTTTTTGTTTAAGCTTTATCACTATGCATTTTAAGTTTAATTAATTCATATTTTGCGTACGAATTTTAAGTTTGGTTTTACAGTTAGCTTATAAGAGTGAGAGCTTCTTCCTTAGGATTTTCTTCCTTACTTGAGGTTGAGGTCCTAAGAGCTTTATCTTTTCTTTTGTTCTTCTATATTTCGTATTGATTTTGAGAGGAGATTGTATGAGAGAAATATCTGTTGTTGTGAAATAGGGAACAAATTATTTTGTAAGTTTTTTACTTTTAAAATTTACTTACAACAATCATTTATATAAATTTGATTTTTATCATTCTTTCTAACATGAGTGACTAAGTTCTTTTTTGCATCCTGTGATGAAAGAATCCCATGGTTTATGATTTTCTAGAATTATTTTTCCTAAGTTTTTATGTCTATATTATTGAGTAAATCATTGGATTTCCTTTACTCCTTATTTTTTGATTTGAGTAATTTAAAAAAAATGATCTAACACAAAATATGAGTAAGAGTATGACAATTCTATCAGGATTTAGCTAGCATTAGAACCGACACCACCAAGCACAAGAAAATCGAGGAAGACCCCCTCGTTGCAAAACCCGCCACCTCTTTGTTCACTCTTCTACAGCCGATGGCGCCGAATAAACCAGCAGAGTCTCGTTGAACCATCATGCTTCGTGACAGACGCAGTCAGAAAGGCAAAGAATAACTGTCAAGGGAAGGTATGGAGGAGGATATAGCTTCACCGGAGCCGCTTTTGAGGCGATCTTTGGCGTCCCGTCAGAACCGTGTTGCAGCGCTTTTTGGTCGCGTGACGAGCCGGCGTGGCCCGCAGGCTTTGGTGCGAGAGACGGCAGCGCGGCAGCTGGACGAGCGGCGCGCCGATTGGGCCTACTCCCGGCCGGTGGTCGCGGTGGACATAGCATGGAATATCTCATTTGCCGTCGTCTCCGCCTCCGTTATCGCAGTTTCAGCTTGCGAGCGGCCAAATGTCCCCGTGAGGGTTTGGATAGCAGTTTATGCTCTTCAGTGTGTTTTACATGTTGCTCTGGTCTGGTCCGAGTACAGGCGTCGCCGTGGTGAGGAGGCGCGTGTAGTCGGCGATGTAGAGAGCAGCGGTGAAGCTGCCGCGATGGATTTTGATCAGGTGGATAGTGAGGAGGACAGCGATGACAGCGGATCAGGTCGGCGGAGCAATCGGATTAGGTTTGTGTGCATATATCTTTTTCTTTTTTTTTTTAATTGGAATTGTTTTTGTTTCGCTTTTTTGTTTCTGAAATCATTTTTGATGTAGAGATTCTAGGGGCCTTTCTTTAATTTTGAAATTTAAACTGCGGAGCCGGCAGGCTCGGTTAATGTTCTTGCGAGGTTTTTTTTTTTAATTTTTTTATTGGAGATGTTTTAGGCTTATTTTTAATTTCTCAACTTGACTTCAGAAATTTTACGGATTTTCTTCAATATTTAATTTTCTCGAATATCTGTATTGTTTTTTGGATAAATGAAATAACCTTCTGCTTTTCTATTGTTTCATCGAGATTGGATTTTTATTTTTTCCTTCTCTTCTGACTATGAAGAGGAGCAACTGACTATTCTAAAAAACCTATATCGGGTCTTTGATTTTTGTAGTTGCTATTAAGGGTCTATTACATTAATTTTATTTGTTGTGAATATTTGTGCAAACTTATATTGGCAGCGAGTTCATTGTACTAGATCCTTGACTGTTATCTTTATCTTTTAATTCTTTTTTTGTTGGTTACAATAGTTCGCCTTAGGAACAGTTGCCTTGATGAATTACATGCTCACCAACCTGAAGGACCCAACTGCAAAGCTTTTGCATTGCATTTGGTCGAATAGATTTTTTTTTTTGGCAAGGAATATTAAATTAATTGTAAAAATAGCAAAATGAATTTATAGAGGCAGCGTAGTGTTCTTTCTTGCTGTTACATGGGTGCTTTATCCCCATGTGAGAGAGGATGGATAGGGCTATTGCTGGGAAGACTTCTGTAAGGCATTGATGCTATTAAACACAACAAATAGCTTTGTAAAAAATTCAATTTCTTGTGCCACTCAACTTGAAGACAACCCCTATCTTAGTAACTCCAAAGAATTTTGAACTCTGCTCTGTTGGTTTAATGTAATGATGAAAATGACAATTTCTGCCCCTAAGAAATGGCTACACTCCTGTTAGATTTCAGAAGCTAACAAATGCTCCTAGAATGATCTAGTTTAAGTTTAATTTTTATTCATTTTTTTGTCAATTATGCAACTAACAGAGCTGGCCATATTGTTGTCACTCAGCTTTTAAATTCTGAATTTTGGCCAATTATACTGTTGCATTGATATGAAGAAACACCTTTCCTTTTTCCTTTTATGCTGTTTTTTCCTTTTTCATTTTAATGACTTTGTTGGGTTCAGGATAATTTTCTGCAGACTATGTACATTTTATGATTCAATATTCTTTCAGCCTGCATTTCACTGTATTTCTTCCTTCTACGTGCTACTTGTCACATCATGTGTTAGCACTCAACGTAATGCATGGGCTATTTCATTTTAGTTGTTCTTGCTTGCATGGTAATTGAAGCATTCATGATATATTATTTTCAGTTTCATTTGTTTTCCTTTTTTCATTTGCCTGCATGGCACTTAGCCTACTTCTATTGCTTTTTAACTTTTGCTTCTTAATGTATGCCTCCCTAAGAGTCAGTATGCATAGCATAAATTTATATGAAACTTTTTGGCTGTGACTGGTTTCTTACACATGCTGTTTTTGTTCAGTAGTTTACCTTTTACCCTAAGTTTTGCATCTTAATTTGATGTTCGTTAACCAGCCAGCCTTATAGTTTATTGGTCTTCTTGCTATCATGCACAACGTATCTTGACTAACCAATAGAGGGTAATAATGTGAAATTTCATGGTTGGATCAAGGCGCTTCACTCACATTACTGGTCATCTTATGTACTACATTCCGCCTTCTTCATGCAGAGCTCCGGTTATAGCATGCCTACAGAGGATTTTGGAGTAATGGAAATAATATTTACAATAAAAAATGCAGAACATAGCTTTATCCTCGCTCAATTAGCAAGGCATCTTGTGAGGCTAATTGTAAGCTTTTTCTAACAAGCCTAGGATCAAGTATCCCAGGTGTAAGACTTGTGATGAGATGGGAGAATTAAGTAAGCATCTTTAATGAATGCAATATGATTATTTTTATTTTATTTTTTTTATATTGTGAGTGTTATTTTTATGGATAAGTCTGAGTTATTGAAACTGTCTTTTTATGAGCTTGTTTTAGATATAAGTGATTCTTTGTTTTGTAGAAATGTTTTAGTATTTTAAGGCTACATCTTATAAACATAAAATTGTCCCACTTTTGCTTTTGTCTTTATTTTTTCTTGTTTATAATTTGCCCCTCTTTTTTTTTTTTTTTTAGAAGAATGTGTATATTTGCCTTGCATAGTAAAGTTGTCATAGCTAACTAGTAACTGACCAAGCTAACCATACTTATACATTCATACGAGTGGGCGGGACTTTAGTGTTCTTGCATTTTATAATGACTCAATTATGGTCTTCCCACTGCAAACCTTAAAAATTTCCTTAAGTCTCAAAAGTGAAAGCGGTTTTTCCCATCAACATGAATATCCACATTATATGGAGAATCATCTAAGTTTAATGAACCAAGATCCTGAGAATTCCTGTGAGCAGTGTGCCTTTTGGATGTCTCTCACAGCAAGAATCTTGTTTTTAGTGCATGATTTTTTTCATTCACCTTTCAATATCTCTCTATTTTCGATTCATTGTTCCTCTTGGACGCACTACTAACACACTCATATCATTAATTGTCATCGTTTTCAAACTTGAAATATTTATCATGAATTCTATCTAGAAATTATCAGTGTCAACATTTCCATTTATTTAATTGTATTGAATGCACACCGCATGAATGTTTTCCTTTCAGTACTTTGCAACGCTTCTATCAATCCATAGTTTTAACACATTATGCATTTTACGTGTTCCTCAACCCTTCGTTATCAACCAATCATCAAGGCTTAGCTAATTATTTGTGGAGAATCACCGTTATAAGTTATGCATCAACTGTAATTTTAAGGGATTTCCCTAATGCAGCACACTACATGGTTAGACAATCATTAAGAAAGTAGGTTACTAAGTAGATTGCAAGCTCATTGCAAGATTTTCTTCATTTTTTTTCTCCCATCTCTCGTTTTTATTTTAGTTTCTTTTTGCTTTGTTTCAAGACTTTTATGTAACTCTATAGCTTGTATGTTGCACTATGTTGCTTTCATGTTATGGATATCTCTCCTTGGCTAACCTTTTTGTGGACGTAGATCACTTGGCTAAACCATTATAAACCTTGTGTTTTCTCTTTGTGCCGTGACTTTTTTCTGTCTCTCCACATAGAATAATTCAAGAATGGTACTTGTTGTTCCCATTCTTGAACTTTTGATTCTCCCGCTGTTCACTTTCGAGGTAAATGAGTTTGTGTCAGTCACATTCTTGGTGTTGTATGTGGAATAGTCTATCATTACTTGCAGTGAAAAAGAGCAATGGAGGAGCACCATCTTAGTCGTAACATTTAGTTTGAATCTTATGCATAATTAATTGGAGTGCATTTTGAGCATTTTGGTGGAGAACCCTCTAGCAATGACACTCACTGCTTATTAACAATAGGCATTTCTACTTCAAAGCCTTTCGCTAACAACTTGTTATCCTTTTAGCAGTTGTCCATACTTTTTTTTAATCTACACTTATCTCTCAACTTTCTTGCCTACTCAACAAGGGAAAGGGGATTTCGATCTAGGACATTTCTTCCTTTGTAAACTCAAGAAAGACTATACATAATTCTTTGAATCTAATACGCTGCTAAAGGCACTCTCCGTTCCTCTTCTACATAAAACAAAATGAAGGATAAAGGTTGATAAAGTATGTGTCAAGGTTCAATAAAGCCTCCCATGTGGCAATAGCAGAGATAAATCCATAGCCAAAGATGCCTTCATTTTAGGTTTATAATCTTATAAGTTGAAGTTCTCGGCTACCAAAAACCCTCCTATGGCTGTGACAAACCTACTTTAAAAAACAATAAAATTCTTTAGTGGAAGTGCTTGTAAAAGAGTCTTGAGTTGTCAGCCAAATCTTGACTATTTAATAACTCAACTAGAAAGGAGAAGGAAGACTAACTTTTTTAGTTATGGGAGGGCATTTCAAAATATCTCATCTTGTTGATCTGGAAGCGCTATTTTCTTATACCACACACGAAGCACTATGAAGCTATGTACTACTTATTAACAGTCTATTCATCATTGTCATATAACCTTTAAGAAGGCTGAATGTTTAAACGGCCTACTCCCATGAGAACCCTTACTAAAGGAGGCAAGTCGGAGTTTTGATTGTACCATAACAATCATGATCATGACAAAAGACTGCGAGCACTGCTCGAGGAGCTAAGCAAGGATGGACATCAGAAGGAGTTCCTCACCAATTGCTGAATAGTAGCTTGCTATACCTTGAGAGGCCATAAGATCATTAAGGCCATGTTAACTATTATTTGGGAAGAAAGATATGAATCAACATGATATTGAAGTCTCAAGAAACTCACTTAGTTTGAATTTCACTTATAAGGACTATATTGCTCACCTTTTTTGATAGTGATTTGCCATTATTTTAGAACAATTATAATGAAACGATCGTTATCTTTTTGTAGTTAATTATTTTGAAGTTCTTCATGGCTTGTGATTGAGTTTCCAAAACTTTTGAGGATTCTATGGCAGCCTACTTTTACTTATTTTTCCTATGGAGGTCATTTACAATTTCCATTCTTTAAAGGGCTTTATGAAATTTATCGTTAGATTTATTGAGTCAGATATTATGGAATTTTTCTTGTTGACTACTTGCAATAAGCTCTCATTCATGGAAAACTGTTTTCTATCAACTTGGTTGCAGTATATTGTTGCTTATTCTCATTATAGTTTTTCACCATGTAGTTTATTTTCTTTTTGACACTTCTAGCTGAATTTTGGTTTATCCTAAGCATCTCTTTGGAATGAAGATTGCTTTGCATTGTTGCTTTCAGACATCTCGAGAGTACATACTTGCGCGCATTGCACTAAGAAGTTGATTCTGTAAACTCCTCTTCATTTAATTCTTAATTTTTTTTGAATTACCTTCCTCTTTCTCAATAGAGTCCTTTCTACTATGAAAATACCTAACTTACTCTTTTTGCTTTCAGTTGCAAAATTTCACGGTAACTTTATTGTTGATGATGTTTCCTTCTCATGCTTCTTCAACATGCTCTCCATCACTACAAAACAAGACGGACTATATGCTAACTAAAGAATTTGTTTATTTATTTAGAACTGCCAAATCAACAAAAGGAACCATCTCAACATCTTGGCCTTGATGCTCATCCACTATTGCTCTCTTCATTGAAGGCATGACGGCTTTAAGATACTTGTGGCTTATTAAATTTGTCCTTTCCTACACCAGATCATCATGATTTTTGTCGTAGTAGTCAATTATAGTGCTAGAATTATTATTACCATCTAATCCTTCCTTTATGCGGGTTTGCTAGTATTGACAAGACAATGACAAGGAGAATCGCTGGAGATGTCGAGTAAGCATCAACAAGATATCATGGGGCAATATGGATTTTTTTAAAAGCACCTAAGTTTCATTTATAAGAGAACTTGAACTATACGGAGGAATTCCCCTCTCTTTAGATTTTTAACTCAATTCTTTCTCATTCTCATTACTCTTTGATACCTACTTTTCATTACTTTCTTTTTTGAAAGTTATAAGGATGTATTGTCGAATTTAATGTAGAGAACATGTACAGTTGGGGCCATGCTAACCTCTTTACTAGTGATTATGGATCATGGATCTGAATTTGCTCGTCTCCTAGGTGTCTTTAAAAGGCTTTTCTGTTGACACTTTTGACTCTCGAGTGTCTTCTCAGAGCTCGACACATGTTTTTCGAGTGTCATCTCGAGACTCTTCTTGTTCCACTAGAAGTCTTCTCTTGTTTGTATTGTTCTTGATTTATGTTTCTCTCGGTAGTATTTGAGATTTGCTTTAGAGTTTCTTTTCAATTTCCAAATTCTCTTGTCATTTCAATTCATCTAGTTTATAGATCTCTTGATTATACAACCCCTTTTGGAAGCGACTCACTCATGTGAATCAACTTGTACAGTGAAAAACCTGGAACCTCTCTTTCGAGTATAACAATTTTCCTTGGAACCCACTCGCTCTTGTCTATTAAGTTTGTATAATTGGTTACACATTAACTTTTCAAGATTCTTTTCTCCAAAAGTTGGTTCTCTCATTTGATCCTCTATGCTCAGAAGTAAATTGTTGATAATAGGTATGCTTTCTTTTAAATTATTATCCAATATTGTATGATTGATAGTGAGTTCCAAAAATTCGCGCCCTAGAATCCTTTGATATGAATGAGAGAGTTTTACGTTAAATTTCAGATCAAATTTTTAAAAGACAGATCAGACAATAGATAAGACACTACTCAAATATTTTGCTCTCTTTTTGTGAAAACTTTAGACTTAGGGTTTAAGTTTTTCCATAGGTGCAAGTCTCTATGGTTAATTATTTCTCTCAATAATAAGAGAGTTCTTTCAATTATGGCTATTCATTATGTGTTAGGTGTCAAGACTTAGCATATAATGGGAACATACTTGGGTTTTAGGTTACGAAAATTATCACCATGAGCTTATAGCGGATGGTGGGGGAATAATGACTAACTCGGTCAATATCCTATGATTTCAATGTCTTAAGTTGTTGTGGTCTCTGGTTTATGTAGTCATAGGAGATAGTTGAGTCAACGTAATAGAATCATATTTGTCAGTGGTCACTAAGTGCTTATGGATTTAGGGTGGATGTTTGTCTAAGGGGATAAATTTAAGTCAATTTTATTTAACAGAGATTTTTTTCCTATCAGATATACAATATAATTCACAAGTTAAAGGGGCGGAATGCCATTAGAAAATATACCAGTTGTGACCTTAATACAATGGTGTCTGTCTGGTTAAATGATCTATTCCGAGGGCTTTGGTTATAGTCATTTCTTTTGTGAAGTTGATTGACCAAATCACTCGAACAAAAAATTTGGCCCTGTCTTTATTAGGATGAGATTATTTTAACTATGAATATAATAATATATTAGATATTACATTTGTTCATTGTGAGCTTAAATTAATGTTAATTTTATCACTCTCAATAAACTATTATAAAAGATAAAATGAGATTTTCTTTAGGTTCTTAATAAATTTCACTTAAATATTTTTGGTTTTGTTATTTAAAATCCTAATTTATAAATAGATCTATTTGATTAACTTTTGAATTCAACATTATTATTATCGAGGAATTGATTGTTTTGTCATTTAAATGATGCGGGGCTTTGGGGAGGACAAACCTAGGGTTCGCTCCAGCTTGGCTAGACCAACCGTTCCTTAAAGAGGGGAGGGGAGGGGGGGGGGGGGAGGTCTGCTAAGCCCCCTTTTCCTTTTACCCCACCGCCAACAAACCACGGCTCTTGTTGCCCTCCCATCTGCAGACCTCCTTCCCTTCCTGCTATCATCCAATCTGCACCCGCTGCTGCCCAACCGTCACCACCCACCTTCGTAATCGCCGTAGAGTGTCCTGTTATGTTCATGTTATCATATCCTTTTTGTTTGAGTCATTGTTTGTAACCCTAATGAAATTTCAACAATAATATTTATATTTTCATTATGGTTTGGGTTTCCCCTGGTATCATTTTGTCTCAGAGTGCCCAATTTTAGTTCCATCCTAGGGTTTCTTAACATCAGCCCCTTTCATTATGGTTTGGGTTTCCTCTGGTATCATTTGGTCTCAAAGCGCCCAATCTTAGTTCCATCCTAGGGTTTCTTAACATCAGCCCCCACCCAAGACACCACAAAATTTTTTGTGCTTTCCTCTTCCCATCCATAGCCAAAACTTTGACATGACCCTCAATTTCTCTTGCTGATTTTCAAAATCAACAATCAAATATTAAGTTTTTTTAGCCCTCTCCCACCTCCCAACACTAAACGCTAGCCGTGCCACCACTGAGAGGGCTGCTAAGTCCCCTTTTCCTTTTCCCTTCTTCCTTTCCCTCACATCCTTTTTCCCTCCCTTTTTTTACCCTTACTTTCCTTTCCTTCCCTTCTTTCCTTCTTAGCAACGCTCCTATTTTAAAGTCCTTTCCAAATTTTGATTACTTCTATTCACCCTTACCTAATCCGATCTTCCCTCATAATATGTCTTTACCATGAAATCCACTATTAGAAGTCATTGTCTATTATATTACTTTCTTTTTTATTCTATTTTTTTAATTAAAAGCATTGCCTAATATGAGTCCTAATTCTTCTTATATATAGGGGCTATTTTGCTTAGTAGTGGAGGTTATTGATTGCTTAAGAATTCAACGTTTTGTTTGGGCTGCGCCGACATTCTGTGATCCCCTTCAAGGTTTGTATCCGACTGCGAGGTAGTGCTCCGACTGTCCCTCATCCGAGGTGGTGAACGTCTCCACGAGTCTGGGTAGTGCTCCGGCTATAACTCGACCCTGCCGAGATTTTATCCGTACTTCTGACCCTTCCTACTGCTGCCAGCCCTCCTCCCAGCGCTGCGGCAGGTCACCGCTACTCCTGCCCTCTACCAACCACCGCCGATTGCTTCCCATCCTGCTGTCCATCTCAAACTTCTCCCCGCACCCTTGCAGACGGCCACATCATCTTCCCTGCTTCTAGTTGCTAGTCTCCACATCCCTCTCTCTGTTATACTACTGCTGCCCCCAAACTGCACCCCCCTCCCACCCCACCGCCAACAAACCACGGCTCTTGTTGCCCTCCCATTTGCAGACCTCCTTACCTTCCTGCTATCATCCAATCTGCACCCGTTGCTGCTCAACCGTCACCACCCACCTTCGTAGTCGCCGTAGAGTGTGTTGTTATGTTCATGTTGTCATATCCTTTTTGTTTGAGTCATTTTTTGTAACCCTAATAAAATTTCAGCAATAATATTTATATTTTCATTATGGTTTGGGTTTCCCCTGGTATCATTTGGTCTCAGAGCGCCCAATCTTAGTTCTATCCTAGGGTTTCTTAACATCAGCCCCCACCCAAGACACATTCACAAAATTTTTTGTTCTTTCCTATTCCCATCCATAGCCAAAACTTTGACATGACCCTCAATTCTTCTTGCTGATTTTCAAAATCAACAAATCAAATATTAAGTTTTTTTAGCCCTCTCTCACCTCCCAACACAAAAAGCTAACCATGCCACCACTGAGATACATGCCGAGCCTTCCTGGGAGGAGATACGGTGAGAGTTCTGCCGACTTCGGCGGTGGATTATAGACATGGAAGATGAAATGCAGTGGGAAGCGCCCATCGATCGTGATCTGAAAGGTCGAAGGTTGGAACTAGAATATATGAAGATGAAACGAGAAACACAGTGTCAGTTCTTACCAACTTATTACTGCCAAAAGTTGCAGCCTTTAGCGTTCGAAGTGGAGAGATCACAGCACCAGGCGAACCCCCTTGCTACTTTCTAACAAAGCCAAGTCACAAGTCCGTCACAGCTAAAAAATGTTGCAAGTGCTACGAATTTGGATATGTGTAGGCAGAATGCACAACTAGGGAGAGTTATGTACTTCGCTGAGCACGGTGTCATTGAAAAGTTGGGTATAGACTCCACAGACAGAAGAGCAGTTTGAACGAGAATTTTCATCCGATGACGTCTTCCCCAGTGGACCTCCCGTGTTCATAGATACATCCAATGTATTTCCTCCAAGTGATCAAAGGGAACATGGGATCTTGGATGAGATTGTGGTTCCTGCCCACCTAGAAGATGATGAACTTTTTGTTGAGACTTACAAAAGTCACACAGACTAGAAGATGTCAAAATTTAGACTTTCAGCGGATGGCCTTGGTAACAACCAACTTATAATGTCACAGGCAGATGCACTGCCAGCCCCCCTAGTTTTCCATATGAAGAGATGAAAGGCCAGTGTAAAGCTCTTCTTATTGGAAGACAACATAAGATGTTAAGTTTCCGAAACTTCAAAGGTCAGAGGGAAGATCCAGAAGATAATAAGAATTAACCATCAATCAAACTCTTGCAAACACTCAATCTCGTTGAGGCCTTACTTGCCATAGATGAGAAATATATGAGATATTTTCTTGTTCAGAATTTGACTCGGGAAAACCTACATAGTGGTGTTTCCCCAACTCAAATTATTCCAAATCAGAACGGGTCAATAGGGAGGTATGCTCACAAGTGGGAAAAGCTCAAAAGTTTTTGTAGCCAGCACAGTCACCAGTGGGATCCAAGAACCACCGACGAGAATCAGAAGCTTCGGCGAGAATCAGAAGCTTCGACGAACAAGGTCGTAGCTCTCCCAATCCTGGGAGACTGACATGGAGCTTTGGGGAGGACCAGCCTAGAGTTCAGTCTAGCTTTGCTGGACCGGCCGATCCTCAAGGGGGGAGGGTTGCCGATCCCCTTTTCCCTTCTTCCTTTCCCTTCTTTCCTCTTTCTCTCCCTTTCCCAATCCTCTTACTTTCATTTCGTTTCCTTCTTTTCTTCTTATCCAAATTCTGAATTTTGACTGCTTTTATTCAACCTTACCTAATCTGATTTTTCGTCATAATATTTCTTTCGTTTTCCATGAAATCCCTTATTAAAAAATTCTTTGCTATTATATTACTTCACTTTTTATTCTATTCCTTAATTAAAAGCATTGCCTAATATAAGTCATAATCTCTCTTATATATATGGATTGTTTTGCTTAGGAGTGGTGGTTGTTTTTTTGCTTAAGAATTCAACTTTCTATTTGGACAGCCGCCAAAATTCTGTTTTCCCTTTCGAGAAGTTGTATCCGACAGTGAGGTAGTGCTTCGACTGTCTCTCGTCTGAGGTGGTGGTCGTCTCCACGGGTTCGCGCCGAGATATTTATCTTTCCTTTCAACTCTTCCTGCTACTGCCAGCCCGCCTCTTAGCCCTAGAGCTGGCCGTTGCCACTCCTGTCCTTTGCCCAACAACCGTCGGCTACCTCCCAGCCGCCAACCCATCTCAAACTCCTCCTTGCACCCCTGTTTGGTCTATTAGAGGTTCTCAATACTCTTACTTTCATTATGTTACAGAGCGCATTAGTATAAGCATCATAGAGCCTGTCAGGAGTATAAGGTTGCATGCAGGTTTGGTAAAATAGTTTTTGGTAGAAGCAGTGAACATTGTGTTAATCTGATCAATCGTGGTATGCCAGGACCTTTGATTAAAGGCTCGGTGGAAGATTTGATTTATAAAGAAGTAATTTTATCTCATCTAAAAATATTTGGTTGTTCATCATATGTTCATGTCGTTGCAGGATCCAGGAGTAAGCTTGATTCAATATTTGTCATGTGCATTTTCATTGGGTATGACTCGGATGAATTTGGGTACAAATTTTGAAACTATCAAAATCATAAACTCATTAGGAGCGGAATATTACTTTCAATGAAATGAAGTTATATAAGAACAAAAATAGAATTCAGTATTGTCCCCCACTTATTTTTGAAGAACTATTCAAATATATTGATATATAAGATAATGGCGATCATGAATATGGAGAAAGGAAATATGCTCAATTTGATATAATACGAGAATTTCCTCAGAAACTGCTACGAAAGTTAGAAGGTTCAGTCACTCAACCAATATAGAGGTACCCTATTTTTTGTATTTTTTATTGCTGATTGATAGTGGTGAACCAAAGTGCTATGATGATGCCACTCAAGTTGAAGACTCAGAGAAGTTATAGTTTGGCATGGATGATGAGATACAATCACTAAGGACGAATTAGACATGAGATTTGATAAAATTACCAAATAACAAAAAAAATTGCTCACCAAGTGTATTTATGGTAGCATACGCTATAAGCTAGCAAACGCTATAAGGTGAGACATGTGAAGGGGTCTCAGCAAAAGGAATGAGTAGACTACACTGAGATATTTTCTCTTATATTGAAGATGATAACTATTAGAGTTGTGTTGAACTTGGTAATAGAAGAAGATCCATCTGGAGTAGATGGATGCAAATACGGTCCTCTTACATGGTGATGTAGAAAAGGAACTATAAATGATGCAACCACAAGGATATTAAGTTTCAGGAAGAGAAGATATGGTCTGTGAATTGAAGAAGAGTATTTATGTTTGAAGCAGACTCTAAGACAGTGGAATGAAAGATTTGACAAGTTGATCTTAGACAGCGGTTACATGAAGTGTTAGTCAGATCACTATTGTTTCATCTAATATTTGGTAACTGTTATGTTATGCTTATTTTGTATGTGGATGACTTGCTGATTGTAGGAGCATATATGTAGAAGATCAAAGACATGAATGTGCAATTATCAAGGGAGTTTTAAATGAATGAATTTAGTATAACCAAGAAAATCCTTAGTATAAGAATCGGCGGGGACAAGAGTGCAGGTACATCGAAGTTGTCTTAGACAGAAAATGTTGAGAAGGTCCTACACAGGTTCAACATGATGAGTCAAAAATCAGTTTGCACTCCCTTAAGTAGTTACTTTGAATTATTGAAGGAATAATCACCCAAGTCTGAAGCAGAGCTAACACAGATGAGAAGAACCCCCTATGCTCCAGCTATGGGATGTTTGATGTATGCAATAAAATGTACAATACTACATATTACACATGCAGTGGGATTGGTTAGCTGATACATGAGTAATTTAGATAAACACTATTAAGATGCGGTGAAGTAGATTCTTAAATACTTGAGAGGAATATCCAACAAGGTGCTTCGTTTTGAAATTGCAGTGATTAATCTACAAGGATATGTAGATTCACATATAGCATGAGATATTGATGGTATAAGAAGTACATGTTATATCTTAAATTTGGGAACAAACAAGTGAGTTGGATTTTTCAGGCTGTTGATGATTGCTGCACTATCAACTATTTAAGTTGATAGGGTTTTATGACAAGGGAATAAAAAACTTTATAGTGATATTATGAATGCCATTTTTCTAGCTAAAGATGTCGATTTTCATGTTAGGACGAAGCGCATTCAGCTAATGTATCACTTCATTCATTAACTATAGAAGATTTCGGTTGGAGTTCTGGAAGGTTGAGACTGGACTTGAGCCACACTACAATATATTACCATGAAGTTGGTACAGATCTGGAGGCGAGGAATTGGTTGAAATCGGTTTGCAAGTGGAAGATTGTTATATGTGGAGCCTGATTAGGTTAGGAGGGGCGTCCGACACCTGTGAGGTTCCTTAGAGCTTGGCAGTTGGCGCCCCCAGTGCTTAGGGAGGCAACTTGGTACCTGGTAGCAAGAAACCAGTGCCAGTTGGGCACCTAAGTTCTAGTGCCCTGGAATAGTGCACTAGGAAAGCCTATACCCAAGGGGGGCTCCGTCGATACCTAGAATAGTGCGCTCAGAAACCCAATGCCCAGAGGTTGCGCTTAGGCTCCTGTGACACAATTTTTGCAATCCGAGACGTTATATTTTGTCTTTTGCTGTGGGTAGGGTGAGTGCATAATGTCCGTGCTTTGAAGGAACGATTTCGCAATTTCTCATGTGCAAAAGAGGAGTGACCTGAGTGTTCCAAGGGAGGCTTGAGTTTAGTGTAATTTGTAATTTCTCATAATCGCTTCATAGCGGATTTCTTCGAATGGTGTGGCTCTGTGTTTTTTTTATGATTCTCAGATTTTCCGGGTAAAATTGTGGTATTATCTTTCTTGTATTTTCTTACATTGTGTTCGTCTGTTTTAAGTTTTGTTTCAGATCTCTTAGTGTTATGCATTTCCGCATAAATTGTTTTCCCTAGCAATCAATGCAAAAAAAAAAAAAGAAACAAATAATCCATTTGCTTGAAATGATAATTGTAATTTTCGAATGTAGTGTCAAATTGATTGTAATAAAATGCATCAGTTATTAATGACATATTTAATGTTTTAAATGATTTTGACGGATGAATTACATGGTTGAAGCTAGCTTTTTAAAAGTGTTTGTACATGTCATCCGGGGAGCCATAAATTTTTCATACGTTTGATAATGGCTAAATCATCATGAAAATTGTAATATTTGATCCCATATTTGTATATTACTATCAACAACATTAATTTTTATTTGAATAGATGCCAAAAAATTTCAAGTGTAGAGAAAAGAGGTTCTCCTCTTTGGAGCTAAAGTTTGTTATTCTCTTAATAGAAGGACATTCATCATTATTCCCCAAATTGAATTATGATGTTTTCACCTTTAAATGGAAGATTAAAATTGCTAATTTTATTGATATCATTAAAATTAACTGCTTGCACACCATTAAGAATTTTAATAATTAGATAAATTAAAATTTTCATTATGTCTGGCTCTAACCATTCAATAAGCTCATGATTTGAAGTGTAGAGATCTACAAATGGATTGGAATAAAAATATGGATTGATGATTCTTGTATACATTCAATGATTTTGATTGATGAAATACATGATTAAAATTAGTGATTTGAAAGGGCTCTATATGTGCATTTGGATTGAATAGTTGAATCATAACAAAAATTAATGAAACTTGATCCACTTATAATATATATTTTGTGAATTCCATTCACCATTCTGATATTGAGTTCGACGATTACAAAATCATTGATAAAAATAAAATAGATGATAAAGAGAGAAAGAGAGAGAGGGAGGGATGAGGAGGAATTTTCTTTTTTATATTAATTCTCTTTTTTTAGGGGAAGATAGAGAGTACTTGATTCTTTGATCCATTCTCTAGGAAAGGATCCTCGTCATCTACAATGAAACTAACCAGAAATTAATGTTCATTTGATTTTACATTTTTTGATTTTTGATCATCCATGTAAGGAATTTTCACTAATGGATGATATATATTGTTTATTATCGTATTCTATATTTAATATGAAAGAAAATATTCTAATCGAGTGAAATTTTTATGTTCCTACATTCCATTATTATGTATTTTGCATCATCATGTATTCATCATTCATTTTTTTCTTATTCACGATATGTTACTAAATAATCATAATATTTGCAGCTTTAATTCTAGCGATTTCTTACATGGTTGATCAAAATCATTAGTGTTGATTTCTGTTTTAGATTCTCATGATAAAAATCCACTAGAAAAAAATAACCTTTTGCTTCTAGTAACAATTGAAGCCTCTCCACTCTCTCACTCCCTATCTCTCTCTCTCTCTCTCTCTCTCTCTCTCTCTCTCTCTCTCTCTCTCTCTCTCTCTCTCTCTCTCTCCACACACACACATACATAAATGTATACATACATATATTGTCAGAATTTTAGGAATTTCTCTTTTTGATATCTTTTATTTTTATTATTTTTTATTCTTAGTTGTTTATACTTTTAGAATTAACTATTGTTTGTAATTTCTATTTTTTTTTTTTCTAGCATGAGGATTTTGTGGCTTTCCTAATGTGGTGGTCTTCTCTTACTATTATCTTGTAATTGAGTCTTAGGAAATTTAAGGGGAATATTTATTCTTCTTCTCCCAAAAACTACATGGTATCTGAGCTAATTTTTGCTTTTGAACAACGACTATTCTCATAAAGATTGTCTGTGGGTTCTGTTGTATGACTCTTGCCTCTTCCGAGTTCTCCCAATACTACCATCTTTGTGACCAAACCATCACAATACAGTCTTGATTATAGCTAGCTGGGAAGATAATGTCTAGATCGACTTTCAGAGAAAGTCGTGATTATAGCTTTCTTGGAAGGCAACGATTGGATCGCGGCGTTCATAGATCCTGCCAATACAATCGACATCACCTGATTTAGTGGCATACAAGGATTTGGTTATGCTACTGCTTGGTTTCTACGTCGCAACTTCTCCACAATTATGTCGTCGAGGGTTCTAGACTTAGGAAGACATAGAGGATTTAAGCTTCTTGTCGCCTTTTGAAACTGGAAGCTGCTTCTCAACACAAGGCTTCTTTTCGATACGGACTTTCCCCGCCACCTCTGGTTTCTTCTCGGTCTTTGACTTCATTGGAATTCATAATTTGCGAGAAAGAGGTCTTCTTTCTGTTCCTCTAGTTTTCATAGAGATGTCTTCCATTCCCGAGCGCCATGAACCGGAGAATCAGACTGGATTGAAAGTAGGCCCATCAAATACCGAGTCGATTTCAACCCCTTCGACTTCTATGCCAGCTGCCAATTTCTCTACTCAATTTTAAGCGCCGAAATAACTCGTGACCAAAATTGACTTAATTTTTCGAAGTCGTTCTCTTTTCTTCCCTAATGATGTCATACAAGTCGGCAAGGACCGAAGCCCAAAAAGATTCTACTATTTCTACTGGTTCCAATAATTCCAAAACTATTTTGACCTATCATGTTGCAAGCATTGGAAAAAATCATGACATGCAAATGAGAAATGTTGGAAGCTTCATGGTAAAACTTATAAATTGGAAAGTAAAATCTAAATGTGAAAGTCAGACTTATCATGCCACTGTTGATAAAATTCAAGAGCCTTTTACCTACTCGGATGCAATACTCTTCACCAAGGAACAATTAAAGAACCTGTTCAAGTTGTTACAATCTCCAAAATTATCATTGACTCCATCTTGTTCTTCAGTACAAATGAGTTACTCTCTAGTCACTGCATTATTAAGTGTTAACCCTAATTTTATTTATTTTTAGATAATTGATTCCAGCGTAACTAATCATATGACTGGTTCTAAATTATTCTCATCATATAGACTTTGTACAAGCAATAAAATAGTCAAAATTGTTGATTGTTCTCTCTCAATAATTGTCGGGAAAGGAATTATCTAACTCACATGATTGTTAATCATTCATGATGTGCTCTATGTTCCCAATTTGCCTTATAATCTATTTTCTATTAGCAAAATTACTCCTGATTATTAGTGTCAAGTTCATTTCTACCATTCTTTTTGTGAGTTCCAAGAATTGTACACTCGGAGGATGCTTGACAGTGATATAAAAATGGACTATTATTTTGTAAAAATATGCATTTGCATTAACATAACAAAAAAAAAGTATAAAAACTATGCAAATATGCATCTATTTTGTACAAAAGAAGGATATGCCATCTACAAGCATACTATATAGTTTCCTATCATCATCTACAAAGGAACCTCTAAAGGCACTTTTGGTACAATAATGAGCCGCCCTATTACAATCTCTAGAAATATGCACAAAAAAACATTTGTTTAAATTTTAAAAGAAATACAAAGTCAAGAGCAAGTTGCGATTGTAATTGCCAAACATTCTTCTTCATTGACGAGCTCAAAAGTTGTATCACATTAATATTATTTCCCTCAACAATAATGCCATCGACTTCAAACGTCCCAGTTGTGTGTTGTCCCATTGAAGAAACTGTTGTCACATAACAATAATCCCGATACCGCACTCATCTCAAATGATAGCACCGGTACTTGCTATCCTGGATGATAAATGAGCCTTGTCGGCATTCATTTTTAGCCACCCGTGAGGGGGGACGCCAGAAAGAGGAGGAAATGACCCCGAAGGGCGGCTAGCTTCCCATTACCCGCAAAATGGATAAATATGAGTCTTGGTGATTGCCTCAATGATGGTTGTAGCAATAATAGTCAAAGTCCCATATAACCGGTTACGAACCTTGGCGTTGCTTGCCCTCCAGCAATGATGAATAGTATAACAAAATTATTGAGAATGGGCAATCCTGTGCTTTCAAGTGGACTTGAAGTCCTCGGTTGATCCCTTGAAATTATAGCAGGTGGGTAACAAATAACCCCATGGTCCCAAGTTAGCTTTGACCCGCCAAAAAAATAGGCAATTAGAAACAAGATGATCCCGATCCTCCTCGCTGGTGCGGTCCACTAGCAATGAAGAGAGTCCAAAAGGCCTCTCTTAGCAAGCCAAGATATTGTAGGAATGACATCCTTCATTAGACACCACCAAAACTTCTTTCTTTAAAGTGAATAGACAATATTAAAGTACTTGTTTAAATTCTCGTATTTTTTCTGAAGGCAATAATATTATGCAATGACCTTATAGGGCATGTCATTTTAGTTTTAAATATTTAAAAATCTTGTTTCTTAGTTTATTAAAAAAAAGTCATATTTTCAATGTGAAGTTGGGCAGTATGCCAAACATCAGTGTTTTTTCCTTTAATTTACAAATCAGCTACACATTTTACTCTAATTCATAGTGATATCTGAGGTCATTGTAAACACCTTTATGCCCTTTGGAAAAAAATGGATTGTTTTTTTTTACTGATGAGTGCATAAGGTTAAGTTGGATGTATTTAATGATAGAAAAATATGATATGTAATAAGTTTCAAAGACTTTCACATCATGATAAAAACACAAATTCAAAATTTTTTTCAAATATTATAGAGTGTTAATGACCTAATGTATTTCAAAATTATTTTGGGTCAATTTTTTTTTTAAATGAATAGTTTATCAAAGGCAAAATTTAAAAATAATATTTATTATAAATTTATTATTTTAAATAAACTTTAAAAAAATAAAATATTCCAAATAGATAAAATTAGCAGGTTAGCAAATAAATTTGCCACATCAACATGTAAAATTGCCCGCTAACGTGGTGATTTTTCTTTGCCACGTCAACAAGCAAAATCGCTTGTTGAGCTGATGATTTTATTATAAAATATTATTGCAGATAAATATATGTTGGTAATATTATATTAAAAAGCCATGACTATATTTAGCTTTGTTGGTAAAATGCAAAGCTTACAACGTTGAGCTTGTGGGTTCATTCTCTATAGTGATTTTTTTTAGCGATAGTGGTTGCTTAATTATTCTTTTAAATTATTTAATTTAAGAAATAAAGTAAAGTTATATAAAATTTAATAAATATTAATAAAATAACTTTAATTATATAAATTTCTATTTAAATTTACATCGAAAGATAAATCATTCTTAATGATTGAAATTAAGTTAATTATTCATCCTAAAAATATTGATTGATTTATATTTCGATTAAATGAAAATTTCATATAATTAAAGTTATATTATTTTATATTATAATAACGATTTTATAATTTTTATTAACTTTTTTAAAATTGAGATTATAATATTTATTAAATTTATATAATTTTAATTTATTTGATAAATTGAATAATTTAAAATAATAATAAAACACTATCATGCAAAAAAAAAAAAAAAAAGAAAAAAAAAACTTTCATGGGGTCCAAACCTACGACAATAAAATGAGGAGCCTTACACTTTACCAATTGAGCTAACTTGGTTTTATGACTTTATAATATAATATTAATAATATATAATTATTCTTAATTTACTTTTTTTAATAAACTTGCAAACTCTGCAGGGGATTCTATTGATGTGGCAAAGAAAAAATGTCATGTCAGCAGAAGATTTTGCATGCTGATGTGACAAAATCTCTTGCTGACGGGATGATTTTATCTAGTTAGAATTTTTATTTTTTTAATATTTATTTAAAATCATAAATTTATAAAAATGTTATTTTTAAATTTTGCCTTCATTAAAGCTCTTATGCCGACACCCCATAAAAAATAGTATGGTACGCGCCAAAACTTACCGCAAAGTTGGCCGTAGAATGGAAGTATTTGGGTCAAGTAACATGCAGTCTAAGAGTCCGTGTATCGATCCCACGAGATAAAGTCTAACAAATATTCATGCAGAAAAATCTCTAGTTTGCGAATCCGATGAACCCAGCTTGGCGGTATTGCAACGAAGGTTTTAAGTCCTAAAATTTTAATAAAAGTAGAGTAGATCGGTGGCAGCAGTAATAGAAAAAATGGGAAAAAATCTCAAGTGTTCTTTTAAGAGTGATGAGGCTTATGCTTCTTTGATTCGTGTATCGCAATGATCATTGTTTTTCTAAATATTTCCTACGTGATTGTTGTCAATCGGGAATACATTACTCTTTTATGTCAATTATGTCTAGGTCAAAAGAGCATAGAATCCATGAAGTTGAGGCTCCTTCAATCCTCATAACATTCCGTATGAATGTTCTGATCCCCTGGAAAGATTACAGAATTCTACTGAAATATGTCTTTCTTCTTGCGATTCTGTGGTTAATCTTTCGTTTCCACTACGGAACGGTTATATGTAGCTTTATGAAATATTTTAACATCATAGTTGGCCTGAGTAGGAATAAATGAAGTTCAAATGTTAACCAACAATATAGACAATGAAAGCACAAGAAAATGCTGCTAGAAAAATATCTCCAGAAAGCACAATTAAATCCACTACCCTTACATCATAGAGACTTAAAGAAGAATTTAGCCACACATCATTACAAAAACCATAACAAAGAAAACTATGCAAAATTTCATTGCAAGAAACAAATAAATGTTAAACTTGCAAATAATTTTGCTCTCTCCACAGCAAAACTCTTTCCCTCTCACACAAGTCTCTTACAACTCTCAAGACCAAGGTAAAATTCACCCTTAAAGGTTTCAACCTAAGGAAGGAAGAAAACCTTAAGGGAGGCACTCCAAAATCTCTCTAATCTCTGCCTGCAGCAGTCTCCAACTCTCCTTTGTACTAGATGTTCCCTTAAGAAGCTTTAATAATAATTCTTATAGAAAAACCCATGAATTTGACAAGCAAATTTCCTTCCAAAAATAATTTCCTGCTTGTTGGCGTGGTCACGCCGAAAAATGACTTGGTTGCGCTTGACATTTGAAAGGGGTGGTGTGGTCATGCCGATAGTCTGGGATTCTGGCGTGGTCACACCAAGTACTTGCATTGTCACGCCACTACTATCAAACTTCTAGCATGTTCACGTTGCTTTAGGCCATTTTTTGTTAGTTTTTCTCATTATAAATTGCTCATATTAAGCTCATGCAATCTACAACACATTGATGTAAAACCTTTCTCAAGTGTAAATTTATGATAAATAAGTAAAAATAACAAATAAAATGCAGGATAAAATGCAGGTGAAATCTCTTAAAATTGTCGCATGTCAATACCCCAAACTTACCCTATTACTTGTTATCGAGTAATCTAATAGTTCAGTTAGGATCTTCTGAGAATAATAGATACTCCTGTAGGGTTCTAATTTCTTTAATTTGTCTATCGAATTAAAAGTGTTTAAGTGTAATTTTAGGATTAATTATCTTTAATGATTAATAATTTGATATTTTTCTTAATTCGCTTCATTCTGCCCTTAAGAAATCCCATAAACTCTCTAATCAGTATTATTTAAAATATGTTTCACTAAACTCGAAAGTCTTAAAGTTAATTTTAGTGGATTTAACCAACTTAATATTAATTAACTTTTTTCTTTTGAAGATAACTTTAAAGGAGGTTCATTAAAGCACATGAAAAACTCTATTATTTAAGCCCCACTAGACACCATTCTAATACTTTTTTTATTGAATTTTTGTTGTGCCAACCTCAAGCTTCTTATTAGGGCTTTTCATTTTTCGACTTTTTCTCTTGTTTTTTTCTTTCTTTTTCTTTTAAGAATTACTATATCTTGTTGATAAATTTTCTCTTTCTTTTCTCATTTTACATATGATGAAGGGTATTTTTCGTTAAACAATAAATTTTAATCTGTCAGTAAAAAATTAAGACTATCAAATTGGGTTAAAAATAACTTAATAAGATTTAAAAATATTTTAACTTTGTTACTTGACATTTAAATTACATTTTTTTTTAAATAATTTATGGATTCCTCAAGTAAAGTTTAAAGTTGTTAAGTTGTGAAACCTAATTATTAAATCATTAAAGTTAGTTTTTCCTAAATGATATCTATCATCCTTTAACTGACTTTGATAAGCAATTTGAGTAAATTGAAATTTTCATCAAGACTTTATTAGTATTGAATCTTTTATTGAGCCATGTGACCTACTTTTAGGTTCATAAAAATATAAACTTTTTCTCTGCGCAAGTTTTCTTTTTTTCCAACGCTTGAATGAGATGAAGTAGCATAAACTTAAAAAGTAATTAAATATAAGAAAAAATAAATGTAAATAGTGGTCACATGAATCTTAGAAAGCACATATGCAAGATATGAAACAATGTATAAACTACTCCGTAGAGGAACAAGACTCAAAACTAATCCAAATGAAGAGTTCAAAGCTAATTTGAAAATAAATTTGAAAACAAATTTTGAAACAAATGTAGAGAGTAAAAACATGATCAACACATCAGATAAAACTTAGGTTGCCTCCTAAGATAGCCCTTGGTTTAACATCATCAGCCTGATGAAAAAGACTTTCTTTAGGATCAAAATTCTAATTTAGTAATCTTCGATCAATCGCCAAAGCTTTTTGATCTTGGATTTTTACTAAATTCTCAAATTTCAATTTTTCTTACGACTTTTTCTTCTTAGTTCTTAACAATTTTCCTCAGGGTATGTGGGAGATTGATTGAGTTCCATTAGGATGAATGGTTTGTAGGCTTTTAGACATTCCAATGGAACTCAATCAGAAACTAAGAGAAGAGAAAGAAGGTTACACATGCATATAAGTCGATATCAAAAGTTGGTGGAAAAGTTAATATACACGTCCATAAATCGCCTTTGTTGTAAATTTGGTAAGTCAATTTATGCATTCTCATTCTGAGAAACACCTTGAATTAGTTAACAAGATTCTCAGATACCTAATAAGTACACAAGGTAAGAGTTTACTCCTTCAGAAGACCACATAACAGAACATAGAGGCGTACACTGATATAGATTGCGAGGATTCAGAGGTTGACGGAAGATCGATGTCCAGATACTATACTTATATCTGGGAAAATCTGATTACATAATGAAGTAAGAAATATAATATAGTGGCAAGGAGTAGTGCCGAGGCAGAATATTGAGCTATGGCTAATGGAGTGTGAGATGTTATGGCTGAAGAGAATTCTTGAGGAGCTATGAATCGTGATAAACATGCTAATGAAGTTGTACTTTGACAATAAAGCTACCATAAGCATTGCAAAAAATCCACTGCAACTTAATCGCACAAAACACAAACTCTTCGTAAAAAAGAAGATTGATTATGGAGTTATTTGCATGTCTTTCACTCTGTTAGCGAAATAAATAGGTAGATATCTTCACCAAAGGTTTTTTCAGGCTTAGTTTTGGTTTCCTTGTAAGCAAGCTGGGCATGATAGATATCTATGCTTTCACTTGATAGGGGGTGTTAGAAATTTAGGATTTTCCTATTTTGTTGATATCTTCTATTTTTAGTAGTTTTTACTTTTAGTATTAGCTATGTCTGGTATTTTTTTTCCCTTTTTCTAGTATGGTGGCTTTCCCTTACCATTTATCTTGTAACCGAGTCTTAGGAAATCGAAAAGAAATAATTATTTTTTCCCTCCCAAAACTACTTATATGAACGTATGTATGTACATATGCATGTGTGTGTGTCTGATATAATTATACTTTTATGTATATGTATATATTTATATAATGGTTTTGTTAATCATAATTCAAGTTTGATTAATTTGTGAGCAATATTGACAACGGTAAACTTGTTTTGCTTCACTGACTTCAATTCTTATTATTAATGGAAATTTTCTTCATCTCCCTGAACACATTGAACACAAGGGTAAACTTGCAGTTTTGCTTCACTGACTTCATTATTATTATTAATGCAGCCTACCCTTGTGTTCAATGTTTAATTTAGTTTTTTGTTCATTCCTAACATGAAGTACTTTTTTTATTCCAGTGTCGTCAAACAATGTGAATCGGTTAATACCATGGCATCCTTTCTTTGGTGGATTGTTGGATTTTATTGGGTGATATCAGGTGGTGAAGCTCTTGTACAGAATGCTCCTAGGCTCTATTGGTATGATTCTTGACCTTACTTTGTAGACCAGTTCTACGCTTATGTGTCAGCCTTTCTAAGTTAACTGAGTTTTATTTTGAAATGTATTTCATTGATGACATGAATATTAAATAAAAAAAATCCCATCCATTTTCTTCCCAAATTTAGCCGAATTAGACTAAAGGCCTAGTTTTTGGTCTCTCTCAAAAGAAATATTGTATAATCATCACTTTTATCAGCAAGTTTTGCATTATAGAAACATTCTCTCATCTTTACTTTGTTAACTGATGCATTTTGGAAGTTTCATTGCTCTGTAATAAATTTTAGCTGCTTTCGAAGAACGCATACCATAATAAACACATAATATTCAGTGTTAGACTACCTCTGAGTGGGAATTCTTTCATCCCTAAACCATGCAGATGGTGCTTTGTTCGACAATTTATCTCAAATTAGCTTGGTTAAATTCAAGTTACTACTTTAATTATGTCACACACACACACACACACACACACACACACACACACACACACACACATTGAACGCCTTGACTTTGGAGCCATCTCTAAAAAAAAAATTGCAAAAATTCACCATAAATTCCAAAATTAAACTAAACTTGCTAATTTAACATCTAAAGGTAATTTCCACTAAATCCAAACAATTTCTCATGCTTTTCCTCAAATTTCACCATAAATAATGATCTTAAGATTTTTCAATAATGTACTCAAAATATGATGAAAATAAAAATTTTTTACTTAGGAGCAGTGCTCATACCTGTGTGTGTGTGTGTGTGTGTGTGTTGATATTTTGCTATTCATAATCTCGGTGACATAAATCTTGACATGGTTTTGCAGCAGCTCATTAGACGCAACAACGTTTTTCTTATTTGTAGTTATTTTTATGTTTTGGAAGATTTACATGCATTCCACTTAATTCTTATTTATGTGCACATCTAACACCTAAACATCAATTTTAGCATACATGACGCCTTAGCTATGCATGAAAAAAATGTATTTCGCCTTCTAAAAATTAAAAGAGTGGTATTTTTTATTTGATAAAAAATATTTGGATGGTATACATTTAAAAAATAAAAATAGGTATTAGATATGTAAAAACATAAGAATTGAGTGGTTTGTTTGTAAATGCTCCCTTCTTCACATTCAAGTCAATTACATGACCTTCTATCATTTTTTTAATTTACTGATTTGAAACATCCTGAACAGGTTGGCTGTAGTGTTTCTAGCATTTGATGTATGTTTTGCGATATTTTGTGTTGCTTTGGCCTTTGTGATTGGTATTGCGCTCTGCTGCTGTCTACCTTGCATTATCGCTATACTATATGCAATCGCAGGCCAGGTGAGTTTCTGATGGCTTATTTGGGATTAATTTTATTTTTTATTTTTAGGAATATGTTTGTTTAGTATATGTTTTTTCTAAAAATAAATTAATATATTTTTGAAAAATAAAATAAAAATTAAAATAGTCCAAATGACTCTTTAGTTATTGATACACTGAACAAAATGCTTCTATATATGTATATACACGAGCCTACTCTATTTTCAGGAAGGGGCATCGGATGCTGATATTAGCCTTCTACCAAGATACAGATACTCTGCCAATGATAGCAGCGGGATAGGAGATGTAGGAATGATGATTCCAATTTCAAGCAACAGCGAAAGACTTCCAGAACGGATTATTTTCCGTGAATATGCGGTAAAACATAAAGTTTTATTTCATTTTTGCTCTTCCTTTGGTCTTACCTTAATTTGAGCCCTTTATGGTTCCTTATCATTTTCTTCAGAAGTTAAAAATTTAGATGAAGTTCTTCGACGTTTTGTACCCCTTTTTCCCCCTCCAAAAATAGTTGTTTTCATGTAGGTGAAAAAAATTCTCTTTAAAAACATTCAAAATATTTAAAAATTATTTGAAGTGTTTTAAAAATCAAATAATCATGATATAACATGTCAAAAATGCTTTATTTTAAATAAAAATATAAACAAAATAAAATAAATAATAAATAAAAACTAAAAGTGATCCACAATGACGCCTTAATTAATGAAAACTCTGAAATTTTGATGTATTTTTACGAGTTAGATATCTGCTGCGCAGGAATGCTGCATTTGTCTGAGTTCATATGAAGAAGGAAGCGAGCTCCATGCGCTACCGTGCAAACACCATTTCCACTCCGCATGCATTGCAAAATGGCTTAAAATCAATGCAACCTGCCCGCTGTGCAAATTCAACATTCTCAAGAGCAATGATTGCGAATGAAAGTGCGTTCTATCTCATCTCTGTGTGTTGTGTTCAACTCGTACTTGGCTGTGTATGTGTTTTATGGGTGGCCTCAGCTCTCCCTGGTAAATATTCTATGCTGACATCCTTTCGCTCTAAGAGTGTGCAATTATTATATATCAAAGAAGTATGAGTAGCGTGTTGCAAAGTTACTGCTGTAGGCTTCAACATCAGTTATTATGGGTAGTTTTGATGTTAAATTATAGATAAATAATTTTTTAGGTCTTCCACATACAAACACGGAAGATTTAAATGGGAAAATTTTCTGCCCGGACTCCGGATGTAGCTCTACGTACGGATTTTCAATAATATGCTGCCACGTGTGCTATATTTCAGATGTTATTTGTGGGTTATTCAAGTGAAACAACGGAGGTTATTTCGTGGTTATTGAATAGAAACTCATATATTTTACTTTAAACTGCGAATGTTATTTTGGGATTATTGAAAAAAAAAATCTATATATTCAAATTCAATATCCTCTAAATAACTCTGCATATGTTATTTTTGGATTATTTGGGGCTATTTTGGGATTATTGAAGCCCTGGTTCAACTCCAATGACCTCTGTGGTTATCTTTTTATGTGAGCTTGATATAACACACATAGCAGTATATTACTGGAGTGCACGTAAAGCTACGTCCGGAGTCCGGACAGAAAATTTTTGTGATTTACATATGGACTGCTCAATTCTTATTATGTATTCACATGTCAAAAATCTGAACTTCAATTTTTACATGTCATCTTTTGCAATAAAAACTGTATTTCACTTTTTGAGTTAAAATACAGGTATCTATTATAAAAGATTTGGGTGGTATAAATGTAAAAAAATAAAGTTTATATATATACAGGAATTGAGTGGTATGTATGTAAATGCTGCAATAAACAATGTCCAGAAAAGTTAAAAAAAAAGAGTTACTTGGAACCTTGATGTGAACTAGGCATTGCGGCATTGATCACCCTTAATTTTAGGGTTACTTTTAACAAGTTAAAAACGGATTTTAAAATTTAGTAATTTAAAGACCAGGGTGAAAAGATTCTGCTGTAGAAGCTCCGTTTTTCTTTTGTACACTGCGACTATGGAGTTTCATTATAGTTGAAAGTTTTTGTTTTTTTTACAATATTTTATTTTAATTTTTTATCGTTTAAAATAAAGGGAGCATGCATGCATAATACATACCACTCAATTTTCATGTATTTACATATCAACCACTTAAAATTTATTTTTTAAAATTGACTTTTTATAGACAATACGACCTTATCTATGGATAAAAAGTGTTTCGGTTTTTAGAAGGTACAAAGGTAGTGATTTTGATGCGATATGAAAGATTTGGATGGTATAAAAGGGTAATGTTTAGATGTTGGACTTGTAAATACATAGAAAGTGGGTTTTATGTCTGTAGATGCTCTACTAAAAGAAAAATGGTCACGGGGTTTGAATTATACTCACATTAGAAAGATAGCATTCAGTTAATGCTCTTTAAAATAAATGGCACAAATACATGCTTGTTTGTAAATTTGGAGAGAGTGAGTTTTATCTATGTTGCACTTTTTTGTGTAAATCATAAACATTTTGATTGCAAATCAATCTTGCAAGACTAAGGGTCTGTTTGGTATAGTTTTCTGCCTCATTTGCGTTTTATATTGCAATAATAGTTCTATTTGAGGAATTTGAAATTTTTGTGATTTGAAATTTTTTTATTCAAGCTGACTCGTTAAAATATTGTGACTCTAAGAAAGTTCTCTAATTTTGTTGAATCGCAAAATGTTTGGGAATAACACTCAAGGAATAGAGCATATGAGGAAGGAGTTGTGTAAGGTGAGATGAACAGTAAAAGTAAGAGTCTATAGTTTTTCTTATGAAATAGTTCCTTATTTATAGGTGTAGGAGATATATTTAATACATAATTATCTTTAGGTCTCCTTTTTATATAAAGAGACATAGGGGTATCAAGGTCATTTATATAGTACATTTAAATAGACTTAGAAGTAATTGTTGACTAACAGTGGCAGTCCTTGTTTGTCGAACCATACTTTTTCATTCGGTAGTGATGGGCTAAAGCACGTGAAGGTAATATGAAGGATCTCCAGTTGAGTGTGCTTTTGACTTCTTAAACTTTAGTTTGTTCGTTCATTCCTTAGGTGATAGGACATCTTCCATTCGGTTCATCTTGTGTGCATCTTTCGTTTGACCTCTTTTGTCGGTCGGCTAGTCAACTAGGCGACGACTCAACAGTCCCGTAATATTCCCCTTACCTTTGCGTTAATTTTTTTCTTGATTAATTAATTTAGTTTGTTGACTGATTTTGTCACATTTTGATTGGGACCAACTTCATCTATCGTGTGCTCCCATTTTTATTCAAGATTTGTGTTACTGCAACCTTGTCACACATATCTAGTCCCAACTTTATTGTTTTTTGAAAGTGTTAAATACTGCATTAAATGCAAATTTAATTCTTGAAATTAGCATTTAATAACTTCCCGGATTTTCGTACACTGCCAACCTATAAATATGTTGTGATATTGGTCTTTGTTTCTGCATTCCTTCTATGCTTAAAGAATTGATTTTCTTCTACCGACGACTAACAGTAGATGTAATTTCGGAGAACCATCAGATAATATTCTGATGAAGGCTTTCGGGTTGCCAATTGAGAAAATTTGTCCTTCGTAAGTCCCCGCTAAGAGTCGTCGTCAGGAAGGTAGATCGGTTGGCGAGCAAGGAAAACATCTTGAGGGTGGTGGACCTGCCAAGAAAAGAAGAGTTAAGCAGTTAGTCTTCAATAAGGAGCCATTAGGCGAGCGTGGTGATGACGAGGGAGATGACTCGTCTGATGATGTTCCTTTATTGCTTCAAAAATCTTGCCAAGACTCGGTCACTACCCTTGTTGGGGCATCAGCTGTCCATGGCAGGCGAGTGGAGAAAGATACCTGATGGACCTCCAAAGGCGTGCCACAAAAGGACAAGGACGCTGCTGATCCCTCTCAAATCGGGGAGATGAGGGCCAAAGTCGTTCCACCTATGCCTTATGAGAGGTCCTCATATTTGCTCTAGTCTGAGGTGGATCGACTCCTTGGTAAAAGGTGTTCGATTGTTGGTTTATCTGTCGAAATGGTTGTCCCTAACACATCTTGAATTCTCTTGTCTTGTGCAGCCGATACGATTCCTATCTTTGACTCGCTGGAGGCCATCGAGGTTGAATGCTAACCCCTAGGAAGGCGGCGGAGAACCCGCTGATTGCTGTTGATCGGGAGTCGACTGATTCTGTGGTTTGTTGTATGAACAAGATGGCGAACTTCTTTGCTTGCGAGGCCGAAGCTTGGAAGGAAGTTGAGGCCCAACGAATGATCAACATACATGAGTTGAAGGTGAAGCTGGATGACCTTTCTGAGAAGCTATAAACAGAACTCATCAACTTTAAGGTTTATGCGGCAGATCATCAGACCGAGATGACGATCCTTCGAATGGTGACTGTGCATATGCGCACGGACTTGATGGAAGTTTGCTAAGCTTCTTCGGTTTCTTAATTTTCAGGTTGAGGCATGATAGTGTTGATAGATTTAAATTAGGAGGTCAAGTCATATACAAAAAGTCATCGAGGTGAGGACTAGTTGTGCCTCAGGTGGTCGATAAACTGATTGTAAAATTTTTCTTATCTGAATGAATATAAGTTTAACTTCTCTGTTTGTGAGTTTTTTTTGTGCGAATATTTTTTTGTCTCTTTTTTCTTGTGACATGACCCGTTTTGCGTTCCCTATGTACCGTTTGTGGCGTTTCATTTTCCTTCCGAACCCTTTATATAAGATTGTGGTCCTTCCGTGACTTCACTTTTTTTCTCTTCCTTCCTTTGGCCGTTTCTCCTGTTTTGTTCTCCCGCTAACTGCCCCTTATGGTATCCAAGTACTTGACTCAGAAGTTTAGGAAGGTGCACGCATCAGAGTGCTCAATGTTGTCTTCCGATAAGGTTTTGAGACTCCATAGGAGATATGATTTCAAGGATAACATAGTACTGAAGGTGTTGGGTTTGAACGATCTTCCGACCGATGATTATGACAACCGACTCGTGTTATATCACGATCAGTTCTTTCAGGGCCTTTGTCTTCCTTTCTGCCGTGAGCTCGAAGCCATTTCAAATCATTATGGTGTTATCCCAGCTCCACTCGAGTAGAATTGCATAGTTGTGATCATGATCTTCATTATTTATTTTTGCAGGATGGAAATCCCTTAGTCACGGGATCTATTCTCTTATGTATTCTCCTTCAGGGTCGTTACGGACGGTTGTGTGAACTTTTCCTTAAATAGGAAGATTCGACAAATTGATCTGGAGAACAAAGTAAAGAACTGGAAGCACAGCTTTCTATTGGCGTCAGCGAATGACTGGGCGATTTTTACTCGTCCATGTGGGGAACCGTACAAGCGACACAAGATCTCTCCCCATATGTGGGGTTCGACATCGTCAGTCGAAGGAAAAGTCGTTCTGTTGTCTAGTATACTCATAAGGACATAACGAATAAGATTCTAAATCCAAAAAAGTATGTTCAAATGACTCGAGAGTTATGGGTCGCCTTAGATGCTAAGGAGTCGAAGCGACAGATCAATAAGGTGGCTAAGGCGTCCACAAAGGAACCATGAATGAAGAAATTGCTAGAAAGGGAGAAAGCACCTCCGAAGAAGACTCTAGGTTTGGATCTCCTCATTTCTACCTCCAAACGACCATCGTAATCTAGTGGATTTCAACCGATGAGTTAACCTTGATTGAAAGAAAACCTTCCTTACTAATAGGTGATGTGTGGGGGGGGGGGGTGGCGCTATGAACCCTTACGTTTGAGATCTGATGTTGAGTCTATTTCAGACGAAGAATCGATTGAGGCTCAAGACGACCCTCAGTTTGACGCATCATGTTTCATTAACCTCACCAAGAGAGGAAGTGCCAGTTGACTATCTCCCTGTCCTGCAATAGAAGAAGAGCGGAGTCCTAGCCAGAGCACAGGTCTAGACGAACAAGCTTTGGGTTTGGGGACTACCCGGAGGCAGTGAACTCAAGCCATGGGTTTGGTAAATGTGGTGCCACTCCTCGTACCAAATCAGAAAGTAGTTCTCCTGTTCTTGAGAGATCCAAGAGAAGGAAAGGGAACAACCTATGGGTAGTGAGTATTCACCCTTCTCCTTTCTCCTCGGAGGTAGCGATAAATGGATCCCGATGCAAGAGGAGGGACCAAAATCCTTCATCTTGAGGGATTTCCAGTTCACCCTCATTGACTTGTAGTAGGACTGGTTCAACCTTGGTCTAAGAGTGAAGTCCCACACCTCAGAGCTTACAGACATGCTATGGTTTACGAGTTTTAAGGATAAGTTAGATGACCTCAACCCTTTGGAACTATGTCACATGGTCGACAAGTACCTATTACTGGGTGTAAGGTCCTCTCACTAATTGTCCAACCTATACCTTGACACTGTGACCGAGGTGCCACGGATGAGAAATAAGGTGAAAATTGTCAAGGTCTTTTGAAGTAGGCCTTGCGACAGGCAAATGAGGCTTACGCTCACCTTATAAAAGAGGAGGGGAGCATGGTAGGAGATTCAAAATGGCTCTTGGTTTGTTGGAAGAGAACAACATTTTGTCTGCGAAGGTCGCCTCCTTTGTCACGGCTGAGGTGCAATTTGAAAGCTGGTGAACCAGTTTCGGCTTGGTTTTGAGTTCGCTATCAACCACTTTGTTCAATTAGGGATGGTCCACCTGAACTATGTGAACCTGAGTGAGTTCGCCAAGCTGTTGTTGACTCTATCTCCTTCAATTAGGAAGTCTGTCAGGGAGTAGAGGGAATCGGTTGAAGAGGGCGGTTCATTTTGCTACCTGTACCTATAAATTTTGTGATTGAAAGCTTCTTTTATGCTCCACTTTTTTATAAAGTGGAAACACCGTTTTTTAATGATGAAAGCTAATGGAAATACAAACTTTTTGTTAGATTTTCCTTTGTATTTATATCTTGCTTATGTTTTGCATTTTCTTCTCTCGCTTACTAGCTGTACAATGATTTCAGGATGTTTTCATTCTCTCTTTTTTCAAGGACCTCGGTCGCTCATTGTGTGAAGGTGAGTCTTCTGGATCACTCACCCCGGAGGGCATTTTTTAGGTTGTTTGCCTCGGAGATGAGCCTTTAGGCTGTTTTCCCCTTAGGGGAGTCTTTAGGCCACCCTGGAAATGAGTCTTTAGGTTGCTCGCTATGGAGGGGAGTCTTTTGTTGTCGAGTTCCCTAGTCGCTTAGACTGACTGAGAGAATGCATGGACTTTCAGATTTTTCGAAATTAAGCTACTCTTGTGACTTGTAAAAAATAATAAAAGGAGAGGTGTCAACCAACGATTTCTTTTCATTACATTAGTTCGAATTTCATACAAGATATTTTCATTTAAGGAAAAAAGTGTTATAGGTTGTTCCTGATTCGGTTCTTGGGCATGTCATCTTCGGCGTATGTTTTGAGTTGATATGCGTTATAGGGAAACCTTTTGTTCGACGATGAATGGTCCATTCAACGTCTAGTCAAGTTTGCTGATTGCTTGTCCTCAAACCAATAGATCAACCTTCTTGAGAATGAGATCCTCTAGTGCGAAGAACTTTTCTTTTACTTGCTTGTTGAAGTATCTTTCAGTTCGTTTATTAATTTCCTTTGATGAAGGGCCAAGTTGGTTTGAACTTTGGTGAGGTCGAGTGCAAGTCTGACTCCTTCGTTGGTCTGTCACCGCTTTGCTAGGTCTTCTTTGTCATAGGTGGAGGCTGTAACGGTTCTTTGGTTGTGGTGGTTGTACTTTACTTGTAGCATTGCTTCCATGCCATGGGACAACATGAAAGAGGTATGTCCTGTCACCTTTAATGTTGTTTTTCTAATAGCCCATATTATCGACGACGAGAGGTTCACCCATTTTCTCCTTGCTCCAACCTTTTTTCTTTGTAGATTTAGGATACTTTTATTGGCTTCTTCGGCTTGACCATTGGTCTGAGGGTGATGCATGGATGTGAAATTTAAATTTATTCATTAGCTCTTACAAAAGTGTCTAAAGCTCCGATTAGCGAACTGGCTGTTGTTATTTGTTATGAAGATTAAGTGGAGCCCATGTCGGCAAATGAGTTCATTAAGATAAAATTCTGGATGACTGTGTCGATGATTCGGGCGAGTGCCGTTGCTTTTATCCATTTTATGAAATAGTCGACAATGACTAAAAAGAGCTTTTGCTGCCATGTAGAGCGTGGAAATGGTCTGGAGAATGTCTAACACCCAAATGGCGAAGGCCAAGGGCTCGTTATAGTTTACAATTGTCGGGCCGGCTAATTTTGAAGAGGACCATCTGGCATTATTCACACCTCTTTACAAATTCCTCATCATTTTTAGAAGTGTAAACCAAAAGTACCCTTGTCGTTGCACTTAGTAGGTCAATGTTCTTCCTCTCGAGTGGCCGCACACTTGCCCGAATGCGCTTCGCAAGGACATTCTTTGCTTCTTCTTCGTCAAGGCATCTCAAGTATGGGGAGGTAACTGATCTTCTGAATAGCATCCCTTCTACAATTAGGTACATAGACGCCTTTTTCTTGAAGTGCCTTGGGTTGGTAACTTCATTCGTTCGATCCTTAGTTTCTAAGTAGTGGATGCAGAGATCCATCCATCTCGTAGGTGTATTGATGGATATTTTAGTTGCTTCAGGGTTTCTCGATTGTTTGTAAGTCCAAATTTGGGGATACCTCATCTTCTAGGTGGGTAGATTTGGATAAGAGGTCGGCTATCTGCTTTTTCTCTCATCCAATGTGCTCGATTTTGAAGCTTATAAATTATTTTGTTTCTATCTATGCCTTTGTGAGATATTTTACCATCATCTCGCCCCAGGCCTCGAATTCTCCATTTATTTGGTTGTCTAGGAGTTGTGAGTCTTATTTTACATACATATGGTGAGCTCCCATATTGTACGTGAGGCGCAGGCCAGCAATCAGGGCCTCATATTCAACTTGGTTGTTAGTGGCGTTAAAATTCATCGCAATTGAATGATAATAGTGCTCACCATATGAGCTACTCAAGGAAAGCTGGAGCCCTGAGGCTATTTTGTTAGAAGCATTGTTGGTGTACAAAGTCCACATATAAATATCCGCACTGGTCTAGTCATCTAGCTTGGTCGTTTCGGAGAGATCAACTTGGAAGTCAGTTATTGCTTGGGCTTTGATCGTCGTCTAGAGGTGTGTAGGTGATATCGAATTTGCTTAGTTTACTACTCATTTGAGGAGTTGCCCGGAGTGATACGAATGAGTGATGACCGTTTTGAGAGGGTGATCAGTGACGATCCAGATCATGCTAACGTATGAAATTAAGGCCTATGCCTACGGGCACATGTGACGAGAAAACATTAGCTTTCCCATAATAGGGTACCTAGTTTCGACGTTCCTTAAGGCTCGGGTGGTATAATAGACGGGAATTATTTTCCCAGTTCTTCCCTGATGAGCACTGAACTTATGGCTTTAGGCCCAACTCCAAGATATAATAAGAGTTCTTCAGTTGGTCTCGGACTCTGAAGAAGGTGCAGTGAAGTCAAGGACTCCTTGAGACTCTTGAACACTTCCTTGCATTCGGTAGTCCATTCAAATCACTTAGCATTTCTTAGCATTATGAAAAATGTGGCGCACTTGTCGCCATGAATTGGCCTTGTCTCGTTATTCGGCCTGTGAGTCTTTGCACAGTTTTTTGTATTCCAGAGCAAGGGCATGTCTAATAACCCTCACATTTTTTTCCGGGTTGGTCTTGACACCTCTGGAGTTAGAAGGTAAACCAGGAAATTTCCGGTCGAAGCTCCAGATGTATATTTCAAGGGATTCAATTTCATATTAATTTTTCTAAGATCTTTGAATGTTTATGTTAGATATTTTATGTGTTGCTCTTTTGTTTTACCTTTTACCAGAATGTCATCCACACAAACCTTCTATTTAGAAAAAAATACGTCCATGAGTCATCGTTATGTAGCTCCAACATTTTTAGCATGAAGTGCATTTCATTATAGCAATAGATTCCCACAAGTGATAAAGGCTATTCTTTCTGCATCAGTGGGGTGCATCTTGATTTGGTGGTATCTAAAGAAGGCATTAAGAAAACTCATTACTGAATGCCCGAATGTTGAGTCCACCAGTGCATCGATCCTTGGTAGCAGATACTCGTCTTTCGGACAGACAGAATTTAAGTTGGTGAAATCAACACACATGCACCATTTCCCATTGGGCTTTCGTGTCATATCTACATTGGACAACCGGGTCGGGTACTGTACCTCACGAATGTAGTTGACCTTAATCAGTTTCTTCACCTTTTCTCTGATTGGTTCGGCCCATGTAGCAATAGACACTCTCAATGTTAGCTTTTTCTAATCAGTCAACTGAATTTACATTCAATCTGTGGCACTAGACATGGACCGACAGTCCTGGCATTTCAGCGGTGGACCAAGCGAAGTCATCTCTATTCTCCTTGAGGGTCAAGACGAATAGGTCTTTTAACCTAGAATCAAAAGCTTCACTTATTAGAAAGAATTTACCAGTCTCACCTTCATCGGTTGAGATTTGAAGAGTGGCCTCATTGGTTTCGAGACTGCCTCTCTCTAGTTTTGTAGGTTGAGTGGCTCTTGATTGATGTTGGTTACCGCTCAGAGGTAGTACGTTCTTGATTTTCTCTAGATTTCCTCGAATAATAATGATCTCCTAATCTCTTGGGAACTTCACAGCTACGTGGTAGGTAGAATTCATCGCTTAAAAGTTGTTTAACAGTGGTCGGCCAAAGATGACATTGTTTGTCAATGGCGAGTCAACAACAAAAAAAACTTCGATCCTTGCGAATTGTTTATTTTTTCCCCTCTAGGTGAGGGTTAGTGCGATTATTTTGAGTGTCTCCTTTCTTTCTCTTGAAAGCCCGTAGAGAGGTCCGAAAGCTACCAAAATCTGGTAATTGTTAATCAAGTCGGTGATGAAAATTGTGTCGTTATAGGGTTTACTTCTCGTCGGCAGGTTTTCGTCGTTGAATATGATGGGAGGATGTGTTGTTCGTCGCAAAACAAGAGTGGTGGCGCATAGTTCTCCCAATTGAACTCTCTTCAAGCTTTATTGATGAGAGGATTCTCTGCCCCCTCCAAGTATCACTGGTATTATTCCTGTGATTCGGATGGTCAAGTTTATTTGGACGCACGTTCAGCTGCAGCTTTTCCTTGTCTACAAGTGGTTACTTCGACAACTCAAATTCTTTAAGCTTTCTGGATTTTATTAAATCCTCGATGAGACTCTTAAGGTATCTGTATTCTTCTATGTCATGATCATGGTCCCGATGGTTGGCACAAAATTTGTTTTGAATTTCGAGCCAAACTTCCAGCTCTCATCGTAGAGGTTTCTTGAAGTATTCTTTATCTTAGATGGCCTTTACGAGCTCGACCATCAAAATTCATAAGGGAGTCATTTTAAGTTGTTCTTGCTGCCCGGGCGGTCGGTTATTATGTGGGTTGACTGTTGATTGTGGTACCGAGACTGTCTATCTTGATTGTTACCCTTAACGTTTCCCTGGCTTTCTCGATATGGTTGATGATTTTCACAGTGAGGTTGAGTGGAATGGAGAGGACAGTTTTTCTCCCTTTAAATGTCATCTACCGGCACACTTGTCTGTAGCTGAGTATCAGTGGTTCCTTTCTGGACCTCCTCCCGGTCTTTAAGGATGAATTCCTTCACGACGATGTGCTAGCTAGCCATTCCCAATAGCTCGACCATTGATTTTGGCTGCTAAAGCCATGGCAATAATTGAAATGCTCACTTTTTACTCCCTGCATATGGGCGGTCTATACCATGAGGGGTTCTAGATTTTGAATCTCAAGCATTTCTTGCTGGAATCTTGTGATGTAAGAACAAAGGGCCTTTCCCTCCTTTTGCTTGATTTATAGGAGAGCTTGGGACTTCTTCCGCGGCTTTTGCGCACTAGCAATGTGGGCGACAAATAAACTTTTGAATTCAAGGAAAGGGGAGATGACTCCTGCCAAGAGGGCACTGAACCATCAGAGGGCCAACTCGCTCAGCTTAGTAAGGAATAATCGTCACTTGAATGCATCAGTGATTTTCAATAGTTCAACAACAAACTAAAAAGTGGCTATATCGAACGGGTCAGTGAGGCCCTTATACGAATCTAGGTTGAGGGTATTTAACTTTTCTGCACATTATGCCTTGGAATTTTGTCGAGAGAAAGCATTTTCAACATGGTGAAGGGATGTCATTCTCATAATGCAGTGTTTTGGCAGCTATAATCTTGAGGGTCTTGGTTTCCCCTGGCCAGGGCATCTTGAAGTGTGCCTACCATTTGTTCCCTCATTTATAGCATCAACTATTTCATCATCTCCATTACTTGCTGTCGCACAATTCCCCATGTGTTACCATGTCTACCGCTTGGTTCTTTGGTTCTTGAATGGTTGTTTTACCATTGTGTTGTCCTCCTTTTAGTATTGTTGTCATAGTTTCATGCTAACCGCACCTTTAAGGATGTTTAATCCAAAAATGTCTGGAATCACACTCAAGGAATATCGCGTATGAGAAAGGAGTTGCATGAGTAATGAGAGATGAACAGTAAATGTGTCTATAGTGTTTTACATAATTACCTTTTGGTCCCCTCTTTATACAAAGAGACATAGGGGTACCAATGTCATTTATATAGTACATTTAAATAGGCTAACAAGTAATTGTTGACTGACGATGATTGTCTTTGCTCGTTGACCCGTACTTATTCATTAGGTAGTGACAGACTGAACCATGAGAAGGTAATATGAAGGCTCCTCAGTTGAGTGTGCCAATGATTTCTTCTTAAACTCTTAGTCGTTCATTCGTTCGCTGGGTGATAAGACGTCTCCCCTTCAGTTCATTGTGTGGGCTTCTTTCATTCAACATCTAAGCTAGTCAGCCCGGGCTTCTTTCATTCAGCCTCTAAGCCGGTCGGCCCCTCAACTAGACAAATGATTCAGCAGAGTTCTGTAACTTTCCCTTACCTTGGCATTGATTTTCTTCTTCATTAATAATTTAGTTCGTTGACTGAGTTTAGCATATTTTGATTAGGGGATCCAATTCATCTGTCGTGTGCGCGCATTTTTCTTCGAGAGATTTGTGCTGTTGCAATCCTGTCACTATTTTTTTTTAGAAAAAATATATATTTATAATTATCTCGGTAGCTTTTAGTTAGATTTCTCACTATAAGTTTACAATCATTTTTTTTTTCTTAAATTGCAGCTGCCCTAAAACATTAGCGAAGATAATTATGATGTTTTTAAATTATGTATATACTTTTATTAAATTTAATTCATTGGGCAGGTCTGTGTGGGGACAACCCCACTTTTTCTCCTCTGTGGCCCTCTATATAAATGAAATACATAATATTGGAAATTTTTGGTTTTTGGTTGAATAAAAATGAATGCATTATAAAAATTTGATGTATTTAAATTTTTTTTTTAATTAGTTAAATTTTAATGATTTTAAATTTATCAGATTTAAGTGAATATCAGATCCACGACTATCTCGTCACCGCTGCAATTTCCTAATTTTAACCATCTAAATAACATTAAATATTTTATAACATGACTTTTTGGTTTTTCTTGAAGATTTGTTAATGTTGAAAAGATACCGAATAAATCTTGAATAAATTATATATTTACATATATTTGAAACTCACCACGTTTATGTTAGAAATTTTCTTTTGAATTTCCAAATAGATTTTGATCTAATCAAAATCTCTTAGGAAATTGCTACGAAATCTTTCGTTCGCGTTCAAATTAATGATAAAAAGCTGAATCGATACAATAGCGGAAGCGTACATTCGAATCCATTTGATCGATTGCAAGCAATGATCTTCCAATCTGCAGATTTTCCGGAGTTTTCCTAGCTTCTCTCGTTGATGGAGAGCAAGAGAATTTTTATTAGATCGAATGCAGACGTGACCATTACTCCTCTATTGTATAGCAAGCTAAGTGGTTACGAAAGATTGCTTAATTCCAATTCTCGCCTCATCAAATCGAATTTGCACTTATAGTATCCACACTTATAATTTCATGACAAATGTGCCTAAAGTCATAAACTTTACTTATTGATTAGACTCACAATAATTTTGACTTATTAAATAATGACCCAACACATTTATTAATTACATTGTAGTCCCATAATTAATCCAACAATCTCCCACTCGAACTATATATGTAAAAATAAATGTGTCAACCTTAGAGCGCTCGAAAAATTTGTTGTCATTATTATAAAGGCACATTACTGATACTGATCCATTAATCATATCAATATAGGATCAAAGCAATCTTCATTGTATTTGTCACAACTAAACCCATCAATGGTCACATATATTAATATAATCAAATGACATAGATCAATCATGAATGTGTGGAATGAAAATTACGTACGAAGTGATTAGGTTCATGTCAATTTTCAATCGGTCCTACTTTACTTAAGTGAGATCAAGCTTTAATTATACGAGTGTACTTGAACTGAATAAAATACCATATTTACGATCGGAAAATATCCAAATATGTTTTGTACATAAAATAAAACATATAACTAAAAACACAAACTAACAAACTCCCACTCGAATCTAAATTTTCTCGAAGCTTCTATAACACCCATATGAGTAGTATGCTCATGAAAGACCACTGGTATCAGACCCTTTGTAAGGGGTCCGCAATCATGAAGTTTGTTCCAACATGCTCTATCGCAAATGCAGCGCTACCGTATTCTTTCCTTCACAACAAGAAATTTGATGTCAATATGCTTTGACTTGGATGAACTCTCGTTGTTATTGGAATACAATACTGGTGATTTATTGTCACAAAATAACTTTAGTGGTCTTTCAATTCCTTCCATAATGCGCAGCTTAGTGATAAAATTTCTCAGCCATATGCCATGGTTGGATGCCTCGTAACATGCTTATATACTCTCTGTTGCCATAGATGGATGAAGCTATTAGTGTTTGTTTTGCGACTCCTCCGGGATATAGCTCCACCAGCTTAACAAAAATATGTAGCTGATGTGGATCTTCTATTGTCTTGCATCCGAAGAAAATCGGAGTCGAATACCTAATGATCTCGAAATGATCCGATCTCCTATATGTAAGCATGTAATCTTTGTTCTCCTTAAGTACCTCATAACCCTTTTGGTCACTTTCCGATGATTCATTCCTGGGTTACTTAGTGTCTGCCAAAACTCCAACGATGTACGCGATATCCGGCCGCGTACAAACTTGAGCATACATAAGACTCCCTATTGCTTGAAGCATAGGGAATCTTTTGCATTTCTGAATCTCGAGTTTCCTTTTGGGCACTGATTGAGGACCGAACTTGTCTCCTTTAGCGACGGGGGTGTCGATTGGTCTACGATTACGCATGCCAGTATCTTTTAAGCACTTTATCGATATAGCCTCTTTGTGATAATCCAAGAATACACCGAGAACGATCTCGGTGAATTTGGATTCCTAAAACAAATGAGGCATCACCAAGATCTTTCATCTCAAAATTATTTGATAGAAATCTTTTGGTTCTCTGCAACATGTCTATATTATTTGTGGCAAGCGAGTATGTCATCCACATACAAAATCGAAAAATATGTTTTATCCCACTGAATTTATGATACACACAATCATCAATCGCATTCATTTCAAAACCAAATGATAGAATCACTTGATGAAATTTGTGATACCATTGATCGTGGAAGCTTGTTTGAGTCCATAAATGGATTTTGTCGGCTTACGAAACCATATTCTTTTGGGTCTCCTATTACAAAGTTTTACTGGTTGCACCATATAGATCGTTTCATCAATGTCTCCATCGAGAAATGCGGTCTTGACATCCATTTGATGTAGCTCTACATATCATAATGAGCAACAAGTGCCATGATTACTCTAAAAGAGTCCTTTGTTGAAACCGGAGAAAAGGTCTCTTTATAGTCAATCCCTTCCTTTTGAGTAAAGCCTTTAGCTACAGACGAGCTTTATGTCTTTCCACATCGCCTTTCGAATCCCTTTTAGTTTTAAAAATCCATTTACAACCAATGGGTTTCTTTCCTTCGGCAATGGAACAAGTTCCCAAACTTTATTGTCTCGCATGAAACTTATACTCCTCATTCATCGCTTTGATCCATTTTTCGAATTGAACTTTGCATGATAGCTCGATGAAAGTTGATAGGATCATCTTCCATCATACTAATATTTTCCTCATGTTCCCGAAGAAATACAATATAATCATCCGAAATAAGCATTTCTTCTTTCCCTAGTGGATCGTCGCAAAAGCACTTGCTTCGAACTTGTTCTTGAGGTTGTTGAATTTGTTCCTCAAGGGGTTCTTGATTTGCAACTTGATCAATGTCGTGAGTAAGATCCCGATCATTATCGAAAAGCAATTACGAGAATAGGAACCAATTCCTCTTCAACAAGAGTAGTATGGTCCGATTCCTCCTCAAAGACAAAGTCTCTAACTCCGATTTCTCCCCCCAAATTCAATATCCTCAAAGAACACCGTGCAGCCTCCTGTCTCAAAAATTATCTTTAATTTGGGATCATAAAACTTGAAACCCCTAGATCGCTCCGAATAACCAACAAAGTAATTGCACTTCTTGTTTTGGGTCTAACTTTTTCTCAAGTGGCTTAGTAAGGCCTTGCCTCAGTGAGCAACCCCAAACATGAAAATGCTTTAAAGCTGGGTTTTCGCCCCGTCCAAAGCTTCATAAGGTGTAATCGTGAACTTGCTTTAGTTAGTACTACTATTTAGAATGTAGGTCGTCATCTTCGAGTGCTTCTCCCGTAGTGAATTCTGGTAAGTGAATGACCGATCATACTTCTTACCATGTCTTTAAGAGTGCGATTTCGTCTTTTCAGATACACCATTCATGCTAGGTGAACTCGGCATAGTGTATTGTGGGACAATTCCACACTCTTCTAGGAATTTATGCAAATGGTCCGGACGTTGTTCACTTCGAACCGTCATATCTACCGTAAGTATTCACCACCACGATCGATTTGACTTTCTTTATTCTTTTGCTTAGTTGGTTTTCAACTTCAGCCTTATAAGATTTGAACACGTCCAATACTTGGGACTTTTCATTAATAAGAAATAGGTATGCATATCTTGAATAATCATCTATGAATGATACAAAATATTGTTGACCATTCCAAGAAGCTGTAGAAAATGGTCCACAAACATCCGTATGTATCAATTCTAAGACTTCTGTAGCTCTATATGCACATAATTTCTTCCTTTGGTCTGTTTTCCTTAATGCATTCAATACGGACATCAAAGTCCGTAAAATCGATGGAATTTAGAATTCCATCCGACACAAGTCTTTCAACTCTATTTCATGAGATGCGACTCTAAACGCTTGTCTATAATGCTCCCGAATTTTCATTATTAATTTTTCGCTTAGTACCTCGTGATTCCACATTCAAAGTTTCATTATAAATAAGCGACAAGATCAAGCAAATAAAGATTGTCATATACCACAAGAGAACTGAGCCCAATAATATTGGAATTAATAGATAAACCGAAACAACTCGTTTTGAAATGAACAACAATAACCTAATTTGTTCAAACAACAAACAGAACAACCAAATTCCGTCTAAATGACGGTACAACGAAAAGTATCTATCAAATCCGAATAGTAACCGAGTACATAATAACAATCTAAAATGCCCAGTGCTTCCACTTCTACCGATTTTCCATCTCCCACATAAATGCATCTTTCAGACATCATTTGGTTTTCGGTAGCTCAGCGATACTCGTATCGAAACACTTATGTTAGTAGTAGCACTCGCAGTCTAACCACCAAGTGTTTCTAGTACTGAAGCCAAATTTACCTCGGAACGGACCAAAGTTAGAAATGTACCTTTCTTTACACGCCGAAGCATGATATTTAAGCACATTCCTTCTTCGATGTCCTTCTTTGTTGCAAAAGAAACAACCGATATTTTCCGAATTTCGAAGCTTTATTTTGTTTCTTTTCGAGAAGGACCCTTACTCTTAGCAAACCTTCATTCTTTCTTTTTAGAGCCCCTTTCCTTGGAGGTGTTTACCGGATGAGCACTTTCGATCTTTCCTCGTCTTAACCTTTCTTCCTCTTGCACACAATGAGAAATAAGCTCATTAAGAGTCCATTTCTCCTTTTGCATATTATAAGCCGACCAGAAATCGACCAAACCGTGGAGGAAGAGAAATAAGAACTAAATGCACGAGTAAGTCATCCGTCAACTCGAGATTTAGTTTCTTTAATTTTGAAGCAATATTAGACATCTCCATTGATGTACTCCCTTATATTTTCCTTGCCTCCGAACTTCATTGAAATCGGCTTTCTAAAAGAATACTGGCTTGATCCTTATCGCTCTTTGCAGAAGCGTTTCTCAATTTCAAGAAGGAAAATTGCAGCGATCGATGATCTCGTAGACACCGCGCACTCTAAAGGCCTCGGTGTATGCCGCGCTTTATGATCATTAGACTCGAGCGATTAGAACGGTCCCATTCTCAAAGTTCCTCCTATCCTCGGAGGAACTTGCATCCGTAAGAGGAGTGGGCTTTTCATTCTTAATGCTAGATCTAGATCCAATGCAGCCTAAGAACAATGAGAATAGTCTCTTTCCAATCCTTAAAAGCTATCACCCTTAAGGATTGGGAACCGAATTGAGATTAGCGATATACATTAGCAACAACTGAAAAATGAACAAAAGATTTAATTAATAAAATGTTTAAATTCAATTAATGTAAATCTCATCTCAAGATACCTAATGCAACATTAATATCAAGTCTTTGGACAATAACATTAACTGCTAGTAGTATCTTGTTATAATGATCAAACATTAACGATAACATATATCAGGTAATAAATCTATCTTGGATCGATTTATTACTCATATATTATTCTTTATAATTGTTACATGTTTATCATCACGAAGTGTGTATGCATTTTCAGCAAGTATTAATTTTCAACTGGGCCAATTAATACTTGCAGTGAACCTACAAACACACAACATCCATCATTCGTCATCGAACTATCTACACACGTGAGAGGTCACTTTGTGAACATCATGCTTCAATAAGTTCATTAAAAATGATGGACAATTTTTAAAATACCATTTATTCAAATTTAATTTAAACTTTAATTTAATTTTATAAAATCTTATATTTATAAATAATGGGCTAATTTATAAGCCTATAAAGTTCTATGATTTACAAAATAAAAATTATTGATTTTATAAAATTAATCAATCATAAACTTTACAATTAATTTACTCATTTTAAAATGAGTAACTTAATTAACTTAAATTTTAATTTAATCTACTCATTAAATTAAATGACTCATTTTATTTTCCAAATTAAAATGAGTTAATTAATTAATTAATTAATGAGTAAATTAAAATTTAAATTAAACAAAATAAAATAAAATCAAGAAAATCAATTTAAAACTAAATAAAATAGAATAAAATAAAATAAAATAAATTTTATTTTATTTTATTTTATCTTTTCTGATTTTTTTTTTTTTTTTTTTTTCGCGGACCGGGTCCGTGGACCGGTTCCGTGGACCGGGTCCACGGAATGGTCCGTGGACTCGGTCCACGGACCGGTTCGCGGACCGGTTCCGCGAACCGTTCCGCTGGAACCGTTCGCGGCTCGCGAACCGTTCCGCGATCGGCTTCGCGGTTCGCGGACCGAGGCGCCTCCGGCGCGCCGCCCCGGCCGCCGGCTCCGGCGCCCGTCCGCGCGCGCGCCTCCGGCGGCGTCCTCCTCCGGCGCGCCGCTCCCGCGGCGCGCTCCTCCGCCGCCGATTTCGGCGCCATTTCAACAGCTCCTCTTCGTCGCTCGTTTTGATTCTCACGGATTTTGTCCGGCCGTCGGAGGACGCGCCACTGCCTGCCACCGACGTCGGCAGTCCGTCATGGCATTCCTTTCTCCAGTAGTCCCGCCGCCGCAACCTTTGCGGGCGAATCCTTCGCGGGTAAAGGCGAACGAAAGGGATAAAAATACGAAAGAGAGAGGAATCTCAACAAGAACATGAACGGGAGGCTACGATACAATTGTTAGAAATTTTCTTTTGAATTTTCCAAATGATTTTGATCTAATCAAAATCTCTAGAAGAATTGTCACGAGAATCTTTCGTTCACGTTCAAATTAATGAGAAAAGCTGAATCGATACAATAGCGAAGCGTACTCCGAATCCATTTGATCGATTGCAACGATGATCTTCCAATCTGCAGATTTTCCGGAGTTTTCCTAGTTTCTCTCGTTGATGGGGAACGGAGATTTTTTAGATCGTCACGTAGATCGGGGACCATTACTCCTCTATTTATCAGAACTTAACTGGTAGTTACAAAAGATTCATTTAATTCAGCTCGCCTCATCAAATCGAATTTGCACTTACGGTATCCACACTTATAATTTCACGACAAATGTCTGCAAAGCTCGTAAACTTTACTTATTGATTAGACCACAATAATTTTGACTTATTAAATAATGACCCAACACATTTATTAATTACATTGTAGTCCCATAATTAATCCAACAGTTTAGCTTTATAAATGAAAGTGCTTATAGTTTGAAAGTTTTTGTAACAAATGAAACCATCAACCATAAGTGCGGGTGTAAATGATCCGAACACGAGCGAGCTCAGGCTCAGCTCTTATTCGGCTCGTTTAAAAATATCACTGCTCGTTTTTGATTCGTTTATATTTCGAACATAAAAAATGTGTTCGTGTTCGGCTCGTTTGCTTAGCGAGCCGAACACGAGTTATTCGAGAATAAATAATCGTTTTGATAATCCTAATCATACAGTTGTGAGATGTTAAGAGTTGAAGCAAGATTTAAATCTTATTGTTTATTTCAAAATAATATTTAAATATAATTTAATATATTTTTATTCTTTTTTAATTATTAATTCTAATTTATTATAATTCTTTGCAGCCTTGTAGTCATTATATATATATATATATATATATATATATATATATAATCGATGAGTAGTATTTCGAGCCAAATCGAGCCGAACACGAACGAACAAATCTTTGTTCGTGTTCAGCTCGTTTATATATCGAGCACAACAAACGTGTTAGTGTTTCATTCGTTAACTTAGCGAACGAATCGAACACGAGCTTCTTAAGGAGCCGAATATGTGTTGTTTGGGGACAACATGCCATTTTAACAGCCCTAACCATCAGTATAATTTATTAGTTTCATAGTTTTCTTATAATTTTAAAATCAGGTGAACTGGATTGGTATAAATAACCATTAGTAAGTTTAAATCTGAAAGAATATGTAGCAAATTTAATTAATTATCTTAAACCAGATGGCTTAACAAATCTGCAATAGCAGTTAGATCCGCCCGGTGTTTTTCTGAAAAAAGATTATGTTTGAAGTGCAGAAGTAATTTGCGTCCGGACAACGGTTGCGATCCATCAGAGGCTTTTTTTTTCCTCATCTTCTCCTTCCGACCGATCGCAGCCGTTGTCCAGAAGCAGCTTACATCCAGACTTCAGACCAAATATTTCTTCCTATTTTTCTTGTCTAAATAGATTGTGATTTTCAGGTGTTACTTTATTGATAAACAAATTGGCCAACTAAGTTTAAAATTGGAAACTTCCTTAAATTAAAAGATTCCTCACTTCTAAGAAAAAATTAAATTTAAACTAAATAGATAAGTCGATGAAATTTTTAAAATGCCTTGCTGCAATTCTAACGTTAAAACTAACTATTCGAGTCATATATCACATATTTTAAGCAAGCTAATTTCTTGCAAATATATATTATTTCCTAAAATAATAACGACTACAAAATTTAAATTTCAAAAATTCTGAAATCCTTTAAACGCCTATAAATATAACCGAACTCTGCTCTCCTCTGTATCAAAGCCCATCAAAAGCAAAGATCCTGCCTACCTGCTTGCCTTCTCTCCTTTTTCTTCAAGCTTCCGAATCTCTCTTTCCTCTTCAATCAGTGTCTGCTGATGGAATCACTGAACTCACCTACGAGAGACCCAAACCGCCGCCTCTGCGCTAATGGCTGTGGGTTCTATGGCAACGACGCTATGTTCGGCTTCTGCTCCAAATGCTACTGCGACCTTATTCTCCCCTTACATATCAACGCTGCTATCAATATGAAGACGCCGCAACGAGTGGCGTTGATTATAGAGAGGGTAAATAAGAGCGGCGTCATTGGATCTGAAAAGATCTCTGCTTCTGCTACGGAGTCTAAGAATTGTAAGAAGAGGAGGCAGAGGTGCTCAAAGTGCGATAGAAAGGTGGGGTTGGTCATGGCGGCCATCAAGTGTCGCTGCAACTGTATTTTCTGTGAGGCACACCGCCTCCCAGAACTGCACGACTGCACTTTTGACTATCGGACCGCTGGTCGTCGGCTGCTGGAGGAAGCCAATCCGCTCATCAAAGCCGACAAATTGAATAGGATTTAATTGTAATGAATAATGATTGTTGGGTCAGTATCAGATGAATTTCACATTTCATATTTGATGAATAGTATTGTATTCATGCGCTTTTATTCCGGTTTTGGATTGTGGGCATTTATGCATATGAATTGATTTCTGTTTGATAATTGCATTATTTGCTTTGAAAATATTGACAAATCATTATACATATAATGACTAAAAGTTCTAATTTATGATCTCCTGGTGCTGAATCATTAAAAAAAATTGTATTTAGTGATTTATGATCTCCTGTCATGTGCCTAAGCAGATCTATCTCCCATTCCATGGTGAGATCGAACCTCTGATCTGAGGGGACTTACAGTGACCCCGCCACCAACAGGCCACACACACACACAAATATAACTTTATAATTTTATTTATGCATGATAATGCTCCTTTCACTTTCTAAAAGCTAAAATATTGATATTTTTTATGTCATTCGAAACATTTGTGGGTATTAATATAAAAAATTTAATATGTAAATACATAGGAATGAGGTGTTTTAAGGTACATATACAAATATATCAAATATGAAGAATTTACATCAGGACAAGTATAAACTAGAGCATTACCATTTTACTAAAGAAATAAAATAATGAAATAATTTCTAACTATTTACCAGAGATATTTATAGAAAGGTTAAAATAATCCACAAATTCTTTAGATTGAGTTAAAATAATCCTCATAAATAATTATTAAAAAACAATTTAAATTACAATAAAAAAGTACTTTAATATAATTATAAATTGTGATATTACTTATGGACGACGGGAGAGTCTTCATTAGTGGTGTAAACGAGCTGAACACGAGCGAGCTCAGGCAGCTTCATGTTCAATTAAGAAAAATATCATCGTTCGTGTTCGTGCCTGCACTCAGCTCTCGTGTTCAGCTAAGTAAAAAATATTACTCGTTCAGTGTTCTAGCTATTATATTTCGAACACAAAAGCGTTTGTGTTACGCTCGTTGCTTAGCAATGAACCCAACATGAAGCTGTTCGCCAACAAAGAGTCATTTTGACAATCCTAATCATGCACTTGTAGGATTTTAAGAATTAGGGCAATATTTAAATCTTATTGTTTATATTAAAATATCATGTAAATATAATTTAATTTTTATTTTTATTTTATTTTTAAATTAATAATTTTAATTGATTATAAATATTTATATTCTTGTAGTCAATTAAATTTTTTAAAGACGCTGCTGAGCAACAGGTGTGCAATTGTGATCTGTTAAATGACAGATTGGGCTTTAGTCTCTTCTGCCCGAATTCGAATCCCAATTTAGCCGAATTAGCACATACGAGCATAGGTGTCAGGCTCTTAAAAAATATATCTTTATTTATTTATAATAAATAATATTTCGATCGGAACATGAAAATATTTATTCAGCCAACGAATCGAAAGAAGAGCCGAACACGAGCCGTTTTCAACTCTTCAAAGTTTCGCGAACCCTTCATTGCAAACCCTAGCTTAGGCGATAAGGGCTCCTTCTAAATTTCTACGTCTGAACGGAGTTTTAGCTATGGCGTAAGAGATCCTCCTCCTTTTCCTCCACTTCCGCCCCTTTCTTCTACAGATACGCAGATGCTTGCATTTGAGTATTACATTTGTTATAGGACCTATTAAAGGACTTCAAATCTATTAGGACTAGCTTTTTAATATTAGAAAAGTGAAACTTAGCGCAGCCCTAGCAAGGTAGACTGTTATTTGGTCTTAGAAGTGTTTTGTGCTTAATGAATATGGAAACGTTCAATATAGTGATGCTTGCTGTGATACAAAAGTATCCTGCCTTCTTTAATCTCATTTTATTTGCAATAAGTTAGGAATTTTTCCGATAAAAAATGATTTTTTTTAGAATTTGAACTGTTCTTTTGCATGCAAGTATTTACAGATTTAGTACTAGAAAAATCGGTTAGATGCCAGAATTTTTGCTTGCAAGTGATGCAATTTAATTATACAATTGATGCTAATGTATGTTGGTTGCCAACCTGCTGCTTCTTTTCATTATTTTAGTCCACTTAAATTTGTATGGGAGTTACTTAAGTGCTCTTTTACGATTCAACCTTTTCCGTTGGGGAATAATATTAGTTCTTCAAATTTTTGGGAGGCTAGATTGCTGGTATGAATTAAATTATTTGCGATGAGTTACTGAGTCATGATTAGACAATGCTGGTTTCCTGTAGCTGTTATAGTGAATCTTGAAGATATTGGTTTCTGCCTATCTTATACGAGTGTTGATTTACCTTTTTGTGGTTTTGTTACAGTTCTATGCAGAGTTGATGGATAAATAGCGTATTGTCATTGTAGTCAGGAATGGGGCTTATTAGTTTCTTTCATCCTAACCTATAGGGATATATATTTGTTTAGTAAGAAAAAAGTCAATATATTTTCAACCTTAGTTTAAATAATTGTTTAATTCTGTTTGTGAAAGGACTTGGTTTCTAGAATATCCTTTAATTTATGTTTGGGAAGGCGTTAATCAAATGAATGACTGTGAATGAATGGTATTTGCTGTAGATGATTTAAATTGACTTTTAATTGCTAATAGGTTTAGTTACGAGAGAAAAAAATGGTTGTATTGGAAAAAGTTATAGTTTATTGTATAGTAGCTTATGATCTTTGTGTGTTTGGGAAGACGTCAATCATATGAATGCTTGTGAAAAAAATGATTTTTGTTGGAGATCATTTACATTAACATGTAATTGCTAGTAGGTTGGGTTATAAGGTAATTCTTGGTAGATATGGAATGGGAGTTAAAATTGTATTGGGAGTAATTATAGTTGATTGTATAGTAGCTTATGACCTTGCAATATAGATCAACTTCTTTGAAAAATTAGAACACGAATACTTCAAAAATAGAGGGTACAAATTAGTTTCTCACTTGGAAAGAAATTACAATGATTGTCATGTGATAATAGAAGAGAGTTAGACCTTACTACATACAATAAGATAGTTTATCTTAGGAGATAAATTAGAACTCATTAGTTGAGCCAAACTAGATGAAGGATAAATGGATAGTTCTATTAAGAAGTTAATCTTATATACCATAAGAGATGCTATAGATAGATTGTACATTGAAATGGAGATGATGGTGGAATGAGAGGACATAAAAAGATTATTAAGAAAAAGAATATTTTTTAAAGTATGAAAAAAATAATTACTATGAGGGCGCATAATGATTATAAGGATGCAAAAGATATTGCAAAGTGTGTAGCGACTAAAGCGAAACTTACAATTTTAATGATTTATTTGAGTGATTTGGTACTAAGGAAGAAGAAATGAAGATATAAATAATTAAGGCATTAAATTAGAGATTTGGATGTATTGGTTAAGTTAGATGTATTAGAGACAAAAACAATATTATCATAGTTATGGATGAAGATATTAAGGAAAGATAGAAATGCTTTTGTGAGAAATTATAATTTGGCCGAGCTCTAAGAAAAAAAAATATAGTGAAGAGCATAATGAATACAATAACAAATTTTATCATAGATTCACTGAAAAAAGTGAAGGCTTTAAAGAAGATGCATAAATATTTAATTTTATATCCATATGACATTTATTAAGAGTTATGAGGCATATTACAATGTTTCAGTTAAAAAATCTCTCGATGAAATTTTGAGGATTATAAGGATGCTTTAGTGCTTGGAGAAAAAATATTTTGATATCATTATTTAAAAACAAAGGTGATGTTTAAGATTTTGCTAGTTATCGTACAATTATATTCATTGCCATGTTTAGTTAACAAATCTTTCCAATGAAATTTTGAAAATAAAAAATATGCCTAGTGCTTGGAGAAGAAATATTTTAATATCATTATTTAAAAACAAAGGTGTTTAGGAATTTGCTAGTTATGATGGGATCAAATTTATACATCATGCTATGAAGCTACGATAGCGGCAATGAAACACTGACTAAAAAATTTTTGGCAGGTATGAGAATCATTTTGATATCTTGCTGGGAATGTGTATTATGGAAGCTATATTTGCGGTAAAATGCTTAGTGAAAAAATATAAAGAACAGAGAAAGAAACTTATGATTGAGTATCACAATTATTGATTTGGTGTACATTAAGAAAGGTGTTTATGCGTATCAAATATATTTTGAAACTATATAATAAATTATATGTTAATATTATAATTTGTTTGTGGAGTCGAGTGGTCAAGGAGATTTTAATTAGAATAGGATTTCATTAATAATTAACATTTAAGTCCACATCTTTTTCGTATTGATTGTAGCAATGCTTATATAAATGATTTGCAAAGTTTAAAAGTAATAATCCATGGCTTGCACCTTTCCATGTATAAGAATTCATAGATTAATGGTTTCCATTTAAAATTATTTAACAATATGTGGACAATAATTTTTCATTTATAGCAAGTTGCGGACAATAATTTTTTTCATATTTAATAATCCAATAATTTGTAGACATTAAGTTTCCATCTACAACATTCTAATTTCAATTCTATTTTAATCTTTTTTTAGATAGTTATTTCTATATCTCTTAATGCACGATTTTTTTAATATAGAACAAGGGAATAAAATTTAATTATAAAAATCTTTATTTTCTACTTTCATCTCTACTCATTCTAATCTTCAAGATGATATTAGAGATATTGAATTTATACTCATAAGGTTGTGGGTTCTTCGATTTGAGTCTCTCATCTAAGCTGAGAAGCCGCATTAAAAGCCAGTCATTGTCAGACAAGAGCAGCGGAAATATATGTGAGAAATCCTCTTTGAAAGTTGGTGATACCACATTAAAAAACCCAATTGTCATGAAGCTAATAACTCAATGTTGAATGTTAATCTCAAAATGAAAAATCCAGGTTAAAAAAATAAAAAATTTGTGATGAAATACTGAACTTCAAAATTCTAAAGAACTACAATAAAGACAACTCGCAGTAGCTCTCTTTTTGTTTTAGTCATCTGAATCACAAATTTAAGTCAATTAGTTATTCTTTCAAAAGAAGCTTACACTAGAAGGTTGCCATAAAAAGTTTGGTTGCTCAAAAAGTTAAATCCTTTTGTGCTCTCATTACAAATAAGGAGAAAATTACTACATGGATTGTATACTCAAAAGCATCAAATTATATGATCGGTGGCATATTTTCTTCATCTAAAATCCATGTGATAAAGGTTATAGTATTCAAATTGCAAATGAATCATTATCCAAAATGCTTGAACAAGTTATCACTTTCTTAAAAAATTTGATAGTTCACTCTATGTTTCTAGTGCCCAACTTAGATTGTAACTTGCTATCAATTGGCATGTTTACTCTAGAAATAAATTGTAATAATTTCTTACTTAATAATTCTCACTCTTAGGACTTGAAATTGACGAGAATAATTGGGTGTGCAGTTTGTTTTAAGGACTTTGTTTTCTAAAAAGTAATCCATAAAAGAAGAAATGGACTGAAACACTAGGCTTGGCATCCACCAAAATCCTAATTTAAATTTTATACATATCAAATAATGATTATGATGTCCAAATCAGACACTATTTTATAGGACACTAAAATTTATCTTGAAAAATTAATTCATTCTTTATTTACCAACCAAAATTCAAATATTCATTTTGTGTGAAATTTGTTATTTGGCTAAATTCACACATTATTGCAATTGCTGTCAAACCTAAGTATATCTTTTCAACCTATTGCTTTAGTTCATAGTAATGTGTGGGGATTATTAGAGCTAATTCCTCTATGGTTTATTTTTTTATTAATTATTATACTTATATCACTTTGTTATTTATAATGAAAGAGAAAGTTGAAGAGAGATATATTTTTATATATTTCAACACCGAGTCATGCTCACTTTCAGTAAAAAAAATAAAGTTCTAATAGTTGAAAATTTAAAAATATTTTGTACTAAACTTTAAAAATTATTTTCTAAATTAAGGTATTATCCACTAAAGCTTCTATGTTAATAACTCTGTAGAGAATGAGATTGTTGAACAGAAAAAAGTGACCTTTTAGAGGTGGTTATATCATCAATGTTTGCTATAAATGTTCCTATGTATCTTTGGGGAGAAGTTATTACCAATCTTTAAAATTGTACAATTGGGTATTGAAACGTTTTTCATTCGTAGAGCAAGGCATAAGCCTCACAATTTTAAAATTGCATTGTCAAAATAAATGAGTACACGCGCACACTCACACGCATACTAGCTTCATAATTTGACAATTGCACCCTTCCAATAATGGTACAAACAACCATTAGCATAATTTGAAGTTGTAATAATATGTAGCAATTTTAAATAATATATCTAATAGGCAATAACAATTAGGTCTGCTCGCTGTCTTTTACAGCAACACTGAATGATCAAATGAGATCTCTTGTGTTATTTTATTCGAATAAATACTTTTTCTTGATAAATACAATTTGGTCAGTTAAAACTATTATATTACTTTTAAAAACTGGAAACATCTTTTTATTTTAAATTAAAAGATTCACTCACTTTTTCAAGTTAAATTTAAACTTAAAGGATACGTTAAAACTAACTATTCGAGTGATGTATGACATATTTTAAGTAACCTAATTTCTTGCAAATGTATGTATATTATTTCCTAAAATAATAACGACAACAATTTAAATTTCAAAAATTCTGAAATCGTTTAAACGCCTATAAATAGGACCAAACACTGCTCTCCCCTGTATCAAAGCCCATCAAAAGCGAAGAGCTTGCCTTCTCTCCTATTTCCCCAAGCTTTCGAATCGTTCTTTCCTCTTAAATCAGTGTCTGCTGATGGAATCACTGAACTCACCAACGAGAGACCCAAACCGCCGCCTCTGCGCTAATGGCTGTGGGTTCTATGGCAACGACGCTATGTTCGGCTTCTGCTCCAAATGCTACTGCGACCATATTCTCCCCTTACATATTAACGCTGCTATGAATATCAAGACGCCGCAACGAGTGGCGTTGATTTTAGAGAGGGGAAATAAGAGCGGCGTCATTGGATCTGAAAAGATCTCTGCTTCTGTTACGGAGTCTAAGAATTGTAAGAAGAGGAGGCAGAGGTGCTCAAAGTGCGATAGAAAGGTGGGGTTGGTCATGGCGGCCATCAAGTGTCGCTGCAACTGTATTTTCTGTGAGGCACACCGCCTCCCAGAACTTCACGACTGCACTTTTGACTATCGGACCGCTGGTCGTCGGCTGCTGGAGAAAGCCAATCCGCTCATCAAAGCGGACAAATTGAATAGGATTTAATTGTAATGAATAATGATTGTTGGGTCAGTATCAGATGAATTTCACATTTCATATTTGATGAATAGTATTGTATTCATGCGCTTTTATTCCGGTTTTGGATTGTGGGCATTTATGCATATGAATTGATTTCTGTTTGATAATTGCATTATTTGCTTTGAAATTATTGACAAATCATTATACATACAATGACTAAAATTTCTAATTTATGATCTCCTGGTACTGAATTGTTTTAAAAGAAATTGTGTTGAATGAGTTTTGATTCATTAAGAGAATCCAGAAGCAGAGATGTTAATGAAGAATGAAAGAATCTGAGTCAAATTATACTGATTCAGAGTATTAATTGGCAAAATGGCCCGGAAGGTCTGATAACATAAGCATATTCTGAACCTTGTATTTTGACTTCACCCATTGAGACCAAAGATTTTCATTGAGTAAGGCACAAATCTAATCTACTTAACATAAAATCATATAAGTTGACATCATGATATAAGTCAGCACTACTCAAATTTTCAATAAAATATAAAAATATAAACCAAAGATCACGCTTAGATTGTTGGACAAGGGACCATTGTCTACATCATGAGGGGGCGAGTGCTCGTTGTCTTCATCATCAGGCCTCTTCCCATACTACAAGTATCTGTTAGTATTTTTGTAAACCATAAGGATATATAGTATGCCTTGCAAAATTTTCTACATTCTGATCTGCTAAAATGTGGTACTTTTTGGAATTTACTTGCCACATCTCTTAATATTTGGCAAAACTAGTGAATTTGGTGGGGTGAGTTGGTCGAGGGGCTTAGCTGATCCTATGTTCATTTATCCAGTGACTCTTATTACTTGAAATTTCAAAGTTCGTAGAGTAGAAATATTGGGCCCATTCTTCTTCAGTAAATTTTGATTGTGTAAGAGAAAACACCAAAAACTGATTTTGTTGTATAACTCGACGGTTCTCTACTTGAAGATGACTTGATATTCGCTATCTTTTTTTCAGTATTTTCTCATATTTGCCTAAATCCCCTCCTTTTTTTTAAATCATATTTAAAACTCTTAGAATTTTGATTCTTCTGAGTGAGTTGATTGAACTAGTTAATAAAGTTCTTCTCATTCATGCGGTACTTGTCATCACTTGATAGACACATTCAACTCACCATGTGACATTTTTGGAAGGTACCTACGAAGGTATTTTGAGAATATAGCAGAGATCAATTATTGTTGGAGTTAACTTATTTCATGGCATCAAGACATCAACACTTGATTCTGTGATAAATATTTCTTTATTGCCCTAAAAAATGATTGGCTTGTGCTCTCATGTCTTGTACATCAGGAATATGGCTGCAAAAATCTCGAAGAGACATGATGGATAATACAAAGAGAATTGATAATTTTTTTGAAACCAACTCCATCAGCATAAAAAAATAATTTCAAAAATACTAGTTTTACTTGAGGACAATTAACGTTTAAGTTTGAGGGATTTTGATGTGTCCTAAAACATGCTTGATTTTTTTTATATTTTACACCTATGATTGGATGGAACTTTATTTTAAAGAAAAGTATTCTTATGTTTTTCTTGTAGTTATAACATATAGAACACATGGAGCGAAGTGGAGTTAAAATGGAGCAAAAAAGATGCTGAAATGAAGCATATGGAGTACAACAGCCTGGCACCTAGGCGCTAGACTTTGGGTGCCAAGGCGCTCCACCCAAGCGTCTTGCGCCACTCTATGGCACCTAGGTACTAGGATATAGCCGACCAAGACAGAGAGCTTGGTACCTAGGCGCCAACCATTGGGGCGCTAAGGCGCTCCACTCAAGCACATTGGTGCCAACCCTGTTGTGCTTAGGCGACCGAACTGCCTGGGGCAGTTTATGGAGTTTATTCAGCACGATCTTGGGAGTTAAAGTGGGCTGATGAGCAGTTCGACAGGAGGCTCTGGTGCATGGTGAAGTTTCGAGAAGAGAAGAAAGGCAGAGGAGTAGTAAGAAAAATTAGGATTTCATATTTTTCCATTTTCTTGAGAGATTGATGGGGAGTTTTGAGAGCAATCTATATGGAGATCTTTTCAGCATTGCAGGGAGCACTTGGATACATTGTTAGAGGAACTTTTCATCTCTTTTCAGAGGAGAAAAGCTAAGTATCATGTTACTATTTGTCTTGTATTTGTTGTAAACACATATTTAGTGGATTTGTTTTGTTAAATTATGATAATCTCTATTGTGTTTCATGCTTTGTAGTAGATTTCCTTTGCCTTTCTTTTATTACGAATAAATAGGATTTGTTGGATGTGTAGAATGCTTTTAAAATTGTCTTTCAATATCAATGTGATATTAAAAGCATTAGGCCGGTCATCCAACGACCAATAGTACGATCAGAGTCAACCGACACACTATGCAAGGGACATAGTCGGCAGACGACGCCAACGGTCCCTAACCATCTTTACTCTTCACGAGAGGCACCCGACCATAACCCATCACCGACGAACTTCTTACTTTGGCAGACCTGATCACCACTCGGCCGGTGGCCTCGGCTTTCAAATCAAACTCAAGCATGTAGATCAGTCGGTTACTACCATATTTGCGTTCAAATTGTAATACATAATGTATAGTAAAATCATTACGATTAAATTATATTAAAGACAGTTTCCATAATTGTTCCCTCATTTCTATAGTTGTAAAAATACACCCCTATAAATAAAGAGCAAGAAGGTGAATAAAGGGACCACTCCCCATTTCTCTACTGGGATTTCCTCAATCACTTTCCCTCATCCTCCTTCGCTCAGCTCTAAATCTCGAGGCGTGTTTTCATAAAGAACAATTTAAGATTCAACAGTTATAAATTCTCAAAATTTAAAATGAGAAAGAATGAAAATGTTCAAATGAACTAAGCCATATGAAATTTATAGGGAGAAACGTGGAATTCAAAGTATTATACAATCATTTTACGATGGTTACATTGCAAGTTTGTCATTGATTATGGAAATTTTTGAAAACAAAAAAGTCACTTCATCAATAAAGTTAATAAAAGTTAAAAATAGTCAAGTTATATTCTCAAACTTGGAGAACTAAGACGAATTCTTTATTGCATGAAGAACTCATTGAAGTTGTCCAACTCCACTCTTTAAATCACTGGCAACATTAAAATGATTTGCCAATAATACATAGTTTTCAATCAAATTTAGTAGTCGAATCTTCTTATACTTTCCAAAGCACCTCGTAGTTTTAGTAATCTTGTTCGTGGTCTTTATAGATTCTTGAATTGAAGATCAACAAGTAAAGCAAGAATTTAAAGTTGGGAAGATAAATCAAAGTTGACAATCCAACGAAAGTCACTCACCATGATTCACTCTTCCAAGCGTAGCCTCCTCATGATGTTGGCTGCTAGGGCAGTCATAATAGTTTGTTGTTCGTAAGTAGCTTATATTCGATCGTTTGCTAAACAAACGAGGCAAACACGTTCGAAAAAATCAAATTGATGAGTACTATTTTAAATAATTTAATTAAATCAAAGCTCCAAAGATTTATAATAAATTAAAATCATTAATCAAGAAAATAAAATAAAAATTTATTAAATTCTATTTACATGATTATTTTAATATAAATAATAAGATTGAAATCTCGTCTCTACCTTTAATATCCTACGACTGCATGATTAGGGCTGTCAAAACAACTCATTACATCATATTAGCAGTCAACTTTTATCTGCATGATGATTTATCAAGCAAGGACTCCATCCCCTATTTATAGGGAGAATGGTCAACGATCTAGACAGTACATTCCTGACAAAAGCCTGACAAGGGTACCACTAAGAAAGGACAACTTGGTGCATTGATAAGACATGATGATAGGTGACCTTCCCAAAAAAAGAATGTATAAGGTAATACTTGTTGCCATCATAGCCACACTTAATGCTGACATGAGAAGAGCATGTTGTAAGTCAGTCGTGTCCGACAATCCGCATCACCTGTACTCGGGGAACTTGGCTCGATCAGGATACAGATTGATTTTTTAAATTCAAGGAATACGTTCTCCAAGAAAATGGCATGGCGTGACCAATTTCAATGACTGATGGGATTCATACCAATTAAGCGAGAGACAAAAATAATAAATCGGACAAGGTATAAAGAAAGCCAAACCGCTCATATCAAAACAAACACAACATAGTAAAATGGTAACATTTATTTGTTTGAACCAAAAGATACATGGTATCCAGGTAACCTTAAAAAGTACAATAGCTATAAACTTCAAATGAGGAACACAACCTCAAAAGAAATGGGAGCTCCATGTTGAAGCTCAGCCCCGATTTCTCCTCCTCGCTCTCATCAAGAGCACCCATTCTCTTCGCTTTCAATACATTTTACAATAAAAGATAAAAACCAGGGAAGTAATGAAGAGAAGGGTCATCGCTTGATGATCTCAGACAAGAAGGACCATCGGGCAGCAACAGATGAACAGACATGGTGCCCATCGTTAGTGTATTGTCGGAGCTTCCGAGAGACCACTCATAATCTCGCGGAGAGAATCTCTGATTAGTGCACTACCAAATCAACCTGATGCTCTGTTTCATTTCACACGGTGTATGGTGGCAAGGATTGAAGATGATTCAGGAGTGTACTGAACAGGAGGCTTATAAACCCAACCCTCTTTGCCGCAAAGGGGAAGAATCAAAGGGGTTGAGGCCCCCTTACAGTGGCAGCCAGCCGAACATATTGCATTTCCATTAGGACACGAAGGCAGTGCAATACTCCCCTAGTAGGGCACTACGCCCATTGTGTTGGGTAAAAGTTCAGTAAGCATACCCAGTTAGGAGTCAACACACACCCAACTCGGAGGATACCCATTCATTTACACATGAATCGAAGAAAAGAGAAAATTCAATACATTATCCACGCACGGTCCCTTGATCCAAGCGGAAAAAAACTACTTTCATTTTTTATCCTTTGTTGTAGCATTTTTAGCTCCCGTTGTGTCACAATAATGAGTTCTTTTTTCAAGATGCAGCTACAAACTGTGGGGAACCCTCTTCTCCCTCCTTTATATAAGGAGAGGGAAGTCATCCATAAAAAATAGTGGTCTCCAAACACAGAGAGCCACCATGGGGCGATGAGCCCGAGTTGATGGATATGGAAATTCTGTAACACATGTGATGATCAGTGCAACCCTTAGCTCGCCAGAATCACGTGATAGGGTGACATCGCTGAACCCGTCAAGATAGTTGGCCCTAAAAAAATCCTAATGCTTGGGAAACTCAATCCAACCGAGAACATTGCCGAGGGTGACTAGAATAGTCATCGACCCTAAAATTTGTAAAGCATAGGTCTGCTAAGCAAAATAATAATGATAAAAAGAAACAAAAACAAAGTACATATATCACTTAAGATAGGTAATACACATACAAATGCATAAGGATACAAGTGATCCAAGCAATCGGTACGATATATTAGTTGACTACGTGCTCCATCTTTGCACTGCAAACCTAAGAACTTAAAGTCAAAAAGGCCTAGTCTCCAAAGATGGTTATCAGCTCACTAGCAACAAGATCTATGAAGAGTATATCGAAAAGCATCCAGAAGACAAGTCTTTAAGGGTGATTTTAGTAGATGACGACAAGATCCGCACCTATCAAAAGGAATAAACTCGACTGAGGGAAAGGCCCAATCGACCAAATGGGGCAAGGTTATGTAGTGAGCTAGGATCGATGTAGACCAGTCAGTCAGTATGTTTAACTAATCACTATAGATAATGATTGAGGGTATGAATACTCATAAAACTAAATAACGACCGACGAGGATGTGATATCCAAAGCTCGAGGTTTAGCTCTAATGGCGACAGAGGCACATGTCGATGAAGAGATTGGCAGAATGCCACAAAGGTCATCTCAAATGCAAGTTTCTCCAAAGACAGCAACTTAAACAAGTGGGATAAACATAATACCTCAGTCGGCTGAAACAAATGGCAGATTGACTCACAGGATGAGCACACAATCAATCAAAATGCAACCAATGCAAAATAAGCAATAAACTAATGAGACCTTTTCAAAAATAAAAAAAAGAATTATAGATGTTGTCGCTTTTAAATTTTCTCATACAAATAACAAAATATAGAGAAAAGAGAATATTCTTTTTTCACAGTTGTCTAAGTGCAACAAAACCTTAACTAGCACATCTTTTCCCACAACCAGAACCTCCCTTCACCTCCTTAGAGACTCCATCTGAGTTATCATGAATTAATGCAGAGAACTCTTATAGGTCAGAGTAATTTGAGCCGACCAAGCAGTGATGGATGAATCGTTGGATAACATAATCCACCTCGAGCCTGAGCTCACTCGCCAAGCCATCATCATATTCCACCCTGGCGATGCGAATGGTTTGAATACACGAATTCGACACCACTACTACGAGATATAATTCCCCAGCAACGGCGCCAAAAACTTGATGCAACCAGACTTTACTTCTATATTTTTAAATGCAAGATTTTGTTAACTTCAAATTTATATATTTATAATGATTTTGTAAAGTCCAAGCATTCAACGCAAGTATACGTATCGTATCAAGTAATAGAGGGCTCTAATGGAGTCCTAGTTAGCGATCCCACAGGGAGGTTTTAAGTTGAAGTAAAGTAAAAGTTTTAACAAGTTAGAATAAAGCTCTAGAACTTTCTTCTAACACTACTACTACTATGCAGAAAACAGTAACAACCAACTAAACTACAATTACTTCTAATAACTTTGAAAACAGAATTAACTAACAGACACACTAAACAAAGTATTTGAAAGTTTTTTGATATATGAGAAAAGTATCTTTCTTCTTGCAATAAGAATATGATGTGTGGATTGATATGGATTAATTATCTAATTTATTTTGCCAAATAGGAGCATTGATGATTCATTAACTTTAGAAGATTACCTCCTCCTCTAAATAAGAAAAGAACATTGACACATTCTAAGTTTAGTTACTAATTCTAGGGCTAGGCTGGGAGGATACCGGCTCTCACTTTGGAGCTCCTACTCACCCTTCACTCGAAGGCTAACCTTTGATATTAGTTACTAATCTTAGAACCAATATGAGGATTTCAGCCTGTCACCTTGAAATCTCTACATTGAAGTCCTTCAGAACATATTTCCGTATTTATTTATACGCAATTCCCATGAACTACGCAATTCATCCAGGGAAAATGAATCGATCTTTCATTATTGTTTTAGGACATTAAATCCTTTCAAACTTAATGTTCAACAACATTTTTTAACATGTCAATTGGCCAGATCGAAAGTAAATTAAGTTCTAAATAAAAAACCATCACAATTTATTCATCACATTAAAAGCACATCAAATCCACTTCAAACCATCATCACATCTCTAAGCAAGAAGAAAGACAAAGAAGACTACTCAAAATTCATGGAGAAGTTACAATAAAACATGGATTTTATATATAAAAGAAAAGTCATACAAACCACAAAAGAAAATATAACTTATCTCTTTCTCTTCCCCAATGCAAACTCCTTGAAGTTCCTTTGAATCCTCTTCTCTTCTTTACAACACTTGATTCTCACTTTAGAATGGAAAGGAAGAAGCAATCTCTTACTTTACTCCTTATCCTTCACTCCTTAGAGAAGAATCCCTCTCTTTTACACTAAACCCTAACACTAAAAACTAAGAGAAAGTAATGGAATGCAAGAGAGCACTCTCTAAAACTCTCTAGAACTCCCTTTTAACTCTCTTCCCTTGTCCAAATTCAGTTATTTAAGATTTAGGGATGAAATCCCAAGAGTTTCCATAGGCATCCCTTCAAAATTTCGCCAAAACTCTCAAAATTTGAATTCCACTGACCTTGGGCGCCGACGGCGCCAGATAGGGCGCCAGCGGCGCTCTATTGTCCATAATATTTTCTGAGCTCTCTGGATTTGGGCACCGGCGGTGCCAGAATACCTTTTCCAACATTTTTCTCCTTTTTGCTCATTTTCGCTCCAAATTCGTTCCTTTTTTATTCTTTTCGCTCCAATCACCTAAAATCATCATACCTGCAACAAATCATGAAAAAAATATTTATTTAAAGTGCAATATCACCAAAAATAAGTAAAATTAGATAACATAAACCATATATATTTTTGGTGCATCACCTGGAAACAGACGAGGCAATACTTTCCTTCAATTCAGAAAGCTCCTTCTTCAAAACCTCTGTCACAACAAGCGATTCCTGATTGCCCTTACCTATGCTCTCCTGTTTCAGTTGCAAATTGTCCTGGTCGTCATGGACACCCATAAACTCCACCTCAAGAGAATCGATCTTCTTCCGAGCCTCCATCAGGGTCAGCCCTTATAAGTGAGAGGCCTGCATGGCCATAAAAAAGAACTGATCTGCGTTCTGGCAAAGCTCTAGGCAGTCAAATTTTTCTAAGGCCCGATAAAGGTCCTCAAACCATAACAACTCTAATAGGAGTGATGACATGCTCTTATTCTTGGCTGATGGATGGTGTCAATCCCTCGACTTGTCCAGAAGACTGAACTATTGGTTAGTACCGGTCCACATTAATCCGACGACTTCCCTTGAGGGGTTCCATTCAAAGGCCTCGCTACTCCTTTTCAACGGAGGGAGAGGAGGGACCACCACACCTTCCACCAGCTCTTTTCCTCCTTAGCAGATGGACTTCCTCAACTATGAAGGCAAGGGACCGTAGTAGGAAGATAAGGCTGCCCTTGACGATGATGCAGTTAAGGAAGGGGAAAGGGGTTGACCGACCTCCTCCTGCTCAGATATGGTGACAAAAGATGAACCATTGAAATTTACTTCCAGTGTAGCAGCTACAGTTGTTGATACACCAGATGGTGTGTCCGCTTTCGAGGAAGAAGGATCTGCAGCTGCACTCTCATCCAGGGCCTTCTCAAGAACAGAAGTTTTCCCGTCTCCTCCCCCTACATCAAAAAAATGAGAATTATGTTTTCAGGTGATAATGGCGACCTTTCCCGTCACCTCATCTTGAATGACAATGCTATGATTAGACATGGAAGCAATGTATCTCGAGGCCACACTATAAAGGAGCGAGTCCTCGTCTTCTGCGAAATTACCTAACCCTGAGGGATGCTCCTACTTCCGGTGCTTGGTGGAAAGCTTTTCCATTGCCACTTTCAGTCGGACAGCCTCTTTAATATCTGAGAGACGCCATAGCTCCTCCATCCTCTCATCGTCAGTACATGGGGTACATCCCTTTGGTGGTACACTAAGGGACCGAGAGATCACAGCTAGTCAACATCTCTCTAGGGACCTCCATGCTCTCGAGAAGAGACCTTAGGTGAGGCACCGTGCTCTTTGTCATCTCAGTCTGGATCCCTTAGATGCTAGAGTGGGAAGCGACAAGAAACTTCTTCTTCCATTCCTTTATTTAATTCTCCACTCCCAGTTCCTTGCCCACTGAGAACATGATGAAGCTCTCGTTATTGATCCACTTAAAAATACCCATTTTTATGCCTTATTTATGATTTAATTCTTAAGGATATTATGCTTTAATGAAATGTATTTTCATGTTTTTGGATGTAGATGATTAAAAAGAGCCCAAGAAGGAAAAAAAGAGCAAAATGGAGCAAAAATGGAGCTTATGGAGCAATATTTGGAATTATTGGCCTGACGCCTAGGCGCCAGAGTCCGGCGCTTAAGCGCCAGTTCGATACAGACGCTGTTAAGTTTTTTTGATGACATTAGACAGTTATTTTGACGGTGTTAAGAGGTTATTTGAGCTTCTAGAAGACTGGAAGTTACTCATAATATATAGGACATGTGATACAATGTATTTGGACACAAGAAAATGGTCTGGATTGCGAAGAGGTGCGACTCAAAGTGAAGAGGTGAGAACGACCTGGTCACGGAGTCCGGCGCCTAGGCGCCAGATCCCAGCACCTAGGCGCGACGGTTACCTGCTAGAAGATACATTGAATTTGAACAAATTTTGAAGAGGTGCCTTAAGCAACCCCTGGTTAAATTCAGAGCTCTATAAATAGGAGCCCATTCTATAAAGAAAATCGCACCAAAACCCCCCCTCTTAGTACACATACCCATTTTAGCCTATTCTAGTTTAATTTAGTCTCTTCCATACTTAGGGTGCCACTTTATTTTGTATCTAGTGAGTTTATTTTGAGTGTTTATTGTGTGTAATTGCTGTTGGAGTCTTTCATCATTGCGTTTGAGTTAGTAGAAGTCAACGGAGCTCTTGAAGGATCACTTCAGATAAGTATTTGTAATTTAGTTCAAAGTTTTATAAATAGGTTTTGTTGTGTTATTTTAATGAGTTCTGAGTAGTTAGTTATCTTTCTCCTTTCAACTATGAAAAGATTATAAATTATATAAATTTCGTAGGAGAATTAAATATAAAATATTTTAAAATATTGTGATGATATTAATACCTGATCTTAGTTTACTTTTTAAATTGAGTTATTTAATTTGTTAAAACCTGTTGAAGAATTTTGAGACCTATCAGGAGATAAATTCTTAACTAGTAGATATCACATGAATCCTTAAGGTAATCGAAGGCTTTACGCGGATTATTTAAGGTGAAGTGCAAATAAATAGGAAGATATTATTTATTGTGAGTAGAATTAATTAGTTTTTAGAGTGACAGACTAAATTCTAATAATTTGGTTTATAAAAAGGTAACGGGTCACTGGTAGGGTTGACCATAGCCACCCTTGGACATCTAGTAGTGTGAGCCTAAATTAACCCATTTTACTAATAACACATCCTGAGCCTAACTATAGATTAGTCAATATTTTTTACACCTAGACCTAAGGGTAAAGAATAGGAATGCTTCTATTTGGCACAATACTATTGTCTTAATTCCCTACAAAAGATAATTAATCTATAATTCTTGGATTAGTTGAAAAATGGAAAAGTCATTTTTATAATTGTATTGAATTATTGCTTACTTTATTTTCCTCGCTTATTGCTTACTTTCTTTTAGTAAAAGTTATTAGTTAATTAAATTTGAATATATATATATATATATATATATATATATATATATATAAAGTATATATAATTTGCTTAAGAAAATTTCAAAATATTGTTTTTATATATTTTTACTTTTTATTTTTATTATCCCTGTGGGATCGATAACCAGGACTCCACTAGAGCCCTGTTTTACTTGAACGTTACGTATACTTGCGTTTAAAATTGTGACTTTTACAATAATTAAATCTAATAAAATTATAAAAGTAAACCTCGCATATCAAGTTTTTGAAGCCATTTGCCAGGAATTAAATCTTCTAAAAAGTGGTATCAAAATCTTGTATTTTAAAGCTTAATTAAAGTCGCATCGCATCAAGTTTTTGGCGCCGTCACCAGAGATAAGATAAAATAAAGTAAAAAGTAAAAGTAAAAAAAAAACTGAACAAAAATAACAAAAACATAAGAACAAAACAAAATTATTATCTTTAAATTTTTATGCGTAATTCTGGATCTGAAGGATTACTAACTTTTGATCCTGAATTAGAAAGAACAATTAAAAGAATTATAAAAAGAAAACATATTTCAAAACATAAAAAAATGGCTAACTTACATAACAATAATCAAAATCCAATCGAAATTAATGAACAAAATATTTATAGACCATTAAGGGAATATGCAAACCTTATAGCTGATGAACTTCATGTTAGTATACAAGTTCCAGCTGTAGATGCTAATTTTTTTGAGCTTAAACCTTCTATTGTTCAAATGGTTCAAAACAATCAATTTGGAGGAACACCTAATGAGGATCCAAATTTACACCTTGCTAGTTTTTTAGAACTTTGTGCTACCTTTAAATATAATAATGTTTCTGATGATGCAATTAGGCTTAGAATCTTTCCTTTTTCCTTAAAAGATAAAGCATAGATGTGGCTTAATTCATTAGCTACTTGTTCTATTAAAACATGGGTAGATATGACACAAAAATTTCTTGCTAAATATTTTTCTCCTTCTAAAACTGCTAAATTGAGAAATGATATTACTTCATTTACACAGTTTGATGGAGAAACAATTTATGAAGCTTTGGAAAGATTTAAAGAGCTATTAAGAAAATGTCCTCATTATGCTTTATCAGATTGGTTAATTATTCGAACATTTTATAATGGACTTATTGGATCACTTAGATCAATTATTGATGCTGGTGGTGGTGGTTCTTTAATGGCTAAGACATTTGAGGAAGCCTACACCTTAATTAAAGAAATGACTAACAATAATTTTCATTGGCCTTCTGAAAGGGTTAATCCTAAAAGAATGGCCAGTATTCATGATAATGAAGTATTTTCTATTTAAGCTTCACAAGTGGCTGCGATATCTAAGAAATTAGATAATTTTGCTATTAATGTATCGCATGTGAATAATGAAAATGGTGTAAATTCTGATGATTCTCAAACAATGGAAACTTTGCAAGCTATTGCTAGTAAAACTAATAATCTTTATTCTAATTATTATAATCCTGGTTGGAAAAATCATCCTAATTTTAATTGGAGTAATAAAAATCAAACCAATCCAAATTGGAACAATCAAGGAAATTCAAACTATAGACCAACTTATCCTCCTGGTTATAACAATCAATGAAAAAGTTGTACGTCAGAAGAATTGATCTTGCGACTTAGCAATCGATTACTAAAGTCAAAACACCTGCTATTCGTAATATTGAGAATCGGATGGGTCAAATTGCTAATTTCATTAATTACGGACCTCAAGGAACATTGCACTAGCAATGTTGAAATTAATCCTAAAGGATCCGGAAAAGAACATGAACAAGCAAAAGGCTGTACAACTTAGAAGTGGAAAGGAATTAATAGAGAAAACACGAGAATGAGATTGAAAAAGAGAAAGAAGTTGAAGAGATTGAAAAACCTAAAGATACCCTTTCTCCAAGTAAAGATCATACTGTTGTACCTACTTGAAGTGGAAGTTGAAAGACCACCACTACCTTTTCCTCAAAGACTTAAACAGTAGAAGCTTGACCATCAATTTTCTAAGTTCTTTAAAATTTTTAAGAAACTTACCATCAACATTCCTTTTGCTGAAGCTATGGAGCAAATGCCAAGCTATGCAAAATTTATGAAGGATATTTTAAGTAAGAAGAGAAAATTTGAAGCTTATAAAACTGTTGCATTAAGTGAAGAATGTAGTGCAATTATCAAGAAGAAATTACCTCAGAAACTTAAAGATCCTGGAAGTTTCACTATACCATGTGCTATTGAAGAAAAATTCTGTGGAAAAGCCTTATGTGATTTAGGAGCTAGTATTAATCTCATGCCATTTTCAATCTTTCGAAGGTTAGATTTAAGAGAGATCTCTCCTACCAATGTAACTCTTCAGTTAGCTGATCGATCGATCACTTATCCTAAAGGGGTTATAGAGGATGTGTTTGTTAAGGTAGATAAATTTATCTTCCCTGTAGATTTCATTGTTCTAGATATGAAAAAAGATAAAGAAATACCTATCATTTTAGGAAGACCTTTTCTAGCTACCGGTCGAGCAATGATTGATGTGCAAAAAAGGAGAATTAACAATGAGAGTTAATGATCAAGAGATAACATTTAATCTCTGAAATCAATGAGGTATCCTGAAAAAGAAAAATGCAATTGGATGGATATTTTTGATTATATGATTGAAAAGCATTACCAAGAAAGATGTAAGGTCATTTTTGATAATAAAAACAAAGAATCTATGTTATATGATGAGTTATTAAATGAAGAGAATTCATCTGAAGAAGCTCATTATATTCATGAAAATTGGGAAATTTTAGACACAACTACAAATGAGATATTATTACCCTCAATTGAAAATGCACCTGAACCGGAATTAAAAATGTTACTGCGCATTTAAAGTATGCATTTCTCGGAGATTCATTAACTTTACTCGTAATTATATATTCGAACTAAGCAAAGATCAAGAAGAAAAATTAATTAGAGTTCTGAAGAATTATAAGAAAGCTTTTAGTTGGACTATTGCAGATATAAAAGGAATAAGCCCTTCAATCTGTATGCATAGGATTTTAATAGAAGAAAATTGTAAACCCACTATTGAACCCCAAAGAAGATTAAATCCAATTATGAAAGAGGTTGTTAAGAAATAAATTTTGAAATGGTTAGATGCTGGAATTATTTATCCTATTTCGGATAGCCAATGGGTAAGTCCTATTCATTGTGTTCCGAAGAAAGGAGGAGTAACTGTCATTATTAATGAAAAAAATGAATTAATCCCAACAAGACAAGTTACTGGATGGCGAATTTGCATTGATTATCGAAAATTAAACAACGCCACTAGAAATGATCATTTTCCTTTACCTTTCTTGGATCAAATGTTGGAGAAACTTGCTAGACATTCATATTTCTATTTTCTGGATGGATATTCTGGTTGTCATCAATTACCTGTTGCACCTGAGGATCAAGAAAAGAAAACATTTACTAGTCCTTATGGAACATTTAACTTTAGAAAAATGCCTTTCGATTTATGCAATGCACTTGAAACTTTTCAAAGATGTATGATGTTAATATTCTGTGATTTGATTGGTAAAGTAATTGAAGTATTCATAGACGATTTTTCAGTTTTTGGAACTTCTTTTGAATCTTGCTTGGAAAATATAACGAAAATTTTGAAGAGATGTGAAGAAACAAATTTAGTTCTAAAATGGAAAAATGTCAATTTATGGTTACAGAAGGCATTGTACTTGGACATAAAGTTTCACAAATAGGGATGAAAGTTGATCAAGCAAAAGTGAAAATTATTGCTGAATTGCAACCACCTACTACCGTTACTGATGTAAGAAGTTTTCTGGGTCATGCTGGATTTTATAGGAGATATATAAAATATTTTTATAAAATTACTAAACCTCTTTGCCATTTATTAGAAAAAGAAACTAAATTTGAATTTAATGAAGATTGTTTGAATGCGTTCAATATTCTGAAAGAAAAGTTAATCACTGCACCTGTCATTGTTGCACTTGATTGGAATAAACCTTTTGAATTAATGTGTGATGCAAGTGATTATGCAATCGGAGCTGTATTAGGACAAAAATATGAGAAGATTTTCAAAGTTATATACTTGCTAGCAAAACTCTTAATGAAACTCAAATAAAATTCACAACTACTGAAAAAGAGCTGTTAGCAATAGTATATGTCTTTTATAAATTTAGACCATATATTCTTGGAACAAAATGTATCGTACACACTGATCATTATGATATTAAGTATTTATTATCTAAAAAGGATGCTAAACCTAGATTGATCAGATGGGTTTTACTTTTGCAAGAATTTGATTTTGAAATAGTAAACAGAAGAGAAACTGACAACCAAATTGCTGATCATTTATCAAGAATAAAAAACAATAATGAGAAGATTTATGAAGAAATTATAAATGAAAAATTCTCGAATGAACAATTATATGTCATTCAAGGATTACAAATACCATGGTATGCAGATATAGTTAACTACTTAGTTAACATTATTTTACCATATGGGATGAATAATAAATATTTTAAGAAATTCAAGAATGATTGTAAATCATCTATTTGAGAAGATCCTCATTTATTTAAAATAGGAAGAGATTTTGTGATTCGAAGATGTGTACCTTATGAAGAAACTTTTGCTATTATTCAAAAATGTCACGATTCTGAATTTGGAGGACACTTTGGAGTGGATAAAACTGCATTTAAAATTTTAAATTCTGGATTTTATTGGCCTACTTTATTTAAAGATGTTGGACATTATGTGAAAACTTGTGATCGTTGTCAAAGAATGAGAAATATATCCAGAAAAGATGAAATGCCTCTAAATTTTATACTAGAAATCAAAATTTTTGATGTATGGGGTTTAGAATTTATGGGACCTTTCGTACCATCATCTGGAAAGATTTATATTTTATTAGCGAGTTGATTATGTTTCAAAGTGGATCGAAAGTTTGTAGCTTTACCGAATTGTGATTCCAAAAGTGTTTCAAAATTTTTAAAGAAAATGATTTTTACAAGATTTGGAATGCCTACGATAATTATCACGGATGGGGGAAGTCATTTCGGAAATATAAGAATTCAATCATTGCTGGAAAAATTCAGAATTAAGCATAGAATTGTAACTGCTTATCATCATCAAACAAGTGGAATGGCTGAAGTATCAAAAGACTGTTAATCCTAAAAGAACTGATTGGGTTGATAGACTTGATTCTGCATTATGGGCTTATAGAACAGCTTATAAGACACCTATCAGAATGTCACCTTATCGGTTAACTTATGGTAAACATTGTCACTTACCTGTTGAACTGGAGCATAAAGCTTATTGGGCGATAAAGGAGTTCAATTATAATTTGAATACTGTAGGAGAAAAATGATTATTACAACTAAATGAAATGGAAGAGATAAGAAATGAATCTTATGAAAATGCAAAAATTTATAAGGATAGAATGAAGAAATTACATGACAAAATGATTTCAAGGAAAATTTCGAGCCTGGACAAGAAGTATTATTATTTAATGCTCGTTTAAAACTTTTTCCTGGAAAATTAAAATATAAATGGATGGGACTGTTTATAATTGAGAAAGTATACCCTTATGGAGCTGTGGATATTAAAGATCCCAAAACTGGAAAAGTATTTAAAGTTAACGGATTAAGACTGAAGCCTTATATGGAAAAAATGAAATTAAATTACAAAGAGGCTTATGAACTGAGTCTACCCGATTAATTCAATTAATTAGGTCGGGCTAACGACGTTAAACCAAGCGCTTTGTGGGAGGCAACCCATATTTATTAGTTTGAGTTTAATTATCGTTGTAAGGTTATGCCTTAGTTTTGACTAAATTTATATATAACTTCTAGAAAAAGAAGGCTAACAAGTCTGTATTGGCTTAAGCTAAACATTTTCTTGAAGTATATAGAAATTGAACTTGGACCATTCCATGACAAATGTGAGTAAAAAGGAGATCAAGTTAACCTTCGTTTGTGATTGTTTGTGATTTGAACTTTTCGTAATTGTGTTTGTGTGTTGATCATATTCGTTTATTAGACCTATTTTTACGACTGAAACTTTGCAAAATTTGACGATAGGCGAATCAGAGTCGATCGAGGTTCCGGCGCCTAGGCGCCAAAAGTTGGCGCCTAAGCGCCAGAATAACTGGCATATCGATGAATCCGGCGCCTAGGAGCCAGATTCTGGCGCTAAAGAGCTGCGGTTACAGATCGTGGAAAAACCGAATTTCTTCAGTTTTTCACACGAAATCTCTTTATTTATAGCCTATTTTTCATCCCCAATCCCATAGATGACACGCCTAAAAAATATACGCTTTTTGCTATATCATTTTACTCATTTTTGATGATATTACACTTTAAAGAAAGGTATTTTCTTTGTTTTATTTCAGGAATGAAGAATTATAAGTACTGAAAGTAAAAAGCACAAAAGAAGCGGATTTGGAGCAAAAAGGACTCAATTTGATGAAAAATGAACTATCCTGCCGACGACGAGATTTTCCAGAGAATTTTTGAATATATTATAAAGAGCCCGCTGACGGCGAGATCGAGCCCGCCGACGGCGAGATCGAGCCCTCCGACAGCGAGATCGGCGAGGTTAGCCCACCTTCTAGAAGCCCGCCGACGGCGAGATCGAGCCCGCCGACTGCGAGACAGTTGAAAAGAGCCAGATACAATGAACCTGGACGGTTTTTGAAGAGGTTCTTAAGCAACCTTTGGGAATTTTTCTACCTCTTTAAAAAGGGACAAATTTGAGAAAAAAAGAGGAGAGATTGGAGAGAAACAAGAGAGGAGAAAAAGTGCAGAAAAAGAGAGGAATGTTTAGGATTCTTAAATTAAGAGTAGAAATGTAGATTTCTACCATTTTGGAGAGATTGGAGAGGAGATTTTGAGAGAATTTGTAAGGGATTTCGCTAGTATTGCATGGATTGCCGGGAGATTTTATGGGAGAGATCTTCGTCTTTCTTTCAAAGGGAAAAAACTAAGTATTGTTCTTCATTATCTTATAATTTTGTAAACATTTATTTAGTGGATTTGCTTTTGTTAAATGAAGTTTCCGTTGTGTTTTCTTCGTGCTTTGTGACGCATCTCTCTTACTCTTTCTTCTTCTTTGAAAATAGTGGCATAAGAAGACTATGCCATAGTTTTCCTTTTACTTTCCTCTTGCAATGAGTAGAAATCATGTTTAGGATTTTGTGATGCATGGTAGAAGTAAATTTAATTAAAAATGTGATGGTTTTTACTTGCACTTCATTTACATTGTAATAAGGGCCCATTGTAGTGTTAAAATTTGTTGTAATTGCATCGACCCGAAAGGGCAGTGCAATTCTCAACAAAGTAGAACCACATTCAAATTGCATGGGTGGTGAAGTTCATGGAGATTGAATGCAAATAAATAGGGAAATAATATTAATCGGGCGTAGAATTAGAGATTTTAGAGTGACAGACTAAAATCCTCAATTCGGTCCTATCGTTTGGGTGCTAAAGTGTAGATGTTAGCCCTCAGGTGAGGGGAACGTGGGAGCTCCGAAGTGGCAGCCGGTATCCTCCCGGCCTAGCCGTAGATTCGGTAACCGAGCATAGGATTAGTCGATGTTCTTTATGCTCTGGACCAAAGGGTAAAGAATATGATTGCTCCTATTGGCACTTACAATATTAAATGCATCTCATTCCTATACATTATCTATTTCATTACATAAGAATAGTAGTTTTTAATATCTCAAAATTCTCTAAACCAATTCATCCAAAAAGGGTTATCTTTAGAATTATTATTTGCATTTAGATATAGTTACTATCTTTACGTTTAACACTTGCATTTAGGAATAGTTGTTAGATAAACACAATCTTAATCGACATTCCAAACTAAGGACTATTAGTAGTAGACTAGAATTTAACTAAAGACCTCTTATTTCACTTCCTCGTGGGATCGATATTGGGGTTTTTAAAGAAAACTCTATATTTCTTGAAACGATACATATACTTGCGTAGTACCCCTAGTGTGTAAAATATTTTTTAATTTTTATATCATTTAAGATTTTTCACACTAGCCGCTATTTATAAATCGGGTCAAGATTTTGGTCATCTTTTGGAAGTTAATTTACTGCGTAATTGCGGGTCGGGTCAAGTTTTTGGCGCCGTTGCCGGGGAAGCTTCGGTAAGAACTTTGTTGACCTCATTTTTGATGAGGTCTTCTCTTCTTCTTTTAGTGCTTAGGATCTAGCCTTAGGCTTTTCCTTTGACTATCTTAGAGGATTAGAATTGAGACCCACCTTTTAGAAATTCAAACCACTTCTTAACTCCCTGCAAACTCCACAAACTTGATTGTAGACCCCTAATCACCTAGAGGGTTGAAATCAAATGTGGAAGTTTAAAGGATGAGTTCCTATAGGACTTTTTGGCCTTAGAGCTGCCACAGGTGGCACTGTGCAGTGAGGGTCGACTTACACACACACTACACTTATACACTACACCTGTGCACTACACTTTCACACACCTCCTAAAATCACACCCTTACCCAACTTGACCTCCTGACTCATGTAGGTGATTCACATGGATGGTCCTTAACCCCTAAGCCCCATGGCAAGAGGTTAGGAACAACATAGTGAATGCCTCAAATGAGTCCCTTCATGGCTCATGTGGGCTTGATATGGCTTCATGGCTCAACCAAAATGATTTTATTCCACTTACATTTACCCAAACTTCAATTTTCCAAATTTTTAATTTTTGACCCCTGGGACCCTACACCCGCTTAGCCTACCCAAAACCCTTGAAATTACCCAAATTTTCCAAAATCCTCCAAATCACCCAAAATTCCTCAAAACCAATCCCAAATATTCTCACATTACTCAAATTGATCATCCATACCCAAAAATATCAAAAATTCCAAAAATACCTCCCAATACCCTCCAAATACCCAAAATACCCCTCTTAGCCAAAAAATCCAAAAATTCAGAAAATTCCCAGAAAATTCCAAAAAATCCCAAATATTCCCAATTTCATTTTGTCCAACTACACCATTGGCCAATTTTGTCAATTTACCCCACTTTTATCAAAACCCCCAATTTGACCCATTTTAACCCAAAGTAAACCCAATGTCAAACCAAACCTACCCAATTGACCCAAATTCTGGTCCAATTCAGTTCTAGACTTCAATTAAACATCCCCAACACCAATATAGACCAAATCCAAGCCCAATTTGATTGGCATTGGGATCCAATTTCACTTTTGGCCTTAAAGCCCAATTTGGACCCATGACCCAAACTTAGCCCAAACTCACCCAATTCAACTCCAATTAACCCCAAATCTTTTCTAAATCTTCCTTAACATTCCCACAAACAAAACACTAACATGATTTGCCCAAGATTTTGATCCAAACCCCACTCAAATTCAACCTAAAGCTAAAAGGCCCATTTTTGACCTAAACCCGAAACCTAACCCAAATGAGCCCAAACCCCAAAATCAAAACCCAACCAAAGCCAAAACCTCTTTGAAACACTCCCATAAATATTTCTCAACATTAATTTTACATCAATTTCAACCCTAGCCCAACATTGGCCCAAGTTAGCTCAATTTGACCTACATAGGCCCACTTACCAAATAAACCCAAATTCGAACCAATTCAACTCCAAATCACACCAAATTGACTCCAAGCCCTTCATAGAACATCCCTAAACCAATTATGACATTTATTTGACAAGGTCCTTCACAAAATCTTTACCCAAATGCCCATCCTAAAATCAAAAAGCCCACTTCCCCAAACCTTCCTAAAAGCCCATTTCCACCAAATACAAAAGCCCAAAATTGGCCCTAAAGCCCACATGACATTTCCATTTGCCATCCATTTAATCAAAGCCATTCCCTAAGTTATAATCCCATCATCAAATAATTCCAAATCAAGCCTCATGTCAAATCACTCCTAAATTACCAAAATTCTAAAAAACCTCTTTCATGAAAGTTGACTTAGCTTTTCCAAGCCGAAAGTGAGCCATGAAGTCATGCATGAGCCACATGGAAGCCATGAGAGCCTCTTTACATGTCACCATACCATATTGGGTAGGAAGGAGGGACCCTTTCCTTAATCCCTAAAGCTCATTAGCCTTAATCATGATTCACCTAAACCTAAATTTAATCCAAATATATTTGGATGGAGACTTCTCCATGCCAAACCAAGTCGATCCATTTGATCCCCCACGGCACCCAAGGCCACCTTGAAGGGTGCACCAAGCCCGAATGGGTGAGTTGACCCATTTAGACCCAAAACTAGCCATGCCCCATTCTACTTTGGATCAAAGCCTTTACACTTGGCCATTGCCGATTGCTTGCACAAACACCCGACCCCGACCCACTGACCTTGAGGGTGACCCATGCACTGGCCGGCCGGCCACCTGGTCAGCCGGAAAACGCCATGCCCGAGACCTTGGGAGAGGCCGAGCTTTGGAATTCCACCTTCGTCGAGCTGCCCCATGCCCGATGGCCACCATGGTCGTTCTTCCACGTGACCGGAGCAGGTGATCCCAACCCTCGGCCACCCACAGGAGAGCCTCCGGCCATGCCTATTTAAACACCACCCCCTCGCGGCCATGAGGAGAGTTGCACTAAACCTTGACGAAACTCGCCAAAATTATTCCAGGACCCTTCTCCACCCTTAGAGCAGTTGATCCCCGTGTCGATTTGCCCCTAATCCCCATCGATAAAGCTCGATTTCCCAGCCGAAGTTCTACCCAAAACCGGGACACTTCTCCACGGTGAGCCAATCCCCAAATTGATTGGTTCTACACCTTCACCGGACCGAGGAAGGTGTCCACCAGCAAAAGCCCCATCTCCGAGGCCACCCGGTTGCTCCGGCCTCCAAGCTTTGTGATCGGGCTGTGGTCGAAGTCCAACCTAGACGATTCACTGGACCGGGAGACTTCATGCGGAGCTTGCTAGGATCCGATCGAAGGTGCAACAACCCTCGGATCGAAGCTTCACTTCTGCGAGCAAAGGTATGAACTCATTCTTCTTCCCGAGCTTACGGGGATTCTCCATTTCGATTGGCTTGATTTCATAGCATGTTCACCGTATGGATGTGTTCGTCTCTTCGAGACGAATCCATAGAGCATAAGAACACGAAAATCCGTTGAGAATCGAGTGAGTTCTTAGGGTTAGAGTGTGGACGGTCACGGGATCGCACCGGTCGTAGACGATGACCGAGAACCGTCGGATCGCGCGTGTATCGGACGGACGGCGGGATCCCGTCGGATCGGAAGACGGAGCGATGACGCGCGGGCCCCGGGACGGGCCGAGTCGGATGGCGGCGCCCGAATCGACGGCGCGCCACGCGGCACTTCGGAGACGCCGAGGTTGACGCGGCGCGCGACTCGGATAAGTAGAAAATTAGGGATATTTTCTATTTATTTAATTCCCTAAACTTCAAAAATTCATAACTTTGTGTAGGAAAATCATAAAAATAAAATAAAAATACCCTCTTGCTCAGTGAACGAGAGGAGAATAATGTGGAAAATAAATCATTTAATTTCATCAAGTATTTTATTTTTTATAATTTATTTACTCTCTGCATACATTTAATTCTCCATGCATGTATACAATTCACCATGGCATGAGACCATAGGGCTTTTGAAGCCTCTGAACTTGGGAACATTCCCTGAATTTTCCAAGGTCAGAGGTCATCTCTATGAAGAGTTATTGATTTTTCAAATTCATGTCACTGTTTTGAGTATTTTAATTCCAATAAATAGCATGTTGTGAAATAAATTCTAGGAAAATTTGGTGATGTTCCTTATGACCAGAGAACCCTAGGAAAAATAGGTTTTGAGTTAGTTCATTTTAGACAACCCTAATTGGCTTAAACACTCAAAATAGGTCTCTAATTAATTAGAGCTAACCATACATCAAATTGACTTGAAATCAATTCTCCACTGACCTTTAGGATCAGAGGAACCCATCATAAAAATTTGAGGTCAATTGGACTTGGTTAGCCCTATTAATTGGGTTGATTAAGCCACTTAGTCATTTTAAACTTTAAAAATTCATAACTTTCAAAATATCTTTCAAAAATTCACCAAATTGGTTTTGGAGCCTCTCTGATATTAGGGGAATTTAAGAAAATTAAAATTTCAATTTTCTAAAAAAGTTGATTTTTAATATTATTTTAATATTTTTAATAATTAAAAAATAATAAAAATCACAAAAATAATAAAATTCACCAAAATGTCACATTTTGAATTTTAATCACTTAGGAACAAACCCCATATTTTTCTTATGTTTCTAGGTTGAGATATTAAATTTTAAAGCCCTAGGGTAATTTTAAAATAAAAAAAAATGTATTTTCTAGCATTTTCACTAAAATAATTATAATAAATCAAAGAAAAATCAGAAAATTGTAAAATTTGGTTCTCTGGAATCCTTGATATCAGAGAGAATTTTAAAAATTATAAAATTCATTTTTCAACTTATATTCTATTTTTAAATTAATTAATACTCCAAAACTTAAAATAATTATAATAAAAATAATATAATTCAAAAAATCACCAAAATTGGTCCAAGTGGTCCCCTGGTCATTAGGAATGTCCCCTAATTTTCTTAAGGACAGAAACTTTTCCTTGGTCATGTTATTAAATTTTCCTTGGAAATCTCTATTTTCTACCAAAAATAATTATATAAGTAAATTAAATACAGAAAAATCACATTTTCTCCTCTCATGTCTTTATTGACATATGAGTGAAGTCACATAAAAATTTCAAGTTCATTTGAGTTCAATTTAGTGAGTTATGAAATTATTAAGCTTAAAGGGTAAAGTGGTAATTAAATTTTTTAATCCTTAATTAAAACTTTAGGTTTAATAAAAAAATTAACAAGTAAAAATATTTGATCCTAATCTGATTTGGATGATTGAAATTTAAATAATTGAAGGGTAGAAACCCATTAAGCAATTTAAAATGATTAAACTTTAATTAAATAATTGATTAAATTTGGAAGAATAATAAAATTGGAATTATTAAAATAGGGATATTATTAGGAAGAGATTTATCCTTTAATTTAAAAAATCCCTAAATTAATCATTTCATTAATGTTTAATTCTTAATTAAAATAATAATTCAAATTTAAAACATTAAAAGACTTAATCATTAAACTAAAATTAAATTATTGAACTTCTCTTAAAATTTTAATTAAAATTAAAATGAATAAAATTAAATTAAAAGATTAAATTAAATCAAATTAAATCAAATTAAAAATTAAATTAAATTAAATTAAATTAAATTAAATTAAGTTGAATTAAATAACATCACCTAAGACATGAAGAACTCAAAAATAAATCTAAAATAACTTGAACATCTATTCCGAACTTAAATCATCAATTTGAACTTAAATTTGAATCACGAAATCATTAAATATCATTTTGCCCTTAGGAGCTTTTACTATTATAACTCCTAAATGGAGTATTAAATGAAATGTCATTTCACTCATAAGGATATTCGAAATGTCCTAAGTTCATCGAGCAAGACAACAAAACTAAAACTCTCGGATGATTAATTCATTTGTGTAATTAAATTCATTTGGACTTAAAACAATCCTAGAAATATTGAAAAGATGTTTAAGATTCGTCTTAAGAACTTCCTCAATATAATAGGATATTTATAAGAACAATTGAACTTAATTGTTCTTTGATGAAGAAAATCGTCTTCAAACCAAAAACACAGGAACACAGACGTCATAGAAATGACTAGGTATAGGATTAGGAATTTGGTAGAAAACCATAACCCTTACCTTAGCTTTACCTAGGAACTTGCTTAAATGTCCTAATCGTGTTTTAAGTGCAGCTTGGAATGACGGGAAGACCCTCCAGGTACGCTTTTATTTTATCGCAATTTACTTTATTGCAAATGCACTTTACTTTTCTTGCATGATAAAACAACTGTTGCATGAAAACCCACACCTTTAGGACAGAAACCAAAACTGAAACCCATAACTAAATTAAAAGTCATTACAAGATAAAATTCACCGCCACAACATTTCAAAATATAAAACAACTCAAAATTTAATCACGAAACGAACAACAAAACTACAACTACAACTAAATTAAAACGTCTTGTTGGATGATCGGGAATACCTCGGATGATGTAACCTACGTGTTGCTAACGGGATTTCCCACGGTCTAAATGAAAGTGTGGAACTCATTCGGTTGAGTTTAGCAAATTCATCTGGACTAAGTGAATCCGATAAAAATAATGATGCGGAAGGATGGAACCGTGGGATCTTAACCGGTGTCGTTATAATCAACTTTAAGATTTGTTTTAATTAAAACACAAAAAACACTTGGAAATTAAGACTTCCCTAAACCAAAACACTTTTCTCATCCTCTGATTTATGATTTCTAAAACTAAACCTCTGCAACAACAAGGAGCTCGAAGCATGGTGGGCAGCACGGCCATCGTCGTCGGCGAAAACTTGAATCTACATCGACAAAACCATTCTTAGAATTAAATAACCAAGCCATAGGATTTCGAGGTAGTTTGCACTAGTGCAACATAAATCCTCAACTCTTCGTTAGGCATTTGCATTGAAAATTAAGCCCTAACTAGGTCTTAGGATTCCGAGGTAGTCGTCCGATACTGACATAAACCCTCATATCTTCCAGAGCTATTTGTATGATTCTATCATATAAATATAAGCCCTAATTAATTAAAATTGGCAAGATTAAAACGTTAAATAAACATTAGGACTTTCCTAAATCCAAGCCAAACAATAGGATAGTCGGGAGATTACCGAAGTTCGCTTCGAATCCGTAATTTCTCCTACTTTTCTTCCTTTGAATTCCCAAAATAAAATGTTCCGAACTTGATCCATTCCCTATTGAGATTCAAAAATTCAATCCTTTGAAAACTTAAACTTTGAAATTCTTGAGAGCGAGAATTATTGATTATTATCGAGAGTTTTCTTAGGTGATTCCCATCACTTAAGATGTAATTAACTATAGGGGCTTGCCCTTATAGGGAATTTTAAAGAACCTGAGTAATATAAACCCTGTTTAATGTTTTCATATTAAATAGGGGAATTTGTCGACTTATAAAATTGGTTCGCGAGACCAAACGGATGTCACAAATCTTCTAGTTTATCTAATCGAGCCCCATTATCAAGCGAGTGTGTCTATTCTTCGGGATAGATACACGGTTTGTGGTGCGGTGCTCGTTTATGTAAACTATTCGGGATGTGAGATCGGTTTGATTTCATATCTTAAAATCTTCAAATTTAAAATTATTTTCAAAATCAAATACTACTTTCTAAATTATATATATATTTAAATTAAACCTAAAAATAAGCCGCACAATTTCTGGCGACTCCGCTGGGGATTTAGTTCCTCTCTCCATTTTAATCAAATAATTCTGCTTTCAAAATCGGCAGTGCATCCATATCCCTTATGGATCAAACTACCCTTCTTTCCGTTGGGATACTATGTTCATTTCTACCTTGAACAAGTATAACCAACATTCTCTCGGATTTAGGAGCCATTGTTTAGACACCCCTAAACGGAGAGGTTCGAGATCCTTTACCTCGTTTCGAGGTGGGGTGGACCCCAATAGGTGTTAGTTTAGGAGTGATCCTTCGAGTCGAGAAGTCTTGCTTAAGATTCTCTTTCCCTTTTCCAACTCCGATTCAGATTCCTTACCTCCTCTACACCTTTGAACACTCCGTTCTAAATAAATAAACCCTCTAATAAGTGATTCTTTTAATAAGTGATTCCTTCTTATAAATACATGAACAAGAATGAGTTCGGACTCTTTTCGATTCCTTTCTTTTCGTCCTAAAGAAAAGAAGCATAACTTGGATCGACAACCGGAATCTACCTGCGAAATGGAAGCCCCGGCCGATTTTCTCTTTCACCAATGGTGGACTTCAGCATGCATAAGGATGAGCTGCCCGACGATGGAATCATCCGATTTGGACAAGGATTTGAAAACACGAACGTCGAGATCACCGACGTCTCCCTCTTTGCACTCGACGAACAAGGTATCCGAAGCTGAAGAGCCGTCGCTTGAGTTCGACCTTAGGTCGACCCAAGAATTCCCTCCCTGCGAAGGGTTACCGGCGAGAGAAGTACTGGATGTCCATAGAAGGACCGTTATCTCTACCCCCATTTGGTCTAGTTGTTTACGTACCTACCCCGACTTTTGCCGAATCGAAAGGGAAAGAAATCCGAGAATTATGATGGACTCGTTACCAGTGGAGGGTACGGATCTTCTGTAAGACCTTCGTTTTCGAAATCGGGTCCGGTTCGAAGATTCCGTCAGCGACGAGGACCCGAAGAAGAAACGAAGTAGAAGGATCGCTAGAGAAGCCGAGCTGTCTGAGATTGCTTTCTAGAGGAAATTCCGAAGCTGCGCGAATATACACCATTGCCCGGAATATACACCGCTGCTGAATACATACCACTCTTGGGAGGAAGCGGGTTTCATCCCTCTCCGCCGCAGAAGATGAAGAAAATATTCGCAAGATTCGCTGCCACATTACCACAGCCCGCATATTACAACGATAGCCGCAAGAAAAGAACTAGAACTACGCCGTTTGCTCGACTGCAAACTTTGGTAGAAAAGTTAGCAAGAAGGAAAAGCTGCCCGTATCGGAAATTCTACGAAGGATAGGGCGGGTGCCGGTCGAATCCCGTCTTGGGCCCCGAGTAGAACCTGCCATCATGACGGAAAAGCCAAGTAAAAGAATGAAGGCTAGTCCGCCGTTGTCGTCTCGGGATTACGGATTAGGGAGGATACCACCTTCCGGCATTTGGCCGAACGGACCATGCGGTCCTAGACCTTCGGTCGTTAGAAGGATGGTATGGCGTCCTCTGCTGGGCGGTTGAGATTGAAACGACGGCCGAGAAAGAAAGTCTCGCCGGGAGACTTGAATGCGAAGAAAGTGCTACCGCGATGAAGGGGACTCGTGAGAAGGGGACCCGGCGGCTGTCGCACGACAACCACGAAGACACACGAAAGCCCCGCTAGAAGATGCCATGGAAAAGTTGAGAACCGATATCCAACGATTAGCAAGAGAAAGAGAAGAAAAGTTCGGAGACGAGATTGATTCATCGGAATTCATGGACGACGAATACGCAGAAATCAACATGGTAGAAACACGAGCTTCATCAGCTTCACAAGGTGCTCCTGCAGCCGCAGAAAGAGAGGAGCCGGAAGTAATGAGAAGGCAGCTTCAAGAGAAAGACGATACGATTGCCTAAATGGCAAAAAGGATGGAAGAGATGGCTGTAGCCCTAGCCACTCGCCAGAGTCAAGTACAACCACATAGAGAAACACCCCCGGAAGTCATTCACATTGTAGACGGAGGAAAGGAGATTACGTCTGTCAACGGGGATGATCAACTAAAAAAGGATACAACACAAAGTATGATTCTCGAAAAGGATATCGAGAACTTGGTGGAACGGCGGAGTGCGAGAAGCCTTGGCACAATCGAAGAGCGGGACATCCATTCGGACGGGTAGACCTTACCGGGAAGAATTCGACGCCGTCCAATACCGAAAGGCTTCGTACCACCTGCGTTCGAGACCTTCGACGGGCCGGGAACCCCAGACGGCATGTGGCACACTTTCGTGCCGGTTGTTGCAGATGCGGCGGGAGCGATGCATTACTCTTCCGACGAGTTCGTCGGCGGTCTGTCGGGAATCGCCTTCGGCGGGTATGCGGAGTTGCAAATGGTTCGGTGAAGACGTTCTCGGAGCTAGAGAACCTCTTCATCGAGCGATTCGCCGGAGCTCGGCACCACATCACTATAGGTGATTTAGTGGTAGAGAAACAAAAGCCGAATGAAGCTTTGGTGGATTACATACTTCGATGGAGGAACTTAAGCATGAAGTGTGAACCACAACTGCAAGAACAACACGCGATCGGCATTTTACTTAAAAGCATTCACGGCCCGATAGCACTTCTCCTCGAGGATTCACTATTAAGACTTTTGAGAAGTTGTTAAGCAAGGCGGAAGCTTGCAGAAGAGGCGAAGCAATTAAGTTTCGCCGACAAGACGGACAAGCAAAAGCACTGTAAAGACTTTTGAAAAGAAATCCGGGATCGTTGCGGCGGTTGACAAAGGCAAGCAACCGATGCAAATACCGTCGGAACGACCGCGGCAACCACAACGAATTACCGGCAACCCGGCCCGGCTATCGGTCATCTCGCAGTATGAACAGACCACCTCGTCCGCGACGTACATTAAGGGAGCTTTTGAGCGAGAGAATATCCGTTCAAGAATGAAGCGATGCTGAAAATGTTCCATAGTCGATGAAGACTCGGATTTCCAGTTGCCGGAGCCTAAAAGACCGGAGGAAGTCGACAAGAAAGGTGATCCCGACTTTTGCCCTTACCGCCGGATGCTTGGGCACAAAATAGAAGATTGCATTACCTTCGAAAGTTGGCTCGATGACGACCTTCGGAAAGGGAATATAACGATCCCGAAGAAGTACATGAAGGAACCCCGAAAGGAGGTTCCGTCGATGTTGTCTCGGCCGATCCCATTATTACGATAGATCCCTATACGAATGACGATGGATGGACTACCGCTTGGACGAGGTCTTCGAAAAAGATTTTAGACGGCATCCAAGCCGCTTCGGTGCGAGCTTCGATTCGGAGTTTGAAACACAGTTAAGCCGGTACTCATCACTTGCGATAGAAGAACCACCTCGACGGGAGACGATTGAAGAGAAGAAGAAAATCGACGAAGAAGAGAGGACCGAGGCTCCTAAGGCTAGACTAGGGGCTGCTTATCCTAGGATAGTTGTTTCGATTCGGGGAGAAATCCCTCGAACCTCGACTGCGTATGATTATACGCTCACTTCGGTGGGATCATATAATGATAAGGGTGATGGCGTTGGCTACGTTTTGATGTATTTAAAGATTACGTAACTAACGATAATCCGGACGTCGATTCAGATACAAATAACAATTCTCAGAATCATACACGATCTCGACGATCACAATGATGGAGAAGACATCCATCGAGGAGGCTACGAGAGTTCGACAAGCAACGAATCTATTCGCGAGTTTTGAGGAGCTCCGGTCGCGATAGAGTTAGAGCCTTCGGACTGCGAAGCTAATCCGGAAGAGCTGTCATTCCGATTCGAAGAGACACCGGCAAGCTCGACAATAGATTCGGAAGAAATCACGAAGTCAACTTAAGAAGTGGAAGAGTTCTACCTCGAGAATGGGTCCGAAGGACGAAGGAAAGCAGGTGGTTGTTCGAGAAGAACCAACCCGGCGGAAGAAATACCCATTCTAGAAGAAGCGAGAGACACATGAAAATAAAGTGGACTACAACGTGCTAGCCCATCTTAGGAAACTACCGGCCAAGGCGAGCATTTATGATGCTCTCATCTTATCAAAGGAGATGAGAGAAGCTGCGATCGAGGCCTTACTTGATCCGAGAAATTTGCTTAGCTCGAATGGCCGGAGAGTCCTTAGATGAGGTTTGCTCGTTAAAGGAACGACGAGGTGTTACCTTCGCGGACAACGACCTACTACGGGACGACGAGACCATAGCCGAGCCCTTGTACATTTCGATTACAGATTGGGAAATTTACACTCTCCGGAGTATTGGTGGATCCGGGAGCATCGATCAATATAATGAATCTTCGAACGCTAGCATACTTGGAAATTGATGCCCGCGAGCTCGAAGCGGACAAAATGTTATTAAGAGGATTCGACGAGAAAGGAGAAAGAGCCCTCGGGTCGATAACGCTATCGATGAAGACCGGTGACTTAGCAAAGACAACCGCAAAATTTCACATAATTGATTCGAAACATCGTTCGATGCTCTGCTGGGCCGACCATGGATACATGAAAACGAGGATGGTACCATCATCTCTACATCGATGCATTAAATACTACGATGGAGGGGAACGAGTGCATCAAAGGTGACTTACAACCATTCTCCGTACATGAAATTGGAATCCACGAGGATGCGGCTTATTATGCACCACGAAGAAAACGATCTTCTCCGGAGATACCATAACAAATGAAGCAAAGAAAGTTCGGGACAACGAAGAACACCGAAGTTCTAGTCCGACGGTCACTCACCACTCCCTTACGGCGAGATGGTGAAGGTTTCTCCACGACTCGCATCCGAGGTCGAGGTCGAGGTCGGGGACGAGGCCGTGGTAGAGACGTTAGGACGAGTTGGACGAGAGGAAACCGGTCATCAATGTTGATTGGGAAGATAGTTACGAAGAAGAAAAAGAAATCGAAACGAAGCGGCGACGATAAGTCGGAAGAAGCCGCAATTCGAGATCTCTCTCGAAGATGAGAAGAATGAAGAATACAAATCAATGTACGAGAAGATTAACCACTATGTACATACTATGACCACGACCCGATCCATTCTAATAAGATCGAGGGTATGGAGGTCGAAGAGTACGTGGCGACGGTGCTAAGCCCATCAAATTCTACGGTGGTGCTTCTTCCTCCAAAGCTGAAAGTAATGTACAATTTGAAGATGTCACTTTATCGAGAATTAATGGAATTACCTTTTGAGTGGTACTCTCCATGTGTTCAAAATTTAATTCAACATGGTTTCTTACCTCGACGAGTGGACAAAGGTCGATCTCGACATTTTGAAAAATTATGGAATAATTCAGGTCGTCCACCCGATTCGAAGCATGGTCTCGGATTCGGCACGGTAGGGTCGGTTGACGATGCTTGAATTTTGCTTGGTTGTCACTTGCGAATCTAATGAAAAGCGCATGGAAACTACGGACGAACTCGAAGATTTACAAATTGGAGACGCTCCACCAGAATTCGAAGAAGAAATCAAATCTACGATAGATGAGTTAACGGAAGTTAACTTAGGTACTAGCGAAGAGCCTAGACCTACCTTTGTTAGCTCCTTACTCGATAAAGAAGACTCGGAAGAAATAATCAAGTTATTAATGGAATTCAAAGACTAGTTTTGCTTGGAGCTACGATGAGATGCCGGGATTAGCTCCGAGAGGTCGCGATCCATAAGCTAGGAGTGGATCCTACTTCCGTCCCGGTCGGACGAGGTCCCGAGAAGAATGCGTCTAGAGATCGAACAACAAGTCATAGCCGAAGTTAAAAAGTTAATAGACGCTAAATTTGTCCGTGAAGAACAATACCCGACTTGGCTAGCCAATGTAGTCCCGATCGGAAAGAAGAATGGTCGGATCGGAATTTGTGTGGACTTCGGAGATTTAAACAAGGCATGTCCAAAAGATGAATTCCCTCTACCGATCCCGAATTAATGATCGACATTGCTTCAACACATGAAATATTCTCATTCATGGATGGATCTTCGGGATACAACCGAGATAAAAATGGCTCCGAGAAGATGAAAAGCTTACGGCATTCGGAACGCCGATCGGAGTATATTGCTACACGGTAATGCCATTCGGATTGAAGAACGCGGGAGCGACCTACCAAAGAGCAATGACAAGAATTTTTGATGATCTCATCCACAATCGAAGTCGAATGCTACGTGGACGATGTGGTCATCAAAAGCAAAGTAACGGACAACCACTTGTATGATTTGAGAATTGTTTTCGAACGATTAAGACAATTTAACCTTAAGATGAATCCCTTAAAATGCGCCTTCGGCGTCACCTCCGGGAAATTCTTAGGATTCGTTGTCCGACATCGTGGAATTGAAATCGACCCGGAGAAGATTAAAAGCTATCTTAGAAATGCCACCTCCCAAAACCTTAAAACAACTACGATCTTTTCAAGGGAAGCTGGCATATCTTCGACGTTTTATCTCGAGCTCGTCGAGGTAGGTGTCGGCCTTTCTCGGCACTAGTTAAAAAGGACGCCAAATTTATTTGGGAAGAGAAATGCCGAGAAGGCCTTCGAGGACATTAAACAATATTTAATGACACCTCCTGTCCTAGCGGCCCCGATCTCGGAGTAGACCGGCGATACTTTACACCGCGGCTTTAGACGACTCTGTCGGAGCCCTGTTAGCCCGAGTCGATGATGAGGGTAAAGAAAATGCTCTTTACTACTTAAGCCGTCGTTTGCTTCAGATGGAAGTAAGGTATCCCGCAATTGAAAAGCATTGTTTGGCCACTGATCTTCGCCGCTCAAAAGCTCGGGCACTACATGCTTTCTCATAAGGTCAACCTAATCTCGAAGTTTAATCCATTGCGATACTTGATGACTCGTCCAACGCTTTCGGCGGACTTGCCGGATGGTCGATGATATTATTGCAATTCGATATAACTTTCGTGCCTCTTCGTGCCGTAAAGGGACAAGTCTTAGCGGACTTCCTTGCGGCACACCCTTTGCGGCAGAATCTCCTCTCGATGACGATACGCCGGATGAACAAATAATGAACCTAGAAGACCTTGATGATCGACGTTGGGAATTATATTTCGACGGAGCATCTTCGGCGCACAAAGACGAAGAATCGCAAGTGATAGTGCCGTAAGGCGGGAATCGGGCTAATCTTTATAACACGGAGCGGGGGATGTTAAGATACTCCTACCACTTGACGGAACCATGTACAAACAACGAAGCGGAATACGAAGCCCTCATAACGGGATCGGAATTAACCATTCGAATGGGGATAACGGACATCAACATCTACGGGGATTCACGAGTTAATCATTCAACGGATCGCCGGACAATACAGAATTTTGAAGCCAAGACTCGAACAATACTTCCAGGTATGCCATACGAGTTGTTGGAGCAGATTCCAAATGTGACAATCTACAAAATTCCCGAAAAAGAAAATGCTTTAGCGGATGCTTTAGCCGTCTCGCAAAAGAATTTGCACGTTTGCAAGATGAATCGATAGAAGTGTCGGTTCACGGACGTCGGGTCCTATCACGGCTCGACATAGACACAATACACAAATCGAGAAAAAGAAAAAGAATCGGTTGCAACGAGTGACGGAAAACACGAGAAGATTGGCGACGGCCATTGATGAGACTACACGCAAACGGGAAAGCTACCGGACGATAGGTCGCTAGCTCATCGGATCGAAAAGAACTGCGTCTTACGCATTAATAAACAACACATTGTACGGAAGGTCTTTCGATCAAATGTGGCTAAGGTGCCTAAGCGGGTCGAGGCCGTGAAATTGTTAAGGAGGTGCATTCGGGACTCCGTGGCGCTCACCGGTCGAGTCCGAAGATGAAAATGAAAATTAAAAGACTAGGGTACTACCGGCCCTCGATGATGACCGATCGCATGAAAATCGCCGAGAGCGCGTCACCGGTGCCGAGTGCACGGAGTGGTTCTACACCGACCTCCAAATGTGCTACATCAGACAATTGCGTCGTGGCCATTTGAATGTTGGGGCACGGATATAGTGGGTCCAATAGAACCACCATCTTCAAAAGGACATCGCTTCATTCTTGCGGCTACAGATTACTTTTCCAGTGGGCGAGGCGGTTCCACTCGGAGAAGTGAAAGCACATCACGTGCTTACTGGTTTTCGAGAACCGAGTTGTCTACCGTTTCGGGGTGCCGCGCGGGATCATCTCGGATAATGGGTCGGCATTCGAAGCACGCAAATCAATAATTTTGTCGGGAGACATGGAATCGGCGCGATATTCAACAATTTACTACCCGAGAGCAAACGGCCTCGGCTGAGGCTTTTAATAAAACTCTCGTTCAAATCTTAAAGAAAACCTTGGACGATAATAAGAGAAATTGGCACGAGAAGTTGTTAGAAGCCTTATGGGCCTACCGGACAACCTTCGAACTCCTACGCAAGCTACACCTTACGCTGCGGTGTATGGGTCCGAGGCGAGTGTTACCTTTAGAGGTTCGGCTTCCTTCACTCGGGATTGCGAGTTGCAAATAAAATCACAACGGAAGAGAACGCCAAATTACGACTCGAAGAATTAGAGAGCTCGGAAGAGAAAAGACTTGCGGCGCAACGGAATTTAGAACTATACCAAGCTAAGATAGTTCAAGCCCATGACAAGGCGGGTCGCCGAGAACCTTGAGAAGTTGGTGACTTAGTTCTCGTTCTCGAGACCTATTCTTGCACACCGCAAGATAGGAGGAAAATTTGAACCCACTTGGGAAGGACCGTTTGTGGTTGAAGCGGTATACTCGGGAGGTTCCTACCGGCTAGTGAATTGCCGAGGAGAACGACATATGCTTCCGATCAATGGACGATACTTGAAAAAGTACTACGGCTACTGATGTTTCGAAGGAATGAATTCTTCGGCCCTAAGAAACACGGGCGAAGTAATTACTTATGATTGGGTCCGAACCCGAAAAATAATAAAATGTGCTAAAATAAATAAAATCCTGATAATAAAATTTTCCTTGTTTTCTTTTCCAAATCAAAATCTCTTACACGATCTTATCCACTTCATTCTGTTAAGTTTAAAAATATAAGAATAATAAAAAAAATGTCTTTAATAAACATTTTCTTAATGTTCTTGTTCTTAGTACGGCCACCGATCCTTTTCCTTGTCTTTTCGCGGGGAAATGTCGAACGGGCGGTTGGTCTCGAACTTTAAGAATGGCGTAAGCCTTGCACTCGATGAAAGAGGGTGAAAGATGGAGCGATAATCGAGATTGACTCGGATTTCGCACCGGCGAGGCCTACGGTACGAGGAAAGTGGCCAGGTCCTGGTTGACCGAGAAGAGCTGCCCGGACGGACGGTGATGAAAGTGGGTGGCCCAAGCCACCGATCCGACGACGAGAAAAGAAAGACAAACATTGAAGAAGATAAGAAAATGAAGTACGTAGTCGCTACGGCGAGAGGCGAGCTTGTCGGCGCCGCGCCCACGAGAGATTCAAGAAGTTCGAAGAGCTACTCTCACGACAACGCAACGAAGAAATAAGAATCGCCGTATCCGTAAGATGTTAACAAAACTAGCTGCGGACCGGCACGACGAGACGATTGCTAATGTCGGTGCATACACTTCGAGGACACCGGTTCACGCAGGAACACGAAGAAAGGAGGCCGGCTCCTAGGATAACAGAAAGAACCGGGGAAATCTCCGGAAGATCGGAAGAAAGAAGGCTACCACGCCACCGGATAGAACCACCGGTGATGCATGACCTTGTTGCGGGAAGCAACCCGGGGGATGTCCCGACGGGCATCATCACCGAGGAGCCGAGGTATGCGGGGAGAACGCGAAGGGATTGAGCCAGTATATTCCACGATATGTCACCGGGACCTCGCCATCTGCGGATCATTCCGGAATACGAGGCTGGAGAGAATGCGGAATGTTGAAAAGAAAACCTTTGAATACTTCGAGAGAATTAAAGGCGAGAAGAATCGATATACTTAGAGGGCCTCGAGCTACATACGGACGTATTCTCGGAGTATGAACGGCGGCAAATCGTGGATTGCATCCGGGATTTGAAAAGAATGGGCCGAGCGGGCCGCCTGAGGAAAACACATACTCGGAACCCCGGAGATGGATGCCGGGGAAAGGAAGAATCACAATACGATGTGGATCTTTGTTACAACTTTGCGGAGGACGGGAAGGGAAACCCACGGGAATACTCCGTCATGGGCGAGTGGATCCGATGCCATTAGTCATCAAGAGAATGGTAAAGAGATTGATAACATGGAGGGTACTGCCGGCGGATTGCATACCCAATAGCTGCATTATCAACATCTACGAAACGGGGTGATTGCATACCCCACACATAGATCACCACGACTTTGTCGGACCTTTACGCACGGTCTCTTTCTCGAACGAGTGTAACATCATGTTCGGATCGACCTCCGGATAGCGGAGTCCGGGTGAGTTCCGAGGGCTAGTGAAGATACCTTTACCGGTAGGTTCCGTCATGATCGCGAAGGGCAACGGAGCGAGATATCGCTAAGCATTGCATACCGGGAGTACCGGTGAAGCGGATCTCGGTTACTTTCGGAAGGATGGACGACGAGGAAGACACCTTACCATTTCCGGCCGGACCGGAGCTAGAAAGCCTCCGGCCTTACGAGCTGTGAGTTACATGGAAAATATCACACCTCCGATGTACATCCGGACGACATCCTTGCCAAGGATGGCTTGGAAGGTGATGTTATTGACCATGTACCCCACTATTCGGACATGGATTTTTGACGGATGCTTCTTTGGATGGATCGACAAAGATCATACACGATCCGTTTTGAGTTTACATGGATTGTATGAAATATATTCCAGATCAAGATGTATGATGTATCTTCTACATGATTGGAATGAAAGTGACCATGTCACATTTTTGGCCTTCACCTCTTTTGTGCAAATTGATTGGGAAACGCCATTAAAGTTAAATGAACTTCGAACAAAGAACAGAAAGGAATAAAAAAAAAGAGAATAAAAGAAAACTTTCCTTAAAAAAAAAAAAATCTAAAAAAAAATGACAAACACCAAATTCACATAATCATTAAATAAACGATAAAATAAAATTTGAATCATTAAAAGATAAACAAAATCAACATAAATGTTAAATCAAATTCTCAATCAAATTTCAAATGTGATCTTCCAAATTTCAAATCAAATCTTAAATCAAATTTCAACCGAGTTCAAACTCATCCTTCCAAATTTCAAATTCAATCTTTCCGGACTCCGAATCTCGATCAAATTCAAGTTCGATCTTTCCAGATTCCAAATCTCTATCAAATCTCGAATTCGATCTTCCGGATCTTAAATCAAATCTCGATCGAAAATTCAAATTCAATCTCCCAAATCTGAAATCCAATCCGTTCGTTCTCTCCCTATGCGGGATGGAAGCGGTTGATTCCATTGACACGGATCGAATCTGATGGCGAGGAATTATATCCAATCCAAACCAGCAACTTCCGATCAACTCTTTTGAATGGGATATGTGACATCTACATATTCTCTCCTAATCTATTTCCTTCCACGAAAGTCTTTTACAACTTTCATGAAATTCTCAAAAAAAAAACTAAAATTCCACACTCTTCAAATCAACACTACAAATCTTTGCAAAATCAATTACCAAAAAAATTCAAATTCAAACTCTTGGGTCGAGGATTTTACATCCAAGATTGCACTGCTTTAGGATTCTTTCCCTATTGCCATTGAAATACATCAAATTCAAACTCTTGGGTCGAGGATTTTACATCCAAGTACCTTTGCTTTAGGATTCTTTCCCTATTGCCTTGAAATACATCAAATTCAAACTCTTGGGTCGAGGATTTTACATCCAAGATACCTTTGCTTTAGGATTCTTTCCCCTATTGCCTTTGAAATACATCAAATTCAAACTTTTGGGTCGAGGATTTTACATCCAAGACTGCATTGCTTTAGGATTCTTTCCTATTGCCTTTGAAATACATCGAATTCAAACTTTTGGGTCGAGGATTTTACATCCAAGTACCTACTTGCTAGGATTCTCTCCCTATTGCCTTGAAATACATCAAATTCAAACTCTTGGGTCGAGGATTTTACATCCAAGACTGCCTTGCTTTAGGATTCTTTCCCTATTGCACTCTGAAATACATCAAATTCAAACTTTTGGGTCGAGGATTTTACATCCAAGTATCGCATTGCTTTAGGATTCTTTCCTATTGCCTCTGAAATACATCAAATTCAAACTCTTGGGTCGAGGATTTTACATCCAAGACTGCACTGCTTTAGGATTCTTTCCCTATTGCACTGAAATACATCAAATCAAATTCCCGGGGTTAAGGATTTTATATCCGAGATTGCATTGCTTTAGGATCATTTCCCTATCGCAATGAAATACATCAAAATCAAACTCTTGAGGTTAAGGATTTTACATCCAATACCGCATTACTCTGAGATCTTTCCTCATTGTAATGATCCAATCCAATCGATTCGATCTTCTTTTGGGGTTGAAGATGTTACATCTAAAACCTCAAAATTCCAATTTTCATTTCAAATCAAATCCCTTCAAATTAATCTTGACAAACTTCAATCTAAATTGAAACTCCAAATTGAAATCTAAACTCACACATCATAACTTAAACTAAAACAAAACGAAAATCTAAATCGAAATTCTCCCAGATCATGTGATTTGGGATTCACCTCCTTTTCCTTTCCCCAGCGAGAGTTCAAGAATCTCCAGTTCCAGAGATACACTTGACACTCCCCGTGAAGCTCTTTTACTTCGTCCTAAGTTTGTTACTTGGACATCCGTGTTGGTTTTGTTGATCGCTTCGGTCAACACCAATACGCGCGGTGTGCTCCGTCAGCTCACCACACCTATTGGGGGTCCATTTGTTGACCTCATTTTTGATGAGGTCTTCTCTTCTTCTTTTAGTGCTTAGGATCTAGCCTTAAGCTTTTCCTTTGACTATCTTAGAGGATTAGAATTGAGACCCACCTTTTAGAAATTCAAACCACTTCTTAACTCCCTGCAAACTCCACAAACTTGACTGTAGACCCCTAATCACCTAGAGGGTTGAAATCGAAATGTGGAAGTTTAAAGGATGAGTTCCTATAGGACTTTTTAGCCTTAGGACTGCCCTGGGTGGCCTGGTCTGGTGAGGGGCTGACTTACACACACACTACACTTATACACTACACCTGTGCACTACACTTTCACACACCTCCTAAAATCACACCCTTACCCAACTTGACCTCCTGACTCATGTAGGTGATTCACATGGATGGTCCTTAACCCCTAAGCCCTTGGCTAAGAGGGTTAGGAACAACATAGTGAATGCCTCAAATGAGTCCCTTCATGGCTCATGTGGGCTTGATATGGCTTCATGGCTCAACCAAAATGATTTTATTCCACTTACATTTACCCAATCTTCAATTTTCCAAATTTTCAATTTTTGACCCCAGGGACCTACACACGCTAACCTACCCGAAACCCTTGAAATTACCCAAATTTTCCAAAATCCTCCAAATCACCCAAAATTCCTCAAAACCAATCCCAAATATTCCCACATTACTCAAATTGATCATCCATACCCAAAAATATCAAAAATTCCAAAAATACCTCCCAATACCCTCCAAATACATAAAATACCCCTCTTAGCCAAAAAATCCAAAAATTCAGAAAATTCCCAGAAAATTCCAGAAAATCCCAAATATTCCCAATTTCATTTTGTCCAACTACACCATTGGCCAATTTTGTCAATTTACCCCACTTTTATCAAAACCCCCAATTTGACCCATTTTAACCCAAAGTAAACCCAATGTCAAACCAAACCTACCCAATTGACCCAAATTCTGGTCCAATTCAGTTCTAGACTTCAATTCAACATCCCCAACACCAATCTAGACCAAATCCAAGCCCAATTTGATTGGCATTGGGATCCAATTTCACTTTTGGCCTTAAAGCCCAATTTGGACCCATGACCCAAACTTAGCCCAAACTCACCCAATTCAACTCCAATTAACCCCAAATCTTTTCTAAATCTTCCTTAACATTCCCACAAACAAAACACTAACATGATTTGCCCAAGATTTTGATCCAAACCCCACTCAAATTCAACCTAAAGCTAAAAGGCCCATTTTTGACCTAAACCCAAACCTAACCCAAATGAGCCCAAACCCCAAAATCAAAACCCAACCAAAGCCAAAACCTCTTTGAAACACTCCCATAAATATTTCTCAACATTAATTTTACATCAATTTCAACCCTAGCCCAACATTGGCCCAAGTTAGCTCAATTTGACCTACATAGGCCCACTTACCAGAATAAACCCAAATTCAAACCAATTCAACTCCAAATCACACCAAATTGACTCCAAGCCCTTCATAGAACATCCCTAAACCAATTATGACATTTATTTGACAAGGTCCTTCACAAAATCTTTACCCAAATGCCCATCCTAAAATCAAAAAGCCCACTTCCCCAAACCTTCCTAAAAGCCCATTTCCACCAAATACAAAAGCCCAAAATTGGCCCTAAAGCCCACATGACATTTCCATTTGCCATCCATTTAATCAAAGCCATTCCCTAAGTTATAATCCCATCATCAAATAATTCCAAATCAAGCCTCATGTCAAATCACTCCTAAATTACCAAAATTCCTAAAAAACCTCTTTCATGAAAGTTGACTTAGCTTTTTCCAAGCCAAAAGTGAGCCATGAAGTCATGCATGAGCCACATGGAAGCCATGAGAGCCTCTTTACATGTCACCATACCATATTGGGTAGGAAGGAGGGACCCTTTCCTTAATCCCTAAAGCTCATTAGCCTTAATCATGATTCACCTAAACCTAAATTTAATCCAAATATATTTGGATGGAGACTTCTCCATGCCAAACCAGTCGATCCATTTGATCCCCCACGGCACCCAAGGCCACCTTGAAGGGTGCACCAAGCCCAAATGGGTGAGTTGACCCATTTAGACCCAAAACTAGCCATGCCCCATTCTACTTTGGATCAAAGCCTTTACACTTGGCCATTGCCGATTGCTTGCACTAAACACCCGACCACGACCCACTCGACCTCGAGGGTGACCCATGCTGGCCGGCCGGCCACCCGAGTCGCCGGAAAACGCCATGCCCGAGACCTTGGGAGAGGCCAAGCTTTGGAATTCCACCTTGTTGAGCCGCCCCATGCCCAATGGCCACCATGGCTGTTCTTCCCATGACCGAGCAGTCGATCCCGACCCTTGGCCACCCACAGGAGAGCCTCCGACCATGCCTATTTAAACACCACCCCCTCACGGCCATGAGGAGAGTTGCACAAACCTTGCCGAAACTACGCCAAAATTATTCCGGACCCTTCTCCACCCTTAGAGCGACTTGATCCCCGGTGTCAATTCGCCCTAATCCCCACTCGATAAAGCTCGATTTCCCAGCCGAAATTCTACCCGAAACCGGGACACTTCTCCACGGTGAGCCAATCCCCAAATTGATTGGTTCTACACCTTCACCGGACCAGGGAAGGTGTCCACCAGCAAAAGCCCCATCTCCGGGCCACCCGGTTGCTCCGGCCTCCAAGCTTTGTGATCGAGCGTGGTCGAAGTCCAACCTAGACAATTCACCAGACCAGGAGACTTCATCTGGAGCTTGCTAGGATCCAATCGAAGGTACAACAACCCTCAGATCGAAGCTTCACTTCTCTAAGCAAAGGTATGAACTCATTCTTCTTCCCGAGCTTACAGGGATTCTCCATTTTGATTGGCTTGATTTCATAGCATGTTCACCGTATGGATGTGTTCGTCTCTTCAAGACGAATCCATAGAGCATAAGAACACGAAAATCCGTTGAGAATCGAGTGAGTTCTTAGGGTTAGAGTGTGGACGGTCACGGGATCGCACCAGTCGTAGACGATGACCAGGAACCGTCGGATCGCGCGTGTATCGGACGGACGGCCAGGATCCCGTCGGATCAGAAGACGGAGCGATACAGCGGGCCCCGGGACGGCTGATTCAGATGGCGGCGCCCAATCACAGCGCGCCACGCGGCACTTCGGAGACGCCGAGGTTGACGCGGCGCCGACTCGGATAAGTAGAAAATTAGGGATATTTTCTATTTATTTAATTCCCTAAACTTCAAAAATTCATAACTTTGTGTAGGAAAATCAGAAAAATAAAATAAAAATACCCTCTTGCTCAGTGAACAGAGGAGAATAATGTGGAAAATAAATCATTTAATTTCATCAAGTATTTTATTTTTTATAATTTATTTACTCTTTGCATACATTTAATTCTCCATGCATGTATACAATTCACCATGGCATGAGACCATAGGGCTTTTGAAGCCTCTGAACTTGGGAACATTCCCTGAATTTTCCAAGGTCAGAGGTCATCTCTATGAAGAGTTATTGATTTTTCAAATTCATGTCACTCGTTTTGAGTATTTTAATTCCAATAAATAGCATGTTGTGAAATAAATTCTAGGAAAATTTGGTGATGTTCCTTATGACCGAGAGAACCCTAGGAAAAATAGGTTTTGAGTTAGTTCATTTTAGACAACCCTAATTGGCTTAAACACTCAAAATAGGTCTCTAATTAATTAGAGCTAACCATACATCAAATTGACTTGAAATCAATTCTCCACTGACCTTTAGGATCAGAGGAACCCATCATAAAAATTTGAGGTCAATTGGACTTGGTTAGCCCTATTAATTGGGTTGATTAAGCCACTTAGTCATTTTAAACTTTAAAAATTCATAACTTTCAAAATATCTTTCAAAAATTCACCAAATTGGTTTTGGATCCTCTCTGATATTAGGGGAATTTAAGAAAATTAAAATTTCAATTTTCTAAAAAAGTTGATTTTTAATATTATTTTAATATTTTTAATAATTAAAAAATAATAAAAATCACAAAAATAATAAAATTCACCAAAATGTCACATTTTGAATTTTAATCACTTAGGAACAAACCCCATATTTTTCTTATGTTTCTAGGTTGAGATATTAAATTTTAAAGCCCTAGGGTAATTTTAAAATAAAAAAAATGTATTTTCTAGCATTTTCACTAAAATAATTATAATAAATCAAAGAAAAATCAGAAAATTGTAAAATTTGGTTCTCTGGAATCCTTGATATCAGAGAGAATTTTAAAAATTATAAAATTCATTTTTCAACTTATATTCTATTTTTAAATTAATTAATACTCCAAAACTTAAAATAATTATAATAAAAATAATATAATTCAAAAAATCACCAAAATTGGTCCAAGTGGTCCCCTGGTCATTAGGAATGTCCCCTAATTTTCTTAAGGACAGAAACTTTCCCTTGGTCATGTTATTAAATTTTCCTTGGAAATCTCTATTTTCTACCAAAAATAATTATATAAGTAAATTAAATACAGAAAAATCACATTTTCTCCTCTCATGTCTTTATTGACATATGAGTGAAGTCACATAAAAATTTCAAGTTCATTTGAGTTCAATTTAGTGAGTTATGAAATTATTAAGCTTAAAGGGTAAAGTGGTAATTAAATTTTTTAATCCTTAATTAAAACTTTAGGTTTAATAAAAAAAATTAACAAGTAAAAATATTTGATCCTAATCTGATTTGGATGATTGAAATTTAAATAATTGAAGGGTAGAAACCCATTAAGCAATTTAAAATGATTAAACTTTAATTAAATAATTGATTAAATTTGGAAGAATAATAAAATTGGAATTATTAAAATAGGGATATTATTAGGAAGAGATTTATCCTTTAATTTAAAAAATCCCTAAATTAATCATTTCATTAATGTTTAATTCTTAATTAAAATAATAATTCAAATTTAAAACATTAAAAGACTTAATCATTAAACTAAAATTAAATTATTGAACTCTCTTAAAATTTTAATTAAAATTAAAATGAATAAAATTAAATTAAAAGATTAAATTAAATCAAATTAAATCAAATTAAAAATTAAATTAAATTAAATTAAATTAAATTAAATTAAGTTGAATTAAATAACATCACCTAAGACATGAAGAACTCAAAAATAAATCTAAAATAACTTGAACACTATTCCAAACTTAAATCATCAATTTGAACTTAAATTTGAATCACAAATCATTAAATATCATTTTGCCCTTAGGAGCTTTTACTATTATAACTCCTAAATGGAGTATTAAATGAAATGTCATTTCACTCATAAGGATATTCAAATGTCCTAAGTTCACTGAGCAAGACAACAAAACTAAAACTCTCGGATGATTAATTCATTTGTGTAATTAAATTCATTTGGACTTAAAACAATCCTAGAAATATTGAAAAGATGTTTAAGATTCGTCTTAAGCACTTCCTCAATATAATAGGATATTTATAAGAACAATTGAACTTAATTGTTCTTTGATGAAGAAAATCGTCTTAAAACCAAAAACACCAGGAACTCAGACGTCATAGGAAATGACTAATTATAGGATTAGGAATTTGGTAGAAAACCATAACCCTTACCTTAGCTTTACCTAGGAACTTGCTTAAATGTCCTAATCGTGTTTTAAGTGCAGCTTGGAATGACGGGAAGACCCTCCAGGTACGCTTTTATTTTATCGCAATTTACTTTATTGCAAATGCACTTTACTTTTCTTGCATGATAAAACAATTGTTGCATGAAAACCCACACCTTTAGGACAGAAACCAAAACTGAAACCCATAACTAAATTAAAAGTCATTACAAGATAAAATTCACCGCCACAACATTTCAAAATATAAAACAACTCAAAATTTAATCACAAACAGAACAACAAAACTACAACTACAACTAAATTAAAACGTCTTGTTGGATGATCGGGAATACCTCGGATGATGTAACCTACGTGTTGCTAACGGGATTTCCCACGGTCTAAATGAAAGTGTGGAAGTCATTCAGTTGAGTTTAGCAAATTCATCTGGACTAAGTGAATCCGATAAAAATAATGATGCCGGAAGGATGGAACCGTGGGATCTTAACCGGTGTCGTTATAATCAACTTTAAGATTTGTTTTAATTAAAACACAAAAAACACTTGGAAATTAAGACTTCTCTAAACCAAAACACTTTTCTCATCCTCTCGATTTATGATTTCTAAAACTAAACCTCGCAACAACAAGGAGCTCGAAGCATGGTGGGCGAGCACGGCCATCGTCGTCAGCAAAACTTGAATCTACATCAGCAAAACCATTCTTAGAATTAAATAACCAAGCCATAGGATTTCGAGGTAGTTTGCCTAGTGCAACATAAATCCTCAACTCTTCGTTAGGCATTTGCATTGAAAATTAAGCCCTAACCGGTCTTAGGATTCCGAGGTAGTCGTCCGATACGACATAAACCCTCATATCTTCCAGGCTATTTGTATGATTCTATCATATAAATATAAGCCCTAATTAATTAAAATTGGCAAGATTAAAACGTTAAATAAACATTAGGACTTTCCTAAATCCAAGCCAAACAATAGGATAGTCGGGAGATTACCGAAGTTCGCTTCGAATCCGTAATTTCTCCTACTTTTCTTCCTTTGAATTCCCAAAATAAAATGTTCCAAACTTGATCCATCCCCTATTGAGATTCAAAAATTCAATCCTTTGAAAACTTAAACTTTGAAATTCTTGAGAGCAATTATTGATTATTATCGAGAGTTTTCTTAGGTGATTCCCATCACTTAAGATGTAATTAACTATGTGGGCTTGCCTTATAGGGAATTTTAAAGAACCCGGGTAATATAAACCCCGTTTAATGTTTTCATATTAAACGGGGAATTTGTCGGCTTATAAAATTGGTTCGCGGACCAAACGGATGTCACAAATCTTCTAGTTTATCTAATCGAGCCCCATTATCAAGCGAGTGTGTCTATTCTTCGGGATAGATACACGGTTTGTGGTGCGGTGCTCGTTTATGTAAACTATTCGGGATGTGAGATCGGTTTGATTTCATATCTTAAAATCTTCAAATTTAAAATTATTTTCAAAATCAAATACTACTTTCTAAATTATATATATATTTAAATTAAACCTAAAAATACGCCGACAAACTTTAGAAGAATTTTAGTTGAAGTAATTAATCTTAGACTTGGAAAACTGTAGTGTCATAAAAACTATTTTTGTGTGAAAAGTGTTTTCATATGAAAAAGTGTTGTGAAAAAAAAAGAAAAAAAATTGTTTGTGTGAAAAACAAGGTGTTCGTGAAAATGTTTTGTTGTGTTGAATCTATTTCATTTATTATTTATTTAATTGTTAATGTATTATTTGTTGTGTTATGTATGCGAAACAAAGGATCTGCAGGACTTGTACCTTATGATCCCGAGTTTGAAAAAAATAAAAAAAAATAAAAATACAGAAAGTACTCGAAAAACTCGAAATGGAAATGGAAATCTTTCAAGATAATAACTTAGAAAATCATCATAAATCATTGAGGGATTACATAAATCCTACAACAGATGAAATTCACTTAAGTATCCAAAACCCTGTCATAGAAGCTGACTCGTTTGAAATAAATCCTGAGATTATCCAACTGGTGCAGAACAATCAATTTGGGGGAACTCCTTTAGAGGATCTCTATTTACACTTATCAAATTTTATAGAACTTTGTGCTACATTTAGTTATAATGACATGTCAGACGATGCTGTTAGACTAAGGCTTTTTCCTTTCTCACTAAGGGATAAGGCTAAAATGTGGTTATACTCATTGGCACCTGGTTCTATTAAAAATTGGGAGGCGTTAACTGAGAAATTCCTAGCTAAGTATTTTCCACCTTCAAGGACTACTAAACTTAGAAACGATATTATCTCATTTTGTCAATATGAAGGGGAATCAATATACGAAGGCTGGGAAAGATTTAGGGAACTCCTAAGAAAGTGTCCACACCATGCTTTGCCCGATTGGTTAATCATTCAAACTTTTTATAATGGATTAGTAGGATCCCTTAGGTCCATTATTGATGCTGCTGTTGGTGGTTCGTTAATGTCAAAAACATTTGATGAAGCATATGCATTAATTGAAGAAATAGCTACAAATGAATTTCAATGGCCCTCTACAAGGGTAAATCATAAAAATGTAGCTAGTATTCATGATACAGATGCGATTGCAATTCTTGCATCTCAGATTGCTGAAATATCATGGAAGTTGGACCAATTTGGAATGAACCAACCTCAATTTACTCTTGTAAGTGATGAAAGTTCATTAGAGCATATGATTGATTCTAAATTATCATATGAGACTTTAAATACCATAAATAACCTGTACTCTAACTTTTACAACCTAGATTGGGAGAACCATCCTAAATTTAACTGGAATCATACTACTGACAGTGGAAACCAACAATGGGAAAATAAATATGCAAATCCTAATGGAAGTTGGAATAATCAGGGGAACACAAACTATAGACCTTCATATCCACCAGACTCTAACAATAATCAACAATTTGAGGATAAGAAAATGTCTATGGAAGAAGTGGTATTGGAAATGGGAAACCAGTTGCAAAGTCAAAAAGCTGTGATTAGAAACATAGAGAACCAATTAGGACAAATTACTAATTCACTTAGCAATAGACACCAAGGAACACTTCCTAGCAACAATGAGATCAACCCTAAAGAGAACACTAATGATCAAATAGAGGCTGTCCAATTAAAAATTGGAAGAGATATAGAGGATGTGGTTAAAAAAGAGAAAGATGTTATGAGAGAAACAAAGAAAACTAAAAGACCTGAAGAACATGTTTCTAAGGATCTGGAAAAATTAATATCTCTAACTAAAATCAGTTTGGAAAGACCACGACCTCCATTTCCTCAAAGACTTAGACAGCATGAGTTGGATAAAAATTTTTCAAAGTTCATGAAAATACTTAAGAAGTTAACGATAAATATTCCTTTCACTGAAGCTTTGGAACAGATGCCAAGTTATGCAAAGTTTATAAAGGATATATTAAACAAAAAAAGGAAATTTGGGGATTACGAGACAGCTTGCACTAAGTGAGGAGTGCAGCACTATACTTCGAAAAAATTTTCCTCGAAACTTAAAGATCCTCGTAGATTTACAAATCCTTGTGAAATCGGAGAAAAATTATGTGGAAAAGCTTTATGTGATTTAGGAGTGAGCATTAATGTGATGCCTCTATCTATATTTAGAAGGTTAGGTTTAATCGATATTTCTCCCACTATCGTAACCCTTCATTAGTCGATCGATCTATCATTTATCCAAAAGGCGTTATAGAAGATGTGCTTGTTAAAGTGGATAAATTTATCTTTCCTTTGGACTTTATTGTATTAGATATGGAGGAAGATAAAGAAATTCCAATTATTTTAGGGAGACCTTTCCTTGTTACTGGACAAGCTATGATATATGTGCAAAAAGGAGAGTTGGCTATAAATATTAATGACCATGAAGTCACTTTTGATGTATTAAAAACTATGAAATATCCAGCTGAGAGAAAAGATGATGATTGTTTTTGGATGGATGAAATTGATTATCTAAGTAAAGACCATTTCCAAGAAAGTTTTTAGAGTAAGTTAAAAGATGAGATTGAAATAGATTTTCATGCTGATTCGAAAACATTATTTAAAGAAGATTGTATGTACGTTCAGGAGAGGTGTGAAATGATGGACGCTATCAAAAATAGTAAACTTTTAATTCCATCTGTTGAAAAATCTCACGAGCTTAAGATGGATGTACCCCATACAATTTTAAAGCCTATCTATTTAGGGAATTCATCTACACAACCAATCTTTATATCTTTAGATGCGACTCAATTACAAGAAAAACTTGAATTAAATGATGAAAAAGATAAAATTATTGAACTAAGATTTGGAAGAGAATTTGAGGATAAATTTCAAAAGAACTTTGAGTTGAGAAAAGAGGATAAGGATATTGGAAGACCATTGGAAGAAATTCCTAGGGAATTAGAAAAACCTATTTCCTCAACTATGATAGATCCTCAATCATTTAATAATTATAAAGGGGAAAAATTGGAAGATAACTTGAATCATAAGAGTGACATAGAAGAATTTGATCCAGAATCTGAATTATCTAGAGAGAATCTAATCCCAAATTTGAGAGATATTGAAGTATCTTATAAAGATCTATTTCTTATAAATTTCAAGGATGATATTAATATGCGATTGAGAAAATCAATAGAAGAATATTGGATCTAAATAGAAATATGAGGAACAATGATATGAATCCAACTAAAAATGAAGAGCTAAATGAAAAATTAAAATTTGAGGACTTTATAGAAATCCCTGGATCTGAAAAAGATTGGGCGATTGATCGAGGATTACTTAAATGGAATTTTGATTCAGGAGGAATCATTTGTCGGGCTAATGACGCTAAACTAAACGCTTTATGGGAAGCAACCCATAGTTATCAGTATGCTTTGATTTAGTGTGCTTGAGAGTCATGATTGTTAGAGTTGTATGGTGTTTGCATTAGAGTGGATTGAATTGATGTTTATGTGTCATTATGAATTGATTAGTTTGATTGATGATTGGTAGATGTTTGGATTATTAGTAGTTTGATTTGATCTTTATGTGTCTTGAGGGAGGTGATTCCTTAACTTCTTATTATGGCTAGAATTGATCTCTTGTAGTAGTTGGATTAACGAGTCCACTATGACTTGGGTCTCACCCAGACTTGAGTTTTATAAGAGAAATCATGAATTTCGAACATTGATAGTTTCATCTTAATTTGTTACTTCCTTTCTACAACTTTATTTTCATTAGGTAGGAGTCGCGAACCTATTTGATGAATAACATTAAGATGATTTTACACTATCTTTATAACTGTTAGTGGTGCTTAATTATAAGGATTAGATGATGCCTGAGATTGGTGTCCGGAAACCAATTTATCAGGGGTAATCTTATCTTTGGGATTATAATCTATAAAATCATTTTAAAGTACCTAATTTACTAGTATAGTGATTCCGTTAGAAATTGGAAGTAAATTAGTGAGATGCAATGAGTTAAAGGATGAATTAACCTCATTTATCATATGTGTGTTTATGTTTGTGTTACAACTTTATTTAGGTATTGAAGAACAATTTTATATTCCCTTGTTGAAACATGCTATGCTAGTTAGACTTTGGTTTAGTTAATTTCATTCTGGCATGATTAGTTTAGATTTACTTTCAGCTGCATATTGCTCTGTCCTAATGAATACTTGCAAATGATTTTGTAGACATTTGTGGTAGATAGAATTTCTAAATTGTTTTCTTCCTGCTTATATTTTCTGTATTGAATTCTATATATGTTAAAAATTAAGTTTGGGAGTAGGAAGAAAAGTAAAATTTTAATGTGAAAATGCTTCCTTTTAGTGTAATTTTATTGCAAGCATGTTTTAAGTTAGATTTACTTTCTCCTACAGTCATTTTATCCTGATTATGCATGATATGAATTTGATAGGATGTTGTAGTAGTAAGTATATTCAACATTTACTTTTTTTTCCTGCTACATTTTATGGAATTAATTGCAAAATATTTTAAAATTTAAGTTTTGGGGGGAAGAAAAATATTAACTCTTATTTGTTCTCAATTATTTTATTTTAAAAAATTATTAGCATAACTTCTAGCAATTGAACCTAGCTTGAGATAACTAAAATTTTTTATTTCAGTTGAATATTATGGAAGGATTGGATGAAAGTTTTTAGTAATAAAAGTTAATTTTATAGGGATAAGATATTTGGTATGAAAGAATTTGATTATAGTTAACTATTTAAAGTAAAGAAAACTGTATTTTTGAAATGTTAAGAGACTTAAATTATTGTGTGTTAAGAAGAGATTGTGACTTTCTGATGAATAATAAAGCTCATACCTAATTATAAAGTAAGGATGTGTTTCAAGTTTGAACTTTAGAAAGAGGAGAGTGAAGTTCAAAATCATTACGAGCTCTCCGGATATAGTAATCCTCATTAAAAGAAAAAAAAGAGAAAAAGAAAAGAGAGTGAAAAAAAGAGGATTGAAAATGATCCCGAAAGAAAAAAAAAAGGAAAGAAAAAAAATATTTATGAGGAGAAGCTTGAGGAGATGCCTAATAAAAAATTGGCTTCACTTGAGTCACCCTAAAGGGAGAACCTGATTTCATTTCTAAATTTATATTTAAAATATTGGCCTACATTCTGATGAGTTTGCATGAACTCCTTTTTCACATAATCTTTCAAGGCATGCTTAATGTAACAAATTATGGTTTATCTTGAAATAAATGAAGACTAGAACCCTTAGACTTCGATTGTCGAATATTCTTATACCCGTAGCGTTAACTCCGAGTTACTCGAATTTCTTTCTAAAAATCTAACCAATATATTCTTTCGAATGAAAAATTTTAGTGTATTACAGGTGAAAAGTACATTGCCTTGAGTTATATTTTTATGAAGTAAAAGTGTTACTTGAGGACAAGTAACTGTTAAGTTTGGGAGATTTTGACACGCCTAAAATATATATGCTTTTTGCTATATCATTTTACTCATTTATGATGATATTACACTTTAAAGAAAGGTATTTTCTTTGTTTTATTGCAGGAATGAAGAATTATAAGTACTGAAAGTAAAAAGCACAAAAGAAGCAGATTGGAGTAAAAAGGACTCAATTTGATGAAAAATGAACTATCCCGCCGACGGCGAGATCAAGGCCGCCGACGACGAGATTTTCCAGAGAATTTTTGAATATATTATAAAGAGCCCGCCGACGGCGAGATCGAGCCCGCCGATAGCGAGATCGGCGATGTTAGCCCACCTTCTAGAAGCCCGCCGACGGCGAGATCGAGCCCGCCGACAGCGAGACAGTTGAAAAGAGCCAGATATAATGAACTTGGACGCTTTTTGAAGAGGTGCTTAAGCAACCTTTGGGAATTTTTCTACCTCTTTAAAAGGGAAAAATTTGAGAAAAAAAGAGGATAGATTGGAGAGAAACAAGAGAGGAGAAAAAGTGCAGAAAAAGAGAGGAATGTTTAGGATTCTTAGATTAAGAGTAGAAATGTAGATTTCTACCATTTTGGAGAGATTGGAGAGGAGATTTTGAGAGAATTTGTAAGGGATTTCGCTAGCATTGCTTGGATTGCCGGGAGACTTTATGGGAGAGATCTTCGTCTTTCTTTCAAAGGGAAAAAGCTAAGTATTGTTCTTCATTATCTTATAATTTTGTAAACATTTATTTAGTGGATTTGCTTTGGTTAAATGAAGTTTCTGTTATGTTTTCTTTGTGCTTTGTGACGCATCTCTCTTACTCTTTCTTCTTCTTTAAAAATAGTGGCATAAGAAGACTATGCCATTGTTTTCCTTTTACTTTCCTCTTGCAATGAGTAGAAATCATGTTTAGGATTTTGTGATGCATGGTAGAAGTAAATTTAATTACAAATGTGATGGTTTTTACTTGCACTTCATTTACATTGTAATAAGGGCCCATTGTAGTGTTAAAATTTGTTGTAATTGCATCGACCCAAAAGGGCGGTGTAATTCTCAACAAAGTGGAACCACATTCAAATTCCATGGGTGGTGAAGTTCATGGAGATTGAATGCAAATAAATAGGGAAATAATATTAATCGGGCGTAGAATTGGAGATTTTAGAGTGACAGGCTAAAATCCTCAATTCGGTCCTATCTTTTGGGTGCTGAAGTGTAGATGTTAGCCCTCAGAGGAGGGGAACGTGGGAGCTCCGAAGTGGCAGCCGTTATCCTCCCAAACTTAGCCTGTCGATTCGGTAACCAAGCATAGGATTAGTCAATGTTTTTTATGCCTGGACTAAAGGGTAAAGAATAGGATTGCTCTATTTCGCACATACAATATTAAATGCATCTCATTCCTATACATTATCTATTTCATTACATAAGAATAGTAGTTTTTAATATCTCAAAATTCTTCAAACCAATTCATCCAAAAAGGGTTATCTTTAGAATTATTATTTGCATTTATATATAGTTACTATCTTTACGTTTAACACTTGCATTTAGGAATAGTTGCTAGATAAACACAATATTATTCGACATTCCAAACTAAGGACTATTAGTAGTAGACTAGAATTTAACTAAAGACCTCCTACTTCACTTCCTCGTGGGATCGATATTGGGGTTTTTAAAGAAAACTCTATATTACTTGAAACGATACGTATACTTGCGTAGTACCCCTAGTGTGTAAAATATTTTTTAATTTTTATATCATTTAAGATTTTTCACACTAGCCGCTATTTATAAATCGGGTCAAGTTTTTGGTCATCTTTTGGATGTTAATGTACTGCGTAATTGCTGGTCGGGTCAATAGACACACTAATTTTGACCAGAGCAATTCATTTTGGAGGAGTTAGGAAGGATTTGGAGGCCATGGATAGAGGAAATCATGGAAACGAGGTAAGAGACAAATCTTCTAAGGATCCTCAGCCTTATTTTAATGGTTTTATTGCTGTTACTTTGGAGAAAATGTTTAGTCGAATGGATAAAAGCGGAACTTTAAAGTATTGGTAATCGTCTCCATGAGATGTACCACCAATAGGAACACTTGGAATGGCAAACCAAACTTCAATCTGATCACATGGCTGCCTATCAAGACGCTCAAGTAGAAATGTACGCGAAGAACAAATGGATTGATGAAAAGATGGCTTTGGAATTTCCAAGGGCGTTGGTGTTCTATCCCTTCGGTCCTAGCGAACTTCATTGCGAAAGAGATGGAAATTGAAGATCGGTGTTAAATAGATTCTATGTGTGTTTTAGGTGTGATTGAGTCTTGTTTTAGTGTGTTGAATATCTAATGTGTGTATTTGCTTAAATTGTTCTATGTCTGTTGTTGGAGTTGAATGTTTGCTTTTAATATGTTGTTGATTGTTTTATTTATAAAATAATGAACCTTAATACAAGTCTTGTACTGAAGATTGTTGAATTTGGAATGGATATTAGGATTTTGAATTGAAGAATTTGGATACATTTATGTGGATCTATGCTTTTATTTTAAATTGATTGTGAAAATATTTGGAGGTTATAAAATGAATTAATACTCTCATAAGAGTAATAAGGAGTTGAATTTGATAAGATTTGGTGGAAAATTATTTAATTTAAATCAATTTTTTGGAAAGGCGAGTCTGGCGCCTAGGCGCCGGTTCGGCCTAAACCCGAAAACTCATCTTGTTAAACCCCCCACGTCATTTTTGACGCCTAAGCTTCCTACTCCACAGTATTTTCGTGAAAATACCACCTAGAGATCCCATTTAGAGCCGGATTTTCAAGTTTTTTGGCTTGAAATCACCTGATTTCTTCATCTCGAGGTCGATCTACATTCTAGACTCATTATTTTTGATTTTTACCATGGATTTTGCTCTAATTAAGAAAAACTGAAATTTTGAGAAAAATTTTGATTTTTTTTTATGATCAAATTCATGGGTGTTTAAGCTATTTCAAGTTTGAAAAACTTAAATTAGTTTGTTTTCCTAGATCCGTTGAATTTATTTCACGTATTTCTTTCACGTTTAGATGGCACCCAAATCTAAGCAAGGAAAGGAACAAGAAAACTTTGATCGTAGCAAGTTCATCATTGCTGCTGCACACTTCCGATATAATGATTTTGCTACGAATCAGAAGTTTATCTCAGAGCGAAGTTTCTATAATCCTGGAGGAAGAATTGAGGAGACAATCGTTGCACTCAACTGGCAACGATTTTGCTATTTCACTGTTGTTGCCGTTATCCCGGTGGTTAGAGAGTTTTATGCTAATTTCGTGGATGCTAAGGAATATGAGATTTTTGTTTGAGGAGTTAGAGTAGGATTCACTCCTGAACGTATCAACATTTTCTATGGCCTGCCGTCAAACATTGAGTGTTATTAGCCAGGTTTATCTCCATCTGAGGAAGATTTGGACATGATCATTGCCTACCTGACTAATAGTACTGGAGCCTGGAAGACTCGGAATGGAAAAAGAATAAATTTTTCATCTTCTAAGCTTAATGGTGTTTCCAAGGCATGACACTACTTTATTACTGCTCGTATCCTTCCATCCAATCATCTGAGTGAAGTTACCAGAGATAGAGCTATTCTAAACTACTGCATTCAAGAAAGGAAGTCTATTGATGTTGGGAGCATTATTTATGATTTTGTGGAGGCTACTGCTCGTTCTAGCACATCTATTGGACTTGGTTTTCCATCAACGATCTATTCTCTTTGTCAAAGTGTTGGAGTAGTTGCTGAGCTTTCTGAAGAAAAGCTTAAGTCGACGAAGCCTATAGGAAGAGAGAGTGTCAGCATTTATGATCGACTGCGAGGTAAGAGTTCTACTGAACCTTCTGGTTCATTACTTACTTCAGGTAGAGCTTCTACTTCTAGACCATCTACTTCTGCTGAGCCATCATCTACATTTTGGGAAACCATGCATGATCAGTTCATAGAGCAGCAGCATGAGTTATTCTTAACTCACTGCAGAGTAGATACCATAGACGAGAAGATTGATCATCTTTCCGAGTATACACAAAGAAAGAGTGATTATGATGCTGAATATTCAGAGTCTTTAGTGAGTTTTGTGAAGGGTGAGCATGATGTTCAATTCCCTACTTGTCCCAGATTTTCACCCTATGTTGATCCTAAAGATATGGAGTTCTCTTTTGGTGGTGATGATGATGAAGCTACAGACAGTGATTAGTAGCTTGATTTATCTCTAGAGATTGTTGATTCTGTTTTTAGAGTATTATATTATTTTTTTGTAATGTTATTTATTGATGTTATTTGTGAACTTTTTATGTTAAAACTGTTTTTAGATTATCTGATGTGTGTTTAAGACTGAGATGTGAATGAATTTCTATAAAAGTTTATTTCTGTTTCAGTCTATTGTTTAGTGTTCATGAATAGTTAATAAATTTGCATGTTCTAAAATAATTTTTTTTTAGAAATAAACTCCTACTCTGCAAAACTTTTCTATATATGCTTAATCATTTCTGTTATATTCATATTGAAGCATGTGTAGAAGTAGAGTATAGTTTTTCCTTACTACATCATTGTTATACTTAGATTAATTCCTGTTTATTTCTTTCTCTCATGCTTTAGAAAATTTCATAATTCATATTTATACTAAAGCTGAAGTTTGGTGGAGGGAAAATATTTATCAAATTTAAATATTATTTGTCCTTAAAGAACTAATATTTTCTTTAAAAATATATTAACATAACATAAGGAATGAAAAATCTATTTAAGAATACCTAAATTTTTGAATTTATAAATAATTTAGTAAACTTAACTAAAATTTTAAAAATTTTGGTTGATTTTAAGAATAGAATTATTTAGCTTAAAGAATAATAAGATGAAAATTTTTCTATTTATAGTAAAGATAATTTTATTTTTTGAAATACTAATGAATCAAGATTATTGCTTGAAAAAGAAAAGATTGAAGTAAGTTTGGAAAAATATTAATGTCATATTTATTAAGTAAAAATGTATAAGTTTTTGAAAATAAGTTAAGAATAGTGAAGTTCAAAATCATTAACAGGCTATCCAAAAATAATAATCCTCACTTAAAAAAAAAAAGAAAAAAGGGTGAGGAGAAACTTGAGGAAATGCCTAATAAAAAATTGGCTTCACTTGAATTATCTTATAGTAAAAAAACTGATTACATTTTTAACTTAATTTCTATGTACATATATTTTTACTAAAAAATATTTCATGAAAATCCTTTTCTTGTAAATATTCTATGTGACCTTGATATGATAAGCTACAATTATTCTTGAAATAAATGAAAAATTAGAAGTCTTATGATTTGGTAGTTAAATGTTTTTTAATTCTTAAAATTAAACTTAATTAGTGAAATTTGGTTAATAATTTGCTAAAGTATTTATAAAACCAAAAACTATAAGGAATCTTAAATATTTTAACTTCATTCCAAATGTTATTTTATTTTATGTAATTAAAATGGTTACTTGAGGATAAATAACGTTTAAGTTTGGGGGAATTTGATCCACTTAAAAAATATTGATTTTTATGCCTTATTTATGATTTAATTCTTAAGGATATTATGCTTTAATGAAAGGTATTTTCATGTTTTTGGATGTAGATGATTAAAAAGAGCCCAAGAAGGAAAAAAAAAGAGCAGAAATGGAGCTTATGGAGCAATTTTTGGAATTAGTGGCCTGGCGCCTAGGCGCCAGAGTCCGGTGCTTAGGCGCCAGAGTCCGGCGCCTAGGCGCCAGTTCGATACAGACGCTGTTAAGTTTTTTTGATGACTTTGGACAGTTTTTTTGACGGTGTTAAGCGATTATTGGAGCTTCTAGAAGACTGGAAGTTACTCCTAATATATAGGACATGTGATACAATGTATTTGGACACAAGGAAACAGTCTGGATCGCGCAGAGGTGCAACCCAAAGTGAAGAAGTGCGAATGACCTGGTCACGGAGTCCGGCGCCTAGGCGCCAGATCTCGGCGCCTAGGCGCGACGGTTACCTTCTAGAAGATACATTGAATTTGGACAAATTTTGAAGAGGTGCCTTAAGCAACCCCTGGTCAAATTCAGAGCTCTATAAATAGGAGCCCATTCTACGGAGAAAATCGCACCAAAACCCCCCCTCTTAGTACACATACCCATTTTAGCCTATTCTAGTTTAATTTAGTCTCTTCCATACTTAGGGTGCCACTTTATTTTGTATCTAGTGAGTTTATTTTGAGTGTTTATTGTGTGTAATTGTTGTTGGAGTCTTTCATCATTGCGTTGGAGTCAGTAGAAGTCAACGGAGCTCTTGAAGGAACACTTCATATAAGTATTTGTACTTTGGTTCAAAGTTTTATAAATATGTTTTGTTGTGTTATTTTAATGAGTTCTGAGTAGTTATTTATCTTTCTCCTTTCAACTATGAAAAGATTATAAATTAATTAAATTTCGTAGGAGAGTTAAATATAAAATATTTTAAAATATTGTGATGATATTAATACCTGATCTTAGTTTACTTTTTAAATTGGCCATTTAATTTATTAAAACTCGTTGAAGAATTTTGAGACCTATCCGGAGATAAATTCTTAACTAGTAGATATCACATGAATCCTTAAGGTAATCGAAGGCTTTACGCGGATTATTTAAGGTGAAGTGTAAATAAATTGGAAGATATTATTTATTGAGCGTAGAATTAATTAGTTTTTAGAGTGACAGACTAAATTCTAATAATTTGGTTTATAGAAAGGTAACGGTCACTTTGGTAGAGCCGACCATAGCCACCCTTGGACATCTAAAAGTAGTGTGAGCCTAGATTAACCCATTCTACTAATAACACATCCTGAGTCTAACTATAGATTAGTCAATATTTTTTGCACTTGGACCAAAGGGTAAAGGATAGGAATGCTTCTATTTGGCACAATACTATTATCTTAATTCCCTACAAAAGATAATTAATCTATAATTCTTGGATTAGTTGAAAAAGGAGAAAGTCGTTTTTATAATTGCATTGAATTATCGCTTACTTTACTTTCCTGCTTATTGCTTACTTTCTTTTAGTAAAAGTTATTAGTTAATTAAATTTGAATATATATATATATATATATATATATATATATATATATATATATATATATATATATATATATATATATATATATATATATATATATATATATAAAGTATATATAATTTGCTTAAGAAAATTTCAAAATATTGTTTTTATATATTTTTACTTTTTGTTTTTATTATCCCTGTGGGATCGATAACGAGGACTCCACTAGAGCTCTGTATTACTTGAACGATACGTATACTTGCATTTAAAAATGTGACTTTTACAATAATTAAATCTAATAAAATTATAAAAGTAAACCTCACACATCAAGTTTTTGATGTCATTTGCTAGGAATTAAATCTTCTAAAATGTGGTATCAAAATCTTGTATTTTAAAGCTTAATTAAAGTCGCATCGCATCAGTTATCGACCTTAATGTACAAAAAAGACAAACTTAAAAAGGTCGATAAATTATGAAATATGCTCTCACTGACAAAAGAGAATGAAGTTATTATCACTTCCACAGATTTTGGTTGCACTTATACCGAAATAACCCCTAATGTATTTAATACACTCCGGAGCTCGTCACACAGTGGTAACTTAAGGTCGTACCTGAACTGATCTCGGTAAATGACAAGATCCTTGCCCACGATGTCTGTCACCCAAGTCGACCTATACAATTTTTGAAGAGTGACGCTGATAAGAAAAACATATCTCCTCTCCAATTCCTTCACCTTATTTTCTGTAAAATGAAGAGTCAAGACTCTTTATAGAGTCCAAGATTGGGGGGTGGGAGGGGAAATATTTCAGATCCATCATGAAACACAAGAGATGGCTGGAAGATGAGAAGAAAAGAAATTGAAAGCATAAAAAAAGGAAATAGAATGCGTGAAACAGAAAAGAGTGACATCTTGCCCTATTTATAGTGCGGGCACCCAAAATGAAGTCACATAACGATAAGAAACACACCAAATATCCTTTCAAAATTATTTAAGTAATAATTTATTAAAAATGACATTATTACAGGTCTTAAACAAAGTGCTTATGAACTGGTCCTCCAAGGTCTCAACCGGGACATACTCCCCAAGCTCAAACTTCGAAGTACCATATTCCCACCTAGCCTAATTTGATCTTTTCGATCAACTTCATGATGGAACTTCCCGCATCAGACGACTCACAAAGTACCTACAGATCACACAGTGCCTCATCCAACTTGCCTAGAAGGGCGAGTAGCAATGCCTGCACAGCTGCCATCTCTACATCCAAGCAAGCGAACAACTCTGGCATAAGGTCAGTGATCAGACCTCCACCCGTTCCCTCCAAAGGATCGACCATCTCTACAAGAAATCCAACCTCACCTGCGCTCTAGGGGATGGCGGTCGCCATGCCAAGTGTCTCTGTCTAGGGTGAACTGTGGACAAAGTGTCAGGCGGCTGATGACCCGTCGGATCATCCAACAACAGGAGCCCAGAGTTCTCAATTTGAAGACTATCCAACATTGTGGGTCTGAACTCAGCGGTGACATTTGGTTACCCACCATCGTCGTGACCCCCAATTAACTATCTGCATCTAATTCAATGCTACTAAGTCATAAAAATTAATAATTATTAAATGGTATTTTTTGCATACCCAAAAATCTACCCATCTCAGAGATGGCCCTAGGACGTCATCTCTATTTTACGATGAAGTACCTTTGTTATTCTAAGGTAGAGGCTAAAGTGGGCCGACAGTCGTCACTCCGTCCAGCTCCTTTTCCTCTATCACAACCTACACATCGGCCAGATCTCGCCAACTTGTAGCGGTCGTGTTTGCATTAGGCCCAAATGCCATTGTTTCTTGGAATAACTTTTTTGTCAACTATAAGTCAACGCTATCATACGAGTTGACCACGTTGTTTGAAGTAGATTCGGTTCGTAATCATTTTGATTTCTTCAATATTCGTTTCCTCCTTGCAGGAGGAGGAACCCCAAAGCAGATCTTCACTAGCCTTTAAGGATCCACTACGATCCGACTCAAACTATTAGCCATAATGCTCTTTGGTTACATAAGGAAAAGCTTATTGTAAATAATGCCTAGCTCAGTTCATGCCTATTTGTCGAGCAAACTGGGCATGGAACCCCAAGGGATGTCAATTTTTCAATCAATTCATGATTTTAATTTCAATAATTGTTTACAAGTTTCCCCGTCTTTATCATACCTGTCAAGGAGAAGGAAAACTCGGTGAACTAATATGTATGCACCAAAACCGTCATATTGAATGTCAAACCAATCAAGCGACTCAGGACGATGGCTGGAAAATCAAGGCATCAGGCTGCAGGACCATGATACCAGTTGGTCATCCAAAGACCAATAGCTCGATTGAAAGTCAACTGACACACTATGATAATGAACTTAGTCGACATATGACACCTATAGTACCAGACCATCTAAACTCCTCACGAGGGACACACGACCGTAACACATCGACTGAACTTCTTTATTTGGCAGGCCCGATCACCACTCCGTCAGTGGCCTTGGCTTTCAAATCGAACTCAAGCACGTAGATCAGCTAGTTATGCCCTATTTGCATTCAAATTTTAATACAGATTTGATAGTAAATCATTATGATTAAACTGTATTAACGACAGTTTCCATAACCGTTCCCACTTTTCTATAGCTGTACAAATACCCCCCTTATAAATAAAGGGCAGGCAAAAAGGTAAATAATGGGGCCCCTCCCCGTTTCTCTAGAGAGATTTCCTTAATCACTTTCTCTCATCCTCCTTCGCTCAGCTCTAAATATCGAGGCGTGTTTTCATAAAGGACAATTTAGGATTTAATAGTTAGAAATTCTCAAAGTTTAAAATGAGAAAGAACGAAAAAGTTCAAATGAACTAAGCCACATGAAATTTATATAGAGAAATGTGGAATTCAAAGTATTACACAATCATTTTACACTAATTACATTGCAAGTTTGTCACTGATTACAGAAAATTTTGAAAGAAAAATAAAGTCACTTCATCGATAAAGTTAATGAAAGTTAAAAAAAGAAAATTATTATAAAATTTATGATACATCAAGTAGGGCAGCACTAGTCAAGTTATATTCTCAAACTTGGAGAACAGATACGAATTCTCTGTTGCATGAAGATCTCACTCTAGTTGTCCAATTCCACTCTTAAATCATTGTCAACATTAAAATGATTTGCCAATAATGCAGAGTTTTCAATCAAATTTAGTAGCTGAATCCTCTTAGACTTTCCAAAGAACCAATGAGTTTTAGTAATTTTGTTTGTGGCCTTTAGATTCTTGAATTGAAACTCAACTAGTAAAGTAAGCTCTTAAAGTTGCAAACATAAATCAAAGTTGACAGTCCAACGAAGTCACTCGCAATGATTCACTCGTCCGTGTGTAGCCTCTCCTCATGATGTTGGGTGCTAGGTTTGTCAAAATAGCTCGTTCGTAAATAGCTCATATTCGATTCGTTCGCTAAATAAATGAGTCGAACATGTTCAAAAAAATTAAATTGAGGAGTATTATTTTAAATAATTTAACTAACTACAAGGCCCCAATAAATGATTTATAATCTTTTAAAATCATTAATTAAAAAATAGAATAAAATTAAATTCTATTTACATAAATATTTTAATATAAATAATAAGATTTAAATCTCTTCTCTATCTTTAATTTCTTATGGCTGTATGATTAGAGTTGTCAAAACGGCTCATTACTGCGAATGAACTGCGTGTTTGATTATTGTTTGGCTCATTACTGCAAACGAGCTGGAAGGCATATAAGTTTTTTGTGTTTGAAATATAAATGAGCCGATCACGAGCCGAGACTGAGCTTGCAAGCTCAGGCTCGTTTAAAACCCTACTGGCTGTAGTGTATTCCACCGAGTTGATCATTTTGTCACTCTCGTCAAGCCAATCGAGTGCAGCCAAAATATCTTAAAAAATTTTCTCTGTAGAATTTTTGGCTCAGCAAGAAGAAAATATCACTTGCTGGAAAGCTAGATGGGCCTTTCTGAAAAGATCACCTATATTAAAAATTTCAGCGAATCACATTTTCTCGTGCGTTCGTCAACCCCCTTCTACTTCATCTTTTAAGGGAGGAGCAAAAAATGCAAAAAAAAAAATTAATTTTAGATGGATGATGAAAAATCTTATTTTGAAAAATTTAAGAAAATTTACATGCATACCACACAATTCTTATTTATTTATATATCTAACACCCAAAATTTGATATTTACACTTTATCGTTTTGATGTCATAAATCTATGTATGAAAAAAAAAATATATATATCATCTTTTCTAAAAAAGAGAAGATTTTTTTACTTGATATTAAACATTTGAATGGTATGAATGTAAATATGAATGTTTGGGTGTTAGATATGTAAATACATAAGAATTATGTGACGTCTATATAACTGCCACATTTTTTTTAATATAGATTGATTTTGTCAAGATCACCCAGGGATACCAAGGGTGATATTATCAAAGAGAAATACTTTTGGCTGTACGGGTGGTCAAATAAAGATTTAAAATAGACCTTGAAAATTAATTATATATTTACATGAATTCAGCATCAAAATTAATAATAATAATAAAAAAAGATAAGCCTGCAGATAAGTAACTGCAGTAATAAATCTGTATTACTTGTTTAAATTTTTTTAAGTTGTACAGTGCCTCAAAATCATCTCCTAATTGGATTCTTCCATTTGAATTGAACCAATGGATGAGCATTTAGATAAAGTAAGAAATGACGAGAAAAATAGAAATTCTTATCGGAAGGCCACTATCGTCTACCCGTCATGCTATTTGACAATAGATTTAATTTGACTTTAGAGATAATATGAACAGACTTGAATCATATTTTTAATTTTACAGAGCTTGAGGGCCAGTACATAAATGTTAATGATAAATCACTGATGAGTAAACGACTCTTTTTTCTCATTTAATATTACTTTCAAACATATCGATTGGATGAGATTCGCTTACCTATTTGCATATCATAAATTGTGTTTTTTTATTATTTATACCACATGCCCTAAAAGAGAAGCATAATGCTAAGTTAAGTGTTGCCTATATGAGAATGATTAGGTGGATGAGTGGCTTTACACTTAGAGACAAAATGCGAAATGAATATATTTGTAATAGAGTTGGTGTTGCACCAATGACAGACAAAATTAGAGAGTAGCCTTAGAGGGTTTGGTCACATTAAATGTCGACCACCTGATGATCCGATTAGGAGAGTAGATGTTTTAGTTCAACTTATGTTAAGAAAGACAAAGATAGACATAGGAAAACTTGAGCTTATTGCATAAAAAATGATCTTAATTTATTAGAATTAAATGGAAATTTGACACTAAATAGGATGCAATGGAGAAAAATGATTCATGTAGCCGAACCCACTTAGTGGGATTAAGGCTTTGTTGTTGTTGTTATTGTATGCCCTAATATATTAACGTTAGTTACTTGCTAGATTTGAGTCATAAAACTCACAAAATATTAAATATGATCAAGTCTATTGAGATGTTTTAACTAGTAATAGCTCATATCACTCGATCATTTCAATTTAATTAACAAATATCTCAGCCAACACGCCTAGCAACTCCACCTAAATGTAATAACTAATTTTCATAATACTAGTTGATATAAATGCATATGTTAATATTAGAATTGAAGCCCAACAAATTGTTCCTGCTAATTAAGAATGATGGATTTAAGTATACAATAGAATCCATTGAATCTGAAGTATGACTTCACAAAGAGTATTTGAGGTATTAAGTGATTTGAACTGTATAAGTTAGACAAGACAGCATTCCAACTGAAGAAAGTTGCGAATGATTAGTGGGAGAGACATTATCATAAGAACTTGATGAAGGGATTTCTGGGGCTAACTTTGAGAGGCTATTTTTAGAGCGATAAATTTTATTAGCAAATCAAACCAAGTTGATAGACAACTTAAGAATGCTCATGTAAGAATAAAAAATAATTCGATAAAGTGAGACTCAAATAAGTTTAGATGTTAAACTTATCCTTCTATTGGTGAGCACAAAAATTAAAAGATCTACAGCTTTCTCTTTTAATTAAGGAAGAATATCATAAGGTGTTTATCTGCATTAAATTTATTATATTTAGAAAGCTAGTGGACTAAACCATCCATAATGAGATAAATATTAATGCACAAGAAGAGAATGTATTCGGGAAGCACAATTATAGAAATAGTCATGCATCCGAAAGTTAAGAAAAATAACATATAAAATATTATAGAGAGAAGCGAAAGAAATATTGTCATTGACACTACTACGTCAAAGGCACTTTAATATTATAATTTAATAATTCGACAATAATTATCCACTACAGCTCATATCTTAAAATTAAGAGCAATTTGCTACAATGGTTGCATAAGTAGAAGTCTAAGGGAGGTTGACACTGAAAACATAATAGCAAAGGACAAGCAATGCAACATCATTGTACATCTAGTTGGTAACCACAATATTTTCTTAGCACACCCACCATATTAATAATATCATCTAGCATTTTAGTATTAGGAATAAAGACCGCCTCTGCACTTAATATGGCGGCTTCACCTAGTGATTTAGGAATTTACAATCTTGAAAATATATCTTATAATTAACTATCTCAAGAGTTCACTGCTATGAAACGCAAGTGCACTTATCGTTCAAGTAATATGGGATTTTTTTTTTTAAACCCAATATATTGATACCACGATGAACAATGGTAACAATGCAAGACCTAAAAAAAGTTCGAGCCTATTGTAATGAGTCTTAGCCTAGAAATAAGTTTGGTATAAGTTTTGCCTATTCAAATCTAAAAAGAGTTCACTAAACCTATAGATTGATTTTAAAGATAGTTTACTAAATCAACTAAATAGGAAAGTTCAAGTTATGTGAAAAGTATCTCACCCCCTTGTAATGAAATTAGCACATAGAATAAGTGTAGATCAACCAGAATATCTTAGTGAGTTTGTGAAAAATAGAAGCATGCATATTCTTTACCTTTTTAAAAGTGCATAAAGAACCTTGGTTAACCTCGAGTTAAATCCTTAAATCCTTCGTTATGCTTGGTAGGTTCTATCATGTCACCCTAGAGTACCCACTAGTGCCCTCAATTTGGCTAACCTAGCTATAAGTTCCTAAAACCTAGAGCAAATTAGTTAAGATTTTAGCCTGACACTCTAAATTCACCAATTTGCACCCGTCAAAGCCTATCTTCATATCTATTTGCATCAATCTATGGACTACTTTTCCTTCACTTTATAGATTAGTGTGATTCATACTAGTTGTTAAATTCCATAGCCCTTCCAGATCATAATGGATTCACAACAGATTTTAACAAGTCTATTGGCAAAATTGAAATGTCAATTAAGCATGAAGTAAAAATCATCACAATAAATAATATAATTGCATTCTAATTAAATCTACATCCTAAGAATGATACTACTTCATAACAAGAGGAAGAAAAAAGTAAACTACTTATAATTCGTGAAGAACACAAAGAATCCAACATTTTGATTTAGTTAACAAGATCGCAATGTAATGAATTCTTACTACAAAGCAATAAAACAAACAAGACTTATCTTCTTCGTTGAGAATAAAAGAGTTAACTCCACCGAATGTTTACTCCAAAGATCTCCTTCACTTCTACAGTAGTTCCATACAATTTGACCCGATTTTTGTATTTCCAAATACAAGAATTTGTTACCACTGCTAGAAAATTTAATTTCTGGCAAAGGCGCGAAACACTTGACCCGGAATAACTTGCTATATAGATGTGTACCAAATTTTAATTTACGGCAATAACATTAAATAAAACTTGATTGCTACTCGAATGCTAGGCCGTTAGTGATTAATACTTTTTAAATATATGTTTATATAGCAAAATATAATTTTAAAGGAAAATATTTTATATACTTTTTGGGTACTACGCAAGTCTACGTATCGTTTCGAGTAATAAAGGGCTTTGAAACAAAGACCACAATATCGATCCCACGGGGAAAAAGGGTAATAAATTTTTAAATATTGTATTTCAAAATCTTTTTGTATTTTAATCTAACTATAAATTACTTTTAATTTACTAGATGGAGATAAAGAAAACAATAATAAGTAAATGATTTTGTGAAAACAATATAAAACAAACAACTTTCTTCCTTACAATTAATCCAAGATTTTTAAGATAATTTAATATTCATTGGAGAATCTATTTTATGGTATTGTGCCAAATAGAAGCATTCCTATTCTTTACCCTTTGATCCAGGCGCAAAGAATATTGGCTAATCTACAGATCAGGTTCAGATGTATTGTTAGTAGAATGGTTTAATCTAGGCTCACACTACTAGATGTCCAAGGGTGGCTATGGTCGGCCCTACTAATGACCCTTTCCTTATCTATAAATCAAATTATAAGAATTTAGTCTGTCTCTCTAAAAACTTATCAATTCTACGCCCTTTAAATCTTATCTTCCTATTTATTTGCACTTCACCTTGAATAGCCCGCGCATGGCCTTCGACTACCCAAGGATACATGTGACATCTACAAGTTAAGAGTTCTTCTCCTTCTAGGTCTCAAAACTCTTCAATAGGTTTTAACAATTTAAATGGCCAATTTAAAAAGTAAAGTAAGATCAGGTATTAATATCATCACAATGTTTTAAAAATATTTTGATTTTCAATTCTCCATCGAATTTTATAGTATCTTATTTATCTTTTCATAATTGAAGGAAGAAAGTAAACTAACTACTCAGAACACATTGAATATAAACAGCAAAACATAATAAATACACTTTGAATAAAAAATAAAATACTTATCTCAAATATTCCTTCTACAGATCTTCTGATTCCTACTGATTCCATAGTGTAATGAACTCCAGATGCAAAAACTTGAAAATAAACTCACTAAACTAAATAAAAGTGGCCCTAAATTTCTCTCTCTATTTCTCTATCTAAGGATGAGAGATCCTAAAGTGGCTAAGAGATAGGGGATATAATGGGGGCTCTTTTTTCTGAAGGAGTGGACTCCTATTTGTAGGCTTCAAGGGTTGCCTTGAGGCACCTCTTCAAAACATGTCCAAATTCAATGAATTTTCTAGAAGGTCTGTCTGGCGCCTAGGCGCCGGAATCTGGCGCTTAGGCGTCAGAATCTGGCGCTTAGGTGTTGGACACCGCGTCCAGTTCTTCGCACCTCTTCACTTTGGCTCGCACCTCTTCGCGATTAAAACCGTTTTGGAGCGTCCAAATGCAATGTATCACATGTCCTATTATCAAGGAACAACTGCCAGTCTTCTAGAATGTCCAATAACCGCTCACTCCAAAAGTCGTCAAAAACTTGACAGTTTCTGTATCGAGTCTGGCGCTTAGGCGTCAGGCCATAATTTTTTATAATTCTTGTATTTTGCTCCATTTTTACTCCATTTTGCTCCTTTTTCACCCTTTTTCCTTTTTTGGACCTTTTTACATCACCTACATCCAAAAACACAAAAATGCCTTTCATTAAAGCATAATATCCTTAGAAATTGATAAAAATCAATGCATAAAAATAGGTATTTTTTTCATGGATCAAAATCCCCCAAACTTAAATGTTACTTGTCCTCAAGTAACCCTTTTGACTATATAAAATGTATAACCTTTGGAATGAAAGATAAATATTTAAGATTCCTTATAATTTTTGATTTTATAAAGTCTTTAGTAAATTATTAACCCAATTTCACTAACTAGGTTTAATTTTAAGAATTTAAAGAATATTCAACTACCAGATTTTTCAACCATTTTGAAAATAATAGAAGTTTATTATATTAAGATCTCATAGATTATTTACAAGAAAAAGATCTTCTTGAAAAACCTTTCTTAAATAAAGATTCATGCATAAAAATTAAGTAAAATATGTAACTAGTTTTCCTTCTATAAGATAATTCAAGTGAAGCCAATTTTTGATTAGGCATTTCCTCAAGCTTCTCCTCTCTTCTCTTTTTTTTTTCATATAGAGAGGATTACTATATCTGGATAGCCTGTTAATGATTTTGAACTTCACTATCCTTAACTTATATTTTCAAAACTTATACATTTCCACTTATTATAACATGAATAAAAATTCAAAAATAATTTCAATCTTTTCTTTTTTCAAGTGATAATTTTTTATTACTTAATACTTCTAAAATTCCATTATTTCTACCATGAATAGAAAAATTCCTTAATCTTATTCTTCTTTAAGTTAAATAATTCTATTCTTAAAATCAATCAAAGTTATTAAAATTTTGGTTAAGTTCACTAAATTGTTTATAATTTCAAAAATAAAAGTGATCTTAAATAGATTCTTCATTCCTTAAGTTATGTTAAAAATTTTTTATTTTAAGAAAATATTAGCTCTTTAAGGACAAATAAAATTTAAATTTGAATGTATTTTCCCTTCCCCCAAACTTGAGTTTTGGTATACTATGAAAATTTGAAAGTATGAGAGAAAGAAAATCATAATTTTAAAAAGGAAATTTTTATAAGTATGTAAAAACGATCTTAAAAAGAAAAATTTACTTCTACTCATACTTTTATGAATAATAAAGATAAAATTGAAGCAGGAATAAAAAGTAAGCAGGCTAATTTTTGTGATTATACTTAATTTAAAACAAAATAAAAGCAGAGCAAAATAACTAATTACTAAACAGTAGACTGAAACAAATATATCATAAATTAACTCTAATCTCAGTCTCAAACACAATATACTAAGATTATTCTAACAACAGAATATTAACACTAATCAATCCACACTAGTACATAAACAAATCAACATACATCAAACATCAAACTAAACAAACAAACAAAACAAAACAAACTTACAACAAAGTAGCACAACATAGAGATCTATCAACTACTAGTCACTGGCTGTAGCCTCATCATCATCATCGTCACCAAAAGAAAACTCAACATCCTTAGGATCAACAAATGGTGTGAAACTAGGAAAAGTAGAGAAACTAACATCATGCTCACCCTTCAGAAATCTGACAAGGGCTTCATCATACTCAGCATCATAACTACTCTTCCTCTGGGTATAATCAGATAAATGATCAAGTTTCCTATCAATAGTATCAACTCTACAGTGAGTTTGAAATAACTCCTGCTGCTGCTCTATAAACTGATCATGCATTGACTCCCAAAAACTCGATGGTGGCTCAACAGAAGTAGAAGGTCGGGAAGTAGAAGGTCTACCTGGAGTGTTTGCAGAAGAAGGAGCAGTCGATCTCTTCCCTCGAAGACGATCATCTATGCTAATGCTCTCCTGACCAATCGGCTTAGTAGTCTTCAACCTTTCCTCCGAAATATCTGCAGTGACTCCATTGCTAATACATAATGAATAAATCGGAGATGGGAATCCCGATCCAACGAAGTGCTCGGATCTCGCAAGTAGAATCCACAAAATCATAAATAATACCGCCGACATCAATAGACTTCCTTTCCCGAATACGGTAGTTTAAGATCGCTCGATCTCTAGTCACTTCACTCGAGTGGTTGGAAGGTAACAATCTTGCAGAAATAAAATAGTGCCATGCTTTAGAAATACCATTTAACTTGGAGGATTTGAAGTTTACCCTTTTTCCGTTCCTGATCTTCCAAGATTGAGTACCGTCAGTCAAATAAGCAATGATCATATCCAAATCTCCCTCAGATGGAGATAATCCAGAATAGTGTCACTCTATAGTCGGCGGCAGGCCATAAAATACATTGATTCTTTCAGGAGTAAATCCTACTCCGACACCTCTGACAAAAACTTCATAATCTTCGGCATCCAGAAAATTCGCATAAAACTCTCGAACTATAAGGATAACATCAACAATAGTGAAATAACAGAATCGTTGTCAGTTGTGCGCAACGATAGTGTTTTCAATCATCTCCCCCGGATGATAGAAACTTCGTTCTGAAATGAACTTCCTCGATGTCGCAAATTAGTGGAATAAAAAATGCACAGCCGCAGTAGAAAATTTGCTGCTATCGAAGTTGTCTCGTGCCTTCCCGCGTTTAGATTTCGGAGCCATCTAAACGTGAAAGAAAACAAGAACAAATTTAGGAATAAAAAATTTAAACTCTTTTTAAGTTTAGAAAACTTAAAATAAGTTTAAAAATCCAAAGAAATCACAAAAAAGCAAAAAATTTTTTTCAAAATTTCGGTTCTTAGCAAAACCTAGGGAAATCTATGGTGAAAATCGAAAATAAATGGTTTAGAGTGTAGATCTGACCTTGAGACGAAGAAATCGAGTGGTTTTGCGCCCAAATCCTTGATGTTTTGACCTCAAAATGGATTCTAAAAGCTGATTTTCACGAAAAATGGAGAAAGAAGAAGGCTTAGGCGTCGATAATAGCTTTTGGGGGTATTTAAGGAATTTTTCGGGTATAGGTCGAACAGGCGCTTAGGCGCCGAATTCTGGCGCCTAGGTGCCAGACTCGCCTTTCACAAAAAATTATTTTTAAATTTAATTTTCCACCAAAATTCATAAATTCAACTTCCAATTACTCACATTAGAGTAGGGCTTCGGTTTCTAACTTCAAAAACATTTTCCAAAAATTTTAAAAATTAAATATTAAATCCACCAATCAAACATAAAGTTTAAATCAAACTTCACTAAATTCCATTTATAATCTTCAATATTGGCTCAATATATTCCAGATAAGTATCATACTTGATTCAAGTTCCTAATACACAATCAAATACAATAATTTCTAAGCAAAAACAACACACATTGAACATGAAAGCAAATACACAAATACAATCGATTCACTACATCGATACAACGACTCAACAAACCAGATAATAACGATCTCATTACCAGAATACTCTAATCTTCACAAGGGAAATTGTGTATTCCGCTTGGAAAGAACACTAACGCTCTCGGGAAATCAGTAGCCGTCTTTTCGTCAATCCACTTGTTCTTCGCATACATTTCAACTTGAGCATCTTGATAAGCCGCAAAATGATCAAATTGAAGTTTCATCTGCCATTCTAGATGTTCAATCTGATGAAACATCTCATGAAGGCGATCTCCAATGCTTTTAAACTCCGCTTCAAACTTATCCAAGTGACTAGAAATTTTCTCTAAACTTAACACGATGAAATCATTGAACTAGGGTTGAGGTTCCTTTGAGATCCTTGTCCCTAGCCTCTTCTCCAAGATTTCTTCCTTCCATTTCTTCAAAAATTTCTCAAATCTCTTAAGAATGAAGTGTAATGGATGTAACTTTGATTGCTTGATGGTTATGGATGAAGATGGGTTGATTTAAAGGTGAAAATCGTGTGAAAAACTGAAAATTTTTGGTTTTTGCACGACCCAATAACCGTGGTGCTTAGGCGCCGGACCTATTGATACATAGTTTAACTCGGGCGCTTAGGCACCGAATCTTGGTGCCTAGGCACCGGAACTATGTTCAACTCCGTTTCACCTAATCGTCAAATTTTAAAGTTTCGTTCTCCAAGATAGGTAAATTATACTGGTAAGAGTAATCTAGACTCCATAACACAAATTATAAGCAATCATAACGAAGGTTACCTTGATCTCCTTTTTACTCATATTTAGAATAGAGTGATCCAATTTCTAAATCTTACATACTTCAAAATAATCTTCAGCTTAAGTCAACAAAGACTTATAAGCATCAAATTTTTCTAAAGTAATATAAAATTAGTCAAGATAGAGGCATAACCTTACATTAAAAACATAAAAACACTCAAAACAAAAGATAATTATGGGTCACCTCCCATAAAGCGCTTGGTTTAACGTTGTCAGCCCAACTTAAGTAAATCTTTAATCAGGTTGACTCAATTCATAAGCCTCTTTATAAATCATTTTAATATCTCCCAAATATGGCTTCAATCTTAATCAATTTACTTCAAAAAATTTTCCTGTTTTGGGGTCTTTAATATCCACAGCTCCATAATGGTATACTTTCTCAATTATATAGGGTTCAATCCATTTAGATCTTAATTTTCCAGGAAAAAGTTTTAATCGAGAATTAAACAGTAATACTTCTTGTCCAGGCTCAAAAATTTTTCCTGAAATTTTCTTATCATGTAACATCTTCATTTTCTCTTTATAAATCCTTCCATTTTCATATGATTCATTTCTTATCTCTTCCATCTCATTCAATCGCAATAATCGCTTTTCTCCTCGCTTCATTCAAATTAAAATTAAACTCCTTTATCGCCCAATAAGCTTTATGTTCAAGTTCAATGAGTTAAGTGACAATGTTTACCATAAATTAACCTGGTAAGGTGACATTCCGATCGGTGTCTTATAAGCTCGTTCTATAAGCCCATAATGCGAATCTAGTCCTATCAACCCGATCAGTTCTTTTAGGATTAATAGTCTTCTCTAAAATTCTTTTAATTTCTCCGTTTGATACTTCGACCATTCCACTTGTTTCGTGGGTGATAAGCGTTGCAATTCTATGTTTGATTCCAAATTTTCGCATTAATGATCGAATTCTTACATTCCCGAAATGACTTCCACCATCGCTGATAATTACCTTAGGCATTCCAAATGTTGAAAATATCATTTTCTTTAAGAATTTAGAAACACTTTTGGAATCACAGTTTGGTAAAGCAACAGCTTTAATCCACTTTGAAACATAATCAACTGCTAATAAAATATAAGTTTTTCCAGATGATGGAACAAATGGTCCCATAAAGTCTAAACCCCATATATCAAAAATTTCAACTTCCAATTTATAGTTTAAAGGCATTTCATCTTTCCTAGATATATTTCCCATCTTTTGACATCGATCACATGTTTTCACATAATGTTTCACATCTTTAAATAAGGTAGGCCAATAAAATCCAGAATCTAATATTTTAAATACAGTTTTATTTATACCAAAGTGTCCTCCAAAATCGGAATCATGACATTTTTGAATAATAGCAAAAGTTTCCTCATAAGGTACACATCTTCGAATTATAGAATCTCTTCCAATTTTAAATAAATGAGGATCTTCCCAAATATAAGATTTAGCATCATATTTAAATTTCTTAATAAATTTGTTATCCAATTCATAAGGTAAAATATTGCTAACTAAATAGTTAACAATATCAGCATACCAATGTGTTTTGCATCCTTGAATAACATATAAAGATTCATCAGGAAATTTCTTATTTATATTTTCTTCCGAAATAATATCATTTTTAATTCTAGATAAATGATCAACAATTTGGTTTTCAGTTCCTTTTCTATCTACTATTTAAAAATAAAATTCTTGTAGAAGTAAAACCCATCTTATCAGTCTAAGTTTAGAATCCTTCTTAGATATTAGATATTTAATAGATGTAATGATCAGTATGAACTATGCATTTAGTACCAAGAAGATAAGGTCTAAATTTATCAAAGGCATATACTATAGCTAGAAGCTCCTTCTCGAGTGGTAGTGTAATTTCTTTGTGTTTCAAGTGAGTGTTTTACTAAGCATAATATACAACTTTGAAAACCTTCTCATATTTTTGTCCTAATACAACTCCAATTGCAAAATCACTTGCATCACACATTAATTCAAAAGATTTATTCCAATTAGGTGCAACAATGATAGAATGCGGTTATTAGTTTTTCTTTTAGAATATTAAAAGCATTAATACATTCTTTGTCAAATTCAAATTTCGCATCTTTTTCCAATAAATGACAAAGAGGTTTAGCAATTTTAGAAAAATCCTTTATGTATCTTTTATAAAATCCTGCATGACCTAGAAAACTTCTCACATCAGTAATAGTAGTAGGTGGTTGCAATTCAAGCAATAATTTTCACTTTCGCTCGATCTACTTCCATCCCTTTTGTGAAATTTTGTGACCAAGTACAATGCCTTCACGTGACTATGAATCGACATTTTTCCCGCTTAAGAACTAAGTTTGTTTCTTCTCATCTTTTCGTAACTTTGGAAATGTTTTCCAAACAAGATTCAAAAGAAGTTCCAATGACTGAAAAATCGTCCATGAATATTTCAATTCCTTTGTCAATCAAATCACAAAATATTGACATCATAAATCTTTGAAAAGTTGCAGGTGCATTACATAAACCAAAAGACATTCTTCTAAAAGCAAAGGTTCCATAAGGACTTGTAAATGTTGTTTTCTCTTGGTCCTCAGGAGCAATAAGTAATTGATGATAACCAGAATATCCATCCAGAAAATAGAAATATGGGTGTCCAGCTAGTTTATCGAGCATTTGATCTAAGAAAGGTAAAGGAAAATGATCTTTTCTAGTGGCATCATTTAGTTTCCTATAATCAATACAAATTCGTCATCCAGTAACTTGTCTTGTAGGAATTAGTTCATTTTTATCATTGATAATGACAGTTACACCTCCTTTCTTCGGAACATAATGAATAGGACTTACCCATTGACTATCCGAAATAGGATAAATAATACCAGCATCTAACCACTTAACAATTTCTTTTTTAACAACCTCTTTCATGATAGGATTTAATCTTCTTTGCGGTTCAATATTAGGTTTAAAATTTTCTTCCATTAAAATTCTATGCATACAAATGGAAGGGTTTATTCCTCTTATATCAGCAATAGTCCAACCAAAAGCTTTCTTATAATTCTTTAACACACCTAGTAATTTTTTTTCTTGATCTTTACTCACTTCAGAAGAAATAATAGCTGGTAAAGTTAACGAATTTCCAAGAAACACATATTTTAAATGTAAAGGTAACATTTTTAATTCCAGTTCAGGGGCTTTTTTAATTGATGGTAAAAGTATATCATTTTGAGTTATGTATAAAGTTTCCCGGTATCTTTAATAAAATGAGTCTCTTCTTCTTTTATTTCTTCATTTTCATCGCTTAAAAATTCAAATTTTTCTTCGTAAATGACTTTACATTTTCTCGATAATGTTTCTCAATTAAATAATCAATTATATCCATTCGATAACATTTCTCTTTATCGTGGTACTTTATTGATTTAAGAACATTGAATTTAATCTCTTGATCATTAACTCTCATGGTTAATTCTCCCTTTTGCACATCAATCATAGCTCGTTCGGTAGCTAGAAAACGTCTCCCTAAAATAATAGGTATCTCTTTATCTTCTTCCATATAAAGTACGATGAAATCTACAGGGAAGATAAATTTATCCACTTTAACAAGGACATCCTCTATAACTCCTTTAGGATAAGTGATAGATCTATCGCCTAATCGAAGGGTTACGGTGGTGGGAGTAATTTCTCCTAAATTCAATCTTCAAAAAATAGAAAATGGCATGAGATTAATACTTGCTCCTAAATCACATAAAGCTTTTCCACAAAATTTTTCTCCAATAGCACAAGGTATATTGAAACTTCCAGGATCCTTAAGCTTTTCAGGTAATTTCTTTTGAATTATTGCACTGCATTCTTCACTTAATGCAACAGTTTCAAAAGCTTCAAACTTTCATTTCTTGCTTAAAATATCCTTCATAAAATTTGCATAAGTCGAGCATTTGTTCCAAAGCTTCAACAAAAGGTATGTTAATAAGAAGTTTCTTAAAAATTTCAAAGAACTTAGAAAATCGATGATCAAGTCTCTGCTGTTTAAGTCTTTGAGGAAAAGGTGGTAGTGGTTTTTCAACTTCCACATTAATAGGTATAACGTCTGATCTCGACTCAGAGAGAGAGTTTCTTTAGGTTTTCCGATCTCTTCAACCTCAATCTCTTTTTCAATTTCATTCTGCATTCTTTCTTTTAATTCCTTTCCACTTCTAAGTTGCCCAGCCTTAACATGTTCATGTTCTTTTCCAGTTTCCTTTGGATTAATTTCAACATTACTGGAAGTGTTCCTACAAGTCTGTTATTAATTAAAGTAGCAATTTGCCCCATTTGATTTTCGATATTACGAATAGCAGTATTTTGATTTTGTAATTGATTATTCATTTGTAAAATTAATTCTTCTATTGATAACTTTTTTTGTTGATTATTAAATCCAGGAGGTTTATAATTTGGATTAACTAGATTATTCCAATTTGTAGTGGGATGAGATTGATTATTACCCCATTGTTATTGTGACTTATTCCAGTTAAAATTAGGATGATTTTTCCACCCATGATTATAATAATTTAAATAAGGATTATTTTTACTTGCAATAGCTTGTAAAGTTTCAATAGTTTGAGAATATTCAATATTAGCAGAGTTATTATGTGAAATAATAATTGCAAAATTATCTAATTTTTTAGACATTGCTGCTACTTGTGGAGCTAAGATAGAAAAGGCTTCATTATCGTGAATACTTGCCATCTTTTTAGGATTAATCCTTTCGGAAGGCCATTGAAAATTGTTATTAGCTATTTCTTCAATTAAAGTGTAAGCTTCTTCAAATGATTTAAACATTAAAGAACCTCCAAAGAAGAACATCAATAATTGATTTTAAAGATCCAATTAATCCATTGTAAAATGTTCGAATAATTAACCAATCAGGTAAAGCATGATGAGGACATTTTCTTAATAGTTCTTTAAATCTTTCCCAAGTTTCATATATTGTCTCCCGTCAAATCGACTAAACGAAGTAATATCATTTCTTAATTTAGCGAGCTTTAGAAGGTGGAAAATATTTAGCAAGGAATTTTTGTGCCATTTCACCTATGTTTTAATAAACCAGCTGCTAAAAAGTTTAACCACATCTTTGCTTTATCTCTTAAGGAAAAAGGAAAGAATCTAAGTCTAATAGCATCATCAGAAACATTTTTATATTTAAAGGTAACACAAAGTTCTAAAAAACTAACAAGGTGTAAATTTGGATCCTCATTTAATGTTCCACCAAATTGATTGTTTTGCACCATTTAAATAATGACGGTTTAAGTTCAAAAGAATTAAGCATATACAATGCGGTATTTGGATACTACTATGAAGTTCATCAATCGTAGGGTTAAGCATAATCCCTTAATGGTTTATAAACATTTTGATCATTAAGTTCAATTGGATTTTGTAAATTAGCCATTTCTTGAAATTTTTGAATTTGTTTTCCCTTTTTAATTTTTCTAATTATTTTTTTTAGTTCAGAATCTAAAGGTATTAATCCTTCAGAACCAAAATTACGCATAAAAAAAGAAAAATAAAGCAAGGAAAAAAATTTTTATTTTATTTTATTTTATTTATATTTTTATTTTTATATTATTATATTTTTTTTATGTTTTGGGAAATATATAATATTTAAAAATCTATAAATTGTACCTCTTATTCCCCGGCAACGGCGCCAAAAACTTGACCCGATTTTTGTATTTCCAAATACAAGAATTTGTTACCACTGCTAGAAAATTTAATTTCTGCAAAGGCGCGAAACACTCGACTCGAATAATTCGCTATATAGATGTGTACTAAATTTTAATTTACGGCAATAACATTAAATAAAACTTGATTGCTACCGAATGCTGGGCCGTTATTGATTAATACTTTTTAAATATATGTTTATATAGCAAAATATAATTTTAAAGGAAAATATTTTATATACTTTTTGGGTACTACGCAGGTATACGTATCGTTTCAAGTAATAAAGGGCTTTGAAACAAAGACCCCAGTATCGATCCCATGGGAAAAAAGGGTAATAAATTTTTAAATATTGTATTTCAAAATTTTTTTGTATTTTACTCTAACTATAAATTACTTTTAATTTACTAGATGCAGATAAAGAAAACAATAATAAGAAAATGATTTTGTGAAAACAATATAAAACAAACAACTTTATTCCTTTCAATTAATCCAAGATTTTTATGATAATTTAATATTCATTGGAGAATCTATTTTATGGTATTGTGCCAAATAGAAGCATTCCTATTCTTTACCCTTTGATCCAGGCGCAAAGAACATTGGCTAATCTACAGATCAGGTCCGGATGTATTATTAGTAGAATGGGTTAATCTAGGCTCACACTACTAGATGTCCAAGGGTGGCTATGGTCGGCCCTACTAGTGACCCTTTCCTTATCTATAAATCAAATTATAAGAATTTAGTCTGTCACTCTAAAAACTTATCAATTATACGCCCTTTAAATCTTATCTTCATATTTATTTGCACTTCACCTTGAATAGCCCGCGCATGGCCTTCGACTACCCAAGGATTCATGTGACATCTACAAGTTAAGAGTTCTTCTCCTTATAGGTCTCAAAACTCTTCAACAGGTTTTAAAAATTTAAATGGCCAATTTAAAAAGTAAAGTAAGATCAGGTATTAATATCATTACAATGTTTTAAAAATATTTTGATTTTCAATTCTCCATCAAATTTTATGTTATCTTATTTATCTTTTCATAATTGAAGGAAGAAAGTAAACTAACTAATCAGAACACATTGAATATAAACAGCAAAACATAATAAATAAACTTTGAATCAAAAATAAAATACTTATCTCAAATATTCCTTCTACGGATCTTCTCGATTCCTACCGGTTCCACGACAGTAATGAACTCCGCATGCAACAACTTGAAAATAAACTCACTAAACTAAATAAAAGTGGCCCTAAATTTCTCTCTCTATTTCTCTCTCTAAGGATGAGAGATCCTAAAGTGGCTAAGAGATAGGAGATACAATGGAGGCTCTTTTTTCTGAAGGAGTGGACTCCTATTTATAGGCTTCAAGGGTTGCCTTGAGGCACCCCTTCAAAACATGTCCAAATTCAATGAATCTTCTAGAAGGTCTGTCTGGCGCCTATGCGCCGGACATCTCGTCCAGTTCTTCGCACCTCTTCGCGATTAAAACCATTTTGGAGCGTCCAAATGCAATGTATCACATGTCCTATTATCAAGGAACAACTGCCAGTCTTCTAGATTGTCCAATAACCGTCCAAAAGTCGTCAAAAACTTGACAGTTTCTGTATCGAGTCTGGCGCTTAGGCGCCTAGGCGCCAGGCCATAATTTTTGATAATTCTTGTATTTTGCTCCATTTTTGCTCCATTTTGCTCCTTTTTCACCCATTTTCCTTTTTTGGACCTTTTTACATCACCTACATCCAAAAACACAAAAATACCTTTCATTAAAGCATAATATCCTTAGAAATTGATAAAAACCAAGGCATAAAAATAGGTATTTTTTTCATGGATCACAATTCACTCTAATTTCATAAAGAAAATACAACAATGAATTGGAATCTCTCAATATTCCTCTCCTACCTTGTACTCACTTTTCTTTCAGCCATTTCGTCTGGTTCTCTTCCCCTCACAAAATGAACATCCCTCAGAAAAAAGCCTTTAATTTGTGCTGAAGCCGTTGCAAAACTGCCAAATGTTGTTTTGGCGCTTAAGCGCCCAAATTTGGCGCCTAGGCGCCACCTTCTAAAGTGTCCCACAATCCAAACGTTGGGTGTTCCCTAGTGATATTTAAACTTGTCGTAATATGATTTATATTTATATTTAATTTAAGGCATACTACAAAATTATACGTATCGTTAGCAAGTAATATAGGACTTTCTGATTAAGCCCCGACATATCAATCCCACGGGGAAATTTTTTTATATTTAAAAATTATAAGGAAATAGATTACATAATCTACTTAGAAAAAGATACTTGAACACTTTTAGATAACAGAAAAACTTGAAAATGCGATTCTTTTTGGTATTTTCTTATATTATGAAATAAAGTGAATAATTAACTAACTATAACGAGATTTTTGTAAGATTAAAAAAGTATAAATGAAAATGTCTTTTTCCTTATCATGAATAAGTAATAAGTACAAGAGTTCTATGTTGAAGTATTCAAAATGTGTTGTGCCAAATAGGAGCAATATTATTCTTTAAAGAACATTTGCTAGTTTAAAGTTTGATTTTTTTAAGATGGGTTAGGTAGGGAAGATACTGTCTATCACTCTAGAGTTCCCTCATTTCCCTCCACTTGGGGGCTAACATCTCACATCAAAACCTAAAATAATAAACCAAATTAGGAGATTTTAGTCTGTCACCCTAAAGTTCTCTAATTCTGCACCTGTCAAAGTGTATTTTCTTATTTATTTGCATAAAATTATATGAAATATTTCCTTATTCATACAATCTCATGTGATTCCTACCAATTGTTGACTGAGACAATACCTACAAGGCTTACATGTTCTCACAACAAATGTTAACATCTTAATTCACCAAATCAAGAAGTAAATAAAGTGTAAGGATTGAATCAACACAACATATTCCAACATTAAAGATTAATACTTCCACATCTTCCACGCAACACTTAATTAATTTACATTTTAATGAAAAAGATAAAGAAAACTACTCATAATCCATGGAGAAAACACAACAACAAGTAATTTTAAATGTAGAAATCATGTAGAAACACAAAAAGTCTAAATTAAAACCAAATGAAGTACAAAGATAAAAACTTATCTCGAGTTCCTCTCCACCTAAACCTTGAAGTTCCATTGAACCTCTTCCTTCACTTACAAGTCTCCCTAGGACTGGTTGCCCAACTCTAGAGGTTTTAAATCTCTCTAAAATAATGGATATTTACTTAGAAATCTCTACCCACTTCACTTTCACTAGGAATGAGATAAGTGTGAAGGAACCCTAAGTAATAATCCTACAACTTCTTACTATAACTACTCTCTAAACACGCTATTACAACTTTTTTCCTCCTTACTTTATAGCCTCCTTAAGTCCTTCCTTTTATATTTTCCCCAAAGGTACCTAGGTGTCTGATACACCTTAAATTTATAGTGTTTTTATGCACATTTTTATACCTATTTTTGATGATATTTCACTTTAATGGAAGGTATTTTGTGTTTTTCTTGCAGGTATGATGAAAGGAGCGAAAAAGGACCAAATTTAGAGCAAAATTATGAATTTTGAGAAATTTGGCCTCTGACACCTAAGCGCCAAAGTGCCGACGCTTAAGTGCCACAGTTAAAAATCAAATTTAAATGAATTTTGGTGCCATTTTCAAGGGGTGTTTGAAGCAACTTTTGGTGGTGACTTCCTTAACTTCCTTTGGGCGGCAAATTTGATTGAAGGGATGCATCTTTTGGTAGATACATTGAATCTGGACATGATTTGAAGAGACACCAAGGCACCTTTTGGAAAATTATAAAAATGAAGCCTCATAATTTGCAAGTGGGTGTTAAAAGGGTTATAATTCTGTGTGTGTTATTAGAGTGTGTTAAGTTTTAGAGTTCTTCTTTTCAATAGTAGAGAGTAGAGAGTAAGAAAGGAAAAGGGTTGGTGTGAAGCCTTCTTCTCACCAATTTTATTTTATCCTTATATCTAGTTTTTATTAAAGTTTAAAGTATTTATTAGAGAGTTGGGCGCCAACCTCTGTAGAGTTTTATTGTGGAAACAAAACTCCAAATGAACTTCCAGAGTCTTGTGGAGAGGATTTTCAGATAAGTATTTATCTTTGTTTTACATTTCATTTTTAAGTAAGATTGTTGTGTTTTCATTATGGTTTATGCTTTCATATCAAGTTTTTTTTGTGTTTTATTCATGAAATTTGAGTAGTTTAGTTTATGTTTTTTCTTTCTTAGATGATGAAGTAATTAAATTATGGAAGTACATTGTGGAAAGTATAAGTGTTTAATGCTGGAATAAATTGTGATGATTCGATTCCTTGAACTTAATTTACATCTTGATTTAGCCAATTAAGATGTTAAAATTTGTTGAGAGATTATGTAAGATCCAATGCAGTATTGTCTCAAACAAAAATTGGAAAGAATCACATGCAATTATATGGGTGGAAATTGTAGTCCATATGATTGAATGCAAATATATAGAGAGATATGCTTTATTGGGGAGTAAAATTAGAGGAATTTAGAGTGACAGGCTAAAGCCCCCTAATTTGGTTTGTTATTTTAAATTTTATTATGAGATTTTAGCCTCCAGGTGGAGGGAATTGAGGGAACTCTAGAGTGAGAGCTGGTATCTTCCCTACCTAACCAATCTACAAAATTTCAAAATTTCAAATTAACCGATCTTCTTTATAGAACCAAGTAAGGTTAAAAAATATAATTGCTCCTATTTGGCACATTACATTTAAATAATTCCACAACATAAAATTCCATAATTATTACTGATTCATTGTAGAAGAAAAAAGATATTTGATTCTTATAACTTTTATATCATGTTTAGAGTATTAATAGTTTTATTTTTTGCTTAACTTGTTATTAAAAATATCAAAATCAACTTTTCAAAATTAAAACCTTAAAACATACATACAAAAATTAATTAAAAATGTAAAAAGTTACTTTTCTTATTTCTTTAAATTTTTACACATTTCCCTGTGGGTTTGATATTTTAAGGCTTAATCAGAAAGTCCTATATTACTTGATAAACGATACGTATACTTGCGTAGAATGTCATATTATAAATCATAAATTTAATATCTAAATCGTAAGCATAAATATTTCAGGCATCAATTTTTTGGCGCAGTTACCAGGGAAACTGATTAAAATTTCATTTAAAAGAAAATTAAGAGAAATTAAATTTTTTTTACTTTACTTTATTTTTGTTAGTGTATTTTGTTTTATTTTATTTAACATTTTATGTGTAGTTCAGGGTCTGAGGGACTTGTGCCTTACGATTCTGAATTAGAAAGAACAATCAGCAAAATAAAATAAAATAAAAATTCTAAAAAAGATAAAACATTCAAGAAATAGAAAATCATTAAAATTAAAATGTTGACATCCAACAAGAATTTATACCTTTAAGAGAATATGCTAACCCTACAGTGGATGAACTACATGGTAGTATTCAACACCCTGCTGTAGCTGCTAATTCCTTTGAGCTTAAACATGCTATTATCCAAATGGTGTCTAGTAATCTTCTTGGGGGGAGCACCAACTGAAGATCCTAATTTACATCTTGCCAACTTTCTAGGGTTGTGTGCTACTTTTAAATATGATGATGTTTCAGATGATGCTATTAGACTTAGACTTTTTCCTTTCTCACTAAGGGATAAAGCTAAGATATTGTTAAATTAGTTAGCACCTGGATCTATCAGAACTTGGGGTGATTTAGCACAGAAATTCCTTGCTAAATATTTTTCACCATCAAAGAGAGTGAAGCTTAGAAATGATATCACATCTTTTTGTCAGTTGGAAGGTGAATCTATATATGAGGCATGAGAACGATTTAAAGATCTCCTCAGGAAATGTCCACATCATTCGATACCAGATTGGTTAATAATTCAAACCTTTTATAATGGATTAGTTGGATCTCTTAGATCTATTATCGATGCTGCTACAGGAGGATCACTGAAGTCTAAACAGTTTACTGATGCTTATGCTTTGATACACGAAATGACTACTAATAATTTTCAATGGCCTTCTGAAAGGTTAAATCCTAAAAAGGTAACCAATATTCATGAAAATGATGATTTTACAATGTTAGCAAATCAAGTTGCTGTAATTTCAAGGAAGATAGACCAATTTGGAATGATTTTTTCTCAGCCAATTGTCATGATTGAAGAAAATTCATTAAGTCAAATGGTTGATTCTCATACTTCACTAGAAACTTTGAATGTTATAAGAATGCCTAATCACCCTTATTCTAATTATTATAACCCAGGTTGGAAGAATCATGCAAACTTTAATTGGAATACCAATAATCAGGGTGGTATTAATTAACAATGGGGGAACAACCAAGTAAACTCATTGAGAAACTGGAATAGCCAAGGGAATAATAATTATAGACCAACCTATCCTCCAGGTTATAACAATGCTTTACAATTTAAGGAGAAGAAGTTGTCTATTGAAGAAGTGGTGTTACAAATGAGAAATCAATTGCAAAGTCAAGGAGCTACAATAAGAAATATTGAAAATCAATTGGGACAGATTGCCAATACATTACGTAATAGATCCCAAGGTATGCTTCCAAGTAATACTGAAGTAAATCCAAGAGATAAGAATAAAGAGCATGTAAAAGCAATTCAACTGAGAAGTGGAAGAGAGTTGGAAGGTAGAGTTAAAAATGAAATTGAAGTAGAGAAAGAAGAGATTGAAGAACCAAAAGAGGACGCTCCGAAAGGTTTAGAAAGACCTATTTCTCCATTTAAAGAAGATTTGGAAAAACTACCGCCTCTATTTCCTCAAAGACTTCATCAACAAAAATTGGATAAGCAGTTTTCAAAATTCTTGAAGATATTTAAGAAGCTCACAATCAATATTCCATTTGCTAAAGCCTTAGAACAGAAGCCAAGCTATGTGAAATTTATGAAGGATATTCTCAACAAAAAAGGAAGTTGAAGATAATGAAACAGTTGCACTTAGTGAGGAGTGCAATACAGTAATTCAGAAGAAGCTTCCTGAAAAGCTTAAAGATCCTGGTAGTTTCACCATTCCACGTACAATCGGAGATAGATTTTATGGAAAAGCTTTATTTGATTTGTGTGCAAGCATAAACCTTATGCCTCTATCAATATTTAAAAGCTGGGATTAGGAAAAATAACTCCAACTACTGTAACTCTGCAATTAGCAGATCGTTCGATCACATATCCTAAAGGAGTTATAGAAGATGTTTTGGTAAAAGTGGATCAATTTATCTTTCTTATTGATTTCATTGTGCTGGATATGGAGGAAGATAAAGAGATACCCATAATTTTAGGAAGACCTTTCCTAGCCACAAGCAGAGCAATGATAGATATGCAAAAAAGGGCATTAACAATTAGAGTTAATGATCAGACTGTTACATTCAACATTTCAAAATCTATGAAATATCCAACAAGAGATAAAGATGATGAATGTTATAGGATGGATGTTAATAAGTATTTGAGTGAATGTCATTTAAAATCAACTTATGAAGAAAAATCTGAAAGTGAAGAATTAGAACATGAGCAAGAAGAGGAGTTACATCATTTCTGAAGATTTTCATGAGAAAGGTCTAAATTATGTTCATAAAAATTTTTAACTGTTGGACATGACTGTAAAAGATGAATCATTTGACCCATCATTTGAAAAACCTCCTGAACTTGAGTTAAAGATGCTTCCTGATCATTTGAAGTATATTTTTCTAGGTGAGTGCTCAACTTTGCCAGTGATAATTTCCTCTCAATTAATTAAAAAAGAAGAAGAGAGTTTGTTAGAAGTTTTAAAGAAGTATAAGAAAGCCTTCAGATGGACGATAGCTGATATCAAAGGAATCAGTCCTTCAATTTGTATGCATAGAATCCTTATGGAAGATATTGCAAACCCAGGGCTGAACTTTATAGGAGATTAAATCCTATTATGAAAGATGTTGTTAAGAAAAAAATTTTAAAGTGATTGGATGCTGGGATTATCTACCCTATTTCAGATAGTGCATGGGTTAGTCCCATTCACTGCGTTCCTAAGAAAGGAGGAGTAAATATGACTGTTAATGAAAAGAATGAGATATACCAACAAGATAAGTTATAGGGTGGCAAATATGCATTGATTATAGAAAATTAAATCTTGCTACAAGGAAAGATCATTTTCCACTCCCATTTCTTAATCAGATGTTGGATAGACTGGCTGGACATAAATACTTTTGTTTTCTGGATGGATATACTGGGTACAACCAAATTGAAATTGCTCCTGAGGATCAAGAGAAAACAACGTTTACCGGTCTATATGGTACCTTTACTTTCAGAAGAATGCCTTTTGGTTTATGTAATGCCCCTACAACATTTTAGAGATGTATGATGGCTATTTTCTGTGATTTAACTGAAAAAGGTATTGAAGTTTTTATGGATGACTTTTCAGTGTTTGGAAGTTCATTTGAATCATGTTTAGAACATTTATCTAAAGTTCTAAAATGCTATGAAGAAACTAATTTGGTCCTTAATTGGGAATAATGTCAATTTATGGTAGCAGGAGGAATTGTATTAGGACATAGAATATCAGAAAAAGGTTTAGAGGTAGATCCTGCAAAAATTCAAGTTATCTCTAATTTAACTTGTCCAACAAATATAAAGGGAATTAGAAGTTTTTTGGGACATGCTGGATTTTATAGGCGTTACATTAAAGACTTTTCGAAAATTTCAAAACCCTTATGTCGTTTACTGAAAAAGGTTGTAATTTTTTATTTTTGACGATGAATGCCTAAAAGATTTTGAAATAATAAAAGAAAAGTTAATCACTGCACCTATTATAGTTTCACCAAATTAGGAAAAACCTTTTGAATAAATGTGTGATGCTAGTGATTATCTATTGGTGCTGTTTTGGGTCAAAAATATGATAAAATTTTCAAAGTAATTTACTATGCTAGTAAAACTCTTAATGAAGCTCAATAAACTATACTACTGAGAAAGAGTTATTGGCTATAGTATTTTCTTTTGATAAATTTCGATCATATTTAATTGGAACTAATTGTGTAGTGTATGCTGATCATTCTGCTATCAAATATTTAATAAAGAAGAAAGATGCAAAATCGAGATTGATTAGATGGTCTCTTCTTTTGCAAGAATTTGATTTTGCGATAGTAGATAGGAAGGGTGCTAATAATAAAATTGCTGATCATCTATCCATGCTTGAAACTGAAAAAATCTTTTAGTGATACTGAAAAAAATTAATGAACATTTTCCTGATGAAAAATTGTTCACTATTAATGAGTGGCGAATTCCGTGGTATGTCGACATTACAAACTTTATTGTAAGTATTATTATACCATATAGCTTAACATACCAGGAAAGGAAGACGTTTTTATCTGATGATAAAACTTATTTTTGGGATGACCCATTTTTATATAAACAAGGAAAGGATTTGATCATTCAAAGATGTGTGCCTTTAGAAGAAACTTATGAAATTATTCAAAAATGTCATAATTCTGATTATGGGGGACATTTTGGAGTTAATAGAACTGCTTTTAGAATTTTACAATCTGAATTTTATTTGCCTACAATTTTTAAAGATGTTAACGCATATGTTAAAAATTGTGATCGATGTCAGCGTGTAGGCAATATTTCTAGAAGAAAATAGATGCCCCTCAATTATATGTTGGAAGTTGAAATATTTGATGTTTGGGAATTAGATTTCATGGGACCATTTACACCATCTTTCGGAAAGATCTATATTTTAATAGCAGTAGACTATGTATCCAAATGGATTGAAGTTGTTTCTTTACCTCAATGTGATGCTCAAAGTGTTACAAAGTTTTTAAGAAAGAATATATTTTGCAGATTTGGAATACCAAGAGTAATCATAACAGATGGAGGAAGTCATTTTAGAAATGCGATTATGGAGAAGTTAGTAAAGAAATATCATATTAACCATCACATTGCTACTGCTTATCATCCGCAGACAAGTGGTTTGGTTGAATTATCCAATCATGAAATTAAAAGAATATTGGAAAGTACTGTTAATCCAAACAGAAAGGATTGGTCAATCAAACTAGATTGTGCTTTGTGGGCTAATAGGACTGCTTACAAAACTCCTATAGGGATGTCTCCAAACAGGCTAATTTTTGGAAAAGCTTGTCATTTGCCTGTTGAACTTGAGCATAAAGAATATCGGGCTATAAAAGAGTTCAATTATGATTTAAAGGATGTTGCTGAAAATAGACTATTGCAATTAAATGAGCCTGAAGAGATAAAAAATGAATCTTATGAAAATGCTAAGATTTATAAAGAGAAAATGAAGTTATGAGATGATCAAAAGATTCTTACTAAAAATCTTGAGTCAGGACATAAAGTTTTGCTGTATAATCCAAGGTTGAAAATTTTTGCTGGAAAACTTAAGTCCAAATGGATGAGTCCATTTATTGTGATAAAAGTTTATTCTTATCGAGCTGTGGATATTCAAGATCCTAAGACTGGAAAAATATTCAAAGTTAATTGTCATAGACTTAAACCTTATTTTTCAGTCGATCAATTTAAACCTAATGAGAATCTAATGTTGGGTCACTCAGAATAAGTTCTGGGTATGTCAGGCTGAAGACATTAAACCAAGCGCTTTGTGGAAGGCAACCCATAGTTATTGGTGTGCTTTGCTTTATGTTTGCTTTGTGTGGTTTGTTTGGTTTGTTTTTATGATTATGTGGTAGTATTTTGAAGAGAATAGTTATAGTGGTGTTTATTTGACATTAAAGGATGACTTAAAAAGAGTCAGAATGAAAAATTTGGACATTTGACAGACCTGTGCAAAAATGTGCATTGGCGGCTAAGCGCCGCCTAGTTGGCGCTTAAGCGGCTTAGTTAAGAAAAACATGATAAATGAATTTTTAGAAGCCAAAATCATGGGGAAGAGGTTTTAGAAGTTATTTTGGAGTTTTAAACCGTCTAGGGTCGATTTTAGCACTTCTCATGTCTATCAAAAAGCCCTAGATTAAGAGAAACACTTGCCCAGTCCCTATTTCCGGTTCTAAGTCTTAAGAAGAGTTTTTTGAGTGCAAAAATGTCTTCTTGGAAGAGTGAAATTAAGAAGAAGGAGGAAGCCAACAGGAATAAATTCATTAGTGAAAGTGCGCAAGATTTTTACAACAGATTCCTAGTAGTTAGTATTCAAGGTATTGCAGAAAGGATTGGGAAGATTGAAGCCAACATGGAGTCAATTGAAGCAAGGTAAATGAAACTAACGCTCATTTAGCACATATTGGATGGCAACTTAAAATGCAATTCAGTCATACAAGTCACGTGGAAGAAGCAGATAAGACGATGTTTCTGAAAAACAAATGGTTAGAAGAAGAAGATGTAAGAGTTTTCAACCATCACCCATTTTATCAGATTTATATTCCAAATGGTTCAAATGGAACTAATGGTGGTTTTGGATACATTCAACCTAATGGAGATTGGAATTAATTTGAGTATAGTCTAGTGTTGTGGTTTTATGTGTTAAGTGTTTAGTGTCTAATGTTATATGTTTGTGTTTTATTGAACTTTTATGTGTGTTTGTTACATCTTAATGATGTAAAATTATCTTTGTTTTGATGTATTTGAATTATTGTGTATTAAGAAATTTCATCCAAAATGTTTGGGTAGAAATTTTAGTATGTATTAAGTATGATTGTTTTAATGAAAGTTTGTGTTTGTGTGAAATTGGTTTGGAATTGATGGAAATTTAACTTTCTTTGGAGAATTAGAAAAGTTTAGAGGGGAGAAATTATTATTTAAAGTGATTTAGGGTGATTAACTAAGGGTCTTAGTACATTTTAAAATTAATTGTGGAAATAAGGATGCTGGCGGCTAAGTGCCAGAACTTAGGCGCTTAAGCCCAGAATTCGCGGCTAAGCGCAGAAGCCTCGCGCTTAAGCACCGGTTCTTAGAAACTGATTTTCTGCAGTTAAAACCTAAAATTTGACATTTTTAACACCTCTCGTCAGCCTCAACCTCTTGAAGTCGTGAAATAGGATTTAGGGTATCCTTAAGTTGGATCAATTAAGAGCTGATTTCAATGAGATTTGTCAGATTTGAATTCCTTGAGGTATGAGCACTACTCTTAAGTAAAATTTTTTTATTTTCACCATATATTTTGAGTACATTATTGAAAAATCTTAAGATCATTATTTATGGTGAAATTTGAGGAAAAAGCATGAAAAATTGCTTGAATTTAGTAGAAATTACCTTTGGAAGTTAAATTAGCAAGTTTAGTTTAATTTTCGAATTTATGGTGAATTTTTGTTATTTTTTTAGAGATGGCTCCAAAGTCAAAGTGCTCGAAAGATAAAGCAAAATTTGATTCCAACAAATTTGTTAGTGCAAGAGCAGATGATCAATATATCAACGCACTGTCGTCACGTAAATTGATTCTGGAATGAGTGTTTAGTAAGTCAGGAGAAGTTATCGAAGAAATGAATACTAGAAGGAATTGGGAGAATTATTATTACTTCTCCACTGTAGCTGTTGTTTATGTGGTCAGAGAGTTTTGTGCAAACTTGCCTGCAGTAGATGAAAATTTGGTGATTGTTAGAGGTGAACAAGTACATTTTTCACCTAGGTAATAAATGTCTTTTACCACTTGCCTCCTGCGTTATTTTGTTTTTATGCTAATTATCATCCTACTAAAGGATAATTAGATGAGATTATATCATTTCTGACTGATGGAAGAGGTTTATGGAAGATAACAAATGAAAGAAGAGTAAATTGTCAGGCCTCTAAGTTGAATGCCATTTTAAAGGCATGCCATTACTTTATCCCATCTAAGCTGTTGCATTCAAGTGATACTAGTGAAGTTACAAGGGAGAGAGAAGTCTTGAATCGTTGTATTCAGTTAGGAAGGTCTATTGATATATGGGCTATTATTTTTAACTTTGTGATGAACTGTGCCAGATCTGCTACTACTTCAGGTATGGGATTTCTATCCCTAATTCATTTGATTTGTGAGCGATCTGGTGTTAAGTTTGAAACATGGGAGAAAGTTCTTCAGCCATTGAGACCTATTACTGTTGACCTCATTTTTGTATGAGGTCTTCTCTCCTTCTTTTAGTGCTTAGGATCTAGCCTTAGGTTTTTCCTTTGACTATCTTAGAGGATTAGAATTGGGACCCACCTTTTAGAAATTCAAACCACTTCTAAACTCCTCGCAAACTCCACAAACTCGACTATAAACCCCTAATCACCTAGAGGGTTGAAATCAAATGTGGAAGTTTAAAGGATGAGTTCCTATAGGACTCTTTGGCTTTAGGACTGCCCTGGGTGGCCTGGTCTGGTGAAGGGTTGACTTGCACACACACTACACCCACACACTACACTTCCATACACCTCATAAAACCACACCTATACCTAACTTGACCTCCTGACTCATGTAAGTGATTCACATGGATGGTCCTTAACCCCTAAGCCCTCGCGTAGAGGTTAGGAACAACATAATGAATGCCTCAAATGAGTCCCTTCATGGCTCATGTGGGCTTGATATGGCTTCATGGCTCAACAAAAATGATTTCATTCCACTTACATCCACCCAATCTTCAATTTTCCAAATTTTCAATTTTGACCCCGGACCCTACACCCGCTAACCTACCCAAAGCTCTGAATAGCCCAAATTTCTCAAAAATTTCCAAATCACCCAAAATTCTCCAAAATCATTCCCAAACATTTCCACATCACTCAAACTGACCATCCATAATAAAAAATGTCAAAAATTCCAAAAATACCTCCCAATACCCTCCAAATACCCAAAATACCCCTCCTAGCCAAAAAATCCAAAAATTCAGAAAATTCCCAGAAAATTTCAGAAAATCCCAAATATTCCCAATTTCATTTTGTTCAACTACACCATGGGCCAATTTTGTCAATATACCCCACTTTTGTCAAAACCCCCAATTTGACCCATTTTAACCCAAAGTGAACCCAATGTCAAGCCTAGCCTACCCAATTGACCCAAATTCTGGTCCAATTCAATTCTAAACTTCAATTCAACATCCCCAACACCAATTTAGACCAAATCCAAGCCCAATTTGATTGAAATTTGGATCCAATTTCACTTTTGGCCTTAAAACCCAATTTGGACCCATGACCCAAACTTAGCCCAAACTCACCCAATTCAACTCCAATTAACCCCAAATCTTTTCTAAATCTTCCTTAACATCCCCATAAACAAAACACTAACATGATTTGCCCAAAATTTAGACCCAAACCCCACTCAAATTCAACCCAAAATCAAAAAGCCCAATTTTGACCTAAACCTAAACCTAGCCCAAATAGACCCAAACCTCAAAATCAAAACCTAACCTAAGCCAAAACCTCTTTGAAACACTCCCATAAACATTTCCCAACATTAATTTTACATCAATTTCAACTCTAGCCCAACTTTGGCCCATGGTAGCCCATTTTGACCCACCTTAGCCTCTTTACCAAAAAGGCCCATATCCAACCCAATTCAAACCCAAATCACCTCAAATTTGTTTCAAACCACTCATGACACATCCCTAAACCAAACTCAACAATTATTTGGCCCAAGACTTTACCAAAATTTCATCCCAAAATCCATTTTAAAATTCAAAAGCCCAACCAAATACAAAAGCCCAAAATTGGCCCTAAAGCCCACATGACATTTCCATTTGCCATCCATTTAATCAAAACCATTCCCTAAGTTATAATCCCATCATCAAATAATTCCAAATCAAGCCTCATGCCAAATCACCCCTAAATACCAAATTTTTTCTTAAATCCATTTCCATGAAATTAACTTAACTTTTCCCAAGCCAAAGGTGAGCCATGAAGCCATGCATGAGCCACATGGAAGCCATGAGAGCCTCTTTACATGTCACCATGCCATTTTGGGCAAAAGGAGGAGGCTCTTTCCTTAATTCCTAAAGGTGATTAACCACTCCCATGATTCCACTAAATCTTGCTTAAGCTTAATTGTACTTGGATGGTGACCATTCCCCACCGATTAAGCCGACCTAAATCACTTTCTATTCAAATCTAAACAAAACCTCGGGTGGTGCACCTAGCCAAAATAGAGGGGTCGACCAATTTGAGCCAAAATAAGCCCTCTCCCATTCCATTCTAATCCAAACCTTTTACACTCGGCATTTGCCAATTGCTCGCACAAACACCCAGCCCCGACCCACCCGACCCCGAGGGTGACCCTCGCTCGCCGGCCAGCAACCCGTCGCCGGAAAACACCATGGCCGAAAGCTCACATGTGAGCCAACATCGAAATTCCCTTCGTCGACTTGTCTCAACCCAAATGGATAGCATGGCTGTTCTTCCCATGCCCGAGCAGGTGATCCAAAGCCCTAACTCTCCCCGGGAAGCCCTCCACCCTCTCCTATTTAAACACCACCCCTCACGGCCATGAGAAAGAGTTGCACAAACCTTGCCGAAACTCTGCCAAAATTGTTCCAAACCCTTCTCCACCCTTAGAGCAGTTGAGCCCCAGTGTCAATTTGCCCTAATCCCCACTGACAAAATCCAATTTCTCAACTGAAATCCCACCCAAAACCAGGACACTTCTCCACAGTGAACCAATCCCCAAATTGATTGGTCCTACACCTTCACCTGCACCGAGGGAAGAGGTCCACCAAGCAAAGCCCCCTCTCCGAGCCACCCATCCGTTCCGGACTCCAAGCTTTGTGATCGACCGTGGTCGAAGTCCAACCTAGACAATTCACTGCACCAGAGACTTCATCCGGAGCTTACTAGATCTCATCGAAGGTGCAACAACTCTCGGATCGAAGCTTCACTTCTCCGAGCAAAGGTATGGACACCCTCTTCTTCCCGAGCTTCCAGAGATTCTCATTTTAATTTGAGTCAATTTAAATGCATGTTTACCGTATGGATGTGTTCGTCTCCTCAAGACGAATCCATAGAGCATAAGAACACAAAAATCCATCGAGAATCGAGTGAGAAATTAGGGTTAGAAGGTCGACGGCCACGGTGCACACCGGCCGTAGACGATGACTCGGGAGCCGTCTGGATTGAGTGTGTATCGAGCGGACGGCCTCAGATCGAGCCGGACCGCGCAATGGTGCATGAACCGCGGGCCCCGGAGTGCCGAGTCGGATGGCGGCGCCGAATCGGGAGATGACGCGCGGCCTTTCGGAGTCGCCGAGGATGGCGTGGCGCCGCGTGGATAAGTAGGAAATTAGGGTTATTTTCTATTTATTTAATTACCGTAACTTTGAAAATCCATAACTTTGTGTAGGAAAATCACAAAAATAAAATAAAAATACCCTCTCGCTCGAGTGAACGTGAGGAGAATAATGTGGAAAAGAAATCATTTAATTTCATCAAGTATTTTATTTTTTATAATTTATTTACTCTCTCGCATACATTTAATACTCCATGCATGTATACAATTCACCATGGCATGAGACCATAGGGCTTTTAAGCCTCCGAACTTGGGAACATTCCCTGAATTTTCCAAGGTCGAGGCCATCTCTGTGAAAAGTTATTGATTTTTTAAATGCATATTGTTGTTTTGAGTATTTTAATTCCAATAAATAGCATGTTGAGAAATAAATTCTAGAAAAATTTGGTGATGTTCCTTATGACCAGAGAACCCTAGGAAAAATAGAACTCGAGTTAATTCACTCGCATTAACCCTAATCGGCTTAAACACTCAAAATAGGTCTCTAATTAATTAGAGTTAACCATAGATCAAATTGACTTGAAATAAATTCTCCACTGACCTTTAGGATCAGAGGAACCCACCATAAAAGTTTGAAGTCAATTGGACTTGGTTAGCCCTATTAATTGGGTTGATTAAGCCATTTAGTCATTTTAAACTTTAAAAATTCATAACTTTCAAAATACCTTTCAAAAATTCACCAAATTGGTTTTAGAGCCTCTCTGATATCAGGGGAATTTAAGAAAATTAAAATTTCAATTTTCTAAAAAAGTTGATTTTTAATATTATTTTAATATTTTTAATAATTAAAAAATAATAAAAATCACAAAAATAATAAAATTCACCAAAATGTCACATTTTGAATTTTAATCACTTAGGAACAAACCCCATATTTTTCTTAAGCCTATTTGGTGAGATATTAATTTTTAAAGTTCTAGGGTAATTTTAAAATTAAAAAAAATGTATTTTCTAGCATTTTCACTAAAATAATTATAATAAATCATAGAAAAATCAGAAAATTGCAAAATTTGCTTCTCTGGTTTCCTTGGTATCAGAGAGATTTTTGAAAAATATAAAATTCATTTTTCAACATTTATTTTATTTTTAAATTAATTAATACTCCAGAACTTAAAATAATTCTAAGAAATAAAATATAATTCAAAAAATCACAAAATTTGGTCCAAGTGGTCCCCTAGTCATTAGGAATGTCCCCTAATTTTCTTAAGGATAGAAACTTTTCCTTGGTCATGTTATTAAATTTTCCTTGGAAATCTCTATTTTCTACCAAAAATAATTATATAAATAAATTAAATACAGAAAAATCACATTTTCTCCTCTAATGTCTTTATTGACATATGAGTGAAGTCACATAAAAATTTCAAGTTCATTTGAGTTCAATTTAGTGAGTTTTGAAATTATTAAGCTTGAAGGGCAAAATGGTAATTAAAATCTTAACCCTTTAATTAAAACTTTAGGCTTAAAAAAATTAACAAGTAAAATATTTGATCCTAATCTGATTTGGATGATTGAAATTTAATAATTGAAGGGTAGAAACCCATCAAGCAATTTAAAATGATTAAACTTTAATTAAATAATTGATTAAATTTGGAAGAATAATAAAATTGGAATTATTAAAATAGTGGATATTATTAGAAAGAGATTTATTCTTTAATTTAAAAAATCCTTAAATTAATCATTTCATTAATGTTTAATTCTTAATTAAATGATAATTCAAATTTAAAACATTGAAAGACTTAATCATTAAACTAAAATTAAATAATTGAACTCTTTAATTAAAATTAAAATGAATAAAATTAAATTAAATTAAATTAAATAAATTAAATTAAATTAAATTAAGAATTAAATTAAATTAAAAATTAAATCAAATTAAAAAAATTTAAATTAAATTAAGAATTAAATTAAGAATTAAATTAAATTAAATTAAATTAAAAAATAAAATAAAATTAAATTAAATTAAATTAAATCAAATTAAAAAGTAAATTAAAGTAAATTAAATTAAAATTAAATTAAATTAAACTAAGTCATATTACATTAAATTAACTTAAATTAAATTAAATTAAACCACATTACATTAAATTAAGTTAAATTAAATTAAATTAAATATAAAGATATGAAGAATTCAAAAATAAATCTAAGATAACTTGAACACAATTCCAAACTTAAATCATTAATTTGAACTTAAATTTGAATCACAAATCATTAAATATCATTTTGGCTTTTAGGAGCTTTAGTTATCATAACTCCTAAACAGAATATCAAATGAAATGTTACCTCACTTATAGGATATTCAAATGTCCTAGTTCGCTGAGCAAGTTAACAGAACTTGAAAACCTCGGACGAGCGATTCATTTACATAATTAAATTCTCTTGGACTTAAAACAATCCTAGAAACATTGAAAAGATGTTTAAGATTCTTCTTAAGCACTTCCTCAATATGATAGGATATTTATAAGAACAATCGAACTTAATTGTTCTTCGATAAAGAAAATCGTCTTCAAACCAAAAACACAAGGAACCTGAGACGTCATAGGAATGACTAGCCATAGGATTAGGATTTTGGTAGAAAACCATAACCCTTCCCTTAGCTTTACCTGAGAAATTGCTATAAATGCTTAAATGCTCTAAATTGTATTTTAAGTGCAACTTGGAATGACGGGAAGACCCTCCGAGTACGCTTTTATTTTATCGCAATTTACTTCCCCGCAATTTATTTTATTGCAAATGCACTTTACTTTTCTTGCATGATAAACAACAGTTGCATGAAAACCTACACCTTTAGGACGTAAACCAAAGCCGAAACCCATAACTAAATTAAAAGACACTACAAGATAAAATTCACCTCCACAACATTCCAAAATATAAGACAACTCAAAATTTAATCACAAACGTAACAACAAAACTACAACTACAACCAAATTAAAACGTCTCATCGAATGATCGGGAATACCTCGGATGATGTAACCCACGTGTTGCTAACGGGATTTCCCACGGTCTAAATGAAAGTGCGGAACTCATTTAGTTGAGTTTAGCAAATTCATCCGGACTAAGTGAATTCGATGAAAATAACGGTGCGTGGATGACGGAACCGTAGGATCTTAATCGGTTCGTTTAATCAACTTTAAGATTTGTTTTAATTAAAACACAAAAAACACTTGGAAATTAAGACTTCTCTAAACCGGAACACTTTTCTCATCCCCTGATTTATGATTTTTAAAACTAAACCTCTGCAACAACAAGGAGCTCGGAGCATGGTGGGCAGCACGGCCATCGTCGTCAGCAAAACTTGAATCTACTTCAGCAAAACTTTCCTAGAATTAAACAACAAAGCCATAGGACTTCGAGGTAGTTTGCCTAGTTCAACATAAATCCTCAACCCTTCGTTAGGCATTTGCATTGCAAATTAAGCCCTAACCGGTCTTAGGATTCCGAGGTAGTCGTCCGATACGACATAAACCCTCATATCTTCCAGTGCTATTTTGTATGATTCTATCATATAAATGTAAGCCCTAATTAACTAAAATTGGCAAGATTAAAACATTAAATGAACATTAGGACTTTCTTAAATTCAAGCCAAACAATAGGATAGTCGGGAGATTACCGAAGTTCGCTTCGAATCTGTAATTTCTCCTACTTTTCTTCCTTTGAATTTCCAAAATAAAAATGTTCCAAACTTGATCCATTCCCTATTGAGATTCAAAAAAAAAAATTCAATCCTTTGAAAACTTAAACTTTGAAATTCTTGAGAGCAGAATTATTGATTATTATCGAGAGTTTTCTTAGGTGATTCCCGTCACTTAAGATGTAATTAACTATAGTGGGCTTGCCCTTATAGGGAATTTTAAAGAACCTGAGTAATATAAACCCCGCTTAATTCATTTATATTAAGCGAGGAATTTGTCGGCTTATAAAATCGGTTCGCAGTACCAAACGGATGTCACAAATCTTCTAGTTTATTTAATCGAGCCCCATCATCAAGCGAATGTGTCTATTCTTCGGGATAGATACACGAGCTCGTGATGCGGTGCTCGTTTATATAAACTATTCGGGATGCGAGATCAGCTTGATTTCATATCTTAAAACTTTCAAATTTAAAATTACTTTTAAAATAAAATACTACTTTTCAAATTATTTATTTAAATTAAATAAAAAAAAATTCGCCGACAACTTCTGTAGGCGACCCCTTTTCAAAACACAACACATAACCTAAAAATATGCCGACAATTACCAGTGTAAATGTTGGTGCTTACACTGTACATGAAGAGTTTGGCTGGAGAGGAGGATTTAGAACTTCCACTGCTTCTGCTGCTTCTACTTCACATGACAATACTTCTAGAGCATCATCATCTAGTGATAAACAAACTGGACTATTAAAGAAGATTTTGAAGAAAGTTAGTCTTACCAGAGAGCATGTTAGAGATATTGATGGTAAGATTGAAAATATTGAAAGGTATATTGTTAAGCATGATGAATATGAGGAGAATTAACAGCAGTACATGGATAGAGTGATTAGAGGTGATCACAGTGCTGAGATGCCCCCTCATCCGTTTTATATACCCTATGTGTCATTCAGAGACTGGGCTGAAGAAGATGATGATGAGGATGAAGAGTAAAGTTGTTGTGTTTAGTTTGTTTTTTTTTTGTGATTCTTATGTGTAGTTCTATTTTTATTTTGATGTTTTTATATTTGATGTGATGTTTAAATGTTATGTGATGTATTTATGATATGAACTCTGATATTGTATAGAGCATAGTTGGACTATTTCTTTTTATGCACATTCAGATGTTTATGTGATAAAGTAATGTTTTATGTTGTAATTTGTGATATGTGTCTAGTAGTAAAAGTTTCAAATGTGTATTTAGTGTTTGAATTTTTAATAGAGTATAAATTAATTGCAAATTTGTTAGAAAATTTAGAACACTATTAAAAACCACTATTTGAAAATTGCATGTTTAAACTTTTCAAAATCTACTACCAATTATTATCTAGTATTGCTGTGATTTTAGTTATGTTAAGTTGGTGTGTATTTGCTTTGAAAACCTCCACAAATGTAGAAGTCTTTTAAAAATTTTCTTTTATGAAAAACTAAATTTAGTTTCTTTTTACTCTTGTTTTTCTTTAAAAATTGTTATACTTGCATATTTAGAATATTGTAATTCCTGTAAGCATGTTATTCTAGTTTTTAATTCTCACTCATGTATTATTTCTTATGCTTAAATGTTTTCATCTTAACTAAAAATTAAAATTTGTGGGAATTTATAAAACTAAATTTTCAAAAACCTAAAATTTATTTGTTCTTAAGAATGCTTAAAATAAATTTGGTTTTTGATTGAAAATAATTATGTATATGAAGTTATATTAGGGGAACAAAATTTTGAATATAGAAATGAATAAAAGAATTTAGTTAAAATTTATAGTAATAATGAAAATTTTAAAGTTAAAATGTTCTTAATAAAGAAATGTAAAATGTAGTTAAACTATCTTTAGTAAGAAATTTTGTATTTTTTGATAAAAAGATTTGACTTTTATTTTTCAAAGCTTAAATTTCTTTTTGATGATATTGCACTTTAATGAAAGGTATTTTATATTTTTCTTACAAGTATGATAAAAATAATTAATTATGATGAAAGGAGCGAAAAATGTCCAAATTTGGAGCAAAATTATGAAGTTTGAGAAATTTGGCCTCTGGCGCCTAAGCGCCAAAGTACCGGCGCTTAAGCGCCACAGTTAAAAATCGAATTTAATTGAATTTTGACACTATTTTTAAGGGGTGTTTGAAGCAAATTTTGGTGGTGACTTCGTTAACTTCCTTTGGGCAACAAATTTGATTGAAGGGATGCATCTTTTGGTGGATACATTGAATATGGACATGATTTGAAGAGACATCAAGGCACCTTTTGGAAAATTATAAAAATAAAGTGGGGTGTTGAAAGGGTTATTATTCTGTGTGTGTTATTAGAGTGGTTATTAGAGTGTGTTAAGTTTTAGAGTTCTTTTTTTCTATAATAGAGAGTAGAGAGTAACACAGGAAAAAGGGTTGGTGTGAAGCCTTCTTCTCACCAATTTACTTTTATCCTTATATCTAGTTTTTATTGAAGTTTAAAGTCTTTATTAGAGTCACCAGAGTTGGGTGCCAACCTCTGTAGAGTTGTATTATGGAAAGCAAAATTCCAAAGAAACTTCCAGAGTCTTGTGGAGAGAATTTTCAGATAAGTATTTATCTTTGTTTTTACATTTCGTTTTAAGTAAGATTGTTGTGTTTTCATTATGGTTTATACTTTCATATCAAGTTTGGTTTGTGTTTTCTTCTTGAAATCTGAGTAGTTTAGTTTATCTTTTTCTTTCTTAGATGATGAAGTAATTAAATTATGGAAGTATGTTGTGGAACGTATAAGTGTTTAATGCTAGAATAAATTGTGATGATTAAATTCCTTAAACTTAATTTACTTCTTGATTTAGCCAATTAAGATGTTAAAATTAGTTGTGAGATTATATAAGATCTGATGCGGTATGGTCTCAAACAACAATTGGAAAGAATCACATGCAATTATATGGGTAAGAATTGTAGTCCATATGATTAAATGCAAATATATAGGGAGATATGCTTTATTGGGGAGTAAAGTTAGAGGAATTTAAAGTGACAGGCTAAAGCCCCCTAATTTGGTTTGTTATTTTAAATTTTGTTATGAGATGTTAGCCCCTAGGTGGAGGGAATAGAGGGAACTCTAGAGTGAGAGCTGGTATCTTCCCTGCCTAACCCATCTACAAAATTTCAAAATTTCAAATTAACTAATCTTATTTATAGAACCAAGTAAGGGGAAAAAATATAATTGCTCATATTTGGCACAATACATTTAAATACTTCTGCAACATAAAATTTCATAATTATTATTGATTTATTGAAGAAGGAGAAAGATATTTGATTCTCTTTTATATCGTGTTTAGAGTATTGATAATTTTATTTTCTGCTTAACTTGTTATTAAAAAAATCAAAATCAACTTTTCAAAATAAAAACCTTAAAACGTACTTACAAAAATAAATTAAAAAAGTAAAAAGATATTTTTCTTATTTTTTTAAATTTTTACACATTTCACTGTGGGTTCGATGTCTTGGGACTTAATCAGAAAGTCCTATATTACTTGATAAACAATACGTATACTTGCGTAGAATGCCATATTATAAATCATAAATTCAATATCTAAATCATAAGCAAAAATATTTCAGGCATCGGTGTCTCTTCAAAATGTGTTCATATTGCATGAATCTTTCAACAAGATGCATCCTTTCAAAGTGAAATTTGAATGTCTTTTGGCACTCTTGATTAGTTACTCACATTTGTACCAAAGGTTGCCTCAAAAAACCCCTTCAAAATTCACTAAAAATTCATTAAAATTGCAAAGTAACTACCCTGCACTTAAGCTCGAGGCCTCTGGTGCTTAGGTGCGGCCTTCTCCGTCGGTTGGTGCTTAGGCGCCTGGACGTTTAAGCGCCTTAGTTCAATTTAACATCTTCTTTATTTTTGCTCCAAATTTGATCATTTTTCACTTATTTTGTCATATTTACTCCATTTAATTGTACCTGAGAGAAAAACACACAAATACCTTTCATTAAAGTGCAATATCATCAAAAATATGTATATAAATTTATACAAAAATTTTATATATTATAGGTATTTCAAATTCCCCCAAACTTAAAATGTTACTTATCCTCAAGTGACACTACAATCTTTCAAAACCAATAGAAGCAAAGTATCTGAATGAGTTTATTTAAGAGATTCTAAAATTTTGTTCTAGAAATGTAGTATTCCAATTTAGATAAAAATTTAGTGAATGAGACCAATTTAAATTTTAGAAAATCTCTAAAGAGAAATAGTATGAAAATATGAGTTTCTATCTAATTCAGAAATATATTTGTAGATTTTCCAAATATAGAGTTTAGACATTCTATCATCTTTACCTAAAATTTTTTGTTAAAAATAATTATACTCACTATATTATATCCTTAAGCTTAGGAGTATCTCATATTGTATGCATTAAAAAGATTAGATGTGGAACCAATTTTTTGATTAGACAATAGCGCTCAAGCTTTTCCTCCCATTTTTTACATACTATACTTTATTTTTTTTTCTAGTGATGATTACTATATCTGGATAGGTCTTTAATGATTTTGAATTTCACTCTTCCTTTCCTAAAGCAAAGGTCTGATATATATATCCTTTTACTTAAAAATATAATAATAGTTTTGAAAATTATATTTAATAAAAGAAATTTAAGTATTAAAAATAAAAGTTGAATTCTTCTATATTTTTCAAAAATACAAAATCTCTTACTAAAGATAGTTACACCATATTTAACATCTCTTCGCTATGAAAATTTTTAACTTGAAAATTTTCTTCATCATTATAAAGTTTTAACCAAATTCACGTACACATTTCTATATTTAAAAATTTATTACCCTAATATAACTTCATACACAAAATCATATTTCAAATCAAAATCAAATTTATTTGTAGTATATTTGAGAGTAAATAAATTTCAAGTTTTGAAAATTGATTTTTCATCCCCCAAACTTTAATTTTTAATAATATTAAACATTTTAGCATATCATATATATTAGAGAGGAATGAAAAATTAAAACATTATGCTTACAGGAATTTTCATATCCTAAGTATACAAGTACAAAGACTAAAAAAAACAGGAGTAAAAAAATAATTAAATTTCATTTTGATTTTAACATATATGATATTTAAAAAACTTCTATGCAGTGGAGGCCAACATAAAAGCAAATCACACAAACTAATATAATATCACAACTACAATAGAAAGAAAATACATAGATGTAAATTGAAACTGAACCATAAAATTTTAAATAAAGATTAGCTCTATTCTAAACTTCCTAAAGCAGTTGGAATAAGCTCAACACAAACCAAAATACATTTAAAATAACAGAGTTCACATAATTACTACCACATAACATTAAAAACAAAAGCACACTGATAACTATGGGTTGTCTCCCACAAAGCGCTTGGTTTTACGTCATCAGCCCGACGTACTCAGTGCTTATTCTGGGTGACCCAACATCAAAACATCATTCAATTTAGTTTAATACATTAAGAAATAAGGTTTTAGTCTATGATCGTTCACTTCAAAAATTTTCAGGGTTTTAGGATCTTTGATATCCACAGCTCCATAAAGAAATGGGTCCATCCACCTGGACTTAAGTTTGCCTAAAAATAACCTCAATCTTGCATTATAAAGGAAAGCTTGCTGCCCTGGCTCAAAATTTTTAGTAAGAATCTTTCGATCATGCCACTTTTTCATCTTATATTTATAAATCATAGCATTCTCATAAGACTCATTTCTTATTTCTTCCAACTCATTTAATTGCAATAATCCCTTTTTACTAACATCCTTCAAATTATAATTAAAATTTTTTAATAGCCCATTAATCTTTATGCTCAAGTTCCACTGGTAAATGATAAGCTTTCCCATAAATTGACTTGAATCGTGACAATCCTGTAGAAGTTCTGTAAGAAGTACTATAAGCCCACAAAGTATAATCAAGCTTGACCGACCAATCCATTTTTGTTGGATTTATATATTTTTCTAAAATTCTTTTAATTTCTCGATTGGAAACTTCAGCCAAACCACTTGTTTGAGAATGACAAGTAATAGAAATTTGATGATTGATACAATTATTCTTTAATAATTTCTCTATTATCGTGTTTTTGAAATGACTTCCCCCATAAGTTATGATCACTCTTGACATTCAAAATATGCAAAATATATTTGTTTTTAAAAACTTTGCAGCACTTTGAGCATCACATCGAGGTAAAGCAACAACTTTTATCCCTTTAGACACATAGTCTACCATTAACAATATATATAAATTTCCAAAATATGGTTTAAATGGTCCCATGAAATCTAATCCCCAAAGGTCAAATATTTCAACTTCCAAAATAAAAATGAGAGGCTTCTCATTTCTTCTAGAAATATTGTCTACACGTTGACAATGATAAAATTTTTTAATATAATCATTAATATCTTTAAAGATAGTAGGCCAATAAAATCCAGTTGTAAAATTTTGTATGTTGTTTTATCAACACCAAAATGTCCCCCAAAATCAGAATCATGACATTTTTGGATAATTTCAAAAGTTTCTTCTAAAGGCACACATCTTCAAATAATTAGATCCTTCCCTTATTTATATAGAAATGGGTCATCCCAAAAAATTAAGTCTTAGCTTCAGATAAAAATTTTCTCTTTTCTTGGTGTGTCAGACCACAAGGTAAAATGCTACTAACAATAAAGTTCACTATGTCTGCATACCATGGAACACACCATTCATTAATATTGAACAATTATTTATCTGAAAAATGTTCATTAATTTCTTTTTCATAACACAGTGATTTGTCAAGCATGGATGATGATCGGCAATTTGATTATCTGTTCCCTTTCTATCTACTATTTCAAAATCAAATTCTTGCAAAAGAAGAATTCATCTTATCACTCTTGGTTTTACATCATTCTTTTTCATCAAATACTTAATTATAGAGTGATCTGTATGCACTACATATTTGGTTCCAATTAAATATGATCTCAATTTATCAAAAGCAAATACTATTGCTAATAACTCTTTCTCAGTTGTGGTATAATTAATTTGAGTTTTATTAAGAGTCTTACTAGCATAGTAAATTACTGTGAAAATTTTATCATATTTTTGTCCCAAAACAGCTCTAATAGCATAATCACTTGCATCACACATTAATTCAAATGATTTATTCCTACCTGGTGAAACAATAACTGGTGCAGTGATTAAGTTTTCTTTTAAAAGTTCAAAAGCTTTTTCATAATCCTTATTAAAACTAAAAATTACATATTTTTCCAGTAAACAACACAGTGGTTTAGCAATTTTTGAGAAGTCTTTAATATATCGCCTATAGAATCCAGCAAGTCCTAAAAAACTCCTAATTTCCCTCACATTAGTTGGATGAGGTAAATTAGCGATCACTTGAATTTTTGCAGAATATATCTGCATACTTTTCTCTGAAATTCTATGTCCCAAAACAGTTCCTTCTGCTACCATAAACTGACATTTTTCCCAATTAAGAACTAAATTTGTTTCTTCACAGAGTTTAAGAACTCATGATAAATATTCTTAACATGATTCAAATGAAGTTCCAAACACCGAATCATTGTATTCAGTTAGGAAAGCCTATTGATATAGGGGCTATTATTTTTGACTATGTGATAAACTGTGCTAGATTTGCTACCACCTCAGGTATTGGATGCTCCTACTTCCAGTGCTTGGTGGACAGCTTTTCCATTGCCACTTTCGGTCTGACCGCCTCTTCAATATCTGAGAGACGCCATAGCTCCTCCATCCTCTCATCGTCAGTACATGGGGTACTTCCTTTCGGTGGTATACTAAGGGGCCGAGAGATCACAGCTAGGGAACATCTCTCTGGGGACCTCCATGCTCTCGAGAAGAGACCTCAGGTGAGGCACCGTGCTCTTTGTCATCTCAGTCTAGATTCCTTAGATGCTAAAGTGGGAACCGATAAGAAACTTCTTCTTCCAGTCCTTTATTTAATTCTCCACTCCCAGTTCCTTGCCCACTGAGAACATGGCGAAGCTCTTGTTATCGACCTTAATGTAAAAAAAAAGACAAACTTAAAAAGGTTGATAATTATGAAATATGCTCTCACTGACAAAAGAGAATGAAGTTATTATCACATCCATGGAATTTGGTTGCACTTATACCAGAATAACTCCTATTGTATTGAATACACTCCGGAGCTCGTCGCACAGAGGTAACTGGAGGTTGTACCTGAACTGATCTCGGTAAAAGACTAGGTCCTTGCCCATGATGTTTGTCACTCAAGTCGACCCAGGCAATTTTTGAAGAGTGACACTGGCAAGAAGAATGTATCTCCTCTCCAATTCCTTCAACTTATTTTCTGTAAAAATGAAGAGTTAACACCCTTGAAAGAATCCAAGATTGGGGGTGGGAGGGGAAATATTTCAGATCCATCACGAAACACAAGAGATGACTGGAAGATGAGAAGAAAAGAAACTGAAGGCATAATGAAAGAAAATAAAACGCGTGAAATGGAAAAGAGTGACCTCTTGCCCTATTTATAGGGCGGGCACCCAAAATGAAGTCACATAATGATAAGCAACACACCAAATATCCTTTCAAAACTATTTAAGTAATACCTTATTACAAATGACATTATTACAGGTCATAAACAAAGTGTTTATGAACGGGTCCTCCAAGGCCTCAGCCGGGACATACCCTCCAAGCTCAAACTTTGAAGTACCATAATCCCACCTAACCTAATTTGATCTTTTCGATCAACTTCATGATGGAACTTCACCTGATCAGACGACTCACAAAGTACCTACAAGTCACATAGTGCCTCATCTAACCTGCCTCAAAGGGCAACTAGCAATGCCTGCACAACTGCCATCTCTACATCCAAGCAAGTGAACGACTCTGGCATAAGCTCAGTGATCGGACCTCCGCCCATTTCCCTCCAAAGGATCGACCATCTCTGCAAGAAATCCAACCTCACCTGCCCTCTGCTCCATATCTCTAGGGGATGGAGGTCGCCATGCCAAGTGTCTCTGTCTAGGGTGAACTGTGGACAAAGTTTCATGTTGCTGATGACCCGTCGGACCATCCAACGACAGGAGCCCAGAGTTCTCAATTTGAAGACTATCCAGCACAGTGGGTCTGAACTCCGTGGTGACCTTTGGCTACCCACCTTAGTCGCGACCCCCAATTAACTATTTGCATCTAAGTCAATGTTACTAGGTCAAAAAAATTAATAACTATTAAATGAGATTTTTTGCATACAAAAAAATCTACCCATCTCAGAGATGGCCCTAGGATGTCATCTCTCTTTTACGATGAAGTACCTCTGTTATTCTGAGGTAGAGGCTAAATTGGGCCGACAGTCGTCACTCTCTCCAGCTCCTTTTCCTCTATCACAACCTAAACATCGGTCAGATCTCGCCAACCTGCAGCGGTCATGTTTTTATCAGGCCCAAATGCCATTGTTTCTTGGCATAACTTTTCTGGCAACTATAAGTCAGCACTATCAGACGAGTTTACCACGTTGATTGAAGCAGATTTGGTTCGTAACCATTTTGATTTCTTCAATATTCTTTTCCTCTTTGTAGGAGGAGGAACCCCAAAGCCGATTTTCACTAGCCTTGAAGGATCCACTATGATCTGACTCAAATTATTAGCCATAATGCTCTTTGGTTACATAAGGAGAAGCTAATTGCAAGTAATGCCTGGCTCAGTTCATGCCTATTTCTAGAGCAAACTGGGCTTGGAACCCAAGGGAAGTCAATTTTTCAATCAATTCATGATTATAATTTCAATAATTGTTTACAAGTTTCCCTGTCCTTATCATACCTGTCAAGGAGCAGGAAAACTCGGTGAACTAATATGTATGCACCAAAACCATCATATTGAATGTCAAACTAATCAAGCGACTCAGGACGATGGCTGGAAAATCAAGGCATCAGGCTGCAGGAGCATGATACCAGTTGGTCATCCAAAGACCAATAGCTCGATCGAAGCCAATTGACACACTATGATAATGACTTAGTCGACAGATGACACCTATAGTACTGGACCATCTAAACTCCTCATGAAGCACACACGACCGTAACACATCGACCGAACTTCTTTATTTGGCAGGCCCGATCACCACTCCGTCGGTGGCCTTGGCTTTCAAATTGAACTCAAGCACGTAGATCTGTCAGTTATGCCCTATTTGCATTCAAATTTTAATACAAAATTGATAGTAAATCATTATGATTAAATTGTATTAACGACATTTTCCATAACCGTTCCCTCTTTTCTATAGTTGTACAAATACCCCCCACTTATAAATAAAGGGCGGGCAAGAAGGTGAATAAGGGACCGCTCCCCGTTTCTCTAGAGAGATTTCCTTAATCACTCTCTCTCATCCTCCTTCGCACAGCTCTAAATATTGAGGCGTGTTTTCATAAAGGACAATTTAGGATTTAACAGTTAGAAATTCTCATAGTTCAAAACGAGAAAGAATGAAAAAGTTCAAATAAACTAAGCCACATGAAATTTATAGAGAGAAATGTGGAATTCAAAGTATTACACAATCATTTTACGCTAATTACGTTGCAAGTTTTTCACTGATTACAGAAAATTTTGAAAGAAAATAATATCACTTCATCGATAAAGTTAATGAAAGTTAAAAATAGAAAATTATTACAAAAATTATGATACGTCAAATAGGGCAGCCCTAGTCAAGTTATATTCTCAAACTTAGAGAACTGATACGAATTCTCTGTTGCATGAAGACCACACTCAAGTTGTCCAACTCCACTCTTAAATCATTGGAAACATTAAAATGATTTGCCAATAATACATAGTTTTCAATCAAATTTAATAGCTAAACCTTCTTAGACTTTCCAAAGCACCGCTGAGTTTAGCAATACTGTTTGTGGCCTTTAGATTATTGAATTGAAACTCAGCTAATAAAGTAAGCTCTTAAAGTTGGGAACATAAATCAAATTGACCATCCAATGAAGTTACTCGCCATGATTCACTCTCATGTGTAGCCTCTCCTCATGATGTTGGCTGCTTAGGCCTGTCAAAATAGCTCGTTGTTCGTAAATAGCTTATATTCGATTTGTTCGCTAAATAAATGAGTCGAACATGTTTGAAAAAATTAAATTGATGAGTATTATTTTAAATAATTTAATTAACAACAAGGCCTCAACGATTTATAATCTATTAAAATCATTAATTAAAAAATTGAATAAAACTAAATTCTATTTACATAAATATTTTAATATAAAAAATAACATTTAAATCTCTTCTCTATCTTTAATATCTTATGGCTGCATGATTAGAGTTGTCAAAACGGCTCATTACTTGCGAACAGCTCGTGTTTGGCTTGTTGTTTTGGCTCGCTATGCAAACAAGCTGAAGACGCCTAAATTTTTTGTGTTTGAAAAATAAATGAGCTGATCACGAGCCGAGACTGGGCTTGCGAGCTCAGGCTCGTTTAAACCCCTACTGGCTGTAGTGTATTCCACCGAGTTGATCATTTTGTCACCCTCGTTAAGCCAATCGAGTGCAGCCAAAATATCTTAAAAAATTTTCTCTGTGGAATTTTTGGCTTAGCAAGAAGAAAATATCACTTGCTGGAAGGCTAGATGGGCCTTTCTGAAAAGATCACCTATATTAAAAATTTCAGCGAAATCATCTTTTCTCCTGCGTTGCGTTCGTCAACCCCCTTCTACTTCATCTTTTAAGGGAGGTGCAAAAAATGCAAAGAAAATATTAATCTTTAGATTATGAAATATCTAATATATATATATCATCTTTTCTTAAAAAAAGAGAAGATTTTTTTACTTGATGTTAAACATTTGAATGGTATGAATGAAAATATGAATGTTTGGGTGTTAGATATGTAAATCAATAAGAATTATGTGACACATTTTTTTTAATAAATTGATTTTGTCAAGATCACCCAGAAATACCAAGGATGATATTATCAAAGAGATATACTTTTGGCTTTACGGATGGTCAAATAAAGATTTAAAATAGACCTTGAAAATTAATTATATATTTACATGAATTTAGCATCAAAATTAATAATTAAAAAAAAGATAAGCCTGCAGAAAAGTAACTGCAGTAATAAATCTGCATTACTTGTTTAAATTTTTTTAAGTTGTACAGTGCCTCAAAATCATCTCCTAATTGGATGCTTCCATTTGAATTGAACCAATGGATGAGCATTTAGATAAAGTAAGAAATGACGAGAAAAATATAAATTCTTATCGGAAGGCCACTATCGTCTACCCATCATGCTATTTGGCAATAGATCTAATTTGACTTTAGAGATAATATGAACAGACTTGAATCATATTTTTAATTTTACAGAGCTTGAGGGCCAGTATATAAATGTTAATGATAAATCACTGATGAGTATACGACTCTTTTTACTCATTTAATATTACTTTCAAACATATTGATTTGATGACATTCGTTTACTATTTGCATATCATAAATTGGGTTTTTATTATTTATACCACATGCGCTGATATCTTAACATTAGTTATCTGTATTAAATTTATTATATTTAGAAAGCTCGTGGACTAAGCCATCCATACTGAAATAAATATTAATGCAAAAGAGAATAATACATTCAGGAAGCAAAATTATAGAAATAATCACGCATCCGAAGGTTAAAAAAAATAAGATATAAAATATTATAGAGAGAAGCGAAAGAAATATTGTGGTTGACACTACTACGTCAAAGGCACTTTAAATATTACAATTTAATAATTGGACATTAATTTAACCACTACAGCTCATATCTTAAAATTAAGAGCTATTTGCTACAATGGTTGCATAAGCATATAACTTTAGACATAATCATGAAGTAGTTAGTAGAAGTCTAAGAGAGGTTGACACTGAAAACATAATGGCAAAGGACATTTAGTTGGTAACCATAATATTTTCTTAGCACACCCACCATATTAATAATACCATCTTGCATTTTAGTATTAGGAATAAAGACCGCCTCTGCACTTAATATGGCGGCTTCACCTTGTGATTTAGAAATTTACAATCTTGAAAATATATCTTATAATTAACTATCTCAAGAGTTCACTGCTATGAAACGCAAGTGCACGTATCGTTCAAGTAATATAGGATTTTTTTTAAAACACAATATATCGATCCCACGATGAACAATGGTAACAATGCAAGACCTAATAAAAGTTCTAGCCTACTGTAATGAGTCTTAGCCTAGAAATAAGTTTGGTATAAGTTTTGCCTATTCAAATCTAAAAAGAGTTCACTAAACCAAGAGATTGATTTTAAAGATGGTTTACTAAATCAACTAAATAGGAAAGTTCAAGCTATGTAAAAAGTATCTCTCCCCCTTGTAATGAAATTAGCACATAGAATAAGTGTAGATCAACTAGAATATCTAAGTGAGTTTGTGAAAAATAGAAGCATGCATATTCTTTACCTTTTTTAAAGTGCACAAAGAACCTTGGTTAACCTCGAGTGAAATCCTTAAATCCTTCGTTATGCATGTCACCCTAGAGCACCCACTAGTGCCCTCAATTTGGCTAACCTAGCTATAAGTTCCTAAACCCTAGCTCAAATTGTTTAAGAGTTTAGCCTGGCACACTAAATTCACCAATTTGCACCCCGTTAAAGCCTATCTTCATATCTATTTGCACCAATCTTCAGACTACTTTTCCTTCACCCTATAGATTAGTGTGATTCATACTAGTTGTTAAATTCCATAGGCCTTACGGATCATGATGGATTCACAACAAATTTTAACAAGTCAATTGGCCAAATTAAAATGTCAATTAAGCATGAAGTGAAAATCATCACAATAAATAATATAATTGCATTCTAATTAAATCTACATCCTAGAATGATACTACTTCATAACAAGAAGAAGAAAAAAGTAAACAACTTAGAATTCATAAAGAATACAAAGAATTCAAAATTTTGATTTAGCTAACAAGATCGCAATGTAATGAATTCTTACTACAAAGCAATAAAACAAAAAATACTTGTCTTCTTCCTTGAGAAAAGAAGAGTTAACTCCACCGAATATTGATTCCAAAGATCTCCTTCCCTTCTACAGCAGTTCCATACAATTCACTCTAATTTCACAAAGAGAATACAACAAAAAATTGGAATCTCTCAATATTCCTCTCCTTCCTTATACTCACTTTTTGTTTAGCCTTTCAATCTGATTCTCCTCTCCTCACACAATGAACATACCTCGAAAAAAAGCCTTGAATTCATGCTTAAACCGTTGCAAAACTGTCAAATGTCGTTTTGGCATCTAAGCGCCCAAATGTGACACCTAGGCGCCACTTTCTAAAGTGTCCCACAATCCAAACTAGCGTTGGGTGATCCCTGGTGATATTTATACTTGTGGTAATATGATTTATATTTATATTTAATTTAATGGATACTGCGTAAGGGATACTACGCAACTATACGTATCGTTAGCAAGTAATATAAGACTTTATGATTAAGCCCCGAAATATCGATCCCATGGTAAAATTTTTGGATATTTAAAAATTATAAGGAAATATATCACAAAATCTATCTAGAAAAAGACACTTAAACAGTTTCAGATAACAGAAAAACTTGAAAATGCGATTCTTTTTTGGTATTTTCTTATATTATGAAATAAAGTGAACAATTAACTAACTATAACGAGATTATTGTAAGATTAAAAAAGTATAAATGAAAATGTCTTTTTCCTTATCGTGAATAAATAATAAGTACAGGAGTTCTGTTGTGGAAGTATTCAAAAATGTGTTGTGCCAAATATGAGCAATATTATTCATTACCCTTACTATAGATGCTATAAAGAATATTGGCTAGTTTAAACTTTGATTTTTTTAAGACGGGTTAGGTAAGGAAGATACTAGCTCTCACTCTAGAGTTCCCTCATTTTCCTCCACCTGGGGGCTAACATCTCTCATCAAAACCTAAAACAGTAAACCAAATTAGTGGGCTTTAGTCTGTCACCCTAAATTCCTTTAATTTTACACCTGTCAAAGTATATTTCCCTATTTATTTGCACAAAATTATATGAAATACTTTCTCATTCATACAATCTCACGTGATTCCTACCAATTGTTGACTGAGACAATACCTACAAGGATCTTACATGTTCTCAAAACAAATGATAATATCTTAATTGGCCAAATCAAGAAGTAAATGAAGTGCAAGGATTAAATCAACACAACCTATTCCAACATTAAAGATCAATACTTTCACAACTTCCATCCAACACCTAATTATTTTTCATTTTAATTAAAAAGATAAAGAAAACTACTCAGAATCTATGGAGAAAACAAAACAACAAGTAATTTTAAATGTAGAAATCATGTAGAAATACAAGAAGTCTCAATTAAAACCAAATGAAGTACAATGATAAAAACTTATCTCAAGTTCCTCTCCACCAAAATCTTAAAGTTACTTTGAATTTCTTCCTTTCACTTACAAGTCTCCCTAGGACTGGTCGCCCAACTCTAGAGGTTTTAACTCTCTCTAAAATAATGGATATTTACTTAGAAATCTCTACCCACCTTCCCTTTCACTAGGAATGAGATAAGTGTGAAGGAACCCTAAGTAATAATCCTACAATGTCTTACTATAACTACTCTCTAAACACGCTATTACAACTTTTTTCCTCCTCACTTTTCAGCCTCTTTAAGTCTTTCCTTTTATATTTTCTCAAAAGGTACCTAGGTGTCTCTCCAAAATGTGTCCATATTCAATGAATCTTTCCAAAAGATGCAATCTTTCAAAGTGAAATTTGAATGTCTTTTGGCACCCTTGATTAATTACTCACGTTTATACCAAAGGTTAACTCAAACACCCCTTCAAAATTCACCAAAAATTCTTTAAAATTGCAAAGTAACTACCCTACGCTTAAGCTCGGGCCCTCTGACGCTTAGGCGCGACCTTCTCTGTCGGTTGGTGCTTAGGCGCAAGATCTGGACGTTTAAGAGCCCCAGTTTAATTTAACACCTTCATTTTTGCTCCAAATTTGATCCCTTTTCATTTATTTTGTCATATTTAGTCCATTTAATTGTACTTGAGAGAAAAACACACAAATACCTTTCATTAAAGTGCAATATCATCAAAAATATGTATATAAATGTATACAAAAATTGTATATGTTATTGGTATTTTAAATTCCCCCAAACTTAAAATATTACTTATCCTTAAGTGATACTACAATCTTTCAAAACCAATATAAGCAAAGTATGTGAATGATTTTCTTTAAGAGATTCTAAAATTTTGTTCTAGAAATGTAGTATTCAAATTTATAAAAAACTTTAACGAATGAGACCAATTTAAAGTTTAGAAAATCTCTGAAGTGAAATAGTATGAAAATATGAGTTTCTATCTAATTCACAAATATATTTGTAGATTTTTCAAATATAGAATTTAGGCATTCTATCTTCTTTACATAAAAAATTTCATTAAAAATAATTATACTCACTATATTATATCCTTAAGCTTAGGAGTTCTCAAATTTTATGCATTAAAAAGATCAGATGTGGAACTAATTTTTTGATTAGACAATAATCCTCGAGCTTCTCCTCCCATTTTTTACATACTATACTTTAATTTTCTTTCTAGTGAGGATTACTATATCTAGATAGGTCTTTAATGATTTTGAATTCCACTCTTCCTTTCCTAAAGCAAATGTTTGATATATATCCTTTACTTAAAAATATAATAATAGTTTTGAAAATTATTTTTAATAAAAGAAATTTAAGTATTGAAAATAAAAGTCTAATTCTTCTATATTTTTCAAAAATACAATATCTCTTACTAAAGATAGTTACACCATTTTTAACATCTCTTTGCTATGAAAACTTTTAGCTTGAAATTTTCTTCATCACTATAAAGTTTTATCCAAATTCTCTTACGCATTTCTATATTCAAAATTTTATTACCCTAATATAACTTCATACACAATCATTTTTTAAATCAAAATCAAATTTATTTGTAGTATATTTGAGAATAAATAAATTTCAAGTTTTTGAAATTTGATTTTTCATCCCCCCAAACTTAAATTTTTAATAAGATTAAACGTTTTAGCATAACATATATATTAGACAAGAATGATAAACTAAAACATTATGCTTACAAGAATTTTCATATCCTAAGTATACAAGTGCAAAAACTTAAAAAAACAGGAGTAAAAATAATTAAATTTCATTTTGATTTTAACGTATATAAGATTTAAAAGACTTCTATGCAGTGGAGGCTAACACAAAAGCAAATCACACAAACTAATTTAATATCACAACTACAGTAGAAAGAAAATACATAGTAGCAAATTGAAACTGAATCATAAAATTTTAAATGAAGGTTAGCTCTAATCTAAACTTCCTAAAGCAGTAGGAATAAGTTCAACACAAACTACTACCTTTAAAATAACAGAGTTCACATAATTACTACCACATAACATTAAAACAAAAGCATACTGATGACTATGGGTTGTCTCCCACAAAGATCTTGGTTTTACGTCGTCAGCCCGACGTACCAGTGCTTATTCTGGGTGACCCTACATCAAAACATCATTCAATTTAGTTTGATCCCCTAAGAAATAGGGATTTAGTCTATGATCATTCACTTTGAAAATTTTCAAGGTTTTAGGATCTTTGATATCCACAGCTCCATAAAGAAATGGGCTCATCCACCTAGACTTAAGTTTGCCTGAAAATAACCTCATTCTTGCATTATAAAACAAAATTTGCTACCTTGGCTCAAAATTTTTAGTATGAATCTTCCGATTATTCCACTTTTTCATCTTATATTTATAAATCTTAACATTCTAATAAGACTCATTCCTTATTTCTTCCAACTCATTTATTTGCAATTATCCCTTTTTATCAGCATCATTCAAATTATAATTAAATTTTTTTAATAGCCCAATAAGCTTTATGCTCAAGTTTGGTAAATGACAAGCTTTCCTATAAATTAACTTGAATGGTGACATTCTTGTATGAGTTATGTAAGAAGTCCTATAAGCCTACAAAGTATAATCAAGCTTGACCGACTAATCCATTTTTGTTGGATTTATAGATTTTTCTAAAATTCTTTTAATTTATCTAATGGAAAGTTCAGCTAAACCGCTTGTCTAAGAATGATAAGCAGTAAAAATGAAATGATTGATACAATATTTTTTTAATAATTTTTATATTATCGTGTTTTTGAGGTGACTCCCCTCATCTGTTATGATCACTCTTGACATTCCAAATCTGCAAATTATATATTTTTTTAAAACCTTTGCAGCACTTTGAGCATCACATCGAGGTAATTCAATAGATTCTATCCAGTTAGACACAAGTCTACCGTTAATAATACATATAAATTTCCACAAGATGGTTTAAATTGTCCCATGAAATATAATCCCCAAATGTCAAATATTTTAACTTCAAAAATATAATTGAGGGGCATCTCATTTCATCTAGAAATATTTCCTAAACATTGACAATGATCAAAATTTTTAATATAATCATTAATATCTTTAAAGATAGTGGGCCAATAAAATTTAGATTGTTAAAATTTTGTATGTTATTTTATCAACACTAAAATGTCCCCCAAAATCAAAATCCTGACACTTTTTGTTAATTTCAAAAGTTTCTTCTAAAAGCACACATCTTCGAATAACTAGACCCTTCCCTTTTTATATAGAAATGGGTCATCCAAAAAAAATAAGTCTTAGCTTCAAATAATAATTTCCTCTTTTGTTGGTGTATCAAACCATAAGGTAAAATGTTACTAGTAATAAAGTTCACTATATCTGCATACCATGGAACACACCATTCATTAATATTGAATAATTTTTTATCTAGAAAATGTTCATTAATTTCTTTTTCAGAATACGGTGATTTGTTAGATTCAAGCATGGATAGATGATCAGCAATTTGATTATCAGCTCCCTTTCTATCTATTATTTCAAAATCAAATTCTTGCAAAAGAAGAATTCGTCTTATCAGTCTTGGTTTAGCATCATTCTTTTTCATCAAATACTTAATAGTAGAATGATCTGTATGCACTACACATTTGGTTCTAGTTAAATATGATCTCAATTTATCAAAGGCAAATACTATTACTAATAACTCTTTCTCGCCTGTGGTATAATTAATTTGAGTTTTATTAAGAGTTTTACGAACATAGTAAATTACTTTGAAAATTTTATCATATTTTTGTCCAAAAATAGCTCTAATAGCTAATCACTTGCATCACACATTAATTCAAATGATTTTTTCCTACCTGGTGAAACAATAACTGGTGCAGAGATTAAGTTTTCTTTTAAATGCTTAAAAAGCTTTTTGGTAATCCTTATTAAAATTAAAAATTACATTTTTTTTCCAGTAAACGACACAGTAGCTTAGTAATTTTTGAGAAGTCTTTAATATATCGTCTGTAGAATCTAGCATGTCCTAAATAACTTTTAATTCCCCTCACATTAGTTGGATGAGGTAAATTAGCGATCACTTGAATTTTTGCAGGATATACCTCAATACGTTTCTCTGAAATGCTATGTCCCAAAACAATTCCTTCTGCTACCATAAACTGGCAATTTTCCCAATTAAGGAATAAATTCGTTTCTTCACAGAGTTTAAGAACTCGTGATAAATGTTCTTAATAAGATTCAAATGAAGTTATAAACACCAAAAAATCATCCATGAAAACTTCAATTTCTTTTTCAATTACATCACAAAAAATAACCATCATATATCTTTGAAATGTAGCAGGGCATTAGATAAACTAAAAGACATTCTTTTAAAAGCTAATGTATCATAAGGATTGGTAAATGTTGTTTTCTATTGATCTTTTGGAGAAATTTATATTTGGTGATAACCAATATATCCATCCAGAAAACAAAAAGTATTATGTCCAGCTAGTCTATCCAGCATTTGATCTTGAAATGGTAATGAAAAATAATCTTTCATTGTGACAAGGTTTAATTTTCTATAATCAATGCATATTCGCTATCATGTAACTTGTCTTATTGGTATTAGTTTATTTTTTCATTAATAGTTACAGTCACTCCTCCTTTCTTTAGAACACAGTGTATTAGACTAATCGATGCCCTATCTGAAATAGGATAGATAATCCTAACATCTAACCACTTTAAAATTTCTTTCTTAAAAATTTCTTTCATAATGGGATTTAATCTCCCTTGAGGATTAGCTCTGGGTTTGCAGTTTTCTTCGATCAGAATTCTATGCATACAAATTGAATGATTGATTCCTTTAATATCAGCAATTGTCCATCCAAATTCTTTCTTATATTTCTTCAAAAATTTCAAGAAATACTATTCTTCTTCTGAAGTTAAGTTCGAGAAAATTATAACCGACAAAGTTGAGGAATCACCTAAAAAGGCATATTTTAAATGTTTCAGAAGTAACTTCAATTCACGTTCAGGGGGTTTCTCAATTGACGAACAAAAAGATTTGTCTTTTTTCGTCATGTCCAAAACTTTAGAACTTTCTTGAACAAAATTTGATTTTTCTTCAATAATATCATTAAAATGTTCAAATTCCTCTTCTTGCTCATGCCCAATCTTTCATTTCGGTATTCTCTTCATAAGTTGTTTTGAAATGGAATTCACTAAGATATTTCATTACATACATCCTGAAACATTCATCCTCTTTACCTTTTGCAGGGTATTTCTTTGATTTTGAAATATTAAAAGTAATCGTTTGATCATTAACACGTATAGTTAATTCTCCTTTTTGCACATCTATCATTGCTCTTCCTGTAGCTAGGAAAGGTCTCCCCAAAATGATAGGTATCTCTTTATTTTCCTCCATATCTAGCACAATGAAATCAATAGGAAAGATAAATCGATCCACTTTTACCAAAACATCTTCTACAACTCCCTTATGATATGTAATAGAGCGATCAACTAATTGCAGGGTTACAGTTGTAGAGGATATTTCTCCTAATCTTAGCCTTTTAAATATTGATAATGTCTTATGATTAATACTTGCACCTAAATCACATAAAGCTTTCAAAAAAAATCTGTCTCCAATCACACTTGGAATTGTGAAGCTTCCAGGATCATTAAGCTTTTGATGAAGTTTTTCTGAATTTTAGCATTGCACTCCTCAATAAGTGCAACTGTCTCATTATATTCAAACTTCATTTTTCTATTAAGAATATGTTTCATAAACTTCACATAGCTTGGCATTTGTTCTAAAGCTTCAGTAGAAGGAATATTAATAGTAAGCTTTTTAAAGATTTCTAGAAATTTTGAAAATTGTTTGTCCTAATTTTGTTGACGAAGTCTCCAAGGAAATGGAGGTGCCGATGGTTTTTCTAAATCAATTTTAAGTGGAGAAATAAGTCTCTCAAAACCTTTAGAGCATCCACTTTAGGTTCTTCAATTTCTTCTCCCACTTCTTCAATCTCTTTTTGAACTCTACCTTCCAACTCTCTTCCACTTCTAAGTTGAACAACCTTTACATACTCTTTATTATGAAGTGTTCTCTGTGTTCTATTACTTAATTAATTTGTAATTTGTCCCAACTGATTCTCAAAATTTCTAATTATAACCCCTTGACTTTGTAAATGATTTCCCATTTGTAACACCACTTCTTTTATAGATAACTTCTTATCCTTAAATTGTGGATTACTGTTAAACCTGGAGTTTAATTAGATCTATAATTACTATTACCTCAGTTGTTCCAGTTCCCAAAATGAGTTTACTTGGTTGTTCCCTCATTGATGATTAGTACCACCCGAGTTATTATTCCAATTAAAGTTAGGATGGTTTTTCCAACCTGGGTTATAGTATTTTGAATATGTGTTATTTGAATTATTTTTTATAGCATTTAAAGTCTCTATTGATGTTTGAGAATCTACCATTTGGCCTAATGAATTCTCTTCAATCATTGGAATTGGTTGAGAAAAATTCATTCCAAATTGGTCTATCTTCCTTAAAATTGTAGCAACTTGAATTGCTAAAATTGCAAAAGCTTGAGATTCATGAATATTGGCTACCTTTTTAGGATGTACCCTTTCAGAAGGCCATTGAAAATTATTAATAGTTATTTCTTCAATTAAAGCATAAGTTTCATGAAATGGTTTTGACAGAACCACCAGTAGCGGCATTGATAATAGATCTAAGAGGTCAAGCTAATCCATTATAAAAAGGTTAAATAATTAACCGATCTAGCACAACATGGTGTGGACATGCTCTTATTAGTTCTTTAAATCATTCCCAAGCTTCATAAATAGATTCTCCTTCAAACCGACAAAAAGATGTAATATCATTTCTAGGCATCACAGTTTTTTAAGGTGGAAAATATTTAGCAAGGAATTTCTGTGCAAAATCACCCCAAGTTCTGATAGATCCAGGTGCTAATAAATTTAACCATATCTTAGCCTTATCCCTAACTGAGAATGGAAAAAGCCTAAGTCTAATAGCATCATCAGAAATACTATCATCTTTAAATGTAGCACACAATTTTAGAAAATTGGCAAGATGTAAATTTGGATCTTCAGTTGGTGCTCCCCCAAACTGATTATTTGATACCATTTGGATAATAGTAGGTTTAAGTTCAAATGAATTAGCAGCTATAGTAGGATTTTGAATACTATAATAAGTTTCATCAACTGTAGGGTTTGCATAATCTCTTAAAGGTCTAAATTCTTGATGAATTTTAGCATTTTGATTATTTTTATTTGCCATTTCTTGAAGATTTTGGATTTTTTTTATATTTTTAATTTTTTTAATTTTTTCTAATAGTTCTTTCTAATTCAGAATCGTAGGAGACTAGTCCTTCAGAACCTGAACTACGCATAAAATGCAACACACATAAAAAAATAAAATTTAACTAAGACTTTCTAAAAATAGAAATTTAGTTTTTCAAAAAATTTATTTTAATTTTTCTTTTTAATTCAAGTCTAATTAGAAAAAAAATTTCCCGGCAATGGCGCCAAAAACTTGATCTCGATAATTTTTATATGTAAGGATTTATGAAGTTAACACTACTACTTGAAGATTTTAATCCCTATCAACGACGCCAACAAATTGATCCCTGGTGACATTTATACTAGTGGTAATATAATTTTTATTTATATTTAATTTAAGGGATTTTGCGCAAGTATATGTATTATTTTGAAGTAATATAAGACTTTTTGATTAAGCCCCAAAATATCAATTCCTCGTGGAAATTTTTGGATCTTTAAAATTTTTAAGGAATTAGATCACAAAATTTATTTAGAAAAAGACAAACAGTTTCAGATAACAGAAAAACATGAAAATTTGATTCTTTTTGGTATTTTCTTATATTATGAAATAACATGAACAATTAATTAACTATAACAAGATTTTTGTAAGATTAAAGAAGTATAAATGAAAATATATTTTTCCTTATCATGAATAAGTAATAAGTACATGAGTTCTATTGTGAAAGTATTCAAAATGTGTTATGCTAAATAGGAGTAATATTACTCTTTTCCCTTACTAGAGATGCTATAAAGAATATTGACTAGTTTAAAGTTTGAATAGTTTTGAAGACGGGTTAGTTAGGGAAGATACTAGCTCTCACTCTAGTGTTCCCTCCTTTCCCTCCACCTAGGGGCTAACATCCATCAAAGTACATTACCCTATATATTTGCACAAAATTATATGAATTACTTTCTCATTCATACAATCTTATGAGATTCCTACTTACATATTCTTACAACAAATGTTAACATCTTAATTGGCCAAATCAAGAAGTAAATGAAGTGCAAGGATTGAATCAACATAACTTATTCTAACATTAAAGATCAATGCTTCCACAACCTCCATCCAACTCTTAATTACTTTTCATTTTAAAGAAACATATAAAGAAAACTACTCAGAATCCATGGAAAAAACACAACAACAAGTAATTTTAAAAGTATAAATCATGAAAAAACACACGAAGTATCAATTAAAATCAAATGAAGTATAAAGTTAAAAACTTATCGCAAGTTCCTCTCTACCAACCTCTTGAAGTTACTTTGAATCTCTTCCTTTCTCTTACAAGTCTCTCTAGAACTGGTCGCCCAGTCATAGAGGGTTTACATCTCTCTAAAACAATGGATTTTTACCTAGAAATCTCCACCCACTTTCTCTTTCACTAGGAATGAGATAAGTGTGAAGAAACCCTAAGTAATAATCCTACAACTTCTTACTATAACTATTCTCTAAGCACACCATTACAACTTCTTTCCTCCTCTCTTTTCAGCCTCTTTAAGTCCTTCCTTTTATATTTTTCCAAAAGGTGCTTTGGTGTCTCTTCAAAATGTGTCCATATTCCATGAATCTTCCCAAAAGATGCATTCCTTCAAGTGAAATTTAAATGTCTTTTAGTGCCCTTGATTAGTTACCCATGTTTGTACCAAAGGTTGCCTCAAACACCCCTTCAAAATTTACCAAAAATTCCTTGAAATTGCATAGTAACTACCCTGAGCTTAAGTGCGGGGCCTCTTGCTCTTAGGCGCGACCTTCTCTGTATGCTAGCGCTTAAGAGTCAGATCTGGGCACTTAGGCGCTAGATCTGGGCACTTAGGCGCCCCAGTTCAATATAACACATTCTTCATTTTTGCTCCAAATTTGATCATTTTTTACTCTTTTGACATATTTAGTCCATTTAATTGTTCCCGAGAGAAAAAACACACAAATACCTTCCATTAAAGTGCAATATCATCAAAAACAGGTATATAAATGTTTACAAAAATAGTATATATTATAGGTATATCACTGGCGCCAGTATGTGGCGCCTAAACACCATATTTTTTGCATTTGGCGTAGAGTCTGGCACCTAGGCACCAGATCAAAATTCTTTTCCTTAGCCCAATTTGCTCTGTTTTGCTCCATTTTTTGCTCCAATTCGATCTGGTTTCTTCTTCTGTTATACTTGCACCCAAAAACAGAAAAATACCCTATATTAAAGTTCAATATCATAAAAAGTGAGTATTAAATATGAAAGTAAAATTAACATATTTAGGACATGTTCACTATTTCTTGTCCTCAAATAAATCTTTTATTTTATAAATCAAATTTTTTAACTCACGGTAGTGGGTGGTTTTATTAAAGATTCTTATAGTTTTTGCCCCAAAAATGTGATAGTTTAACTCTAGAAAAATTCTCAACAATTCAGGCTAGAGCTAGGGTATATGAACAATCTAGTAATCAAATTATGAATTATGATTTTTTTATTCATTTCAAAATTAATTGTATTTTGTCACATTCAAAATCCTATAAGAATAAAAGATAGAATTTCTGGACAAGTCTATTAGTAAATATTTAACTAATACATTAAAAATTGACAATGAGTTCAAAACTGTAACTAAATTTCTTTCTTTAAGTTGATTCAAGTGAAGCTAATTTTTAATTAGTCATTTCCTCAAGCTTTTCCCCACATTCAATATACATATTTTTTTATTCTTTTCTTTTTCTTTCAGTGTCATTTTAATGTTTTTTTTTATGTGAGGTTTACTATATCTGGATAGATCTAATTGATTTTGAACTTCACTATCCTTCCCCTATAGTTGAAAATATCTTACATTTCTTCATTTGAAAATGTGTATTACTATAAAAATAATTTTTCATAGAGTCTCAATTCTTTTTAAAGTACATATCTAAGATTCTTAGTGTTTCAAAAATATAAATTTTTCTACTAAAATAGTAAAATCACATCCCTATTATTTTATATTAAATGTCTTAACTTGAGGACCGCCCTTATCACCAAAAAAAATTTACTTAAGTTTACTATCACATTCATACAATAAAAAAATAGTTTTATAAAGATAACTCCACATACCATAAATTATTTCAAATCAAATTATTTTAAACAAAGTCTATTGAGGACAAATAAAGTTTAGCTCTTATAAATTTGCTCCCTCCCCCAAACTTAAATTTTTTAACCTTTAAAACATTCAGTACTGAATAAGTATGAAGGTAGAAAATTTAACTGAGTTAATATCTATCACGAGGTCCTAAACATGAAAAGTGTACAAGTATAAATAATTAAAACTGTTGTGCAGTAGTAAGTAAATCTCAAATCAACATTTTTAGCATGAAAATTGCAAAGTAAAGAACTACTCTAACACACAAGTAATACTATATATGAACTAGAGAAAAAAGGAAACAGTAATACATTAAGAAAATATATAGAATCCAGTGAACAATAATAACAAATAACGCTATGTCCAGTGCAACCAAATACCTAAAAATAACAATATAGTCATCAATGGTAAGAGAAAAAAATAACCCTCAAACTTATAATGAACCTTTACTACTCATCATCCTCATCATCATCCTCATCCATAGCCTTGTGAAGTTCAAACATCTGATAGTGAGGATAAAACCACAGTTTTATCTCCTCTAAGAAAGTTCACAAGGGAAGTATTGAAACTGACATCATAATCACTTTTTCATTTAAGATATAAGTCAAAGAGTTCCCAATGGTCTTCATTTTCCTACAATTGACTCTGTATGAAAGAGATATTATCTTGCAGCTCTTGCAACTGATCATACACATGATCATACTGGTAGAAGGATGAGTAGAAGCACGAGAAGTAGAAGGTCTGGCAGCAGAAGTAGATGGAATATATGAAGCTCAGGCTTTAGTACCAAATGTAGCTTGCTTCACATATAAAATGCACATTAGTCTTGCTAATGGGCTTTCAAGGATACAGTAGCTCTTCACAATGCTCAAAACTCACACCAAATATCTGACATAGAGAGAAATTAAGTGAAGGGTATCCTAACCCAAAGTAAAACTCCCAGTAACAGATCTGGTGATAGCAGAGTAGATAAGAAAGCCAATATTTATGTTCTTCATGGTTTAAATGCAACAATTTAGAGTTTCTCTCTCCCTAGTCACTTCACTCAGATGGTTTAACGACATAAGTCTAGCATAAATAAAGTAGTGTCAAGCCTTTGATGGTGCATTTAGCTTTGAAGAAGAGAAATTTACCTTGTGATCATTCTTAATTTTTCATGTCCCCTTTCCATTTGTCAGAAATGAAATAATCTCATCTAGCTAAGACTCAATAGGCTCAAAGGTAGAGTAGAAGCAGTCAGGTGCATCTGGCAACTAATACAATGCCTTAATATGTGTCAGAGTAAACTCTACTCTCTTTTTCTTAACAAAAATATAATCACCTGATGCTTCAGAGAGATTGGTGTAGAACTCTCTCACAATCAAAATGTCTTCAACGACAGTGGTGTAGCAAAAGTTTTCCCAATGAAGTTCTGCAATCAAACTTTCTACGGCTCCACCGAAGCTAGGAAAACCCCACTCCACAATCAATATCTTTGAGACTAAAGACTCATTATATCATTTCATTGCCTTAGAACTCACAAACCTTTTCTGATCATAAGTTTTCTTACCCTTACCTCATTTTGTTTTGTGAGCCATATATGAATCTAGCAAAAAACAAATGCAGGAGAAAATGAGGTAAATCAAGATGTGTACAACTCAATATAAGAAAAAATCTTCTCCGTGAAACTTTCACATCTTCCTCATCACTTTCCAAAATCCAAAATCCTTACAATAATGTAGATGAAAATCATAGCTAGAATGAAAAATAAAAAAAAAATTGGAGGATGAATCTTACATAAAGAGGATGAAATCAAGTGTTTCCAAGCTCCAAATCCAAGCTAAACTCTAAGGAAGAGAAGCCCAATGTCATGGTCGATCAAGGAAGAAGAAGGTGGGGGATTTTCACAAAAATGAGTGGAGCTGAACTAGCTTTTTTGTGGGTTTAAATCGAGTTTCATCCAGTTTGGCCGGTTCGGTGGTTAGGCACTCGATTGTGGTGCTTAGGCACCGACATATCATGTATACGGTGCTTAGACGCTAGATTTCGGCACTTAAGCACCGTTGCTTATATTTGAAGTTTTAGGTTTTTAAGGATAAGCACCATACACCAAAGGTATCGGAAAGAAAATTTGCTTGATTCACTTCATTTTACTAATTTTACCATCTTTTAATCCTCCCTAAAGTATCATTTACATAAAATCACACATGCAATCACTAATTAGGAAATGAGCTAGCTCAGCCTCCTTCTCATCATATCCCCATTCCTTTCTTCTAATTTCAAACGGAATCACTACACTGATAAATTGGGTGCTTATAAGTAATTTAGGAAGGTAGTCCCATTACAATATCATTCCTGATATGTTGATTTATGTGTTGCCAACTTCAGTAATTTTCTTGTTCCACAAGTCAAGCACCTCTAACAGGAACAATGATAATGATAGATCATCCATAAGTTACTCTCCATCTGGTAATTGAACTAATTTAAAGAAAATAAGGTCGGATAGAGGAAGTGATAGACTCTCGATAGACCCAATAATAGTCTAAGCCCAATATGTCCCAAGTTCTCCTACAGTCCAATTGAGAAATGAGTCGTGGTGAACTCGTTAATCCAACAATTACCAAAGAACTTATATAAGATTGCCTATAAGAGAAATAAAGGAGCTACCAACTCACTTCAGACTACAATCCAATCAAACCGTAACAAACATTCTTCAACACTCAAACAAATAACAAAACAAATTAACATAAGACCAAAAAAGCATACTAAAACAAAAGATAACCATAGCGTGCCTCCCACGAAGCGCTTAGTTTAAAGTCATCAACAAGAAGAAAAACTAATTTCATACTTAAGTTGACCCAACATTATGACCTCATTAATCATACGTCTATGTCTACTTATATAAGGTTTTAGTCTCTATCCATTCATTTTAAATATTTTGCCACTCTTAGGATTTTTGATATCAATATCACCAAATGAATAAACTTTGATTATTGTAAATGGTCCTGACCAACTGACTTAAGTTTTTTGAGAAATAGTTTCAATTTAAAATTATATAATAAAACTTTTGTCCATGATCAAAATATTTTCTTAAAATCTTCCGATCATGCCAATTTTTCATCTTTTTTTAATAAATTTTGGTATTTTTGTATGATTGATTTCTAATCTCCTTGAGGTCATTTAATTGTAATAATCATTTATTACCAGCATTCTTTAAATTATAGTTAAATTCTTTAACAGCGCAGTAAGCCTTTTGCTTAAGTTCCACTGGCAAATGACACATCTTTCCAAAAATGAGCCTATATGGTGACATTCATATAGGAGTTTTATATGTAATTTTATAGGCCCATAAAGCATCATCCAATCTCATAGACTAGCTCTTCCTTTTTGGATTTACTGATTTTTCTAAAATTCTTTTAATTTCGCTGTTAGAAATTTCAGCTAAACCGCTGGTCCGGTAATTAAGTTGTGGCAATCCTATGATTAATCCCAAAATTTTTAACTAACAATTAAATCCTTTTATTTCTAAAATGACTTCCCTCATCTATAATAATTACTCCCGGCATCCCAAATCTACTAAAAAATTTTTCTTTAGAAATTTTGCAATGATTTGAGCATCACAATGAGGTATGCTACATCTTCAATCTACTTAGAAACATAATCCACAGCTATTAAAATATACAAATTTCTAAAAGATAGTACAAAATGGTCCTAAAAAATTCTGACCCCAAACATCAGAAATTTTAATCTCTAAGATAAACTTTAAGGGCATTTCATTTCTTTTTAATATGTTGCCTACTCGTTGACATCTATCACATGTTTTTACATAAATATTTACATCTCTAAATAAAGTAAGCTAATAAAATCCAGATTGTAGAATCTTAAATGCAGTTCTATCGACTCCAAAAGTTCCCCCAAACTCAGAATCATTACATTTCTGAATTACTTCTTGGGTTTCCTCTAGCAGTACACATCATCGAATTACTTGATCTATACATTTCTTATATAAGTAATGGTCATCCCAGAAGTAAAATTTTGCATAGTAAACAAACTTCTTTCATTGGTGTTATGTTAATCCATATGGATCGACATACTATGGAATACACCACTCAGACATAGCGTATAATTATTCATCTGGAAAATATTCATTAGTTTCATTTTCATAATTATAAGAATTTTTCTATTCCATCCTGGGTAGTTGATCAACTATCTGATTATCAGATCCCTTCCTATCCACTACTTCAAAATCAAATTCTTGCATCAGAAGGACTTGTCTAATTAATCTTGGTTTAACAACTTGCTTCATTATCATATATCTAATAGCAGAGTGATCAATATGCACAATACATTTAGCTCTAATAAGATATGATCTAAATTTATCAAATGCATTTATTGACATATTATCTAACTCTGAAAATCTTATCATACCTTTTCTCTAATACAACCCCTATAGCATAATCACTCGCATCGCACATCAGCTCAAATGGTCTCCCCCAATCAGGTGAGAAAATATTAGGTGCAGTGATCATTTTCCTTTAATAAATTGAAGGCATTTAGACATTCTTTGTTGAAATAAAAAATTGCATATTTTTCTGAAAGATGACATGGAGGCTTGGCGATTTTTTAGAAGTCTTTTACATATCGTCTATAGAAACCAACATGCCCTAAAAACTCATAACTCCTCCCAATATAGTAGTAGGAGGTAGTTTAGCAATTACTTGTATTTTAGCTGGATATACTTACATGTCATTTTCAAATATTTATTTTTCAAGAACTATTCCTCATGTGACCATAAATTGACATTTTTCCCAATTAAGAATGAGATTAGTTTTTTCAAAGCATTTAATTACCCTTGCCAAATGGTCTAGGCATGACTCAAATGAGGAACTAAACACTGAAAAACCATCCAAAAATGCTTTAATCCCTTTTTCAATTTGATCACAGAAAATGGACCTCATGCACCTTCGAAAAGTAGCAGGTGCGTTACATAAGCTGAAGGTCATCCTTCTAAAAGACAGTGACTGTAGTCTTTTCATGATCCTCAGGAGCTATTGGTGTTTGATGGTATCCAGAATATCCATCCAAGAAACAAAAATATTGGTGACCAGCTAATATATCCAACATCTGGTCCAAAAAGGGTAATGGAAAATGATCTTTTCTAGTGGCAAATTTTAATTTCTTATAGTTAATACAAATTCGCCACCCAGGGACCTGCTAGTAGAAATTAATTCATTCCATTCATTAATAGCTACAATCACTCCCCTTTCATAGGGACACAATTGATCCACTTAAAAAACACCCATTTTTTATGCCTTAATTATGATTCAATTCTTAAGGATATTATGCTTTAATGAAAGGTATTTTTATGCTTTTGGATGTAGGTAAAAAAAAAGAGTTCAAGAAGGAAAAAGGAGCAAAAAGGAGCAAAAATGGAGCTGAAAGAGCAAAGTTGTCAAATTTATCAGCCTGGCGCCTAGGCGCCAGAATCCGGTGCCTAAGCGCCAGTTCGATACAGACACAGACAAGATTTTTGATGACTTTGGGTAGTTACTTTGACGGTGTTAAGCAGTTATCAGAGCTTCTAGAAGACTGAAAGTTACTCCTAATATATAGGACATGTGATACAATGCATTTAGACACTGGAAAATGATTTTAATCGCAAAGAGGTGCAATCCAAAGTGAAGAGGTGTGAAGACCTGGTTACAGAGTTCGGCGCCTAGGCGCCATATCCCGGTGCTTAGGCGCGACAGTTACCTTCTAGAAGATACATTGTATTTGGATGAATTTTGAAGAGGTACCTTAAGCAACCCCTGGTCAAATTCAGAGCTATATAAATAGGAGTCCATTCTACAGAGAAAATCAGCCCTTTTAGAACCCTATAGTTCCCAGACACCATTTAGCCATTATACCCCCCTCTAGCATCCAATTATTTTAGGGAGCCACCTTCTTTAGTCTTTAGTGAGTTTTTTTTAGTTTTTTTTTAGTGTTAAGTGTGAGATTATTAGTGTTGTTGCTGTTGAAGTCTTTCATCATTGCATTGGAGTCCGTAGGAGTCAACGGATCACTTGAAGGAACATTCCAGAAAAGTATTTGTAACTTGGTTCAAAATTTTATAAATATGTTTTGTTGTGTGAATTCAATGTGTTCTTAGTAGTTAGTTTTCTTTCTCCTTTCAACTACGAAAAGATAATAAGATAATTAAATTTAGTTCGAGAATTTAACTTAAAATATTTATAACAATTGTGATGATATTAATATTCGATCATAGTTTACTTTTTAAACTAGCCATTTAAATTGTTAAAAACTGTTGAAGAATTTTTAGACCTATCCGGAGATGAGTTCTTAACTAGTAGATATCGCATGAATCCTTGGGTAGTCGAAGGCTTTATGCGGGTTATTCAAGGTGAAGTGAAAATAAATAGGAAGATATGATTTATTGGGCATAGATTTAATTAGTTTTTAGAGTGACAGACTAAATTCTAATAATTTGGTTTATAGAAAGGGAACGGGTCACTGGTAGGGCCGACCATAGCCACCCTTGGACATCTAGTAGTGTGAGCCTAGATTAACCCATTCTACTAATAAAACACCCTGAAGGCGATCTATAGATTAATCAATGTTCTTCATGCCTTGACCAAAGGGTAAAGAATAGGAATGCTTCTATTTGGCACAATACTATAATCTAAATTCTCCACAAATGATAATTTTTCTAAAAATCTTGGATTAATTAAAAAAGAGAAAGTTGTCTTATTTATATCTGCATTAATCTTTATTTTATTACTGCTTGCTTATATTTAGTATAAATTTTATTAAATTTAAAATCTAAACTTTAAAAAGTAATAAAAATAATAATTACTTTTAATTTGAAAAATCTAAAAAATATTTCTTTATTTTCTCAAAATCTTCCCTGTGGGATCGATGACAGAACTCCACTAGAGCCTTGTATTACTTGATATGATAAGTATACTTGCGTTTGAAATTGTGACTTTTACAATAATTATTATAAAAATCTAAATATAAATTCATTAATTCTTACATAAGTAAAAGTCAGGCTGCATCAATTTTTTGGCGCCGTTGACGGGGATTAAATCTTCTAGTAGTTGTATCAAATTCTTGCATTTGAAAGTATATATAAAGCTTCGATAGGAAGAAGCCTCCACATCAACAATGGATCAGACTAACCCATGCACTATCAGAAATTGGATAAATAATACTAGCATCCAACCACTTTAATATTTCTTTCTTTACCACTTCTTTCATAATATAATTCAATCTCCTCTGAGGATCTACCCTAAGTTTATGGTTATCTTCCATTAAAATCTTGTGCATACAAATATAAAGGTTGATTCCCTTAATATCAGCTAATGTCCATCCAAAGGCTTCTTGTAATGCCTTAATATTTCCATTAAGTTTTCCTCTTGAGATTTAGTTAATTCAGAGGATATTATAACTAGTAATATTGATGAGTTCCCTAAATAAGTATACTTTAAATGCATAAGGAGTGTCTTCATCTCAAATTCAGGAGGTTCTTCAATAGAAGGAATGAGAGGTTTATTATTTTCTGTAGCATCTAACAACTTAAACCTTTATTGAACATAATTTGAATCCTTAGTGATTATTTTCTTAAACTTATCATGGGCGTCTATTTCATTGTCAGTCCAATTCTTGTTGTCATGATTTCACCCCACAACTAACTCTGAAATGATTATCACTTAGATAATCAATAATTTCCATTCTAAAACACTCATAATCTCTTCCTTTAGCTGGATACTTCATAGAATTTAACACATTGAATGTAACTTCCTGATCATTAACTCTCATGGTTAACTCCCTTTATTGTACATCTATCATAGCTCGTTTAGTTGCAAGGAAAGTTCTCCCTAAAATTATCGGTATTTTTTATCTTACTCCATATTTAATACAATAAAATCAATAGGGAAGATAATTTTTTCTACCTTCACTAATACATCTTCTATAACCCCTTTTAGATATGTGATCAAACGATCAACTAATTGAAAGATTACAATAGTGAGAGAAATGTCTTTGAAGCCTAATTTTTAAAAAATCGATAAGGACATAAGGTTAATGCTAGCTCCTAAATCATATAGAGTTTTTCCAAATAATCTTTCACCTATTGCACAAGAAATAGTGAAGCTATCAGGATCTTTAAGTTTTTTAGGAAGCTTTTTCTGAATTATTGTGTTACATTTTTCACTAAGTGCAACAGTTTCATAATATATAAACTTCCTTTTTTTATTCAGGACATCTTTCATAAACTTAACATAGCTCGACATTTGCTCCAGTGCTTCCCCAAAAGGAATGTTTATGGTAAGCTTCATAGATACTTCAAAAAAGTTAGAAAATTGTTAATCCAGCTTTTCTTTGTCTAAGTCTCTGAAGAAGAGGAGGTGGTGGGTTTTCTAAGTTGATCCTAGTTTGTGAGATAGGTTTTTCCAAATCCTTAGAAATACTTTTTTCAGACTTCTCAGCTTCCAGTCTCTCTCTCAACTTCAATCTTTTTTTGGACTTCAGCATCTAAATCCCTTCCACTCAGCTTAACAGCTTTAACTTGTTCTTTGGTTTTATCTTTAGGGTTGATTTCAGTGTTACTAGAAAGAGTTCTCTAGGCCATATTACTAAGTGTGTTAGCAATTTGTCCCAATTGATTCTTAATATTTCTAATTGCATCACTCTAACATTGTAATTGATTCCCCATCTATAGCACCACTTATCCCAAATACAACTTCTTCTCATTGAATTGTTGGTTATTGTTAAACCTGTAGGATAAGCTGGAAGCATTTATTGTGAGGGCCCTAAAAGTTCCTCCTACCAAAGATGACTTTGGCTCCCGTGCTCTCCACAAACATGCTTTGAAACTTTCCTTTGGCACTTATGATATGGAGAAGCCAAATTAGAAATTTTATTACTTAGAAAGAAGTGATGACATATGAGCTTCGAGAGTTCAACCAAAGTTCTTGGCTTCAGTAAGTCAAGTGTGTACTTGAACGAACCTTCATGTAGGGCTGATGCGATGCGACTTTATATATGCTTTAAAATACAAGAATTTGATACCACTTTTTAGAATATTTAATTTCCGGCAAATGGCTTCAAAAACTTGATGTGCGAGGTTTACTTTTATAATTTTATATTTAGATTTAATTATTGTAAAAGTCACAATTTTAAATGCAAGTATACGTATCGTTCAAGTAATACATGACTCTACTGGAGTCCTGGTTATCGATCCCACAGGGATAGTGAAATAAAAAGTAAGAGATTTAAGTAATATTTTGAAATTTTCTTATGAAAATTATATATACTCTTATATATATATATATATATATATATATATATATATATATATATATATATATATATATATATATATATATATATATATATTCGAAATAACAATTTTTACTAAAATAAAAGAAGCGATAAGCGATAAATTAAAATAAGCGATAATTAAAATTCTATGCAAGTATAAAAATGACTTTCTTCTTTTTCAACTAATCCAAGAATTATAGATTAATTATATTTTGTAGGGAATTAAGATTATGGTATTGTGCCGAATAGAAGCATTCCTATTATTTACCGCTTTGGTCCAGGTGCAAAGAACATTGACTAATCTATAGTTAGGCTCGGGATGTTTTATTAGTAGAATGGGTTAATCTTGGCTCACACTACTAGATGTCCGAGGGTGGCTATGGTCGGCCCTACCGGTGACACGTTACCTTTCTATAAATCAAATTATTAGAATTTAGTACGTCACTCTAAAAACTAATTAATTTTACGCCGATAAATAATATCTTCCTATTTATTTGCACTTCACCTTAAACAATCCGCGTATAGCCTGCGATTACCTAAGGATTCATATGATATCTACTAGTTAAGAACTTATCTGCGGATAGTCTCAAAATTCTTCAACAAGTTTTAATAAATTAAATGGCCAATTAAGTAAGAAAACTAAGATAAGGTATTATTATCATCACAATATTTGAAAATATTTTATATTTAATTTCCTACAAAATTTGATTAATTTATAATCTTTTCATAGTTGAAAGGAGAAAGATAACTAACTACTCAGAACTTATTAAAATAACACAATAAAACATATTTATAAAACTTTGAACTAAAGTACAAATACTTATCTGAAGTGTTCCTTTAAGAGATCCGCCGACATCTACTGACTCCAAAACAATGATGAAAGACTCCAATAGTAATTACACACAATAAACACTTAAAATAAACTCACTAGATACAAAATAAAGTGCCACCCCAAGTATGAAAGATAATAAATTAAACTAAACATGAGAGAGAATATGCTAAAATGGGTATGTGTACTAAGAGGGGGGTTTTGGTGCGATTTTCTCTGTAGAACGGGCTCCTAATTATAGAGCTCTGAATTTGACCAGGGGTTGCTTAAGGCATCTCTTCAAAATTTGTCCAAATTCAATGTATCTTCTAGAAGGTAACCGTCGCGCCTAGGCGCCTGGGATCTGACACCTAGGCGCCGGACTCCGTGACCAGGTCTTTCGCACCTCTTCACTTTGGGTCGCACCTCTTCGTGATCCAGACCATTTCCTTGTGTCCAAATACATTGTATCACATGTCCTATATATTAGGAGTAACTTCCAGTCTTCTAGAAGCTCCAAGAACCGCTTAACACCATCAAAATAACTACCCAAAGTCATCAAAAAAACATAACAGCGTCTGTATCGAACTGGCGCTTAAGCGCCTGATCACACGCCAGTAATTGTTATAAATATAAGTATTCAGCACGATTACTAAGAGATATATTTCCCTAGCAATATCGCTAAAAACTTGATCGGCTCGGGGGAGAGCAGGGCAGAAATTTGAGGGTATATATGTTTGTTAAGCTTTATAAATGTTTTTCAAATAAAGTAGTAATTGTACTCCCTCCCTTATTTATCAACACAAGTATATGTATCGCTCAAGTAATAAAGAGCTCTAATGGAGTCCTATATATCGATCCTACAAGGTAGTTAGAGATTTAAGGACTAAATTCAGCAATTGTAATTACTAATATAGTATACGGAAATTAAGAACACTTATACTAAAAATTATTACTTAAAGATTAAATAGAAGATTGTAATTTAGAAAAGTATCTTTCTCCTTGTTAAGCGAGTTAAGTGAATGAAGAATTAAATGAGTTTAGAATTATATTTTGCCAAATAGGAGCAATCCTATTCTTTACCCTTTGGTCAGGTGCGAAGAACATTGACTAATCCTATGTTTGGTTACGCGAATGCAGCGACTAGAGCTGGGAGGATACCAGTGTGCCAACTTCGAGCTCCCACGTTCCCTTTGCACTGAGAGCTAACATCTACACTTCGGCTCCCGAACGATAGGACCGAATTGAATATTTTTAGTACGTCAGCACTAAAATGCTCGATTCTACACATGATAATTAATATTTCCCTATTTATTTACACCTTCCTTCCAAGGCTTTTGACTTCCTTGATTCTTGGATGTAATCTTTACTGTAATTGATAATTCAACATATGTTAACAATTCAATTGGCTAATTTGAAAGTAAATTAAGAGTTAAGTAAAAAGATTATCACAATCTATATTTAATATTGTTAGGCACAACTACTTTAATTCTTCATTTCACGAAATGTCATCAACAATGAGAAAGACAAAGAAAACTACTCAGAATGCATAGGAAGAATAACACAAAACTTGGATTTCATTTAAAGTTATAAAACAATAAACAAATATACTTATCTCGAACCTTCTTTCTAAGCAGACTCCTTGAAGTTCCTTTGACTCTTCCTTTTTTGTACAACACACTGACCCAACCAGCAATAATGCAGTAATATTCGCTTCCAAAAGTTGGCCAAAAGCGTGACCCAATATATAAATAGCGGCTAGTGTATAAAATCAAAATGATGTAAATTTTTAGAAAATATTTTTTTTTACACACTAGGGGTACTACGCAAGTATATGTATCGTTTCGAAGTAATATAGGGTTTTCTTTAATAACCCCAGAGTATCGATCCACGGGGAAAATTTATAGTAATAAATTTTCTAAATATTATATTTCTAAAATATCTTTTTATCCTCTAAATTAACTATAAATTACTATTAATTTACTAGATGTAAATAAAGAAAACAATAATAAGAAAATGATTTATGAAAACTTATAAAATAAACAATTTTCTTTCCTTGATTAATCTAAGATTTTTAAGATAATTTAATATTCGTTGGAGAATTTGATTTATGGTATTGTGCCAAATAGAAGCATTCATATTATTTACCCTTTGATCCAGGCGCAAAGAACATTGGGTAATTTATAGATCGAGTCCGGATGTATTGTTAGTAGAATGAGTTAATACTAGACTCACACTCTAGATGTCGAAGGTGGCTATGGTCGGCCCTACTAGTGACCCTTTCCTAATCTATAAATCAAATTATAAGAATTTAGTCTGTCACTCTAAAAACTTATCAATTCTACGCCATTTAAATCTTATCTTCCTATTTATTTACACTTCACCCTGAATAGCTCGCACATGGCCTGCGACTACCCAAAGATTCATGTGACACTTACAAGTTAAGTGTTCTTCTCCTTCAAGGTCTCAAAACTCTTCAATAAGTTTTAACAATTTAAATGGCCAATTTAAAAAGTAAAGTAAGATCAGGTATTAATGTCACCACAATGTTTTGAAAAAATTTTGAATTTCAATTCTCCATCGAATCTATATATTATATTATCTATCTCTTCATAATTAAAGGAAGAAAGTAAACTAACTACTCAGAACACATTGAAAATAAACAACAAAACATAATAAATAAACTTTGAATCAAATGTAAAATACTTATCTCAAATATTTCTTCTACAGATCTTCTGATTTCTACTAACTTCACAGTGTAATGAACTCCAGATGCAATAACTTGAAAATAAACTCACTAAACTAAACAAAATTTGGCCCTAAATTTCTCTCTCTATTTCTCTCTCTAAGGATGAGAGGTCCTAAAGTGGATAAGAGAAAGGGTTACAATGGGAGGGGCACGTTTTACGAAGAAATGGACCCTATTTATAGGCTTCAAGGGTTGCCTTGAGGCACCTCTTCAAAACATGTCCACATTCAATGAATCTTCTAGAAGGTCTGTCTGGCGCCTAGGCGCCGGACACCGCGTCCGATTCTTCGCACCTCTTCACTTTAGCTCGCACCTCTTCGCGATTAAAACCATTTTGGAGCGTCCAAATGCAATGTATCACATGTCCTATTATCTAGGAACAACTGCCAGTCTCTAGAATGTCCAATAACCTCTCACTCTGTCAAAATAACCGATCAAACGTTGTCAAAAACTTGACAGTTTTTGTATCGAGTCTGGCGCTTGGCGCCTAGGCACCAGGCCATAATTTTTTATACTTTTTGTATTTTGCTCCATTTTTGCTCTTTTTGCTTCTTTTTCCTTTTTGGACCTTTTTACATCACCTACATCCAAAAACACAGAAAAAATACCTTTCATTAAAGCATAATATCCTTAATTGATAAGAATTAAGACATAAAGAAATAGGTATTTTTTTATAGATGAAAATCCCCAAACTTAAATGTTACTTGTCCTCAAGTAACTCTTTCTACTATATAAAATGTATAACCTTTGGAATAAAAGATAAATATTTAAGATTCTTTATAATTTTTGATTTTATAAAGTTTTTAGTAAATTATTAACCCAATTTCACTAACTAGTTTTAATTTTTAGAATTTAAAGAATATTTAACTACCAAATCATAAGATTTCAAACTTTTCATTCATTTTGAAAATAATAGAAGTCTATTATATTAAGATCTCATAGATTATTTACAAGAAAAAGATCTTCTTGAAAAATCTTTTATAAATAAATATTCATGTATAAAAATTAAGTAAAATATGTAACTAGTTTTCTTCCTATAAGATAAATCAGGTGAAGCCAATTTTTGATTAGGCATTTCCTCGAAGCTTCTCCTCTCTTCTTTTTTTTTTTTTCTTCTTTTTTTCTTTTTTTTTTCTTTTTTTTATATAGAGAGGATTACTATATCTGGATAACCTGTTAAAGGTTTTGAACTTCACTATCCTTAACTTATATTTTCAAAACTTATACATTTCCACTTAATTATTATAGCATAAATAAGAATTTAAAAAGATTTCCAATCTTTTCTTTTTCAAGCGATAATTTTTTATTACTTAGTATTTCTAAAATTCTATTATTTCTATCATGAATAGAAAAAATTCTTTATTCTTATTTTTATTTAAGTTAAATAATTCTATTCTTAAAATCAATCAAAGTTAGTAAAATTTTGGTTAATTTCACTAAATTGTTTATAATTTCAAAAATAAAAGTGATCTCAAATAAATTCTTCATTCCTTAAGTTATGTTAAAAAGTTTTTATTTTTAAGAAAATATTAGCTCTTTAAGGACAAATAAAATTTAAATTTGAAAGGATTTTCCCTTCCCCTAAACTTAAGTTTTGGTATACTATGATAATTTGCAAGTATGAGAGAAAGAAAATCATAAGAATTTTTATAAGTATGTAAAAACAATCTTAAAAAGAAAAATTACTCCAACTCATGCTTTTATGAATAATTAAAATAAAATTTAAGCATGTATAAATTGTAAGCAGGCTAATTTTATGATGATAATAAATTAAAATTAAAACAGAGCAAAATTACTAAGTACTAAACAAAAACAAACATATAAATTAACTCTAACTTCAGTCTTAACACAATCAATCCACACAGGTACAAAAATAAATCAACATACATCAGACACAAAACTAAACAAACAATCCAAACAAAACAAACTAACAGAGTAACACAACATAAAGATCTATAACTACTAGTCACTAGCTGTAGCCTCATCATCATCATCGTCGTCACCAAAGGAAAATTCTACGTCCTTAGGATCAACAAATGGTGTGAAACTAGAAAAAGTAGGAAAACTAACATCTCGTTCACCCTTCAGAAATCTGACTAGGGCTTCATCATACTCAGCATCATAACTACTCTTCATCTGGGTATAATCAGATAGATGATCAAGCTTCCCGTCGATAGTATCGATCCCGTAGTGAGTTTGAAATAACTCCTGCTCACTGCTCTAAAATCGATCATGCATTGATTCCCGGAAACTCGATGGTGGCTCGGCAGAAGTAGAGGGTCTAGAAGTAGAAGGTCTACACGAAGTATGTGCGAAGTAGAAGGAGCAGTCGATCTCTTCTCTCGAAGACGATCATAGATACTAACACTCTCCTGCCCAATTGGCTTGGTAGACTTTAACTTCTCCTCAAAAATTCAGCAGTGACTCCATTACTAACACACAGTGAATAAATCAGAGATGGACATCCCAATCCAACAGAAGTACTGGATCTCGCAGTAGAATCTACAGAATCATAAATAATACTCCCGACATCAATAGACTTCCTCTCCTGAATGCAGTAGTTTAAGATCGCTCGATCTCTAGTCACTTCACTCAGGTGGTTGGAAGGTAACAATCTTGCAGAAATAAAATAGTGCCATGCTTTAGAAATACCATTTAATTCGGAGGATTTGAAGTTTACCCTTTTTCATTCCTGATCTTCCAAGATCCAGTCTCGTCGATCAAATAAGCAATAATCATATCCAAATCTCCCTCAGATGGTGATAATCCAGAATAATAGCACTCTATAGTCGGTGGCAGGCCATAAAATATATTGATTCTTTCAGGACTAAATCCAACTCCGATTCCTCTAACAAAGACTTCATAATCTTCAGCATCCAGAAAATTTGCATAAAACTCTCGAACAATCGGGATAACAGCAACAGCTGTGAAATAACAGAATCATTGCCAATTGTGTGCAACGATAGTGTTTTCGATCATTTCTCCAGGATGATAGAAACTTCGTTCTGAAATGAATTTTCTAGACGTCGCAAATTCATGGAAGCAAAAATGCGCAGCCGCAGTAGAAAATTTGTTACTATCAAAGTTATCTCGTGCCTTCCCGCGTTTAGATTTCGGAGCCATCTAAACGTAAAGAAAACAAGAACAAATTTAGGAATAAAAGATTTAAACTCTTTTTAAGTTTATAAAACTTAAAATAAGTTTAAAAATCCAAAGAAATCACTAAGAATCAAAAAATTTCTTTCAAAATTTTGGTTCTTAGCAAAACTAGGAAAATCTATGGTGAAAATCGAAAATAAATGGTTTAAAGTGTAGATCTGACCTTGAGTCGAAGAAATCGAGTGGTTTCGCGCTCAAATCCTTGATTTTTTGGCCTCAAAATGGATCTAAAAGGTGTATTTTTGCAAAAATGGGGAAGAAGATGAAGCTTATGCGTCAAAAATGGCTTTTGGGGGTTATTTAAGTAAATTTTCGGGTCCAGGTCGAACTGGTGCTTAGGCGCCGAATTCTGGCGCCAGACTCGCCTTTCACAAAAAATTATTTTTAAATTTAATTTTCCACCAAAATTCATAAATTCAACTTCTAATTACTCATATTAGAGTAGGGCTTCAATTTCTAACTTCCACATCATTTTTCAAAAATTTATAAAAATTAAATACTTAATCCACCAATCAAACAAAAGGTTTCAATCAAACTCACTAAATTCCATTCATAATCTTCAATATGACTCAATACATTCCAGATAAGTATTATACTTGATTCAGGTTCCTAATACACACTCAAACACAACAATTTCTAAGAAATAACAACACACATTGAACATGAAAGCAAATACACAAACAAACACAATCGATTCTCTAAATCGATACAATGACTCAACAAACCATATAATGACTATCTCATTACCTGAATACTCTAATCTTCACAAGGGAAATTGTGTATTCCACTTCGAAAGAACACTAACGCTCTCGGGAAATCCGTAGTTGTCTTTTCGTCAATCCACTTGTTCTTAGCATACATTTCAACTTGAGCATCTTGATAAGCCGCTAAATGATCAAATTGAAGTTTCATTTGCCATTCTAGATGTTCAACTTGATGAAACATCTCATGAAGGTGATCTCCAATGCTTTTAAAATCAGTTTCAAACTTATCCAAACGACTAGAAATTTTCTCCAAACTTACAGCGATGAAACCATTGAAGTAGGGTTGATGATCCTTTTAGACCTTGTCTCTAGCCTCTTCTCCATGATTTATTCTTTCCATTTCTTCAAAATTTCTCAAATCTCTCAAGAATGAAGTGCAAGGGACGTAATTATGATTGTTTGATGGTTAGGGAAGAAGATTGGTTAATTTAAAGGGAAAATCGTGTGAAAAACGGAAAATTTTCAGTTTTTGCACAACTCAGTAACCACGGCGCTTAGGAGCCAAATCTGGCGCCTAGGCGCCGGACCTATTGATACATAGCATGATTTTGGCGCTTAGGCGCTGAATTCTGGCGCCTAGGCACCGGAACTATGTTCAACTCCGTTTCGCCTAATCGTCAAATTTCAAAATTTTGTTCTCCAATATAGGTATATTTACTGGTAAGAGTAATTTAGACTCAAATACAATCAAAATGAAGGTCAACTTGATCTCCTTTTTACTCATATTCAGAATAGAGTGATCCAATTCTTAAATCTTACACACTTCAAAATAATTTTCAGCCTAAGTCAACAAAGACTTATGAGCATCAAATTTTTCTAAAGTAATCTAAAATTAATCAAGATCGAGGCATAACCTTACATTAAAACATTAAAACATTAAAACAAAAGATAATTATGGGTTGCCTCCCACAAAGCGCTTGGTTTAACGTCGTCAGCCCGACTTAAGTAAATCCTTAATCAGGTTGACTCAATTCATAAGCCTCTTTATAAATCTTTTTAATATCTCCCAAATAAGGCTTCAATCTTACTACATTTACTTTAAAAATTTTTCCTGTTTTAATCTTTAATATCTACAGCTCCATAATGGTATACTTTCTCAACTATATAGGGTCCAATTCATTTAGATCTTAATTTTACAGGAAACAGTTTTAAACGAGAGTTAAACAGTAATACTTCTTGTCCAGGTTCAAAAATTTTTCCTGAAATTTTCTTATCATACAACATCTTCATTTTCTCTTTATAAATCCTCGCATTTTCATATGCTTCATTTCTTATTTCTTCCATCTCATTTAATTGCAATAATTGCTTTTCTCCTGCTTTATTCAAATTAAAATTGAACTTCTTTATCGCCCAATAAGCTTTATGTTCAAGTTCTATAGGTAAGTGACAATTTTTACCATAAATTAACCGGTAAGGTGACATTCCGATTGGTGTCTTATAAGTTGTTCTATAAGCCCAAAATGCAGAATCAAGTCTATCAACCCGATCGGTTCTTTTAGAATTAACGATCTTCTCTAAAATTCTTTTAATTTCTCTGTTTGATACTTCGACCATTCCACTAGTTTGTGGGTGATAAGCGATTGCAATTCTATGTTTGATTCCAAATTTTTGCAATAATGATTGAATTCTTATATGACTTCCACCATCCGTGATAATTACCTTAGGCATTCCAAATCTTGAAAATATCATTTTCTTTAAAAATTTAGAAACACTTTTCGAATCACAGCTTGGTAAAGGAACAGCTTCAATCCACTTTGAAACATAATCAACTGCAAATAAAATATAAATTTTTCAAATGATGGTACAAATGATCCCATAAAGTCAAAACCCAATATATCAAAAATTTCAACTTCCAATATATAGTTTAAAGGCATTTCATTCTTCCTAGATATATTTCTCATCCTTTGACATCGATCACATGTTTTCACATATTGTCTCACATCTTTAAATAAGGTAAGCCAATAAAATCTAGAATTTAAAATTTTAAATGCAGTTTTATCTATGCCAAAGTGTACTCCAAAATCAGAATCATGACATTTTTGAATAATAGCAAAAGTTTCCTCATACGGTATACATCTTCGAATCATAGAATCTCTTCCAATTTTAAATAAATGAGGTTCTTCCCAAATATATGATTTAGCATCATATTTAAATTTCTTAATAAAATTGTTATCCAAGTCATAAGGCAAAATATTGCTAACTAAATAATTAACAATATCAGCATACCAAAGTGTTTTTTATTTTTGAATAACATATAAAGATTCATCAGGAAATTTCTCATTTATATTTTCTTCCGAAATAATATCATTTTTAATTCTAGACAAATGATCAGCAATTTGGTTTTCAGTTCCTTTTCTATCTACTATTTCAAAATCAAATTCTTGTAGAAGTAAAACCCATCTAATAAGTCTAGGTTTAAAATCCTTCTTAGATAATAGATATTTAATAGCGAGAATGATCGGTATGAACTATGCATTTAGTACCAAGAAGATAAGGTCTAAATTTATCGAAGGCATATACTATAGCTAGAAGCTCTTTCTCAGTGGTAGTGTAATTTCTTTGTGTTTCAGTGAGTGTTTTACTAGCATAATATACAACTTTCAAAATTTTCTCATATTTTTGTCTTAATACGGCTCCAATTGCAAAATCACTTGCATCACACATTAATTCAAAAGATTTATTCCAATTAGGTGCAACAATGATAGGTGCAGTTATTAATTTTTCCTTCAGAATATTAAAAACATTAATACATTCTTTATTAAATTCAAATTTAACATCTTTTTCCAATAAATGACAAAGAGGTTTAGCAATTTTAGAAAAATCCTTTATGTATCTTCTACAAAATCTAGCATGACCTAGAAAACTTCTCACATCAGTGACAGTAGTAGGTGGTTGCAATTCAGCAATAATTTTTACTTTTTCTTGATCTACTTCCATCCCTTTTTGTGACACTGTGACCAAGTACAATGCCTTCTGTGACCATGAATTGACATTTTTCCCAGTTAGGAACTAAATTTGTTTCGTCACATCTTTTCAGAACTTTGGAAATGTTTTCCAAACAAGATTCAAAAGAAGTACCAAAGACTGAAAAATCGTCCATGAATATTTCAATTCCTTTGTCGATCAAATCACAAAATATTGACATCATACATCTTTGAAAAGTTGCGAGTGCATTACATAAACCAAAAGTCATTCTTCTAAAAGCAAATGTTCCATAAGGACTTGTAAATGTTGTCTTTTCTTGGTCCTCGGGAGCAATAAATAATTGATGATAACCGAGAATATTCATCCGAGAAAACGAAATATGAGTGTCCAGCTAATTTATCGAGCATTTGATCCAAGAAAGGTAAAGGTAAATGATCCTTTCTAGTGGCTTTATTTAATTTCCTATAGTCAATACAAATTCGCCATCCAGTAACTTGTCTTGTAGGAATTAGTTCATTTTTATCGTTAACAATGATAGTTACACCTCCTTTCTTTAGAACACAATGAATAGGACTTACCCATTGACTATCCAAAATAGGATAAATAATACCAGCATCTAACCACTTAATAATTTCTTTTTTAACAACCTTTTTCATGATAGGATTTAATCTTCTTTGCGATTCTATAGTAGGTTTAAAATTTTCTTCCATTAAAATTCTATGCATGAAAATGGAAGGGCTTATTCCTCTTATATCAGCAATCATCCAACCAAAAGCTTTCTTATAATTCTTTAACACACCTACTAGTGTTTCTTCTTGATCTTTACTCGATTTTAGAAGAAATAATAACATGTAAAGTTAATGAATTTCCAAGAAACGCAAATTTTAAATGTGAAGGTAACATTTTTAATTCTAGTTCAGGGGCTCTTTTAATTGATGGTAAAAGTATATCATTTTGAGTTATGTCTAAAGTTTCCCAATTATCTTTAATAAAATGAGTCTCTTCTTCTTCTACTTCTTCATTCTCATCAATTAAAAATTCAAATTTTTCTTCGAAATGACTTTACATTTTTCTTGATAATGTTTTTCAATTAAATAATCAATTATATCCATTCGATAACATTTCTCTTTATCAGGGTACTTCATTGATTTAAGCACATTGAATTTAATTTCTTGATCATTAACTCTCATGGTTAGTTCTCCCTTTTGTACATCAATCATAGCTCGTCCGGTAGCTAGAAAAGGTCTCCCTAAAATAATAGGTATCTCTTTATCTTCTTCCATATCAAATCTTATGAAATCTACGGGAAAGATAAATTTATCCACTTTAACAAGGACATCCTCTATAACTCCTTTAGGATAAGTGATAGATCTATCAGCTAATTGAAGAGTTACAGTGGTGGGAGTAATATCTCCTAAATCTAATCTTCAAAAGATAGAAAATGGCATGAGATTAATACTTGCTCCTAAATCACATAAAGCTTTTCCACAAAATTTTTCTCCAATAGCACAGGGTAAAGTGAAACTTCCAGGATCCTTAAGCTTTTCAGGTAATTTCTTTTGAATTATTGCACTGCATTCTTCACTTAATGCAACAGTTTCAAAAGCATCGAATTTTCATTTTTTGCTTAAAATATCCTTCATAAATTTTGCGTAAGTTGACATTTGTTCCAAAGCTTCAGCAAAAGGTATGTTAATAGTAAGTTTCTTAAAAATTTCAAAGAATTTAGAAAATTGATGATCGAGTTTCTTTTGTTTCAGTCTTTGAGGAAAAGGTGGTGGTGGTTTTTCGACTTCCACATTAACATGTATAACAGTTTGATCTTGACTAGGAGAGAGAGTTTCTTTAGTTTTTTCAATCTCTTCAACCTCAATCTCTTTTTCAATTTCATTTTGCATTGTTTCTTTTAATTCCTTTCCACTTCTAAGTTGCACAGCTTTAGCTTGTTCACGTTCTTTTCCAGTTTCCTTTGGATTAATTTCAACATTACTAGGAAGTGTTCCTACGAGTACTGTTATTAATTAAAGTAACAATTTGCCCCATTTGATTTTCAATATTACGAATAGCGGTATTTTGATTTTGTAATTGATTATTCATTTGTAAAATTAATTCTTCTATTGATAACTTTTTACGTTGATTATTAAATCCAGGGAGGTTTATAATTTGAATTAACTTGATTATTCCAATTTCCGGTGGGATGAGATTGATTATTACCACATTGTTGTTGCGAATTATTCCGGTTAAAATTAGGATGATTTTTCCACCTGGGATTATAATAATTTGAATAAGGATTATTTTTACTTGTAATAGCTTGTAAAGTTTCAATAGTTTGAGAATCTTCGATATTAGCGAGTTATGATGTGAAATATTAATTGCAAAGTTATCTAATTTCTTAGACATTCTTTGCAACTTGTGAAGCTAAAATAGAAAAGGCTTCATTATCATGAATACTTGCCATCTTTTTAGGATTAATCCTTTTAGACGGCCATTGAAACTTGTTATTAGCCATTTCTTCAATTAAAGTGTAAGCTTCTTCAAATGATTTTGACATTAAAGAACCTCCGTAGACGAGCATCAATAATTGATTTTAAAGATCCAATTAATCCATTATAAAATGTTTGAATAATCAACCAATCGGGTAAAGCATGATGAGGACATTTTCTTAATAGTTCTTTAAATCTTTCCCAATTTTCATATATTGTCTCCCGTCAATTTGACTAAACGAAGTAATATCATTTCTTAATTTAGCGAGTTTTAGATGGAGGAAAATATTTAGCGAGGAATTTTTGTGCCATTTCATCCCATGTTTTAATAGAACAAGTTGCTAATGAGTTTAACCACATCTTTGCTTTATCTCTTAAAGAAAAAGGAAAGAGTCTAAGTCTAATAGCATCATCAGAAATATTGTTATATTTAAAGGTAGCACAAAGTTCTAAAAAACTAACAAGATGTAAATTTGGATCCTCATTTGGTGATCCACCAAATTGATTGTTTTGCACCATTTGAATAATAGATGGCTTAAGTTTAAAAGAATTAGCATCTATAGTGGGTATTTGAATACTACTATGAAGTTCATCAACTGTAGGATTAGCATAATCCCTTAATGGTTTATAAACATTTTGATCATTAAGTTCAATTGGATTTTGTGAAGTAGCCATTTCTTGAAATTTTTGAATTTGTTTTCCCTTTTTAATTTTTCTAATTATTTTTTCTAATTCAGAATCTAAAGGTATTAATCCTTCAGAACCAAATCTTCGCATAAAACAAGAAATAAAAATATATATCTTTCTTCTTATTTATTTTTATTTTTACTAATTTAATTTTTTTAATATATTTGTATTTTTAGAAATATAATCTTTTTTTTACAAAAATTTATAACTATTTTATTTCCTTCCTCCCCGGCAACGGCGCTAAAAACTTGACCCGACCCATAATAATGCAGTAATATTCGCTTCCAAAAGTTGGCCAAAAGCTTGACCCAATTTATAAATAGCGGCTAGTGTCTAAAGTCAAAATGATGTAAATTTTTAGAAAATATTTTTTTACACACTAGAGGTACTACGCAAGTATACGTATCGTTTCGAAGTAATATAGGGTTTTCATTAATAACCCCGATATCGATCCCACGAGGAAAATTATAGTAATAAATTTTCTAAATATTATATTTCTAAAATATCTTTTTATCCTCTAAATTAACTATAAATTACTATTAATTTACTAGATGCAAATAAAGAAAATAATAATAAGAAAATGATTTATGAAATTTATAAAATAAACAACTTTCTTTCCTTCAATTAATCTAAGATTTTTAAGATAATTTAATTTTCGTTGGAGAATTTGATTTATGGTATTGTGTCAATTAGAAGCATTCCTATTCTTTACCCTTTGATCCAGGCGCAAAGAACATTGGCTAATTTACAGATCAAGTTCGGATGTATTGTTAGTAGAATGAGTTAATATAGACTCACACTTCTAGATGTCCAAGGGTGGCTATGGTCGTCCCTACTAGTGACCCTTTCCTAATCTATAAATCAAATTATAAGAATTTAGTTTGTCACTCTAAAAACTTATCAATTCTACGCCCTTTAAATCTTATCTTCCTATTTATTTTCACTTCACCCTGAATAGCTCGCACATGGCCTTTGACTACCCAAAGATTCATGTGACACTTACAAGTTAAGAGTTCTTCTCCTTCAAGGTCTCAAAACTCTTCAACAGGTTTTAACAATTTAAATGACCAATTTAAAAAGTAAAGTAAGATCAGGTATTAATGTCATCGCAATGTTTTGAAAATATTTTGAATTTCAATTCTCCATCGAATCTATATATTATCTTATCTATCTCTTCATAATTGAAGGAAGAAAGTAAACTAACTACTCATAACACATTGAAAATAAACAACAAAACATAATAAATAAACTTTGAATCAAACGTAAAATACTTATTCAAATATTCCTTCTACAGATCTTCTGATTCCTACTGACTCCACAGTGTAATGAACTCCAGATGCAACAACTTGAAAATAAACTCACTAAACTAAACAAAAGTTGGCCCTAAATTTCTCTCTCTATTTCTCTCTCTAAGGATGAGAGGTCCTAAAGTGGATAAGAGAAAGGGTTACGATGGGAGGGGCACGTTTTCTGAAGAAATGGACCCCTATTTATAGGCTTCAAGGGTTGCCTTGAGGCACCTCTTCAAAACATGCCCACATTCAATGAATCTTCTAAAAGTTCGGTCTGGCGCCTAGGCGCCGGAATCGGGCGCCTAAGCGCCGGACACCGCGTCTAGTTCTTCGTACCTCTTCACTTTGGCTCGCACCACTTCGCGATTAAAACAATTTTGGAGTGTCCCAATGCAATGTATCACATGTCCTATTATCCAGGAACAACTGCCAGTCTTCTAGAATGTCCAATAACCGCTCACTCCGTCAAAATAATCGATCAAATGTTGTCAAAAACTTGACAATTTTTGTATCGAGTCTGGCGCTTAGGCGCCAGCTTCTGGCGCCAGGCCATAATTTTTTTATACTTTTTGTATTTTGCTCCATTTTTTCTCCTTTTTGCTTCTTTTTCCTTTTTGGACCTTTTTACATCACCCACATCCAAAAACACAGAAACAATACCTTTCATTAAAGCATAATATCCTTAATTGATAAGAATTAAGACATAAAGAAATAGGTATTTTTTTATAGATCACACACTTCAGATACTCACAAAAACACTCTTAAACACACTAATGACTTTCAGATTACACTTAAATGACACTTAACGACACACCTCATGACACAAAAATCGTTTCTATATATAGAAGGAGTCATATTTCCAAAGGTTGCTTAAGCACCTCTTCAAAAAGTGTCTAGATTCAACGTATTTGGCTTGAATCAGTTGTCTCACCGTCGGCGGGCTCGATCTTGCCATCGGCGGGCTTCTAGAAGAATGGATAACCGCTCATGCTCGCTGTCGGCGGGCTCGATCTCACCTTCAGCGGGCTCCATGAAATATTTTCAAATGCTCTCAGAAAAATCTCACCGTCGGCGGTCTCTTTCTCGTCGTCGGCGGGATAGTTCAAATTTCATCTATTTTAGTCCTTTTTTTTCCAGATTCGCTCCTTTTTGATCTTTTTGCTCCCATTACCTATAAATCTTCATTCCTGCAATAAAAAAAAGAAAATGCATTTCTTTAAAGTGTAATTTCATATAAAATGGGTATGAATTTCTTAATACATTTTCTTGTGGTCAGCGCCAGACTCTGGCGCCTAGGCGTCAGGCCAATAATTCCAAAATTTGCTCCATAAGCTCCATTTTTGCTCCTTTTTGCTCCTTTTTCCTTCTTTTTCTTTCTTAGAATCTTTTTAATCATATACATCCAAAAACATGAAAATACCTTTCATTAAAGCATGATATCCTTAAGATTTGAATCATAAATAAGGCATAAAAATGGGTTTTTTTTAAGTAGATCAGATTCCCCCAAACTTAAACGTTACTTGTCCTCAAGTAACACTTTTAATTACATAAAATAGATAACATTTGGAATGAAGCTAAATTATTTAAGAGTCCTTATAATTTTTGGTTTTATAAATGCTTTAGCAAATCATTAACCAAATTTCACTAATTAAGTTTATTTTTAAGAATTTAAGAATATTTAACTACCAAATCATAAGACTTCCAATTTTTCGTTTATTTCAAGAATAATTATAGTTTATCATATCAAGGTCACATAGAATATTTACAAGAAGAAGATTTTCATGAAATATTTTTTTAGTAAAAATACATGTACATAGAAATTAAGTTAAAAATGTAATCAGTTTTCTTACTATAAGATAATTAAAGTGAAGCCAATTTTTTATTAGGCATTTCCTCAAGTTTCTCCTCACTTTCTTTCTTTTTCTTTTCTTTTTCTTCTTTCTTTATTTTTAATTTTTTTTAAGTGAGGATTACTATTTTTGGATAGCATGTTAATGATTTTGAGCTTCACTATCCTTAACTTATTTTCAAAAACTTATACATTCTTACTTAATAAATATAACATTAATACTTTATTTTTCAAAAATTATTTCAATCTTTTCTTTTTCAAGCAATATTCTTGATTCCTTAGTATTTCAAAAATAAAATTCTCTTTACTATAAATAGAAAAATTTTGATCTTATTATTCTTTAAGCTAAATAATTCTATTCTTAAAATCAACCAAAATTTTTGAAATTTTAGTTAAGTTTACTAAATTATTTATAAATTCAAAATTTTAGATAATCTTAAACAAATTTTTCATTCCTTATGTTATGTTAATATATTTTTAAAGAAAATATTAGCTATTTAAGCACAAATAATATTTAAATTTGATAAATATTTTTCCTTCCCCCAAACTTCAGCTTTAGTATAAATATGAATTATGAAATTTTCTAAAGCATGAAAGATAGAAATAAACAGGAATTAATCTAAGTACAATAATGATGTAGTAAGCAAAAACTAACTTCTAATTCTACACATGCTTCAATATGAATATAGCAGAACTGGTTAAGCATATATAGAAAAGTTTTTGCAGAGCAGGAGTTAATTTCTAAAAATAAATCCTTTTTTTTATTTTGATTTTTATTATTATTATTATTTTTAATTTTTCTCTTTTTGAACATGCAAATTTACTAACTATTCATGAACACTAAATAATAGGCTGAAACATAAATAAACTTTTATAGAAATTTATTCACATCTCAGTCTTAAACACACATCAGACAAGCTAAAAAAAAGTTTTAACATAAAAAGTTCACAACAACTCTAACAAATAACATCATAATAAACAGTACAAGAAATAAGAAAACACTCTAAAAACAGAATCAATAATCTCTAGAGATAAGTCAAGCTACTAATCACTGTCTGTAGCTTCATCATCATCATCACCAAAAGAGAACTCCATATCCTTAGGATCAACATAGGGTGAAAATCTGGGACAAGTATGGAACTGAACATCATGCTCTCCCTTCAGAAATCTCACTAAAGACTCTGAAAACTCAACATCATAATCACTCTTTTTTTGTGTATACTCAGAAAGGTGATCAATCTTCTTGTCTATGGTATCTACTCTGTAGTGAGTTAAGAATAACTCATGCTACTGCTCTATGAACTGATCATGCATGGTTTCCCAAAATATAGATGATGGCTCAATAGAAGTAGATGATCTCGAAGTAGAAGCTCTACCTTAAGTAGGTAATGAACCAGCAGGTGCAGTAGAACTCTTACCTCACAGTTGATCATAAATGCTAACGCTCTCTCTTCCTATAGGCTTCGTCAACTTGAGCTTTTCCTCAGAAAACTCAACAACTACTCCAGCACTTTGACATAGTGAATAGACCAGTGATGGAAAACCAAGTCCAATAGATGTGCTAGAACGAGCAGTAGCCTTCACAGAATCATAAATAATGCTCCCTACATCAATAGACTTCTTCTCTTGAATGCAGTAGTTTAGAATAGCTTTATCTCTGGTAACTTCACTCAGATGATTGGATGGAAGGAGATGAGCAGAAAAAAAGTAGTGCCATGCCTTAGAAACACCATTAAGCTGAGAAGATGAAAAATTTACCCTTTTTCCGTTCCAAATCTTCCAGGCTCCAGTACTATCAGTCAGGTAGGCAATGATCATGTCCAAATCTTCTTCAGATGGAGATAAACCTGAGTAATAAAACTCAATGTTTGGCGGCAGGCCATAGAAAATGTTGATGCGTTCAGGAGTGTATCATATTCCAACTCCTCGAACAAAAATCTTGTATTCCTCCACATCCACGAAATTAGCATTAAATTCTCCAACCACCGGGATAACAACAACATTAGTGAAATAACAGAATCGTTGCCAATTGACAACCTCGGGGGAGAGCAGGGCAGAAAGTGAAGGGTGTATATGTTGGTTAAGCTTTTATAAATGTTATAAATGTTTTTTAAAGTAAAATAGCAATTATGCTCCCTCCCCATTTATCAACGCAAGTATATGTATCGTTCAAGTAATAAAGGGCACTAATGGAGTCCTAGATATCGATCCCACAGGGAAGTTAGAGACTAATTTCAGCAAATGCAATTACTAATCTAGTATACGGAAATAACGAACGCTTATACTAAACTCTATTTCTTAAAGATTAAATAAAATATTATAATTTCAAAAAGTATCTTTCTCCTTGTTAAGAGAATTAAGTGAATAAATAATTAAATTAGTTAGAATTATATTGTGCCAAATAGGAGCATTCCTATTCTTTACCCTTTGGTCCAGGTGCAAAGAACATTGACTAGTCCTATGTTTGGTTACTGAATCTGCGGCTAGGCTGGGAGGATACCGGCTGCCACTTCAGAGCTCCCACGTTCCCCTCGCCTGAGGGCTAACATCTACACTTCAGCCTCCGAACGATTGGATCGAATTGAATATTTTAGTCTGTCACACTAAAATGTCCAATTCTACGCCCGATAATTAATATTTCCCTATTTATTTGCACCCTCCTTTCAAGGCTTTTGACTTCCCTGAATCTCAGATGTAATCTTTACTATAGTTGTTAATTCAACATATGTTAACAATTCAATTATCTAAATTGAAAGTAAATTAAGATTTAAGTAAAATATTATCATAATTTTATTTAATATTTTTAGGCACAACTGATTTAATTCATCATTTCACCAAATTTCAACAACAAGGAGAAAGATAAAGAAAACTACTCAGAATGCATAGAAAGAATAACACAAAACTTGGATTTCATTTAAAGTTATAAAACAAAAAACAAAAAAACTTATCTTGAATCTTCTCCCCAAGCAGACTCCTTGAAGTTCCTTTGACTCTTCCTTATTGTACAACACACTTAATTAAAAAGACTCACCAAGACACTAAATAAAACACTAACTCTCACTAAAGACACTACTAGAGAACACACTACGACCACTTCAACGACAATTTTGGCCTAAATTCATCTATATTTAAAGAGGAAGAAATATTTCGAAAGGTTGCTTAAGCACCTCTTCAAAAAGCGTCCAGATTCATTGAACATTTGCTTGAACCGACATTCTCGCCGTCGGCGGGCTCGCTCTCGTCGTCAGCGGGCTCGCTCTCGCCGTCGGCGGGCTTCTAGAATAATGGCTAACCGCTAAGGCTAACTGTCGGAGGGCTCGATCTTGCCGTCGGTGGGTTTCTTTATAATATATTCAAAACTTTCGGGAAAATCTCACCGTCGGGGGCTTATTCCTCACCGCTGGCGGGATAGTTCAATTTTCATCTATTTTAGTCATTTTTGCTCTTTTTGCTCCCATTACCTATAAATATTCATTCCTGCAATAAAATATAAAAAATACCTTTCTTAACAGTGCAATTTCATATAAAATTGGTATAAATTTCTTAATACATTTTCTTGTGGTCAGAATCCTCCAAACTTAACTATTACTTGTCCTCAAGTAATCTTGATACTACATAAAAGTAATGATAATTTGTACTAAAGTTTTAATTCAGAATTACTATGAATTTGATTTAAATAAATATTATAGTAAATTTTATTAGAAATATTTTTAGACAATTAAACTAATTCTATAATTATAAGGCTATTTGGATATTAAGTTTTAAGAGTTCTAGTCTTCTATTTATTTTAAGAATCACTATATTCTGTAATATTAAATTACTTAGGATATTCGGATGATAGGAATCTTATGAAAACACTACTTAGTAACATACTTAATCCATATATATAAGTTCGGAAATGTAGCGAGTTTACCACTTTATGTTGATTCGAATGAAGCCGATTTTTGATAAGGCATCTCCTCAAGCTTCTCCTCACTTATATATATATATATATATTTCTTTTTCTTTTCTTTCTGGATTGATTTTCAATCCTTTTTTTCTTTTTTCTTTTTCAAGTGAGGATCACTATTTTTGGTTAGCATGTTAACAATTTTGAACTTTATTTTCCTCTTCCTAAATTTGAAACTTCAAACATTTACTTACCTTATATGTATTTCAAAGTTTTTACTTCATTGAGTTTCAATCTTTTCTTTCTCAACTAAATACCTTAGAATTTAATATTTTTAAAATATAGTTCTCTTACTTTAAATAGTTAACTATATTCTTATCCTTTATTCCAAATATCTTAATCTACAAAATTGGTTAATTATTAAAAGCATCTCTTTTAACTTTCTATAATAATTAAATAAATTAATTCTAGTTTACTGAGTTAAAATTACTACAGAAAATCTGTTATATAAATTTTTGAAAATATAAATTGAGAACAATTTAATAATTAAATTTGTGTTTTTCCTTCCCCCAAACTTAAAGTTTTCTATTTATTTATATCGGGTGAAAAGAAAGTAAAATGTAAATTTAAATCTTACCTTCATGCTTTAGGTATTTCTCCTTTTTGAAGTTACGGAGTTCTTTTCATCGAGTTAATTACATCGTTCGTTAATAACTTTTTACACATATATAATATCAAAGAAATTGCTGGGTAAAGAAGTTTTGAAATAAGTACAGCTAATAACACAATTTATACTACAACATAACATAATATTCACATACATTTCACTAATCTAGTTTCAGAGTTACAATCACCAAGTTCTCTTAAGCCCTAGGTCGGTTTTTTGAAGTTTTGAGGAAGGGGACGATGAATAGTGATGGTTGACCGGTCAAAATAAAGTATTTTTCGGGATCTCACTGTAGGCGAGAAAAATCTCGCCTTCGGTGAGCTAATTAATTCAAATAGGTTTAAAGTTTCTGGTAAATCTCGCTGTCGGCGGCTCGATCTCGCTGTCGGTGGAATTTTCCAAAATTTAATATTTTCAATATTTATATTATTTTCAATTCATATTAAGCCTCCTTTAATGTCCGATCAATCTATTAAATATATTTTATTGTGATTAGATACTATTTTAATACGTAAGTTTACACAACACAAAACATCATAACTTTATATATGAAATCTAGGTGACTATAATATTCACACACTACATTATTAACAAAGTACTTTTAAAATCTTAATACACACAATTCAGCGTCACAATCCAAGCCACAGTACTCAAAACGCTGAGACTAAACAAACAACACATAATCTCATCTAGACTGAGATTAAATATCAAAAGCACAAATTACATTAAAAACTAAATTCCAACTAACTTAACACACAAATGAATACGAATAAATATCTTACTACTCATCGGGATACGTACTAAATTCATCTTCGATATCTCCGATAGAACGTAAGTGCACGAACAGATTGTAGAAAGGCACATAAGGAAATTCTTACGTAGAATCTTCTTCGATCCATCATTTCCTTCTCGAAAGCCGTATGAAAATAGCCTCGAGATGTCGGAATAATCGAAGTGCTCTTTCATTCTCCGAGTCAATATGATCGAATAAATCGAGAGATATTGTTAATTAAATTCATCACGTTTTGTACCTCTTTCTCCAATCCTTTGAGTTTTCGTAAGATCAGATTAGTTTTATCAGTAAAGGGCTTGATTGAAAGATATTTTTGAGAAGCTTGATCTGCAATAATGGTTGTCTCATTATCATTATCCAAAGTAGGAAACATATCTGTTGGGTCTAAAGGTTTCCAAGGCAAAAGTACCTTTTCCCAGGCTTCATAAGAAACTTGGTACTGACTAAATAATACAAAATTGTTGAAGGATGTCCAAGCCCATGAATCGATCCATGCACAATCAGTCCTAAGGCAGACTTCACAATAATAGATCCAACGTCGATGGGTAATCCCGCTTGAATACAATAATTTAAAATTGCACACTCCTTAGAAACTTTACTTACCCTCATAGTGGGTAATAATTTTGAAGAAATAAAGAAGTGCCAGTGTTTAGAGACGTGGTTTAGAAGTGATGCAGAAAAGCTAACGTACCTATCTTCTCGTATTTCCCAATCTTCTGATTCATCAGTAAAATATTGAAATATCTCATTCATATTATATCTTGTAGGAACGAAATTGGAATAGTGGCAAACATGTGTATTCTCAATTGAATATAACTCATTAATTCTTAAAGGAGTGAAAGTTACCCATCTGCCTCGCACATAAACACTTTCATTTTTGATTCCATGAAGATTGGAGTAGAATTATTTGACTACGGGGATGACTACTACAGAAGTTGTATAGCATAATACCTTCCAACGTCGTCGCACGATCATTTCCTCGATAGGTATTGCGAATTATCCACTCCTCTATTGATGAATCCTCTTTCTTTAATCAATCTCTTCTTCATCATAACTTTGTTGAATGTCTGTTGGGCCTCATAACTGACAAACTTTCTTCGATTGAACACTCAGGATTTAGTGATTTCAAGTGGATTGGATGCCATAATACTATGTTTTTGTGGGTTTTTAATTTGTTTCTAAGAAGTAAAAGGTAAAGAATTCGAGTTCTAGGCGTTTTTTTTAAAGAGTTAAAACACTTAGAATTGTCAAAAATCACCAAAATAACTACCTGAACCGCTCTTTCATCTATCTCGCCATCGGCGGCAACGATCTTGTAGTTGGCGGGATAGTTATTAATATAAAATGAATTAGGCGCGCAGATCTTGCCATCGGCGGGGTCGATCTCACCGTCGGCGGGGTCGATCTCGCCGTCGGTGGGCTAAGGCATAATTGCCCAGTTTCGCTCTGGTCCGAATATTTTCCAATTTCTTCTATTGATCAAATATTGTGATGATTATAAAGATAAATATGAGTAGTAAAATTCATTTTATACCATAATTTATAATAAATCAAGTAAAATATATTATAATTAAAGACTACTATGGGTTGCCTCCCATAAAGTGCTTGGTTTAACGTCGTCGGCCGAGCTTATTCGGAGTTAATAATCGGAGTTGGTGAGCATTAAAACCTCTTTAAAATTTGGTCTTCTTCCTTGAAAATATGGTTTTAATCTGTGTCCATTTACTTTAAATTTGTGTCCGGTCTTTGGATCTTGATTTCTACGATTCACGTATGTAAATATTTGAGTTATAGTGGAAGGTCCTAACCATCGAGATTTCGACTTCCGGAAATAATTTTAATCTTGTATTATAAAGCAAAACTTCTTGTCATGGTTGAAAATTTTTTTGCTTAATCTTAGATCATGCCATAATTTCATTTTCTCTTTATAAATTTTATTGTTGTTATAGGATTCATTTCTTAATTCTTCTAATTCATTCATACGTAATAATCTCTTCTCATCGACTTCTTTTAAATTATAATTAAATTCTTTAATCGCCGGTATGCTTTGTGTTCTAATTCTCTTGGTAAGTGACAAGTCTTTCCATAAATAAGCTTGTAAGGAGTCATTCCGATCGGAGTTTTATAAGCGATCCTGTATGCACGTCAATGCGATGTACGAGTCTTGTAGACCAACCTAATATATTAGGGTTTACATTTTTTTTCTAAAATTTGTTTAATTTCTTGATTAGAAACTTCAGCTAGTCCACTGGTTTGTGGATGATAAGCATTTGATATTTTATGAATAATGTTAAAATTTTCAACTAATTTGTGAATATATTTATTCCTATAATGGGATCCTCTGTCAGTGATAATCACTCTCAGCAATCCATATATTGTGAAAATATTTTTCATTAAAAGTTTTGAAACACTCTTAGCATCACAACGAGGTAAGGCTTGTGCTTCAATCCATTTAGAAACATAATTAACAACAACTAATATATATGAGTTTCCAAATGAAGGAATAAATGGTCCTATGAAATCTAATCCTCGAACATTAAAAATTTCGACTTCTAATATAAAATTCGAGAGGCATTTCATTTCTTCAGATATATTACCTACTCGTTGGCATTTATCACAAGTTTTGATATATCTATAAACATCTTTAAATAGAGTAGGCCAATAAAATCCAGATTGTAAAATTTTATAAGCAGTTTTATCCATTCCAAAATGTCCTCCAAATTCATAATCGCGACATTTTTGAATAATTTGTTCAGTTTCTTCATAAGGCACATATCTTCTAATAATTAAATCCTTACATTGCTTATATAAATATGGTTCATCCCAAAAATATATTTTAGCATCATGAATGAATTTTTTCTGTTGTTGTATAGTTAGCATGGGTGGTAAAATATCACTTGCAATATAATTAACTATATCAGCATACCATGATATTTTCCACTCATTTATATTATAAAGTTGTTTGTCAGGAATATTCTCTGTAAATTCATTGTCAGTGTCAGATAATTCACAAAATTCTAGTCTTGATAAATGATCGGCAATTTGATTATCAGTTCTCTTTCTATTAATTATTTCAAAATCAAATTCTTGCATCAGTAATATCCATCTGATTAATCTTGGTTTGGTATCCCTCTTTTGAATTAAATATTTAATAGTAGAATGATCAGTATACACAATACATTTAGTTCCAATTAAATAAGATCTAAATTTATCAAAAGCATATACAATTGCTAATAACTCTTTTCTGTAACTGTATAGTTTATTTTAGCATTATTGAGAGTTTTACTAGCATAGTATATAAATTTAAAAATTTTATTATACCTTTGTCCAAGAACAGCTCATATAGCATAATCACTAGCATCACACATAAGTTCAAATAGTTTCTCCCAATCAGGTGAAACTATTATAGGTGTTGTGATTAATTTATCTTTTAGTATTTCAAAAGCATTTAAGCATTCTGTAGTGAATTTAAATTTCTTGTCCTTTTTTCTAAAAGTTGGCATAGAGGTTTAGTAATTTTTGAAAAATCTTTTATATAACGTCTGTAAAATCCGACATTTCCATGAAAACTTCTTACCCCTCTCACTGTAGTAGGAGGTGGTAATTTAGCTATAACTTAAATTTTTGCAGGGTCTACTTCCATACCATTTTTCGAAATTTTATGCCCTAATACAATTCCTCCTGCAACCATAAATTGACATTTCTCCCAATTTAGAGCTAAGTTAGTTTTTTCGCATACCTCTAAGACTTTTTCAAGGTGATCCAAGCATGTGTCAAATGATGTTCCAAATATAGAGAAATCATCCATAAATACTTCTATTCCATCATCAATTAATTTACTAAATGGACATCATGCATCTCTGGAATGTTGCAGGTGCATTACATAATCTAAAAGGCATTCTTTGTAAAGCAAATGTTCCATAAGGACTGGTAATTGTAGTTTTCTCTTGATCCTCAGGAGCGATAGGAATTTGATGATAACCGGTATATCCATCTAAAAAATAAAAATATTTGTGTCCGATTTGAGTACATCCGACATTTGGTCTAAAAATGGTAAAGGGAAGTGATCTTTCCTGGTGGCTGCATTTAATTTTCTTTGTTCAATACATATACGCCATCCAGTAACTTGGCTTATAGGTATTAAATAATTATTTTAATTAGCTTCAACAGTCACTCTTCCTTTCTTAGGAACACAATGAATTGGGCTTACCCAAGCACTGTCTAAAATAGAATATATAATACCATTATCTAACCATTTTAATATTTCCTTTTTGATTATATCTTTCATTATTGGGTTTAATCTATTTTGTGGATCAACTCTTGGTTTATGTTCATTATCTAAAATAATTCTGTGCATACAGATTAAAGGACTAATTCCATTAATCTGCTAAGGTCCAACCATAAGTTTTCTTATACTTCTTTAATGTGTCTAGAAGTTTTTGCTCATATGATTTGGTTAGTTCTGCCGATATAATAACCGGTAGAGTTGAAGAGCTACCTAAAAATGCATATTTTAAATGAGTAGGTAAAATTTTTTAACTCAAGTTCAGGAGGGTTTGCAATCGACGGAACTATATTCTTTTCTGCGTTTTCCGTATTATCCAACATTTCAAATCTTTCTTGTATATAATCTAATTCTTCATTATCTGTTTCTTTAATTAATTCTGTATTTTCTATTTCTAGTTTATCTTCAAAGTATTCTTTAAAATGTTCATTTTGTAGATGTTCAAGAATTTCCATTCGAAAACATTCATCATCTTTTTCTATAGCAGGATATTTCATTGATTTCACAATGTTAAAAGTTACTTTTTGATCGTTTACTCTCATAGTTAATTCTCCTTTTTGAACATCAATCATAGATTTTCCAGTAGCTAAGAAGGGTCTTCCTAATATTATGGGTATTTCTTTATCTTCCTCCATATCTAAAACAATAAAATCCACTGGGAAGATAAATTTATCCACTTTTACTAACACATCTTCAATAACTCCTTTAGGATATGTCAGCTGAACGATCGGCTAGCCGAAGAGTTACTGAAGTATGTGAGACTTCTCCCAATCCTAATCTTTTTAAAATTGATAGAGGCATAAGATTTATGCTGGCTCCTAAGTCACATAAGGCTTTTCCATAAAATTTTTCTCCAATAGTGCAAGGTATAGTGAAACTACCAGGATCTTTTAATTTCTCAGGAAGCTTTTTCTGAATAATTGCACTACACTCTTCGCTAAGTGCAACAGTTTCATTGTCTGTGAATTTTCTTTTTTTTATTTAAAATATCTTTCATAAATTTCACATAATTGGGCATTTGTTCTAATGCTTCTACAAAAGGAATGTTTACCGTTAATTTCTTCAGGATTTCAAGAAATTTAGAAAATTATTTATCTTTTTTTTGTTGCTTTAGTCGCTGAGGAAATAGTGGTGGTGGTTTTTCTACAGAAAATTTCATAGGTATTAGTGGATATTCTAAATTTTGATCTTGCTAATCCTTCTCTTTTTCAGTTTACACTTTCTCTTTCTCACTTTCTGTTTCTTTCTGTATTCTTGTTTCTAACTCTTTTCCACTTCGTAACTGTATCGCTTTAATTTATTCTTTTCCTTGATCTTTAGGATTTATTTCCACATTACTAGGAAAAGTTCCATGAATTCTATTATTAAGTGCAATAGCGATATGTCCAAGTTGAGTTTCAATATTTTTAATTGCAATTCCTTGATTTTGTAATTGGTTTCCTTGAATTTGTAACTGATTACCTTGACTTTGTAAATGGTGACCCATATTTAATATTAATTCTTCCATAGATAACTTCTTATCCTTAAATTGAGATTTATTATTAAATCCAGGTGGATAAGAAGGTTTATAATTAGAATTTCCTTGGATAGATGGATTTTCTAATGGGTTTCTGCGAGTTGTTCATCCATTCTTTGCTTAGCGAGTTGTTATTCCAATTAAAATTTGGATGGTTCTTCCAACCAGGGTTATAATAATTTGCATAAGGATTATTGGGTCTATTATTAATTGCATTTAAAGTTTCATATGAAGATTGAGCATCTATAAGTTGTCTAGATGAAGTTTCTTCTATTATATTAGGAGAATAATTCATTCCAAAATGATCTAATTTCTTGGATATAACAACAAATTGAGATGCTAACATAGAAATTGCATCAGAGTCATGTATACTGGCTATTTTTTTAGGATTTAACCTTTCAGAAGGCCATTGAAAATTATTGGTAGCCATTTCTTCAATTAATGAATATGCCTCATCAAATGATTTGGACATTAATGATCCTCCAGCAGCAGCACCTATAATAGATCTAAGAGATCCTACTAATCCATTATAAAAAGTTTGTATAATTAACCAATCTGCTAATGCATGATGTGGGCATATTCTAAGAAGATCTTTAAATCTCTCCCAAGCTTCGTATATTGATTCTGCGTCAAACTGACTAAAAGAAGTTATGCCATTTCTGAGCTTTACAGTTTTTGAAGGAGGAAAATATTTGGATAGAAATTTTTGTGATAATTCTCCCCAGTTTTAATAGATCCGAGTGCTTAAAGAATTTAACCACATCTTAGCCTTATCCCTTAAAGAAAAAGGAAAAAGCTCAAGTCTAACGACGTCATTAGATACTCTGTCATATTTAAAAGTAACACATAGTTCTAAAAAACTAGCAAGATGTAACTTAGGATCTTTGTTTGGTGAACCACTATATTGATTATTCTGTACCATTTGGATAATTACAGGTTTAAGCTCGAATGAGTTAGCCACTACAACAGGGTTTTGGATAGTTAAGTGAATTTTATCTAATGTAGGGTTAGCGTAATCTCTTAAAGGCCTTGGTTGGTTTATAATTTCAATTTCTGGATCATTTGCCATTTGAGTTAAATTTATAATTTCTCTTTTTTTGTTTTCTAATTCTCTTAATAATGCGCTCTAATTCTGAATCGTAAGGGATTAAACTTTCGGTTCCAAATTTACGCATACAATTTTAAGTAGATTTTAAAAATAGTCCGTTACTCTAGTAATTATGTTTAATAATTATTTTATTAATTACCTTTAATAACTACTTTACTTCCCCGGTAACGGCGCCAAAAACTTGACAATCTCGGTGGAAAGAAGGGCAGAAAGTGAAGGGTGTATATGTTGGTTAACCTTATATAAATGTTATAAATGTTTTTCAAAGTAAAATAGCAATTGTGCTCCCTCCCCTTTTATCAACGCAAGTATACGTATCGTTCAAGTAATAAAGGGCTCTAATGGAGTCCTAGATATTGATCTCACAGGGAAGTTAGAGACTTAAGGACTAATTTCAGCAAATGCAATTACTAATCTAGTATACGGAAATAACGAACGCTTATACTAAACTCTATTTCTTAAAGATTAAATAAAAGATTATAATTTTGAAAAGTATCTTTCTCCTTGTTAAAAGAATTAAGTGATTAAATAATTAAATTAGTTAGAATTATATTGTGCCAAATAGGAGCATTCCTATTCTTTACCCTTTGGTCCGGGTGCGAAAGAACATTGACTAGTCCTATGTTTAGTTCTGCAGAATACGTGGCTAGAGTGGGAGCATACCGACTACCACTTCGGAGCTCCCACGTTCCCCTCGCTCAGAGGGCTAACATCAACACTTCAGACTCCCGAACGATAGGACCAAATTGAATATTTTAGTCTGTCACACTAAAATGTCCGATTCTACGCCCGATAATTAATATTTCCCTGTTTATTTGCACCCTCCTTCAAGGCTTTTGACTTCCCTGAATCTCAGATGTAATCTTTACTATAGTTGTTAATTCAACATATGTTAACAATTCAATTGGACAAATTGAAAGTAAATTAAGATCTAAGTAAAAGGCACAACTGATTTAATTCTTCATTTCACCAAATCTCAACAACAAGGAGAAAGACAAAGAAAACTACTCAGAATGCATAGGAAGAATAACACAAAACTTAGATTTCATTTAAAGTTATAAAACAATAAACAAAAAAACTTATCTCGAATCTTCTCCCCAAGAAGACTCCTTGAAGTTCTTTTGACTCTTTCTTCTTGTACAACACACTTAATTAAAAAGACTCACCAAGACACTAAATAAAACACTAACTCTCACTAAAGACACTTCTAGTGAACACACTACGACAACTTTAACGACAATTTTAGCCTAAATTCGTCTATATTTAAAGAGGAAGAAATATTTCCAAAGGTTGCTTATACACCTCTTCAAAAAGCGTCCATATTCATTGAAAATTTGCTTGAACCGACATTCTCGCCATCGGTGGGCTCGATCTCACCTTCAGCGGGCTTCTAAAACAAAGGCTAACCGCTAAGGCTCGCTGTCGGTGGGCTCGATCTCACCGTTGACGGGCTCCTTTATAGTATATTCAAAACTTTTGGGAAAATCTCGCCGTCGGTAGCTTATTCCTCACCGTCGGCGGGATACTTCAATTTTCATCTATTTTAGTCCTTTTTGTTCCAGATTCGCTCCTTTTTACTCTATTTGCTCCCATTACCTATAAATCTTCATTCTTGCAATAAAACATAAAATATACATTTCTTTAGAGTGCAATTTCATATAAAATTAGTATAAATTTCTTAATACATTTCCTTGTTGTCACCAGTTGAGTGCAACGATTGCCTCCTTAATTCTTCCTCCAGGATTATAAAACTTTGCTTTGAGATAAACTTCTGAGTCATAGCAAAATCGTTGTATCGAAAGTGTGCAGCAGCAGAAACGAACTAGCTACGATCAAAATTTTCTCGTTCCTTTCCTCGCTTAGATTTGGGTGCCATCTAAAAGTGAAAGAAGAACGCGAAATAAATTCAACGGATCTAAAAATAATAAATTTAAGCTTTTCAAACTTGAAATAGCTTAAACACCCATGGATTTAACCATAAAAAATCAAAATTTTTCTCAAAATTTTGGTTTTTCTAGATGGGAGCAAAATCCATGATGAAAATAAAAAATAATGATTTTAGATGTAGATCTGACCTCGAGATGAAGAAATCGGGTGATTTCAAGCCCAAAAACTTGAAAGTCCGGCTCTAAATGGGATCTCTAGGTGGTATTTTCACGAAATATTGTGAAGAAGGAAGCTTAGGCGCCAAAGATGGTGTGGGGGGTGATCCATGAAAAACAATACCTATTTTTATGCCTTAATTTTTATCAAATTCTTAAGGATATTATGCTTTAATGAAAGGTATTTTTGTGTTTTGGATGTTGGTGATGCAAAAATGTTCAAGAAAGAAAAAAAGATGACAAAGGAGCAAAATGGAGCAAAAATGGAGCTAAAATGCAAAATTATCAAAATAATTAGCTGGCGCCAGGCGCCGAAATCGCGCTGGCGCTGGAATCCGACGCTTAAGTGCCGGTTCGATACGAGTGCAGTAAGATTTTTGACGACTTTTGGACGGTTATTTTGACGGTGTGAGCGGTTATTGGACCATCTAGAAGATTGGCAGTTATTCATGGATTATAGGACATGTGATACATTGTATTTGGATGCTTGGAAACTGTTAGGATCGCGAAGAGGTGCGATCCAAAGTGAAGAGGTGCGAAGAACTGGACGCGGAGACCGGCGCCTAGGCGCCAGAGCCCGGCGCCTAAGCGCCCGACACACCTTCTAGAAGATTCATTGAACCTTAACACATTTTGAAGAGGTGCTTTAAGGCAACCCTTGAAGCCTATAAATAAAAGGCTACTCCTTCAGAGGAAAACGCCCAACTTAGCCCCATTCCCCAGATAGCCTAAAATTAGAGAGAGATCCTATAGTTCCACTTAGAGCGATTAGAGAAATATTTTAAGGGCCAAATTTATAGTCTCTTAGTGAGTTTATTTAGAGTTTGTATTGAGAGTATTTGAAGAGTCATTGCTTTTGAAGTCTATTTACTTTGGAGTCAGAAGGATTCAGAGGTTCAGTTGGAGAAACACTTGAGATAAGTATTTGTATTTTGATTCAAAGTTTTAATTATATGTTTTGTTATTTAAATTCGATGTGTTCCAAGTAGTTACTTTACTTTCTCCTTTCAATTATGAAAAGATAAATAAGATAATATAACATTTGTTGGAGAATTAAAAACTATATATATATTTTAAACATTGTGATGATATTAATACCGGATCTTAATTTACTATTTAAATTGGCCATTTAAATTGTTAAAATCTGTTGAAGAGTTTTGAGACCTAGAAGGAGATGAATTCTTAACAAGTAGATATCACATGAATCCTTGGGTAGTCGTAGGCCTTACGCTGGTTATTCCAGGTGAAGTGTAAATAAATATGAAGATAATATTTAAGGGGCATAGAATTGATAAGTTTTTAGAGTGACAGGCTAAATTCTTGTAATTTGGTTTATAGAGAAGATAAGGGTCACTATTAGGGCCGACCATAGCCACCCTTGGACATCTAGTAGTGTGAGCCTAGATTAACCCATTCTACTAACAATACATCCGGACATCGATCTATAGATTGCTGATATTCTTTATCTTATCGAGCGAAGGTAAAGATTAGGAATGCTTCATTTGGCACAATACCATAAATTTATATTCTCCACAAATATTACATTATCTAAGAAAATCTTGGATTAATTGAAAGGAAGAAAGTTGTTTGCTTATTTTATTTTCATCGATCATTACTTTATTACTTGCTTTATTTACGCGTCTAGTAAATTAAGTATTAACTTTTTAACTTTAAAAGAAATACATAAAAATAAAATCAAAATATTTAAAAGAAAAATCTATAATCCTCCTCGTGGAATCGATACTGGGGTCTTAATTTAAAGCCCTATATTACTTGATACGATACATATACTTACGTAGTACCCCTAGTGTGTAAAATATTTTCCATAAAATTATATTTATATACACTAGCCCGTATTATTATTTATGTTAAAGTATTGAGCATAACATATTTTTGATAGCACATATTATTGCATTGTTTGGCGATTGCAAACCAAGTTTTTTGGTGCATTGCTGCGGATCGAGGGTCAAGTTTTTGGCACTGTTGCCGGGGAAGCAAAGATTTTAGATTTTAAATATTTTATTTTATTTATTTCTTTTATTGTCTAAAATATAAAATAAAAAAACAACAAAAACAAAAAAAAAGTAAAAAAAATAATTTTTATTACTTTTTATTTACTTTTTTTTATGTGTAGTTCTGGATCTGAAGGATTATTACCTTTAGATTCTGAATTAGAAAGAACTATTAGAAGAATTAAAAAGGAAAACAAATTCAAAAATATCGAGAGATGGCTAATTTACATAATAATTTACAAAATCCAATTGAAATTAATGAACAAAATGTTTACAAACCATTAAGGGATTATGCCAACCCTACAGTTGATGAACTTCATAGTAGTATTCGAATACTTACTGTAGATGCTTAATTCTTTTGAGCTTAAACCAGTTTATTATTCGAATGGTTCAAAATAATCAATTTGGGGAACACGAAATGAGGATCCAAATTTACACCTTGCTAGTTTTTTAGAACTTTGTCTTACCTTTAAATATAACAATATTTACGATGATGCTTATTAGACTTAGACTCTTTCCTTTTTCTTTAAGAGATAAAGCAAAGATGTGGTTGAACTCATTAGCAACGAGGTTCTATTAAAACATGAAGTTTGAAATGGCACAAAAATTCCTTGCTAAATATTTTCCTCCTTCTAAAAGCTGCTAAATTAAGAAATGATATTACTTCATTTAGTCAATTTGATGGGGAGACAATTTATGAAACTTGGGAAAGATTTAAAGAACTATTAAGAAAATGTCCTCATCATGCTTTACCTGATTGGTTAATTATTCAAACATTTTATAACGGACTTATTGGATTACTTAAATCAATTATTGATCTTCTTCTTGGAGGATCTTTAATGGCTAAATAATTTGAAGAAGCTTATGCTTTAATTGAAGAAATGACTAACAATAATTTTTAATGGCCTTCTGAAAGGATTAATCCTAAAAGAATGACAAGTATTCATGATAATGAAGCATTTTCTATCTTAGCTTCACAAGTAGCTGCATTATCTAAGAAATTATATAATTTTGCTATCAATATATCACATAACAACTCTGCTAATAATGAAGATTCTCAAACTATTGAAACTTTACAAGCTATTGCTAGTAAAAATAACCCTTATTCCAATTATTATAATGCTGGATAGAAAAATTACACTAATTTTAACTGGAATAATGCACAACAACAATGGGGTAATAATTAATCCCATCCAACTGGAAATTGGAAAAATCAAGTAAATTCAAACTATAAACCACCTGGATTTAATAATCAATAGAAAAAGTTATCTATAGAAGAATTAATTTTATAAATGAGTAATCAATTACAAAATCAAAACACTATTATTCGTAATATTGAGAAACAAATGGGACAAATCACTAATTTAATTAATCACAGACCTCCAGGAACACTACCTAGTAATGTTGAAATCGATCCAAAAGAAACTGGAAAAGAACATGAACATGTTAAAGGTCGTGCGACTTAGATGTGGAAAGGAATTAATAGAAAGAATGCGGGATGAAATTGAAAATGAGATTGAGGTTGAAGAGATTGAAAAACCTAAAGAAACTCCTTCTCTGAGTCGAGATCAGGCTGTTATTCTTATTAATGTGGAAGTTGAAAAACCACCACCACCTTTTCCTCGAAGACTAAAACAGCGAAGCTTGATCATCGATTTTCTAAGTTCTTTGAAATTTTTAAGAAACTTACCATTAACATACCTTTTGCTGAAGCTTTGGAACAGAAGCCAAGTTATGCAAAATTTATGAAGGATATTTTTAGTAAGAAACCAAAATTTGAAGCTTTTGAAACTGTTGCATTAAGTGAAGAATGTAGTGCAATAATTGAAAAGAAATTACCTCATAAACTTAAAGATCTTGGAAGATTTACTATAACTTGTACTATTGGAGAAAAATTTTGTGGAAAAGCTTTATGTGATTTAGGAGCAAGTATTAATCTCATGCCATTTTCTATATTTTGAAGGTTGAATTTAGGAGAGATTACTCCCACCACTGTAACCCTTCAGTTAGCTGATAGATCTATCACCTACCCTAAAGGAGTTATAGAAGATGTTCTTGTTAAAGTGGATAAATTTATATTCCTTGTGGATTTCATTGTACTTGATATGGAAGAAAATAAAGAAATACCAATTATTTTGGGAAGACTTTTTCTAGCTACTGGACAAGTTATGATTGATGTGCAAAAAAGAGAATTAACCATGAGAGTTAATGATCGAGAGATTAAATTCGATATTCTTAAATCGATGAAATACCACGATAAAGAAAAATGTTATCGAATGGATATTATTGATTTTATAATTGAAAAACATTATCGAAAAGATGTAAAGTCATTTACGAAGAAAAAATTGAATTATTAATTAATGAAAATGAAGAACTAAAAGAAGAAGAATTATCTAAAGAAACTCATTATATTAAAGATAACTGGGAAATTTTGGATATACTTTTACCCTTGATTAAAAAAGCCCCTAAATTGGAATTAAAAATGTTACCTGCACATTTAAAGTATGCTTTTCTTGGAAATTCATTAACTTTACATGTTATTATTTCTTCTAAACTAAGTTTAGAACAAGAAGAAAAATTAATAGGAGTGTTAAAGAATTATAAGAAAGCTTTTGGTTGGATTATTGCTGATATAAGAGGAATAAGCCCTTCCATCTGTATGCATAGAATTTTAATGGAAGAAGATTTTAAACCTCTTATTGAACCTCGAAGAAGATTAAATCCTATCATGAAAGAGGTTGTTAAAAATGAAATTTTAAAATGGTTAGATGCTTTGGAATTATTTATCATATTTCGGATAGCTGATGGGTAAGTCCTGTTCATTGTGTTACGAAGAAAGGAGGAGTAGCTATCATTGTCGATGATAAAAATGAACTAATTCCTACAAGACAAATTCTTGGATGGCGAATTTGCATTGATTATCGAAAATTAAATGACGCCTATTAGAAATGATCATTTTCCTTTACCTTTCTTGGATCAAATGCTTGATAAATTAGCTGGACTCTCATATTTCTGTTTTTTGGATGGATATTTTGGTTATCATCAATTACTTGTCGCTGCGGAGGACCAAGAGAAAACAACATTTATAAGTCCTTATGGAACATTTGCGTTTAGAAGATTGCCTTTCGCTTTATGTAATGAACCTGCAACTTTTCAAAGATGTATGATGTCAATATTTTGTGATTTGATTGACAAAGGAATTGAAATATTTATGGACAATTTTTCAGTCTTTGGAACTTCTTTTGAATCATGTTTGGAAAATATTTCCAAAGTTACGAAAAGATGTGAAGAAACAAGTTTAGTTACGAGCTGGGAAAAATGTCGATTTATGATCACGGAAGGCATTGTACTTGGTCACGAAATTTCACAAAAGGGATGGAAGTTGATCGAGCAAAAGTGAAAATTATTCTTGAGCTATGACCACCTACTACATTACGATGTGAGAAGTTTTCGAGGACATCGTTGGATTTTATAGAAGATATATAAAGGATTTTTCTAAATTTCCTAAACCTCTTTGTCATTTATCGGAAAAAGAAGCTAAATTTGAAATTAATGAAGACTGTATTAATGCTTATAATATTTTAAAAGAAAAATTAATAACTGCACTTTATAATTATTGCACCGAATTGGAATAAACCCTTTGAATTAATGTGTGATGCAAGTGATTTTGTAATTGGAGCTGTATTGGGACAAAGATATGAGAAAATTTTCAAAGTTATATATTATGCTAGTAAAACTCTTACTGAAACTCAAAGAAATTACACTACTACTGAGAAAGAGCTTTTAGTTATAGCCTATGCCTTTGATAAATTTAGACCTTATCTTCTTGGTACCGAATGCATAGTTCATACTGATCATTCCATTATTAAATATTTAATGTCGAAAAAAGATACTAAGCCTGAGTGATAAGATGGGTTTTACTTATACAAGAATTTGATTTTCAAATAGTGGATAGAAAAGAGCTGATAACCAAATTGCTTGATCATTTATCTAGAATTAAGAATGATGTTATTGCTGAGGAAAATATAAATGAGAAATTTCCTGATGAACATTTATATGTTATTCGAGGATGTCGAAACACCTTGGTATGCGGATATAGTTAACTATTTAGTTAGCAATATTCTACCTTATGGATTGAATAACAAATATATTGAGAAATTTAAAAATGATGCTAAATCTTATATTTGGGAAGATCCTCATTTATTTAAATTAGGAAGAGATTCTGTAATTCGAAGATGTGTACCTTATGAAGAAACTTTTGCTATTATTCAAAAATGTCATGATTCAGATTTTGGAGGACACTTTGGAGTAGATAAAACTGCATTTAAAATTTTAAATTCAAGATTTTATTTGCCTACCTTGTTTAAAGATGTGAGACATTATGTGAAAACATATGATCGATGTCAAAGGATGGGAAATATATCTAGAAAAGATGAAATGCCTTTAAATTATATATTGGAATTTGAAATTTTGATATATGGGGTTTAGACTTTATGGGACCATTTGTACCATCATCTGGAAAGATTTATATTTTATTAGCGAGTTGATTATGTTTGAAAGTGGATTGAAGTTGTAGCTTTACCTAACTGTGATTCCAAATGTGTTTGAAAATTTTTAAAGAAAATGATTTTTCGAGATTTGGAATGCCTAAGGTAATTATCACGGATGGTGGAAGTCATTTTAGAAATTTAAGAATTCTAACATTGCTGGAAAAATTTGGAATCAAACAGAACTTGTAGCTGCGTATCACCCTCGAAGCAAGTGGAATGGTTGAAGTATCAAACAGAGAAATTAAAAGAATTTTAGAGAAGACTGTTATCCTAAAAGAACTGATTGGGTTGATTGACTTGATTTTGCATTATGGGCTTATAGAACAACTTATAAGACACCAATCGGAATGTCACCTTACCGGTTAATTTATGGTAAACATTGTCAACCTGAACATAAAGCTTATTGGGCGATAAAGGAGTTTAATTTTGATTTCAATACTGCAGGAGAAAAAAGATTATTATAATTAAATGAGATGGATGAAATAAGAAATGAATCATATGAAAATGCAAAAATTTATAAAGAGAAAATGAAGATATTACATGATAAAAAGATTTCGGGAAAAATATTCGAGCACAGTCGAAAGTATTATTATTTAATACTCGTTTAAGACGTTTTCTGGAAAATTAAGATCTAAATGGATAGGACCTTATATAATTGAGAAAGTATACCATTATGGAGCTGTGGATATTAAAGACCCCAAAACAGGAAAAATATTTAAAGTTAACGGATTAAGACTGAAGCCTTATTTGGGAGACATTACAATGATTTATAAAGAGGCTTACGAGTTAAGTCGGCTTGATTAAAGACTTATTTAGGTCGGTGCGACGACGTTAAACCAAGCGCTTTGTGGGAGGCAACCCATAGTTATTTTTTGTGTGTTTTTACATTTTCAATGTAAGGTTAAGCCTCGGTCTTGACTAATTTTATATAACTTTAGAAAATTGGATGCTAATGTTGACCTCATTTTTGATGAGGTCTCCTCTTCTTCTCTTTAGTACTTAGGATCTAGCCTTAGGCTTTTCCTTTGACTAATCTTAGAGGACTAGAAGTGGAACCCACCCTTTAGAAATTTCAAAACACTTCTTAACTCCCTGCAAACTCCACAAACTTGATCGTAGACCCCTAATCACTGGAGGGTTGAAATCGAATGTGGAAGTTTAAAGGAGGAGTTCCTATAGGACTCTTTGGCCTTAGGGCTCCTTACAGGTGGCCTAGTGCAGTGAGGACTGACTTACACATACACTACATTTATACACTACACTTTCATACACCTCCTAAAACCACACCCATACCCAACTTGATCTCATGACTCATAAAGGTGATTCGCATGGATGGTCCTTAACCCCAAGCCCTTGGCTAAGAGGGTTAGGAACAACATAGTGGATGCCTCGAATGAGTCCCTTCATGGCTCATGTGGGCTTGATATGGCTTCATGGCTCAACCAAAATGATTTCATTCCACTTACATTCACCTAATCTTCAATTTTGCAAATTTTCGATTTTTGACCCCGGGACCCTACACACAGCTTACCACCCAAAACCCTGAAACCACTGAAAATTTGCAAAATCACCTAAATTACCCAAAATTCCTCAAAATCAATCCCAAACATTCCCACATTACTCAAATTGATCATCCATACCCAAAAATACCAAAAATTCCAAAAATACCTCCCAATACCCTCCAAATACCCAAAATACCCCTCTTAGCCAAAAAATCCAAAAATTCAGAAAATTCCCAAAAAATTCCAAAAAATCCCAAATATTTCCAATTTCATTTTGTTCAACTACACCATAGGCCAATTTTGTCAATTTACCCCACTTTTATCAAAATCCCCGATTTGACCCATTTTTAACCACTAAGTGAACCCGATGTCAAACCAAACCTACCCAATTGACCCAAATTTTGGTCCAATTCAATTCTAAACTTCAATTCAACATTCCCAAACACCAATCTAGGCCAAATCCAAGTCAATTTGATTGACATTTGGATCGATTTCACTTTTGGCCTTAAAGCCCGATTTGGACCCATGACCCGAACCTAACCCGAAACTAACCCGATTCAACTCCAATTAACCCCAAATCTTTTCTAAACCTTCCTTAACATTCCCACAAACAAAACACTAACATGATTTGCCCAAAATTTAGACCCAAACCCCACTCGAAATTCAACCCCAAGCTAAAAGGCCCAATTTTGACCTAAACCCGAACCTAACCGAAATAAGCCCGAACCCCAAAATCAAAACCCAACCAAAGCCAAAACCTCTTTGAAACACTCCATAAACATTTCCCAACATTTATTTTACATCAATTTCAACCCTAGCCCAACATTGGCCCAAGTTAGCCCGATTTGACCTATATTGGTCCATTCAGCAGAAAGCCCGAATTCGACCCGATTCAAACCCAAATCACTCCTAACTTGCTTCAAATCACTCATGACACATCCATGAACTGAACCCAACATTTGTTTGGCCCAATCCTTCACAAAATTCCCATCCATAAATTTATTTTCAAACCAAAAGCCCACTTTCTTAAACCTTCCTAAAAGCCGAAACTTCATGCTAAAGCCCGTATGACAAATTCTTCTCATCATACCCTTAATTAAAATCATCCCTAAGTTCAAATACAATCATCAAATGGTTCCAAATCAAGCCATGTGCCAAATCCCATCAAATCACTCCTAAATTACCAAAATTCCTAAAAACCTCTTTCATGAAAGTTGACTTAGCTTTTCCGAAGCAAAGGTGAGCCATGAAGTCATGCATGAGCCACATGTGAGCCATGAAAGCCTTGGACACTTCACCATACCCAAAATGGCAAGAAGAGGGGACCCTTTAATGATTCTCTTAAGAGTGATTAACCACTCCCATGTTTCCCTAACTCTTGCTTAAGCTTAATTGTACTTGGATTGTGACTTGACCCCACTAATTGAGGCGATCCAAGTGACTTTCCCTTCGACCCAAATTGGCCTTGGAGGGTGAACCTAACCCAAAACCAAGGGTTGACCCATTTAGACCCAAAGCTCAGCCCTTTCCCATTCCACTTTGATTCAAACCCTTTACACATGTACATGGCCGATTAATTGCACAAACCTCCGACACTGACCCACTTGGACACGAGGGTGACCCATACTGTCGGCCGGCCGCACAGGTCGCCGGAAAACACCATGGCCGAGACCTTGGGAGGAGCCGAGCTTTGGAATTCCACCTTCTTCGAGTTGCCCCATGCCCAATGGCCACCATAGGCTGTTCTTCCCTTGACCTAGCGGTGATCCCGAGCCACAACTCCCCACAGGAGGCCCTCCGCCCTCTCTGATTTAAACATCACCTCCTCTCGGCCATGAGAGGTGCTTGAACCGAACCTTGCTGAAACTGCTGCCAAAATTGCTCCGGATCATTCTCCATACTTAGAGCGGTTGATCCCCGGTGCCAATTTGCCACTAATCCCTGCCAACATGAGCCCGATTTCTCGGCCGAAATTCCACTCAAAACCGGGACACTTCTCCGCGGTGGATCAATCCTCGAATTGATTGGTCCTACACCTTCACCGGACCGAGGAAGAAGTCGCACCGGCAAAGCCCCTCTCCGGGCCACCCATACGTTCCGGACTCCGAAGCTTTGTGATCGAGCTTGGTCGAAATCATACACAGGCAATTCACGGGACCGGGAGACTTCATGCGGAGCTTGCTGGGATCCGATCGAAGGTGACACTGACCCTCGGATTGAAGCCACACTTCTACGAGCAAAGGTATGAGCTAACTCTTTATCCAGAGCTTACGGAGATTCTTCATTTCAAATGCCTTAATTTCGATGCATGATCACCGTATAGATGTATTCGTCTCTTGAGAGACGAATCCATAGAGCATAAGAATACGAAAATCCGTTGAGAAATGAGTGAGTTCTTAGGGTTTTAGTGTGGACGGCTCTCGGGTGAGGACGCTTGGGGACGATGAACGGATGCCGTTCATTCCATACACGCGCGGACGGACGGCCAGGATCGCGCCGGATGAGGAGACGGAACGATACAGCGGGCCCCTGGAGCGGCGAGTCGGATGGCGGCGTCGAATCGGAAGCGCCGCGCGGCGCTTCGGAGATGCTTAAGGTTGACGCGGCGCCGATTCGGATAAATAGAAAAATAGGGATTTTCTTATTTATTTAATTCCCTAAACTTCAAAAATGCATAACTTTGTGTAGAAAAATCGGAAAAATAAAATAAAAATACCCTCTTGCTCGGTGAACGAGAGGAGAATAATGTGAAAAAGAAATCATTTAATTTCATTAAGTATTTTATTTTTAATGATTTATTTACCCTCTGCATTGTTTTAATTCTCCATGCATATAGGAAATTCACCATGGCATGAGACCATAGGGCTTTTGAAGCCTCTGAATTTGGGAACATTCCACGAATTTTCCAAAGTCGAGGAGGCCATCCTATGAGAAGTTATTGATTTTTCAAATTCATGTTACTTGTTTTGAGTATTTTAAATCCAATAATTAGCATGTTGTGAAATAAATTCTAGGAAAATTTGGTGATGTTTCTTATGACTGAGAGGACCACTAGGAAAAATAGGTTTTGAATTAATTCACTTGGAATAACCTTAATTGGCTTAAACACCCAAAATAGGTCCTTAATTAATTAGAGCTAATCATACACCAAATTGACTTGAAATCAATTCTCCACTGACCTTTAGGATCAGAGGAACCCACCATAAAAATTTGAAGTCGATTGGACTTGGTTAGCCCTCTTAAATGGGTTGATTAAGCCGATTTAGCCAATTTAAACTTTAAAAATTCATAACTTTCAAAATGCTTTTCAAAAATTCACCAAATTGGTTTTGGAGCCTCTCTGATATTAGGGGAATTTAAGAAAATTAAAATTTCAATTTTCTAAAAAAGTTAATTTTTTGCATTATTTTAATATTTTAATAAATAAAAAATAATAAAAATCACAAAAATAATAAAATTCACTAAAATGTCACATTTTGAATTCTAATCACTTAGGAACAAACCCCATATTTTTTTTAAGTCTCTATAATGAGATATTAAATTTTAAAGCCCTAAGGTAATTTTAAAATTTATAAAATGTATATTTCTAGTATTCCCATTAAAATAATTCTAATAAATCAAAGAAAAATCAGAAAATTATAAAAATTGATTCTCTGATTTCCTTGATATCAGAGAGATTTTTGAAAAAATATAAAATTCATTTTTCAACCTTTATTTTATTTTTAAATTAATTAATACTCCAAAACTCAAAATAATTATAATAAAAAGAATATAATTCAAAAAATCACCAAAATTAGTCCAAGTGGTCCTCTAGTCATTAGGAATGTTCCATAATTTTCTTAAGGACAGAAACTTTCCCTTGGTCATATTATTAAATTTTCCTTGGAAATCCCTATTTTCCACCAAAAATAATTACATAAATAAATTAAATACAGAAAAATCACATTTTCTCCTCTCATGTCTTTATTGACATATGAGTGAAGTCACATAAAAAATTTCAAGTTCATTTAAGCTCAATTTAGTGAGTTATGAAATTATTAAGCTTGAAGGGCGAAATGGTAATTAAAATTTTAATCTTTAATTAAAACTTTAGGCTTAATAAAATTAAAGAGTAAAATATTTGATCCTAATCTGATTTGGATGGTTGAAATTTAAATAATTAAAGGGTAGAAACCTATTAAACAATTTAAAAATAATTGAAATGAACTTTAATTAAATAATTGATTAAACTTGGAAGAATAATAAAATTGGAATTATTAAAACAGGGATATTATTAGGAAGAGATTTGTTCTTTAATTTAATAATCCCTAAATTAATCATCTCAATAATATTTAATTTCTAATTAAAATGATAATTCAAATTTAAGATTTAAAATGCTAAAAGACTTAATCATTAAATTGAATTAAAGTTAAATTATTTAAATCAAACCCTTTTAAAATAAAATATTAAATTAAAATTAAAAATAAAATTAAATTAAAATTTAAATTAAATTAAATTAAATTAAATTAAATTAAATTAAATTAAAACATATTAAATTAAATCAAATTAAATTAAATTAAATTAAATTAAATTAAATTAAATTAAATTAAATCAAATTAAATTGAAAATCAAAATTAAATTAAATTAAATTAAATCATATCAAATTAAATTGAATTAAATTAAATTAAATAATAGAATCAAGTTAAAATTAAAATTAAATTAAATTAAATTAAATTAAAATTAAAACTAAACCAAATTAAATTAAATTAAAGTTAAATTGAATTAAAAATAACATCACCTAAGACATAAAGAAATTCAAAAATAAAACAACTTGAACAACTATTCGAACTTAAACCGCATTAATTGAAATTAAGTTAAATCATAAATCATTTGAACATCCATTTGCCCTCGAAAGCTCTTGTTGTCATAACTCCTAAATGGAGTATTAAGTGAAGTGTTACTTCATTCATAAGATATTCAGAATGTCTCAGTTCACTGAGCGAAGATAATAAACTTGAACTCTCGGACGATTAATTCATTTGTATAATTAAATTCTCTTGGACTTAAAATAATCCACAGAAATATTGAAAAGATGTTTAAGACTCGTCTTAAGCACTTCCTCGATATGATAGGATATTTATAAGAACAATTGAACTTAATTGTTCTTCGATGAAGAAAATCGTCCTCGAACTAAATACGAGAACACTAGACGTCATAGGAGATGACTAGGTATAGGATTAGGAACTTGGTAGAAAACCATAACCCTTCCCTTAGCTTTACTAGGAATGCTTAGAATCTTTAAATGCTTAAATATTTTAATTGTGTTTTAAGTGCGGCTTGGGATGACGGGAAGACCCTCAGGGTACGCTTTTATTTTATTGTAATTTACCTTATTGCAATTTATTTAATCGCATCGCACTTAGTTTTTCTTGCATGATAAACAAGCTGTTGCATGAAAACCCACACCTTTAGGATAGCCCATAAAGCGAAACCAAAACTAAATTAAAAGTCATTGTAAGATAAAATTCACCGCATGACATTTCAAAATATAAAACAACTCAAAATTTAATCACAAACACAACAACAAAACTACAACTACAACTAAATTAAAACGTCTTGTTGGATGATCGGGAATACCTCGGATGATGTAACCTACGTGTTGCTAACGGGATTTCCCGCGGTGCTAAATGAAAGTGTGGAACTCATTCGGTTGAGTTTAGCAAATTCATACGGACTAAGTGAATCAGATAAAAATAACGATGCGGAAGGATGGAACAGTGGGATCTTAACCGGTGTTGTTATAATCAACTTTAAGATTTGTTTAATTAAAATATTAAAAAACACCTGGATTTTAAGATTTTCTCTAAACCAAAACACTTCTCTCATCTCTTGATTTATGACTTCTATAAGCTAAACCTCTGCAACGACAACGGAGCTCGGAGCATGGTGGGCGGCACGGCCATCTTCGTCGGCGAAAACAACTCTACATCAGCTAAGCATTCCTAGAATTAAACAACAAAGCCATAGGATTTCGAGGTAGTTTGCACTAGTGCGACATAAATCCTCGACTCTTCGTTAGGCATTTGCATGATCATGTCATGTAAATTAAGCCCTAATCGGTCTTAGGACTCCGAGGTAGTCGTTTGGTACGACATAAACCCTCACATCTTGAAGGCTATTTGTATGATTTTATCATACAAATATAAGTCCTAATTAACTAAAATTGACGAAGATTGAAATATAAGATAATATCGGGATTTTCTCAAATCTAAGCGAAACAATAGGATAGTCGGGAAGTTGCCGAGATTCCTCTTGGATCCTCGGCTTCTCTACTTCTCTTCCTTTGGACTCCTAAAATAAAGCGTTCCAAATTTGATATATTCCCAATTGAAATCTCCAAAATTCAAATCCTATGAAAACCTTAAAACTTTGAAATTCTTGAGAGCAAAACCACTGATCATTATCGAGAGTTTTCTTAAATGATTCACTTCATTTAAGATGTAATTAACTATAGGGGCTTGCCCTTATAGGGAACTTTAAGAACCGAGTAATATAAACCACTGCTTAATTCATTTATATTAAGCGAGGGAACTGTCGGCTTATAAAATTGGTTCGCGGACCAAACGGATGTCACAAACCATTCTAGTTTATTTAATCGAGCCCCATTATCGAGCGGTGTGTCTATTCTTCGGGATAGATACACGGTTTGCGGTGCGGTGCTCGTTTATATAAACTTATTCGGGATGTGAGATCAGTTTGATTTCATATCTTAAAATTTTCAAATTTAAAATTATTTTCAAAATCAAATACTACTTTCTAAATTATATATATATTTAAATTAAATTTAAAATTCGCCGACAACTTCTGTAGGCGACCCCTTTTAAAAAATACAACACTCAACCCAAAAATATGCCGACAGCTAACAAGTCTTCATTGACTTAAGCTAAAAATTATCTCGAAGTATATAGGTTCGGACGTTGGATCACTCCATTTCATTTGTGAGTAAAAAGGAGATCAAGTTAACCTTCATAATGATTGTTTATAATTTGTGTTACTAAGTCTATATTGATCTTACCATTCTAATTTATCTATTTTGGAGAACGAAACTTTGAAATTTGATGATAAGCGAAACGGAGTCGAACATGGTTCTGGCGCCTAGGTGCCAGAATTCGGCGCCTAAGCGCCGGAATAAGCTATGTATCGATGGGTCCGGCGCTAGGCGCCGAGTTGGCGCCTAAGCGCCACGATTCTTGGATCGTGTAAAAACAAAAAATTTTCGAGTTTTTCACACGATTTTCTCCTTTAAATCACCCCATCTTCGTCCCACAATCCACTAGCAACCAAAATTACGACCTAGACACTTCATTCTTGAGAGATTAGAGAGGATTTTTGAAGAAATGGAGAGAAGAAATCTTGGAGAAGAGGCTAGAGACAAAGGTTCGAAGGATCCTCGACCCTACTTCGATGGTTTTATCGTTGTAAGTTTGGAGAAAATTTCGAGTCGTCTAGATAAGTTTGAAGCGAAATTCAAAAGTATTGGAGATCGCCTCCATGAGATGTATCATCGAATTAAACATACGGAATGGCGGCGAAGCTTGATTTGATCATCTAGCGGCTTATCAAGATGCTCAAGTGGAGATGTATGCTAAGAACCAATGGATCGATGAGAAAACGGCTACGGATTTTCCAAGGGCGTTAGTATTCTTCCCAAGTAGGCTTAGTAATCTTCCTTGAAAAGAGAATGGAAATTTCAAATTCGAAGATTAGATAGTTATTGTGGTGTGATCTAGACTTTTATTAGTGTGTCGTTGTATCGATTTAGTAAATCGATTGTATTGTTGGAGTGTTTGATTTATTGTTCAATGTGTGTTGTATTTGCTTTGAAATTGTGTAGTTTGATTGTTTGTTAGGACTTGAATCATATTACTATACTTATCTGTATTGTATTGAGCCAAAATTGAAGATTATGAATGGAATTAGAAGAGTTTGATTTAAACCTTGTGTTTAATTGGTGGATTTAATTTTTAATTTTTGAAAATTTTTGGAAAATATTTTGGATGTTGGAAACTGAAGCACTACTCTAATATGAGTAATTGGAAGTTGAATTTATGAGTTTTGGTCGATAATAAAATTTTTAAAGTGATTTTTGTGAAAGGCGAGTACGGCGCCTAGGCGCCGGAATCGGTGCCTAGGCTCGGTTCGACCTACCGAAAAATTAGAATTTAAACCCCATAAGCCATAGTTGACGCCTAAGCTTCATCCCCTTCCTCATTTTTGCGAAATCCCACCCTCTATATCCATTTTGAGGTCAAAACATCAAGTTTTTTAGCTCGAAATCACTTGATTTCTTCATCTCGAGGTCAGATCTACCTTCTAATCCATTTATTTTTTATTCTTACCATAGTTTTTCCTATTTTTTGCTAAAAACCAAAATTTTAAGAAAAATTTTGATTTTTAGAGTTTCTCCATGGATTCTTAAACTCATTTTAAGTTTCTTAAGCTTAAAAAGAGTTTAAATCTTTGATTCCTTAATTTATTTGTGTTTTCTTTCACGTTTAGATGGCACCAAAATCTAAGCGAGGAAAGGCACGAGAAAATTTCGACAGCAGCAAGTTTTCGACTGCGGCAGCGCATTTTCGTTATCACGAATTTACGACGTCAAGAAAATTTATCTCAGAACGCAGTTTTTACAATCCTGGTGAAATGATCGAGAGCACGATCGTTGCACACAACTGGCAACGATTCTGTTATTTCAGTGTTGTTGCCGTTATTCCTATTGTACATGAGTTTTATGCCAACTTTTTGGATGCGGAAGACTACAGAGTCTTCGTTAGAGGTGTCGGAATAGGATTTACTTTGGAACGGATCAATATTTTCTACGGCCTGCCCCCTACCCTTGAGTGCTACTATTCTGGTTTATCTCCATCTGAGGGAGATCTTGAGATGATTATTGCATATCTGACTGATGGCACTGGAACTTGGAAGATCCGGAACGACAAACGGGTAAACTTCAAATCTTCTAAGCTAAATGGTATTTCAAAGGCATGGCATTATTTTATTTCTGCTAGACTTCTACCTTCCAACCACACGAGCGAAGTTACCGGAGATCGAGTCTATCTCGAACTATCGCATTCGGGAGAGGAAGCCGATAGATGTTGGTAGTATTATTTATGAGTCGGTGGAATTGATTGCTAGATCCAGACACTACGTGGGATTAGGATTCCCATCCTTGATTCATTCTTTATGCATGAGCAATGGAGTTCTAGCGATATATCGGAGGAGAAGTTGAAGACTACGAAGCCGATTGGGCGGGGAGAGTGTGAGCATTTATGATCGTCTTCGAGGGAAGAGATCTGCTTGGTCCTTCTTACATGTACCTACTCCAGGTAGAGCTTCTACTTCTAGACCTTCTACTTCTCTGCTTGAGCCACCATCTAGTGTTTGGGAATCGATGCATGATCGATTTACGGAGCGACGAGAATGAGTTATTTCTAACTCATCTGCTGAGTAGATACTTATAGATAAGAAGATTGATCATCTATCCGATTATACCCGAAAGGAAAAGTGATTATGATGTTGAGTATTCGAAGTCTTTAGTGAGATTCTTGAAGGGTGAGCATGATATTCGGTTTCCTACATCGTCTAGATTTACACCGTATGTTGATCCAAAGGATGTGGAGTTTTCTTTTGGTGATGACGATGACGAAGCTACAGATAGTGATTAGTAGCTTGATTTACATCTGAGATGTGCTGATTCTGTTGTTAGTTTATTTCTTGTTTGCTAGTACTGTTGGTTGTTTGTTGTTTGTTGTTTGTTAGTGTAGATTTGTTTATGAAACTTGGTGTGGATTGTTTGATGTTGAGACTGTTTTAGATATTTAGTGTGTTGTATTGAAGACTGAAATTTGGATAAATTAATATTTATTTACTGTTTCGACCTACTTATTTAGTATTCTTAATAGTTAGTAATGTTGTTCTGTTTATGTTACTTTGAGTAGTATAGTCATTTAATTTAGCTATTGATATATATATATAAAATATATATATATGAGCCTGCAAACTTTTATATATGCTTCGTTATTTCAGTAATATTCATAACAAGCATGTGTAGAAGTAAATTTTTCTTTTTTAAACTGTTTTTACATACTTATAAAAATTCTTTTTTAAATTATACCTTTCTTTCTCTCATACTTTAAATTTTTTTTTCATGATATACCAAAGCTTAAGTTTGGGGGAAGGGAAAATACATGCAAATTTAAATTTTATTTGTCCTTAATGAACTAATATTTTCTAAAAAATATATATTAACATAACATAGGAATGAAGAATCTATTTAAGATCATTTAAATTTTTGAAATTATAAATAATTTAGTAGACTTAACTAAAATTTTAATAACTTTGATTGATTTTAAGAATAAATTTATTGAACTTAAAGAAGAGTAAGATTAAGAAAATTTTCTATTCATAGTAGAAATAATTGAATTTTAGAAGTATTAAGAAAACAAAAATTATAACTTGAAAAAGAAAAGATTGAAATTCTTTTTGAAATCTATTCATGTTATAGTAACTAAGTGAAAATGTATAAGTTTGAAAATAAAAGTTAAGGATAGCGAAGTTCAAACCATTAATAGGCTATCTAGATATACTAATCCTCTCTGTAAAAAAAAAATAGAGAAAGAGGAGAAGCTTGAGGAGATGCCTAATCAAAAATTGGCTTCACTTGAATTAGCTTATAAGAAAAAAACTGATTACATATTTTTCTTAATTTTTATGCATGAATCTTTATTAGAAAAGATTTTCATGAAGATCTTTTTCATGTAAATAATTTATGTGATCTTAATATAATAAAATACAATTATTTTCGAAGTAAATGAAATTTTTTTGAAATCATATGATTTAGTAGTTAAATATTCTTTAAATTCTTAAAATTAAACTTAGTTAGTAAAATTCGGTTAATGATTTACTAAAGTCTTTATAAAATAAAAAATTATAAGAAATCTTAAATATTTACCTTTTATTCCAATTGTTATACATTTTATATAGTAAAAAGGGTTACTTGAGGACAAGTAACATTTAAGTTTGGGGGATTTTGATCCATGAAAAAAATACCTATTTTTATGTCTTGATTTTTATCAAATTCTTAAGGATATTATGCTTTAATGAAAGGTATTTTTGTGTTTTGGATGTAGGTGATGCAAAACTGTTCAAGAAAGAAAAAAAGATGAAAAAGGAGCAAAAATGGAGCTAAAATGCAAAATTGTCAAAATAATTGGCCTGGCGCCTAGGAGCCAGAATCCGTCGCCTAAGCGCCAGTTCGATACAGAATTCTTTAAGATTTTTGATGACTTTTGGACGATTATTTTGACGGTGTGAGCGGTTATTGGACCATCTAGAAGACTGGCAGTTATTCCTGGATTATAGGACATGTGATACATTGTATTTGGATGCTTGGAAACGGTTAGGATCGCGAAGAGGTGCGATCCAAAGTGAAGAGGTGCGAAGAACTGGACGCGGAGCCCGGCGCCTAGGCGCCAGACACACCTTCTAGAAGATTCATTGAACCTGGACACATTTTGAAGAGGTGCTTCAAGGCAACCCTTGAAGCCTATAAATAGAAGGCTACTCCTTCAGAGAAAAACGGCCAACTTAGCACCACGCCCCACATAACCTAAAATTAGAGAGAGATACTATAGTTCCATTTAGAGAGATTAGAGAAATATTTTAAGGGCCATATTTATAGTTTCTTAGTGAGTTTATTTAGAGTTTTTATTGAGAGTATTTGAAGAGTCATTGCTTTTGAAGTCTATTTACTTTGGAGTCAGAAGGATTCAGAGGTTCAGTTGGAGAAACACTTGAGATAAGTATTTATATTTTGATTTAAAGTTTTATTTATATGTTTTGTTGTTTAAATTCAATGTGTTCTGAGTAGTTACTTTACTTTCTCCTTTCACTTATGAATAGATAAATAAGATAATATAACATTTGTTGGAGAATTAAAAACTATATATATATTTTAAACATTGTGATGATATTAATACCGAATCTTAATTTACTATTTAAATTGGCCATTTAAATTGTTAAAATCTGTTGAAGAGTTTTGAGACCTAGAAGTAGATGAATTCTTAACTAGTAGATATCACATGAATCCTTGGGTAGTCGAAGGCCTTGCGCGGGTTATTCAAGGTGAAGTGCAAATAAATGGGAAGATAATATTTAATGGGCGTAGAATTGATAAATTTTTAGAGTGACAGGCTAAATTCTTGTAATTTGGTTTATAGAGAAGGAAAGGGTCACTAGTAGAGCCAACCATAGCCACCCTTGAACATCTAGTAATGTGAGCCTAGATTAACCCATTCTACTAACAATACATACAGACCTGATCTATAGATTAGCCAATATTCTTTATACTATCGAGCGAAGGTAAAGAATAGGAATGCTTCTATTTGGCACAATACCATAAATTTATATTCTCCACAAATATTACATTATCTAAAAAAATCTTGGATTAATTGAAAGGAAGAAAGTTGTTTGCTTATTTTATTTTCATCAATCATTAGTTTGTTACTGCTTTATTTCTGCACCTAATAAATTAAATATTAACTTTTTAACTTTAAAAGAAATACATAAAAATAAACTAAAAATATTTAAAAGAAAATTCTATAATCCTCCTCGTGGGATCGATACCGGGGTCTTAATTTAAAGCCCTATATTACTTGATATGATACGTATACTTGCGTAGTACCTCTAGCGTGTAAAATATTTTCCATAAAATTATATTTATATACACTAGCCGCTATTATTATTTAAGTTAAAGTGTTGACCATAACATATTTTTGATAGCATATATTACTGCATTGTTTGGCGATTGCAAACCAAGTTTTTTGGTACATTCTTTACGGATCGAGGGTCAGGGGGTTTAAGAAGATGAGTTTTCGGGTTCAGGCCAAACCAACGCCTAGGCGCCAGACTCACCTTTCCAAAATTTTGATTTAAATTAAATATATTCCACCAAATCTTATCAAATTTGACTTCTAATTACTCTTATGAGAGTATTTATCTATTTTATAGCCTCCAAATATTTTAACAATCAATTTAAAATGACAGCATAGATCCACATAAATGTATCTAAATTCTTTAATTCAAAATCCTAATATCCATTCCAAGCTCAATAACTTTCAGTTCAAGACTGTATCAAGGTTCATCTTTTTATAAATAACACAAACAACAACAAAGCAAACATTCAAATCCAACAACACACATTGAACAAATTAAGCAAATACACACATTAGATATTCAACACACTAACACAAGACTCGATCACACCTAAAAGACATATAGAATCTATTTAACACCGATCTTCAATTTCCATCTCTTTTGCAATGAAGTTCTCTAGGACCGAAAGGATAGAACACCAACACCCTTGGAAATTCCAAAGCCGTCTTTTCATCAATCCACTTGTTCTTCGTATACATTTCTACTTGAGCGTCATGATAGGCAGCCATGTAATCATATTGAAGTTTGGTTTGCCATTCTAGGTGTTTGTATTGGTGGTACATCTCACGGAGACGATTACCAATAACTTGAAGTTTCGCTTCAATCTTATCCATGCGACTAAACATCTTCTCCAAACTAACAGCAATACAACCATTAAAATAAGGCTGAGGATCTTTAGGAGATTTGTCTCTTACCTCATTTCCATGATTTCCTCTATCCATGGCCTCCAAATCCTTCCTAACTCCTCCAAAATGAATTGCTCTGGTCGAAATTAGTGTTTCTATGGGATTGGGGACGAAAAATAGGCTATAAATAAAGAGATTTTGTGTGAAAAACTGAAGAAATTCAATTTTTCCACTATATGTAACCGCGGCGCTTAGGCATCGGATCATCAATACGCATGTTATTCTGGCGCTTAGGCACCAACTTTTGGGGCCTAGGCACCGAAACATCGATCGACTCTGATTCGCATATCGTCAAATTTTGCAAAGTTTCGGTCGTAAAAATAGGTCTAACAAACGAGTATGATCAACACACAAACACAATTACGAAAAATTCAAATCATAAACAATCACAAATGAAGGTTAACTTGATCTCCTTTTTACTCACATTTGACATGGAGTGGTCCAAGTACAAACTATATATACTTCAAGAAAATATTTAACTTAAGCCAATACAGACTTGTTAGCCTTCTATTTCTAAAAGTTATATACAAATTCAGTCAAGACCAAGGAATAACCTTATAGTGATAATTAAACTTAAACTAATAAATATGGGTTGCTTCCCACAAAGCGCTTGGTTTAACATCGTCAGCCCGACCTATTTAATTGAATTAATCGGGTAGACTCAGCTCATAAGCCTCTTTGTAATTTAATTTCATTTCTCCCATATAAGGCTTCAATGTTAATCCCTTAACTTTAAATACTTTTCTAGTTTTTGGATTTTTAATATCCACAGCTCCATAAGGGTATACTTTCTCAATTATAAACGGTCCTATCCATTTAGATTTTAATTTTCCAGGGAAAAGCTTTAAACGAGCATTAAATAATAATACTTCTTGTCCTGGCTTGAATATTATCCTAGAAATCATTTTGTCATGCAATTTCTTCATTCTTTCCTTATAAATTCTTGCATTTTCATAAGACTCATTTCTAATCTCTTCCATTTCATTCAGTTGTAATAATCATTTTTCTCCTGCAGTATTCAAATTATAATTGAACTCTTTTATCGTCCAATAAACTTTATGCTCCAGTTCAACCAGTAACTGACAATGTTTACCATAAATTAACAGATAAGGTGATATTCAGATAAGTGTCTTATAAGTTGTTCTATAAGCTCATAAAGCATAATCAAGTCTATCAACCCAGTCAGTTCTTTTAGCATTAACAGTCTTTTTCAATATTCTTTTAATTTCTCTATTTGATACTTCAGCCATTCCACTTGTTTGAGGATGATAAGCAGTTGCAATTATATGCTTAATTCTGAATTTTTCCAGCAATGATTGAATTCTTATATTTCTGAAATGACTTCCCCCATCTGTGATAATTATCTTAGGCATTCCAAGTATTGTAAAAATCATTTTCTTTAAAAATTTCGAAACACTTTTAGAATCACAGTTTGGTAAAGCCACAGCTTCTATCCACTTTGAAACATAATCAACTACTAATAAAGTATAAATCTTTCCAGATGATGGTACGAAAGGTCCCATAAAGTCTAAACCCCATACATCAAAAATTTCGATTTCTAATATAAAGTTTAGAGGCATTTCATCTCTCTGGATATATTTCCCATTCTTTGACATCGATCACAAGTTTTCACATAATGTCCAACATCTTTAAATAAAGTAGGCCTATAAAATCCAGAATTTAAAATTTTAAATGCAGTTTTATCCACTCCAAAGTGTCCTCCAAATTCAAAATCGTGACATTTTTGAATAATTGCAAAAGTTTCTTCATAAGGTACACATCTTCGAATCACAGAATCTCTTCCTAATTTAAATAAATGAGGATCTTCCTAAATATATGATTTAGAATCATTCTTGAATTTCTTAATATATTTACTATTCATCCCATATGGTAAAATATTTCTAACCAAATAGTTAATTATATCTGCATACCACGACATTTGTAATCCTTGAATGACATATAGTTGCTCATCCGGGAATTTCTTATTTATATTTTCTTCATAAATCTTCTCATTATTATTTTCGATTCTTGATAAATGATCAGCAATTTAGTTGTCAGTCCCTCTTCTGTTCAAAATTTCAAAATCAAATTCTTGCAAAAGTAAAACCCATCTGATCAATCTAGGTTTAGCATCCTTTTTAGATATCAAATACTTAATAGCGGAATGATCGGTATGCACGATACATTTTGTTCCAAGAAGATATGGTCTAAATTTATCGAAGACATATCTTATTGCTAATGACTCTTTTTCAGTAGTTGTGTAATTTACTTGAGTTTCATTAAGAATTTTGCTAGCATAATATATAAATTTGAAAATCATCTCATATTTTTGTCCTAATACAGCTCTGATTGCATAATCACTTGCATCACACATTAATTCAAAAGGTTTATTCCAATCAGATGCAACAATGACAGGTGCAGTGATTAACTTTTCTTTCAGAACATTGAACGCGTTCAGACAATCTTCATTAAATTCAAATTTAGCTTCTTACTCCAATAAATGGCAAAGAGGTTTAGCAATTTTAGAAAAATCCTTTATATATCTCCTATAAAATCCAGCATGACCAAGAAAACTTCTTACATCAGTAACAGTAGTAGGTGGTTGCAGTTCAGCAATAATTTTCACTTTTACTTGATCAACTTCCATCCCTATTTGTGAAACTTTATGTCCAAGTACAATACCTTCTGTGACCATAAATTGACATTTTCCCCAGTTTAGAACTAAATTTGTTTCTTCACATCTCTTCAAAAGTTTCGTTATATTTTCCAAGCAAGATTCAAAAGAAGTTCCAAAAACTGAAAAATTGTCCATAAATACTTCAATTCCTTTACCAATCAAATCACAGAACATTGACATCATACATCTTTGAAAAGTTGAAGGTGCATTGCATAAACCAAAAGACATTCTTCTAAAGGCAAATGTTCCATAAGGACTAGTAAATGTTGTCTTTTCTTGATCCTCAGGAGCAAAAGGTAATTGATGATAACCAGAATATCCATCCAGAAAATAGAAATATGAGTGTCCAGCAAGTTTATCCAACATTTAATCCAAGAAAGGTTAAGGAAAATGATCCTTTCTAGTGGCGTTGCTTAATTTTTTATAGTCAATGCAAATTCTCCATCCAGTAACTTGTGTTGTTGGGATTAATTTATTCTTTTCATTAACAATGACAGTTAATCCTCCTTTCTTCGAAACACAATGAATAGGACTTACCCATTGGCTATTCGAAATAGGATAAATAATTCCAGCATCTAACCATTTCAAAATCTCTTTCTTCACAACCTCTTTCATAATTGGATTTAATCTTCTTTGAGGTTCAATAGTAGGTTCACAATTTTCTTCCATTAAAATCCTATGCATACAGATTGAAGGGCTTATTCCTTTTATATCTGCAATAGTCCAACCATTTTCTTATAATTCTTCAGAACTCTAATTAATTTTTTTCTTGATCTTTACTTAATTATGAAGATATAATTACAGGTAAAGTTAATGAATCTCCAAGAAATGCATACTTTAAATGTGCAGGTAACATCTTTAATTCCAGTACAGGGGCTTTTTCAATTGAGGGTAATAATATATCATTATTAGTTGTGTCTAAACTTTCCCAATTTTCATGAATATAATGAGTTTCTTCAGATAAATTTTCTTCATTTAATGACTCATCATATAACATAGATTCTTTATCTTTATCATCAAAAAAGACCTTACATCTTTCTTGGTAATGTTTTTCAATCATATAATCAAAAATATCCATCCGATAGCATTTTTCTTTTTCAGGATACCTCATTGATTTCAGAACATTGAATGTTATCTCTTGATCATTAACTCTCATCGTTAATTCTCCTTTTTGCACATCAATTATAGCTCGACCGGTAGCTACAAAAGGTCTCCCTAAAATGATAGGTATTTCTTTTCTTCTTGTCGACATATTTTTAGGTTGTGTGTTGTATTTTGAAAAGGGGTCGCTTAACGAAATTGTAGGCAAATTTTAGATTTTAAATTTAATTTAAATATAAATATAAATATATATATATATATATATATATATATATAATTTAGAAAGTAACATTTGATTTTGAAAATAATTTCAAGTTTGAAAATTTTAAGATATGAAATCAAACCGATCTCACATCCCAAATAGTTTATATAAACAAGCACCACACCACGAACCTTATATCTATCCTGAAGAATGGACACACTACTTGATGATGGGGGTCGGTTAAATAAACTAGAAGATTTGTGACATCCGTTTGGTCTGCGAACCAATTTTATAAGCCGACAAGTTCACCTGCTTAATATAAAAGAATTAAGCAGGGTTTATATTACATGGGTTCTTAAAGTTCTCCATAAGGGCAAGCCCTTATAGTTAATTACATCTTAAATGATGGGAATCATTTAAGAAAACTCTCGATAATGATCGGTGGATTTGCTCTCGGGAATTTCAAAGTTTAAGGTTTCGAAACGAGTTGAATTTTGGAATTTCAGAAGGGAATAGCTCAAATTTGGAGCAGTTTATTTTAAGAGTCGATGGAAGAGAAGTAGAGGATGTCACGAACCCGAAGTGAACTTCGGTGACTTCCCAACTATCCTATGGTTTGGCTTCAATTTGAGAAGATGTTATTTATGTTTCATCCTACCAATTTATTTAATTAGGACTTATATTTGTACGACATGATCATACAAATAGCCTCGAAAATGTGAGGGTTTATGTCGTACCAAACGACTACCTCAGAATCCTAAAACTGGTTAGGGCTTAATTTACATAACATGATTATGCTAATGCTTAACAAAGAGTTGAGGATTTATGTTGCACTAGGAAAACTACCTCAAAGTCCTATGGCTTGGTTATTTAATTCTAAGAATGGTTTTGCTGATGTGGATCCAAGTTTTGCTGACGACGATGGCCTTGCTGCCCACTGTGCTACAAGCTCCTTGTTCTTGCAGAGGTTTAGTTTTAGAAGGTGAAAATCAGGGAATGAGAAAAGTGTCTTGGTTTAGAGAAATATTAAAGTCCAAATGTCTTTAGTGTTTTAATTAAAACAAATCTTAAAGTTGATTAAACAGAACCGATTAAGATCCCACGGTTCCGTCATCCCACATAGTTATTTTCATCGAATTCACTTAGTCCATATGAATTTGCTAAACTCAGCTGAATGAGTTCCACACTTTCATTTAGACCGTAGGAAATCTCGTTAGCAACACGTGGGTTACATCATCAGAGGTATTCCCGATCATTCGACGAGACGTTTTAATTTAGTTAAAGTTATGGTTTTGTTGTTACGTTTATGATTAAATTTTGAGTTGTTTTATATTTTAGATGTTGTGGTGGTGAATTTTATCTTGTGTGACTTTTAATTTAGTTTTAGTTTCGAGTTTGTGGCTATCCTAAAGGTTTCGGTTTTCATGCATGACAATCCTGTTTATCATGCGAGAAAAGTAAAGCGCGGTGCGGGTAAATAAGTTGCAATAAAGTAAATTGCAATAAAGTAAAAGCGTACTCGGAGGGTCTTCTCGTCATTCCAAGTTGCACTTAAAACACATGTTATAACATTTAAATATTTGCAACAAGTACCTAGGTAAAGTTAAGGAAAGGTTTTGGTTGTCTACCAAGATCCTAATCCTACTGCTAGTCAGTTCTTATGACATCTAGGTTCTTTATATTTTGTGGATGATTTTCTTCACCAAAGAATAATTAAGTTCAATTATTCTTCTTAAAACACATATTTGTATTGAGGAATGTTGACCTCATTTTTGATGAGGTCTTCTCTTCTTCTCTTTAGTACTTAGGATCTAGCCTTAGGCTTTTCCTTTGACTTATCTTAGAGGACTAGAATTGGGATCCACCATCTAGAATTTTAAACCACTTCTTAACTCCCTGCAAACTCCACAAACTTGATTGTAGACCCCTAATCACCTGAGGGTTGAAATCGAATGTGGAAGTTTAAAAGGATGAGTTCTATGGGACTCTTTGGCCTTAGGACTGCATACTGGGTAGCCTGATGCAGTGAAGGGTTGACTTGCACACACACTACACTTTCACACACCTCCTAAAAACACACCCATACCTGACTTGACCTCCTGACTCATGTAGGTGATTCACATGGATGGTCCTTAACCCCTAAGCCCTTGGCTAAGAGGGTTAGGAACAACATGGTGAATGCCTCAGAATGAGTCCCTTCATGGCTCGTGTGGGCTTGATATGGCTTCATGGCTCAACAAAAATGATTTCATTTCACTTACATCCACCCAATCTTCAATTTTCCAAATTTTCAATTTTTGACCCCGGGACCGACACCCATGGCCTACGCAAAGCTACGAATAGCCCGAATTTCTCAAAAATTTCCAAATCACCCAAATTTCTCCAAAATCAATCTCAAACATTTCCACATCACTTAAATTGATCATCCATAACCAAAAATGCCAAAAATTCCAAAAATACCCCCCGATACCTTCCAAATACCCAAAATACCCCTTTTGACCCAAAAATCCAAAAATTCAGAAAATTCCCAGAAAATTCCAGAAAATCCCAAATATTCCCAATTTCATTTTGTTCAACTACACCATGGGCCAATTTTGTCAATTTACCCCACTTTTATCAAAACCCCCGATTTGACCCATTTTAACCCAAAGTAAACCCGATGTCAAACCAAATCTACCCAATTGACCCCAATTTTGGTCAATTCAATTCTAAACTTCAATTCAACATCCCCAACACCAATCTAGACCAAATACAAGCCCAATTTGAGTGGCATTGGGATCCGATTTCACTTTTGGCCTTAAAGCCCGATTTGGACCTATGACCTGAGCCTAACCCAAACTCACCCGATTCAACTCCAATTAACCCCAAATCTTTTCTAAACCTTCCTTGACATCCCCATAAACAAAACACTAGCATGATTTGCCCAAAATTTAGACCCGAACCCCACTCGAATTCAACCCAAAATCAAAAAGCCCAATTTTGACCTAAACCTCAAACCTAGCCAAAATGAGCCCGAATCCTAAAATCAAAACCTAACCAAAGCCAAAACCTCTTTGAAACACTCCCATAAATATTTCTCAACATTTATTTTACATCAATTTCAACCCTAGCCCAACATTGGCCCAAGTTAGCCCAATTTGACCTACATAGGCTCACTTGCCAATTAAGCCCAGATTCAAACCAATTCGAGCCCAAATCACCTCGAAACTTGTTTTAAATCACTCATGAAGCATCCCTAAACCAGGCTCGACAATTATTTGGCCCAAGCCTTTACCAAAATCTCATCCCAAAATCCATTTTATATTTAAAAGCCCACTTCCCTAAACCTCCCTAAAAGCGCATTTCCACAAACATAAAAGCCCAAATTTGGCCCTAAAGCCCACATGACATTTCCATTTGTCATCCATTTAATCAAAGCCATTCCCTAAGTTATAATTCCATCATCGAACAATTCCAAATCAAGCCCCATACAAATTCACACCAAAATATCCAAAATTCTTAAAACCCATTTTTATGAAATTGACCGACCTTTTCCGAAGCCAAATGGAGCCATTCTCGAAGCCACATGAAGCCATGAGGGCTTTGACTTGTCATTAGTACATTTATGGCAAGAAGAGGGGGTTCTTTCTTAAACCTCCTTTAACCTTTTTTACCTTAAGCATGTCGCACACTAAACCATGCTTAGCCACCTCACCATGGATGGAGACTTCACCACTCCATGGCAGTGACTCAGCCGATCCTCTCGGCCCAAAATCGAGGCCATGGGGAGGTGCACCCAACCCAAACCAATGGGTTGACCAAATTGAAGCCAAAATGACCCTTTCCCCATTCCATTTTGATTCGACCACTTTACACATAGCGACCACCGATTGCCTTCACAAACATCGAGCCACGACCCACTGACCACGAGGGTGACCCATGCACTGTCGGCCGGCCACCCGGTCGCCGAAAAACACCATGGCCGAAAGCTCGCATATGAGCCAACATTGGAATTCTCCATTGGCTGACTTGTCCCGACCCGAATGGATAGCATGGTACGTTCTTCCCTTGACTGCAGTCGATCCGACCATTAAACCCCACGGGAGAGCCTCCGACCATGCCTATTTAAACACCACCCCCTCACGGCCATGAAAAGAGAGTTGCAAAAACCTTGCCAAAACTGCGCAAAATTGTTCCGAGACCCCTCCTCATACACGAGCACTTGATCCCAGGTGAGATCCCCCTGCCATTTCTTCTCTGTGAGCTCGATTTCGGAGTTGAAATCCGAGCCGCAAACCGGGACACTCCTCCACGGTGAGCCGATCCCCAAATTGATTGTCTCTACACCTTCACCGGACGAGGGAAGGTGTCCACCAGATAAAAGCCCCATCTCCGGGTCACCCGGTTGCTCCGGCCTCCGAAGCTTTGTGATCGGGCTGTGGTCGAAGTCCAACTAGACAATTCACGGACCGGGAGACTTCATGCGGAGCTTGCTGGGACCCGATCGAAGGTGCGGCGACTCTCGGATCGAAGCCACACTTCTCGAGCAAAGGTATGAGCTAATTCTTCATCCCGAGCTTCGGAGATTCTCCATTTCAAATGCCTTAATTTCGATGCATGTTTACCGTATGGATGTGTTCGTCTCTTCGAGACGAATCCATAGAAGCATAAGAACACGAAAATCCATTGAGAATCGAGTGAGTTCTTAGGGTTAGAGTGTGGACGGTCACGGGATCACACCGGTCATGGACGATGAACGGATGCGCGTCCATTTAATACACGCGCGCACGGACGGCGGGGATCGCGCGGATGAGAAGACGGAGCGATACGGCGGGTCCGGGAGCGGCCGAGCGCGGATGGCGGCGTCGAATGGAATCGTGACGCGTGTGCCTTCGGAGACGTTAAGGTTGACGCGGCGCCGCGTCACTTAAGTAGATAAATAGGGATATTTTCTATTTATTTAATTCCCGAGAACTTTAAAAATTCATAACTTTGTGTAGAAAAATCACAAAAATAAAATAAAAATACCCTCTTGCTCGAGTGAACGGAGGAGAATAATGTGGAAAAGAAATTAATTAATTTTGTCAAGTATTTTATTTTTAATTAATTATTTACTCCCTGCATTGTTTTAATTCTCCATGCATGTATACGATTCACCATGGCATGAGGCTATAGGACTTTTGAAGCCTCTGAACTTAGGGACATTCACTGAATTTTCCAAGGTCGGAGGCCATCTCTGTGAAAAGTTATTGATTTTTCAAATGCATGTTGCTGCTTTAAGTGTTTTAATTTCAAAAATTAGCATGTTGTGAAATAAATTCTAGGAAAATTTGGTGATGTTCCTTATGACCGAGAGAACACTAGGAAAAATAGGATTTGAGTTAATTCACTTAGATTAACCTAATTGGCTTAAACACCCAAAATAGGTTTCTAATTAATTAGAGTTAACCATAGATCAAATTGACTTGAAATCAATTCTCCACTGACCTTTAGGATCAGAGGAACCCATCATAAAAATTTGAGGTCAATTGGACTTGGTTAGCCCCATTAATTGGGTTAATTAAGCCAGCTTAGTCATTTTAAACTTTAAAAATTCATAACTTTCAAAATATCTTTCAAAAATTCACCAAATTGGTTTTGGAGCCTCTCTGATATCAGCGGAATTTAAGAAAATTAAAATTTCAATTTTCTAAAAAAGTTGATTTTTAATATTATTTTAATATTTTTAATAATTAAAAAATAATAAAAATCACAAAAATAATAAAATTCACCAAAATGTCATATTTTGAATTTCAATCACTTAGGAACAAGTCCCATATTTTTCCTAGGTCTATTTAGTGAGATATTAATTTTTAAAGCTCTAGAGTAATTTTAAAATTAAAAAAAATGTATTTTCTAGCATTTTCACCAAAATAATTATAATAAATCAAAGAAAAATCAGAAAATTGTAAAGTTTGGTTCTCTGGAATCCTTGATATCAGAGAGAATTTTAAAAATTATAAAATTTATTTTTCAACATTTATTTTATTTTTAAATTAATTAATACTCCAGAACTTAGAATAATTCTAATAAATAAAATATAATTCAAAAAAATTACAAAATTTGGTCCAAGTGGTCCTCTGGTCATTAGGAATGTCCCCTAATTTTCTTAAGGACAGAAACTTTCCCTTGGTCATGTTATTAAATTTTCCTTGGAAATCTCTATTTTTTACCAAAAGTAATTATATAAATAAATTAAATACAGAAAAATCACATTTTCTCCTCTCATGTCTTTATTGACATATGAGTGAAGTCACATAAAAATGTCAAGTTCATTTGAGTTCAATTTAGTGAGTTATGAAATTATTAAGCTTAAAGGGTAAAGTGGTAATTAAATTTTTTTTATCCTTAATTAAAACTTTAGGTTTAATAAAAAATTAACAAGTAAAATATTTGATCCTAATCTGATTTGGATGATTGAAATTTAATAATTGAAGGGTAGAAACCCATTAAGCAATTTAAAATGATTAAACTTTAATTAAATAATTGATTAAATTTGGAAGAATAATAAAATTGGAATTATTGAAATAGGGACATTATTAGGAAGAGGTTTATTCTTTAATTTAAAAAATCCCTAAATTAATCATCTCACTAATATTCAACTCTTAATTAAAATGATAACTCAAATTTAAAATATTAAAAGACTTAATCATTAAACTAAAATTAAATTATTGAACTCTTTTAAAATTTTAATTAAATTAAATTAAAAAATTAAATTAAATTAAAAATTAAATTAAATAAAATTAAATTAAATTAAAAAATTAAATTAAATTAAATAAATTAAATTAAATTAAATTAAATTAAAAATTAAATCAAATAAAATAAATTAAATTAAATTAAATTAAATTAAATCAAATTAAATAAAAAAAATTAAATTAAATCAAATTAATTTAATGTAACATCAAATCAAACCAAATTAAATTGAATTAAATTAAATTAAATTAAAATAAATTAAATTAAGTTGAATTAAATAACCTCACTTAAGACATGAAGAAATAAATCTAAAATAACTTGAACACTATTCCAAACTTAAATTATTAATTTGAACTTAAATTTGAATCACAAACCATTTGAACACCAATTTACCCTCAAGAGCTTTAGTTATCATAACTCCTAAACAGAACATTAAAATGAAATGTTACTTCACTTATAGGACATTCAAATGTCCTAGTTCATTGACGAGTTAACAAAACTTGAAAACCTCGGACGATCGATTCATTTACACAATTAAATTCATTTGGACTTAAAACAATCCTAGAAATATTGAAAAGATGTTTGGGATCTCTCCTAAGCACTTCCTCGATATGATAGGATGTTGATAAGAACAATTGAACTTAATTGTTCTTTGATGAAGAAAATCGTCTTGAAACTAAAAACACAAAGAACTCAGACGTCATAGAAATGACTAGCTATAGGATTAGGAATTTGGTAGAAAACCATAACCCTTACCTTAGCTCTACTAGGAACTCGCTTAAATATTCTAGTTGTGTTTTAAGTGCGGCTTGGGATGACGGGAAGACCCTCCAGGTACGCTTTTATTTTATTGCGATTTATTTTATTGAAATTTATTTAATCGCATCGCACTTACTTTTCTTGCATGATAAACAACGGTTGCATGAAAACCTACACCTTTAGGACGAAACCAAAGCCGAAACCCAAAATTAAAATAAAAGACACTACAAGATAAAATTCACTTCCATGACATTTCAAAATATAAAACAACTCGAAATTTAATCACAAACGGAACACAAAACTACAATTACAACTAAATTAAAACGTCTTGTTGGATGATCGGGAATATCTCGGATGATGTAACCTACGTGTTGCTTACGGGATTTCCCACGGTCTAAATGAAAGTGCGGAACTCATTCGGTTGAGTTTAGCGAATTCATACGGACTAAGTGAATCCGATAAAAATAATGATGCGGAAGGATGGAACCGTGGGATCTTAACCGGTGTCGTTATAATCAACTTTAAGATTTGTTTTAATTAAAACACAAAAACACTTGGAAATTAAAACTTCTCTAAACCAGAACACTTCTCTCATCTCTTGATTTATGATTTCTAAAACTAAACCTCTCGCAACAACAAGGAGCTCGGAGCATGGTGGGCGGCACGGCCATCGTCGTCGGCAAAACTTGAACCTACATCAACAAAACTTTCCTAGAATTAAATAACAAAGCCATAGGACTTCGAGGTAGTCCGCACTAGTGCAACATAAATCCTCAACTCTTCGTTAGGCATTTGCATTGCAAATTAAGCCCTAACCGGTCTTAGGATTCCGAGGTAGTTGTCCGATACGACATAAACCCTCACATCTTCCAGGCAATTTGTATGGTTCTATCATATAAATATAAGCCCTAATTAACTAAATTGGCAAGATTAAAACATTAAATAAACATTAGGACTTTCCTAAATCCGAAGCGAAACAATAGGATAGTCGGGAGATTACCGAAGTCCGCTTCGAATCCGTGATCTCTTCTACTTTTCTTCCTTTGAATTCCCAAAATAAAAATGTTCTAAATTTGATCCATTCCCTATTGAAATTTCCAAAATTCAATCCTTTTGAAAACTTAAACTTTGAAATTCTTGAGAGCGGAATTATTGATTATTATCGAGAGTTTTCTTAGGTGATTCCCGTCACTTAAGATGTAATTAACTATAGGGGCTTGCCCTTATAGGGAACTTTAAGAACCCGAGTAATATAAACCCCGTTTAATAGTTTCATATTAAGCGAGGGAATTTGTCGGCTTATAAAATTGGTTCGCGGACCAAACGGATGTCACAAGCCTTTCTAGTTTATTTAATCGAGCCCTATTATCGAAGCGAGTGTGTCTATTCTTCGGGATAGATACACGGTTTGTGGTGCGGCGCTCGTTTATATAAACTATTCGGGATGTGAGATCGGTTTGATTTCATATCTTAAAATTTTCAAATTTAAAATTATTTTCAAAATCAAATACTACTTTTCAAATTATTTATTTAAATTAAATTAAAATTCGCCGACAATTTCTGTAGGCAACTCCCTTTTCAAAATAAAACACATAACCTAAAAATATGCCGACAAGGAAGTGCTTAGAACGGGTTCTAAACATCTTTTCAATACTTTTGAGATTATTTCGAGTCTAAATGAATTTGTATTGTAGAGATGAATCAATCATCTAGAAATTTTTAGTTAAGTTTTAACTCTTGCTCAGTGAACTTAGAACATTTGATTATCCCATGAATGAAGTGACACCTCACTTGATTCTCCATTTAAGAGTTATAATGATAAAAGTCTTTAGAGGCAAATCAATTTATTAAGAATTTCAACGATTTAAAATTAGAATTAATGTTTTAAGGTGATTTAATTTATTTATAAAATTTTAATAAATTTAAGTTTGGAATAGTGTTCAAGTTGTTTTATTCTTAAGTATTTTAAACTATTTGAATTGAAAGAGGAGTTCAAATTATTTAATTTAATTTTTAATGATTTAATTTTAATTTAATTACAATATTCTAGATTAACTTTTAATTGGATTGATTTTTTTAATTAAGAATTATTTTTTAAAATTGATTTTGATGTTTCAAGTTTGTTTTAAATTTGCTTTCAAGTGATTTTTGAAATTAATTAATTTTTAAATGTTTTAAATTTATTTCAATTTAATTATTAAGTTATTTAATGTTTTAAGTTTTAATTTAATTAAGGGTTACCTTTTCTTTATTATTAATTTATTAATTTCAATTATCATCTTAAGTTTAATTAAGAGTTAAATATAATTAAAGTGATTCATTTGGGGATTTTAGTTTAAGTGATTATAGTCTCTCTAAATTATATCCCCATTTTAATAATCCAAATTTTTTAAATTATTCTTCCAAAATTCAAATTATTTAATTAATTAAGGTTTCATTTTTTTTGGTTTATTAAAAGTGATCAATGAGTTCCTACCCTTTTATTTTCCAAAGTTTCAATCATCTAAGAAAGAATTAAGATAAAATATTTTACCCCCCCATTTTGATTAAACCTAAAGTTTTAATTAGGGGTTAAAATTCTTAATTATTAATATACCCTTTTAAGCTTAATTATTTCATAACTTATCAAATTGAGCTCAAATGAGCTTGAAATCTTTTATGTCACTTCACTCACATGTCAATTAAGACATTAGAGGAGAAAATGTGATTTTTCTGTTTTTAATTTAATTTATATAATTATCTTAATGAAAAATAGGGATTTTCAATGGAAATTCAACAACATGACTAAGGAAAGGTTTCTGTCCTTAAGAAAATTATGAGATGTTCCTAATGACCAGTGGACCACTTGGACCAATTTTGGTGATTTTTTGAATTATATTTTATTTTTTGAGTATTAATCAATTATAGAATAAAATTAAAGTTGAAAAATGGATTTTATATTTTTCTTAAATCTCTCTGACCTCAAGGAGTCCAGAGAAAGAAATTTTATAATTTTCTGATTTTTCTTTGATTTATTAGAATTAATTTAGTGAAAATATTGGAAAATTCATTTTTTAATTCAAAAATTATTTTAGGGCTTTTAAAATTCAATATCTTATCCTAGGGACTTGCGAAAAATATTTAGTTTGTTCCTAAGTGATTAGGAGTTAAAATGTGACATTCTTATGATTTTTAATATTTTTTTGATTTTTATTATTTTTTAATTATTAAAATATTAAAATATGGTGAAAAATGAAGATTTTTTTTGAAAAATTCCAATTTTAATTTTCTTAGACTCCTCTGTTACCAGAGAAGTCCCAAAACTAATTTGGTGAATTTTTTTGAAGTTATGAATTTTCAAAGTTTAATTTTACTCATGTGACCAAATTAATCCATTTAGTGGGGTTAAACATTTCCAATTGATTTTAAATTTTTATGTGAGGTCTCTCTGATCCTAAAGATCAGCGGAGAATTGTTTTCAAGTTCTTTTGATTTGTGTTTAACCTAAATAAATTAAAGTTTAGTTTTGAGTAATTAGGTCAATTAGGGTTAATCTTAATGAATTAACTCAAAACATAATTATCCTAGGGTCCTCTGGTCCTAAGAAACTTCCCCAAATTTTCCTAGAATTTTCTAAGCAATATGCTAATTAATGGAATTAAAATACCAAAAACAGTGACATAAACTTAAAAAATACATAACTTGCCATAGAGATAGCCTCTGACCTTGAAAAATTCAGGGAATGTTCCTAAGATCAGAGGCTTCAAAAGCCCTATGGTCTCATGCCATGGTGAATTGTCTATACAAATGGAGAATTAAAATACTGAAATGAGTAAATAATTAATTAAAAATAAAATACTAATCAAATTAACTGAATTCTTTTTCCACATTATTCTCCTCTGTTCACTGAGCAAGTGGGTATTTTTATTTTATTTTTGTGATTTTTCTACACAAAGATATGGATTTTCTATGTTTCAGGCATTTAATTAAATCATAAATTCCATATTTTCCTACTTATCCCACTCGGCGCCACGACAACCTTAGCGTCTTCGAAGCTCCACGCGAGAAGCTCCCATTCGACGCCGCCATCCGACTTAGTGCCATGCGGCCTGCGGTTCACATACCGTTCCATGGTCTGACGCAATCTGAGCCGTCCATTCGATACACGCTCGATCCAACGGCGGCTGGTCGTCGTCTCCGAGTGGTGTGCACCCGTGACCGTCCACACTCAAACCCTAATATCTCCCTCATTTCTTAATGGATTTTCATGTTCTTACACTCTATGGATTCACATTGAAGAGACGACCACATCCATATGGTTTACATGCTATAAAATTAACTCAAACGAAATGGAGAATCACTGGAAGCTCGGGTTAAAGAGAAGTCTCCATACCTTGGTTCAAGAGGTGAGGCCTCAACTGAATGTGCTCGGCACGTTCGTTGGAGCTAGAAGAGCCTAGGGATGAAGCCTGCGGCCACAGTGAAAGATCTGAAGTATGAAAGTGACCAGGGCCGATTTCGGACTTTGGAGGCTAGAGCAATTGGGTGGCACCGGAGAGGAGGCTTTCATCTGGGAACTCCTTCTCTTGGTCCTGTGCAGGTGTGGGTGAGTTTAGTTTGATTTTGGTGGAGGTTTGAGAGATGTCCTGTTCTGGCCTGAGAATTGAGCTCCAAAATTAAGCTTAATCAATGGGATTTATGGCAGGAGAACAGTGGGGATGGATTGCTCTTGGCTAGGGGAAGCTCTGTGAGGAGTTTGGAGGGATTCTATGAAGGTTGATTTCAGCCAACCTTTTGGCCGAGAGGGGGTGGCTGGTTTAAATAGCCATGGCCAGGGCTTCCCAGGGGCAATTGATGGCTGGGATCAGCTGCCTAGGGGAGGAGATGGAGAGCTGTGGTGGCCAATTGGAGTGGGACAGCTCAGCAGGTGAGAATTTGAAATTTGGCTCATTCTAAGCTCCTCGTCCATGGCATTTTCCGGAGGCACGGTGGTGGCCGGCCGAGTCGAAGTCACCATCGACTCGGGGGAGCCGGGGTCGGGGTTTAGTGCGATCAGTGCCTTTGGACATGTGTAAAGGATTGGATTTAAGTGGCATGGGGAGAGGGGTGATTTTGGGTCCGAATGGGTCGACCTATGGATTTGGGTTAGGTTCACCCCCATGACTCGATTTGGGTCGAAGGGGATCGATTGAGTCGACCTCGCATGTGTGGTGAAGTCCCAATCGAGGATTATTTGGATTAAATTTAGGTTAAGAGGAATCATGTAATGGGTTAATGACTTTTAGGGAGTGCTTAAAGGATCTCCTCCTTTTGCCATTTAGGGAGTGATGACAAGTCTATGGCTCCTCATGGCTTACATATGGCTTAGGCATGGCTCCATGGCTCGGCTCATTTACATGAAAGTGGGTTAGTTGGAATTTTGAAAACTTTGGATTCTTTTGATGAGATTTGTCATGATTCTACAAATGGGTTGATTTCATGATTATTTAAGACTTTGGTCAAATAGTATTATCAAAGGAATGATGAAGAAAAGGTTCCATGTGGGCTTGGGAATGGATTTGTGGGCTTTTGGATTTGGTGAAAATGGGCTTTTAGAATGGTTTAAGAAAGTGGGCCTTTAGGTTTGAAAACAAATTGGTGAATGGAAATTTTGTGAAGGATTGGGCCAAACAAATGTTGGGTTTAGTTTAGGGATGTGTCATGAGTGATTTGAAACAAATTTGAGGTGATTTGGAGTTGAATTGGGTTTGATTTGGGACTTTTTTGGTAAAGGAGCCAAAGTGGGTCAAATTAGGCTAACTTGGGCTAAGGTTGGGATAATGTTAGATTTGATGCAAAATTAATGTTGATAAATGTTTATGGGAGTGTTACAAAGAGTTTTCAACTTTGGTTGGGCTTTGATTTTGGGATTTGGGCCCATTTGGGTTCATGGTGGGTTTAGGCCAAAATTGGGGATTTTTTGTTTGGGTTAGGTTTGGGTGGAGTTTAGGTTCAGATTTGGGGCAAATAAACTTAGTGTTTTGTTTTTGGGGATGTTAGGGAAGTTATAGAAAAGGTTTGGGGATAGTTGGGGTTGAGTTGGGTAGTTTGGGTTAAGTTTAGGTTATGGGCCAAAATTGGGTTTTAAGCTTCAAATTGAAATTGGATCCAAATGTCAATCAAATTGGACTTGGATTTGGTCTAGATTGATATTGGGGATATTGAATTGAAGTTTAAGACTGAATTGGATCAAAATTAGGATCAATTGGTTTGATTTGGTTTGACATTGGGTTACATTTAGGTTAAAAAATGGGTCAAATTGGGGATTTTGGTAAAAGTGGGATAAATTGACAATATTGGCTTATGGTGTAGTTGAACAAAATGAAATTGGGAATATTTGGGATTTTCTAGAATTTATTGGGAATTTTTGGAATTTTTGGATTTTTTTTGGTTAAAAAGGGCATTTTGAGTATTTGGAGGGTATTGGGGGGTATTTTTGGAAATTTTGGTATATTTGGCTAAGGTTGATCAATTTGAATGGTGGGAAATGTTTAGTATTGGTTTTGAGGAATTTTGGGTAATTTAGGTGACTTTGCAAATTTTGGGTAGTTTCAAGGGCATTTGGTAGGTTTGGTGGGTGTAGGGTTCCCGGTTGTCAAAAATTAAAATTTTGGAAAAATAAAGATTGATCAAGTTTGAGTAAAATGGAATCACTTTGGTTGAGCCATGAAGCCATATTAAGCTCATAAGAGCAATGAGAGGACTCATTTGAGGCATTCACTATGTTGTTCCTAACCCTCTTAGCCAAGGGCCTAGAGGTTAAGGTCCATCCATATGAATTACCTACATGAGTCAGGAAGTCAAGCTAGGTATGAATGATTTTAGGATTTGGAATATGTGTGAAAGTGTAATGTGTGCGAGGTCGACCCTCACCGGACCGGGCCACCCGGGGTAGTCCTAAGGCCAAAGAGTCTATAGGGAACTCATCCTTTAAACCTCCACATTTGATCTTAACCCTCCAAGTGACTTAGGGGTTTACAATCAAACTTATGAGGTTTGCAGGGAGTTAAGAGGTGTTTGAAATTCTAAGTGGTGTGCTCCATTTCTAGTCCTCTAAGATAGTCAAAGGGAAAGCCTAAGGCTAGATCCTAAGTACTAATGAGAGAGAAGAGAAAAGACTTCATCAAAAATGAGGTCAACACTTCTTCCATATCAAGAACAATGAAATCTACAGGGAAGATAAATTTATCTACATTAATAAGAACATCCTCTATAACTCCTTTAAGATAAGTGATCGATCGATCAGCTAACTGAAGAGATACAGTGGTAGGAGAAATCTCTCCTAAATCTAACATTCGAAAGATTGAAAATGGCATGAGATTAATACTAGCGCCTAAATCACATAAGGCTTTTCCACATAATGTTTCTAGAATAGCACATGGTATAGTGAAAATTCTAGGATCTTTAAGTTTTTGAGGTAATTTCTTCTGAATTATTACACTACATTCTTCACTTAATGCAACAGTTTCAGAAGCTTCAAATTTTTTCTTCTTGCTTAAAATATCCTTCATAAATTTTGCATAGCTTGGCATTTGCTCCAAAGCTTCAGCAAAAGGAATGTCGGTGGTAAGTTTCTTAAAAATTTCAAAGAACTTAGAAAATTGATGGTCAAGCTTCTGCTGTTTAAGTCTTTGAGGAAAAGGGTTGGTGGTCTTTCAACTCCCACTTCAATAGGTAAAACAGTATGTTCTTTACTTGGAGAAAGGGTATCTTTAGGTTTTTCAATCTCTTCAACTTCTTTCTCTTTTTCAATATCATTCCGTGTTTTCACTTTTAATTCCTTTCCACTTCTAAGTTGTACAGCTTTTGCTTGTTCTTGTTCTTTTCCAGATCCTTTAGGATTAATTTCGACATTGCTAGGCAGTTGTTGACCTCATTTTTGAGGTCTTTCTTTCCCCTCTCCTTAGAGCCTAGGATCTAGCCTTAGGATTTTCCTATTTTGGACTCTCTTAGAGGACTAGACTGGGACCCACAATATTTAGAAATTCAAGCCATCTCCTCGTTCCTTGAAGTTTCATATGGACGGTTCTAAATCCTCGACATCTAGTTGACTCGATTAAAAGCCGATGTATTGAAACTCTTGATGAGTTCCTATAGGGATTTGAAAGCCATAGGCGGACCCCACTGCGCGCGACGTTAGACTTTTTTCCACGAGCAATATGTTTGACTATGGTTCTCGCTTAGGCTAAGATCGGTCATCGATTTGCTCGTTAAATGGCTCCGGTCGGGTCAAAATAAATTCATTTTTGTCAAGTTGCGCAAATTTGAATTTAAATTGACTCTACCGTCGACGAACTTGTCCGGACGACCCGGATGACGAAACAGACTACGTCGATGCGTCTGAAATGTTGTTTTTAGCCGGGAATGACATATATATTGATATAGTTTTGAACTAGATCGGATTGTGCGTAAATTAAAGAATTTAAGTAAGTAAATGATATTAAATTAAATTAAATTAAAAAAATGAATGAAAATTTCTTTATAAAAAAAACCCACGCACTTCTTCCTTCTCCATTCGGTACTGAATCAAAGCCCTAACCTCACGCCTCACTCATGCATGCCTCCCCCATTCGGCCTCCATCCCTCACGTCGAAGCCCTGGTTCTCGAAGCTTCCGGCCGGTTTTCCGGTCACCTTCATTCTTCCAGAGCCTCAACCGACTTTCATCGTCGGTTGCCTTGTCGGTAGCCTTTTCCTAACTGATTTTCCCGCCTAAACGAGTCAGGTAACCACTCTATGCTCGATTTTGACTGTTGCTTCTTGGTGAGATGGACTTCTTTACCTCTCCGATTTTCACCGACGGTGAGCACATACCCATTGTCTGTGCCTTTAAATACCCCTTTACAGGGAGGATTTGTGGTGGAAAAAATTAGGTTCGGCGCGTTTTTTTTGTGTGAGCTTGTTCGATTCTCTTGAGCTCAGGGCTGGTCTCTCCATTCTCGTGATACAGGGATTTTATTGGTTTTCTCTGAGATTTTATACTTTCTGGAAGTGTGTCTTTCTTCCTGATTCTCCTTCTTCTTCTTTCTCCTTTCTTCTCTTTTAGCTGATTAATGCGATATCTATTCTCGTATTGGCAAATCATTAGTTACAGAATTTCATAATATTTTATGATCTTAATTTGCTGGAAATTTATGTTGTGAGATTTGAGAATTTTCGTTTGCCTCTGCTTGGGTTTTCTATACTTTCTGGACGTAACGATTTTCTTTCTTCCTCTTCTTCCTCAATTGTTAATGTGATATCTATTCACCAATTACAGATAAAGGGGTTTTTCTCTTTCATATTTATGAATTGAAAAGGGATCCCTCTATTGGATATCAAGTTTGTTACAATAAGATTATTGACTTTATATTTTTTTTTCATTAATGGATCAAGAATCCGTTATTAGTTGTTTCCGTTCTCTTCTGTATTGAATTTCAATAAAAGAACAGAGAATTTTCTTACCTGCAATACATATTTGTGAGGTTGATAACATTTGATCACTGGAGTTTGTTACAGTTGTTGTAAATAAATACATATAATAATAGAATTAAGTTTAGGAGATTAGTTCACTATTGCTAGTTTGATTCTTGCATCCCTTTTCAGGAAACTCAAGAAATCGATTCACTTTTGCTCACTTATTTACTTACTTTATAGTTTAATTTGAAAGGCATCTATACATTGAGCGTATACCATGAATTAGCTTTTGAATATTACCTTTGAAGTGCGCATTTGGTGTGACTTCTAGGAAATTTTTAGGGTTTGTTGTTCGTCACCGTGGGATTGAAATTGATCCGGGGAAAATTGAAGCAATTTTGGAAATGCCACCCCCTAAGAACTTAAAGCAATTATGATCTTTTCAAGGGAAGTTGGCATATCTAAGACGCTTTATTTCTAATTTTTCAGGAATGTGTCAACCTTGCTCTGCATTGACCAAAAAAGATGTCAAGTTTACTTGGGACGATAAATGTCAATATGCATTTGAAAGCATTAAACAATATCTAATGACACCTCCTGTACTAGCAGCTCCGATCCCAGGTAAGCCTTTAATACTTTATACCGTGGCTTTAGACGACTCCCTCGGAGCTCTGCTAGCTCAGTTCAATGATGATGGTAAAGAAAATGCTCTATATTACTTAAGTCGTCGTCTAATACCAGCGGAGGTAAAGTATCCGCCTATTGAGAAGCATTGTTTGGCTTTAATTTTCGCAGTTCAGAAACTCCGACATTACATGCTCTCTCACAAGATCAATTTGATTTCAAAATTTAATTCGTTGCAATATTTGATAGCTTGACTGATGCTTTCTGTTAGGTTAGCAAGATGGGACATGATATTATTGCAATTTGACATTACCTTTGTTCCACTTTGAGCTATAAAGGGACAGATTCTAGCAGATTTTCTTGTGGCACATCCGTTACCAGCTGACTCTCTTCTTAATGATGATCTACCAGATGAACAGACAAAGAATTTGGAAAATTCCAATACTCGACGTTGGGAATTGTATTTTGATGGAGCCTCTTCGAGCCTGAAAAGAATAAAGAACTACAAACGATAATACCCGGTAAAGCAGGGATTGGATTGATATTCATTACACCAGAACGAGGAATGTTGAAATATGCTTATCATTTAACAGAGCCATGTATGAATAATGAGGCAAAATATGAAGCTCTGATAACAGGATTACAATTAGCAATACTCTTAGATATAACTGACATCAACATCTATGGAGATTCACAATTAATAATTCAACAAGTCGCTGGCCAGTATAAAATTTTAAAGCCCAGGTTGGAACAGTATCACCGTTATACAATGAAGTTGTTAGAACGAATTCCTAATGTGACACTGTACAGAATTCCGAGAGGAGAAAACGCTCTTGTAGATGCTCTAGCTAAACTTGCTAAGGAATTTGCATGTCTACAGGAAGATTCTATTGAGATAACCGTGCAAGGACTTCAATTTTTGTCTCAAATCGATACAGATACGTTAAACAAATTAATAAAGAAGAAACAGTGGCGGCGGTTACTGAAATTACAAAATATTGGCGTCAAACCTTCATAGAATATTTACAGGCTGGAAAACTACCAGATGATAAGTCAGCAGCTCATCAGATAAAGAAAAGAGCACTGTCATATGCTTTAATTGATAATGTTCTTTATCGAAGATCCTTCGATCGAATGTGGCTGAGATGCTTAAACAGCGCGGAAGCTCAAGAAATCGTGAAGGAGGTACATTCAGGACTTTGTGGCGCTCATCAGTCAGGTCCTAAAATGAAAATGAAAATCAAAAGGCTAGGATACTACTGGCCTGCAATGATGACCGACTGTATGAAAATTGCCAAAAGTTGCCATCAATGTCAGATACATGGAGTGGTCTTACACCAAACCCCTAATGTGCTCCACCCGACGGTCACGTCGTGGCCGTTTGAGTGTTGGGGCACAGATGTGGTGGGTCCTATAGATCCTCCATCCTCAAAAGGACACCTATTTATCTTAGCGGCTACCGATTACTTTTCAAAATGGGCAGAGGCTGTACCGCTTAGAGAAGTGAAAGCGTATCATGTGTTACAATTCTTCAAAAATCAAGTCGTCTATCATTTTGGTGTACCACGCAAAATAATTTCGGATAATGTATCTGCATTCAAAAGTACAAAAATTAATAATTTTGTCAGAAGGCATGGAATAGATTGGCGCTACTCTACAATATATTATCCTCGAGCAAACGGCCTGGCCGAGGCTTTTAATAAGACTCTCGTCCAAATTCTAAAGAAGACTCTAAATGAAAATAAGAGAAATTGGCATGAGCAGTTGTTAGAAGCCTTATGGGCCTACCGAAAAACATTCAGAACTCCAACACAGTCTACTCCTTATGCCCTCGTGTACGGGTCCGAAGCTGTTCTTCCTTTATAAGTGCAACTTCCGTCTCTCAGAATTGTTGTTGCCAACAAAATTACTACTGAAGAAAATGCTAAACTTCGTCTGGAAGAGCTGGAAAATTTGGAAGGGAGACGACTATTAGCACAACAAAATTTGGAATTGTATCAAGCTAAAATGATTCGAAGCACATGATAAACTGATCCGCCCCAGGACTTTCAAAGTTGGCGACCTTGTACTTGTTCTCAAGAGACCTATCCTTGCACATCACAAGATAGGTGGAAAATTCGAACCAATTTGGGAAGGCCCATTTGTGGTGGAGAAAGTTTACTCTGGAGGATCATACCAGTTAGTGAACTCTCAAGGGGAAAGACCTATGCTCCTATTAATGGGCGTTACTTAAAGAAATATTATGCGTCGTGATGTTTCAAAAGAGCAAACTTTAGAAATAAAGTCTTGTTCTTAGAAACACTGACACCTCAATTGTAACTGGGTCCGAACTTAAATTTGAAATAAGATTGTTGAATAAAAATTTTCCTTTTCAATCTATAATAGAATTCATATATTCTAAAACGTAATCTGATCATCATTCCCGTTCCTTTCATACGAATTTCAATCTTCATAATAAGCCTTATATTTATAAATAAATAAATAAATATGTACATATACACATATATATATATATATATATATACACATATATATATAAATTAAAACAAATATATTCCAGATTGATACATATTGTTCTTGCTTAGCCCGGCCTGACATGCTGACCGTTTTCCTGTGTTTGTGCAGGAAAATGTCAGAAGGAAGGCTGATTTTTGTCTTTAAGAATGGACTTGGTTTCGCCCTGAACAAAGAGAAGATTGAAGAAGGAGAAATTATAGAGTTCGATCTGGATTTCGAACAAGTGAATTTGGAGTATGAAAGCTCAGCTTTGACGATTATGAATCAGGAGGCATTTTGTGGTCAGAAACCCATATTAACATTCAAAAGCAAAGATCAACGTTCTTTTGGGAAAAAGAGGAAAATAAATGAGGTTGAAGTAGATTAGACTACAACTAACAGGATTAGTTCAATGGTGATGACCTCCAAAGGCGAGCTTGTTGGTGCTATCCCTACCAACGATCAGTTGGAAGGTAAGGCAACACTTACTCGCACTCAGAAAAGGAATCGGAACCGACGCATTCACAAGATGTTGGAACAGATTTAAGAACAATGAGAAGATGAAGCTATTATCGAATGGATGGCGGCCGCGTTGAAAGAAAAAATTCCAAGTCGACCCATTGAGGTAATCCTACCAAAGCCAGAGAAAACTGTACCAAAACCTACTCTTCAAAAGAAGGGGATCGAGAAAAAGAATATGGAAGTTGTGCCATATGTTCCGCAGTTTGTGGATAGGCCACGCAGATTGCAAATTATTCTGGAACATGAACTAGAAAAGTATCAAAGAGTAAGAAAGCAGAATTTCGAACATTTTCAAAGATTCCAGGGAAAATACATTAATATACTGGAAGGCTTAGAATTATACACTGATGTATTTTTTGAGCGAGAACTAAAAGAAATTGTGGATTGTGTTATCCTCAAGCAAGAAATGGGACAAGCTAGACGCCTAAGAAGAAGAACTTACTCCGAGCCCAGAAAATGGAAACGTGGAAAGGGACGAGTCACCATACAGTATGGGTGTTGTTACAACTTAGCTAAAGATAGAGAAGGTAATCCTCCTGGCATAATTCGCCATGATGAAGTCAATCCTTTACCGTCATTCATAAAGCAGATGATTAGACGAATGGTGGCCTGGCGGGTGCTGCCTGCCGATTGCATTCCAAACAGTTGTATTATAAATATATATAAGGAGAGTGACTGTATTCCTCCACATGTTGACCACCATAACTTCAGAAGACCTTTCTGCACTGTCTCGTTCGTCAATGAATGCAATATTATATTTGGTACAGAAATTCAGATTGTTGGAGACGGAGAATTTCAGGACCTGTTGAAATTCCTTTACTAGTGGGCTCAGTATTAATCCTAAAAGGAAATGATGCCGACATGGCAAAACATTGTTTTCCTGGCGTGTCATACCAGAGGATTTCAATCACCCTCAAGAGGATGAATGAGTACAAGATGCCGTTTCGTTATAAATCTGATCCGGAAATAGAGAATCTTCGACCGTATGAACTATAAGTTGTTTAAAGTCAGCACATCTCTTTATATATGGGAAGGATCTTTCTAGATTTTCCGATGTATGCTGAAGGTGAGGCTAGTCTCCATATAGCTTACCGTTCAAGTACGTGATAGACAACGATGGATGTTCAGATTGATACACAGATTTGATTTGATATTCAAAGATATTGCAAAAGAAATATATAGATATGTACAGACTGTTGTCGTATGATGACGGAGATATTCTTCATGCTTTGTATTTGATGTGACAGCATTTCATTCACTATTAAATGATATTCAGTTTCAAACAAATATGGTCAGACTTCTTTTGACAGTTTAAAAGCGAATTTGGGTGATTGTTTGTCGAAAACCAATAAATTTGGTTTATCGCAATTTTGAAAAGGCTAATAAGCAAGAACGATGTGTAAAATAAGAAATATGATAATTCTTAAAAAAATGAATAAATACCTAATAAAGTTTTTTTGAGATAACAAAATCCTAAATAAAATAATAATAAAAAAATAATAAGAGTTTTGTTTCATACTCTTACTAATTCCTATATATATATATATATATATATATATATATATATATATATATATATATATATATATATATATATATATATATATATATATATATGTATATTCCACGGATTTCACAATTCACACAATATTCAACACTACATCTCTACATAATTCCCACACATTTACACACGAATCATCACATTCCTACATAATTTACACAATACATCACATTTCTTCCGGGGTCAGTACCTATATTCTAATTCCCATCTTTCGAGATCGGTACCCATATTCCGATTCTCATTCCGATGCTGGTGCCCATATTCCAAGATTCTCATCTCGTGGGTCGGTACCTATTTCGATTCCCATCTTTCGAGATCGGTACCCATATTCCGATTTCTCATTCCGAGTATTGGTACCATATTCCGAGTTCTCATCTCGAGTTCCAGTACCTATATTTTGATTCCCATCTTTCAAGATTGGTACCCATATTCTGATTCTCATTCCGAGGCTGGTACCCATATTCCAGTTCTCATTTCGGGGTCAATACCTATATTTTGATTCCCATCCAGCATACATATTGTTTATACATATTATTTATACATAATTTTTTATACATATTGTTTATTCATATTCTTTGGATAGGCTTAGTTCTATTCCTGCTCAGCATACATTCATATTGCTTTGGGATAGGTTTTATCCTAATCTTTCCTCAGCACATCCTCTGGATCAGTGCCATAATTATGAATCCTTTCTCTGCACATACTTTGGAAATCAATATTTAAATTTTGAAAATTCAAATTCACAGCGATAAATTGAAGGTACATCTGCTAACCCCCAGCAGGAACGTAACTTCACTTCAACTCTAATTCGATCTTTGATTTGTTTCAAGTATGGTTACTTAAACATTCATTTGCGATTGGGTTGATTATTTCGGTCAACGTCAATAGGTGCAGCGTGCTTGTACATCACACCACACCTATTGGGGGTCCATTTGTTGACCTCATTTTTGAGGTCTTTCTTTCCCCTCTCCTTAGAGCCTAGGATCTAGCCTTAGGATTTTCCTATTTGGACTCTCTTAGAGGACTAGACTGGGACCCACCATATTTAGAAATTCAAGCCATCTCCTCGCTCCTTGAAGTTTCATATGGACGGTTCAAAATCCTCGACATCTAGTTGAGTCGATTAAAAGCCGACGTATTGAAACTCTTGATGAGTTCCTATAGGGATTTAAAAGCCATAGGCGGACCCCACTGCGCGTGACATTTGACTTTTTGCCACGAGCAATATGTTTGACTATGGTTCTCGCTTAGGCGAAGACCGGTCAAATGGCTCCGGTCGGGTCAAAATAAATTCATTTTTGTCACGTTGCGCAAATTTGAATTTAAATTGACTCTACCGTCGGTGAACTTGTCAGAACGACCCTGGATGACGAAACGGATTGCGTCGATGCGTCCGGAATGTCGATTTTAGCCGGGAATGACATATATATTGATATAGTTTTGAACTAGATCGGATTGTGCGTAAATTAAAGAATTTAAGTAAGTAAATGATATTAAATTAAATTAAATAAAAAAATGAATGAAAATTTCTTTATAAAAAAAAGCCCACGCACTTCTTCCTTCTCCATTCGGTACCGAATCAAAGCCCTAACCTCACGCCTCACTCACGCATGCCTCCCCCATTCGGCCTCCATCCCTCACGTCGAAGCCCTGGTTCTCGAAGCTTCCGGCCGGTTTTCCGGTCACCTTCATTCTTCCCGAGCCTCAACCGACTTTCATCGCCGGTTGCCTTGCTGGTAGCCTTTTCCTAACTGATTTTCCCGCCTAAACGAGTCAGGTAACCGCTCTATGCTCGATTTCGACTGTTGCTTCTTGGTGAGATGGACTTCTTTACCTCTCCGATTTTCACCGACGGTGAGCACATACCCTTCGTCTGTGCCTTTAAATACCCCTTTACAGGGAGGATTTGTGGTGGAAAAAAATTCGGTTCGGCGCGTTTTTTTTGTGTGAGCTTGTTCGATTCTCTTGAGCTCAGGGCTGGTCTCTCCATTCTCGTGATTCAGGGATTTTATTGGTTTTCTCTGAGATTTTATACTTTCTGGAAGTGAGTCTTTCTTCCTGATTCTCCTTCTTCTTCTTTCTCCTTTCTTCTCTTTTAGCTGATTAATGCGATATCTATTCTCGTATTGGCAAATCATTAGTTACGAAATTTCATAATATTTTATGATCTTGAGTTGCTGGAAATTTATGTTGTGAGATTTGAGAATTTTTGTTTGCCTCTGCTTGGGTTTTCTATACTTTCTGGACGTAACGATTTTCTTTCTTCCTCTTCTTCCTCAATTGTTAATGTGATATCTATTCACCAATTACAGATAAAGGGGTTTCTCTCTTTCATATTTATGAATTGAAAAGGGATCCCTCTGTTGGATATCAAGTTTCTTTCAATAAGATTATTGACTTTATATTTTTTTTTCATTAATGAATCAAAAATCCGTTATTAGTTGTTTCCGTTCTCTTCTGTTTTGAATTTCAATAAAAGAACAGATAATTTTCTTACCTGCAATACATATTTGTGAGGTTGATAACATTTGATCACTGGAGTTTGTTACAGTTGTTGTAAATAAATACATATAATAATAGAATTAAGTTTAGGAGATTAGTTCACTATTGCTAGTTTGATTCTTGCATCCCTTTTCAGGAAACTCAAGAAATTGATTCACTTTTGCTCACTTATTTACTTACTTTATAGTTTAATTTGAAAGGCATCTATACATTGAGCGTATACCATGAATTAGCTTTTGAATATTACCTTGTATGGAATCTGAACTTGCTTATATCTTGAATTGGTTCATAAACTTAAATGGGAATATGTGAACAGCATTTTTGGAAGATATATGAGATGGTTGATCTGATGAGTCTTTTAATTCTTTCGCATCTTTGCCCTAAGAAAAGATGTTTGATACTATTTCAATTATTGAGTATAAATACTTTTATGGCGAAAGTTGGAATCCATTGTTGAGCAGGCTTTTAGTTATTGGATTCAACTTTTAATTATCGGATTCATTATTTGTTTGTTAGAATTCAATTTGATGGCTTCTTTTGTATCGAGTATATACTTTTATAAAAATAAAAAAAAAGAAACAAAACCTCTAAATATAAGGTTTTGAGATAGTTGAGCAATTACTTGAATACTTGTTTTAAATTGATAATGTTTGATCTGTTAGTTCAATTTCTGCAGTTCAATACATTCCTATTCTTTTACCATGAATATTCATGATTCATCATATAAGGAACCTTACTTCCTTTACACTGACATAGTTGAATATACTGTCCAATTATGTAAATAACGGAAACTTTATTTTCATTTTGTTTTATTTATTTATTTATTTATATATTTTTGCTTATCCCAGGAGATTTACATACCTACCACACAATTCTTATGCAGTTACATATATTTCATACTCATTTCCCATGGTTTTGCTTTATCAAACATTATGTTTATTAGTAGTGCAAGAAGTGATTGGAAAACTTTATATCCTTCCTATTCACATTAGCTGGTTCCCTTGTATGTACATTTACACCATGAGTTGTATGTAAATAAATAAGAATTGAATGGTAAGTATGAAAATCTGTTTTTTTTTAGCTTTGATGAAACAAGCTTTAGGAAATTGTCATTGTTTCTTCCCCCGTTGTTATCAAGATTTCTACTAAATCATCCTTGTATAGTCTTTGATTGAGTGTGATTTGAACTTGGAATCGTTTCCTCTCAGTCATCCTTCACCATGCGATTTTAGTAGCTCTAATGTGAAACTCCTGAAGAATATGTTCAGTTTGAGGCAATTCAAATTCTTTCATTGCGGGAAAAGAAAATTTTCATCATCCGCTAGAGAAAACTATTAAACATTCATTGGAAATTATAGTTCTGGTTTTGAAAGTGACATATTTCTTGCCTAGTGTTGGCTGCTCCAATTTTACATATTTGATTCTCAAGTTTGATGAAAGTGATCCTGTAGCTTGAAATCAAGTTAATAATCCATCCAGTTATTCATTTCTTGTTAATTTCTAATGTTGCATAATCCATCCAAAGACCTACTTCTTCTTTCAAATATGAGGTTATTCCATCAATACATCAAGGCTTTTACAATAGTATGCACTCTACTGGAAAGTGAATTCTCTTAGATCTCTAAGGAATATATTTTACGTGCGGCATGATCATTCAAGTTGCTTCAAAATTATACCATGCATCTATTGAAAAAATAGATTTTTGCAATGGTTTTATTCTTATGTTTTGATCAATTACTTTACTTGGAATATACAAACACAGAAGCTGCTTCTCATTAATGGATTCATTTTTATTCTTATTAGCAATGGTTTCAAACATATGTATATATACGGTTTTTTTTTAAGATATTCAATTATCATGCCACTTGGAACTTGCTATTTACAAATTCATCACTTTCATCTAATTTCGTGAGGTTGTTTACATACATATCACTCAACTGCGATATATTTATAGATGTGACATCAAATTTTTCCTTTCTACATATATATGTAAATATATGAGAATTAGGTGGTATGTTTGTAAATATTCCTTCCCTGACCGCAATTAGATCCAATGTTGGAGTTTCTTTGATAAATTTAGAGACGTGAAGGTTACCCTTTGTCTATTGCCCTATAAAGTGACGTTTTGTCACATTAATTTGATATTTCTGGAAATATTTACATCCAGGTCACACAATTTTTATATCTTTACATATATAACTTCTAAACTTTACCTCTTATATGGTGAACTCTTTTCTTATTCTTCTCATTTAAATTGTTGAAAGAAAACATATGGAATATCAAAGTGGGTTGATAAGTTAGACATGCGGGGTATAGGCAATGATGCATAAGACTTTAATAATCATGCTTTTATAGCTGAAACAAAATGAAAAAAAAAATCAATACTCAATATTAGATGCTCATTTCACCCATTTGTGTAGGTACTTTTATTTCCTACCTTTAAAAAATTTGTGAACCAACAACAGATATTATAATATTAGGTATTATACTGATACAGTAACGGATACTACGACAACAGATACCACGATAACAGATACTATATTAACACATCAAATCAAATATCACACATATAACCCATCACATAAAACATAACACATATAATTGTCAAACTCATCATACCAAATATATCATATTAAATATCACATACACACACCACATATCAAATGTCACATACACATACCACATATTAGATATCACACACACACACAACATATATTAAGTATCACATAACACACTATACACTACACTCTATACACTACACATTATTTGATACACATTACACATCACAGACCAGATACTACACATCAAATATTACACTCATAAGAATTCATATACTACAATCACATATACTACACTTCTAAAAGTTCAGATACTACACATTGGTTCACTCGTCTATTAAATGGTAAGGATTAGGATTGCCTACTCTAGGGTGATTTGCCGGTGACTTTATTTGAGATTGATACAGAGACTTCAATACTTCGGGTTGCCTGTGGGATCGTGATAAAAAGAAGTCTATAGACTGAGCCTATCCTCAAATAGAATTCTTATTTCCCCACTTTGATTTTTCATATGTTTATAACTAAACTTAATTATACAGATACTTGTAGTTATTAGTTTGCTTTCGAGGCATCAACAGAGTTGGCCAGGTACACATTTCTTTTTACTGCACAGCTCATTTACTTTCTTTACTATATATTGTTGTGCAGTCCTTTACTTTTCATTATTTTACATACTTACCTGTACTTATGCTTTTAATTATTATTTCTCTTGCATACTTATATATGACCCTAGGATAGGCCATTTAGGGCATGGTTTTTCCTATATTACACATGTCTACTTTAGTCACTTCTTCTTTTGCATATTTATACATACCCCTAGGATAGGCCGTTCGAGGCATGGTTTTCTCTTTTCCTTTTCCCTTCCTTTTCTCGAGACGAGACGATGACGTAGTCAAGTGACGATTCAACTCATGCAGTGGATCGGACGACAGAGGATGAATGAATGATTTTCGATCAGACTGTCGTAGATTTAAATAACACCCATAGGACGCCGAGGTCGTCGTTTGATACGACATAAATCCTCACACTTTTCTTTTATGACTTAGTACGATTGTATATCGTACGATATAAGTCCTAAACTGTTTAGGATTCCGAGGTTGTCATTTGGCACGACATAAATCCTCTCATATTTTTGGGTCATTTACATGTGACATGTAAATATAAATCCCAAATCATCTAAATAATTTGCAAGATTGAAACATAAACATGACTTCTTTTTCAAAGATATAAAGCCCAACTATAGGATAGTTTGAGATGTCACTGAAGCTCCTTCAGTATCTTTGACATCTCATATTCTTCATTCCATTGAATTCTAAGAAACTGTTCCACATTGAGCCTCTCCCATTTGATTTTTCTACAAGCAATCGTGTAAACTTGAACGTTGATATTCTTGAAGATGAAACCCATGATCTTTATCGAGAGTTTTCTTAGGTGACTTCGGTTGCTTAAGATGTAATTAACTATAGGGTCTTGCCCCTATAGGTAATTAAGAACCCAGATTAATCTAAACCATGTCTAATCTGTGTATTAGATAGGAGAATTTTTTGGCTATAAAATACGCAGACCAAAATAAAGTCATAAGCTTTTAAGTTTAGATAGTTAAGCCTACTAACAAGTGGTACGCTCATCTTTCGGGATGATGTGTCACTTGTAGTATCGTGCTCAACGATTTAAACTATTTGATATATGAGATCTATCTGGTCTCGTTATTTTCAAAATAAAAAAAAAACATCATCATTTTCAAAATCAAAATTATATTATATATTAAATTTAAATTTAAAAAATTTTTTATTATTTTCTAAAAAAAATGGCCGACAGCAGTGTTCCTTGAGGTCTATAATTAATGAAATTAGCAATTTGACCCATCTGATTCTCAATATTACGAATAGTAGTGTTTTGACTTTGTAGCTGATTGCTTAGTTGCAACATCAATTCTTCTACAGACAACTTTTTCTGCTGATTGTTATAACCAGGAGGATAAGTTGGTCTATAGTTTGAATTTCCTTGATTGTTCCAATTTAGATTTGTTTGATGTCCAATACTCCAATTAAAATTAGGATGATTTTTCCAACTAGGGATTATAATAATTAGAATAAGGATTATTAGTTTTACTAGCAATAGCTTGCAAAGTTTCCATTGTTTGAGAATCATCAGAATTTGCAGAATTATCATTACTTAGATGCGATATATTAATAGCAAAATTATATAATTTCTTAGATATCACAGTCACTTGTGAAGCTAAAATAGAAAAGGCTTCATTATCATGAATACTGGACATTCTTTTAAGATTAACCCTTTCAGAAGGCCATTGAAAATTATTATTAGTCATTTCTTCAATTAAGGTGTAGGCTTCTTCAAATGTCTTAGCCATTAAAGAACCACCAGCAACAACATCAATAATTGATCTAAGTGATCCAATAAGTCCATTATAAAATGTTTTAATAATTAACCAATCTAGTAAAGCATGATGAGGACATTTTCTTAATAGTTCTTTAAATCTTTCCTAAGCTTCATAAATTGTTTCTCCATCAAATTGCGTAAATGAAGTAATATTATTTCTCAATTTAGCAGTTTTAGAAGGAGGAAAATATTTAATAAGGAATTTTTATGCCATATCTGCTCATATTTTAATAGAACAAGTTGCTAATGAATTAAGCCACATCTTTGCTTTATCTTTTAAGGAAAAAGGAAAGAGTCTAAGCCTAATAGCATCATCAGAAACATTATTATATTTGATGGTAGCACAAAGTTCTAAAAAACTAGCAAGGTGTGAATTTGGATCCTCGTTAGGTGTTCCTCCAACTTGATTGTATTGAACCATTTGAATAATAGAAGGTTTAAGTTCAAATGAATTAGCATCTACAGCTGGAATTTGAATACTAACATGAAGTTCATCAGCTGTAGAGTTTGTATTTTCCCTTAATGGTTTATAAACATTTTGTTCATTAATTTTGATTGGATTTTGATTATTGTTATTAAGTTAGCCATTTTTTGATGTTTTGAAATTTGTTTTCCTTTTTTAATTCTTTTAATTGTTCTTTCTAATTCAGAATCAAAAGGTAGTAATCCTTCAGATCCAGAACTAATCATAAAAATTTAAAGAAAAATATTTTTGTTTTATGTTTTGTTTTTATGTTTTGCTTTTACTTTTTATTTTAACTTATCCTCCACAACGTGCGCTAAAAACTTGATGCGATGCTACTTTATATATGCTTTAAAATACAAGAATTTGATACCACTTTTTAGAATATTTAATTTCCAGCAAATGGCTTCAAAAACTTGAAGTGCGAGGTTTACTTTTATAATTTTATATTTAGATTTAATTATTGTAAAAGTCACAATTTTGAACGCAAGTATACATATCGTTCAAGTAAAACAAAGCTCTAGTGGAGTCCTAGTTATCGATCCCACAGAGATAGTGAAATAAAAAGTAAAAGATTTAAGTAATATTTTGAAATTTTCTTATGCAAATTATATATACTCTTTTTTTATATACATATATATATATTCAAATAAAAATTTTTACTAAAATAAAAGAAGCAGTAAGCAGTAAATTAAAATAAGCAGTAATTAAAATTCTATGCAAGTATAAAAATGACTTTCTCTTTTTTCAACTAATCCAAGAATTATAGATTAATTATCTTTTGTAGGAAATTAATATTATGATATTGTGCCATATAGAAGCATTCCTATTCTTTACCATTTGGTCCAGGAGCAAAGAACATTGCTAATATATAGTTAGGCTCAGGATGTTTTATTAGTAGAATGTGTTAATCTAGACTCACACTACTAGATGTCCAAGGGTGGCTATGGTCGGCCCTACCGGTGACTCGTTACCTTTACTATAAACCAAATTATTAGAATTTAGTCTGTCACTCTAAAAACTAATTAATTTTATGCCCAATAAATAATATCTTCCTATTTATTTGCACTTCACCTTAAACAATCCGCATATAGCCTGCGATTACCTAAAGATTCATGTGATATCTACTAGTTAAGAATTTATCTCCGGATAGGTCTCAAAATTCTTCAATGGATTTTAACAAATTAAATGACCAATTTAAAAAGTAAACTAAGATCAGGTATTAATATCATCACAATATTTTAAAATATTTTATATTTATTCTCCTACAAAATTTAATTAATTTATAATCTTTTCATAGTTGAAAAGAGAAAGATAACTAACTACTCAGAACTCATTAAAATAACACAACAAAACATATTTATAAAATTTTGAACCAAAGTACAAATATTTATCTGAAGTATTCCTTCAAGAGATCCGCTGACTTCTACTGACTCCAAAGCAATGATGAAAGACTCCAACAGTAATTACACACAATAAACACTCAAAATAAACTCACTAAATACAAAATAAAGTGGCACCCTAAATATGGAAGAGACTAAATTAAACTAAAGATGAGTGATAATATGCTAAAATGGGTATGTGTACTAAGAGGGGGGATTTGGTGCGATTTTCTTTGTAGAATGGGATCCTATTTATAGAACTCTGAATTTGACCAGGGGTTGCTTAAGGCACCTCTTTAAAATTCATCCAAATTCAATGTATCTTCTAGAAGGTAACCGTCACGCCTAGGCGCCGTACTCCGTGACCAGGTCTTTCGCACCTTTTCACTTTGGGTTGCACCTCTTTGTCGGCTATTTTTAGGTTGTGTCATTTAATCTTTTTAAAAAAGGGGTCGCCTACAGAAATTGTCGGCGAATTTTAAATTTAATTTACATATATATATAATTTGGAAAGTAGTATTTTGATTTTGAAAATAATTTCAAAAATTTTAAGATATGAAATCAAACTGATCTCACATCTCAAATAGTTTATATAAACGAGCACCGCACCATGAACCACGTGTACTATTCCGAAGAATAGGCACACTCGTTTGGTGGTGGGGCTCGATTAAATAAACTAGAAGGTTTGTGACATCCGTTTGGTCCGAGAAACCATTTTATTTGCCGACAAGTTCCCTGCTTAATATGAAAGCATTAAATAGGGTTTATATTACTCAGGTTCTTAAAGTTCCACTATAAGGGCAAGCCCCTATAGTTAATTACATCTTAAGTGACGGGAATCACCTAAGAAAACTCTCGATAATAATCGGTAGTTTTGCTCTCAAGAATTTCAAAGTTTAAGTTTTCGAGGATTGAATTTTGGAATTTCGATAGGGAATGGATCAAATTTGGAACATTTTATTTTGGGAATTCAAAGGAAGAAAGGTAGGAGAAATCACGGATTCGAAGCGAACTTCGGTAATTTCCGACTATCCTATTGTTTGGCTTGAATTTAGGAAGGCCCTAATGTTTATTTAATGTTTTGATCTTGCCGATTTTTAATTAATTAGGACTTATATTTGTATAATGTGATCACACAAATAGCTTCGAAGATGTGAGGGTTTATGTCGTATCGGACGACTACCTCGGAATCCTAAGACCGGTTAGGGCTTAATTTGCAATGCAAATGCCTAACAAAAGGTTGAGGATTTATGTTGCACTAGGCAAACTACCTCGAAGTCCTATGGTTTAGTTATTTAATTCTAAGAAATGCTTTGTTGCAGTAGATCCGAGTTTCTGTCGACGATGATGGCCGTGTTGCCCACTATGCTCCGAGCTCCTTGTTGTTGCAGAGGGTTTAGTTTTAGAAATCATAAATCAAGAGATGAGAGAAGTGTTCTGTTTTAGAGAAGGTCTTAATTTATACGTGTTTTTTATGTTTTAATTAAAACAAATCTTAAAGTTGATAATAACAACACCGGTTAAGATTCCACTGTTCCATCCTTCCGGCATCGTTATTTTTTTCGGATTCACTTAGTCCAGATGAATTTGCTAAACTCAACTAAATGAGTTCCACACTTTCATTTAGACCGTGGAAATCCCGTTAACAACACGTAGGTAACATCATCCGAGGTATTCCCGATCATCCAACAAGACGTTTTAATTTAGTTGTAGTTGTAGTTTTGTTGTTCGTTTGTGATTAAATTTTGAGTTGTTTTATATTTTGAAATGTTGTGGCGGTGAATTTTATCTTGTAATGACTTTTAATTTAGTTTTGGTTTCGGTTTTAGGGACTATCCTAAAGGTGTGGGTTTTCATGAAACGGTTGTTTATCATGCAAGAAAAGTAAGTGTGATGCGATTAAGTAAATTGCAATAAAGTAAATTGCAATAAAATAAAAGCGTACCTGGAGGGTCTTCCCGTCATCCCAAGCTGCACTTAAAATACAATTTAGAATATTTAAGCATTTAAAGCAAGTTCCTAGCTAAAGCTAAGGGAAGGGTTATGGTTTTCTACCAAGTTCCTAATCCTATAGCTAGTAACCTCCTATGACGTCTAGGTTCTTGTATTTTGATAATGATGATTTTATTCTGCAAAGAACAATTAAGTTCAATTTGTTCTTGAAGACATTCCATCATATTAAGGAAATGCTTAAGACGAATCTTAAACATCTTTTCAATATTTATGGAATTGTCCTAAGTCCAAATAAACTCAATTGTACAAGTGAATTAATCATCCAGGGTTTTAGTTAGGTTTTTTTTTTTTCCTAGCTCAGTGAATTAGGATGTTTGAATATCCTATGAGTGAAGTGCCACTTCACTTAATACTCCATTTAGGAGTTATAGTAATAAAAGCTCCTAAGGGCAAGTTGATATTTAAAGTATTTTTAATGATTTAATGATTTAATTTAGTTTGATTTAATCATAAAAAGTTACTTAATGATTTTAAGTTTGGAATAGTGTTCAAGTTATTTTAGATTTAATTTAAGTCTTAATTTAGTTCAATTTCAACTTAATTTCAGCTTGATTTAATTTAATTTAACTTTAATTCTGATTTGATTTAATTTTAGTTTAATTTAATTTTAATTTGATCCCAATTCAACTTTAATTTTCAATTTAATTCAATTTGATTTAACTTAATTTAATTTAAATTTAATTTAGTTTGATTTGATTTTAATTTAATTTAATTTAATTTAATTTGACTTAATTTAATTTGGTTTAATTTAATTTTGATTTTTAATTCGATTTAATTTTAAAAAGTTTTAAGTATGATTTAATTTAATGGTTAAGTTTCTTTAAAATTTTGAATATTAAGTTTGAATTATCACTTTAATTTGGGAAATTAAATATTATTGAAGTGATTAATTTAGGGATTTTTTAAATTAAATAATAAATCTTTTCCTAATAATATCCCTATTTTAATAATTCCAATTTTTCATTATTCTTCCAAATTTAATTAATTATTTAATTAAGGTTTATTTTAATTATTTTCAAATTGTTTGGTAGGTTTCCACCCTTTAATTACCTAAGTTTCAAACATCCAAAATCAACTTAGTATCAAATATTTTACCCACCCTTTTAATTAAACCAAAAATTTTTAATTATAGGTTAAAATTTTAATTACCATTTTGCCCTTTAAACTTACTAATTCCATAACTCACTAAATTGAGCTCAAATGAATCTGAAATTTTTATGTGACTTCACTCACATATCAATCAAGACATTAGAGGAGAAAATGTGATTTTTCTGTATTTAATTTATTTATGTAATTATTTTTGGTGGAAAATAGGGATTTTCAAGGAAAATTCAATAACATGACCAAGGGAAAGTTTCTGTCCTTACAAAAATTATGGGACATTCCTAATGACCATAGGACCATTTGGACCAATTTTGGTGATTTTTTGAATTTTATTTTCTTTATTATAATTATTTTGAATTTTGGAGTATTAATTAAATTAAAAATAAAATAAAGGTTGAAAAATGAATTTAATATTTTTCACAAATCTCTGTGACATCAAGGAAACCGGAGAACCAATTTTTATTTTTTTGTAATTTTTCTTTGATTTATTAGAATTATTTTAGTGGAAATGCTAGAAAATACATTTTTTTTAATTTTAAAATTACCTTAGGGCTTAAAATTTAATATCTCATCATAGAGACTTAAGAAAAATACGGGGTTCGTTCCTAAGTGATTAAAATTCAAAATGTGACATTTTGGTGAATTTTATTATTTTTGTGATTTTTATTATTTTTTAATTATTAAAAATATTAAAATAATGCAAAAAAATCAACTTTTTTAGAAAATTGCAATTTTAATTTTCTTAAATTCCCCTGATATCGAGAGGCTACAAAACCGATTTGGTGAATTTTTGAAAAGTATTTTGAAAGTTATGAATTTTTAAAGTTTAAGTTTGAGCTAAATGGCTTAATCAACCCATTTGATAGAGCTAACCAAGTCCAATTGACTTCAAACTTTTATGGTGGGTTCCTCTGATCCTAAAGTTCAGTGGAGAATTGATTTCAAGTCAATTTGATGTATGATTAGCTCTAATTAATTAAAGCTTCATTTTGGGTGTTTAAGCTAATTAGGGTTATTCCAAGTGAGTTAACTCAAAACCTATTTTCCCTAGGGTCCTCTGGTCATAAGAAACATCACCAAATTTTCCTAGTATTTATTTCACAACATGCTAATTATTGGAATTAAAATACTCAGAATAGTGACCTAGAATTGAAAAATCAATAACTCTTCGTAGGGATGGCCTACGACTTTGGAAAATTCGGGGAATGTCCCCGAATTCGAGAGGCTTCAAAAGCTCTATGGTCTCATGCCATGGTGAATTGTCTACATGCATGGAGAATTGAAAATGTGCAGAGAGTAAATAAATCATTAAAAATCAAATATTCAATCAAATTAAATGATCTCTTTTCCACATTATTCTCCTCTGTTCGCTGAGCAAGAGGGTATTTTTATTTTATTTTTATGATCTTTCTATACAAAGATATGAATTTTTGAAGTTTAGGGAATTAAATAAATAAAAAAATACCCTGATTTTCTATTTAAAACGGCGGCGCTGACTCATCCTAGGCATCTCCGAAACGCCGCGTGTCGCGCTGCCATTCGACGCCGCCATTTGAGTCAGCAGGCCGAGGCCCGCCTTCCGCGTATCATCCGCCGATCCGACCCGATCTGAGCCGTCCGTCCGCGCGTGTATTGAATGGACGGCATCCGCTCATCGTCCCCAGCCGTTCTCACCCGAGAGCCGTCCACACTAAAACCCTAAGAAATCACTCATTTCTCAACGGATTTTCGTGTTCTTGTGCTTTATGGATTCGTCTTGAAGAGACGAACACATCTATACGGTGATCATGCATTGAAATTAAAGCATTTGAAATAGACAATCTCCAGAGGCTCGGGATAAAGAGTTAGCTCATACCTTAGCTCAGAGAAGTGTGGCTTCGATCTGAGGGTTGTGTCACCTTCGATTGGGTCCAAGCAAGCCCCAGATAAAGTCCCTTGGCCTGGTGAATTGTCCAGGTATGATTTTGACCAAGCCCGATTTCAGCCTTTGGAGTCCGGAACGGATGGGTGGCACGGAGAGGGGGCTTTCACTAGGGAACTCCTTCTCTTGGTCTTATGCGAGGTGTGGGTGAGTTTAATTTGACTTTGGTGGAGGATTTGGGAGTGTCTGTTCGGCACGAGAATTGAGCTCCAAAATTGAGCTCGATTAGTGGGGATTAGGGCAAGAGAGCGAGTGGGGATCAAATGCTCTAGGTGTGGGGGAGAGTACGGAGTGATTTTGGCGAGTTTCCTTAAGGTTGGTTCGGCACCTCTTCATGGCCGAGAGGGGTGAGGTTTAAATAGGAGAGGCTAGAGGGCCTCCCAGGAGGAGTTAGGGACCGGGATCAACTGCTCTTGGCAAGGGAAGAACAGCTGCAATGGCCACTAGGCATGGGGCAACTCATCAAGGGAGAATTTCAATGTTTGGCTCCTTCCAAGGTCTCAGACATGGTGTTTTCCGGCGACCCAAGCAGCTGGCCGACGGGCATGAGTCACCATCTTGACCGGGGAGGTCGGGGGCTTGGCAATGGTGAAGTCGATGGGTTTGGACATGTGTAAAGGAGTTGGATCAAAATGGCATGGGGGCATGACTATTTTGGCTCTAAATGGGTCAACCCATCCTTTTTGGCTAGGTGCACCACCCAAGGCTTGGTTTTAAGTTGAAGAGAAAGTGATTTGGATCGGCTTGATTAGTGGGGTCAAGTCACGATCCAAGTACAATTAGGATTAAACATGGTTTAGGGGAGACATGGAAATGGTTAATCACCTTAAGGGAATGTGGAAAGGATCTCCTCCTTTTACCCAATGTGGTAAGGTCACATGTGAACAACTCACATGGCTTGCATGTGGCTTAAGAGTGGCTTCATGGCTCATATATGGCTTGGGAAAAGTTGGCTTGGTTCATGAAAGTGGGTTTAAGGAATTTTGGTATTTTAGTGGACAAATTTCATGAAGCTTGATTTGGAACTATTTGGTTATTTATTTTGGAACTTAGGAAGTGTTTTAAATCATAGGTATGATGAGAGAAATTTCACGTGGGCTTTTGGAATAAGTTTTGGGCTTTTAAAATTTGTTTTGGATGGGTTTTTACGAAGGTTTAGGAAAGTGGGCTTTTTAAGCTTGGAAATAAATTGGTGGATGGGAAATTTGTAAAAGTTTGGGCCAAATAATTGTTGGGTTTGGTTTAGGGATGTGTCATGAGTGATTTGAAACAAATTTGAGGTGGTTTGGGTTTTAATTGGGTTGAATTTGGGCTTTTTGGTAAAGTGGCCAATGGTAGGCCAAATTGCGTTAACTTGGGCTAATGTTGGGCTAATGTTGAAATTGGTGTAAAATTAATGTTGAGAAATGTTTGTAGGGCTGTTTCAAAGAGGTTTCAACTTTGGTTGGGTTTGGATTTTGGGGTTTGGGCCTATTTGGGTTAGGTTTAGGTGTAGGCCCATGTAAGGAGTTTTGGCTTTGGGTTGAATTTGAGTTGGGTTTGGGTTCAAATTTTGGGCAAATCATGTTAGTTTTTGTTTGTAGGGATGTTAGGGAAGGTTTAGAAAAGATTTGGGGTTAATTGGAGTTGAATTGGGTTAGTTTGGGCTAAGTTTGGGTCATGGGTCCAAATTGGGCTTTAAGGTCGAAAGTGAAATTGGATTCAAATGCCAATCAAATTGGGCTTGGATTTGGTCTAGATTGGTGTTGGGGATGTTGAATTGAAGTTTATAATTGAATTGGACCAGAATTTGGGTCAATTGGGTAGGTTTGGTTTGACATTGGGTTCACTTTGGGTTAAAATGGGTCAAATTGGGGATTTTGACAAAAGTGGGGTAAATTGACAAAATTGGCCCATAGTGTAGTTGAAAAAAAATGCAATTGGGAATATTTGGGATTTTCTAGAATTTTCTAGGAATTTTTGGAATTTTTGGATTTTTGGGTCAAGAGGGGCATTTTGGTAATTAAACCTTTCTTTTACCTGAAACTGGAACAAACTCAAGGTTAGCTAATGTTCTTTGCTAACACTAAGCGGTAAACTGATGAGTATCCTCCTATTTGTCACAATACATCATTATATTTTTAATCATTGAAATCCTACATTGATTAATATCTCTTTGCGAGGAAATCATTTCATAACATTGAACTTCCGTTTAAAATTTTATTAATCTGTTAAAACTTTGTCGGTACTTTTTGCTCGAAATTTAGTTTTTAAACATTGCAAACATTTCAACATTATTCTCCTATCATGTTTATTTGCAATTTAGATATAATTTTCTTTGGTTATTATTTAGAAGTTATCGATACGGGATTTTAAGGAAAATCCTGTATTAACGAAATTATACGTATATTTGCGTACAGAAACCTATTGTGAAGACTTATTATACATTTTCTAAATGTTTCGTTTATTCGCACTAGCTGCTAAATATAATTTGGGAGAAGTTTTTAGCAATCTTTTGGAGCATTTACGGGTTGAGTCGAGTGGCTGTAAGTGCATGAAATGTTCGGCTAAAAGACTACGAGCTGTCGTAGAGACGCCAGTGGGTGAACTAGTAAATGACCCATGTTCCATTCGTTCTTCGGCGGGAGAGTCAACGAATCGGAAGACCCGATTTCGTTGTTATACGTAAATTCGCCTTTTCTTTGAGGTGAGTGATTCCTTTAGCCCGGCTCGCCTTCGCAAGCTTCTTTACAACCTCGTGTAACTCCTTTGAAGTCCTCCTTTAACACATCTTGACGAGATCGTCCAACAGAGACTTCTTGCTGCTCTCCATAGCTACTCCCTCGGAGACAGCCAACCTAAACCAACACAATATGAAGAATGACTATGACTAAGATGCCACCAGTGCCTTATTTATAGAAGGCTATGAATGCGAAATTCGGGAGTTCCATTATTAAACGCGGAAGAGATATGCTTTTTCTATTAAATTATCGTGTTCTTATCGCAACTCGACTTTCAAAGAATAAGTGAATCGGGGGAACTAAATATGTACCTAGCAATACGTTAGTAGAATCTCGAGCAAATCTTTTAGACCGGAAGACAAGTGTGATCGAGATGGCAGTAGAAGTCGGAAATGTGTATCGATGTGAACCCATGTAATCTGTTGTTGAAATCTTGGCTCCCCTAAAAATGAGTACAAAACCTATCAACGAAATGATATCCTCGTAGGACAAAGATCAGGTCTTACCCGATCAAGAAAGGGGATGTGCTAAACATCACAAAATGACACTATGAATCATCTAAAAAGAACTACGGAGCCTTTGAGATCACTAGTACCCAATACGACATCAACACAAATCCATGTATGAAGCTTTTCTCTTAAAGGGTTAAGCTACTCGTCGGATTCTGGAAAAGTGCCTACCTTTGACGACTGGCATAATTATGACAACATGAATCTAATAACTCGAAGGAAGAAACAACTAATAGTATAAACCAAGTAGGTTGGTCGGCGAAGGTCCCGAGCGACGTCGAAGACTTCATTAGTCGAAGTGGCCCAGAAGAGCCTGCCACTACGGCCGACTAGGAGTCTAAGTTAGACTGCCATAACCCTTGTCGGGCCGACCCGAAAGCCTTACGGTAGACCAACAAATTTTTCCTCGATTCTTGACTAATGCAAGATGTGGCAGTGAAGCCAGAGATCTTTTTATACTTTTATTTATCAATTGATTTATTTATTCATGTAATTATGTTTTACTAAAATATCATGTTTTTGTCTTATTTGAGCAGGGGCAATAAAACAATTGCACATTTCATCTCTTTATGCATATAAATGGGGGTCATCTCAACATTATATGACTAATGGTATTAGTGTCAGGTCTCATTCGCTCTCTCTATCTTTTTTTTTTAATGCTTATTATTCGCGGGCACTGTTTAATAGAACAATCTCGAATTCAACACAATAAATATAAAAATTAAAACTTAGGTGCTAGACATATAAGTGATATGTATGTAAATGCCTATTTTTATGTTGAGATATTTGAAGATACAACAGATTATTATGCAGTTATATATGTAAAAATTCAAAACTTCATTATAATATTTTGGTCAGTGAACATGCATAAAATGTATTTCATTTCTTACGAAGTAGTTATGGTAAACATTTGGTGATATGATGTACATACGATTGTTTTGTTGTTAAACTTGCAAATATATAAGAATTTAGCCCAGGGTATATGTGTAAATGCCCAGATTTATACTTTATCCTGTTCCAAGACTTTTTATTTATTTATTTATTATTATTATTATTTATAATTATTTCTCTCCCGAAAGCTCCGGGCTGTCGGTGAAGCTTTGAAGCCGGATCTATAAGCCTTCGGTTCGTCTTGGTGGAATGACACTGCAATTAAATTTTTTGATCTGCTATTTTCGGAATGGGTTAGAATTCTTTTTCTCTCCTCTACGGTTTTGCTTTTGGACGTCGGAGTTATTTTTATTCGGTGTTGTCGGAGTTTGTTCATGTTGGAGCGATAATAATTGTGAGCTTTCGTATTTCGTGGTCGCTTAATGCCGGCTTCGTCGCGAAACCATTTTTTCTTTTTTGATTCGTGTTGTTTGTTTGATTGATTGTTTAATTTTTCGGTAGGTTTCTTTGTTTGTTCTGTAGCTGCAGTGTACTTTCGAAGGTGAAGGATATTCTCACCGGATGTCTTTAGGCCCAAAGTTGCATTTTTCATTGCTTTTCATAAGATTTTTTTTTATTTTTTTTATTTTTTTTGGAGGAGCTTTTTCTTTAAGTGTTAGTGAATATGCCAAGTGGAGGAGACAGTATTTTGTGATTGATGTGGAAAGTTCTACTAATGCTGCCATTGAGATAGGTACAATGTTGGAGAGGGTAAAATTTTTCTTATAAGGAATGGAGCGGTTTTGTTCTCTGTGATCAGGCAATTAGAGGTGAAGAATCTGTGAGCTTTGAGCCTGAGTTGCATAATTGTGCCAAGGCTTCGGCTGGAGATTGGGGAGGCTTTGGTATTAGACAATAACGTTGTAGGGAATGACAAAGTTCAAAGGTGTTGAGAGCTGAGAAGCCTAAGAAAAAGGGATGTGGGGAAACCTCCTAAGCCTCCCCGTCCCCTGCTCACTGACACTGGATTTGGCTGACCAGAAGCTCATAAAGGAGATTTCAGATCTTATGATGTTGAAAGGCTAGGGCTGATAGAGTGAAGAGCTTGAAAAGATGAAGCATGGAAAATCAACTTCATCCTCTGCAGGAAACACTTTTGCTCTGGTTATCTCATTATTTTCTCATTGTGATATTTTAGCAGAGTAAATATCATCCACTATTTTACTAGAATATGCTTGTAATTGATTATTGCTCTTTACTTTCACTTTAGATTTGGAAGGAATGCTGTTTTAAACTTTGATGTTTAAATGATAAGTCTTTTTATTTTTACATTTTTTTCATCAATTCTCGATTCATACATGTGATTTGAGATTTGAGAGGCATCAATTTTTCTATTCATGCATGATTTCCAAATCGTGTTATTGTTATCTCCTCTATTTTATCAAGGATTAATTTGAATTCTCCTGGCATAATGAATTCTCACTTGTTGCTTTTATTAATATTAAGGACAAGTTCAATTCGCCTGGCATAATGAATTCGTGCGTGTTGCCTTTATGACCTCTGCTCCAATGTTACAAAAATGAGAAATGAGGTGAGCTATTTATCCTGTTGTATTTGTTGCTACTTGGAAATAATTCACCCCATTTACTACCAAAATGTTTTCTTTTATTTCTATGTACTTCTGGAAGTTCACCTTGGATGGTTGTTGTGAGTTATTAGTGAGACTCAAGACAGAAACATACAAATCAATTCTTATTTTCTACAAGATAATACCAAAGTCAATTTAATATTAGCTTTTGAGTTTAATTATAGATTATATGTTGTCAGATGCAAAAATTTAAACAGGAGTTCAAACATAGATAATAAACATTCCAAACACAGATGTGAAGTGGTTACATAACTAGTTGATTCAACAATTAAAAATGGGTTTGAGTAGATGGGAAGACTTACATAGAGAAGCAGAGAGGTAATGATTGATCTCTTATGCCAGTACTGCTATTCTGATTTTATGTATTTTAACTATAATTGTGAAAGGTATACTTCTGTCCATTTAGATTCATCTTCTGTCAGTTTGCCTTTTGAGGTCAGCTGTTTTGTTGGAGAAAAAGGTAGAGAAAATACTCTCTTGTTTGATTTTTGAAAACAATTTAAATTAAAAGTATCATAGGTTGGTAAGTTCCTGGATTACAATTGAAAGCCATGTTTGCAAGTATGGAAAAAAATTTGGTGGAGATCAACAGTATTCAATTGCTTGGAATCCTAGATTGATGGTAAAAAAGCTAAGTAGATGATCAATACTTAATATTGATTTCTACAATTGATAGAAACTTGAACTATGAAGTTTGTCAAGTTGAGTCATTTGCTATTAAGTGGGACATAAAACTTACCATTAGAAAAAAAAGGTCAAGCCCTCTTCATCACTATTTAAAATTGTGCAGTGGGCGCCTTTCTGCAGTCCCAATTTTTTTTTTCGCGTTGAGGCATGCATCTCTCGGATCGGTCGAGGCATACGCTTTAGGTACCTGAGGCATGCTGCAATAGGCGCGCTCGCCTTCTATTCTACCATCTCTTGCAGCGAGCAACCCTCTCATCTCAATCTCACACACGAGCGACACCTCCTATCGCTGGTGCCACCATGAGCCACATCCAAGCCATCTGCTGCTATTTTGTTTGAACCTGCAAGCTCCCATCTCGTGCTAGTGTCCTGTCTTTCTCTCATGCAGCGGCCGATGCCGCCTACCGCAGTGGCCGATGCCGCGCCGCCTGATCTTTTTGGCGCCTGCGCAGCCACAATTACCTGCTGCTCGTTGGTTCAAATTCATGCTTCGTTTCTGTCTGTTAGTATGTTAGATTTAGGTTGAACAATTGGGGCAATTAGGTGTTATAAATGTAAAAAGTAATGTCCAAATGTTTGATATGCAGATATATTAGAACAGTGGTATGTTTGTAAATGCCCTGTAAACAATGAAGATTTACTTGTATACACATAATTCATATGTATTTATATATCTAACACCTAAACTTCAGTAACAATTTGATCCCATTGGCTGATATTTTTATTATGATATGAAAGACTTGAGTGGTATTACGGTAAAAAATTTAAGTTGGGTTTTACATATGTAAATACACAGGAATGGAGTGGCATGTATGTGAAGTCAAATTTACAAAATATCTCTGTTGATTTGGTCCAGTAGTTATCCACTAAATTATAATTATGCTCTCATGAGTTTGAATGCCCATAAGACATTTTCTAATGGAATGAGTACTGATATTTTAGGATTGAATTTTAACTTTTGCATGTGTTTCAAACTTCTAATTTGCTTTAATTTATAAATTATGATGCTATTGTATATACTTTTAACCATTTATTTTGACTATGCAATTTTCAACTTGTGAGGCTTATGTCTCGCCTGCAGAGGAAAACACCTCAAGACCTAATTGCACAATTTTAAACATTGCTTTTGATGGAGGTCATGATTAAGTCCTTCTGTAGTTTTGTGTTTTATTATAGTCTCCATTACTTCATAATGCTAACAGTGGCAGTTTAAGTCCAACATAAAATGATCATTCATCTGTTACATTTTCATGTTCCAACATGTGTCCTGAACATTATTGTATAGATATGAAACCACATTTACTATTTTGGAGTCTGCCAATGCAAGGTGATAGGAAATTACATGTTTTCACCACAGTTAATTGTTTAATCAGTGCTGTATCCAAATTGATGCAAATTTAATATAGTTCCTATAGGAACCTACTTTTTTGTTCTAATCAAATTTATATTTATTTATTGCAACATGGTTGATAGTTTAACTCATTTCAGCTACTTTTAATTATAGATAAATGCCTTTGTGCATGTGACTAAAATATAAATGGTAAAACTGATATGCCTATGAATTTGAAAGTATGAATTGAAAATTTATTATGTTAGTATATTGATAGGAACAGTACAATCGGAAATAAAATTTTACAAGTATACCTAAGTGCTTCAAGCATTTTCTAATCTATAATAAAGTATCAAAACTAAATGGAAATATGGTCAAGAAGATATGCAAAATGATGAGCATTATAGAGTTAACGCATCATGTAACACTTAGTAGGTATATGGAGCAAGTTGATTTATAATACCAACACCAAATAGTTGGTATAAGATTAATGATGATATATCGTTTCAAATCTGGAGTTATTACGTGAGAGTCCTTTATTACATATGGATTGTATGCATTGTTCAAATTGACATTTGAAATCATAACAATGATTTAGTGGCATTCATTCTGAAGTGAAAAACTTAAAAGTTGTAGATAATATTCTTAGTGTTTATTTTTTTCGACTATACATATATATATATATAACTCTCCAAAGTAGAGAGTACAGGGTGATAGCATAAATTTGCTCAGTAGAAGAAGGGCGAGATGGCCACATGTAACTGCAAATTAGCAGCTACGCAAAAAACTCATCGAGAATTCGATCATGCCCCTGCTGTTCGGTGATCCGTGGGACATCGGCGGAAAATTAGGTGGCATAACACTTGAAAGTTACCGGTGATGTTCGATGGGCCGTGAGACGTCGAGTGGTGAAAAAGAGGTGGCACTTCAACGAAACGAGCGGGGAGGGAAGGGGTTGGGAGGCCGAACCAATATTGTTTCCCAACGAGGGGCACAACGAGTCGAGCGACAACGCCGGCGACTTGCTCCGTCGTCTTCGCACCGCACGGCCGGTTTTGAAGCGACGCTCCCGAGCGTCTCTTAACGTCTCGGGCCGGAAAGTGTCCGGCCGGTTCGGGACGGCGCGTCTGCGCTCGCCGCCGGTGGGGGTCTCTGGTTCTTCCGTTCTTCTCTGCTCGCTCTCTCCCGCTCTCGTCCATGGCACGCGGCTACGGCACGCCGCTGCAGGCGCGCTCACAGTCTGACGCGCGTTACTTGCGTCTTTTCGCGGGGAGTTCCATGGCCGCCCTCAAACTTGGGATGGCAGCTACAATTTCATTGCGAAGTTAGGCCGTAAGAATGGCAAGCCCGCACATTATGATATTCTCGCCTCATCGTGCCGTCTGGTTACGGTGGGAAAATTTATGTACGGACGTTCAATAATGGACACTATACGCCATTTCTTCGACACATTAAAGTTTGCGGGACCACGAAAAGTTGCCTCCTTTGATGGTAGACACATTCGTCCATCTCTGTTGATATCGGCCCACATCTTACATTTTATAAAAAATGATAAAAATTCAATGACAATTCATGAAGGTTCTCGATAGACGATTGACTTTGATTCGAAAGGCTCAATCTATATTATACCGGTATGGGTTAAATTTCTGGGCTTAAATATCGTATTATTTATGGTCTCTTCTCACTTGTCAAGGTTTGGAAAACACAAAGTGGATAAACCGGCCTTGAAAACACTCGTCATCGGATCTTTGTTCACAGTTGAACGTAGTCTGCAATGCATACGATGAGGTTTGGATTAGATACGGGGCGCTCTGAGTGTGTGTGGGTGGTGATGGGTCCTCGCACCCTTGTGCTCGCGTTGTTGTGTTTAGTCCATCCTTCCTTGCTTGTTATAAGATTTTTAAATTTAAAGCCTAAGGCTCCCTCATTGGGAAATGATATTGAGTTCGGCCTCCACCCCCTTCCTCCTGGCATTTCGTTGAGAATTGCCACATCTTTTCGCTGACGATGTCTCGCGGCCCACTAGCTTATCAGCTGAGAATTTAGATGTTTACGAAATGCCACTAATTCTTCGATGTCACGGATCCAACGAACACCGACGGCATAGGGTGAGAAGGATCGACCGCAGGAGGCATCGGGTAGTTGCCATTGATAGGCGGGATGTGGTCCTTCTCTTGGCGCTTATCTTTGGAGCGGTATCACTGCCATATCGGTTCTGTCTTATGGAGGGAGTTCGGGCTCGCAGCAGTGCGAAGAACGGGGAAAGCAGCCTTCCATGTATGACGGCCCGCAAAGATGCTACTCCTGCGGAAGAGCTACGGTCTAATAGTACGCTGGTTGTTGCAGCTCGAGGGGTAGGAGAATCCAGTATTAAACTAATCAACTGCAGTAGCCACTCTCACTTTGGATCAAATTGTTCACTCTTCGAGGAAGAGTGACAAGTGTATACCTCTAGAGCGGAGGAAGATGGCTTGGGGTTTTATCCCCCTTGGAAATTTAATGGATGATATTTTGGTCTCCCACAGTAATGGAGAATCAATTCGAGTCGATCTGCGGATCTGTTACGTTAATCGGGGAGTTCATGGACACCCATCAACTCCACCTCAAGAGAATCGATCTTCTTCCGAGCCTCCATTAGGGTTAGCCCCTATAAGTGAGAGGCCTGCACGACCATAAAAAAGAACTAATCTGCGTTCTGACAAAGCTCTTGGTAGCCAAATATTTCTAAGGCCTGATAGAGGTCCTCAAACCATAACAACTCTAATAGGAGTAATGACATGCTCTTATTCTTGGTTGATGGATGGTGTCAATCCCTCGACTTGTCTAGAAGACTGAACTGTTGGTTAGTACCGGTCCACATTAATATGACGACTTCCCTTGAGGGGTTCCATTTAAAGGCCTCACTACTCCTTTTCAACGGAGGGAGAGAAGGGGCCACAACACTTTCCACCGGCTGTTTTCCTCCTTAACAGATGGACTTCCTCTACTGTGAAGGCAAGGGATCGTAGTAAGAAGATAAGGCTGCCCTTGATCAGTTAAGGAAGGGGAAAGGGGTTGACCGACCTCCTCCTGCTTAGATATGATGACAAAAGATGAACCACTGACATTTACTTCCAGTGTAGCAGCGACAGTTGGTGATACACCAGATGGCGTGTCTTCTTTTGAGGAAGAAGGGTCTGCAACTGCAATCTCATCCAGAGCCTTCTTAAGAACAAAAGTTCTCCCTTCTCCTTCCCCTACATCAAAAAAATGAGAAGCATGTTTTCGGGTGATAGCGGTGACCTTGCCCGTCACCTCAGCTTGAATGACAATGCTATGATTAGACATGGAAGCAAAGTATCTTGTGGCCACACTGTAAAAGTGTGAGTCCTCTTCTTTTACGAAATTACCTAACCCTGAGGGATGCTCCTACTTCCGGTGCTTGGTGGACAGCTTTTCCATTTCCACTTTCGGACGGACCGCCTCTTCAATATCTGAGAGACACCACAACTCCTCCATCTTCTCATCGTCAGTACATGTGGTAATTCCCTTCAGCGGTATACAAAGGGACCGCGAGATCACAGCTAGTCAACATCTCTCTGGGGACCTCCATGCTCTCGAGAAGAGATCTCAGGTGAGGCATCATGCTCTTTGTCATCTCAGTCTGGATCCCTTAGATGCTAAAGTGGGAAGCGACAACAAACTTCTTCTTCCAATCCTTTATTTAATTCTCCACTCCCAGTTCTTTGCCCACTGAGAACATGACGAAGCTCTCGTTATCGACCTTAATGTAAAAAAAAAGGCAAACTTAGAAAGGTCGATAAATTATGAAATATGCTCTCACTGACAAAAGAGAATGAAGTTATTATCACATCCATGGAATTTGGTTTCACTTATACAAGAATAACCCCTAATGTATTGAATACACTCCGGAGCTTGTCGCATAGAGGTAACTGGAGGTCGTACATGAACTGATCTTGGTAAAAGACTAGGTCCTTGCCCACGATGTCTGTCACCCAAGTAAACTCAGGCAATTTTCGAAGAGTGACGCTGGCAAGAAGAACATATCTCCTCTCCAATTCCTTCACTTTATTTTCTGTTAAAATAAAGAGTCAACACCCTTGACAGAGTCCAAGATTGGGGGGTGGGAGGGGAAATATTTCAGATCGATCACGAAACATAAGAGATGGCTGGAAGATGAGAATAAAAGAAACTAAACGCATAAAGAAAGAAAATAGAACACGTGAAACAGAAAAGAGTGACCTCTTGCCCTATTTATAGAGCGGGCACCCAAAATGAAGTCACATAATGATAAGCAGCACACCAAATATCCTTTCAAAATTATTTAAGTAATAATTTATTACAAATGACATTATTACAGGTCTTAAACAAAGTGTTTATAAACGGGTCCTCCAAGGCCTTAACCGGGACATACCCCCCAAGCTCAAACTTCGAAGTACCATTTTCCCACCTAACTTAATTTGATATTTTCGATCAACTTCATGGTGGAACTTCCCCAGATCACACGACTCACAAAATACCTACAGTTCACACAGTGCCTCATCCAACCTGCCTCGAAGGGCGACTAGCAATGCCTGCACAGCTGCCATCTCTACATCCAGGCAAGCGAACGACTCTGGCATAAGGTCAGTGATCAGACCTCTGCCCGTTCCCTCCAAAGGATCGACCATCTCTGCAAGAAATCCAACCTCACCTGCCCTCTGCTCCATAGTTCCAGGGGATGGCGGTCGCCATGCAAGTGTCTCTGTCTAGGGTGAACTGTGGACAAAGTGTCAAGCGGCTGATGACCCGTCGGACCATCCAACGACAGGAGCCCAGAGTTCTCAATTTGAAGACTATCCAACACAGTAGGTCTGAACTCAGCGGTGACCTTTGGCTACCCACCTTCGCCGCGACCCCCCAATTAACTATCTGCATCTAAGTCAATGCTACTAGGTCATAAAAATTAATAATTATTAAATGGGATTTTTTGCATACCCAAAAATCTACCCATCTTAGAGATGGCCCTAAGACGTCATCTCTCTTTTACGATGAAGTACCTCTGTTATTCTGAGGTAGAAGCTAACATGGGCCGACATTCGTCACTCCTTCTAGCTCCTTTTCCTCTATCACAACCTACACATCGGTCAGATCTCGCCTACCTGCAGCGGTCGTGTTGCATTAGGCCCAAATGCCATTGTTTCTTGGCATAACTTTTCCGGTAACTATAAGTCAACGCTATCAGACGAGTTGACCACGTTGATTGAAGCAGATTCGGTTCGTAACCATTTTGATTTCTTCAATATTCTTTTCCTCTTTGCAGGAAGAGGAACTCCAAAGCCGATCTTCACTAGCCTTTAAGGATCCACTACAATCCGACTCAAACTATTAGCCATAATACTCTTTGGTTACATATGGAGAAGCTAATTGCAAATAATGCCTGGCTCGGTTCATGCCTATTTGTAGAGCAAACTAGGCATGGAACCCAAGGGAAGCCAATTTTTCAATCAATTCATGATTTTAATTTCAATAATTGTTTACAAGTTTCCCTATTCTTATCATACCTGTCAAAGAGCAGGAAAACTCGGTGAACTAATATGTATGCACCAAAACTGTCATATTGAATGTCAAACCAATCAAGCGACTCAGAACGATGGCTGGAAAATCAAGGCATCAGGCTCCAAGAGCATGATACCAGTTGGTCATCCAAAGACCAATAGCTCGATCGAATTCAACTGACACTATGATAATGGACTTAGTCGACAGATGACACCTACAGTACCGGACCATCTAAACTCCTCACAAGGGACACACGACTGTAACACATCGACCGAACTTCTTTATTAGGCAGGCCCGATCACCACTTGGTCGGTGGCCTTGTCTTTCAAATCGAACTCAAGCACGTAGATCAGCCAGTTATGCCCTATTTGCATTCAAATTTTAATACAGAATTGATAGTAAATCATTATGATTAAATTGTATTAACGACAGTTTCCATAATAGTTCCCTCTTTTCTATAGCTATACAAATCCCCCCTGCCCTTATAAATAAAGGGCGGGCTAGAAGGTGAATAAAGGGACCACTCCCGTTTCTCTAGAGAGATTTCCTTAATCACTCTCTCTCATCCTTCTTCGCTCAGCTCTAAATATCGAGGCGTGTTTTTATAAAGGACAATTTAAGATTTAATAGTTAGAAATTCTCAAAGTTTAAAACGAGAAAGAACAAAAAATTTCAAATGAACTAAGCCACATGAAATTTATAGAGAGAAATGTGGAATTCAAAGTATTACACAATCATTTTACGCTAATTACATTGCAAGTTTGTCATTGATTACAGAAAATTTTGAAAGAAAAATAAAGCCACTTCATCAATAAAGTTAATAAAAGTTAAAAATAGAAAATTATTAAAAATTTTTTGATACATCAAATAGGGCAGCACTAGTCAAGTTATATTCTCAAATTTGGAGAACTGATACGAATTGACCACACTCAAGTTGTCCAACTCCACTCTTAAATCATTGGCAACATTAAAATGATTTGTCAATAATACATAGTTTTCGATCAAATTTAATAGCTAAATCTTCTTAGACTTTCCAAAGCACCGCTGAGTATTAGTAATATTGTTTGGGCCTTTAGATTCTTGAATTGAAACTCAGCTAGTAAAGTAAGCTCTTAAAGTTGGGAACATAAATCAAAATTGACAATCCAATGAAGTTACTCGCCATGATTCACTCGTCCATGTGTAGCCTCTCCTCATGATGTTGGCTGCCAGGCCTGTCAAAATAGCTCGTTGTTTGTAAATAGCTCATATTCGATTCGTTCACTAAATAAATGAGTCGAACATGTTCGAAAAAATTAAATTGATGAGTATTATTTTAAATAATTTAATTAACTACAAGGCCCAACGATTTATAATCTATTAAAATCATTAATTAAAAAATAGAATAAAATTAAATTCTATTTACATAAATGTTTTAATATAAATAATAACATTTAAATCTCTTCTCTATCTTTAATATCTTATGGTTGCATGATTAGAGTTGTCAAAACGGCTCATTACTTGCGAACAGCTTGTGTTTGGCTTGTTGTTTGGCTCGCTGTGCAAACGAACTGAAGGCGTATAAATTTTTTGTGTTTGAAATACAAATGAGTTGATCACGAGCTGAGACCGAGCTTGCAAGCTCATGCTAGTTTTAACCCCTACAGGCTGTAGTGTATTCCACCGAGTTAATCATTTTGTCACCCTCGTTAAGCCAATCGAGTGCAGCCAAATATCCTAAAAAATTTTCTGTGGAATTTTTGGCTCAGCAAGAAGAAAATATCACTTGTCGGAAGGCTAGATGAGCCTTTTTGAAAAGATCACCTATATTAAAAATTTCAGCGAATCACATTTTCTCCTGCGTTCGTCAACCCCCTTCTACTTCATCTTTTAAGGAGGTGCAAAAAATGCAAAGAAAATATTAATCTTTAGATTATGAAATATCTTATATATATATATATATATATATATATATATATATATATATATCATCTTTTCTATAAAAAAGAGAAGATTTTTTTACTTGATGTTAAACATTTGAATGGTATGAATGAAAATATGAATGTTTGGGTGTTAGATATGTAAATACATAAGAATTATGTGACACATTTTTTTTAATAAATTGATTTTGACAAGATCACCCAGAAATACCAAGGATGATATTATCAAAGAGATGTACTTTTGGCTGTACGGGTGGTCAAATAAAGATTTAAAATAGTCCTTGGAAATTAATTATATATTTACATGAATTTAGCATCAAAATTAATAATAAAAAAAAAAGATAAGCCTGCAGATAAGTAACTGCAGTGATAAATCTGTATTATTTGTTTAAATTTTTTAGTTGTCCAGTGCCTCAAAATCATCTCCTAATTGGATGCTTCCGTTTGAATTGAACCAATGGATGAGCATTTAGATAAAGTAAGAAATGACGAGAAAAATAGAAATTCTTATCGGAAGGCGACTATCGTCTACCCATCATGCTATTTGACAATAGATTTAATTTGACTTTAGAGATAATATGAACAGACTTGAATCATATTTTTAATTTTACAGAGCTTGAGGGCCTGTATATAAATGTTAATGTTAAATCACTGATGAGTATACGACTCTTTTTACTCATTTAATATTACTTTCAAATATATCGATTGGATGACATTCGCTTACCAATTTGCATATCATAAATTGTGTTTTTTTATTATTTATACCACATGCTCTAAAAGAGAAGCATAATGCTAAGTTAAGTGTTGCCGAGATGAGAATGATCAGGTGAATGAGTAGCTTTACACTTACAGACAAAATGCGAAGTGAATATATTCGCAATAGGGTTGGTGTTGCACCAGTGACGGACAAAATTAAAGAGTCGCCTTAGATGGTTTGGTCACATCAAACGTCGACCACCTGATGACCCGATTAAGAGAGTAGATGTTTTAGATTCAACTTATGTTAAGAAAGGAAGAGGTAGACCTAGGAAGACTTGGGCTTATTGCATAAAAAATGATCTTAATTTATTAGAATTAAATGAAAATTTGACACTAAATAGGACGCAACGGAGAAAAAGGATTCATGTAGCCGACCCCACTTAGTGGGATTAAGGCTTTGTTGTTATTGTTGTTGTATGCCGTAATATCTTAACGTTAGTTGCTTGCTAGGTTTGAGTCATAAAACTCACAAAATATTAAATATGTGTAAGTTTGTTGAGATGTTTAAGTAATAATAGCTCATATCGCGCGATCATTTCAAATTAATTAATAAATATCTCAGCCAACACGCCTAGCAACTCCACCTAAATGTAATAACTAATTTTCATAATACTAGTTGATATAAATGCATATGTTAATATTAGAATTGAAGCCCAACACATTGTTCGTGCTAATTAAGAACGTTGGATTTAAGTAATGGATCAATTTTTAAAGAAACATTCATTTAAATCTAAGGATACAATAGAATCCATTGAATCTGAAGTATGACTTCACAAAGAGTATTTGAGGTATTAAGTGATTTGAACTGTATAAGTTAGACAAGACAGCATTCCAACTAAAGAAAGATGCGAATGATTATTGGGAGAGACATTATCATAAGAACTTGATGAAGGGATTTCTGGGGCTAACTTTGAGAGGCTATTTTTTGAGCGATAAATTTTATTAGCAAATCAAACCAAGTTGATAGACAACTTAAGAATGCTTAAGTAAGAATAAAAAATAATTCGATAAATTGAGACTCAAATAAGTTTAGATGTTAAACTTATCCTTCTATTGGTGAGCACAAAAATTAAAAGATCTACAGCTTTCTCTTTTAATTGAGGAAGAATATCATAAGGTGTTTATCTGCATTAAATTTATTATATTTAGAAAGCTAGTGGACTAAGCCATCCATAATGAGATAAATATTAATGCACAAGAAGAGAATGTATTCGGGAAGCACAATTATAGAAATAGTCATGCATCCGAAAGTTAAAAAAAATAACATATAAAATATTATAGAGAGAAGCGAAAGAAATATTGTTGTTGACACTACTACGTCAAAGGCACTTTAAATGCTATAATTTAATAATTGGACATTAATTTAACCACTACAGCTCATATCTTAAAATTAAGCACAATTTGCTGCAATGGTTGCATAAGCATATAACTTTAAACATAAACATAAAATAGTTAGTAGAAGTCTAAGAGAGGTTGACACTGAAAACATAATGGCAAAGGACAAGCAAGGCAACATCGTTGCACATCTAGTTGGTAACCATAATATTTTCTTAGAACACCCACCATATTAACAATACCATCCTTGCATTTTAGTATTAGGAATAATGACCGCCTCTACACTTAATATGGCGGCTTCACCTAGTGTTTTAGTAATTTACAATCTTGAAAATATATCTTATAATTAACCATCTCAAGAGTTCACTGCTATGAAATGCAAGTGCACGTATCATTCAAGTAATATAAGATTTTTTTTAAAACCCAATATATTGATCCCGCGATGAACAATGGTAACAATGCAAGTCCTAAGAAAAGTTCTAGCCTACTGTAATGAGTCTTAGCCTAGAAATAAGTTTGGTATAAGTTTTGCCTATTCAAATCTAAAAAGAGTTCAATAAACGTAGATATTGATTTTAAAGATAGTTTACTACATCAACTAAATAGGAAAGTTCAAGCTATGTGAAAAGTATCTCTTCCCCTTGTAATGAAATTAGCACATAGAATAAGTGTAGATCAACTAGAATATCTAAGTGAGTTTGTGAAAAATAAGAGCATGCATATTCTTTACCTTTTTTAAAGTGCATAAAGAGCTTTGGTTAATCTCGAGTTAAATCCTTAAATCCTTCGTTATGTTGAGTAGATTCTAGCCTGTCACCCTAGAGTACCCACTAGTGGCCTCAATTTGGATAACCTAGCTTTAAGTTCCTAAACCCTAGATCCAATTGGTTAAAATTCTAGCCTGACACCCTAAATTCACCAATTTACACCCGTCAAAGCCTATCTTCATATCTATTTGCACCAGTCTACGAACTACTTTTCCATCACCCTATAGATTAGTGTGATTCATACTAGTTGTTAAAGTTCATAGCCCTTCCGGATCATGATGGATTCACAACAGATTTTAACAAGTCAATTGGCCAAATTGAAATGTCAATTAAGCATAAAGTAAACATCATCACAATAAATAATATAATTGCTTTCTAATTAAATCTACATCCTAAGAATGATACTAATTCATAACAAGAGGAAAAAAAAAGGTAAACTACTTAGAATTCATGAAGAGCACAAAGAATTCAACATTTTGATTTAGCTAACATGATCGCAATGTAATGAATTCTTACTACAAAGCAATAAAACAAACAAGACTTATCTTCTTCCTTGAGAATAAAAGAGTTAACTCTGTCGAATGTTGACTCCAAAGATCTCCTTCACTTCTACAGTAGTTCCATACAATTCACTCTAATTTCACAAAGAAAATACAACAATGAATTGGAATCTCTCAATATTCCTCTCCTTCCCTGCACTCACTTTTCATTCGGCCTTTTCATATTGTTCTCCTCCCCTCACAAAATGTACATCCATAAAAAAAAGCCTTGAATTTCGTGCTTAAACTGCTGCAAAACTACCAAATGTCGTTTTGGCGCCTAAGGGCCCAAATGTAGCGCCTAGGCGCCACCTTCTAAAGTGTCCCACAATCCAAACTAGCCCTGGGTGATCCTTGGTGATATTTATACGTGTGGTAATATGATTTATATTTATATTTAATTTAAGGGATACTACGCAACTATACATATTGTTAGCAAGTAATATAGGACTTTCTGATTAAGCCCCGAAATATTGATCTCATGGGGAAATTTTTTGATATTTAAAAATTTTAAGGAAATAGATCACAAAATCTATTTAGAAACAGACACTTACTTAAACAGTTTCAGAAAATGCAATTTTTTTTGGTATTTTCTTATATTATGAAATAAAGTGAATAATTAACTAACTATAATGAGATTTTTGTAAGATTAAAAATGTATAAATGAAAATGTCTTTTTCCTTATCATGAATAAGTAATAATTACAGAAGTTCTGTTATGGAAGTATTCAAAATATGTTGTGCCAAATATGAGTAATATTATTCTTTGCCCTTACTAGAGATGTTATAAAGAACATTGACTAGTTTAAAGTTTGAATTTTTTTTTTAAGACGGGTAAGGTAGGGAAGATACTAGCTCTCGCTCTAGAGTTCCCTCATTTCCCTCCACCTAGGGGCTAAGATCTTGCATCAAAACCTAAAACAATAAACCCAATTAGGGGGCTTTAGTCTGTCACCTTAAAGTCCTCTAACTCTACACCTGTCAAAGTATATTTCCCTATTTATTTTTACAAAATTATATGAAATACTTTCTCATTTATACAATCTCATGTGATTCCTACCAATTGTTGACTGAGACAATACCTACAAAGATCTTACATGTTCTCACAACAAATGTTAACATCTTAATTGGCCAAATCAAGAAGTAAATGAAGTACAAGGATTGAATCAACACAATTTATTCCAACATTAAAGATCAATACTTCCACAACTTCCATCCAACACTTAATTACTTTTTATTTTAATGAAGAAGATAAAGAAAACTACTCAGAATCTATGGAGAAAACATAATAACAAGAAATTTTAAATGTAGAAATCAAGTAGAAACACAAGAAGTCTCAATTAAAACCAAATGAAGTACAAAGATAAAAAACATATCTCAAGTTCCTCTCCACCAAAATCTTGAAGTTCCTTTGAATTTGTTCCTTTCACTTACAAGTCTCTCTGGAACTGGTCACTCAAATCTAGAGGTTTTAAATCTCTCTAAAATATTGGATATTTACTTAGAAATCTCTACCCAACTTCCCTTTCACTAGGAATGAGATAAGTGTGAAGGAACCCTAAGTAATAATCCTACAACTTCTTACTATAACTACTCTCTAAACATGCTATAACAATTTTTTTCCTCCTCACTATTCAACCTGTTTAAGTCCTTCCTTTTATATTTTTCCAAAAGGTACCTAAGTGTCTCTTTAAAATCTATCTATATTCAATGAATCTTTCCAAAAGATGCATCCTTTAAAAGTGAAATTTGAATGTCTTTTGTTACCGTTGATTAGTTACTCACATTTGTACCAAAGGTTGCCTCAAATACCCTTTCAAAATACACTAAAAATTCCTTGAAATTGCAAAGTAACTACCCTGCCCTTACGCTTGGGGCCTCTGGCGCTTAGGCGGGGCCTTCTCTGTGGGTTGGTACTTAGGAGCCAGATCTGGGCGTTTAAGCGCTCTAGTTCAATTTAACACCTTCTTCATTTTTTTCTCTAAATTTGATCCTTCTTCACTTATTTTGTCATATTTATTCCATTTAATTATATCCGAGAGAAAAAAACACAAATACCTTTCATTAAAATGCAATATTATAAAAAATATATATGTAAATGTATACAAAAATTGTATATATTATAGGTATTTCAAATTCCCCTAAACTTAAAATGTTACTTATCCTCAAGTGACACTACAATATTTCAAAAAAAATATAAGCAAAGTATGTGAATGAGTTTTTTTAAGAGATTCTAAAATTTTGTTCTAGAAATGTAGTATTCCAATTTAGAAAAAACTTTAGTGAATGAGATCAATTTAAAGTTTAGAAAATCTCAAAAGTGAAATAGTATGAAAATATGAGTTTCTATCTAATTCAGAAATATATTTGTAGATTTTCCAAATATAGAGTTTAGGAATTATATCTTCTTTACTTAAAAAATTTCATTAAAAAGAATTATACTCACTATATTATATCCTTAAGCTTAAGAGTTTCTCAAATTTTATGCATTAAAAAGATCAGATGTGGAACCAATTTTTTTATTAGACAATAAGCCTCGAGTTTCTCCTCACATTTTTTACATACTATACTTTACTTTTTTTTTTTCTTGTGAGGATTACTATATCTAGATAGGCTTTTAATGATTTTAAATTCCACTCTTCATTTCCTAAAGCAAAGGACTGATATATATCCTTTACTTAAAAATACGATAATAGTTTTGAAAATTACTTTTAATAAAAGAAATTTAAGTATTGAAAATAAAAGTCGAATTCTTCTATATTTTTCAAAAATACAATATCTCTTACTAAGATAGTTACACCATATTTAACATCTCTTCACTATGAAAATTTTTAACTTGAAAATTTTTTTCATCACTATAAAGTTTTAACCAAATTCTCTTACAATTTTCTATATTCAAAATTTTATTACCCTAATATAACTTCATACACATAATCATTTTTCAAATCAAAATCAAATTTATTTGTATTATATTTGATAATAAATAAATTTTAAGTTTTGAACTTTGATTTTTCCTCCCCCCAAACTTAAATTTTTAATAAGATTAAACTTAGCATATCATTTATATTAGATAAGAATGAAAAATTAAAACATTATGCTTACAGGAATTTTCATATCCTAAGTATACAAGTGCAAAAAACTAAAAAAAACACAAGTAAAAATAATTAAATTTCATTTTGATTTTAACATATATGAGATTTAAAAGACTTCTATACAGTGGAGGCTAACAAAAAAGCAAATCACACAAACTAATATAATATCACAACTACAATAGAAAGAAAATACATAGTAACAAATTGAAACTGAATCATAAAATTTTAAATGAAGGTTGGCTCTTTTCTAAACTTCCTAAAGCAGTAGGAATAAGATCAACACAAACCAATAAAATACATTTAAAATAACATAGTTCACATAATTACTACCACATAACATTAAAAACAAATGCACACTGATAACTATGAGTTGCCTCCCACAAAGTGCTTGGTTTTACGTCGACAGCCTGACGTACCTAATGTTTATTCTGGGTGACCCAACATCAAAACATCTTTCAATTTTGTTTGATCCCCTAAGAAATAGGGTTTTAGTCTATGATCATTCACTTTGAAAAATTTTCAAGGTTTTAGGATCTTTGATATCCACAGCTCCATAAAGAAATGTGCCCATCCACCTGGACTTAAGTTTGTCTGAAAATAACCTCAATCTTGCATTATAAAGCAAAACTTGCTGCCCTGGCTCAAACTTTTTAGTAAGAATCTTCCAATCATGCCACTTTTTCATCTTATATTTATAAATCTTACATTCTCAAAAGACTCATTCCTTATTTCTTCCAACTCATTTAATTGCGATAATTCCTTTTTACCAGTATCCTTCAAAATATAATTAAATTTTTTTAATAGCCCAATAAGCTTTATGTTCAAGTTTCACTGGTAAATAAGAAGCTTTCCCATAAATTAACTTGAATGGTGACATTCCTGTAGGAGTTCTGTAAGAAGTCCTATAATCCCACAAAGTATAATTAAGCTTTACCGACCAATCCATTTTTGTTTGATATATAGATTTTTCTAAAATTCTTTTAATTTCTCGATTAGAAACTTCAGCCAAACTGCTTGTATGAGAATGATAAGAATTAGAAATTTGATGATTCATAAAATATTTCTTTAATAATTTCTCAATTATCGTGTTTTTAAAATGACTTCCCTATCAGTTATGATCACTCTTGGCATTCCAAATCTACAAAATATATTTGTTTTTAAAAACTTTATAGTACTTTGAGCATCACATAGAGGTAAAGAAACAACTTCTATCCATTTAGAAACATAGTCTACCGTTAATAATATATATAAATTTCCAAAAGATGGTTTAAATAGTCCCATGAAATCGAATCCCCAAATTTCAAGTATTTAACTTCCAAAATATTATTAAGGGGCATCTCATTTTTTTAGAAATATTGCCTACACGTTGACAACGATCACAATTTTTAATATAATCAATAATATCTTTAAAGATAATAGGCTAATAAAATCCAGATTGTAAAATTTTGTATATTGTTTTATCAACACCAAAATGACCCCCAAAATCAGAATCATGACATTTTTGGAGAAATTTAAAAGTTTCTTCTAAAGACGAACATCTTCGAATAATTAGATCATTCCCCTGTTTATATAGAAATGGGTCATCCCAAAAAGTTAAGTCTTAGCTTCAGATAAAAATTTTCTCTTTTGTGTGTCAGACTATAAGGAAAAATGTTATTAACAATAAAGTTCACTATATCTGCATACTGATATACCTAAATTATATAGTTTTTTAAATACATTTTTATATCTATTTTTGATGATACTGCACTTTAATGAAAGATATTTTTGTGTTTTTCTTGCAGGTATGATTAAAATAAGTGACTTTGATGAAAGGAGCAATAAAGGATCAAAATTTGGAGCAAAAATTGAAAGGTGTGAAAAATTGACCTTTGGCGGCTAAGCGCTGGACCCTTGGCGCATAGGCGTCACAGTTAAAGTGACGAATTTTATTTGATTTTAGTGTAAATTTGAAGAGATTTTTGAAGCATCCTTTGGTTTAAACTTCACTAACTTTCCATCAGTGCTAAAACTCATTTAAAATTTGAACGGATGGATGCATTCTTGATGGATACATTGAATCTCGACATATTTTGAGGAGACACCAAAGCACCTTTTGGAAAATTTTAAAAAGAAGACTTGAAGATCAGAAAAATGATTGTTGTTGGAGGGTGTGATTAGTGTTAAGAGTTAAGTTTATGTTAGAGATTTATTGAGAGAACACATTTCCACTTCACCACTTCTATTATCAATTATATCTAGATTTTATTAAGAGTAGAATAGAGATTTGGAGTCAACAAAGTTGGGCGCCAACCTCTCCTGTGTCTTGTAAAGGGAAAGAAAACTTTCAAAGGAACTTCAAGAGTCTTGTGGAGAGGATTTTCGTATAAGTGTTTAACTTTGTTTTACATTTGGTTTTAAAGTAAGACGTGTTGTATTTTCACTATGATTTCTACTTTCAAATGAAGTTGTGATTGTGTTTTCTCCATGGATTCTGAGTAGTTTTCTTTATCTTTTTCCTTTAAAATGATGAAGTAATTAAATTATGGAAGGAAGTTGTGTGAAGTATGGGATTTCAAAGTTGGAAGAAGTTGTGATGATTCACTAACTTGCACTTCATTTACTTATTGATTTGACCAATTAAGATGTTAAAATTTTTTGGGAGATTATGTAAGATCCATTGTGATATTGTCTCAATCAACGATTCAAAAGAATCATTTGCAATTGTATGGATGAGAATTGTAGTCAATATGGTTGGGTGCAAATAAATAGGAAGATATACTTATAATGGGGAGTAAAATTAGAGTACTTTAGAGTGACAAGCTAAAGCCCCCTAATTTGGTTTGATGTGAAAAATTTGATTTTGAGATGTTAGCCCCCAGGTGGAGGGAATCAAGGGAACTCTAAAGTGTGAGCTAGTATCTTCCCTGCCTAACCCACCTATAAGATTTCAAAGCATCAAATTAACCAATGTTCTTTATAGAACCAAGTAAAGGCAACGAATATAATTACTTCTAATTGGCACAACACATTTTAGATACTTCCATAACAAAATTCCTTAATTATTACTGATTCATTGAAAGAGGAAAAAAATATTTTATTCTCATTTGCTTTCATATTATTTTATAGTTGTGTTAAATTTAGTTGTTTGATTTACCTTTTATTCCGAAAATACCAAAAACAAATTTGAAAAAATTTATATCTTAAAACATACTTTACAAAATCATTTTTAAAAGTAAAAAGTTATTTTCTTATTTGTTTAAAATTTTAGACATTTCCCTGTGGTTTTGATATCTCGGGGCTTAATCAAAAAGTCTTATATTACTTGATAAACGATACGTATATTTACATAGTATCTCATATTTTAAATAATTAAAGAATAATTTCATATCTAAAACGTAAGGGTAAATATTCAGGGATCAAGTTTTTGGTGCCTTTGCTAGGAAAATTAATTAAAATTTTATTTAAAGAAAATTTAAGAAAAATTAAGTTTATACTTTTCATTGTTTTGTTAGTGTATTTTATTTTATTTTTTTAATTTTATATGCGTAGTTCAGGTTCTGAGGGAATTGTGCCTTACGATTTTAAATTAGAGAGAACTATCAGAAAAATCAAAAAAATTAAAAATTCAGAAAAAGATAAAAATATTCAAGAAATGGCAAATCAAGATCATCAAAATGTTGAAATCCATTGAGAATTTAGACCTTTAAGAGATTAAGCTAACCCTACCGTAGATGAACTTCATGGTAGTATTTGACACCCTGCTATAGCTGCTAATTAATTTGAACTTAAACCTATTATTATCTAGATGATATCTAATAATCAGTTTGGGGAAGCGCCAACTGAATATCCTAATTTACATCTTGCCAATTTTCTAGAATTGTGCACTACTTTTAAATACGATGTGTTTCGGATGATGCTATTAGAATTAGACTTTTACTTTTTCACTGAGGGATAAAACTAAGATTTGGTTAAATTACTTAGCACCTGGATCTATCAGAACTTGGGGTGATTTAGCACAAAAATTTCTTGCTAAATATTTTCCACTATCGAAGAAAGCGAAGCTTAGTAATGATGTCAAATCTTTTTGTCAGTTTGAAGTGGAATATATATATGAAGCATGGGAATGTTTTAAAGATCTCTTAAGAAAGTGTCCACATCATTCGATACTAGATTAGTTAATAATTCAGATCTTTTATAATGGATTAGTTGGATCTCTTATATCTATTATCAATATCGTTGCTGGTGGTTCATTGATGTCTATATGGTTTGTTGATGCTTATGTTTTAATTAAAGAAATGAACACTAATAATTTTTAGTGGCCTTCTGAAAGGTTAAATCCTAAAAAGGTAGCCAACATTCATGAAAATGATGCTTTTGCAATGCTAGCAAATCAAGTTGTTGCAATTTCAAGGAAGATAGACCAATTTGGGATGAATTTTCTCAGCCAACTTCCATGATTGAAGAAAATTGATTAGGCCAAATAGGTTATTCTCAAACTTTACCAGAAACTTTGAATGCTATAAGTAAGCATAATATCTCATATTACAATTATTATAACCCAGGTTGGAAAAAACAATCGAAACTTTAACCGAAATACCAGTAATCAGGGTGGTAGTAATCAACAAAGGGGGAACAACCAAGTAAACCCATTAGGAAACTGGAACAACCAAGGGAATAATAATTATTGACCAACCTACCCTCCAGGTTTTAACAATACTTCACAATTTAAGGAGAAGAAGTGGTGTTAAAAATGAGAAATCAATTACAAAGTCAAGGAGCTACAATCAGAAATATTGAGAATCAATTGAGATAGATTACCAATTCATTAAGTAATAGATCCCAAGGAACGCTTCCTAGTAATACTGAAATAAATCCAAGAGACAAGACTAAAGAGCAAGTACAAGCTATTCAATTGAGAAGTGGAAGAGAGTTAGAAGGCAGAGTTTAAAAAGAGACTAAAGTAGAGAAAGAATATATTGAAAAACCAAAAAAGGATGCTCCGAAGGGTTTGGAAAAACCTATTTCTCCACCTATGTTTGATTTAGAAAAGCCACTACCTCCATTTCCTCAGAGACTTCAACAATAAAAATTGGATAAGCAATTTTTAAAATTCTTAGAGATATTTAAGAAGCTTACAATCGACATTCCATTTGTTGAAGCCTTAGAACAAATGTCAAGCTATGTGAAATTTATGAAGGATATTCGTAATAGAAAGAGGAAGTTTGAAGATAATGAGATTGTCGCCCTTAATGAAGAGTGCAGTACAATAATTCAGAAAAAGCTTCCTAAAAAACTTAAAGATCCTAGAAATTTCACAATTCTATGTGCAATTGGAGATAGATTTTTTTTGGAAAAGCTTTATGTGATTTGAGTGTAAGCATTAACCTTATGTATTTATCAATATTCAAAAGACTGAGATTAGGAGAAATAACCCCTACCATTGTAACTTTGCAATTAGCTAATCGTTCGAACACATATCCTAGAGGAGTTATAGAGGATGTTTTTGTGAAAGAGGATTAATTTATTTTTCTTATTGATTTCATTATGTTGGATATGGAGGAAGATAAAGAGATATCCATAATTTTAGGGAGACCTTTCCTAGCCACAAGCAGAGCGATGATAGTTGTGCAGAGAGGGGAATTAACGATGCGAGTTAATGATCAAACTGTTACATTCAATATTTCAAAGCCAATGAAATATCCTGCAAGAGGTAAAGATGATGAATGTTATAGGATGGATGTTATCAAATATTTGAGTGAATGTTATTTTAAGTCAACTTATGAAGAAAAATCTGAAAGTAAAGAATTGAAACACAAGCAAGAAGAGAAATTACAAGATTATGAAGATTTTCATGAGAAAGATTTAAATTATGATGATGAAAATTTTGCAATTTTGGACATGACTGAAAAAGATGAATCTTTTGGTCCATTAATTGAAAAAACCTTCGGAACTTGACTTAAAGACGCTTCCTAATAATTTAAAGTATGCCTTTTTGGGTGATTCCTCAACTTTACTAGTTATAATTTCCTCTCAATTAACTAAAAGAGAAGAAGAGAGTTTGCCTGAAATTTTAAAGAAATATAAGAAAGTCTTTGGATGGACAATAACTGATATTAAAGGAACCAGTCCTTCAATTTGTATGCATAGAATCCTTATGAAGGATAACTGCAAACCTCAGGCTGATCGTCAAAGGAAATTAAATCATATCATAAAAGAAATTGTTAAGAAAGAAAATTTAAAGTGGTTGGATGCTGGAATTATCTACCCTATTTCAGATAGTGCATGGTTTAGTCCTATTCACTTTGTACCTAAAAAGGAGGAGTTACTGTGACTGTTAATGAAAAAAATGAAATAATACTACTAAAACAAGTTACAAGATGGAGAATATGCATTGATTATAAAAAATTAAACCTTCCACCAGGAAAGATCATTTTCCACTTCCTTTTCTGGATCAGATGTTGGATAGACTGGCTGGCAATTAATACTTTTATTTTCTGGATGTATATACTGGTTACAAACAAATTCAAATTGCTCATGAGGATTAAGAGAAAATAATGTTTACCGATCCTTATGAAACATTTGCTTTTAGAAGAATGCCCTTTAGTTTATGTAATGCCCCTGCTACATTTCAGAGATGTATGATGATAATATTCTGTGATTTAATAGAAAAAAGAATTGAAGTTTTTATGGATGACTTTTCAGTGTTTGGAATTTCATTTGAATCATGTTTAGAACATCTATCTAAAGTTCTGAAATGCTGTGAAGAAACTAATTTGGTTCTTAACTGGGAGAAATGCCAATTTATGGTAACAGGAGGAATTATTTTGGGACATTGTATAACAAAAAATGGTATGGAAGTAGATCCTGCAAAAATTCAAGTGATCTCTAATTTACCTTGCCCAACTAATATAAGGGGAATTAGAAATTTTCTGGGACATGTTGGATTCTACAAATGTTATATTAAAGACTTTTCCAAAATTTTAAAGCCTTTATGCTGTTTACTGGAAAAAGATTTTTAATTTTGATGATAATTGCCTAAAAGCTTTTGAAACATTAAAAAAAACTTAATCACTACACCTGTTATAGTTTCACCTAATTAGGAAAAACCTTTTAAATTAATGTGTGATGCCAGTGATTATGCTATTGGAGTTGTTTTAGGTCAGAAATTTGATAAGATTTTCGAAGTAATTTACTATTATAGTAAAACTCTTAATGAAGCTCAAATTAATTATACCACTACTGAGAAAGAGTTATTAGCTATACTATTTGCCTTTGATAAATTCAGATCATATTTAATTGGAACTAAATGTGTGGTGCATACTGATAATTCTGCCATTAAGTATTTAATGAAGAAGAATGATGCAAAACCAAGATTGATTAGATGGATTCTTCTTTTGCAAGGATTTAATTTTGAGATAGTAGATAGGAAGGGTGCTGATCATCTGTCCAGTCTTGAAACTAAAAATCTCTCTGTGATATTGAAGAAATCATTGAACATTTTCCTGATGAAAAATTGTTCGCTGTTAATGAGTGATGTATTCTGTGGTATGCCGACATTGTAAAATTTATTGTCAGTGATATTATACCCTATGGTTTGACATACTAAGAGAGGAAGAAATTTTTATATGAAGCTAAGACTTATTTTTAGGATGACCCGTGTTTATATTAACAAGGAAAGGTTTTGATTATTCAAAGATGTGTGCCTTTAAAAGAAACTTATAAAATTATTCAAAAATGTCATAATTTTGATTATGGGAGAAATTTTATAGTTAATAAAACTGTATATAAAATCTTACAATCTTGATTTTGTTGGCCTATAATTTTTAAGGATGTTAATGTTTACATTAATAATTGTGATCAATGTCAACTTGTTGGTAATATTTCTAGAAGAAATGAGATGCCCCTCAATTATATGTTGGAAGTTGAAATATTTGACGTTTGGGGATTGGATTTCATGGGACCATTTATACTATCTTTCAGAGATACATACATTTTGATAACAGTAGACTATGTATCTAAATTGATAGAAGCTATTGTTTTACCTCGATGTGATGCTCAAAGTATTGCAAAATTTTTAAATAATAATATATTTTACAGATTTGGAAAATCAAGAGTAATCATAACTGATGGGGGAATTCATTTTAGAAATTGGATTATGGACAAGTTAGTAAAGAAGTATCATATTAACCATCACATTGCTACTGCTTATCATCCGCATACAAGTGGTTTGCTTGAATTACCCAATCATGAAATTAAAACAATATTGGAAAAGATTGTTAATCCAAATAGAAAGGATTGGTCAATAAAACTCGATTATGCTTTGTGAGCCTATAGGAATTCCTACGAAACTCTAATAAGAATGTCCCCATATAGGCTAATTTTTGGAAAAGCTTATCATTTAGCAGTTGAACTTGAGTATAAAGCATATTGGGTTATTAAAGAGTTCAATTTTAATTTGAAAGATGCTGGAGAAAAAAGATTGTTGTAATTAAATGAGCTTGAAGAGATAAGGAATGAATCTTATGAAAATGCTAAGGTTTATAAAGAAAAGATGAAGTTATGGAATGATCAAAAAATTCTTACTAAAATCTTTGAGCCAGGGTAATGGTTTTACTATATAATGCTAGATTGGGAATTTTTGCTGGAAAACTTAAGTCCAGGTGGATAGAGCCATTTATTATGATGAAAGTTTATTCATATGGAACTGTGGATATTCAAGATCCTAAGACTAGAAAAATATTTAAAGTGAACGGTCATAGACTTAAACGTTACTTTTCATTCAACCAATCTAAACCTGATCAGAATCTGATGTCGGGTCACTCAGAATAAGCTCTGGGTATGTCAGGCTGATAACGTTAAACCACACGCTTTGTGGGAGGCAACCCATATTTATCAGTGTGCTTTGTTTTATGTTTGCTTTGTGTGCTTTTATTTGGTTTGATTTGAGAAATGTGGTAGCATTTTGAAGTTTTTTTTATGTAATAGTGGTGTTTATTTGACCTTATTTAATGACTTAGAGGAGTGATAATGAAGATTTTGACGCTTGGTAGAACTGTGCAAAAATGTGCACTGGCGGCTATGTGTCTTTGGTTGGCTCATAGGCGCCATAGTTATAAAAAACATGAAAAATGTGGGTTTAGAAGCCAAAATAGTGGGTGAGTAGTTTTGGAGTTATTAAGGAGTTTTAACATGTCTAGGGTCAGTTTTGTGCCTTCCCAAGTCTATAAAAAGGCCTTGAATTTATGAAATACTTGTCCCAGTTCTTATTTTTATTCCTGAGTCTTCTGAAAGAGTATTTTGAGTGCAAATATGTCTTCTTGAGAGAGCAAAGTTAAGAAGAAAGAGGAAGGTAACAAGAAGAAGTTTATTTGTGATAGTGCGCAAGAGTTATATAATGGATTTCTGGCTGTGAATATCCAAGGAATAGCAGAAAGGATTACGAAGATCGAGGTCGATGTGGAGTCTATTAATGCAAAGATAAGTGAAATTAATGTTTATTTAGCGCACATTGGATGGCAACTCAAAGTGCAACTCAATCCTACAAGTCATGTGGAAGAAGCGAGTAGAGTGATGTATTTAAAGAACAAATGGATAGAAGAAGGTGTAAGAGCTTTTAATCATCGTCTGTTTTATCAGATTTACATTCTAGATGGTTTAAATGGAACTAATGGTGGTTTTGGATATAATCCATTTAATGGAGATTGCAATTAAATTTTGTGTGGTCTTGTGGTTTGATTATGTGTGTTTAGTATTTTAAGTGTGATTTTAGTTAAAGTTTGTGTTTTTTGCACTTTACATATGTTTGATACTTCTCAATGGTGTAAGTTAATGTTTAATTACATGTGTTTGAACTTATGTATTTGGAGAATTTCATCCAAAGTGTTTGGATAGAAATTTGTAATTTATATTAAGTGTGTTTTAATATTTAATGAAATATAAGTTTGTGTTTGTGTGAAATTTGTGTGGAATTATTGGAAATTAAAGAGTACTTTTGGATTATTAGAAGAGTTTATGGGGAGAAATAATTTTTTTAAGTGATTAAAGGTGATTAACTCAGATTTTTGATGAAATTAACTTAATTGTCAAAATTTGGGCACTGGCTCCTAAGCGCCAAACCGACGGCGCATAAGCGCCAGATTTAGCAGCTAAGCACCATATGCCTCGCGCATAGGCACCGGTTCATGAAAATCAATTTTCTGCAATTAAAAACCTGAAATTTACCATTTTTAACACCCTCGTCACCTTCAACCTCTCCGTTTCGTGAAATAAGAGCCTAGGGCATCGCTATTTGGATCAATTTAGAGCCGATTTTGTCGAAGTTTGTTGGATTTGAATTCCTTAAAGTATGATCACTGCTCCTAAGTAAAAATTTTTAATTTTTACCATGTATTTTGAGTACATTATTCAAAATCCAAAAATCACTATTTATGGTGAAATTTTGAGAAAATCATGAGAAATTGCTTCGATTTAGTGGATTTTTGCCTTTGGAAGTTAAGTTAGCATGTTTAGTTTGATTTTGGAATTTATGGTGAATTTTTTTTGAATTATTAAAGATTGTTCCAAAGTCAAAACGCTCGAAAGAAAAAGAAAAATTTGATTACGACAAATTTGTCAGTGCTAAAGGTGAGAATTCTTACATCGATGCACTCGTATCACGGAAATTGATTCTAGAACGAGTTTTTAGTAAGTTAGGAGGAGAAATTGAGGAGATGATTGCTAGAAGGAATTGGGAAAGATACTGTTGCTTCTTCGCTGTTTCAGTTTTTTCTGTGGTTAGATGGTTCTATACTAACTTGCCATCAGTAGAAGACAATTTGGTGATGGTTAGGGGGCAACAAGTGGATTTTTCATCTACGGTAATTAATACTTATTACTGATTACCTCCTGCGATGTTTTGTTTTTATGCAAACTTTCATCCTTCTGAGGGAGAGTTAGATGAGATTATGGACTTTCTTACTGATGGAAGAAGTTTGTGGAAGATTACAAATAAAAGAAGAGTGAATTTTCAAGCCTCTAAATTGAATGCCACTTCAAAGGCATGGCATTACTTTATCTCATCTAGGCTTATGCCTTCAAGTCATGTCAGTGAAGTTACAAGGAATAGAGCTATTCTGAACCATTGTATTCAGCAGGGAAAGCCTTTAGATATTGGGGCTATTATTTTTTATTATATTTTTAACTGTGTCAGAGCTGCTACTACTGCAAGTATGAGATTTTCATCTCTGATTTATTCACTTTGTGAGCAGTTTGGTGTTAAGTCTGAAACATGGGAAGAGGTTCTTCAGCCACTTAGACCTATTACCAGTGTAAATGTGAATACTTACACTATACATTCAGTATTTGGCTAGAAAGGAGGATCTGTTAGAGCTTCCAGTGCTTCTGCTTCTACTTCTCGTGCTTCTACTGCACATGCATCATCCTTCAGAGATTCACAAACTGGATTATTACAGAAGATTTTTAAGGTGAGTTTTACCCGAGAGCATATTAGAGATATGGGTGGTAAGATTGAAAACATTGAAAGGTATATTGTAAAACATGATGAATATGAGGAGAATTATCAGCAGTACATGGACAGAGTGATTAGAGGAGATCACAGTGCTGAGATGCCCCCTCATCTTTTTTATATACCTTATGTGCCATCCAGAGACTGGAATGAAGATGATGATAATTAGGATTGTTGTGTTGCGTTTGTGATGTTTGTATTTATGTTTTGTGATGTTTAGAGTTTTATTTGTTGTTGTATTTTGCTATGGACTCTGATGTTGTGTAGATTATAGTTGGACTATTTCTTTTATGCACATTCAGATGTTTATGTGTTGGATTAATGTTTTATGATGTAATATGTGATGTGTTTGTGTTAGTAAATGTTTTTATGTGTTTTTTCGTGTTTAAGTTTTTAGTAGTGTCTAATTTAATTCCTATAAATACTAGAAAAAAATATAGAACACTATTAGAAACCACTATTTATACAGCATGTTTAAACATTTCAAAATTTGCTACCATTTGTTTTCTAGTATGTTGTGATTTGTGTTGGTGTATATTTGCTTTGAAACCCTCCACTAATGTAGAAGTTCTTTGAAATTTTGAAATTTCTATTCTATGAAAAACTGAAAAAACTGAATTTGATTTCTTTTTACTCATTGTTTTTAAACTGTTATACTTGCATATTTAGCATATTAAGATTCCTGCAAGCATGTTATTCTAGTTTTTTATTTCTTACCCATATATCATTTTTATGCTTAAATGTTTTATCCTAATTAAAAATTAAAGTTTTTTTGGGGGGGGGGGTAATTTAAAGAAAAACTTCTAAAAACTAAAATTTTATTTGTTCTCAAGAATATTTAAATAAAATTTGATTTTTGATTGAAAATAATTATGTACGTAAAGTTATATTGGGGAAGCAAAATATTGAATATAGAAATGAGTAAGAGAATTTAGTTAAAATTTATAGTAATGATGAAAAATTTAAAGTTAAAATTTTCTTAGTAAAGAAATGTTAAATATGGTTAAACTATCTTTAGTAAGAATTGTTGTATTTTTGGATAAATAGAAGATTTAACTTTTATTTTTCAAAGCTTAAATTTCTTTTATTGAGAAATAATTTTCTATACTATTATTATGATTTTTAAGTGATGGATATATATCAAACCTTTATTGTAAATGAAAGGGTGGAATTCAAAATCATTAAATGCCTATTCAGATACAGTAATCCTTGCCTTATAAAAAAAAGGAAAAAAAAATAATATGTAAAAAAGAAGGAGAAGCTTGACGATTTAAGGGCCTAATCAAAAATTGGTTCCATACCTAAAGTTCAAAAAATAAGATTTGAGAAAATCTAAAGCTTAAGGTTATAATATATTAAGTAAAATTATTTCCAAATAAAAATTTTCAAGTGAGGAAGATTAAATGTTTGAATCCTATATTTTGAAAAATCTACAAGTATTTTTAAATTAGATAGGAACTAATATTTTTCATTATCCTTTACTTAAGAATCTTCTAAACTTTAAGTTGATCTCATTTACTAAAATTTTTTCTAAATTGGACTATTTCATTTCTAGAAAAAAATTTTGAAACCTTCCTAAAGAAACTCATTTACATAATTTGCATGTTAGGATTTTCTATGTGATTAAGTGTCACTTAAGGACAAGTAACATTTTAAGTTTAGGGGATTTTGATATACCTAAAATATAAAGTTTTTTTAAATACACTTTTATACCTATTTTTGATGATATTGCACTTTAATGGAAGGTATTTTTGTATTTTTCTTGCAGGTATGATTAAAATGAGTGACTATGATGAAAGGACCAATAAAGGATTAAAATTTGGAGCAAAAATTGAAAAGTGTGAAAAATTAGCCTTTGGAGGCTAAGCGTCAGACCCTTGGCGCATAAGCGCCACAGTTAAAGTGACAAATTTTATTTGATTTTGGCACAAATTTGAAGGGCTTTTTGAACCATCCTTTGGTTTAAACTTCACTAACTTCTCATCAGCGCTAAAACTCATTTAAATTTTGAATAGATGGATGCATTCTTGATGGATACATTGAATCTGGACATATTTTGAAGAGTCACAAAGGCAACTTTTAGAAAATTTTAAAAAGAAGATTTGAAAATCAGAAAAATGGTTGTTGTTGGAGGGTGTGGTTACTGTTAAGAGTTAATTTTATGTTAGAGAGTTATTGAGAGCACACCTTTCCACTTCACCACTTTTATTATCATTTGTATCTAGTTTTTATTAAGAGTACAATAGAGATTTGGAGTCAACAGAGTTGGGCGCCAACCTCTATTATGTCTTGTAAAGGGAAAATAAAGTTTCAATGGAACTTCAAGAGTCTTGTGGAGAGGATTTTCAGATAAGTGTTTAACTTTGTTTTACATTTGGTTTTAAAGTAATACTTGTTGTGTTTTCACTATGATTTCTATTTTCAAAGTAAGTTGTGATTGTGCTTTCTCCATGGATTCTTAGTAGTTTTCTTTATCTTTTTCCTTTAAAATGATGAAGTAATTAAATTATGGAAGAAAGTTGTGTGAAGTATAGGATTTCAATGTTGGAAGAAGTTGTGATGATTAACTACCTTGCACTTCATTTAATTATTGATTTGGCTAATTAAGATGTTAAAATTTTTTGGGAGATTATGTAAGATTCATTGCGGTAATGTCTCAATCAACAATTGGAAATAATCATATGCAATTGTATGGATAAGAATTGTAGTCCTTATGGTTGGGCTCAAATAAATAAGAAGATATGCTTATAATGGGGAGTAAAATTAGAGGACTTTAGAGTGACAGACTAAAGCCCCTTAATTTGGTTTGATGTGAAAATTTTTTTTATGAGATGTTAGCCCCAGGTGGAGGGAATCGAGGGAACTCTAGAGTGAGAGCTAGTATCTTCCCTACCTAGCCCATCTCCAAGATTTCAAAGCATCAAATTAACCAATGTTCTTTATAGAACCAAGTAAGGGTAAAGAATATAATTGCTTCTATTTAACACAACACATTTTAGATACTTCCACAACAAAATTTCATAATTATTACCGATTCATTGAAAGAGGAAAATATATTTTATTCTCATTTACTTTCATACTCTTTTATAGTTGTGTTAACTCTAGTTGTTTGCTTTACTTTTTATTCAGAAAATACTAAAAACAAATTTAAAAAACTTTATATCTTAAAACATACTTTACAAAATCATTTTAAAAAGTAAAATTTTTTTTTTCTAATTTGTTTAAAATTTTAGATATTTTCCTGTGGGTTCAATATCTCGGGGCTTAATCAAAAAGTCTTATATTACTTGATAAACGATACGTATACTTGCATAATATCCCATATTTTAAATAATAAAAGTATAATTTCATATCTAAAACATAAGGGTAAATATTTGGGGATCACATACCATGGAACACGCCCTTCATTAATATTGAACAATTTTTTATTTGGAAAATGTTCATTAATTTCTTTTTCAGAACAAAGTGATTTGTCAGATTCAAGCATGAATAATTGATCGGCAATTTGATTATCAGCTTCCTTTCTATCTACTATTTCAAAATAAAATTCTTATAAAGGAAGAATCCATCTTATCAGTCTTGGTTTTGCATCCTTCTTTTTCATCAAATACTTAATAGTAGAATGATTTGTATGAACTACACATTTGGTTCTAGTTAAATATGATCTCAATTTATCAAAGGAAAATACTATTGCTAATAACTCTTTCTCAGTTGTGGTATAATTAATTTGAGTTTCATCAAGAGTTTTACTAGCATAATAAATGACTTGAAAATTTTATCATGTCTCAAAACAACTCTGATAACATAATCACTTGCATCACACATTAATTCAAATGATTTTTTTCCTACCTGGTGAAAAAATAACTGGTGCAGTGATTAAGTTTTCTTTTAAAAGCTCAAAAACTTTTTGGTAATCCTTATTAAATTTACAAATTACATCTTTTCCCAGTAAACGACATAGTGGCTTAGTAATTTCCTAGAAGTCTTTAATATATTTCCTGTAGAATTCAACATGTCCTAAAAAAGCTCCTAATTTTCCTCACATTAGTTGGATGAGGTAAATTAGTGATCACTTGAATTTTTGCAAGATATACCTCCATACTTTTCTCTGAAATGCTATGTCCCAAAATAGTCCCTTCTGCTACCATTAACTGACATTTTCCCCAATTAATGACTAAATTTGTTTCTTCACAGAGTTTCAGAACTCGTGATAAATGTTCTTAACATGATTCAAATGAAGTTCCATACACCAAAAATCATCCATAAAAACTTCAATTCCCTTTTCAATTAAATTATAGAAAATAACCAACATATATCTTTGAAATTTAGCAGGGCATTACATAAACCAAATGACATTCTTCTAAAAGTAAATGTACCATAAGAACTGGTAAATGTTGTTTTCTTTTGATTCTTTGGAGCAATTTGTATTTGGTGATAACCATTATATCCATAAAAAAAGTATTTATGTCCAGCTAGTCTATCTAACATTTCATCCAGAAAGGGTAATGGAAAACAATCTTTCCTCCTGACAAGGTTTAATTTTCTATAATCAATGCATATTCACCATCTCGTAACTTATCTTATTGGTATTAGTTCATTTTTTTATTAATAGTTATAGTCACTCCTCCTTTCTTTAGAACACAGTGTATTAGACAAACCGATGCACTATCTGAAATAGGATAGATAATCTCAACATCTAAGCACATTAAAATATCCTTCTTAACAATTTCTTTCATAATGAGATTTAATCTCCTATAAGGATAAGCCTTGGGTTTGCGGTTTTCTTCCATCACAATTCTATGCATACAAATTGAAGGATTGAGTACTTTAATATCAACAATTTTCCATCCAAAGGCTTTCTTATATTTCATCAAAATTTTCAATAAACACTCTTCTTCTTCTGAAGTTAAGTTCGACGAAATTATAACCGGCAAAGTTGAGGAATCACCTAAAAAGACATTTTAAATTTTTCATAAGTAACTTCAATTCATGTTCAAGAGGTTTTTCAATTGATGAACAAAAAGATTTGTTTTTTTCTGTCATGTCCAAAACTTCATAACTTTCATGAACAAAATTTGATTTTTCTTCGATAATATCATTAAAATGTTCAAATTCCTCTTCTTGCTCATGCCCAATTCTTTCATTTTGGTATTCTCTTCATAAGTTATTTTGAAATGACATTCACTAAGATATTTCATTACATACATCCTGAATCATTCATCATTTTTACCTTTTGCAGGGTATTTCATTCATTTTTAAATACTAAAAGTAACCATTTAATCATTAACACATGTAGTTAATTCCCCCTTCTGCACATCTATCATTGCACTTCTTGTAGCTAGGAAAAGTCTCACCAAAATGATACGTATCTCTATTTTTTTCTCCATATCCAGCACATTGAAATCAACAGGAAAGATAAATTGATCCACTTTTACCAAAGCATCTTCTACAACTCCCTTAGGATATGTAATAGAGCGATTTTCTAATTGCAGGGTTACAATTATAGGGGATATTTATCCTAATCCCAACCTTTTAAATATTGATAATGGCATAAGGTTAATACTTGCACCTAAATTACATAAAATTTTATAAAAAAATCTGTCTCCAATCACACATGGAAGCTTCCAGGATAATTAAGCTTTTCAAGAAGTTTTTTCTGAATTATAGCACTGCACTCCTCAATAAGCATAGATATCTCATTATATTCAAACTTCATTTTTCTATTAAGAATATGTTTCATAAACTTCACATAGCTTGGCATTTGTTCTAATGCTTCAGCAGAAGGGACATTAATAGTAAGCTTTTTAAAGATTTCTAGAAAATTTGAAAATTGTTTATGCTACTTTTGTTGACGAAGTCTCCAAGGAAATGGAGGTGCTGACAGTTTTTCTAAATCAATTTTAAGTGGATAAATAGGTCTCTCAAAACCTTTTGGAGCGTCCTCTTTAGGTTCTTCAAGTTCTTCTCTCTCTACTTCAATATCTTTTTGAACTCTACCTTCCAACTCTCTTCCACTTCTAAGTTGAACAACATTTACTTGCTCTTTATTCTAGTCTTTTCGATTTACTTCTGTATTACTAAGAAGTGTTCCTTGAATTCTATTACTTAATGAGTTTGTAATTTTTCCCAACCGATTCTCAAAATTTCTAATTACAACTCCTTGACTTTGTAAATGATTTCTCATTTGTAACACCACTTCTTTTATAGACAACTTCTTATCCTTAAACTATGAATTACTGTTAAAACCTGGAGGATAAGTAGGTCTATAATTACTATTACTTCGGTTTTTCTAGTTCCCCAATGGGTTTACTTAGTTGTTCCCCCATTACTGATTAGTACCACCCGAATTATTATTCCAATTAATAGGATATTTTTCCAACCTGGGTTATAGTTTTTTGAATATATGTTATTTGAATTATTATTTATAGCATTTAAATTCTCTATTGATGTTTGAGAATCTACCATTTGGCTTATTGAATTCTCTTCAATCATTGGAATTGGTTGAGAAAAATTCATTCCAAATTGGTCTATCTTCCTTAAAATTGTAGTAACTTAATTTGCTAACATTGCAAAAGCTTCAGATTCATGAACATTGGCTATCTTTTTAGGATGTACCCTTTCAGAAGGCCATTAAAAAATATTAGTAGTCATTTCTTCAATTAAAGCATAAGCTTCATGAAATGTTTTTGACAGAACCACCAGTAGCAGCATCAATTATAGATCTAAGAGATCCAGCTAATCCATTATAAAAAGTTTAAATAATTAACCATTCTGGCACAACATAGTTTGAACACTTTCTTAGGAGTTTTTTAAATCATTTCCAAGCTTCATAAATAGATTCTCCTTCAAACCGACAAAAAGATATAATATCATTTCTAACAGTTGCAGTTTTTAATGGTGAAAAATATTTAGCAAGGAATTTCTATGCTAAATCACCTCAAGTTCTGATAGATCCAGGTGCTGACGAATTCAACCATATCTTATCCTTATCCCTAAGTGAGAATGGAAAAAACTTAAGTCTAATAGCATCATCAGAAACACTATCATCTTTAGATGTAGCACACAATTTTAGAAAATTAGCAAGATGTAAATTTGGATCTTTAGTTGGTGCTCCCCAAACTGATTATTTAATATCATTTGGATAATAGTATGTTTAAGTTCAAATGAATTAGCAATAACAGTAGGATTTTGAATACTATAATAAATTTCATCAACTGTAGGGTTTGCATAATCTCTTAAAGGTCTAAATTGTTGATGAATTTCAACATTTTGATTATTTTGATTTACTATTTCTTGAAGATTTTGAATTGTTTCAATGTTTTTAATTTTTTTTAATTTTTATAATAGTTTTTTCTAATTCAAAATTGTAGGGAACTACTCTTTTAGAACCTGAATTATGCATAAACTATTACAATGTAACAATGAAAATAATATGCAACACACATAAAAAAATAACATTTAACTAAGACTTTCTAAAAATAGAAATTTTGTTTTTCTTTCATTTTAAATTTTCTTTTCAACTCAAGTCCAATTAAAAGAAAATTTCCCCAGCGAAAACCCCAATAACTTGATCTCAATAATTTTTATAAGTAAGGTTGTATGAAGTTGACACTACTACTTGAAGATTTTAATCCCTAGCAACAGCACCAAAAACTTGATCCCTAGTGATATTTATACTTGTGGTAATATGATTTATATTTGCATTTAATTTAAGGGATTTTGAGCAACTATACGTATTGTTATCAAGTAATATAAGACTTTCTGATTAAGCCACGAAATATCGATTCCTCGGGAAATTTTTGGATCTTTAAAAATTTTGAGGAATTAGACCACAAGACCTATTTAGAAAAAAACACTTACTTAAACAGTTTCAGATAATAGAAAAACATGAAAATTTTATTCTTTTTGGTATTTTATTATATTATGAAATAACACGAATAATTAACTAACTATAACGAGATTTTTGTAAGATTAAAGAAGTATAAATGAAAATATATTTTTTCTTATCATGAATAAGTAATAAGTACATGAGTTCTATTATGAAAGTATTCAAAATGTGTTATGCCAAATAAGAGCAATATTATTCTTTACCCTTACTAGAGATGCTATAAAAAATATTGGCTAGTTTAAAGTTTGAATAGTTTTGAAGAAGGCTTAAGTAAGGAAGATACTAGCTCTCGCTCTAGTGTTCCCTCCTTTCCCTCCACTTGAGGGCTAATATCTTTCATCAAAACCTAAAACAATAAACTAATAGGGGGCTTTAGTTTGTCACCCTAAGGTCCTCTAACTTTACATCCATCAAAGTACATTTCTCTATGTATTTGCACAAAATTATATGAATTACTTTCTCATCATACAATCTCATGTGATTGCTACCAATTGTTGACTAAGACAACACTTACAAGGATCTTACATATTGTTATAACAAATGTTAACATCTTAATTGGCCAAATCAATAAGTAAATGAAGTGCAAGGATTGAATCAACACAACTTATTCCAACATTAAAGATCAATACTTTCACAACTTCTATCCAACACTTAATTACTTTTCATTTTAAGGAAAAATATAAAGGAAACTACTCACAATTCGTGGAAAAAATACAACAAAAAGTAATTTTAAAAGTAGAAATCATGTAGAAACACAAGAAGTCTCAATTAAAATTCAATAAAGTATAAAGATAAAAACTTTTTTCAAGTTACTCTCCACCAAACTCTTGAAGTTCCTTTGAATTTCTTCCTTTCTCTTATAAGTCTCCCTATGACTAGTCGCCCAACCCTAAAGGGTTTAATTCTCTCTAAAACAATGGATTTTTACTTAGAAATCTCTACCCACCTTCTCTTTCACTAGGAATGAGATAAGTGTGAAGAAACTCTAAGTAATAATCCTACAACTTCTTACTATAACTACTCTCTGAGCACACCATTACAACTTTTTTCCTCCTCTTTTTTCAACCTCTTTAAGTTCTTCCTTTTATATTTTCCCAAAAGGTGCCTTGGTGTCTCTTCAAAATGTATCCATATTCATTGAATCTTCCTAAAAGATGCATCCTTTCAAGTGAAATTTGAATGTCTTTTGGTGCCTTTAATTAGTTACCCATGCTTGTACCAAAGGTTGCCTCAAACACCCCTTCAAAATTTACCAAAAATTTCTTGAAATTGCATAGTAACTACCTGTGCTTAAGTGCAGGGCCTCTGGAGCTTAGGCACGGCCTTCTCTGTCTGCTAGCTCTTAGGTGCCAGATCTGGGCACTTAGGCGCCCCAGTTCAATTTAACACCTTATTCATTTTTGCTCCAAATTTGATATTTTTTCACTCTTTTGACATATTTAGTCCATTTAACTGTACTTGAGAGAAAAACACACAATTACCTTCCATTAAAGTAGAATATCATCAAAAATAGGTATATAAATGTTTACCAAAATAGTATATATTATAGGTATATCACTGGCGCCAGTATGTGGCGCTTAAAAATCTATATTTTTTGTATTTGACGTGGAGTCTGACACCTAGGCGCCGGATCAAAATTCTTTACCTTAGCTCAATTTGCTCTATTTCGCTCCATTTTTTGCCCCAATTTGATCTGGTTTCTTGTTCTGTTATACTTGCACCCAAAAACATAAAAATATCCTATATTAAAGTCCATTATTATAAAAAGTGAGAATTAAATATGAAAGTAAAATTAACATATTTAGGACATGTCAAAATCCCTTAAACTTCACTGTTACATCTCTTCGAATAAATCTTTTATTTTATAAATCAAATGTTTTAACTCATGGTAGTGGGTTTTATTAAAGATTCCTATAGTTTTTGCCCCAAAAAATTGATTAGTGTAACTCTAGAAAAATTCTCAATAATTCAGGTTAGAACTAGGGTATATGAACAATCGAGTAATCAAATTAGGAATTCTAATTTTTTTATCCATTTCAAAATTAATTTTAATTTGTCACATTAGAAATCCTAGAAGGATAAAAGATAGAATTTTTTGACAAGTCTATTAGTAATTATTTAACTAATACATTAAAAATTGACAATAAGTTCATAACTGTAACTAAATTTCTTCCTTTAAGACGATTCAAGTGAAGCCAATTTTTAATTAGGCATTTCCTCAACCTCCTCCCCACATTCAATATACATATTTTCTTTTTATTCTTTTCTTTTTCTTTCAGTATCATTTTAATGTTTTTTTTTTCAATGTGAGGATTACTATATCTGGATAGCCCTAATTGATTTTGAACTTCACTATCCTTCCCCTATAGTTGAAAATTTCTTAAATTTCTTCATTTGAAAATGTGTATTACTTTAAAAATAATTTTTCATAGAGTTTCAATTCTTTTTAAAGTGCAGATCTAAGATTCTTACTATTTCAAAAATATAATTTTTCCTAATAAAAATAGAAAAATCATATCTGTATTATTTTATACTAAATGTCTTAACTTGAGGACCGCCCTTATCACCACAAAAATTTTACTTAAGTTCACTATCACATTCATACAATCAAAAAAATAATTTTGTAAAGATAACTCCACATACCATAAATTATTTCAAAATCAAATTATTTTAAACAAAGTCTATTGATGACAAATAAAGTTTGGTTCTTATAAATTTTCTTGCTCCCCCAAACTTAAATTGTTAAACTTTTAAATCATTTAGTATAGAATAAGTATGATGGTAGAAAATTTAACTGAGTTAATATCTATCACCAGGTCTTAAACATGAAAAGTGTACAAGTATAAACAATAACAAAAGGTGTGAAGTAATAAGTAAATCTCAAATCAATATGTTTAGCATAAAAATTGCAAGGTAAAGAACTACTCTAACACACAGGTGATACTATATATGAACTAGAGCAAAAAGGAAACAGTAGTTCATTAAAAAATATATATAGAATCCACTAAGCATTAATAACAAATAACACTATGTTCAGTGCAACCAAATACCTAAAAATAACAATATAGTCATCAGCGGTAATGAAAAAGAATAACCCTCAAACTTATAATGAACCTTTACTATTCATCATCCTCATCATCATCCTCATCCATAGCCTTGTGAGGTTCAAACCAGATAGTGAGGATAAGAAGGAAACTCCACAGTCTTATCTCCTCTAAGAAAGTTCACAAGGGAAGTGTTGAAAATGACTTCATAATCACTTTTTCGTTTGAGATATAAGTCAAAGGGTTCTTAATGGTCTTCATTTTCCAGCAATTGACTCTGTATGAAAGATACATCATCTTATAGCTCTTGCAACTAATCATACACATCATCATACTGGTAGAAGGATGAGTAGAAGCACGAGAAGTAGAAGGTCTGGCAGCAGAAGCAGATGGAATATCTGAAGCTCGGACTTTAGTACCAAATTTATCTTGCTTCACATATAAATGCATGTCAGTCTTGCTAATGGGCTTTAAAGTATGCAGTAGCTCTTCCCAAGGCCCAAAACTCACATCAGATATTTGACAAAGAGAGAAGATAAGTGAAGGGTATCCCAACTTCAATGTAAAACTCCTAGTAATAGATCTGGTGATAGTAGAGTAGATAAGAAAGCCAATATTTACGTTCTTCATGGTTTAAATGCAACAATTTAGAGTTTCTCTCTCCTTAGTCACTTCACTCAGATGGTTTAATGGCATGTCTAGCAGAAATATAGTTGTGTCATGCCTTTGATGATCATTCATTTTTGAAGAAGAGAAATTTACCTTGTGATCATTATTGATTTTTCATGTCCCCTTTCCATTAGTCAGAAATGAAATAGTCTCATCTAGCTAACACTCAATAGGCTCAAAGGTAGAGTAGAAGTAGTCAGGTGCATTTGGCAACTAATACAATGCATTAATCCGTGTCAGAGTGAACTCTACTCTCCTTTCCCTAACAAAAATAGTATAACCTGATGCTTCAGAGAGATTGGTGTAGAACTCTCTCACGATCAAAAAGGCTTCAACGACAGTGGTGTATCATAAGTTTTCCCAATGAAGTTTTGAAATCAAACTTTCAACTGCTCCATCGAAGCTAGGAAAACCCCGCTCTGCAATCAATCTCTTTGAGAATAAAGACTCATTATATCATCTCATTGTCTTAGAACTCACAAACATTTTCCGATCATAAGTTTCCTTACCCTTACCTCATTTTTTTGAGCCATATATAAATCTAGCAAAAATCAAATGGAGGAGAAAATGAGGCCAATCAAGATGAGTACAACTCAATATAAGAAAAACTCTCCTCTGTGAAACTTTCACATTTTCCTCTTCACTTTCAAAAAATCCAAAATCCTTACAACAATGTAGATGAAAATAGAAGCTAGAATGAAAAATAAAAAAAATCTAGAGGATAAATCTTAAATAAAGAGGATGAAATCAAGTGTTTCCCAGCTCCAAATCCAAGCCAAACTCTAATGGAGAGAAGACCTATGTCATGGTCGATCGAGGAAGAAGATGGTTGGGGATTTTCACAAAAATGAGTGGAGCTGAACTAGCCTTTTTGTGGGTTTAAATCGTGTTTCATCCAGTTTGGTTGGTTCGGTGGTTAGGCGCTCGATTGTGGCGCTTAGGCACCTCCATATCCTGTATAATTGATGATAACCAGAATATCCATCCAGAAAATTGAAATATGAGTGTCCAGCAAGTTTATCCAACATTTGATCCAAGAAAGGTTAAGGAAAATGATCTGTTCTAGTGGCGTTGCTTAATTTTTGATAGTCAATGCAAATTCGCCATCCAGTAACTTGTGTTGTTGGGATTAATTCATTCTTTTCATTAATAATGACAGTTACTCCTCCTTTCTTCGGAATACAATGAATAGGATTTACCCATTGGCTATCCGAAATAGGATAAATAATTCCAGCATCTAACCATTTAAAAATCTCTTTCATGACAACCACTTTCATAATTGGATTTAATCTTCTTTGAGGTTCAATAGTAGGTTTACAATTTTCTTCCATTAAAATTCTATGCATACAGATTGAAGGGCTTATTCTTTTTATAACTGTAATAATCCAATCAAAAGTTTTCTTATAATTCTTCAGAACTCCAATTAATTTTTTTTCTTGATCTTTGCTTAATTCTGAAGATATAATTACATGTAAAGTTAATGAATCTCTAAGAAATGCATACTTTAAATGTGCAGATAATATATTTAATTCCATTTCAGGGGCTTTTTCAATTGAGGGTAATAGTATATCATTATTAGTTGTGTCTAAACTTTCCCAATTTTCATGAATATAATGAGTTTCTTCAAATAAATTTTCTTCATTTAATGACTCATCATATAACATAGATTCTTTATCTTTATCATCAAAAAAGACCTTACATCTTTCTTGGTAATGTTTTTAATCATATAATTAAAAATATCCATCTGATAGCATTTTTCTTTTTCGGGATACCTCATTGATTTCAGAACATTGAATGTTATCTCTTGATCATTAACTCTCATGATTAATTCTCCTTTTTGCACATCAATTATAGCTCGACCGGTAGCTACAAAAGGTCTCCCTAAAAAGATAGGTATTTCTTTATCTTCTTCCATATCTAGAACAATGAAATCTAAAGGGAAGATAAATTTATCTACCTTAACAAGAACATCATCTATAACTCCTTTAGGATAAGTGATCGATTGATCACCTAACTGAAGAGTTACAGTGGTAGGAGAAATCTCTCCTAAATCTAACATTCGAAAGATTGAAAATGTCATGTGATTAATACTAGCTCCTTGATCACAGAAAAATTCATTAAGAAATTCTTATCTATTTTTTGATGAAATTTCACTTTAAAGAAAGGTATTTTCTTTATTTTACTGCAGGAATGAAAATTTATAAGTGATTAAAGCAAAAAGCATGAAATGGAGCGAATTTGGATCAAAAAGGAAAAAATTCATGCAAATTGAACTAAGTCGCCGACGGCAAGATCGAGGCCGCTGACGGCGAGATCATGAGGAGAATTTCTGAAGGATTTATAACTATCTCGCCGACAGCGAGCCCGAGCCCGTCGACAGCGAGATAGCGCGGTTTGAAGACCTTCTAGAAGCCCCGCTGACGGCGAGGTCGTTTCCCGCCGACGGCGAGACAGTTCAAAATGCAAATACTTTGAACTCGGATACTTTTGAAGAGGTGTTTAAGCACCCCTTGGACCTTTGCCTACCTCTATAAATAGAGGCCGAATTCTAGTGTCTAGGTGTGTACATATTTTAGAGAGTACGAGTCTCTTTTTGGTGTCTTAAGTGTGTCTGTTGTTTATCATTAGTGAGTTTCTTTAGTTTATTTAAGTGTTATTTAGAAGTTCTGTGTACTTAGAAGGAAAAGTCGAAAGGAACTTCAAAGAGTACGCGGGGAGGAAATTCGGATAAGTATCTTTGTTTATTGTTGTTGTTAACTTTAAATGAAATCCATGCTTTGTTTTATTCTGATGCATTCTGAGTAGTTTTCTTAGTCTTTCTCATTGTTTATGAAAATTATGTGAATTGATGAAATTAAATAGAAGTACCTAATACATTAAAATAAATTGTGATAATTTTTACTTAAAACTTAATTTACTTTCAATCCGACGATTGAGTTGTTAAAATATGTTGAATTATCAACTATAGTAAAAATTACATCCAATATTCGGGAAGTCAAAAACCTTGGAAGGATGGTGCAAATAAATAGGGAAATATTAATTATCGGACGTAGAATTGGACATTTTAGTGTGACGGACTAAAATATTCAATTTGGTCCTATTGTTTGAGAGCTGAAGTGTAGATGTTAGCCCTCGGAGTGAGGGGAACGTGGGAGCTACGAAGTGGCGGCCGGTATCCTCCCGGCTAGCCAGCGGATTCGGTAATCAAACATAGGATTAGTCGATGTTCTTTGCACTGGACCAAAGGGTAAAGAATAGGAATGCTCCTATTTGTCACAATACAATTTAAGAATTCTATTTAGATTCATCATTCACTTAATTTTCTAAAAACAAGGAGAAGGATACTTTTACGAATTATTTAAATCGACTTTATTTCAAGCATTAGTTTACTTTAGTTTGCTTTAGTTACTTTAAATTTCTATTTACTTATATTAGTAAGTAATTCCTTTAAATTTAGTCGATAACAAATCGTTAAAAACTTCCCTGTGGGATCGATAACGAGGGACTCCACTAGAGCCCGTATTACTTGATACGATACGTATACTTGCGTAGAATCCACATTAAACATTCAATCATATAATTAAATATATATATATATATGTTAAAGCGGAATCAAGTTTTTGGTGCCGTTGCTATAAACATAAATTGCAAACATATTAAAAGTGGGTCAAGTTTTTGGCGCCGTTGCCGGGAAGTTAAAGAAATTATTTACTAGAGTAACGGACTATTTTGTTTTATAAAATTGTATGCGAAAATTTGGAAACGAAAACTTAATACCTTACGATTCAGAATTAGAAAGTTGTCGGCATATTTTTAGGTTGTGTGTTTTATTTTGAAAAGGGGGTCGCCTAACAGAAATTGTCGGCGAATTTTAGATTTTAAATTTGATTTAAATATATATATATAATTTAGAAAGTAGCATTTGATTTTGAAAATAATTTTAAGTTTGAAAATTTTAAGATATGAAATCAAGCTGATCTCATATCCCAGAATAGTTTATATAAACGAGCACCGCATCGAAGCTGTGTATCTATCTCGAAGAATAGACACACTGTTTGGTGATGGGGCTCGATTAAATAAACTAGAAGATTTGTGATATCCATTTGGTCTGCGAACCAATTTTATAAGCTGACAAGTTCCCCTGCGTAATATGAAGCATTGAACAGGGTTTATATTACCTGAGTTCTTAAAATTCCCTATAAGGGAAAGCCCCTATAGTTAATTACATCTTAAGTGACGGGAATCACCTAAGAAAACTCTCGATAATAATCGATAATTTTGCTCTCGAGAATCTCGAAGTTTAAGTTTTCAAGGTATTGAATTTTGGAATTTCAATAGGGAATGGATCAAATTTGGAACATTTTGTTTCGGGAATTCAAAGGAAGAAAAATAGGAGAAATTACAGATTCGAAGCGAACTCCGGTAATTTCTCGACTATCCTATTGTTTGGCTTGAATTTAGGAAAGTCCTAATGTTTATACGATATTTCGATCTTGCCAATTTTAATTAATTTGGACTTATATTTGTATGATAAAATCATACAAACAGCCTCGGAGATGTGAGGGTTTATGTCGTACCAAAAGACTACCTCGGAGTCCTAAGACTGGTTAGGGCTTAATTTATATGACATGCAAATGCCTAACGAAGAGTTGAGGATTTATGTTGCACTAGGCAAACTACCTCGAAATCCTATGGATTTGTTGTTTAATTCTATGAATGTTTAGCTGATGTAGAGTTGTTTTGCTGACGAAGATGGACGTGCTGCCCACCATGCTCCAAGCTCCTTGTTATTGCAGAGGTTTAGTTTTAGAAGTCATAAATTAGAAGATGAGAAAAGTGTTTTGGTTTAGAGAAAATCTTAATTTCCAAGTGTTTTTTTATATTTTATTTAAAACAAATCTTAAAGTTGATTATAATAACACAGGTTAAGATCCCGCGGTTCCATCCTTCCGGCATCGTTATTTTTATCGGATTCACTTAGTCCGAGATGAATTTGCTAAACTCAACTGAATGAGTTCCACACTTTCATTTAGACCGTGGGAAATCCCGTTAGCAACACGTAGGTTACATCATCAGAGGTATTCCCGATCATCCAACAAGACGTTTTAATTTAGTTGTAATTGTAGTTTTGTGTTCTGTTTGTGATTAAATTTTGAATTGTTTTATATTTTGAAATGTTGTGGCGGTGAATTTTATCTTGCAATGACTTTTAATTTAGTTTTAGTTTCAGTTTTAGGGACTATCCTAAAAGTGTGGGTTTTCATGCAACGATTGTTTATCATGCAAGAAAAGTAAGTGTGATGCGATTAAATAAATTGCAATAAAGTAAATTGCAACAAAATAAAAGCGTACACGGAGGGTCTTCCCGTCATCCCAAGCTACACTTAAACACAAATTAGAATATTTAAGCAAGTTCCTAGGTAAAGCTAAGGGAAGGGTTATGGTTTTCTACCAAATTCCTAATCCTATAGCTAGTCATTTCCTATGACGTCTAGGTTCTTGTATTTTGGTTTGAGGACGATTTTCTTCATCAAAGAACAATTAAGTCCAATTGTTCTTATAAATATCCTATCATATTGAGGAAGTGCTTAAGAAGAATCTTAAACATCTTTTTAATGCGATAGGATTGTTTTAAGTCCAAATGGATTTAATCGATCGAGGTGAAGTAATCGTCCGAGGTTTAGTTAAGTTTTGTTGTTATCTTACTCGGTGAAGCTAGGACATTTGAATATCACTATAAGTGAAGTAACATTTCATTTAACGTTACGTTTAGGAGTTATGGTAACCAAAGCTTTCGAGAGCGAATTGGTGTTGAATGGTTTGTGATTTAATTTAATTTTAGTTATCGGGTTTAAATTTGGAATAGTGTTCAAGTTGCTTTATTTTGAATTTCTTTTTGTCTTAGGTGATGTTATTACGATTTTTTTTTAATTCAATTTAATTTAACTTTAATTTTGGTTTAGCTTTAATTTTAATTTAATTTATTTAATTTAAATTAATTTTAATTTTAACTTGATTTTATTTATTTATTTATTTTTTACTTAATTTAATTTAATTTAGTTTGATTTGATATACTTTAATTTAATTTAATTTAATTTGATTTAATTTGATTTGATTTAATTTAATTTAATTTAATTTAATTTAATTTAATTTAATTTAATTTAATTTTAATTTAATTTAATTTAATTTAATATGTTTTAATTTAATTTTATTTAATTAATTTAGTTTAATTTGATTTAATTTAATATGTTTTAATTTAATTTTATTTAATTTTATTCAATTTAAATTTAAATTTAATTTTACTTTTAATTTTAATTTAATTGAAATTTTAAAAGGGTTTAACTTAAATAATTTAACTTTAATTTAATTTAATGATTAAGTCTTTTAACATTTTAAATCTTAAACTTGGATTATCATTTTAATTAGGAATTAAATATTATGGAGATGATTAATTTAGGAATTCTTAAATTAAAGAACAAATCTCTTCCTAATAATATCCCTATTTTAATAATTTCAATTTTATTATTCTTCCAAATTTAATCAATTATTTAATTAAGGTTTATTTTAATTATTTTCACATTGTTTGGTAGGTTTCTACTCTTTAATTATTTAAATTCCAATCATCCAAATCATATTAGGATCAGATATTTTACTCTTTAATTTTATTAAGCCTAAAGTTTTAATTAAAGGTTAAAACTTTAATTACAATTTTGCCCTTCAAGCTTAATAATTCCATAACTCACTAAATTGAGCTTAAATGAACTTGAAATTTTTATTTGACTTCACTCATATGTCAATAAAGACATGAGAGGAGAAAATGTGATTTTTCTGTATTTAATTTATTTATGTAATTATTTTTGGTGGAAAATAGGGATTTCCAAGGAAAATTTAATAATATGACCAAGGGAAAGTTTCTATCCTTAAGAAAATTATGGGACATTTCTAATGACCAGAGGACCACTTGGACCAATTTTGGTGATTTTTTGAATTATATTATTTTTATTATAATTATGTTGAGTTTTGAAGTATTAATTAATTTAAAAATAAAATAAAGGTTGAAAAATAAATTTTATATTTTTCAAAAATCTCTCTAATATCAAGGAAATTAGAGAATTAATTTTTACAATTTTCTGATTTTTCTTTGATTTCTTAGAATTATTTTAGTGGAAATGCTAAAAAAATACATTTTTTAATTTTAAAATTACCTTAGGGCTTTAAAATTTAATATCTCATCAAATAGACCTAAGAAAAATATGGGGTTTGTTCCTAAGTGATTAGAATTCAAAATGTGACATTTTAGTGAATTTTATTATTTTTGTGATTTTTATTATTTTTTATTTATTAAAATATTAAAATAATACAAAAAATGAACTTTTTTAGAAAATTGAAATTTTAATTTTCTTAAATTCCCCTAATTTCATAGAGGCTCTAAAAGCAATTTGGTGAATTTTTGAAAAGTATTTTGAAAGTTATGAATTTTTAAAGTTTAAAATGGCTAAATGGCTTAATCAACCCATTTAGTAGGGCTAACCAAGTCCAATTGACTTCAAATTTTTATGGTGGGTTCCTCTGATCCTAAAGGTCAGTGGAGAATTGATTTCAAGTCAATTTGATGTATGATTAGCTCTAATTAATTAAGAACCTAATTTGGGTGTTTAAGCCAATTAGAGTTATTCCAAGTGGGTTAATTCAAAACCTATTTTTCCTAGGGTCCTGGTCATAAGAAACATCACCAAATTTTCCTAGAATTTATTTCACAACATGCTAATTATTGGATTTAAAATACTCAAAACAGCAACATGAATTTGAAAAATCAATAACTTCTCATAGGGATGGCCTCTGATTTTGGAAAATTCAGGGAATGTTCCCAAATTCAGAGGCTTCAAAAGCCCTATGGTCTCTTGCCATGGTGAATTCCCTATATGCATGGAGAATTAAAATAATGCAGAGGGTAAATAAATCATTAAAAATAAAATACTTGATGAAATTAAATGATTTCTTTTCCACATTATTCTCCTCTGTTCACTCGAGCAAGAGGGTATTTTTATTTTATTATTCTGATTTTCCTACACAAAGTTATGCATTTTTGAAGTTTAGGGAATTAAATAAATCAAAAAATAACCTAATTTCCTACTTATCCACGCGGCGCCACGCCATCCTCGGCAGCTCCGAAACGCCGCGTGTCGCGCTGCCATTCGACGCCGCCATCCAACTCAGCGCTTCGGGAGCCCGCTGTATTGTTCCATCTCCTCATCAGGCGCAATCTTGGCCGTCCGTCCGCGCGTGTATGGAATGAACGGCATCCGTTCATCGTCCCCAAGCGTTCTCACCCGAGAGCCGTCCACACTAAAACCACAGAACTCGCTCATTTCTCAACAAATTTTTGTGTTCTTGTGCTCTATGGATTCGTCTTGAAGAGACGAATACATCTATACGGTGATCATGCATTGAAATTAAAGCATTTGAAATGGAGAATCTCCAGAAGCTCGGGATAAAGAGTTAGCTCATACCTTTGCTCAGAGAAGTGTGGCTTCATACGAGGGTTGTATCACCTTTGATTGGGACCCAACAAGCTCCGGATGAAGTCTCCGGTGCAGGTGAATTTCCTAGGTATGATTTTGACCAAGCCCGATCACAAAGCTTGGAGTCCGGAACGGATGGGTGGCCTAGAGAGGGGCTTTTGCTGGTGGACCTCTTCCCTTGGTGCAGGTGAAGGTGTAGGACCAATCGATTTGAGGATTGATCCATTGTAGAGAAGTGTCTCGGCTTTGGGTGGAATTTTGGTGAGAAATTGGGCTCCGTTGGTGGGGATTAGGGCAAATTGTCACTAGGGATCAAGCTGCTCTAAGTATGGAGAGTGTTACGGAACAATTTTGGCGGGGTTTCGGTAAGATGCTGGTTCAGCACCTCTCATGGCCGAGAGGGGGTGGTGTTTAAATAGGAGAGGGTGGAGGGCCTCCCGGGGGAGTTAGGGCTTGGGATCGATTGCTCTTGGCGAAGAACAATGCAATGGCCACCGGGGATGGGGCGGCTCGGCGGGTGAGAATTCCAAGTTTGGGGCTGACATGTGAGCTCTCGGCACTGGTGGTTTCCGATGGTCGTGGTGGTTGGCCGGCCGAGGGTCGGAGTCACCCTCGAGGTCGGGGAGGTCGGGGTCGGGGCTTAGTGCGGTCGGTGGGATTGGCCATGTGTAAAGGGCTTGATTTAGATGGAATGGGGGAGGAGCTAATTTTGGGTCCAAATGGGTCCAAGTCATGGATTTAGGTTTGGTTCACCCTCCGAGGCTCGATTTTTGGGCTAAGGGAATCGGGTAAGTCGGCTAGCTTAGTGGGGAGAAGTCACCATCTAAGTACATTTATGTTTAATCAAGGTTTAGAAGAGTCATGAAAAGGCTTAATCACCCTTAAGGGAATCATTAAAGGACTCCCTCCCTTTGCCAAAAATGACATGGTGATGTGTAAAGTGGCTGCCATGTCTTGCATATGGCTTGTGCATAGCTTCATGGCTCCATTTGGCTTGGGGCAAAGCTTAGTCAATTTCATGGAAGTAGATTTTAGGAATCTTGACATTTTTGGTGGAAATTTGGATGAAGCTTGATTTGGAATGGTTTAATGATGATTTTGAAACTTAGGGGTGATATCAATTAAAGGTATGATGAAAAGAAATTGCCATGTGGGCTTTAGGGCCAATCTTGGGCTTTTGTATTTGGTGGAAATGGGCTTTTAGAATGGTTTAGGAAAGTGGGCCTTTAGATTTGAAAACAAATTGGTGGATGGAAATTTTGTGAAGGATTGGGCCAAACAAATGTTGGGTTTAGCTCATGGATGTGTTATGAGTGATTTGAAGCAAGTTGGGAGTGATTTGGGTTTGAATTGGGTTGAATTTGGGCTTCTTTTGTGAATGGGCCAATATAGGTCAAATTGGGCTAACTTGGGCCAATGTTGGGCTAGGGTTGAAATTGATGTAAAATAAATGTTGGGAAATGTTTATGGGAGTGTTTCAAAGAATTTTTGGCTTTGGTTGGGTTTTGATTTTGGGGTTTGGGTTTATTTGGGTTAGGTTTGAGTTTAGGTCAAAATTGGGCCTTTTAGCTTTGGGTTGAATTTGAGTGTGGTTTGGGTCTAAATTTTGGGAAAATCATGTTAGTGTTTTGTTTGTGGGGATGCTAAGGAAGGTTTAGAAAAGGTTTGGGGTTAATTGGAGTTGAATTGGGTTAGTTAGGATTAAGTTTGGGTCATGGGTCCAAATTGGGCTTTAAGGCCAAAAGTGAAATTGGATTCAAATGTCAATCAAATTGGACTTTAATTTGGTCTAGATTGGTGTTGGGAATGTTGAATTGAAGTTTAGAATTGAATTGGACCCGAATTTGGGTCAATTGGGTAGGTTTGGTTTGACATTGGGTTCACTTTGGGTTAAAATGGGTCAAATTGGGGGTTTTGACAAAAGTAGGGTAAATTGACAAAATTGGCCCATGGTGTAGTTGAACAAAATGAAATTGGGAATATTTTGAATTTTCTGGAGTTATCTGAGAATTTTTGGAATTTTTAGATTTTTGGGTCAAGAGGGGCATTTTGGGTATTTGGAGGGTATTGGGAGGTATTTTTGGAATTTTTGGTATTTTTGGCTATGGATGATCAATTTGAGTAATTTGGGAATGTTTGGGATTTGTCTTGAGGAATTTTGGGTGATTTGAAAATTTTGGGTAATTTCAAGGGCTTTGGGTAGGTTAGGCGGGTGTAGGGTCCCGGGGGTCAAAAATTGAAAATTTGGAAAATTGAAGATTGGGTAAATGTAAGTGGAATAAAATCATTTTGGTTGAGCCATGAAGCCATGAAGCCATATCAAGCCCACATGAGCCATGAAGGGACTCATTTGAGGCATTCACTTATGTTGTTCCTAACCCTCTTAGCGCAAGGGCTTAGGGGTTAAGGACCATCCATGTGGATCACCTTTATGAGTCGGGAGGTCGAGTTAGGTATGGGTGTGTTTCTAGGATGTGTGTGAAAGTGTAGTGTATAGGTGTAGTGTGTGTGTAAGTCAGCCCTTCACCGGACCGAGCCATCCAGGGGTAGTCCTAAGGCCGAAGAGTCCTATAGGAACTCACCCTTTAAACTTCCACATTTGATTCCAACCCTCCAGGTGATTAGGGGTCTACGGTCGAGTTGGTAGAGTTTGCGAGGAGTTAAGAAGTGGTTTGAATTTCTAAGTGGTGGGTCCCAATTCTAATCCTCTAGGATAGTCGAAGGAAAAGCTAAGGCTAGATCCTAAGTACTAAAAAGAAGAAGAGAAGACCTCATCAAAAATGAGGTCAACAAATGGACCCCCAATAGGTGTGGTGAGCTAACGGAGTACACCGCGCGTATTGGTGTTGACCGAAGCGATCAACAAAACCAACATAAACGTCCAAGTGACAAACTTAGGACAAAGTAGAAGAGTTTCCGTCGGGGAGTGTCGAGTATATCTCGCGAGACCGGAGATTCCTGAACTCTCGCTGGGGAAAGGAAAAGGAGGTGAATCCTAAATCGCATGATCTGTGGGAATTTCAATTTAGATTTTATTTTGTTTTAGTTTAAGTTTTGATGTGTGAGCTTAGATTTTAGCTTGAGTTTCAATTTTGATTGAAGTTTTGTTAAGATTAATTTGAAGGGATTTGATTTGAAATGAGAATTGGAATTTTGTGGTTTTAGATGTAACATCTTCAACCTCGAAAGAAAATTGAATTGATTAGATTGAATCATTACAATGAGGAGAGATCTCAGAGCAATGTGGTATTGGTTGTAAAATCCTTAACCTCAAGAGTTTGATTTTGATGTATTTCATTGCGATAGGGAAAGAATCCTAAAGCAATGCAGTCTCGGATGTAAAATCCTCAACCCCAAGAATTTGATTTTTTTTTGATGTATTTCATTGCGATAGGGAAAGAATCCTAAAGCAATGCAGTCTCGAATGTAAAATCCTCAACCCCAAGAGTTTGAGTTTGATGTATTTCATTGCGATAGGGAAAGAACCTAAAGCAATGCAGTATCGGATATAAAATCCTCTACCCCAAGAATTTGATTTTGATGTATTTCATTGCGATAGGGAAAGAATCGTAAAGCAATGCAGTTTCGGATGTAAAATCCTCAACCCCAAAAGTTTGAATTTTGATGTATTTCCTTGCGATAGGGAAAGAATCCTAAAGCAATGCAGTCTCGGATGTAAAGTCCTCAACCCCAAGAATTTGATTATGATGTATTTCATTGCAATAGGGAAAGAATCCTAAAGCAATGCAGTCTCGGATGTAAAATCTTCAACCCCAAGAATTTGATTTTGATGTATTTCATTGCGATAGGGAAATAATCCTAAAGCAATGCAGTCTCGGATGTAAAATCCTCGACCCCATGAATTTGATTTTGATGTATTTCATTGCGATAGGGAAAGAATCCTAAAGCGATGCGATCTCGGATGTAAAATCCTAAACCCCAAGAATTTGAATTTGATGTATTTCATTGAGATAGGGAAAGAATCCTAAAGCAATGCAGTCTCGGATGTAAAATCCTCAACCCCAAGAGTTTGAATTTGATGTAGGTTTGATTTGAAATCTGGAAAGATTGAATTTGAAATTTGATTGAGATTTGATTTGAAATCTGGAAGGTTGAATTTGAAATTTGATTTAAAATTTGTGCTCATTTTGTTTGTCCTTTAAAGATTCAAATTTTATTTTATCGTGAACTTGGAGTTCATCATTTTTTTTAGATCTTTAAGGAAAGTTTTTTCTTTTATTCTTTTTTTTTATTTCTTTTATGTTCTTTGTTCGAAGTTCATTTAACTTTAATGGCGTTTCTCAGTCAACTTGCACAAAAGAGGTGAAGGCCAAAAATGTGACATAGTCACTTTCATTCCAATCATGTTGAAGATACATCATACAACTCGATCTGGAATACATCTCATACAATCCATGTAGACTTAAAACGGACTATGTATGATTTTAGCCGATCCATCCAAAAAGGTATCTGTCAGAAATCCATGTCTGAATAGTGAGGTACATGGTCAATAACATCACCTTCCAAGCCATCCTTGGCAATGATGCCGTATGGATGTACGTTGGAGGTGTGATATTTTCCATGTAACTCACAGCTCGTAAGGCCAGAGGCTCTCTAGCTCCGGGTCTGGCTAGAAGTGGTAAGGTGCTTTCCTGTCATTCATCCTTCTAAAAGTAACTGAGATCCGCTTCACGGGTACTCCCGGTATGCAATGTTTAACGACATCTGCTCCGTTGCCCTTCAGTATCATGACGAAACCTACCGGTAATGGTATCTTTACTGGCCCTCGGAACTCACTCGGGCTCGCTATCCGGAGGTCGGATCCGAACATGATATTAAACTCGTTCGAGAAAAGAAACCGTGCGAAAGGTCCGACAAAGTCGTGGTATGCGATCACCCTTCTTGTAAATGTTAATGATGCAAGCTGTTGGGTATGCAATCTGCTGGCAGTACCCTCCATGTTATCATACTTTTTACCATCCTTTTGATGACTAATGGCATTGGATCCACCTGGCCATGACGGAGTATTCCCGGTGGGTTTCCCTTCCTATCTTCTGCAAAGTTGTAGCAGCATCCACATTGTATCGTAATTCTACCTTTCCCTGGCATCCATCTCCGGGGTTCCGAGTAAGTGTTTTCTCTTAGGCGGCTCGCTCGGCCCATTCTTTTCAAATCCGGATGCGGTCCACCATTTGTTGTTGTTCGTATTCTGAGAACACGTCTGTATGTAGCTCGAGGCCTTCTAGTATATTGATCCTCCTGCCTCTGATTCTCTCGAAGTATTCAAAAGTTTTCTTTTCGACATTCTTCATTCTTTCTAGCTCGTATTCCGGAATAATTTGCAAATGGCGAGGCCTGGTGACATACTGTGGGATATACGGCTCAATCCCTTCACGTTCTCCTGCATACCTCGGCTCCTCGGGGATGGTGTCCGTCGGGACATCCTCGGGGTTGCTTCTGCAACAAGGTTATGCATTACTGGTGGCTTTATCTGGTGGCATTGTAGCCTTCCTTCTTCTGTTCTTCTTAAGATTTCCCCGATTTCTTCTGTCATCCTGGGAGCTGGCCTCCTTCCTTCAGGTACCTAGTGAACTGGCGTCCTTAAAGTATATGTACTGGCAGTAGCAACTGCCTCGTCGCGCTGGTCCGCTGCTAGTTTAGTTAACATCTTGCGGATACGGCGATTTTTATTTCTTCGGCTGGGTTCGTTGTGAGAGTAGCTCTTCGTACTTCCTGAATCTACGTGGGCGGGCGGCGGCAAGCTCGCCCTCTCTCGTAGCGACTACGGACTTGATTTTCTTGTCTTCTTCGGTGCTTGTTTTCCTTTTCTTCTTCTTGGATTGGTGGCTTGGGACACCCATTTTCATTCTTGTCCGGTCAGGCGGTTCCTCTCGGTCAGCCGGGACCCGGTCACTTTCCTCGTATTGTAGGCACTGCCGGTGCAAAGTCCGAGTCGATCTCTATTATCGCTCCATCTTTCACCCTCTTTTCGTCGAGTGCAAGGCTTACGCCATTTCTAAAGTTCAGGACCAACTGCCCGTTCGACATTTCCCTGCGAAAAGACAAGGAAAAGGATCAGGGGTTGTACTAAGAACAAGAACATTAAGAAAATGTTTATTAAAGACAGTTTTTTATTACTTCTTGTATTTTTAAATTTAACAGGAATGAAGTGGGATAAGATCAGGAAAGAGATTTTGATATAGAAGAGAAAACGAGGAAAACTTTATTATCATGATTTTATTTATTTTAGCACATTTTTTTTTATTATTTTTGGGTTCGGACCCAGTCATAAGTAATTACTTCACCCGTGCTTCTAGGGATGAAAGATCCATTCCTTCGAAACATCAGGTAGCGTAATACTTTTTCAAGTATCGTCCATTGATCGGAAGCATATGTCGTTCTCCTTGGCAATTCACTAGCTGGTAAGAGCCTCCTGAGTAGACTCGCCTCGACCACGAAACGGCCCTTCCCGAGTGGGTTCAAATTTTCCTCCTATCTTGCGGCGTGCAAGAATAGGTCTCTTGAGAACGAGAACTAAGTCACTAACTTTGAAGGTTCTTGGGCGGACGAGTCTGTCATGGGCTTGAACCATCTTAGCTTGGTATAGTTCTAAATTCTGCTGCGCTGCAAGTCTTTTCCCTTCCAGGCTTTCTAATTCTTCTAGTCGTAATTTGGCATTCTCTTCGTCGTGATTTTGTTTGCAAGCTGCAATTCGAGTGAAGGAAGCAAGACCTCTAAGGGTAACACTTGCCTCGGACCCATACACCGGAGCGTAAGGTGTAGCTTGAGTAGGAGTTACGAAGGTTGTCCGGTGAGCCCATAAGGCTTCTAATAACTTCTCGTGTCAACTTCCCTTATTATCGTCCCGGGTTTTCTTTAAGATTTGAACGAGAGTTTTATTAAAAGCCTCGACGTGGCCGTTTGCTCTTGGGTAGTAAATCGTTGAATACCGCCGATCGATTCCGTGTCTCCGACGAAATTGTTGATTTGCATGCTTCGAATGCGGCCCATTATACGAGATGATCCTGTGCGGCACTCCGAAACGGTAGACAACTTGGTTCTTGAAAAGCGTAGCACGTGGTGTGCTTTCACTTCTCTAAGTGGAGCTGCCTCTACCCACTTGGAAAAGTAATCGTAGCTGCTAAGAATGAAGCGATGTCCTTTTGAAGATGGTGGTTCTATTGGACCCACTATATTTGTGCCCCAACATTCGAATGGCCGCGACGCAATTGTCGGATGTAGCACATTTGGAGGTTGGTGTAGAACCACTCCGTGCACTTGGCATTGGTAACAGCTCTTGGCGATTTTCATGCAGTCGGTCATCATCGAGGGCCAGTAGTACCCTAATCTTTTAATTTTCATTTTCATCTTTGGACCCGACTGGTGAGCGCCACAGAGTCTTGAATGGACCTCTTTAACAATTTCACGGGCCTCGGACCCGCTTAGCCACCTTAGCCACATTTGATCAAAAGACCTTCTGTATAACGTGTTGTCTATTAATGCGTAGGACGAGTTATTTTCCTGATACGATGGGCTAGCGACCTATCGTCGATAGTTTTCTGTTTGCGGGTAGTCATTAATGGTTGTCGCCAATCTTCGTGTTTTACGTCACTATTGCAGCTGATTCTTTTTCTTTTTCGATTTGTGTATTGTGTCCATGTCGAGTCGTGATAGGATGCGACGTCCGTGAGCTGACACTTCTCTCGACTCATCTTGCAAACATGCAAATTCTTTTGTGAGGCGAGCTAACGCATCTGCTAAAGTGTTTTCTTTTACGGGAATTTTGTAGATCATCACATTCGGAATGCGTTCCAACAGTTGTATGGCATACTTGGAAGTATTGCTCGAGTCTTGGCTTTAAAATCCTGTCTTGTCCGGTGATACGTTGAATGATTAACTGCGAATCCCCGTAGATATTGATGTATGTTATCCCCATTTGAATAGTTAATTCCAGTCCTGTTATGAGGGCTTCGTATTCTGCTTCGTTGTTTGTACACGGCTCTGTCAAGTGGTTGTTGACCTCATTTTTGATGAGGTCTTCTCTTCTTCTTTTTAGTACTTAGGATCTAGCCTTAGGCTTTTCCTTTGACTATCTTAGAGGACTAGAATTGGGATCCACGATCTAGAATTTCAAACCACTTCTTAACTCCTGCAAACTCCACAAACTTGACTTGTAGACCCCTAATCACCTAGAGGGTTGAAATCGAATGTGGAAGTTTAAAGGATGAGTTCCTATAGGACTCTTTGGCCTTAGGACCTGCACAGGTGGCACGGTCGCAGTGAAGGGCTGACTTACACACACACTACACTTATACACTACACTTTCACATACCACCTAAAACCACACCCATACCTAACTTAATTTCCTGACTCATGTAGGTGATTCACATGGATGGTCCTTAACCCCAAGCCCTTGGCTAAGAGGGTTAGGAACAACATAGTGGATGCCTCAAATGAGTCCATTCATGGCTCATGTGGGCTTGATATGGCTTCATGGCTCAACCAAAATGATTTCATTCCACTTATATTCACCCAATCTTCAATTTTCCAAATTTTCAATTTTTGACCCCAGGGACCCTACACCCGCTTAACCTACCCAAAACCCTTGAAACTACCCAAATTTCTTAAAAATTTTCAAATCACCCAAAATTCTCCAAAATCATTCCTAAACATTTCTCTCCACTCAAATTGATCATCCATAGCCAAAAATATCAAAAATTTCAAGAAAACCTCCCAATACCCTCCAAATACCCAAAATACCCCTCTTGACCCAATAATTCAAAAATTCAGAAAATTTCCAGAAAATTCCAGAAAATCCCAAATATTCCCAATTTAATTTTGTTCAACTACACTATGGGCCAATTTTGTCAATTTACCCCACTTTTATCAAAACCCCTAATTTGACCCATTTTAACCCTAAGTGAACCCAATGTCAAACCAAACCTACCCAATTGACCCAAATTCTGGTCCAATTCAATTCTAAACTTCAATTCAACATTCCCAACACCAATCTAGACCAAATCAAAGTCCAATTTGATTGACATTTGGATCGATTTCACTTTTGGCCTTAAAGCCCAATTTGGACCCATAACCTAAACCTAACCCAAACTCACCCAATTCAACTCCAATTAACCCCAAATCTTTTCTAAATCTTCCTTAGCATCCCCAAAAGCAAAACACTAACATGATTTGCCCAAAATTTGGACCCAAACCCCTCTCAAATTCAACCCAAAGCTAAAAGGCCCAATTTTGACGTCAACCCAAACCTAACCCAAATGAGCCCAGACCCCAAAATCAAAGCCCAACCAAAGCCAAAACCTCTTTGAAACACTCCCATAAACATTTCTCAACATTAATTTTACATAAATTTCAACCCTAGCCCAACATTGGCCCAACTTGGCCCATTTTGACCTATATTGGCCCATTCACCAAAAGAGCCCAAAATTCAACCCAATTCAAACCCAAATCACCCCCAATTTGCTTCAAGTCACTCATGACACATCCATGAGCTAAAACCGACAATTATTTGGCCCAACATCTTTACAAAATTCCCATCCATAAATTCATTTTTAAACTTAAAGGCCCAATCCTTAAACCATTTTAAAAGCCCATCCTTCACCACATCCAAAGGCCCAAAATTGGTCCCAAAGCCCACATGATATTTCTCTACATCATCCATTCAATTAAAATCATCCCTAAGTCATAAACCAATGATCAAATAATTCTAAATGAAGCTTCATCCAAATTTTCACCAAAATATCCAAAATTCCTAAAACCCATTTTTATGAAATTGACCGAACTTTTTCCAAGCCAAATGTGAGCCATTGAGCCATGTACGAAGCCACATGGAAGCCATAGAGACCACTTTCCACCTCACCAAGCCATTAATGGCAAGAAGAGGGGATTCTTTTCTAATCCTTCATTAAGCCCTTTTAACCATATTCATGTCACACTCTAAACCATGCTTAGCCACCTCACCATGGATGGAGACTTCACCACTCCAATCAAGCTGAACCAAATGACATTCCCTCAGCCCACACCAGGTCATGGGAGGGTGAACCAAACCCATTTACATGAGTTGACAAAAATGAGCTCAAAATACACTCTCCCCCATTCCATTTTAATCAAGATTTTTACACATGTCAAACTCCAATTGACTTCACCAAATTCGACCCACGACCCACCGACCTTGAGGGTGACCCATGCTCGGCCGGCCGGCCACCAAGTCGCCGGAAAACACCATGGCCGAGAGCTCACATGTGAGCCAACTTTGGAATTCTCCCTTGTCGAGCTGCCCCATCCCCGGTGGCCCTTGTAGGCTGTTCTTCTCTTGCCAAGAGCAGCTGATCCCAAGCCCTAACTCTCCCTGGGAGGCCCTCCACCCTCTCCTATTTAAACACCACCCCTCTCGGCCATGAGAGGTGCTGAAAAAAAACCTTAAGGAAACTCTGCCAAAATTGTTCCATACTACTCCCCATACATAGAGCATTTGATCCCCACTGAAATCCCCTGCCATTTCCTCTCTGTGAGCTCAATTTCAGAGTTGAAATCCGAAGCCCAAAACCAGGACACTTCTCCACGGTGAACCAATCCCCAAATTGATTGGTTCTACACCTTCACCGGACCAGAGAAGGTGTCCACCGGCAAAAACCCCATCTCCGAGGCCACCCGGTTGCTCCGGCCTCCAAGCTTTGTGATCGGGCTGTGGTCGAAATCTTACCTAGGCGATTCACCGGACTAGGAGACTTCATCTGGAGCTTGCGGGGATCCGATCGAAGGTAAAACAACCCTCGGATCGAAGCCGCACTTCTGCGAGCAAAGGTATGGCCTCACTCTTCTTCCCGAGCTTCGAACATTCTCCATTTTTATTGAGTAAATTTCATCCCACATAAGCCGTATGGATGTGTTCGTCTTCTCAAGACGAATCCATAGAGCATAAGAACATGAAAATCCATCGAGTATCGAGTGAGATATTAGGGATTTAGTGTGGACGGCTCTCGGGTGAGGATGCTCGGGGACGATGAACGGATGCCGTCCATTTAATACACGCGCGGACGGACGGCTCAGATGGCGTCGGACCAGGAGATGGTACGTGAACCGCGGGGCCCGGGCTGCTGACTCAAGCGACGGCGTCGAATGAGAGAGCGCCGCGTGGCCGTTCGGAGATGCCGAGGATGACGCGGCGCCGCGTGGATAAATAGAAAATTAGGGTATTTTTCTATTTATTTAATTCCTTAAACTTTAAAAATTCATAACTTTGTGTAGGAAAATCATAAAAATAAAATAAAAATACCCTCTTTCTCAGTGAACAGAGGAGAATAATGTGGAAAAGAAATCATTTAATTTCATCAAGTATTTTATTTTTAATAATTTATTTACTGTTTGCATTCTTTTAATTCTCCATGCATATAGGAAATTCACCATGGCATGAGACCATAGGGCTTTTGAAGCCTACGAATTTGGGAACATTCCCTGAATTTTCCAAAGTCGGAGGCCATCCCTATGAGAAGTTATTGATTTTTCAAATTCATATTACTTGTTTTGAGTATTTTAATTTCAATAATTAGCATGTTGTGAAATAAATTCTAGGAAAATTTGGTGATGTTCCTTATGACTAGAGGACCCTAGGAAAAATAGGTTTTGAGTTAGCTCATTTAAAATAACCCTAATTGGCTTAAACACCCAAAATAGACCCTTAGTTAATTAGAGCTAACCATACATCAAATTGACTTGAAATCAATTCTCCACTGACCTTTAGGATCAGAGGAACCCACCATAAAAATTTGAGTCCAATTGGACTTGGCTAGCCCTACTAAATGGGTTGATTAAGTCATTTAGTCAATTTAAACTTTAAAAATTCATAACTTTCAAAATACTTTTTAAAAATTCATCAAATTGGTTTTGGAGCCTCTCTGATATCAGGAGAATTTAAGAAAATTAAAATTTCAATTTTCTAAAAAAGTTGATTTTTTTAATATTATTTTAATATTTTAATAATTAAAAAATAATAAAAATCATAAAAATAATAAAATTCACCAAAATGTCATATTTTGAATTTTAATCACTTAGGAACAAACCCCATATTTTTCTTAGGTCTATTTAATGAGATATTCAATTTTAAAGCCCTAGGGTAATTTTAAAATTAAAAAAATGTATTTTCTAGCATTTTCACTAAAATAATTACAATAAATCAAAAAAAAATCAGAAAATTACAAAAATTGATTCTCTGATTTTCTTGATATCAGAGAGATTTTGGAAAAATATAAAATTCATTTTTCAACCTTTATTTTATTTTTAAATTAATTAACACTCCAAAACTTAAAATAATTATAATAAAAATAATATTATTCAAAAAATCAACAAAATTGGTCCAAATGGTCCTCTGGTCATTAGGAATGTCCCCTAATTTTCCTAAGGATAGAAACTTTCCCTTGGTCATATTATTAAATTTTCCTTGGAAATTTCTATTTTCTACCAAAAATAATTATATAAATAAATTAAATACAGAAAAATCACATTTTCTCCTCTCATGTCTTTATTGACATATGAGTGAAGTCACATAAAAATTTCAAGTTCATTTGAGCTCAATTTAGTGAGTTATGAAATTATTAAGCTTAAAGGGCAAAATGGTATTTAAAATTTTAACCCTTAATTAAAACTTTAGGTTTAATAAAATTAACAAGTAAAATATTTGATCTTAATCTGATTTGGATGATTGAAATTTAAATAATCTATGGTAGAAACCCATTAAACAATTTAAAATAATTAAAATAAACCTTAATTAAATAATTGATTAAATTTGGGAAGAATAATAAAATTAGAATTATTAAAATAGGGATATTGTTGGGAAGAGATTTATTCTTTAATTTAAAAATCCCTAAATTAATCATCTCATTAATATTCAATTCTTAATTAAAATGATAACTCAAATTTAAAATATTAAAAGACTTAATCATTAAACTAAAGTTAAATTATTAAACTCTTTTAAAATTTCAATTAAAGTTAAAAATAAAATTAAATTAAAAAATTAAATTAAATTAAGTAAATTAAATTGAATTAAATTAAATTAAATTAAAGAAAAATCAAATCAAATTAAATTAAATTAAATTAAAATTAAATCAGATTAAATTAAATTAAAAGAAATTAAATCAAATCAAATTAAATTAATTCGACATCAAATCAAACTAAATTGAATTAAATTGAATTAAACTAAATTAAAATTAAATTAAATTAAATTAAATTTAAAATTAAATTGAATTAAATAACATCACCTAAAACAGAAAGAAATTAAATATAAAGCAACTTGAACACTATTCCAAACTTAAACCCATTAATTGAAATTAAACTAAACTAGTTCACTGAGTAAGATGACAACAAAACTTAACTAAAATTCGGACGATTAATTCATTTATGTAATTGAATTCATTTGGACTTAAAATAATCCTAGAAATATTGAAAAGATGTTTAAGATTCTTCTTAAGCACTTCCTCAATATGATAGGATATTTATAAGAACAATTGAACTCAATTGTTCTTTGATGAAGAAAATCGTCCTTAAACCAAAACACAAAACCTAGACGTCGTAGGAAATGACTAGCTATAGGATTAGGAATTTGGTAGAAAACCATAACCCTTCCCTTAGCTTTACCTAGGAACTTGCTTAAATATTCTAATTGTGTTTTAAGTGCAGCTTGGGATGACGGGAAGACCCTCCAGGTACGCTTTTATTTTATTGCAATTTACATTATCGCAATTTCTTTAATTGCATCGCACTTAGTTTTCTTGCATGATAAACAACTGTTGCATGAAAACCCACACCTTTAGGATAGTCCCTAAAACTGAAACCAAAACTAAACTAAAAGTCATTGCAATATAAAATTCATCGCCACAACATTTCAAAATATAAAATAACTCAAAATTTAATCACAAACAGAATACAAAACTACAATTACAACTAAATTAAAACGTCCTGTTGGATGATCGGGAACACCTCGGATGATGTAACCTACGTGTTGCTAACGGGATTTCCCACGGTCTAAATGAAAGTGTGGAACTCATTTAGTTGAGTTTAGCAGATTCATCTGGACTAAGTGAATCCGATAAAAATAATGATGCCGGATGGATGGAACCGTGGGATCTTAACCGGTGTCGTTATAATCAACTTTAAGATTTGTTTTAATTAAAATATTGAAAACACTTGGAAATTAAGATTTACTCTAAACCAAAACACTTCTCTCATCCCCTGATTTATGATTTCTAAAACTAAACCTCTGCAACAACAAGGAGCTCGGAGCATGGTGGGCAGCGCGGCCATCGTCGTAAGCAAAACCTGAGTCTACTTCAGTAAAACTTTCCTAGAATTAAATAACCAAGCCATAGGACTTCGAGGTAGTTTGCCTAGTGCAACATAAACCCTTAACCTTTGTTAGGCATTTGCATGATCTGGTCATGTAAATTAAGCCCTAACTGGTTTTAGGATTCCGAGGTAGTCGTCCGATACGACATAAACCCTCATATCTTCGAGGCTATTTGTATGATTCTATCATATGAATATAAGCCCTAATTAATTAAAATTAACAAAATCAAAACATTAAATAGACATTAGGACTTTCCTAAATTCAAGCCAAACAATAGGATAGTCGGGAAATTACCGAAGTTCACTTCGAATCCGTAATTTCTCCTACCTTTCTTCCTTTGAATTCTCAAAACAAAATGTTCTAAACTTGATCCATTCCCTATTGAAATTCCAAAATTCAATCCTTTGAAAAATTAAACTTTGAAATTCTTGAGAGCAGAATTATTGATTATTATCGAGAGTTTTCTTAGGTGATTCCCGTCACTTAAGTTGTAATTAACTGTAGGGGCTTGCCCTTATAGGGAATTTTAAAGAACCCAGGTAATATAAACCCTGTTTAGTGCTTTTATATTAAGCAGGGGAACTTGTCGGCTCATAAAATTGGTTCGCAGACCAAACGGATGTCACAAATCTTCTAGTTTATTTAATCGAGCCCCATCGTCAAGCAGTGTGCCTATTCTTCGGGATAGATACACGGTTTGTGGTGCGGTGCTCGTTTATATAAACTATTTGGGACGTGAGATCGGTTTGATTTCATATCTTAAAATCTTCAAATTTAAAATTATTTTCAAAGTCAAATACTACTTTTCAAATTATTTATTTAAATTAAATTAAAAATTCGCCGACAACTTCTGTTAGGCGACCCCTTTTCAAAATAAAACACGCAACCTAAAAATATGCCGACAACTTCTGGCGACTCCGCTGGGGACTAATTCCTCTCTCCATTATAATCAGATAATTCTGCTTTCAAAAATCGGTAGTGCATCCATGTCCTTAATGGATCAAACTACCCTTCTTTCCGTTGGGATGCTATGTTCATTTCTACCTTGAACAAGTATAACCAACATTCTCTCGGATTTAGGAGCCACTGTTTAGACACCCCTAAACAGAGAGGTTCTGAGATCCTTTTACCACATTTTCGAGGTGGGGTGGACCCCCAATAGGTGTTAGTTTAGGAGCGATCCTTCGAGTCGAGAAGTCTTGCATAAGACTTTCTTTTCCTTTCCAACTCTGAATCGGATACCTTACCTTCTCTACACCTTTGAACATTCTGTTCTAAATAAACAAACCCTTTTAATGAATGACTCTTTTAACAAATAACTCCTTCTTATAAATACATGAACAAGAATGTGTTCGGACTCTTTTCGATTCCTTTCTTTTCGTCCCGATGAGAAGAAGCATAACTTGGGACCGACAACCAGAATCTACCCTGCGGAAATGGAAGCCCCAAGGCTGATTTTCTCCTTCATCGATGGACTGGACTTCGCTGTTTATAAGGATGAGTCGCCCGACAATGGGATCATCCGGTTTGGACTAGGGTTCGAGAACACGAATGTCAAGATCACCGAGCGTTTCCCTTTTGCGCCGACAAACAAAGTATCCGAAGCTGAGAAGCCGTTGCTCGAGTTCAACCTTAGGTCGACTCGAGAGTTTCCTCCCCTGCAAAAGATCCGCGGCCGAGAGAATCTGCTTGTCCGCGAGAGGACCGTTGTTGCTACCCCCGCTGGTCCAGTTGTCTCTGCACCTACCCCGAGCACGCCAAATTAAAGGGGAAGGAGATCCGGAACTGTGGTGAACCCGCTACCGTGGAGGGTACGGACTTTCTGTGAGACCTTCCGTTTTTGAAATCGGGTCCGGCTCAAGAATTCCATCACTAACACGGACCCGGAGAAGGAACAAAAGCGGGAAGATTGCCGGGAAGGCCGTAGCTGGCGAAGTCGCTTTCTGGAAGAAATCCCGTAAATCCCCGAGTATACACCACTACCCGAATACATACCATTGCCTGAAGATACACCCTTTACGGGAGGAAGTAGATTCCATCCCCTTTCCGCCGCAGCTGATGAGGAAAATGTCCGCAGGATCGTTTCTACATTACCTCGACCAGCATACTACGATGACAGCAGAAAGAAAAGGGCTAGGATCACAACATTTACCCGACTACAGAATTACCAAATGGTTCAGTGAAGACGTTCTCAGAACTAGAAAACCTCTTCATCAAGCGATTCGCCGGAGCTCAGCACCACATCACTATAGGTGATTTAATGGTAGAGAAGCAGAAGCCGAATGAAACTCTGGTGGATTACATACTTCGATGGAGGAACTTAAGAATGAAGTGTGAACCACAATTACAAGAACAACATGCAATCGACATCTTGCTTAAAAGCATTCACGGCCCGATAGCACTTCTCCTCAAAGGATTCACTATTAAGACTTTCGAGAAATTGTTAAGCAAGGCCGGAAGCTTGCAAGAGGAGGCGAAGCAATTAAGTTTCACCGACAAGACAGACAAGCAGAAGCCAGTGAAGACTTTTGAAAAGAAATCCGGGATCGTTGCGTCAGTCGACAAAGGCAAGCAACCAATACAAATATCGTCCGAACGGCCACAGCAACCTCAACGTAATTATCAACAACCCCGACCCAGCTATCAGTCATCTCCACAGTATGAACAACCGCCTCGTCCGCAACGTACATTAAGGGAGCTTCTGAACAGGGAATATCCATTCAAGAATGAAGCAGTGCCGAAAATGTTCCGTAGTCTAATGAAAACTCCAAATTTCCAGCTGCTAGAGCCTAAGAGACCAGAGGAAGTCAACAAGAAAAATGATCCCAACTTTTGCCCTTATCACCGGATGCTTGGACACAAAATAGAAGATTGCATTACCTTCAAAAGTTGGCTCAATGACAACCTTCGAAAAGGGAATATAACAATCCCGAAGGAGTACATGAAGGAACCCCAGAAAGGAGGTTCCGTCAATGTTGTCTCAATTGATCCCATCATTTAGATAGATCCCTATACGACTGACGATGGATGGACTACCGCTTGGACGAGGTCTTCAAAGAAGATTTTAGACAGCATCCAAACCGCTTCGGTGCAAGCTTCAATTCAAAGTTCGAAACCTGCCAAGTCGGCACTATCACTTGCGATAGGAGAACCACCTCAACAGGAGACGATTGAAGAGAAGAAGAAAATCGACGAAGAAGAGAAGACCGAGGCTCCTAAGGCTAGACTAGGGGCTGCTTATCCTAGGATAGTTGTTTCTGATTCGGGGGAGAAATCCCTCGAACCTCTACTCGTATGATTATCTCGCTCACTTCGGTGGGATCATATAATGATAAGGGTGATGGCGTTGGCTACGTTTTGACTGTTTCTAACGATTACGTAACTAGCGACAATCCGGACATCGATTTCAATACCAACGACAATTCTCAAATCATACACAATCTCGACGATCACGATGACAAAGAAGACATCCATCAAGGAGGTTACGAGAGTTCAACAAGCAACGAATCTATTTGCGAGTTTCGAGGAGCGCCAGTCACAATAGAGTTAGAGCCTTCAGACTCTGAAGCTAATCAAGAAGAACTCGTCATTCCGATTCGGGATGAAACACCAGACAAACTCAACACTAGATTCGAAGAAATTACGAAGTTAACTTAAGAAGTGGAAAAGTTCTACCTCCGAGAATGGGTCCAAAGGACAAAGGAAAGCGTGTGGTTGTTCAGGAAGAACCAACCCCGACGGAAGAAATACCCATTCGAGAAGAAATCGAGACACATGGAAATAAAGTGGACTACAACGTGCTAGCCCATCTTAGGAAACTACCGGCCAAGCCGAGCATTCTACGACGCTCTCATCTTATCAAAGGAGATGAGAGAAGCTCTGATCAAGGCCTTACTTGATCCGGAAATTTGCTTAGCTCAAATGGTTGGAGATTCCTTAGATGAGGTTTGCTCGTTAAAAGAACAGCGAGGTGTTACCTTCACGGACAATGACCTACTACTTGGGACAGCAGATCACAACCGACCGTTGTACATTTCAGTTACAATTGGGAAGTTTACGCTCTCCAGAGTATTGGTAGATCCGGGAGCATCAATCAATATAATGAATCTTCGAACACTAGCATACTTGGAAATTGATGCTCGTGAGCTCGAAGCGTACAAAATGTTATTAAGAGGATTCAACCGTAAAGGAGAAAGAGCCCTCGGATCAATAACGCTACTAATGAAGACCGGTGACTTAGCAAAGACAACCGCAAAATTTCACATAATTGATTCGAAACGTCGTTCAATGCTCTATCGGGAACGAGGATGGTACCATCATCTCTACATCGGTGCATCGAATACTACGATGGAGGGAGCGAGTGCATCAAAGGTGACTTACAACCATTCTCCGTACATGAAATTGGAATCCATGAAGATGCAGCTTATTATGCACCACCAAAGAAAACAATCTTCTCCAGAGATACCGTAACAAATGAAGCAAAGAAACTTCGGGACAACGAAGAACCTGAGGTTCTAGCCCAACAGTCACTCACCACTCCCTTACGGCGAGATGGTGAAGGTTTCTCCACAACTCGCATCCGAGGTCGAGTCCGGGGACGAGGTCGTGGCAGAGACGTTAGGACAGTTGGACAGAGGAAACCGGCCATCAATGTTGATTGGGAAGACAGTTCGAAGAAGAAAAGGAAATCAAACAAGAAGCGACGACAATAAGTCGGAAAAAGCCGCAATTCAAGATCTCTCTGGAAGATGAGAAGAATGAAGAATATAAATCGATGTACGAGAAGATTAACCACTACGTACATACTATGACCCTAACCCCAATTCATTCTAATAAGATCGAGGGTATGGTGGTCAAAGAGGTACGTAGCGGCGGTGCAAAGCCAATCAAATTCTACCGTGGTGCTTCTTCCTCCAAAACTGAAAATAATGTACAATTTGAAGATGTCACTTCATCGGAATTAATGGAATTACCTTTTGAGTGGTACTCTCCCCTGTGTTCAAAATTTAATTCAGCGTGGTTTCTTACCTCGACAATGGACAAAAGGTCAATCACAACATTTTGAAAAATTATGGAATAACTCCGGTCGTCTACCCGATTCAAAGCATGGTCTCAAATTCGGCACGATGGGATCGATTGACGATGCCGAATTTTGCTTGGGTTGTCACTTGCAAGTCCAATGAAGACTGCATGGAAACTACGTAAGGATTTGAAGATTTACAAATTGGAGACGCTCCACCGGAATTCGAAGAAGAGATTAAATCTACGATAGATGAGTTAACGAAGTTAACTTAGGTACTAGCGAAGAGCCTAGACCTACCTTTGTTAGCTCCTTACTCAATAAAGAAGACTCCGAAGAAATAATCAAGTTATTAATGGAATTTAAAGATTGTTTTGCTTGGAACTACGATGAGATGCCAGGATTAGCTCCAGAGGTCGCAGTCCATAAGCTAGGAGTGGATCCTACTTCTGTCCCAGTCAGACAAGGTCCCAGAAGAATGCGTCTAGAAATTGAACAACAAGTCATAGCTGAAGTTAAAAAGCTAATAGACGCTAAATTTGTCCTTGAAGAACAATACCCGACTTGGTTAGCCAATGTGGTGCCAGTCAGAAAGAAGAATGGTCAGATCAAAATTTGTGTGGACTTCAGAGATTTAAACAAAGCATGTCGAAAGGATGAATTTCCTCTACCGATCCCAGAATTAATGATTGACATTGCTTCGACACATGAAATATTTTCATTCATGGATGGATCTTCAGGATACAACCGGATAAAAATGGCTCCGGAAGATGAAAAGCTTACGGCATTCGAACGTCGATCGGAGTATATTGCTACACAGGTGATGCCATTCGGACTGAAGAACGCAGGAGCAACATACCAGAGAGCGATGACAAGAATTTTTGATGATCTCATCCACAATCAAGTCGAATGCTACGTGGACGATGTGGTCATCAAAAGCAAAGTAAAGGACAACCACTTGTATGATTTGAGAATTGTTTTCGAATGATTAAGACAATTTAACCTTAAGATGAATCCCTTAAAAAGCGCCTTCGGCGTTACCTCCGGGAAATTCTTAGGATTCGTTGTTCGACATCGTGGAATTGAAATCGACCCTGAAAAGATTAAAGCTATCTTAGAAATGCCGCCTCCCAAGACCTTAAAGCAACTACGATCTTTTCAAGGGAAGCTGGCATATCTTCGACGCTTTATCTCAAACCTGTCAGATGGTCAATGATATTTTTGCAATTCGATATAACTTTCGTGCCTCTTCGTGCCGTAAAGGGACAAGTCTTAGCAGACTTTCTCGCAGCACACCCTTTGTCGGCAGAATCTTCTCTCAATGATGATTTGCCGGATGAACAAATAATGAGCCTAGAAGACCCCGATGATCGACGTTGGGAATTATATTTCAACGGAGCATCTTCAAGCACACAAAGACGAAGAATCGCAAGTGATAGTGCCCGGTAAGGCGGGAATCGGGCTAATCTTTATAACACCGGAGCGGGGAAGTTAAGATACTCCTACCACTCGACGAACCGTGTACAAACAACGAAGCGTAATACGAAGCCCTCATAACATAACCGGAATTAGCTATTCAAATGGGGATAACGGACATCAACATCTACGGAGATTCGCAGTTAATCATTCAACGGATCGCCGGACAAGATGCAATTCTAAAACCAAGACTCGAGCAATACTTCCAGTATGCCATACAGTTGTTGGAACAAACTCCAAATGTGACGATCTACAAAATTCCCAGAAAAGAAAATGCTTTAGCAGATGCTTTAGCCCATCTCGCAAAAGAATTTGCCTGTGTGCAAGATGAATCAGTGGAAGTGTCGGTTCACGGACGTCGAGTCCTATCACGACTCAACATAGACACGATACATAAATCGAAAAAGAAAAAGGATCAGTTAGCAATGATGGATGTAAAACACGGAAGATTGGCGACGGCCATTGATGGACTACACCGCAAACAGAAAGCTACCGGACGATAGGTCGCTAGCCCATCGGATCAAGAAAAGAACTCCGTCCTACGCATTAATAAACAACACATTGTACGGAAGGTCTTTCGATCAAATGTGGCTAAGGTGCCTAAGCGAGTCCGAGGCCCGTGAAATTATTAAAGAGGTGCATTCAGGACTCGTGGCGCTCACCGATCGGGTCCGAAGATGAAAATGAAAATTAAAAGACTAGGGTACTACCGGCCCTCGATGATGACCGATCGCATGAAAATCGCCAAGAGCCGTCACCAATGCCAAGTGCACGGAGTGGTTCTACACCAACCTCCAAATGTGCTACATCGGACAATTGCGTCGTGGCCATTTGAATGTTGGGGCACGGATATAGTGGGTCCAATAGAACCACCATCTTCAAAAGGACATCGCTTCATTCTTGCGGCTACGAATACTTTTCCGAGTGGGCAGAGGCGGTTCAACTTAGAGAAGTGAAAGCACACCACGTGCTACGCTTTTCAAGAACCAAGTTGTCTACCGTTTCGGAATGCCGCGCAGGATTATCTCAGACAATGGGTCAGCATTCAGAAGCACGCAAATCAACAATTTTGTCAGGAGACACGTAATTGACTGGCGATACTCAACAATTTACTACCCAAGAGCAAACGGCCTAGCTGAGGCTTTTAACAAAACTCTCGTTCAAATCTTAAAGAAAACCTTGGATGATAATAAGAGAAATTGGCACGAGAAGTTATTAGAAGCCTTATGGGCCTACCGGACAACCTTCGAACTCCTACTCGAAGCTACACCTTACGCTCCGGTGTATGGGTCCGAGGCGATATTACCTTTAGAGGTTCGGCTTCCTTCACTCGGAATTGCGGTTGCAAACAAGGTCACGACAGAAGAGAACGCCAAGTTACGACTCGAAGAATTAGAAAGCCCGGAAGGGAAAAGGCTTAGCGGCGCAACGAATTTAGAACTATACCAAGCTAAGATGGTCCAAGCCCATGACAAACTGGTCCGCCCAAGAACCTTCAAAGTTGGTGACTTAGTTCTCGTTCTCAAGAGACATATTCTTGCACACCGCAAGATAGGGGGAAAATTTGAACCCACTTGGGAAGGGCCGTTTGTGGTTGAAGCGGTATACTCGGGAGGTTCCTACCAGCTAGTGAATTGCCAGGGAGAACGACATATGCTTCCGATCAACGGACGATACTTGAAAAAGTATTACGCTACCTGATGTTTCGAAGGAATGAATTCTTCATCCCTAAGAAACATGGGCGAAGTAATTACTTATGACTGGGTCCGAACCCAAAAATAATAAAAAATGTGCTAAAATAAATAAAATCATGATAATAAAGTTTTCCTTTTTTTCTCTTCCAAATCAAAATCTCTTTCCTGATCTTATCCCACTTCATTCCTGTTAAATTTAAAATACAAGAAGTAATAAAAAAATGTCTTTAATAAACATTTTCTTAATGTTCTTGTTCTTAGTACAGCCTCTGATCCTTTTCCTTGTCTTTTCGCAGGAAATGTCGAGCGGGCGGTTGGTCCCGAACTTTGGAAATGGCGTAAGCCTTGCACTCGATGAAAAGAGGGTGAAAGATGGAGCGATAATCGAGATCGACTCGGATTTCGCACCGGCAGGCCTACGAGATGAGGAAAGTGACCGGGTCCCGGCTGATCGAGAAGAACCGCCCGGCAGACAGGTGATGAAAGTGGGTGGCCCAAGCCACCAATCCAGAGACGAAGAAAAGAAAGGCAAGCACTGAAGATGATAAGAAAATGAAGTCTGTAGTCGCTACAGCAGAGGGCAGGCTTGTCAGCGCCGCGCCCACAGAGATTCAAGAAGTTCGAAGAGCTACTCTCGCAGCAATGCAACGAAGAAATAAGAATCGCGGTATCTGTAAGATGTTAACAAAACTAGCTGCGGACCAGCGTGACGAGAGCGATTGTTACCGCCGGTACATACACTTCAAGGACACCGGTTCACTGGGAACCTAAAGAAAGGAGGCCGACTCCTAGGATAACGAAAAGGACCGTGGAAATCTCATAAAGACCGCGAAGAAAGAAGGCTACCACGCCACCGGATAGAACCACCAAGTGATGCATGACCTTGTTGCAGGGATGTCCCGACAGACATCATCCCCGAGGAGCCGAGGTATGCAGGAGAGCGCGAAGGGATTGAACCGTATATCCCACAATATGTCACCAGTTCTCGCCATCTACAGATTATTCCGGAATACGAGCTGGAGAATGCAGAATGTCTAAAAGAAAACCTTTGAATACTTCGAGAGAATTCGAGGCAGAAGGATCAATATACTAGAGGGCCTCGAGCTACATGCAGACGTATTCTCAGAATATGAACAACAACAAATCGTGGATTGCATCCGGGATTTGAAAAGAATGGGCCGAGCGGGCCGCCTAAGGGAAAACACCTACTCAGAACCCCTAAGATGGATGCCAGGGAAAGGAAGAATAACAATACAATGTGGATGTTGTTACAACTTTGTGGAAGACAGAAAGGGAAACCCACCGGGAATACTCCGTCATGGCCAAGTGGATCTGATGCCATTAGTCATCAAGAGAATGGTAAAGAGATTGATAACATGGAGGGTACGCGCCAGCGATTGCATACCCAATAGTCGCATTATTAACATCTACAAGCGGGGTGATCGCATACCCCCACACATAGATCACCACGACTTTGTCGGACCTTTCGCACGGTCTCTTTCCCGAACGAGTGTAACATCATGTTCGGATCCGACCTCCGGATAGCGAGCCCGAGTGAGTTCCGAGGGCCGGTGAAGATACCTTTACCGGTAGGTTCCGTCATGATACCGAAGGGCAACGGAGCGGATATCGCTAAGCATTGCATACCAGGAGTACCGTGAAGCGAATCTCAGTTACTTTCAGAAAGATGGACGACAGGAAGACACCTTACCATTTCCAGCCAGATCCGGAGCTAGAGAGCCTCCGGCCTTACGAGCTGTGAGTTACATTGAAAATATCACACCTCCAATGTACATCCGTACGGCATCCTTGCCAAGGATTTCTTGGAAGGTGATGTTATTGACCATGTACCCCACTATTCAGACATGGATTTTTGACAGATGCATCTTTGGATGGATCGACGAAGATCATACATAGTCTGCTTTGAGTCTACATGGATTGTATGAAATATATTCCAGATCAAGTTGTATGATGTATCTTCGACATGATTGGAATGAAAGTGACCATGTCACATTTTTGGCCTTCACCTCTTTTGTGAAAATTGACTGGGAAACGCCATTAAAGTTAAATGAACTTCGAACAAAGAACAGAAAAGAAATAAAAAAAGGGAATAAAAGAAAACTTTCCTTAAAAATCTAAAAAATGTTGGACACCAAATAAACAAAAAGAAACGAGATAGTTAAAGGACAAACAAAACAAATTTAAAGCTCAAACTAAATTTCAGTTTAAACCCTGTTGACCTCATTTTTGATGAGGTCTTCTCTTCTCTCTTTAGTACTTAGGATCTAGCCTTAGGCTTTTCCTTTGACTATCTTAGAGGACTAGAATTGGGACCCACCTTTTAGAAATTCACACCACTTCTTAACTCCCCGCAAACTCCACAAACTTGATCGTAGACCCCTAATCACCTAGAGGGTTGAAATCAAATGTGGAAGTTTAAAGGATGAGTTCCTATAGGACTCTTTGGCCTTAGGACCGCACCGGTGGCTCGGTCTCAGTGAAGGGGCCGACTTACACACACTACACTTATACACTACACCTACACACTACACTTCCACATACCTCCTAAAACCACACCCATACCCAACTTGACCTCCTGACTCATGTAGGTGATTCACATGGATGGTCCTTAACCCCTAAGCCCTTGGCTAAGAGGGTTAGGAACAACATAGTGAATGCCTCAAATGATATGGCTTCATGGCTCATGCAGGCTTGATATGGCTTCATGGCTCAACCAAAATGATTTCTTCCCACTTAAATTCACCCAATCTTCAATTTCCCAAATTTTCAATTTTAGACCCCCGGGACCCTACACCCGCTTAGCCTACCCAAAACCCCGAAATTACCCAAATTTCTCAAAATTTCCAAATCACCCAAGATTCTCCAAAATCAATCCCAAACACTTCCACATCTCTTAAACTGATCATCCATGACCAAAAAAATACCAAAAATTCCAAGAAAACCTCTCAATACCCTCCAAATACCCAAAATACCCCTCTTGGCCTAAAAATCCAAAAATTCAGAAAATTCCCAGAAAATTCCAGAAAATCCCAAATATTCATAATTTCATTTTGTCCAACTACACCATGGGCCAATTTTGTCAATTTACCCTACTTTTGGCAAAACCCCCAATTTGACCCATTTTAACCTAAAGTAAACCCAATGTCAAACCAAACCTACCCAATTGACCCCAATTTTGGTCCAATTCAATTCTAAACTTCAAATCAATATCCCAAATACCAATCTAGACCAAATCCAAGCCCAATTTGATTGACATTTGGATTCAATCTCACTTTTGGCCTTAAAGCCCAATTTGGACCCATGACCTAAACCTAACCCAAACTCACCCAACTCAATTCCAATTAACCCCAAATCTTTTCTAAATCTTCCTTAACATTCCCACAAACAAAACAGTAACATGATTTACCCAAAATTTAGACCCAAACCCCACTCAAATTCAACCCAAAACTAAAAGGCCAAATTTTGACCTAAACCCAAACCTAACCCAAATGAGCCCAAACCCCAAAATCAAAGCCCAACCAAATCCAAAACCTCTTTGAAACACCCCCATAAACATTTCTCAACATTGATTTTACATCAATTTCAACTCTAGCCCAACATTAGCCCAACTTGACCCACTTGGACCTACATAGGCCCACTTACCAAATAAACTCAAATTCAAACCAATTCAACTCAAAATCACATCAAATTGATTCCAAGCCCTTCATAGAACATCCCTAAACCAATTATGACATTTATTTGACAAAGTTCTTCACAAAATTTGTATCCAAATGCCCATCCTAAAATCAAAAGCCCATTTCCCTTAAACTTTCCTAAAAGCCCACTCCCTTCAAATTCAAAAGCCCAAATTCATCCAAAAGCCCACATGACACTTCCTTTCATCATCCATTTAATCAAAATTGTCCCTAAGTTCCAAAATCATCAAACAAATAATTCCAAATCAAGCCACATGCCAAATCACCCCAAAATATCCAAAATTCTTAAAACCCATTTTCATGAAATTGACCCAAGCTTTTCCCAAGCCAAATGGAGCTAAGGATGAGCCATTCACAAGCCACATGAAGCCATGGAAGGCTTGACATGTGATCAAGCCATTAATGGCAAAAGGAGGGGCCCCTTTCCTAATCCTCCTTAACCCCTTTTTTACCTTAAGCATGTCACACACTAAACCATGCTTAGCCACCTCATCATGGATGGAGACCACACCACTCTCCCTTGGCCGACCCAACTGATCCTCTCAGCCCAAAATCGAGCCATGGGGAGGTGCACCCAACCCAAACCAATGGGTTGACCAAATTAAGACCAAAATGACCCCCTCCCCATTCCATTTTAATTCAAACACTTTACACATGTCCAAGCCCAATTGACTTCACCATTGCCAAGCCCTGACCTCCCTGGTCAAGATGGTGACCCATGCTCGCCGGCCAGCCGCCTGGATCGCCGGAAAACACCATGGCCGAGAGCTCACATGTGAGCCAACATTGAAATTCTCACTTGCCGAGTCGCCCCATGCCTAGTGGTCACCATGGCTGATCTTCTCCTCACCGCAGCAGCTGATCCCAAGCCCTAACTCCCCCTGAGAGGCCTTCCACCCTCTCCTATTTAAACTCCACCCCTCTCGGCCATGAGAAGAGCTAAGCACAAACCTTGCCAAAACTCTGCCAAAATTGTTCCAGACCCTTCTCCACCCTTAGAGCACTTGATCCCCAGTGAAATCCCCCTGCCATTTCTCCTCTCGTAAGCTCAATTTCGGAGTTGAAATTCCACCCAAAACCAGGACACTTCTCCACAGTGAGCCAATTCTCAAATCGATCGGCTCTACACCTTCACCGGACCAAGGGAAGGTGTCCACCAAGCAAAGCCCCATCTCCGGGCCACCAAGTTGCTCCAGCCTCCAAGCTTTGTGATCGGGCTTGGTCGAAATCATATCCGGACAATTCACCGCACCGGGAGACTTCATCCGGAGCTCGCGGGATCCAATCGAAGGTGCAACAACTCTCAGATTGAAGCCACACTTCTCTGAGCCAAGGTATGAGCTAATTCTTCATCCCGAGCTTCTGGAGAATCTCTATTTCAAATGCTTTAGTTTCAATGCATGTTAACCGTATAGATGTGTTCGTCTCTTCAAGACGAATCCATAGAGTATAAGAACATAAAAATCCATTGAGAATCGAGTGAGATCTTAGGGATTTAGTGTGGACGGCTCTCGGGTGAGAACACTTGGGGACGATGAACGGATGCCGTCCATTCAATACACGCGCGGACGAACGGCTCGGATGGCGTCGGACCAGGAAACGGTGCGAGAACCGCGGGGCCCGGGCCGCCGACTCGAGTGGCGGCGTCGAATGGGAGCGCGCCGCGTGGCCTTTCGGAGTCGCTCGAGGATGCGCCGGCGCCGCGTGGATAAATAGAAAATTAGGGTATTTTCTTATTTATTTAATTCCCTAAACTTCAAAAATTCATATCTCCGTGTAGGAAAATCATAAAAATAAAATAAAAATACCCTCTTGCTCGGTGAACGAGAGGAGAATAATGTGGAAAAGAAATCATTTAATTTCATCAAGTATTTTATTTTTTATAATTTATTTACTCTCTGCATTATTTTAATTCTCCATGCATGCATACAATTCACCATGGCATGAGACCATAAGGCTTTTGAAGCCTCCGAATTTGGGAACCTTCCCTGAATTTTCCAAAGTCGAGGCCATCCCTATAAAAAGTTATTGATTTTTCAAGTTTAGGTTACTCGTTTTGAATATTTTAATTCCAATAAATAGCATGTTGTGAAATAAATTCTAGGAAAATTTGGTGATGTTTCTTATGACCAGAGAACCCTAGGAAAAATAGGTTTTGACTTAGTTCATTTAAAACAACCCTAATTGGCTTAAACACCCAAAATAGGTCTTTAATTAATTAGAATTAACCATGCATCAAATTGACTTGAAATCAATTCTCCACTGACCTTTAGGATCAGAGGAATCCACCATAAAAATTTGAGGTCAATTGGACTTGGTTAGCCCCACTAATTGGGTTGATTAAGCCACTTAGCCATTTTGAACTTTAAAAATTCATAACTTTTAAAATACCTTTAAAAAATTCACCAAATTGGTTTTGGAGCCTCTCTGATATCAGGGGAACCTAAGAAAATTAAAATTTCAATTTTCTAAAAAATTTGATTTTTAATCATATTTTAATATTTTTAATAATTAAAAAATAATAAAAATCACAAAAATAATAAAATTCACCAAAATGTCACATTTTGAATTTTAATTACATAGGAACAAACCCTATATTTTTCCTAGGTCTATTTGGTGAGATATTAAATTTTAAAGCTTAAGGATATTTTTTTAAAAATTAAAAAAATGTATTTTCTAGCATTTTCACTAAAATAATTATAATAAATCATAGAAAAATCAGAAAATTGCAAAATTTGCTTCTCTGGTTTCCTTGATATCAGAGAGAATTTTGAAAAATATAAAACTCATTTTTCAACATTTATTTTATTTTTAAATTAATTAACACTCCAAAACTTAAAATAATTATAATAAAAATAATATAATTCAAAAAATCACCAAAATTGGTCCAAGTGCTTCTCTGGTCATTAGGAATGTCCCCTAATTTTCTTAACGACAGAAACTTTCTCTTGGTCATGTTATCAAATTTTCCTTGAAAATCTCTATTTTCTACCAAAAATAATTATATAAATAAATTAAATACAGAAAAATCACATTTTCTCCTCTCATGTCTTTATTGACATATGAGTGAAGTTACATAAAAATTTCAAGTTCATTTGAGTTCAATTTAGTGAGTTATGAAATTATTAAGCTTAAAAGGTAAAATGGTAATTAAAATCTTTAATCCTTAATTAAAACTTTTAGGTTTAATAAAAAAATTAACAAGTAAAATATTTGATCCTAAATCTGATTTGGATGATTGAAATTTAAATAATTAAAGGGTAGAAACCCATTAAACAATTTTAAAATGATTAAACTTTAATTAAATAATGGATTAAATTTGGAAGAATAACAAAATTGGAATTAATAAAATAGGGATATTATTAGGAAGAAATTTATTCTTTAATTTAAAAATCCCTAAATAAGTTACCTCATTAATATTTAATTCTTAATTAAAATGATAACTTAAATTTAAAATATTAAAAGACTTAATTATTAAACTCTTTTAAAAATTTCAATTAAAGTTAAAAATTAAATTAAATTAAATCAAATTAAATTAAATTAAACAATTAAATTAAATTAAATTAAATTAAAATTAAATTAAATTAAATTAAATAATTAAATTAAATTAAATCAAATTAAATTAAATTAAACAATTAAATTAAATTAAATTAAATTAAAATTAAATTAAATTAAATTAAATAATTAAATTAAATTAAATCAAATTAAATTAAAATTAAATCAAATCAAATTGATTAAACATCAAATCAAATTAAATTAAATTAAAACTCAATTAAATTAAATTAAATTAAATTAAGTTGAATTAAATATAACATCACCAAAGACATAAAGAATTCAAAATAAATCTAAAATAACTTGAACACTATTCCAAATTTAAACCCATTAATGGAAATTAAACTAAATCACAAACCATTTGAATACTAATCTACCCTTGAAAGCTTTAGTTATCATAACTCCTAAACAGAACATTAAATGAAATGTTACTTCACTTATAGGATATTCAAACATCCTAGTTCACTGAGTAAGATAATAACAAAACTTGAATCCCCGGACGATTAATTTATTTATATAATTAAATTCATTTGGACTTAAAACAATCCTGGAAATATTGAAAAGATGTTTAAGATTCTTCTTAAGCACTTACTCAATATGATAGGACATTTATAAGAACAATTGAATTTAATTATTCTTTGATGAAGAAAATCGTCTTCAAACAAAAACACAAAGAACCTAGACGTCATAGGAAATGACTAGCTATAGGATTAGGAATTTGGTAGAAAACCATAACCCTTACCTTAGCTTTACCTAGGAACTTGCTTAAATATTCTAATTATGTTTTAAGTGTAGCTTGGGATGACGGGAAGACCCTCCAGGTGCGCTTTTATTTTATTGCAACTTACTTTCTTGCAATTTACTTTCCTGCAATTTACTTTCTTGCAAATGTACTTTATTTTTCTTGCATGATAAAACAACAGTTGCATGAAAACCCACACCTTTAGGATAGACCCTAAAACTGAAACCAAAACTAAATTAAAAGTCATTGCAAGATAAAATTCACCGCCACAACATTTCAAAATATAAAACAACTCAAAATTTAATCACAAACGGAACACAAAACTACAATTGCAACTAAATTAAAACGTCCCGTTGGATGATCGGGAATACCTCGGATGATGTAACCTACGTGTTGCTAACGGGATTTCCCACGGTCTAAATGAAAGTGTGGAACTCATTCGGCTGAGTTTAGCAAATTCATCCGGACTAAGTGAATCCGATAAAAATAATGATGCCGAAGGATGGAACCGTGGGATCTTAACCGGTGTCGTTATAATCAACATTAAGATTTGTTTTAATTAAAACACAAAAAACACTTGGAAAATTAAGACTTCTCTAAACCAAAACACTTTTCTCATCTCCTGATTTATGATTTCTAAAACTAAACCTCTGCAACAACAAGGAGCTCGGAGCATGGTGGGCAGCACGGCCATCGTCATCAGCAAAACCTGAGTCTACTCCATCAAAACTTTCCTAGAATTAAATAACAAATCCATAGGACTTCGAGGTAGTTTGCCTAGTGCAACATAAATCCTCAACCTTTTGTTAGGCATTTGCATTGCAAATTAAGCCCTAACCGGTTTTAGGATTCCGAGGTAGTCATCCGATACGACATAAACCCTCACATCTTCGAGGCTATTTGTATGATTGTGTCATACGAATATAAGTCCCAATTAATTAAAATTGGCAAGATCAAAACATTAAACAAACAATAGGACTTTCCTAAATCCAAGCTAAACAATAGGATAGTCGGGAAATCACCGGAGTTCACTTCGAATCTGTGATTTCTCCTACTTTTCTTCCTTTGGATTCCCAAAACAAAATGTTCCAAACTCGATCCATTCCCTATTGAAATTCCAAAATCCAATCCCTTGAAAACTTAAACTTTGAAATCCTTGAGAGCAGAATTATTGATTATTATCGAGAGTTTTCTTAAGTGATTCCCATCACTTAAGATGTAATTAACTATAGGGGCTTGCCCTTATAGGGAATTCTAAAGAACCCGAGTAATATAAACCCCGTTTAATGTTTTCATATTAAGCGAGGGAAACTTGTCGGCTTATAAAATTGGTTCGCAGCACCAAACGGATGTCACAAATCTTCTAGTTTATTTAATCGAGCCCCACCATCAAGCGGTGTGTCTATCCTTAGTGATAGATACACGGCTTGTGGTGCGGTGCTCGTTTACATAAACTACTTGGGATGTGAGATCGGTTTAATCTCATATCTTAAAACTTTCAAATTTAAAATTATTTTCAAAATCAAATACTCATTTTCAAATTATTTATTTTAATTAAATTAAAAATTCGCCGACAGATTTCTGTTAGGCGACCCCTCTTCAAAATAAAATACAACCTAAAAAATATGCCGACAAACCCATCTTCTCAAACCCTCCAATCCTTCTTCAAATCAAAATCTATTCTGGACCTCCCGTGAAACCCCCTCTCGGGATGGTTTCAGAATCACGAAGAATTTTCAATTTGATCCGGATGGCATGGGTTTGTACCCTTCGCCAAGTAATCAGACTTTGATCGATTCCCATGGGATATAAAACACTTTCATGTCTCATTTCGATCTCTCACTAAATCCAAATCTCCACAGTAAATTTCAATTTAAAATTTCTGAAACTGGTACCTAAATTCCAGTTCTCATTCCGAGATCGATACCTAAATTTCGATTCTCATCCGAATTGATACCTAAATTTCAATTCAAAATTTCCGAGACTGGTACCTAAATTCCAGTTCTCATTCCGAGATCGATACCTAAATTTCGATTCTCATCCGAATTGATACCTAAATTTCAATTCAAAATTTCCAAGAATGGTACCTAAATTCCAGCTTCTCATTCCAAGATCGATACCTAAATTTCGATTCTCATCCGAATTGATACCTAAATTTCAATTCAAAATTTCCGAGATCGGTACCTAAATTCCAGTTCTCATTCCGAGATCGATACCTAAATTTCGATTCTCATCCGAATTGATACCTAAATTTCAATTCAAAATTTCCGAGACTCGGTACCTAAATTCCGGTTCTCATTCCGAGATCGATACCTAAATTTCGATTCTCATCCGAATTGATACCTAAATTTCGATTCAAAATTTCCGAGACCGGTACCTAAATTCCAGTTCTCATTCCGAGATCGATACCTAAATTTCGATTCACACCCGAATTGATACCTAAATTTTAATTCAAAACCTCCGAGGCTGGTAACTAAATTCCAGTCCTCTTCCTTCGAGGTCGGTACTTAAATTCCGACTCACATTCGAGATCGATACCTAAATTTCGATTCTCTTTTGAATTGATACCTAAATTTCAATTCTAAACTTTCGAGACTGGTACCTAAATTCCAGCTCTCATTTCGAGACTAGTACCTAAAATCTAGTTCTCATTCCGAGATCAGTACCTAAATTCTTATTCTCATCATTTTCGAGGTTGGTACCTAAATTCCGACTCTCTTTCGAGATCAATACTTAAATTTCGATTCTCTCCCAGGATTTATACTTTAATTTTCAATTCTAGCTCCATTTAAAATTTCGAGATCAGTACCTAAATTCTGATTCTCATCCTTTTCAATCGACATTTAAACTCCGATTCTCACTCCGAGGCTGGTACCTAAATTCCAGTTTTCTTTGCAATCCCGAGATTGGAACTTAGGTTTCAATTCTCGTTTCAAATCTAAATTTTCTCAAATTAATTTTAAATCAAACTTAAATTTAAAATAAAAAATCAAAATCTAAAATTACACATCCAAACTTAAATTGAAACAAAATGAAATCTAAATCGAAATTCCCCCAGATCATGTGATTTGGAATTCACCTCCTTTCCCCAGCGAGAGTTCAGGAATCTCCAGTTTCAGAGATATACTTGACACTCCCCAGCGGAAACTCTTCTACTTCGTCCTAAGTTTGTCACTTGGACATCTGTGTTGGTTTTGCCGATCGCTTCAGTCAACACCAATACGTGCGGTGTGCTCCGTCAACTCACCACACCTATTGGGGGTCCATTTGTTGACCTCATTTTCGATGAGGTCTTCTCTTCTTCTTTTTAGTACTTAGGATCTAGCCTTAGGCTTTTCCTTTGACTATCTTAAAGGACTAGAATTGGGATCCACCATCTAGAATTTCAAACCACTTCTTAACTCCCTGCAAACTCCACAAACTTGACTCTAGACCCCTAATCACCTAGAGGGTTGAAATCAAATGTGGAAGTTTAAAGGATGAGTTCCTATAGGACTCTTTGGCCTTAGGACTGCCCTGGGTGGCCTGGTCTGGTGAAGGGCTGACTTACACACACACTACACTTATACACTACACTTTCACATACCTCCTAAAACCACACCCATACCTAACTTGATCTCCTGACTCATGTAGGTGATTCACATGGATGGTCCTTAACCCCTATGCCCTTGGCTAAGAGGGTTAGGAACAACATAGTGAATGCCTCAGATGAGTCCCTCCATCGCTCATGTGGGCTTGATATGGCTTCATGGCTCAACCAAAATGATTTCATTCCACTTATATTCACCCAATCTTCAATTTTCCAAATTTTTAATTTTTGACCCCCGAGACCCTACACCCGCTTAACCTACCCAAAACCCTTGAAACTACCCAAATTTCTCAAAAATTTCCAAATCACCCAAAATTCTCCAAAATCATTCATAAACATTTCTCTCCACTCAAATTGATCATCCATAGCCAAAAATATCAAAAATTTCAAGAAAACCTCCCAATACCCTCCAAATACCCAAAATACCCCTCTTGACCCAAAAATCCAAAAATTCAGAAAATTCCCAGAAAATTCCAAAAAATCCCAAATATTCCCAATTTCATTTTGTTCAACTACACCATGGGCTAATTTTATCAATTTACCCCACTTTTATCAAAACCCCCAATTTGACCCATTTTAACCCTAAGTGAACCCAATGTCAAACCAAACCTACCCAATTGACCCAAATTCTGGTCCAATTCAATTCTAAACTTCAATTAAACATTCCCAACACCAATCTAGACCAAATCCAAGTCCAATTTGATTGACATTTGGATCTTCACTTTTGGCCTTAAAGCCCAATTTGGACCCATAACCCAAACCTAACCCAAACTCACCCAATTCAACTCCAATTAACCCCAAATCTTTTCTAAATCTTCCTTAGCATCCCCACAAGCAAAACACTAACATGATTTGTCCAAAATATGGACCCAAACCCCACTCAAATTCAACCCAAAGCTAAAAGGCCCAATTTTGACTTGAACCCAAACCTAACCCAAATGAGCCCATACCCCAAAATCAAAGCCCAACCAAAGCCAAAACCTCTTTGAAACACTCTCATAAACATTTCTCAACATTAATTTTACATCAATTTCAACCCTAGCCCAACATTGGCCCAACTTGGCCCATTTTGACCTATATTGGCCCATTCACCAAAAGAGCCCAAAATTCAACCCAATTCAAACCCAAATCACCCTCAATTTGCTTCAAGTCACTCATGACACATCCATGAGCTAAAACCAACAATTATTTGGCCCAACCTCTTTACAAAATTCCCATCCATAAATTCATTTTTAAACTTAAAGGCCCATTCCTTAAACCATTTTAAAAGCCCATCCTTCACCACATCCAAAGGCCCAAAATTGGTCCCAAAGCCAACATGATATTTCTCTACATCATCCATTCAATTAAAATCATCCCTAAGTCATAAACCAATGATCAAATAATTCTAAATGAAGCTTCATCCAAATTTTCACCAAAATATCCAAAATTCTTAAAACCCATTTTTATGAAATCGACCAAACTTTTTCCAAGCCAAATGTGAGCCATTGAGCCATGTACAAGCCACATGGAAGCCATGGAGACCACTTTCCACCTCACCAAGCCATTAATGGCAAGAAGAGGGGATTCTTTCCTAATCCTTCATTAAGCCCTTTTAACCATATTCATGTCACACTCTAAACCATGCTTAGCCACCTCACCATGGATGGAGACTTCACCACTCCAATCAAGCTGAACTAAATGACATTCCCTCAGCCCACACCAGGTCATGGGAGGGTGAACTAAACCCATTTGCATGAGTTGACCAAAATGAGCTCAAAATACACTCTCCCCCATTCCATTTTAATCAAGCTTTTTACACATGTCAAACTCCAATTGACTTCACCAAATTCAACCCCCGACCCACCCGACCTCGAGGGTGACCCATGCCCGGCAGTGCCAGCCACCGGTCGCCGGAAAACACCATGGCCGAGAGCTCACATGTGAGCCAACTTTGGAATTCTCCCTTGCCGAGCCGCCCCATCCCCAGGTGGCCCTCGTAGCTGTTCTTCTCTTGCCAAGAGCAGCTGATCCCAAGCCCTAACTCTCCCTGGGAGGCCCTCCACCCTCTCCTATTTAAACACCACCCCTCTCGGCCATGAGAGGTGCTGAAAAAAAAACCTTAAGGAAACTCTGCCAAAATTGTTCCAGACTACTCCCCATACATATAGCATTTGATCCCCACTGAAATCCCCCGCCATTTCCTCTCCGCGAGCTCAATTTCGCAGTTGAAATCCAAGCCCAAAACCGGGACACTTCTCCACAGGTGAACCAATCCCCAAATTGATTGGTTCTACACCTTCACCGGACCAAGAGAAGGTGTCCACCAAGCAAAAGCCCCATCTCCAGAGCCACCCGGCTTGCTCCGACCTCCAAGCTTTGTGATCGACCGTGGTCAAAATCCTATCTGAGCAATTCACCGGACTAGGAGACTTCATCCGGAGCTTGCCGGGATCCAATCGAAGGTGAAACAACCCTCGGATCGAAGCCACACTTCTCCGAGCAAAGGTATGGCCTCACTCTTCTTCCCGAGCTTCTGAACATTCTCCATTTTTATTGAGTAAATTTCATCCCACATAAGCCGTATGGATGTGTTTGTCTTCTCAAGACGAATCCATAGAGCATAAGAACATGAAAATCCATAGAGTATCGAGTGAGATATTAGGGATTTAGTGTGGACGGCTCTCGGGTGAGGACGCTCGGGGAAGATGAACGGATGCCGTCCATTTAATACACGTGAGGACGGACGGCTCAGATGGCGTCGGACCAGGAGATGGTACGTGAACCGTGGGGCCCGGGCTGCTGACTCAAGCGGCGGGGTCGAATGAGAGAGCGCCGCGTGGCCGTTCGGAGATGCCGAGGATGACGTGGCGCCGCGTGGATAAATAGAAAATTAGGGTATTTTTCTATTTATTTAATTCCCTAAACTTCAAAAATTCATAACTTTGTGTAGGAAAATCATAAAAATAAAATAAAAATACCCTCTTGCTCAGTGAACAGAGGAGAATAATGTGGAAAAGAAATCATTTAATTTCATCAAGTATTTTATTTTTAATATTTTATTTACTGTTTGCATTATTTTAATTCTCCATGCATATAGGAAATTCACCATGGCATGAGACCATAGGGCTTTTGAAGCCTCTGAATTTGGGAACATTCCCTGAATTTTCCAAAGTCAGAGGCCATCCCTATGAGAAGTTATTGATTTTTCAAATTCATGTTACTGTTTTGAGTATTTTAATTCCAATAATTAGCATGTTATGAAATAAATTCTAGGAAAATTTGGTGATGTTCCTTATGACCAGAGGACCTTAGGAAAAATAGGTTTTGAGTTGGTTCATTGAAAATAACCCTAATTGGCTTAAACACCCAAAATAGACCCCTAGTTAATTAGAGCTAACCATACATCAAATTGACTTGAAATCAATTCTCCACTGACCTTTAGGATCAGAGGAACCCACCATAAAAATTTGAGGCCAATTGGACTTGGTTAGCCCTACTAAATGGGTTGATTAAGCCATTTAGTCAATTTAAACTTTAAAAATTCATAACTTTCAAAATACGTTTTAAAAATTCATCAAATTGGTTTTGGAGCCTCTCTGATATCAGGGGAATTTAAGAAAATTAAAATTTCAATTTTCTAAAAAAGTTGATTTTTTTAATATTATTTTAATATTTTAATAATTAAAAAATAATAAAAATCATAAAAATAATAAAATTCACCAAAATGTCATATTTTGAATTTTAATCACTTAAGAACAAACCCCATATTTTTCTTAGGTCTATTTAATGAGATATTAAATTTTAAAGCCCTAGGGTAATTTTAAAATTAAAAAAATGTATTTTCTAGCATTTTCACTAAAATAATTACAATAAATCAAAGAAAAATCAGAAAATTGCAAAAATTGATTCTCTGATTTCCTTGATATTAGAGAGATTTTTTAAAAATATAAAATTCATTTTTCAACCTTTATTTTATTTTTAAATTAATTAACACTCCAAAACTTAAAATAATTATAATAAAAATAATATAATTCAAAAAATCAACAAAATTGGTCTAAATGGTCCTCTGGTCATTAGGAATGTCCCCTAATTTTCTTAAGGACAGAAACTTTCCCTTGGTCATATTATTAAATTTTCCTTGGAAATTTTTATTTTCTACCAAAAATAATTATATAAATAAATTAAATACAGAAAAATCACATTTTCTCCTCTCATGTCTTTATTGACATATGAGTGAAGTCACATAAAAATTTCAAGTTCATTTGAGCTCAATTTAGTGAGTTATGAATTTATTAAGCTTAAAGGGCAAAATGGTAATTAAAATTTTAACCCTTAATTAAAACTTTAGGTTTAATAAAATTAACAAGTAAAATATTTGATCTTAATCTGATTTGAATGATTGAAATTTAAATAATCAAAGGGTAGAAACCCATTAAACAATTTAAAATAATTAAAATAAACCTTAATTAAATAATTGATTAAATTTGGGAAGAATAATAAAATTAGAATTATTAAAATAGGGATATTGTTGGGAAGAGATTTATTCTTTAATTTAAAAATCCGTAAATTAATCATCTCATTAATATTCAATTCTTAATTAAAATGATAACTCAAATTTAAAATATTAAAAGACTTAATCATTAAAATAAAGTTAAATTATTAAACTCTTTTAAAATTTCAATTAAAGTTAAAAATAAAATTAAATGAAAAAATTAAATTAAATTAAGTAAATTAAATTGAATTAAATTAAATTAAATCAAGTTAAATTAAATTAAAGAAAAATCAAATCAAATCAAATTAAATTAAATTAAATTAAATTAAATTAAAATTAAATCGAATTAAATTAAATTAAAAGAAATTAAATCAAATCAAATTAAATTAATTCAACATCAAATTAAACTAAATTGAATTAAATTGAATTAAACTAAATTAAAATTAAATTAAATTAAATTTAAAATTAAATTGAATTAAATAATATCACCTAAAACAGAAAGAAATTAAATATAAAGCAACTTGAACACTATTCCAAACTTAAACCCATTAATTGAAATTAAACTAAATCACAAATCATTTGAATACCAATTTGCCCTCGAAAGCTTTAGTTGCTATAACTCCTAAACAGAATATTAAATGAAATGTTACGTCACTTATAGGACATTCAAACATCCTAGTTCACTGAGTAAGATGACAACAAAACTTAACTAAAATTCGGACGATTAATTCATTTGTGTAATTGAATTCATTTGGACTTAAAATAATCCTAGAAATATTGAAAAGATGTTTAAGATTCTTCTTAAGCACTTCCTCAAAATGATAGGATATTTATAAGAACAATTGAACTCAATTGTTCTTTGATGAAGAAAATTGTCCTCAAACCAAAACACAAAACCTAGACGTCGTAGGAAATGACTAGCTATAGAATTAGGAATTTTGTAGAAAACCATAACCCTTCCCTTAGCTTTACCTAGGAACTTACTTAAATATTCTAATTGTGTTTTAAGTGCAGCTTGGGATGACGGGAAGACCCTCCAGGTACGCTTTTATTTTATTACAATTTAAATTATTGCAATTTCTTTAATTGCATCGCACTTACTTTTCTTGCATGATAAACAACTGTTGCATGAAAACCCACACCTTTATGATAGTCCCTAAAACTGAAACTAAAACTAAACTAAAAGTCATTGCAAGATAAAATTCATCGCCACAACATTTCAAAATATAAAACAACTCAAAATTTAATCACAAACAGAATACAAAACTACAATTAAAACTAAATTAAAACGTCCTGTTGGATGATCGGGAACACCTCGGATGATGTAACCTACGTGTTGCTAACGAGATTTCCCACGGTCTAAATGAAAGTGTGGAACTCATTCAGTTGAGTTTAGCAAATTCATCTGGACTAAGTGAATCCGATAAAAATAATGATGCCGGAAGGATGGAACCGTGGGATCTTAACGGTGTCGTTATAATCAACTTTAAGATTTGTTTTAATTAAAATATTGAAAACACTTGGAAATTAAGATTTTCTCTAAACCAAAACTCTTCTCTCATCCCCTGATTTATGATTTCTAAAACTAAACCTCTGCAACAACAAGGAACTTGGAGCATGGTGGGCAGCACGGCCATCGTCGTCTGCAAAACCTGAGTCTACTTCAGCAAAACTTTCCTAGAATTAAATAACCAAGCCATAGGACTTCCAGGTAGTTTGCCTAGTGCAACATAAACCCTCAACCTTTGTTAGGTATTTGCATGATCAGGTCATGTAAATTAAGCCCTAACCGGTTTTAGGATTCCGAGGTTGTCGTCCGATACGACATAAACCCTCATATCTTCGAGGCTATTTGTATGATTCTATCATATAAATATAAGCCCTAATTAATTAAAATTGACAAAATCAAAACATTAAATAGACATTAGGACTTTCCTAAATTCAAGCCAAACAATAGGATAGTCGGGAAATTACCGAAGTTCACTTCGAATCCTTAATTTCTCCTACCTTTCTTCCTTTGAATTCTCAAAACAAAATGTTCTAAACTTGATCCATTCCCTATTGAAATTCCAAAATTCAATCCTTTGAAAACTTAAACTTTGAAATTCTTGAGAGCAGAATTATTGCTTATTATCGAGAGTTTTCTTAGGTGATTCCTGTCACTTAAGATGTAATTAACTATAGGGGCTTGCCCTTATAGGGAATTTTAAAGAACCCAGGTAATATAAACCCTGTTTAGTGCTTTTATGTTAAGCAGGGGAACTTGTCGGCTTATAAAATTGGTTCGCAGACCAAACGGATGTTACAAATCTTCTTGTTTATTTAATCGAGCCCCATCGTCAAGCAGTGTGCTTATTCTTAGGGATAGATACACGGTTTGTGGTGCGGTGCTCGTTTATATAAACTATTTGGGACGTGAGATCGGTTTGATTTCATATCTTAAAATCTTCAAATTTAAAATTATTTTCAAAGTCAAATACTACTTTTCAAATTATTTATTTAAATTAAATTAAAAATTCGCCGACAACTTCTGTTAGGCGACCCCTTTTCAAAATAAAACATACAACCTAAAAATATGCCGACAGTGGTAGGAGTATCTTAACATCCCCCGCTCTGGTGTTATAAAGATTAATCCGATTCCTGCCTTACCGGGCACTATCACTTGCGATTCTTCGTCTTTGTGTGCTGAAGATGCTCCGTCGAAATACTATTCCCAACGTCGATCATTAGGGCCTTCTAGGCTCATTATTTGTTCATCTGAAAAATCGTCATTGAGAGGACATTCTGCCGGCAAAGGGTGTGCTGCGAGGAAGTCTGCTAAGACTTGTCCCTTTACGGCACGAAGAGGCATGAAAGTTATATCGAATTGCAATAATATCATTGACCATCTGGCAAGTCTGACGGAAAGCGTTGGACGAGACATCAAGTATTGCAATGGATTAAATTTCGAGATCAGGTTGACCTTATGAGAAAGCATGTACTGCCTGAGCTTTAGAGAGCAAAGATCAGGGCCAAATAGTGCTTTTCAATTGCGGGATACCTTATTTCCGTTGGAAGTAAACGACAGCTAAGGTAGTAAAGAGCATTTTCTTTACCCTCATCATTGACCTGGGCTAACAGGGCTCCTAGTGAGTCGTCTAAAGCCGCGGTATAAAGTATCGACGGTCTACACCGAGACCGGGGTCGCTAAGACAGGAGGTGTCATTAAATATTGCTTAATGTCCTCGAAGGCCTTCTGGCATTTCTCTTCCCAAATAAATTTGGTGTCCTTTTCAACTAGTGCCGAAAAAGGGTGACACCTACCTGACAAGTTTTAGATAAAGCGTCGAAGATATGCCAGCTTCCCTTGAAAAGATCGTAGTTGTTTTAAGGTTTTGGGAGGCGGCATTTCTAAGATAGCTTTAATCTTTTACGGGTCGATTTCAATTCCATGATGTCAGATAACGAATCCTAAGAATTTCCCGGAGGTGACGCCGAAGGCGCATTTTAAGGGATTCATCTTAAGGTTAAATTGTCTTAATCGTTCGAAAACAATTCTCAAATCATACAGGTGGTTTTCCTTCATTTTAAGGGATTCATCTTAAGGTTATGTTGCTCCTGCGTTCTTCAGTCCGAATGGCATCACTGTGTAGCAATATACTCCAATCGGCGTTCTGAATGCTGTAAGTTTTTCATCTTCTGGAGCCATTTTTATCTGGTTGTATCCTGAAGATCCATCCATGAATGAGAATATTTCATGTGTCGAAGCAATGTCAATCATTAATTCTAGGATCGGTAGAGGGAATTCATCCTTTGGACATGCCTTGTTTAAATCTCTGAAATCCACACAAATTCTGATCTGACCATTCTTCTTTCTGACTGGTACCACATTGGCTAACCAAGTCGGGTATTATTTTTCGTGGACAAATTTAGCGTCTATTAGCTTTTTAACTTCAGCTATGACTTATTGTTCGATTTCTAGACGCATTCTTCTAGGACCTTGTCTGACTGGGACAGAAGTAGGATCCACTCCTAGCTTATGGACTGTGACCTCTGGAGCTAAACCTGGCATCTCATCGTAGCTCCAAGAAAAATAGTCTTTAAACTCCATTAATAACTTGATTATTTCTTTGGAGTCTTCTTTATTGAGTAAGGAGCTAACAAAGGTAGGTCTAGGTTCTTCGCTAGTACCTAAGTTAACCTCTGTCAACTCATCTATTGTAGATTTAATCTCTTCTTCGAATTTTGGTGGAGCGTCTCCAATTTGTAAATCTTCAAATTCTTCTGTAGTTTCCATGCAGTTTTCATTAGACTCGCAAGTGACAACCAAGCAAAATTCGATATCGTCAACCGATCCTATCGTGCCGAATCCAAGACCATGCTTTGAATTGGGTGGACGACCGGAGTTATTCCATAATTTTTCAAAATGTTGTGATTGACCTTTTGTCCATTGCCAAGGTAAGAAACCACGCTGAATTAAATTTTGAACACAGGGAGAGTACCACTCAAAAGGTAATTCCATTAATTCCGATGAAGTGACATCTTCAAATTGTACATTATTTTCGGTTTTGCGGGAAGGAGCACCACGGTAGAATTTGATTGGCTTTGCACCGCCGCTACGTACCTCTTTGACCACCATACCCTCGATCTTATTAGAATGAATCGGGGTCAGGGTCATAGTATGTACATAGTTGTTAATCTTCTCGTACATCGATTTATATTCTTCATTCCTTTCATCTTCGAGCGGGATTCTGAATTGCGGCTTCTTCCGACTTATTGTCGCTGCTTCTTGTTCGATCTCTTTTTCTTCTTCAGAACTGTCTTCCCAATCAACATTGATGGCTGGTTTCCTCTGTCCAACTGTCCTAACGTCTCTACCATGACCTCGTCCCCGGCCTCGACCTCGGATGCGAGTTGTGGAGAAACCTTCACCACCTCGCCGTAAGGGAGTGGCGAGTGACTGTTGGACTAGAACTTCAGGTTCTTCGTCATCCCGAATTTCCTTTGCTTCATTCGTTATGGTATCTCTAGAGAAAATTGTTTTCTTCGGGGTTGCATAATAAGCTGCATCTTCATGGATTCCAATTTCGTGTACAGAGAATGGTTGTAAGTCACCTTTGATGCACTGTTCCCCTCCATCGTAGTATTTGATGCACTGGTGTAAAGATGATGGTACCATCCTGTTTTCATGTATCCATGGTCGGCCCGAGTAGAGCGTTGAACGACGTTTCGAATCAATTATGTGAAATTTTGCGGTTGTCTTTGCTAAGTCACCGGTCTTCATTAGTAGTGTTATTGATCCGAGGGCTCTTTCTCCTTTCTGGTTGAATCCTCTTAATAACATTTTGTCTGCTTCAAGCTTGCGAGCATCAATTTCCAAGCATGCTAGCGTTCGAAGATTCATTATATTGATTGATGCTCCTGGATCCACCAATACTCTAGAGAGTGTAAACTTTCCAATTGTAGTTGAAATGTATAACGGTCGGTTGTGGTCTGGTGTCCCGAGTAGCAGGTCATTGTCCGTGAAGGTGACACCTCGCTGTTCCTTTAACGAACAAACCTCATCTAAGGAATCTCCGGCCATTTGAGCTAAGCAAATTTCCGGATCAAGTAAGGCCTTGATCAGAGCTTCTCTCATCTCCTTTGATAAGATGAGAGCGTCGTAGATGCTCAGTTTGGCCGGTAGTTTCCTAAGATGGGCTAACAAGTTGTAGTCCACTTTATTTTCATGTGTCTCTACTTCTTCCCGAATGGGTATTTCTTCTGTCGGGGTTGGTTCTTCCTGAACAACCACCTGCTTTCCTTTGTCCCTTGGACCCATTCTCGGAGGTAGAACTCTTCCACTTCTTAAGTTAACCTCCGTAATTTCTTCCGAATCTAGTATTGAGTTTGTTGATGTCTCCTTCGAATCGGAATGACGAGTTCTTTTGGATTAGCTTCGAGTACGAAGGCTCTAACTCTATTGTGATCGGAGCTCCTCGAAACTCTCAAATAGATTTGTTGCTTGTTGAACTCTCGTAGCCTCCTCGATGGATGTCTTCTTTGTCATTGTGATCGTCGAGATTGTGTATGATTCGAGAATTGTCATTTGTATCGAAATCGATGTCCGGATTGTCGCTAGTTACGTAATCGTTAGAAACGATCAAAACGTAGCCAACGCCATAACCCTTATCATTATAAGATCCCACCGGAGTGAGCGGATAATCATACAGAGTCGGAGGTTCGAGGGATTTCTCCCCGAATCGGAAACAACTATACTAGGATAAGCAGCCCCTAGTCTAGCCTTAGGAGCCTCGGTTTTCTCTTCTTCGTCGATTTTCTTCTTCTCTTCAATTGTCTCTTGTTGAGGTGGTTCATCCATCGCAAGTGATAGTGTCGACTTAACAGGTTTCGAACTCTGAATTGAGGCTCGCACCGAAGCGGATTGGATGTGATCCAAAATCTTCTTCGAAGACCTTGTCCAAGCGGTAGCCCATCCATCATCAGTCGCATAGGGATCTATCGGAACAATGGGATCAGTCGAGACAACATTGACGAAACCTCCTTTCTGGGGTTCCTTCATGTATTCCTTCGGGATCGTTATATTCCCTTTCCGAAGATTGTCGTTGAGCCAACTTTTGAAGGTAATACAATCTTCTATCTTGTGTCCAAGCATCCGGTGGTAAGGGCAAAAATTGGGATCACCTTTCTTGTCGACTTCTTTTGGTCTCTTAGGTTCTGGCAGTTGGAAATCTGGAGTCTTCATCAGACTGCGGAACATTTTCGGCACTGCCTCATTCTTAAAAGGATACTCCCTGCTTAGAAGCTCCCTTAACGTACATTGCGGACGAGGCGGTTGTTCATACTGTGGAGATGACTGATAGCTGGGTCGGGGTTGCTGGTAATTCTGTTGAGGTTGCTGCGGCCGTTCTGACGATATTTGTATTGGTTGCTTGCCTTTGTCGACTGCTGCAACGATCCCGGACTTCTTTTCAAAAGTTTTCACGGGCTTCTGTTTGTCTGTTTTGTCGGTGAAACTTAATTGCTTCGCCTCCTCTTGTAAGCTTCCGACCTTGCTTAACAACTTCTCGAAAGTCTTAATAGTAAATCCCTTGAGGAGAAGTGCTATCGGGCCATGAATGCTCTTAAGTAAAATGCTGACTGTATGCTGTTCTTGTAGTTGTGGCTCACACTTCATACTTATATTTCTCCATCGAAGTATGTAATCCACCAAGGTTTCGTTCCGCTTCTGCTTTTCTACCACTAAATCACCTATAGTGATGTGGTGCTGAGCTCCGACAAATCGCTTGATGAAGAGGTTCTCTAGTTCTGAAAATGTCTTCACCGAACCGTTTGGTAATTCTGCATACCAATCAAAGGCGATCCCTGACAGGCTGCTGACAAATTGTTTGAAGAGTAAAGCATCACTTCTGCCTTCATTGCAACAACTGGCACAAAAATGTGCAACATGCTGTCGAGGGTTTCGAGTTCCATCAAAGGTCTTGAACAGAGGTGGTACGAAGCCTTTCGGATATTGGACAGCGTCGAATTCTTCGGGGTAAGGCCTACCCGTTCGAATGGATGTCCCGCTCTTGGATTGTGCCAAGGCTTCTCGCACCTGCTGTTCCACTATGCTCTTAATATTCTTTTTCGGAATCATGCTTTGTGTTGCATCCTTCTTTAACTGATCATCCCCGTTGACGGACGTAATCTCCTTTCCTCCGTCTACAATGTGAATGACTTCGGGGGTGTCTCTCTTTGGGGTTGCACCTGACTCTGGGGAGTGGCTAGGGCTACAGCCATCTCTTTCATCCTTTTTGCCATTTGGGCGATCGTATCATCTTTCTCTTGAAGCTGCCTCCTTATTACTTCTGGTTCCTCTCTTTCTGCGGCTGCAGGGGCACCTTGTGAAGCTGACGAAGCTCGTGTGTCAACCATGTTAATTTCTGCATATTCATCATCCATGAACTCTGACGAGTCAATCTCATCTCTGAATTTCTCTTCTCTTTCGCTTGCTAATCGCCGAATATCGGTTCTTAGCTTTTCCATAGCATCTTCTAGCGGTCTTTTTTGTACATCCTTGCAGTTGTCATGTGATAACTGTCGGGTTTCCTTCTCATGAGTCCCCTTTATCGCAGTAGCACTTTCTTCGCATTCAAGTCTCCCGACGAGACTTTCCTTCTCGAGTCGTTGTTTCAATCTTAATTATCCAAGTAGTGGGACGCCATACCATCCTTCTAGCGACGAGAATGTCTAGGACCGGATGGTCTGTCAGCCAAATGCTGGAAGGTGGTATCCTCCCTAATCTGTAGTCCTGAAACAACGACGGGCGGACTAGCTTTCATTCTCTTATTTGGCTCTTCTGCAGCGATAGCAGGTTCTACTCGCGGCCCAAGATGAGATTTGACTGGCACCCGCCCTATCCTTCTTAAAATTTCTGATACAGGTCACCTTTCCTTCTTTACTAACTTCTCTATCAAAGTTTGCAGTCGGGCAAATGGCGTAGTTCTGGCCCTTTTATTACGGCTATCGTTGTAATATACGGGCTGAGGCAATGAGGCAGGAATCTTGCGAACATTTTCTTCATCCTCTGCGGCGGAGAGGGGATGGAACCTGCTTCCTCCCAAAAGTGGTATGTATTCAGGTAGCGGTGTATACTCGGGCAGTTCTGGGATTTCCTCCAAGAAAGCAACTTCAGCAGCTCTGGCTTCTCTAGCGATCCTTCTACTTCTGTTCCTTCTTTGAGTCCGTGTCAGCGATGGAATTCTAGAGCTGGACCCGATTTCAAAAACAGAAGGTTTGTACCCTCCACGGTAACAGGTTCACCATAGTTTTGAATTTCCTTCCCCTTTAGTTTGGCATGAGCCGGGGTAGGTACAGAGACAACTAGACCAGTGGGGTAGCAACAACGGTCCTTCGTGGACGGCGGTACTCCTCTCGCTTGGAATCTTTTGCAGAGGAGGGAATTCATGAGTTGACTTGAGGTTAAACTCAATCAACGGCTTCTCAGTTTCTGATACTTTGCTTGTGAGTGAAAAGAGAGTGACGTCGGGGATTTTGATGTCGGTGTCCCCGAACCCTTGTCCGAATAAAATAATTCCATTGTCAGGAAATTTGTCCTTGAATACGGCCAGGTCGAGTCCATTGACGAAGGAGAAGATCAGTTTTGGGGCTTTCATTTCTGCAGGGCAGATTCCAAGTGTTAGTCCCTGAATCGTGCTTCTTCTTATCGTATAACTTATGACGAAAAAGAAAGAGTCCGAACACATTTCTGTTTATCTTAGTGTATTTGTGGTATTAAAGGAAAATTGTCTTTTCGGAAAGATTTGTTCGTTAGGAGGGAGAATTATTAAAAGAAGGAGAGTTGCAGGAAGAGTAAAAGGAATTGATTAGGAACTGGAAAAGGAAGAGAAAGTCTTGCGTAAACTTCTCGACCCGCAAGATCGCTCCTAAACTAATACCTATCGGGGTCCACTCCACCTCGTAAATGAGGTAAAAGGATCTCGGAACCTCTCTCGTTTAGGAGTGTCTAAACAGTGGCTCCTAAATCCGAGAGAATGTTGGCTATACTTGTTCAAGGTAGAAATGAACATAGTATTCCAACGGAAAGAAGGGTAGTTTGATCCACTAGGAACATGGATACACTACCGATTTTTGAAAGCAGAATTATCTGATTAAAATGGAGAGAGGAATTTTCCCCAGTGGAGTCGCCAGAAGTTGTCGGTATTTTTAGGTTGTGTGTTTTATTTTGAAAAGGGGGTCGCCTAACAGAAATTGTCGGTGAATTTTAGATTTTAAATTTGATTTAAATATATATATATAATTTAGAAAGTAGCATTTTATTTTGAAAATAATTTTAAGTTTGAAAATTTTAAGATATGAAATCAAACTGATCTCATATCCCAAATAGTTTATATAAACGAGAACCGCATCAGAAACTGTATATCTATCTCGAAGAATAGACACACTGTTTGGTGATGGGGCTCGATTAAATAAACAAGAAGATTTGTGACATCCGTTTGGTCTGCGAACAAATTTTATAAGCCGACAAGTTCCCCTGCGTAATATGAAGCATTGAACAGGGTTTATATTACCTGAGTTCTTAAAATTCCCTATAAGGGAAAGCCCCTATAGTTAATTACATCTTAAGTGACGGGAATCACCTAAGAAAACTCTCGATAATAATCAATAATTCTGCTCTCAAGAATCTCAAAGTTTAAGTTTTCAAGGTATTGAATTTTGGAATTTCAATAGGGAATGGATCAAATTTGGAACATTTTGTTTTGGGAATTCAAAGGAAGAAAAATAGGAGAAATTACAGATTCGAAGCGAACTCCGGTAATTTCTCGACTATCCTATTGTTTGGCTTGAATTTAGGAAAGTCCTAATGTTTATCTGATATTTCAATCTTGCCAATTTTAATTAATTTGGACTTATATTTGTATGATAAAATCATACAAACAACCTCGGAGATGTGAGGGTTTATGTCGTACCAAACGACTACCTCGGAGTCCTAAGACCGGTTAGGGCTTAATTTATATGACATGCAAATGCCTAACGAAGAGTTGAGGATTTATGTTGCACTAGACAAACTACCTCGAAATCCTATGGATTTGTTGTTTAATTCTATGAATGTTTAGCAGATGTAGAGTTGTTTTGCTGACGAAGATGGCCGTGCTGCCCACCGTGCTCCAAGCTCCTTGTTATTGTAGAGGTTTAGTTTTAGAAGTCATAAATCAGAAGATGAGAAAAGTGTTTTGGTTTAGAGAAAATCTTAATTTCCAAGTGTTTTTTATATTTTATTTAAAACAAATCTTAAAGTTGATTATAACAACACCGGTTAAGATCCCACGGTTCCATCCTTCCGGCATCGTTATTTTTATCGGATTCACTTAGTCCGGATGAATTTGCTAAACTTAGCCTGAATGAGTTCCACACTTTCATTTAGACCGTGGGAAATCCCGTTAGCAACACATAGGTTACATCATCCGAGGTATTCCCGATCATCCAACAAGACGTTTTAATTTAGTTGTAATTGTAGTTTTGTGTTCGTTTGTGATTAAATTTTGAATTGTTTTATATTTTGAAATGTTGTGGCGGTGAATTTTATCTTGCAATGACTTTTAATTTAGTTTTAGTTTCAGTTTTAGGGACTATCCTAAAAGTGTGGGTTTTCATGCAACAGTTGTTTATCATGCAAGAAAAGTAAGTGCGATGCGATTAAATAAATTGCAATAAAGTAAATTGCAACAAAATAAAAGCGTACCTGGAGGGTCTTCCCGTCATCCCAAGCTACACTTAAACACAAATTAGAATATTTAAGCAAGTTCCTAGGTAAAGCTAAGGGAAGGGTTATGGTTTTCTACCAAATTCCTAATCCTATAGCTAGTCATTTCCTATGACGTCTAGGTTCTTGTATTTTGGTTTGAGGACGATTTTCTTCATCAAAGAACAATTAAGTCCAATTTTTCTTATAAATATCCTATCATATTGAGGAAGTGCTTAAGAAGAATCTTAAACATCTTTTCAATACTAATAGGATTGTTTTAAGTCCAAATGGATTTAATCGATCGAGTGAAGTAATCGTCCGAGGTTTAGTTAAGTTTTGTTGTTATCTTACTCAGTGAACTAGGACATTTGAATATCCTATAAGTGAAGTAACATTTCATTTAACGTTCGTTTAGGAGTTATGGTAACCAAAGCTTTCGAGGGCAAATTGGTGTTCAAATGGTTTGTGATTTAATTTAATTTTAGTTATCGGGTTTAAATTTGGAATAGTGTTCAAGTTGCTTTATTTTGAATTTCTTTATGTCTTAGGTGATGTTATTATTATTATTTTTAATTCAATTTAATTTAACTTTAATTTTGGTTTAGCTTTAATTTTAATTTAATTTATTTAATTTAAATTAATTTTAATTTTAACTTGATTTTATTTATTTATTTATTTATTTATTTTTTACTTAATTTAATTCAATTTAGTTTGATTTGATATACTTTAATTTAATTTGATTTAATTTAATTTGATTTAATTTAATTTAATTTAATTTAATTTAATTTAATTTAATTTAATTTAATTTAATTTTAATTTAATTTAATTTAATTTAATATGTTTTAATTTAATTTTATTTAATTAATTTAGTTTAATTTGATTTAATTTAATATGTTTTAATTTAATTTTATTTAATTTTATTCAATTTAAATTTTAATTTAATTTTACTTTTAATTTTAATTTAATTGAAATTTTAAAAGGGTTTAATTTAAATAATTTAACTTTAATTTAATTTAATGATTAAGTCTTTTAACATTTTAAATCTTAAACTTGGATTATCATTTTAATTAGGAATTAAATATTATGGAGATGATTAATTTAGGGATTCTTAAATTAAAGAACAAATCTCTTCCTAATAATATCCCTATTTTAATAATTCCAATTTTATTATTCTTCCAAATTTAATCAATTATTTAATTAAGGTTTATTTTAATTATTTTCACATTGTTTGGGAGGTTTCTACTCTTTAATTATTTAAATTCCAATCATCCAAATCATATTAGGATCAGATATTTTACTCTTTAATTTTATTAAGCCTAAAGTTTTAATTAAAGGTTAAAACTTTAATTACCATTTTGCCCTTCAAGCTTAATAATTCCATAACTCACTAAATTGAGCTTAAATGAACTTGAAATTTTTATGTGACTTCACTCATATGTCAATAAAGACATGAGAGGAGAAAATGTGATTTTTCTGTATTTAATTTATTTATGTAATTATTTTTTGTGGAAAATGGGGATTTCCAAGGAAAATTTAATAATATGACCAAGGGAAAGTTTTTGTCCTTAAGAAAATTATGGGACATTCCTAATGATTAGAGAACCACTTGGACCAATTTTGGTGATTTTTTGAATTATATTATTTTTATTATAATTATTTTGAGTTTTGAAGTATTAATTAATTTAAAAATAAAATAAAGGTTGAAAAATAAATTTTATATTTTTCAAAAATCTCTCTGATATCAAGGAAATCAGAGAATCAATTTTTACAATTTTCTGATTTTTCTTTGATTTCTTAGAATTAGTTTAGTGGAAATGCTAAAAAAATACATTTTTTTTAATTTTAAAATTACCATAGGGCTTTAAAATTTAATATCTCATCAAATAGACCTGAGAAAAACATGGAGTTTGTTCCTAAGTGATTAGAATTCAAAATGTGACATTTTAGTGAATTTTATTATTTTTGTGATTTTTATTATTTTTTATTTATTAAAATATTAAAATAATACAAAAAATAAAATTTTTTAGAAAATTGAAATTTTAATTTTCTTAAATTCCCCTAATATCAGAGAGGCTCCAAAACCAATTTGGTGAATTTTTGAAAAGTATTTTGAAAGTTATTAATTTTTAAAGTTTAAAATGGCTAAATGGCTTAATCAACCCATTTAGTAGGGCTAACCAAGTCCATTGACTTCAAATTTTTATGGTGGGTTCCTCTGATCCTAAAGGTCAGTGGAGAATTGATTTCAAGTCAATTTGATGTATGATTAGCTCTAATTAATTAAGAACCTATTTTGGGTGTTTAACCTAATTAGGGTTATTCCAAGTGGGTTAATTCAAAACCTATTTTTCCTAGGGTCCTCTGGTCATAAGAAACATCACCAAATTTTCCTAGAATTTATTTCACAACATGCTAATTATTGGATTTAAAATACTCAAAACAGCAACATGAATTTGAAAAATCAATAACTTCTCATAGGGATGGCCTCTGACTTTGGAAAATTCAGGGAATGTTCTCAAATTCAGAGGCTTCAAAAGCCCTATGGTCTCATGACATGGTGAATTCCCTATATGCATGGAGAATTAAAACAATGCAGAGGGTAAATAAATCATTAAAAATAAAATACTTGATGAAATTAAATTATTTCTTTTCCACATTATTCTCCTCTGTTCACTGAGCAAGAGGGTATTTTTATTTTATTTTTCTGATTTTCCTACACAAAGTTATGTATTTTTGAAGTTTAGGGAATTAAATAAATCAAAAAATACCCTAATTTCCTACTTATCCACGCGGCGCCACGCCATCCTTGGCAGCTCCGAAACTCCGCGTGTCGCGCTGCCATTCGACGCCTCCATCCAACTCAGTGCTCCGGGGCCCGCTGTATCGTTCCATCTCCTCAGCTGGCACAATCCTGGCCATCCGTCCGCGCGTGTATGGAATGAACGGCATCCGTTCATCGTCCCCAAGCGTCCTCACCCGAGAGCCGTCCACACTAAAACCCTAAGAACTCACTCGTTTTTCAACGGATTTTCGTGTTCTTGTGCTCTATGGATTCTTCTTGAAGAGGTGAATACATCTATACGGTGATCATGCATTGAAATTAAAGCATTTGAAATGGAGAATCTCCAGAAGCTCGGGATAAAGAGTTAGCTAATACCTTTGCTCAGAGAAGTGTGGCTTCAATCTGAGGGTTGTGTCACCTTCGATTGGGTCCCAGCAAGCTTCAGATGAAGTCTCCTGGTCCAGTGAATTGCCTAGGTATGATTTCGACCAAGCCCGATCACAAAGCTTGGAGTCTGGAACAGATGGGTGGCCTGGAGAGGGGGCTTTTGCTGGTGGACCTCTTCCCTTGGTCTGGTGAAGGTGTAGGACCAATCAATTTGAGGATTGATCCACTGTAGAGAAGTGTCCTGGTTTTGGGTGGAATTTTGGCTGAGAAATTAGGCTCTGTTGGTGGGGATTAGGGAAAATTGTCACTGGGGATCAACTGCTCTAAGTATTGAGAGTGTTCTGGAACAATTTTGGCAGGGTTTCAGTAAGATCTGGTTCAACACCTCTCATGGCCGAGAGGGGTGGTGTTTAAATAGGAGAGGGTGGAGGGCCTCCCAGGGGGAGTTAGGGCTTGGGATCAGCTGCTCTTGGCAAGAGAAGAACAGCTACAATGGCCATTGGGGATGGGGCGACTCGGCGGTGAGAATTCCAAGTTTGGGCTCACATGTGAGCTCTCGGCACGGTGGTTTCCGGCGGCCGTGGTGGCTGGCCGGCCGGGGTCGGGTCACCCTCAAGGTCGGGGAGGTCGGGGCTGGGGCTTAGTGCAATCATTGGGATTGGCCATGTGTAAAGGGCTTGATTTAGATGGAATGGGGAGGAGCTAATTTTGGGTCCAAATGGGTCCAAGTCATGGATTTAGGTTTGGTTCACCCTCCAAGGCCTGATTTTTGGGCTAAGGGAATCAGGTAAGTCAGCTAGCTTAGTGGGGAGAAGTCACCATCTAAGTACATTTATGTTTAATCAAGGTTTAGAAGAGTCATGAAAAGGCTTAATCACCCTTAAGGGAATCACTAAAGGACTCCCTCGCTTTGCCAAAAATGACATGGTGATGTGTAAAGTGGCTGCCATGGCTTGCATATGGCTTGTGCATGGCTTCATGGCTCCATTTGGCTTGGGGCAAAGCTTAGTCAATTTCATGGAAGTAGATTTTAGGAATCTTGGCATTTTTGGTGGAAATTTGGATGAAGCTTGATTTAGAATGGTTTAATGATGATTTTGAAACTTACGGGTGATATCAATTAAAGGTATGATGAAAAAAAATTGCCATGTGGGCTTTAGGGCCAATCTTGGGCTTTTGTATTTGGTGGAAATGGGCTTTTAGAATGGTTTAGGAAAGTGGGCCTTTAGGTTTGAAAACAAATTGGTGGATGGAAATTTTGTGAAGGATTGGGCCAAACAAATGTTGGGTTTAGCTCATGGATGTGTTATGAGTGATTTGAAGCAAGTTGGGAGTGATTTGGGTTTGAATTGGGTTGAATTTGGGCTTCTTTGGTGAATGGGCCAATATAGGTCAAATTGGGCTAACTTGGGCCAATGTTGGGCTAGGGTTAAAATTGATGTAACATAAATGTTGGGAAATGTTTATGGGAGTGTTTCAAAGAAGTTTTGGCTTTGGTTGAGTTTTGATTTTGGGGTTTGGGTTTACTTGGGTTAGGTTTGGGTTTAGGTCAAAATTGGCCTTTAAGCTTTGGATTGAATTTGAGTGGGGTTTGGGTCTAAATTTTGGGGAAATCATGTTAGTGTTTTGTTTGTGGGGATGCTAAGGAAGGTATAGAAAAGGTTTGGGGTTAATTGGAGTTGAATTGGGTTAGTTAGGATTAGGTTTGGGTCATGGGTCCAAATTGGGCTTTAAGGCCAAAAGTGAAATTGGATTCAAATGTCAATCAAATTGGACTTGGATTTGGTCTAGATTGGTGTTGGGAATGTTGAATTGAAGTTTAGAATTGAATTGGACCAGAATTTGGGTCAATTTGGTAGGTTTGATTTGACATTGGGTTCACTTTGGGTTAAAATGGGTCAAATTGGGGGTTTTGACAAAAGTAGGGTAAATTGAAAAAATTGGCCCATGGTGTAGTTGAACAAAATGAAATTGGGAATATTTGGGATTTTCTGGATTATCTAAGAATTTTTGGAATTTTTAGATTTTTCGGTCAAGAGGGGCATTTTGGGTATTTGGAGGGTATTGGGAGGTATTTTTGGAATTTTTGGTATTTTTGGCAATGGATGATCAATTTGAGTAATTTGGGAATGTTTGGGATTGGTCTTGAGGAATTTTTGGTGATTTGAAAATTTTGGGTAATTTCAAGGGCTTTGGGTAGGTTAGGCGGGTGTAGGGTCCCGGGGGTCAAAAATTGAAAATTTGGAAAATTGAAGATTGGGTAAATGTAAGTGGAATAAAATCATTTTGGTTTAGCCATGAAGCCATATCAAGCCCACATGAGCCATGAAGGGACTCATTTGAGTCATCCACTATGTTGTTCCTAACCCTCTTAGCCAAGGGCTTAGGGGTTAAGGACCATCCATGTGGATCACCTTTATGAGTCAGGAGGTCAAGTTAGGTATGGGTGTGTTTCTAGGTGTCGGCATATTTTTAGGTCGGTGTATTTTATTTTGGAAAGGGGGTCGCCTAACAGAAATTGTCGGCGAATTTTTAATTTAATTTAAATAAATAATTTGAAAAGTAGTATTTGATTTTGAAAATAATTTTAAATTTGAAGATTTTAAGATATGAAATCAAACTGATCTCACATCCAGAATAGTTTATATAAACGAGCACTGCACCACAAACCGTGTATCTATCCCTAAGGATAGACACACTACTTGATGGTGGGGCTCGATTAAATAACTAGAAGATTTGTGACATCCGTTTGGTCTGCGAACCAATTTTATAAGCCGACAAATTCCCCTGTTTAATATGAAAGCATTAAACAGGGTTTATATTACCCAGGTTCTTTAAAATTCCCTATAAGGGCAAGCCCACTATAGTTAATTACATCTTAAGTGACGGGAATCACCTAAGAAAACTCTCTATAATAATCAGTAATTCTGCTCTCAAGAATTTCAAAGTTTAAGTTTTCAAGGGATTGAATTTTGGAATTTCGATAGGGAATGGATCAAATTTGGAAGATTTTATTTTGGGAATTCAAAGGAAGAAAGGTAGGAGAAATTACAGATTCGAAGCGAACTTCGGTAATTTCCGATCGTCCTATTGTTTGGCTTGAATTTAGGAAGGTCCTAGTATTCATTTAATATTTCAATCTTGCGAATTTTAATTAATTTGGACTTATATTTGTATGATAAAATCATACAAATAGTCTCAAAGATGTGAGGGTTTATGTCGTACTAAACGACTACCTCGGAGTCCAAAGACCGGTTAGGACTTAATTTACACGACATGATCATGCAAATGCCTAACGAAGAGTTGAGGATTTATGTTGCACTAGGCAAACTACCTCGAAATCCTATGGATTGGTTATTTAATTCTAAGAAAGTTTTGCTGAAGTAGACTCAGGTTTTGCTGATGACGATGGCCGTGCTGTCCACCATGCTCCGAACTCCTTGTTGTTGCAGAGGTTTAATTTTAGAAATCATAAGTCAGGGGATGAGAAAAAGTGTTTTGGTTTAGAGAAGTCTTAAAATCCAAGTGTTTTTAGTGTTTTAGTTAAAACAAATCTTAAAATTGATTATAACAACACCGGTTAAGATCCCACGGTTCCATCCTTCCGGCATCGTTATTTTTATCGGATTCACTTAGTCCAGATGAATTTGCTAAACTCAACTAAATGAGTTCCACACTTTCATTTAGACCGTGGGAAATCCCGTTAGCAACACGTAGGTTACATCATCCGAGGTATTCCCGATCATCCAACAGGACGTTTTAATTTAGTTGTAATTGCAGTTTTGTGTTCTGTTTGTGATTAATTTTGAGTTGTTTTATATTTTGAAATGTTGTGGCGGTGAATTTTATCTTGCAATGACTTTTAACTTAGTTTTGGTTTCAGTTTTAGGGACTATCCTAAAGGTGTGGGTTTTCATGCAACAGTTGTTTATCATGCAAGAAAAGTAAGTGCGATGCGATTAAATAAATTGCAATAAGGTAAATTGCAATAAAATAAAAGCGTACCTGGAGGGTCTTCCCGTCATCCCAAGCTGCACTTAAAACACAATTAGAATATTTAAGCAAGTTCCTAGGTAAAGCTAAGGGAAGGGTTATGGTTTTCTACCAAATTCCTAATCCTATAGCTAGTCATTTCCTATGACGTCTAGGTTCTTGTGTTTTGGTTTGAGGACGGTTTTCTTCATCAAAGAATAATTAAGTTCAATTGTTCTTATAAGTATCCTATCATATTGAGGAAGTGCTTAAGAAGAATCTTAAACATCTTTTCAATACTGATAGGATTGTTTTAAGTCCAAATGGATTTAATTAATCAGGTGAAGTAATCGTCCGAGGATTTTAAGTTTTCTTGTTGTCTTGCTCAGTGAACTAGGACATTTGAATATCCCATAAGTGAAGTAACACTTCATTAAATGTTCTGTTTAGGAGTTATAATAACCAAAGCTTTCGAGGGCAAATTGGTGTTCGAATGGTTTGTGATTCGGTTTAATTTCAGTTATCGAATTTAAATTTGGAATAGTGTTCAAGTTGCTTTATTTTTAATTTCTTTATGTCTTAGGTGATGTTATTTTTAATTCAATGTAATTTAACTTTAATTTAATTTGATTTGGTTTGGTTTCAATTTTAATTAACTTATTTAATTTAAATTAATTTTAATTTTAACTTAATCTTATTTTTTATTTTTTTTATTTTTTTATTTTTTTTTAATTTAATTTAATTTTATTTTATTTAATGTGATTTAATTTAATTTAATTTAGTTTAATTTAATTTTATTTTATTATTATTTTGATTTTATTTTATTTAATTAATTTAATTTAATTTTAATTATATTTAATTCAATTTAATTTAATTTGTTCGATTTAATTTAATTTAATTTATTTGATTTAATTTAACTTAAATTAATTTAATTTTTTGATTTAATTTAATTTAAATTAATTTAATCTGTTTGATTTAATTTAATTTAATCTTTAATTTAATTTTATTTTTAATTTTAATTTAATTGAAAATTTAAAAAGAGTTTAATAATTTAACTTTTAACTTAATTTTAATGACTAAGTCATTTAATATTTTAAAACTTAAATTTGAATTATCATTTTAATTGGAGATTAAATATTATTGAGATGGTTAATTTAGGGATTTTTAAATTAAAGAACAAATCTCTTCCTAATAATATCCCTATTTAATAATTCCAACTTTATTATTCTTCCAAATTTAATCAATTATTTAATTAAGGTTTATTTTAATTATCTTTAAATTGTTTAATAGGTTTCTACCCTTTAATTAATTAAATTTAAATCATCCAAATCAGATTAGGATCAAATATTTTACTCTTTAATTTTATTAAGCATAAAGTTTTAATTAAAAGTTAAAATTTTAATTACCATTTTGCCCTTCAAGCTTAATAATTTCATAACTCAATAAATTGAGCTTAAATGAACTTGAAATTTTTATGTGACTTTACTCATATGTCAATAAAGACATTAGAGGAGAAAATGTGATTTTTCTGTATTTAATTTATTTATATAATTATTTTTGGTGGAAAATAGGAATTTCCAAGGAAAATTTAATAATATAACCAAGGGAAAGTTTCTGTCCTTAAGAAAATTATGGGACATTCCTAATGACCAGAGGACCACTTGGACCAATTTTGGTGATTTTTTGAATGGACCTCTTTAACAATTTCACGGGCCTCGGACCCGCTTAGGCACCTTAGCCACATTTGATCAAAAGACCTTCTGTATAACGTGTTGTCTATTAATGCGTAGGACAGAGTTCTTTTCCTGATCTGATGGGCTAGCGACCTATCGTCTGATAGTTTTCCTGTTTGCGAGTAGTTACATTAATGGTCGTCGCCGATCTTCCGTGTTTTCACGTCACTTATTGCAGCTGATTCTTCTTCTTTTCTGATTTGTGTATTGTGTCTATGTCGAGCTGTGATATGACTCGACGTCCGTGAATCGACACTTCCACTGATTCATCTTGCAAACAGGCAAATTCTTTTGCGAGGCGAGCTAACGCATCTGCTAAGGCATTTTCTTTTCTGGGAATTTTGTAGATTGTCACATTCGGAATTTGTTCCAACAATTGTATGGCATACTAGAAGTATTGCTCGAGTCTTGGTTTTAAAATTTTGTACTTGTCCGGCGATCTGTTGAATGATTAACTCGCGAATCCCCGTAGATGTTGATGTCCGTTATCCCCATTTGAATAGTTAATTCCGAGTCTCGTTATGAGGGCTTCGTATTCTGCTTCGTTGTTTGTACACGGCTCTATCAAGTGGTAGGAGTATCTTAACATCCCCCGCTCCTGTGTTATAAAGATTAGTCTGATTCCTGCCTTACCGGGCACTATCACTTGCGATTCTTCGTCTTTGCGTGCTAAAGATGCTCCGTCAAAATATAATTCCCAACGTCGATCATCAGGGTCTTCTAGGCTCATTATTTGTTCATCTAGCAGGTCGTCATTGAGAGGAGATTCTGTCGGCAAAGGGTGTGCTGCGAGGAAGTCTGCTAGGACTTGTCCCTTTACGGCACTAAGAGGCACGAAAGTTATATCGAATTGCAATAATATCATTGACCATCTGGCAATTCTGTCGGAAAATGTTGGACGAGTCATCAAGTATTGCAGTGGATTAAATTTCGAGATCAGGTTGACCTTATGAGAAAGCATGTAATGCCTGAGCTTTTGAGCGGCGAAGATCAGGGCCAAACAATGCTTTTCAATTGCGGGATACCTTATTTCCGTCGAAGTAAACGACGGCTTAGGTAGTAAAGAGCATTTTCTTTACCCTCATCATTGACCCAGGCTAACGAGGCTCCGAGAGAGTCGTCTAAAGCCGCGGTATAAAGTATCGACGGTCTACCCGAGACCCGGGTCGCTAAGACAGGAGGTGTCATTAAATATTACTTAATTTCCTCGAAGGCCTTCTGGCATTTGTCTTCCCAAATAAATTTGGCGTCCTTTTTAACTAATGCTGAGAAAGGTTGACACCTACCTGACAAGTTTGAGATAAAGCGTCGAAGATATGCCAACTTCCCTTGAAAAGATCGTAGTTGTTTTAAGGTTTTGGGAGGCGGCATTTCTAAGATAGCTTTAATCTTTTCCGGGTCGATTTCAATTCCACGATGTCGGACAACGAATCCTAAGAATTTCCCGCAGGTGATGCCGAAGGCGCATTTTAAGGGATTCATCTTAAGGTTAAATTGTCTTAATCGTTCAAAAACAATTCTCAAATCATACAAGTGGTTGTCCTTTACTTCGCTTTTGATGACCACATCATCCACGTAGCATTCGACTTGATTGTGGATGAGATCATCAAAAATTCTTGTCATCGCTCTCTGATAGGTTGCTCCTGCGTTCTTCGGTCCGAATGGCATCACTTGTGTAGCAATATACTCCGATCGGCGTTCCGAATGCCTGTAAGCTTTTCATCTTCTGGAGCCATTTTTATCTGGTTGTATCCCGAAGATCCATCCATGAATGAGAATATTTCATGTGTTGAAGCAATGTCGATCATTAGTTCTCGGATCGGTAGAGGGAATTCATCCTTTGGACATGCCTTGTTTAAATCTCTGAAGTCCACACAAATTCTGATCTGACCATTTTTCTTTCTGACTGGCACCACATTGGCTAACCAAGTCGGGTATTGTTCTTCACGAACAAATTTAGCGTCTATTAGCTTTTTAACTTCAGCTATGACTTTTTGCTCGATTTCTAGACACATTCTTCTAGGACCTTGTCTGACTGGGATAGAAGCAGGATCCACTCCTAGCTTATGGACTGCGACCTCTGGAGCTAACCCTAGCATCTCATCGTAGCTCCAAGCAAAACAGACTTTAAATTCCAATAATAACTTGATTATTTCTTCGGAGTCTTCTTTGTTGAGTAAGGAGCTAACAAAGGTAGGTCTAGACTCTTCGCTAGTACCTAAGTTAACTTTTGTTAACTCATCTATTGTAGATTTAATCTCTTCTTCGAATTCTGGTGGAGCGTTTCCAATTTGTAAATCTTCAAATTCTTCTGTAGTTTCCATGCGGTTTTCATTAGACTCGCAAGTGACAACCAAGCAAAATTCGGTATCGTCAGTCGATCCTACTCGTGCTTGAATCCGAGACCATGCTTTGAATTGGGTGGACGACCGGAGTTATTCCATAATTTTTCAAAATGTTGTGATTGACCTTTTGTCCATTTTCGAGGTAAGAAATCACGCTGAATTAAATTTTGAACACAGGGAGAGTACCACTCGAAGGGTAATTCCATTAATTCTGATGAAGTGACATCTTCAAATTGTACATTATTTTTAGTTTTGGCGGAAGGAGCACCACGGTAGAAGTTGATGGGCTTTGCACCGCCGCTACGTACCTCTTTGACCACCATACCCTCGACCTTATTAGAATGGATCGGGGTTAGGGTCATAGTATGTACATAGTGGTTAATCTTCTCGTACATCGATTTGTATTCTTCGTTCTTATCATCTTCAAGAGAGATCTTGAATTGCGGCATCTTCCGACTTATTGTCGCTGCTTCTTGCTTGATCTCTTTTTCTTCTTCATAACTGTCTTCCCAATCAACATTGATGGCTGCTTTCCTCTGTCCAACCGTCCTAACGTCTCTACCACGACCTCGTCCCCGGCCTCGACCTTGGATGCGAGTTGTGGAGAAACCTTCACCATCTCGGTGTATGGGAGTGGTGAGTGACTGTTGGACTAGAACTTCAGGTTCTTCGTTGTCTCGAATTTCTTTTGCTTCATTCGTTATGGTATCTCTGGAGAAGATTGTTTTCTTCGGAGGTGCATAATAAGCTGCATCTTCATGGATTCCAATTTCTTGTACGGAGAATGGTTGCAAGTCACCTTTGATGCACTGTTCTCCTCCATCGTAGTATTTGATGCACTGATGTAGAGATGATGGTACCATCCTATTTTCATGTATCCATGGTCGGCCCGAGAGAGCGTTGAACGACGTTTCTGAATCAATTATGTGAAATTTTTCGGTTGTCTTTGCTAAGTCACCGGTCTTCATTAGTAGTGTTATTGATCCTAGGGCTCTTTCTCCTTTCTGGTTGAATCCTCTTAATAACATTTTGTCGGCTTCGAGCTCGCGAGCATCAATTTCCAAATATGCTAGTGTTTGAAGACTCATTATATTGATTGATGCTCTTGGATCCACCAATACTCTGGAGAGTGTAAACTTCCCAATTGTAACTGAAATGTACAACGGTCGGTTGTGATCTGCTATGCCAAGTAATAGGTCATTGTCCATGAAAGTAACACCTCGCTGTTCTTTTAACGAGCAAACCTCATCTAAGGAATCTCCGGCCATTTGAGCTAAGAAAATTTATGGATCAAGTAAGGCCTTGATCAGAGCTTTTCTCATCTCCTTTGATAAGATGAGGGCGTCGTAGATGCTCAGTTTGGTCGGTAGTTTCCTAAGATGGGCTAGCACGTTGTAGTCCACTTTGTTTCCATGTGTCTCGATTTCTTCTCGAATGGGTATTTCTTCTGCCGGGGTTGGTTCTTCCTGAACAACCACCTACTTTCCTTTGTCCTTTGGACCCATTCTCGGAGGTAGAACTCTTCCACTTCTTAAATTAACTTCTGTAATTTCTTCTGAATCTAGTGTTGAATTTGCCGGTGTTTCTTCCTGAATCAGAATGACAGGTTCTTGTGGATTAGCTTCGGAGTCTGAAGGCTCTAACTCTATTGTGACTGGAGCTCCTCGAAACTCGCAAATAGATTCATTGCTTGTTGAACTCTCGTAGCCTCCTTGATGGATGTCTTCTTCGTCATTCTGATCGTCGAGATTGTGTATGATTTGAGAATTGTCATTGGTATCGAAATCGATGTCCGGATTGTCGCTAGTTACGTAATCGTTAGAAACAGTCAAAACGTAGCCAACGCCATAATCCTTATCATTATAAGATCCCACCGGAGTGAGCAGATAATCATACAGAGTCAGAGGTTCGAGGGATTTCTCCCCCGAATCGGAAACAACTATCCTAGGATAAGCAGCCCCTAGCCTAGCCTTAGAAGCCTCGGTCTTCTCTTCTTCATCAATTTTCTTCTTCTCTTCAATCGTCTTCTGTTGAGGTGGTTCTTCTATCGCAAGTGACAGTGTCGGCTTAACAGGTTTCGAACTCTGAATTGACGCTCGCACCGAAGCGGTTTGGATGTGATCCAAAATCTTCTTCGAAGACTTTGTCCAAGCGGTGTCCATCCATCATTAGTCGCATAGGGATCTATTGGAACAATGAGATCCGTCGAGATAACATTGACGAAACCTCCTTTCTGGGGTTTCTTCATGTACTCCTTCGGGATCGTTATATTCCCTTTCCGAAGATTGTCGATGAGCCAACTTTTGAAGGTAATACAATCTTTTATCTTGTGTCCAAGCATCCGGTGATAAGGGCAAAAGTTGGGATCACCTTTCTTGTTGACTTCTTCGGTCTCTTAGGCTCGGCAGCTGGAAATCTGGAGTCTTCATCGGATCGCGGAACATTTTCGGCACCGCCTCATTCTTGAACGGGTACTCCTCGCTCGAAGCTCCCTTAATGTACGTTGCGGACGAGGCGGTTGTTCATACTCGTGGAGATGACCGATAGCCGGGTCGGGGTTGCTTGGTAATTCGTTGAGGTTGCTCGCGGCCGTTCGGACCATATTTGCATCGGTTGCTTGCCTTTGTCAACTGCTGCAACGATCCCGGATTTCTTTTCAAAAGTCTTCACAGGGTTTTGCTTGTCTGTCTTGTCGGCGAAACTTAATTGCTTCACCATCTCTTGCAAGCTTCCGGCCTTGCTTAACAACTTCTCGAAAGTCTTAATAGTAAATCCCTTGAGGAGAAGTGCTATTGTTGACCTCATTTTTGATGAGGTCTTCTCTTCTTCTTTTTAGTACTTAGGATCTAACCTTAGGCTTTTCCTTTGACTATCTTAGAGGACTAGAATTGGGATCCACCATCTAGAATTTCAAACCACTTCTTAACTCCCTGCAAACTCCACAAACTTGACCGTAGACCCCTAATCACCTAGAGGGTTGAAATCAAATGTGGAAGTTTAAAGGATGAGTTCCTATAGGACTCTTTGGCCTTAGGACCGCCTACTGGCGGCCCTGGTCTGGTGAAGGGCTGACTTACACACACACTACACTTATACACTACACTTTCACATACCTCCTAAAACCACACTCATACCTAACTTGATCTCCTGACTCATGCAGGTGATTCACATGGATGGTCCTTAACCCCTAAGCCCTTGGCTAAGAGGGTTAGGAACAACATAGTGAATGCCTCAAATGAGTCCCTTCATGGCTCATGTGGGCTTGATATGGCTTCATGACTCAACCAAAATGATTTCATTCCACTTATATTCACCCAATCTTCAATTTTCCAAATTTTTAATTTTTGACCCCCTGGACCCTACACCCGCTTAACCTACCCAAAACCCTTGAAACTACCCAAATTTCTCAAAAATTTCCAAATCACCCAAAATTCTCCAAAATCATTCCTAAACATTTCTCTCCACTCAAATTGATCATCCATAGCCAAAAATATCAAAAATTCCAAGAAAACCTCCCAATACCCTCCAAATACCCAAAATACCCCCCTTGACCCAAAAATCCAAAAATTCAGACAATTCCCAGAAAATTCCAGAAAATCCCAAATATTCCCAATTCCATTTTGTTCAACTACACCATGGGCCAATTTTGTCAATTTACCCCACTTTTATCAAAACCCCCATTTGACCCATTTTAACCCTAAGTGAACCCAATGTCAAACCAAACCTACCCAATTGACCCAAATTCTGGTCCAATTCAATTCTAAACTTCAATTCAACATTCCCAACACCAATCTAGACCAAATCCAAGTCCAATTTGATTGACATTTGGATCCAATTTCACTTTTGGCCTTAAATCCCAATTTGGACCCATGACCCAAACCTAACCCAAACTCACCCAATTCAACTCCAATTAACCCCAAATCTTTTCTAAATCTTCCTTAGCATCCCCACAAGCAAAACACTAACATGATTTGCCCAAAATTTAGACCCAAACCCCACTCAAATTCAACCCAAAGCTAAAAGGCCCAATTTTGACCTAAACCCAAACCTAACCCAAATGAGCCCAAACCCCAAAATTAAAGCCCAACCAAAGTCAAAACCTCTTTGAAACACTCCCATAAACATTTCTCAACATTAATTTTACATAAATTTTAACCCTAGCCCAACATTGGCCCAACTTGGCCCATTTTGGCCTATATTGGCCCATTCACCTAAAGAGCCCAAATTCAACCCAATTCAAACCCAAATCACCCCCAATTTGCTTCAAGTCACTCATGACACATCCATAAGCTAAACCCAACAATTATTTGGCCCAACCTCTTTACAAAATTCCCATTCATAAATTCATTTTTTAAACTTAAAGGCCCATTTCTTAAAACATTTTAAAAGCCCATCTTTTACCATATCCAAAGGCCCAAAATTGGTCCCAAAGCCCATATGACATTTCCCCTCATCTTACTTTCAATCAAAATCATCCCTAAGTCCTAAACCAATGATCAAATAATTCTAAATGAAGCTTCATCCAAATTTCCACCAAATTATCCAAAATCCTTAAAATCCATTTTTATGAAATTGACCAAACTTTTCGCCAAGCCAAAGGTGAGCCATGAAGCCATGCATGAGCCACATGTGAGCCATGAGAGCTTTGGACACTCCACCATGCCATATTGGGTAAGAAGAGGGAGGGCTTTCCTTAATCCCTAAAGCTCATTAGCTTTAATCATGTTTCACCTAAACTTAAATTTAATCCAAATATATTTGGATGGAGACTTCTCCATGCCAAACCAGCTGATCCCTTTGATCCCCCATAGCATCCAAAGCCACCTTGAAGGGTGCACCAAGCCCAAATAGGTGGGTTGACCCATTTAGACTCAAATCTAGCCATGCCCCATTCTACTTTGGATCAAAGCCTTTACACGTGGCAATTGCCAATTGCTTGCACCAAGTCCCGCCCGACCCACCCGACCTCGAGGGTGACCCATGCTCGGCCGGCCGGCCACCAGGCCGCCGGAAAACACCATGGCCGAGAGCTCACATGTGAGCCAACTTTGGAATTCTCCCTTGCTGAGCTGCCCCATCCCCAGTGGCCATTGTAGTTGTTCTTCTCTTGCCAAGAGCAGCTGATCCCAAGCCCTAACTCTCCCTGGGAGGCCCTCCACCCTCTCTTATTTAAACACCACCCCTCTCGGCCATGAGAGGTGCTGAAACAAACCTTAAGGAAACTCTGCTAAAATTGTTCCAGACTACTCCCCATACATAGAGCATTTGATCCCCACTGAAATCCCCATGCCATTTCCTCTCTGTGAGCTCAATTTCAGAGTTGAAATCCAAGCCTAAAACCAGGACACTTCTCCACAGTGAACCAATCCCCAAATTGATTGGTTCTACACCTCCACCAGACCAAGAGAAGGTGTCCACCAGCAAAAGCCCCATCTCCAGGCCACCCAATTGCTCCAGCCTTCAAGCTTTGTGATCGGCTGTGGTCAAAATCCTACCTAGTGCGATTCACCGGACTCAGGAGACTTCATCCGGAGCTTGCTGGGATCCAATCGAAGGTGAAACAACCCTCGGATCGAAGCCACACTTCTCCGAGCAAAGGTATGGCCTCACTCTTCTTCCCGAGCTTCGAACATTCTCCATTTTTATCGAGTAAATTTCATCCCAAATAAACCAGTATGGATGTATTCGTCTTCTCAAGACGAATCCATAGAAGCATAAGAACATGAAAATCCATCGAGTATCGAGTGAGATATTAGGGATTTAGTGTGGACGGCTCTCGGGTGAGGACGCTCGGGGACGATGAACGGATGCCGTCCATTTAATACACGCGCGGACGGACGGCTCAGATGGCGTCGGACCAGGAGATGGTACGTGAACCGCGGGGCCCGGGCTGCTGACTCAAGCGGCGGCGTCGAATGAGAGCGCGCCGCGTGGCCGTTCGGAGATGCCGAGGATGACGCGGCGCCGCGTGGATAAATAGAAAATTAGGGTATTTTTCTATTTATTTAATTCCCTAAACTTCAAAAATTCATAACTTTGTGTAGGAAAATCATAAAAATAAAATAAAAATACCCTCTTGCTCAGTGAACAGAGGAGAACAATGTGGAAAAGAAATCATTTATTTTCATCAAGTATTTTATTTTTAATAATTTATTTACTGTTTGCATTCTTTTAATTCTCCATGCATATAGGAAATTCACCATGGCATGAGACCATAGGGGTTTTGAAGCCTCTGAATTTGGGAACATTCCCTGAATTTTCCAAAGTCAGAGGCCATCCCTATGAGAAGTTATTGATTTTTCAAATTCATGTTACTGTTTTGAGTATTTTAATTCCAATAATTAGCATGTTGTGAAATAAATTCTAGGAAAATTTGGTGATGTTCCTTATGACCGAGAGGACCCTTGGAAAAATAGGTTTTGAAGTTAGTTCATTTAAAATAACCCTAATTGGCTTAAACACCCAAAATACATCCCTAGTTAATTAGAGCTAATCATACATCAAATTGACTTGAAATCAAATCTCTACTGACCTTTATGATCAGGGGAACCCACCATAAAAATTTGAAGTCAATTGGACTTGGTTAGCCCTACTAAATGGGTTGATTAAGCCATTTAGTCAATTTAAACTTTAAAAATTCATAACTTTCAAAATACTTTTTAAAAATTCATCAAATTGGTTTTGGAGCCTCTCTGATATTAGGGGAATTTAAGAAAATTAAAATTTCAATTTTCTAAAAAAGTTGATTTTTAATATTATTTTAATATTTTAATAATTAAAAAATAATAAAAATCATATAAATAATAAAATTCACCAAAATGTCATATTTTGAATTTTAATCACTTAGGAACAAACGCCATATTTTTCTTAGGTCTATTTAATGAGATATTAAATTTTAAAGCCCTAGGGTAATTTTAAAATTAAAAAAATGTATTTTCTAGCATTTTCACTAAAATAATTATAATAAATCAAAGAAAAATGAGAAAATTGCAAAACTTGATTCTCTGATTTCCTTGATATTAGAGAGATTTTTGAAAAATATAAAATTCATTTTTCAACCTTTATTTTATTTTTAAATTAATTAACACTCCAAAACTTAAAATAATTATAATAAAAATAATATAATTCAAAAAATCACCAAAATTGGTCCAAATGGTCCTCTGGTCATTAGGAATGTCCCCTAATTTTCTTAAGGACAGAAACTTTCCCTTGGGCATATTATTAAATTTTCCTTGGAAATTTCTATTTTCTACCAAAAATAATTATATAAATAAATTAAATACAGAAAAATCACATTTTCTCCTCTCATGTCTTTAATGACATATGAGTGAAGTCACATAAAAATTTTAAGTTCATTTGAGCTCAATTTAGTGAGTTATGAAATTATTAAGCTTAAAGGGCAAAATGGTAGTTAAAATTTTAACTCTTAATTAAAACTTTAGGTTTAATAAAATTAACAAGTAAAATATTTGATCTTAATCTGATTTGGATGATTGAAATTTAATTAATCAAAGAGTAGAAACCCATTAAACAATTTAAAATAATTAAAATAAACCTTAATTAAATAATTGATTAAATTTGGGAAGAATAATTAAATTGGAATTATTAAAATAGTGGATATTGTTGGGAAGAGATTTATTCTTTAATTTAAAAATCCCTAAATTAATCATCTCATTAATATTCAATTCTTAATTAAAATGATAACTCAAATTTAAAATATTAAAAGACTTAATCATTAAACTAAAGTTAAATTATTAAACTCTTTTAAAATTTCAATTAAAGTTAAAAATAAAATTAAATTAAAAAATTAAATTAAATTTAGTAAATTAAATTGAATTAAATTAAATCAAGTTAAATTAAATTAAAGATTAATTAAATTAAATTAAATTAAATTAAATTAAATTAAAATTAAAATTAAAAGTAAAATTAAATTAAAGATTAAATTAAATTAAATTAAATAAACAAATTAAATTAAATTAAATAAACAAATTAAATTAAATTAAATTAAATAAATAAAATCAAATTTAAATTAAATTAAGTTAAAACAAATCAAATTAAATTAAATTAAATTAAATTAAATTAAAATTAAATCAGATTAAATTAAAAGAAATTAAATCAAATCAAATTAAATTAATTCAACATCAAATCAAACTAAATTGAATTAAATTGAATTAAACTAAATTAAAATTAAATTAAATTAAATTAAATTAAATTTAAAATTAAATTGAATTAAATAACATCACCTAAAATAGAAAGAAATTAAATATAAAGCAACTTGAACACTATCCCAAATTTAAACCCATTAATTGAAATTAAACTAAATCACAAACTATTTGAACACCAATTTGCCCTCGAAAGCTTTAGTTGCTATAACTCCTAAACAGAATATTAAATGAAATGTTACTTCACTTATAGGACATTCAAACATCCTAGTTCACTCGAGTAAGATGACAACAAAACTTAACTAAAACTCGGACGATTAATTCATTTATGTAATCGAATTCATTTGGACTTAAAATAATCCTAGAAATATTGAAAAGATGTTTAAGATTCTTCTTAAGTACTTCCTCAATATGATAGGATATTTATAAGAACAATTGAACTCAATTGTTCTTTGATGAAGAAAATCGTCCTCAAACCAAAACACAAAACCTAGACGTCTTAGGAAATGACTAGCTATAGGATTAGGAATTTGGTAGAAAACCATAACCCTTCCCTTAGCTCTAGGAACTTGCTTAAATATCCTAATTGTGTTTTAAGTGCAGCTTGGGATGACGGGAAGACCCTCCAGGTACGCTTTTATTTTATTGCAATTTACATTATTGCAATTTCTTTAATTGCATCACACTTACTTTTTCTTGCATGATAAACAACTGTTGCATGAAAACCCACACCTTTAGGATAGTCCCTAAAACTGGAATCGAAACTAAGTTAAAAGTCATTACAAGATAAAATTCACCGCCACAATATTTCAAAATATAAAACAACTCAAAATTTAATCACAAACATAACACAAAACTACAATTACAACTAAATTAAAACGTCCTGTTGGATGATCGGGAATACCTCGGATGATGTAACCTACGTGTTGCTAACGAGATTTCCCACGGTCTAAATGAAAGTGTGGAACTCATTTAGTTGAGTTTAGCAAATTCATCTGGACTAAGTGAATCCGATAAAAATAATGATGCCGGAAGGATGGAACTGTGGGATCTTAACCGTGTCGTTATAATCAACATTAAGATTTGTTTTAATTAAAATATTGAAAACACTTGGAAATTAAGATTTTCTCTAAACCAAAACACTTTTCTCATCCCCCGATTTATGATTTCTAAAACTAAACCTCTCGCAACAACAAGGAGCTCGGAGCATGGTGGGCAGCGACGGCCATCGTCGTCAAGCAAAACTCGAGTCTACTTCAACAAAACTTTCCTAGAATTAAATAACCAAGCCATAGGACTTCCAGGTAGTTTGCCTAGTGCAACATAAACCCTCAACCTTTGTTAGGCATTTGCATGATCATGTCATGTAAATTAAGCCCTAACCGGTTTTAGGATTCCGAGGTAGTCGTCCGATACGACATAAACCCTCATATCTTCGAGGCTATTTGTATGATTCTATCATATAAATATAAGCCCTAATTAATTAAAATTGACAAAATCAAAACATTAAATAGACATTAGGACTTTCCTAAATTCAAGCCAAACAATAGGATAGTCGGGAAATTACCAAAGTTCACTTCGAATCCTTAATTTCTCCTACCTTTCTTCCTTTGAATTCTCAAAACAAAATGTTCTAAACTTGATCCATTCTCTATTGAAATTCCAAAATTCAATCCTTTGAAAACTTAAACTTTGAAATTCTTGAGAGCAGAATTATTGATTATTATCGAGAGTTTTCTTAGGTGATTCCCGTCACTTAAGATGTAATTAACTATAGGGGCTTGCCTTTATAGGGAATTTTAAAGAACCCTGTAATATAAACCCCGTTTAATACTTTCATATTAAGCGAGGGAACTTGTCGACTTATAAAATTGGTTCGCAGACCAAACGGATGTCACAAATCTTCTAGTTTATTTAATCGAGCCCCATCGTCAAGCAGTGTGCCTATTCTTCGGGATAGATACACGGTTTGTGGTGCGGTGTTCGTTTATATAAACTATTTGGGACGTGAGATCGGTTTGATTTCATATCTTAAAATCTTCAAATTTAAAATTATTTTCAAAGTCAAATACTACTTTTCAAATTATTTATTTAAATTAAATTAAAAATTCGCCGACAACTTCTGTTAGGCGACCCCTTTTCAAAATAGAACACACAACCTAAAAATATGCCGACAACTTCTGGCGACTCCGCTGGGGAGTAATTCCTCTCTCCATTATAATCAGATAATTCTGCTTTCAAAAATCGGTAGTGCATCCATGTCCTAAATGGATCAAACTACCCTTCTTTCCGTTGGGATGCTATGTTCATTTCTACCTTGAACAAGTATAACCAACATTCTCTTCGATTTAGGAGCCACTGTTTAGACACCCCTAAACAGAGAGGTTCCGAGATCCTTTTACCTCATTTCTGAGGTGGGGTGGACCCCCAAAAGGTGTTAGTTAGGAGTGATCCTTCGAGTCGAGAAGTCTTGCATAAGACTTTCTTTTCCTTTCCAACTCTGAATCGGTTTCCGTACCTTCTTTACACCTTTGAACATTCTGTTCTAAATAAACAAACCCTTTTAATGAATGACTCTTTTAACAAATAACTCCTTCTTATAAATACATGAACGAGAATGAGTTCGGACTCTTTTCGATTCCTTTCTTTTCGTCCCGATGAGAAGAAGCATAACTCGGGACCGACAACCAGAATCTACCCCGCGAAATGGAAGCCCCAAAGCTGATTTTCTCCTTCACCAATGGACTGGACTTCGTTGTTTATAAGGATGAACTGCCCGACAATGGGATCATCCGGTTTGGACAAGGGTTCGAGAACACAAATGTCAAGATCACCGACGTTTCCCTTTTCGCGTTGACAAACAAAGTATCTGAAGCTGAGAAGCCGTTGCTCGAGTTCAACCTTAGGTCAACTCGAGAGTTTCCTCCCCTGCAAAAGATCCCGACTGAGAGGAGTACTGCTATCCGCAGGAGGACTGTTGTTGCTACCCCCGCTGGTCTGGTTGTCTCTGCACCTACCCCGGCTTCTGCCAAATTAAAGGGGAAGGAGATCCAGAACTGTGGTGAACCTGCTACCGTGGAGGGTACAGACTTTCCTGTGAGACCTTTCATTTTTGAAATCGGGTCCAGCTCAAGAATTCCATCTCTAACACGAACCTGGAGAAGGAACGAAGCGTGAAGATCGCCGTGAAGGCCGTAGCTGCCGAAGTCGCTTTCCGGAAGAAATTCCGTAAATCCCCGAGTATACACCACTACCCGAATACATACCATTGCCTGAAGATACACCCTTTATGGAAGGAAGTAGATTCCATCCCCTTTCCGCCGCAGCTGATGAGGAAAATGTCCGCAGGATCGTTTCTACATTACCTCGACCAGCATACTACAACGACAGCAGAAAGAAAAGGGCTAGGATCACGCCATTTACCCGACTACAGACTGTGATCGAGAAACTAGCGAAGAAAGAGAAATGCCCCGTATCGGAAATTCTAAGAAGGATAGGGCGGGTGCCAGTAAAATCTCGTCTTGGGCCCCGAGTAGAACCTGTCGTCGTTACAGAAAAGCCAGATAAAAGGATGAAGGCTAATCCGCCCGTCATCGTTTCAGGATTAGCAGATTAGGGAGGATACCACCTTCCGGCATTTGGTCGACGCGACCATCCGGTCCTAGACCTTCCGCCGCTAGAAGGATGGTATGGCGTCCCACTACTGGGCGCTTAAGATTGAAACAACAGCTTGAAAAGGAAAGTCTCGTCAGGAGACTTGAATCTGAAGAAAGCGCCACTGCGGTAAAGGGGACTCGTGAGAAGGGGACCCGGCAGCTATCACAAGACAACCGCGAGGACACACAGAAAAGACCGCTAGAAGATGCTATGAAAAAGTTGAGGACTGATATCCGACGATTAGCAAAAGAAAGAGAGGAGAAATTCGGAGATGAGATTGATTCATCGGAGTTCATGGACGACGAGTATGCGGAAATCAACATGGTCGAAACACGAGCTTCGTCAGCCTTCACAAGGTGCTCCCGCAGCCGCGTAGAAGAGAGGAGCCGGAAGTGATGAGAAGACAGCCTTCAAGAGAGAGACGATATGATCGCCCAAATGGCGAAGAGGATGGAAGAGATGGCTATAGCTCTAGCCACTCTCCAAAGTCAAGTGCAACCCCAAAGAGAGACGCCCCGTGAGGTCATTCACATCGTGGACGGAGGAAAGGAGATTACATCCGTCAACGGGGACGATCGCCTAAAAAAGATACGACACAAAGCATGATTCCGTAAAAGGATATCAAAAGCTTCGTGGAACAACAGAGTGCGAGAAGCCTTAGCACAATCGAAGAGCGGGACATCCATTCGGACGGGTAGACCTTACCCGAAGAATTCGACGCCGTCCAATACCCAAAAGGCTTCGTACCACCTCTCGTTCAAGACATTCGATGGAACCGGGAACCCCCGACGGCATGTTGCACACTTTCGTGCCGCTTGTTGCAATGCCGGCGGGAGCGATGCATTACTCTTCCGACGGCTCGTCGACAGCTCGTCGTGGATCGCCTTTGATTGGTATGCGTAATTACCAAATGGTTCGATGAAGACGTTCTCGAACTAGAAAACCTCTTCATCAAGAGATTCGCCGGAGCTCGGCACCACATCACTATAGGTGATTTAGTGGTAGAGAAGCGAAGCCGAATGAAACTCCGGTGGATTACATACTTCGATGGAGGAACTTAAGCATGAAGTGTGAACCACAATTACAAGAACAACATGCAATCGGCATCTTGCTTAAAAGCATCCACGGCCCGATAACACTTCTCCTCAAAGGTTTCACTATTAAGACTTTCGAGAAATTGTTAAGCAAGGCCGGAAGCTTGCAAGAGGAGGCGAAGCAATTAAGTTTCGCCGACAAGACGGACAAGCGAAGCTCCGCGAAGACTTTTGAAAAGAAATCCGGATCATTGCAGCTAGCCGACAAAGGCAAGCAACCAATACAAATATCGTCCGAACGGCCACAACGAACCTCAACTGAACTATCAACAACCCCGACCCACCTATCGCTCATCTCCACAAGATGAACAACCGCCTCGTCCGCAACGTACATTAAGGGAGCTTCGAGCGAGGAATATCCATTCAAGAATGAAGCAAGTGCCGAAAATATTCCGTAGTCTAATGAAGACTCCGCATTTCCAACTACCGCAGCCTAAGAGACCAGAGGAAGTCAACAAGAAAAGTGATCCCAACTTTTGCCCTTATCACCGGATGCTTAGACACAAAATAGAAGATTGCATTACCTTCAAAAGTTGGCTCAATGACAACCTTCGGAAAGGGAATATAATAAACCTGAAGGAGTACATGAAGGAACCCCAGAAAGGAGGTTCCGTCAATGTTATCTCGACTGATCCCATCGTTCCGATAGATCCCTATACAACCGACGATGGATGGACTACCGCTCGGACGAGGTCTTCAAAGAAGATTTTAGACAAGCATCCAAACCGCTTCGGTGCAAGCTTCAATTCAAAGTTCGAAACCCGTCAAGTCGGCACTATCACTTCCGATGGAGAACCACCTCAACAGAGACGATCGAAGAGAAGAAGAAAATCGACGAAGAAGAGAAGACCGAGGCTCCTAAGGCGTAGACTAGGGGCCGCTTATCCTAGGATAGTTGTTTCGATTCTGGGGAGAAATCCCTCGAACCTCTAACTCGTATGATTATCTCGCTCACTTCGGTGGGATCATATAATGATAAGGGTGATGGCGTTGGCTACGTTTTGACTGTTTCTAACGATTACGTAACTAGCGACAATCCGGACATCGATTTCGATACAAATGACAATTCTCAAATCATACACAATCTCGACGATCACGATGACAAAGAAGACATCAATCAAGGAGGTTACGAGAGTTCAACAAGCAACGAATCTATTTACGAGTTTCGAGGAGCGCCAGTCACAATAGAGTTAGAGCCTTCAGACTCTGAAGCTAATCAAGAAGAACATGTCATTCCGATTCAGGATGAAACACCAGCAAACTTAACACTAGATTCGAAGAAATTACGAAGTTAACTTAAGAAGTGGAAAAGTTCTACCTCCGAGAATGGGTCCAAAGGACAAAGGAAAGCGTGTGGTTGTTCGAGAAGAACCAACCCCGACAGAAGAAAAACCCATTCGAGAAGAAATCGAGACACATGGAAATAAAGTGGACTACAACGTGCTAGCCCATCCTAGGAAACTACCCGCCAAACTGAGCATCTACGACGCTCTCATCTTATCAAAGGAGATGAGAGAAGCTCTGATCAAGGCCTTACTTGATCCGAAAATTTGCTTAGCTCAAATGGTTGGAGATTCCTTAGATGAGGTTTGCTCGTTAAAAGAACAGCGAGGTGTTTCCTTCACGGACAATGACCTACTACTGGGACGACGGATCACAACCGACCGTTGTACATTTCAGCTTACAATCGGGAAGTTTACGCTCTCCGCAGTATTGGTGGATCCAGGAGCATCAATCAATATAATGAGTCTTCGAACACTAGCATATTTGGAAATTGATGCTCGCGAGCTCGAAGCGTACAAAATGTTATTAAGAGGATTCAACCGTAAAGGAGAAAGAGCCCTCTGATCAATAACGCTACTAATGAAGACCGATGACTTAGCAAAGACAACCGCAAAATTTCACATAATCGATTCGAAACGTCGTTCAACGCTCTACTCGGGCCTACCATGGATACATGAAAACAGGATGGTACCATCATCTCTACATCGTTGCATCAAATACTACGATGGAGGGGAGCAGTGCATCAAAGGTGACTTACAAACATTCTCCGTACATGAAATTGGAATCCATGAAGATGAAGCTTATTATGCACCACCGAAGAAAACAATCTTCTCTAGAGATACCATAACAAATGAAGCAAAGAAAGTTCGGGACAACGAAGAACCTGAGGTTCTAGTCCAACAGTCACTCACCACTCGAAATGGTGAAGGTTTCTCCACAACTCGCATCCGAGGTCGAGGCCGGGGACGAGGTCGTGCGCAGACGTTAGGACGAGCTGGACGGAGGAAACCGACCATCAATGTTGATTGGGAAAACAGTTCTGAAGAAGAAAAGGAAATCAAACAAGAAGCAGCGACAATAAGTCAGAAAAAGCCGCAATTCAAGATCCCTCTGGAAGATGAGAAGAATGAAGAATATAAATCGATGTACGAGAAGATTAACCTCTACGTGTATACTATGACCCTAACCCCAATCCATTCTAATAAGATCGAGGGTATGATGGTCAAAGAGGTACGTAGCGGCGGTGCAAAACCAATCAAATTCTACCGTGGTGCTTCTTCCTCCAAAACTGAAAATAATGTACAATTCGAAGATGTCACTTCATCGAATTAATGGAATTACCTTTGAGTGGTATTCTTCCTGTGTTCAAAATTTAATTCAGCGTGGTTTCTTACCTCGACAATGGACAAAAGGTCAATCACAACATTTTGAAAAATTATGGAATAACTCCGGTCGTCTACCCAATTCAAAGCATGGTCTCGAATTCGGCACAGTAGGATCAGTTGACGATACTGAATTTTGTTGGGTTGTCACTTGCGAGTCTAATGAAGACTGCATGGAAACTACAGAAGAATTTGAAGATTTACAAATTGGAGATGCTCCACCAGAATTCAAAGAAGAGATTAAATCTACAATAGATGAGTAAACGGAAGTTAACTTAGGTATTAGCGAAGAGCCTAGACCTACCTTTGTTAGCTCCTTACTCAATAAAGAAGACTCCTAAGAAATAATCAAGTTATTAATGGAATTTAAAGATTGTTTTGCTTGGAACTACGATGAGATTCCAGGATTAGCTCCAGAGGTCGCAACTCATAAGCTAGGAGTGGATCCTACTTCGTCCCGCCGGACAAGGTCCCGTAAGAATGCGTCTAGAAATCGAACAACAAGTCATACTGAAGTTAAAAAGCTAATAGACGCTAAATTTGTCCGTGAAGAACAATACCCGACTTGGTTAGCCAATGTGGTGCCACCGTAAAGAAGAATGGTCAGATCAAAATTTGTGTGGACTTCAGAGATTTAAACAAAGCATGTCGAAAGGATGAATTTCCTCTACCGATCCCAGAATTAATGATTGACATTGCTTCGACACATGAAATATTTTCATTCATGGATGGATCTTCGTGATACAACCAGATAAAAATGGCTCCGTAAGATGAAAAGCTTACAAGCATTCGTAACGTCGATCGGAGTATATTGCTACACAAAGGATGCCATTCGGACCGAAGAACGCAGGAGCAACCTACCGTAGAGCGATGACAAGAATTTTTGATGATCTCATCCACAATCAAGTCGAATGCTACGTGGACGATGTGGTCATCAAAAGCAAAGTAAAGGACAACCACTTGTATGATTTCGAGAATTGTTTTCGAACGATTAAGGCAATTTAACCTTAAGATGAATCCCTTAAAATGCGCCTTCGGCGTTACCTCCGGAAATTCTTAGATTCGTTGTCCGACATCGTGGGATCGAAATCGACCTCGAAAAGATTAAAGCTATCTTAGAAATGTCGCCTCCCAAGACCTTAAAGCAACTACGATCTTTTCAAGGGAAGCCGGCATATCTTCGACGCTTTATCTCAAACCCGTCGTGTAGGTGTCAGCCTTTCTCGGCACTAGTTAAAAAGGACGCCAAATTTATTCGGGAAGAGAAATACCGTAAGGCCTTCGAGGACATTAAACAATATTTGATGACACCTCCCGTCTTAGCAGACTCTGGCCTCGTGTAGACCGCCGATACTTTATACCGCGGCTCTAGACGACTTTCTCGGAGCCCCGTTAGCCTGTGTCAATGATGAGGGTAAAGAAAATGCTCTTTACTATTTAAGCCGTCGTTTACTTCCGACGGAAATAAGGTATCCCGCAATTGAAAAGCATTGTTTGGCCCCGATCTTCGCCGCTCAAAAGCTCGTGCACTACATGCTTTCATAAGCTCAACCCGATCTCGAAATTTAATCCATCGCAATACTTCGATGACTCGTCCGACACTTTTCGGCGTACTTGGCGGATGGTCAATGATATTATCGCAATTCGATATAACTTTCGTGCCTCTTCGTGCCGTAAAGGGACAAGTCTTAGCGGATTTTCTTGCAAAGACACCCTTTACCGGCAGAATCTCCTCTCAACGACGATTTGCCGGATGAACAAATAATGAGCCTAGAAGACCCCGATGATCGACGTTGGGAATTATACTTCGACGGAGCATCTTCAAGACACAAAGATGAAGAATCGCAAGTGATAGTGCCCTGGCAAGGTAGAATCGGGCTAATCTTTATAACACCGGAACGGGGGATGTTAAGATACTCCTACCACTTGATAGAACCATGTACAAACAACAAAGCGTAATACGAAGCTCTCATAACGGACCGGAATTAGCTATTCAAATGTGGGATAACGTGACATCAACATCTACGGAGATTCGCAGCTTAATCATTCAACAGATCGCCGGACAAGACAGAATTCTAAAACCAAGACTCGAGCAATACTTCCAAGTATGCCATACAATTGTTGGAACATATTCCAAATGTGACGATCTACAAAATTCTCGTAAAAGAAAATGCTTTAGCAGATGTTTTAGCCTCGTCTCGCAAAAGAATTTGCCTGTTTGCAAGATGAATCGACGGAAGTGTCGGCTCACGGACGTCAGTCTTATCACAGACTGACATAGTACACAATACACAAATCGTAGAAAGAAAAAGAATCGACTGCAATAAAGGATGTAAAAACACGTAAGATCGGCGACAACCATTAATAGACTACCCGCAAACAGGAAAGCTACCGGACGATAGGTCGCTAGCTCATCGCATCAAGAAAAGAACTCGTCCTACGCATTAATAAACAACACATTAGTACGAAGGTCTTTCGATCAAATGTGGCTAAGGTGCCTAAGCGTGTCCGAGGCCCGTGAAATTATTAAAGAGGTGCATTCGAGACTCCGTGGCGCTCACCAGCCGGGTCCGAAGATGAAAATGAAAATTAAAAGACTAGGGTACTACCGGCCCTCGATAATGACCGACCGCATGAAAATCGCCAAGAGCCGTCACCAATGCCAAGTGCACGGAGTGGTTCTACACCAACCTCCAAATGTGCTACATCCAACAATCGCGTCGCGGCCATTTGAAAGTCGGGGCACGTATATAGTGGGTCCAATAGAACCACCATCTTCAAAAGGACATCGCTTCATTCTTGCGGCTACAGCATTACTTTTCCAAGTGGGCAGAGGCGCTCCACTTAGAGAACCGAAAGCACACCACGTGCTACGCTTTTCAAGAACCAAGTTGTCTACCGTTTCGCAGTGCCGCGCAGGATTATCTCGTATAATGGGTCAGCATTCGAAGCACACAAATCAACAATTTTGTCAGAGACATGGGATTGATCGGCGATACTCAACAATTTAATACCCAAGAGCAAACGGCCCGGCCGAGGCTTTTAACAAAACTCTCGTTCAAATCTTAAAGAAAACCTTGGACGATAATAAGAGAAATTGGCACGAGAAGTTATTAGAAGCCTTATAGGCCTACCGGACAACCTTCGTAACTCCTACTCAAGCTACACCTTACGCTCCGGTGTATGGGTCCGAGGCGAGATTACCTTTAGAGGTTCAGCCTTCCTTCACTCGTAATTGCAGCTGCAAACAAGATCACGACGAAGAGAACGCCAAGTTACGACTCGAAGAATTAGAAAGCCCGGAAGGGTAAAGGCTTGCAGCCGCAACAAAATTTAGAACTATACCAAGCTAAGATGGTTCAAGCCCATGACAAACCGGTCCGCCCAAGAACCTTCAAAGTTGGTGACTTAGTTCTCGTTCTTAAGAGACCTATTCTCGCACACCGCAAGATAGGGGGAAAATTGAACCCACTGGGAAGGACCGTTTCGTGGTCGAAGCAAGATACTCGGGAGGTTCCTACCGCCTAGTGAATTGCCGTGGAGAACGACATATGCTTCCGATCAACGGACGATACTTGAAAAAGTATTACGCTACCCGATGTTTCGAAGGAATGAATTCTTCATCCCTAAGAAACACGGGCGAAGTAATTACTTATGACTGGGTCCGAACCCAAAAATAATAAAAAATGTGCTAAAATAAATAAAATCATGATAATAAAGTTTTCCTTGTTTTCTTTTACAAATCAAAATCTCTTTCCTGATCTTATCCCACTTTATTCCTGTTAAATTTAAAAATACAAGAAGTAATAAAAAAAATGTCTTTAATAAACATTTTCTTAATGTTCTTGTTCTTAGTACAGCCCCTGATCCTTTTCCTTATCTTTTCGCAGTGGAAATGTCGAGCGGGCGGTTGGTCCTGAACTTTAGAAATGGCGTAAGCCTTGCACTCGATGAAAAGAGGGTGAAAGATGGAGCGATAATCGAGATTGACTCGGATTTCACACCAGCAGGCATACAGTACGAGGAAAGTAACTGGGTCCCAGTTGACCGAGAAGAACTGCCCGGGCAGACAGTGATGAAAGTGAGTGGCCCAAGCCACTAATCCAAAGAAGAAGAAAAGAAAGGCAAGCACCGAAGAAGATAAGAAAATGAAGTCTGTAGTCGCTACAACAGAGGGCAGGCTTGTCAGCGCCGCGCCCACAGAGATTCAAGAAGTTCAAAGAGCTACTCTCACAACAACGCAACGAAGAAATAAGAATCGCCGTATCCGTAAGATGTTAACCAAACTAGCAGCGGACCAACGCGACGAGACAGTTGCTACTGCCAGCACATACACTTCGAGGACACCGGTTCACCAGGAACCTGAAGAAAGGAGGCCAGCTCCTAGGATAACAGAAAGGACCAGGGAAATCTCACAAAGACCAGAAGAAAGAAGGCTACCATGCCACCGGATAGAACCACCAAGCAATGCATGACCTTGTCGCAGAGCAACCCCGGGGATGTCCCGACGTACATCATCCCCGAGGAGCCGAGGTATGCGGGAGAGCGTGAAGGGATTGAACCGTATATCCCACAATATGTCACTGTGCCTCGCCATCCGCATTATTCCGAATACGAGCTGGAGAGAATGCAGAATGTCGAAAAGAAAACCTTTGAATACTTCGAGAGAATTCGAGGCAGAAGGATCAATATACTAGAGGGCCTCGAGCTACGTACAGACGTATTCTCAGAGTATGAACAACAACAAGTCATGGATTGCATCTGGGATTTGAAAAGAATGGGCCGAGCGGGCCGCCTAAGGGAAAACACATACTCAGAACCCCGGAGATGGATGCCAGGGAAAGGAAGAATCACAATACAATGTGGATGTCGTTACAACTTTGCAGGAAGACAGAAGGGAAACCCTCCGGAATACTCGTCATGGCTAAGTGGATCCGATGCCACTAGTCATCAAGAGAATGGTAAAGAGATTGATAACATGGAGGGTACGCAGCAGATTGCATACCCAATAGCCGCATTATTAACATCTACAAGCAGTGGTGACCGCATACCCCCACACATAGATCACCATGACTTTGTCGACCTTTCGCACGCTCTCTTTCCCGAACGAGTGTAACATCATGTTCGGATCCGACTTCCGGATAGCGAGCCCAGGTGAGTTTAGAGGGCTAGTGAAGATACCATTACCGGTAGGTTCCGTCATGATACCGAAGGGCAACGGAGCGTATATCGCTAAGCATTGCATACCAGGAGTACCAGATGAAGCGAATCTCGCTTACTTTTAGAAGGATGGACGACAGGAAGACACCTTACCATTTCCAACTCGGATCCGGAGATAGAGAGCCTCCGGCCTTACGAGCTGTGAGTTACATGGAAAATATCACACCTCCAATGTACATCCGTACGGCATCCTTGCCAAGGATGGCTTGGAAGGTGATGTTATTAACCATGTACCCCACTATTCAGACATGGATTTTTGACGGATGCTTCTTTGGATGGATCGACGAAGATCATACATAGTCCGTTTCGAGTCTACATGGATTGTATGAAATATATTCCGGATCAAGTTGTATGATGTATCTTCGACATGATTGGAATGAAAGTGACCATGTCACATTTTTGGCCTTCACATCTTTTGTGCAAATTGACTGGGAAACGCCATTAAATTTAAATGAACTTCGAACAAAGAACAGAAAAGAAATAAAAAAAAGGGAATAAAAGAAAACTTTCCTTAAAAATCTAAAAATGTTGAACACCAAATAAACAACAAAAACGGGATAGTTAAAGGACAAACAAAACAAATTTAAAGCTCAAACTAAACTCCAGTTTAAACCCATCTTCTCAAACCCTCCAATCCTTCTTCAAATCAAGATCTATTCTAGACCTCCTCGAAACCCCCTCTCGGGATGGTTTCGAATCACGAAGAATTTTCAATTTGATCCGGATGGCATGGGTTTGTACCCTTCGCCAAGTAATCGGACTTTGATCGATTCCCATGGGATATAAAACACTTTCATGTCTCATTTCGATCTCTCACTAAATCCAGATCTCCACAAGAATTTCAATTCAAAATTTCCGAGACTGGTACCTAAATTCCACTTCTCATTCCGAGATCGATACCTAAATTTCGATTCTCATCCGAATTGATACCTAAATTTCAATTCAAAATTTCCGAGACCGGTACCTAAATTCCAGCTTCTCATTCCGAGATCGATACCTAAATTTCGATTCTCATCCGAATTGATACCTAAATTTCAATTCAAAATTTCCGAGATCGGTACCTAAATTTCAGCTTCTCATTCCGAGATCGATACCTAAATTTCGATTCTCATCCGAATCGATACCTAAATTTCAATTTAAAATTTCCGAGACTCGGTACCTAAATTCCAGCTTCTCATTCCGAGATCGATACCTAAATTTCGATTCTCATCCGAATCGATACCTAAATTTCAATTCAAAATTTCGAGACCGGTACCTAAATTCCAGCTCTCATTCCGAGATCGATACCTAAATTTTGATTCTCATCCGAATTGATACCTAAATTTCAATTCAAAATTTCCGAGACCGGTACCTAAATTCCAGCTCTCATTCCGAGATCGCTACCTAAATTTCGATTCTCATCCGAATCGATACCTAAATTTCAATTCAAAATTTCCGAGACCGGTACCTAAATTCCAGCTTCTCATTCCGAGATCGATACCTAAATTTCGATTCTCATCCGAATTGATACCTAAATTTCAATTCAAAATTTCCGAGACTGGTACCTAAATTCCAGTTCTCATTCCGAGATCGATACCTAAATTTCGATTCTCATCTGAATTGATACCTAAATTTCAATTCAAAACCTCCGAGGCTGGTAACTAAATTCCAGTCCTCTTCCTTCGAGGTCGGTACTTAAATTCCGACTCTCATTCGAGATCGATACCTAAATTTCGATTCTCTTTTGAATTGATACCTAAATTTCAATTCTAAACTTTCGAGACTGGTACCTAAATTCCAGCTCTCATTTCGAGACTAGTTCCTAAATTCTAGTTCTCATTCCGAGATCAGTACCTAAATCCTGATTCTCATCATTTTCGAGGTTGGTACCTAAATTCCGACTCTCTTTCGAGATCGATACTTAAATTTCGATTCTCTCCCAAGATTGATACTTTGATTTTCAATTCCAGCTCTCATTTCGAGATCAGTACCTAAATTCTGATTCTCATCCTTTTCAATCGACATTTAAACTTCGATTCTCACTCCGAGGCCGGTACCTAAATTCCGCTTTTCGCAATCCCGAGATTGGAACTTAGGTTTCAATTCTCGTTTCAAATCTAAATTTTCTCAAATAAATTTTAAATCAAACTTCAATTTAAAATAAAAAATCAAAATCTAAAATTACACATCCAAACTTAAATTGAAACAAAATGAAATCTAAATCGAAATTCCCCGCATCATGTGATTTGGAATTCACCTCCTTTCCCCGCCGAGAGTTCGTGAATCTCCAGCTTCGTAAATATACTTGACACTCCCCAGCAGAAACTCTTCTACTTCGTCCTAAGTTTGTCACTTGGACATCTGTGTTGGTTTTGCCGATCGCTTCGGTCAACACCAATACGCGCGGTGTGCTCCGTCAGCTCACCACACCTATTGGGGGTCCATTTGTTGACCTCATTTTCGATGAGGTCTTCTCTTCTTCTTTTTAGTACTTAGGATCTAGCCTCAGCTTTTCCTTCGACTATCTTAGAGGACTAGAATCGGGATCCACCATCTAGAATTTCAAACCACTTCTTAACTCCCCGCAAACTCCACAAACTCGATCGTAGAACCCTAATCACCTAGTAGGGTTGAAATCAAATGTGGAAGTTTAAAGGATGAGTTCCTATAGGACTCTTTGGCCTTAGGACCGCCTCGGGTGGCCCTAGTCCAGTGAAGGGCCGACTTACACACACACTACACTTATACACTACACTTTCACATACCTCCTAAAACCACACCCATACCTAACTTGATCTCCCGACTCATGCGTGTGATTCACATGGATGATCCTTAACCCCTAAGCCCTCGCTAAGAGGGTTAGGAACAACATAAGTGAATGCCTCAAATGAGTCCCTTCATGGCTCATGTGGGCTTGATATGGCTTCATGGCTCAACCAAAATGATTTCATTCCACTTATATTCACCCAATCTTCAATTTTCCAAATTTTCAATTTTTGATCCCCGGGACCCTACACCCGCTTAACCTACCCAAAACCCTTGAAACTACCCAAATTTCTCAAAAATTTCCAAATCACCCAAAATTCTCCAAAATCATTCCTAAACATTTCTCTCCACTCAAATTGATCATCCATAGCCAAAAATATCAAAAATTCCAAGAAAACCTCCCAATACCCTCCAAATACCCAAAATACCCCCTTGACCCAAAAATCCAAAAATTCAGAAAATTCCCAGAAAATTCCAGAAAATCCCAAATATTCCCAATTTCATTTTGTTCAACTAAACCATGGGCCAATTTTGTCAATTTACCCCACTTTTATCAAAACCCCCAATTCGACCCATTTTAACCCTAAGTGAACCCAATGTCAAACCAAACCTACCCAATTGACCCAAATTCTGGTCCAATTCAATTCTAAACTTCAATTCAACATTCCCAACACCAATCTAGACCAAATCCAAGTCCAATTTGATTGACATTTGGATCCAATTTCACTTTTGGCCTTAAAGCCCAATTTGGACCCATGACCCAAACCTAACCCAAACTCACCCAATTCAACTCCAATTAACCCCAAATCTTTTCTAAATCATCCTTAGCATCCCCACAAGCAAAACACTAACATGAGTTGCCCAAAATTTAGACCCAAACCCCACTCAAATTCAACCCAAAGCTAAAAGGCCCAATTTTGACCTAAACCCAAACCTAACCCAAATGAGCCCAAACCCCAAAATCAAAGCCCAACCAAAGTCAAAACCTCTTTGAAACACTCCCATAAACATTTCTCAACATTAATTTTACATTAATTTCAACCCTAGCCAAACATTGGCCCAACTTGGCCCATTTTGGCCTATATCAGCCCATTCACCTAAAGAGCCCAAATTCAACCCAATTCAAACCCAAATCACCCCCAATTTGCTTCAAGTCACTCATGACACATCCATAAGCTAAACCCAACAATTATTTGGCCCAACCTCTTTACAAAATTCCCATCCATAAATTCATTTTTTAAACTTAAAGGCCCATTCCTTAAAACATTTTAAAAGCCCATCTTTTACCATATACAAAGGCCCAAAATTGGTCCCAAAGCCCATATGACATTTCTCCTCATCATACTTTCAATCAAAATCATCCCTAAGTCCTAAACCAATGATCAAATAATTCTAAATGAAGCTTCATCCAAATTTCCACCAAATTATCCAAAATCCTTAAAATCCATTTTTATGAAATTGACCAAACTTTTCGCTAAGCCAAAGGTGAGCCATGAAGCCATGTATGAGCCACATGTGAGCCATGAGAGCTTTGGACACTCCACCATGCCATATTGGGTAAGAAGAGGGAGGGCTTTCCTTAATCCCTAAATCTCATTAGCCTTAATCATGTTTCACCTAAACTTAAATTTAATCCAAATATATTTGGATGGAGACTTCTCCATGCCAAACCAACTGATCCCTTTGATCCCCCACAGCATCCAAAGCCACCTTGAAGGGTGCACCAAGCCCAAATAGGTGGGTTGACCCATTTAGACTCAAATCTAGCCATGCCCCATTCTACTTTGGATCAAAGCCTTTACACATGGCAATTGCCAATTGTTTGTACCAAGTCCCAGCCCTGACCCACCTGACCTTGAGGGTGACCCATGCCTGGCCAGCCGGCCACCAGGCCGCCGGAAAACACCATGGCCGAGAGCTCACATGTGAGCCAACTTTGGAATTCTCCCTTACTCGAGCTGCCCCATCCCCGGTGGCCATTGTAGCTCGTTCTTCTCTTGCCAAGAGCAGCCGATCCCAAGCCCTAACTCTACCTAGGAGGCCCTCCACCCTCTCCTATTTAAACAAGACCCCTCTCGGCCATGAGAGGTGCTCGAAACAAACCTTAAGGAAACTCGCCAAAATTGTTCCGGACTACTCCCCATACATAGAGCATTTGATCCCCACCGAAATCCCCCGCCATTTCCTCTCGCGAGCTCAATTTCGCAGTTGAAATCCAAGCCTAAAACCAGGACACTTTTCCACGATGAACCAATCCCCAAATTGATTGGTTCTACACCTCCACCAGACCAAGAGAAGGTGTCCACCAGCAAAAGCCCCATCTCCAGGCCACCCAATTGCTCCAGCCTCCAAGCTTTGTGATCGGCTATGGTCAAAATCCTACCTAGGCAATTCACCAGACTAGGAGACTTCATCTGGAGCTTGCTGGGATCCAATCGAAGGTGAAACAACCCTCAGATCGAAGCCACACTTCTCTGAGCAAAGGTATGGCCTCACTCTTATTCCCGAGCTTCTGAACATTCTCCATTTTTATTGAGAAAATTTCATCCCACATAAACCGTATGGATGTATTCGTCTTCTCAAGACGAATCCATAGAGCATAAGAACATGAAAATCCATCGAGTATCGAGTGAGATATTAGGGATTTAGTGTGGATGGCTCTCGAGTGAGGACGCTTGGGGACGATGAACGGATGCCGTCCATTTAATACACACGCGGACGGACGGCTCAGATGGCGTCGGACCAGGAGATGGTACGTGAACCGCGGGGCCCGGGCTGCTGACTCAAGCGGCGGCGTCGAATGAGAGCGCGACGCGTGGCCGTTCGGAGATGCCGAGGATGACGCGGCACCGCGTGGATAAATAGAAAATTAGGGTATTTTTCTATTTATTTAATTCCCTAAACTTCAAAAATTCATAACTTTGTGTAGGAAAATCATAAAAATAAAAATACCCTCTTGCTCAGTGAACAGAGGAGAACAATGTGGAAAAGAAATCATTTAATTTCATCAAGTATTTTATTTTTAATAATTTATTTATTGTTTGCATTCTTTTAATTCTCCATGCATATAGGAAATTCATCATGGCATGAGACCATAGGGTTTTTGAAGCCTCTGAATTTGGGAACATTCCCTGAATTTTCCAAAGTCGAGGCCATCCCTATGAGAAGTTATTGATTTTTCAAATTCATGTTACTCGTTTTGAGTATTTTAATTCCAATAATTAGCATGTTGTGAAATAAATTCTAGAAAAATTTGGTGATGTTCCTTATGACTGAGAGGACCCTAGGAAAAATAGGTTTTGAGTTAGTTCATTTAAAATAACCCTAATCGGCTTAAACACCCAAAATAGATCCCTAGTTAATTAGAGCTAACCATACATCAAATTGACTTGAAATCAATTCTCCACTGACCTTTAGGATCATAGGAACCCACCATAAAAATTTGAAGTCAATTGGACTTGGTTAGCCCTACTTAAATGGGTTGATTAAGCCATTTAGTCAATTTAAACTTTAAAAATTCATAACTTTCAAAATACTTTTTAAAAATTCATCAAATTGGTTTTGAAGCCTCTCTGATATCAGGGGATTTAAGAAAATTAAAATTTCAATTTTCTAAAAAAGTTGATTTTTAATATTATTTTAATATTTTAATAATTAAAAAATAATAAAAATCATAAAAATAATAAAATTCACCAAAATGTCATATTTTGAATTTTAATCACTTAGGAACAAACCCCATATTTTTCTTAGGTCTATTTAATGAGATATTAAATTTTAAAGCCCTAGGGTAATTTTAAAATTAAAACAATGTATTTTCTAGCATTTTCAATAAAATAATTATAATAAATCAAAGAAAAATCAGAAAATTGCAAAAATTGATTCTCTGATTTCCTTGATATCAGAGAGATTTTTGAAAAATATAAAATTCATTTTTGAACCTTTATTTTATTTTTAAATTAATTAACACTCCAAAACTTAAAATAATTATAATAAAAATAATATAATTCAAAAAATCACCAAAATTGGTCCAAATGGTCCTCTAGTCATTAGGAATGTCCCCTAATTTTCTTAAGGACAGAAACTTTCCCTTGGTCATATTATTAAATTTTCTTTGGAAATTTCTATTTTCTACCAAAAATAATTATATAAATAAATTAAATACAGAAAAATCACATTTTCTCCTCTCTTGTCTTTATTGAAATATGAGTGAAGTCACATAAAAATTTCAAGTTCATTTGAGCTCAATTTAGTGAGTTATGAAATTATTAAGCTTAAAGGGCAAAATGGTAGTTAAAATTTTAACCCTTAATTAAAACTTTAGGTTTAATAAAATTAACAAGTAAAATATTTGATCTTAATCTGATTTGGATGATTGAAATTTAAATAATCAAAGGGTAGAAACCCATTAAACAATTTAAAATAATTAAAATAAACCTTAATTAAATAATTGATTAAATTTGGGAAGAATAATAAAATTGGAATTATTAAAATAGGGATATTGTTGGGAAGAGATTTATTCTTTAATTTAAAAATCCCTAAATTAATCATCTCATTAATATTCAATTCTTAATTAAAATGATAACTCAAATTTAAATTATTAAAAGACTTAATCATTAAACTAAAGTTAAATTATTAAACTCTTTTAAAATTTCAATTAAAGTTAAAAATAAAATTAAATAAAAAAATTAAATTAAATTAAGTAAATTAAATTTTATTAAATTAAATTAAATCAAGTTAAATTAAATTAAAGATTAATTAAATTAAATTAAATTAAATTAAAATTAAAATTAAAATTAAATTAAAGATTAAATTAAATTAAATTAAATTAACAAATTAAATTAAATTAAATGAATAAATTAAATTAAATTAAATTAAATAAATAAAATCAAATTTAAATTAAATTAAGTTAAAACAAATTAAATTAAATTAAATTAAATTAAATTAAATTAAAATTAAATCAGATTAAATTAAAAGAAATTAAATCAAATCAAATTAAATTAATTCAACATCAAATCAAACTAAATTGAATTAAATTGAATTAAACTAAATTAAAATTAAATTAAATTAAATTAAATTTAAAATTAAATTGAATTAAATAACATCACCTAAAACGAAAGAAATTAAATATAAAGCAACTTGAACACTATCCCAAATTTAAACCCATTAATCGATATTAAACTAAATCACAAACTATTTGAACACCAATTTGCCTCGAAAGCTTTAGTTGCTATAACTCCTAAACGGAATATTAAATGAAATGTTACTTCACTTATAGGACATTCAAACATCCTAGTTCACCGAGTAAGATGACAACAAAACTTAACTAAAAGTCGGACGATTAATTCATTTGTGTAATTGAATTCATTTGAACTTAAAATAATCCTAGAAATATCGAAAAGATGTTTAAGATTCTTCTTAAGCACTTCCTCAATATGATAGGATATTTATAAGAACAATTGAACTCAATTGTTCTTTGATGAAGAAAATCGTCCTCAAACCAAAACACAAAACCTAGACGTCGTAGGAAATGACTAGCTATAGGATTAGGAATTTGGTAGAAAACCATAACCCTTCCCTTAGCTCTAGGAACTTGCTTAAATATCCTAATTGTGTTTTAAGTGCAACTTGGGATGACGGGAAGACCCTCCGTGTACGCTTTTATTTTATTGCGATTTACATTATTGCAATTTCTTTAATTGCATCACACTTACTTTTTCTTGCATGATAAACAACTGTTGCATGAAAACCCACACCTTTAGGATAGTCCCTAAAACTGGAACCGAAACTAAGTTAAAAGTCATTACAAGATAAAATTCACCGCCACAATATTTCAAAATATAAAACAACTCAAAATTTATCACAAACAGAACACAAAACTACAATTACAACTAAATTAAAACGTCCTGTTGGATGATCGGGAATACCTCGGATGATGTAACCTACGTGTTGCTAACGGAATTTTCCACGGTCTAAATGAAAGTGTGGAACTCATTTAGTTGAGTTTAGCAAATTCATCTGGACTAAGTGAATCCGATAAAAATAATGATGCCGGAAGGATGGAACCGTGGGATCTTAACCGGTGTCGTTATAATCAACTTTAAGATTTGTTTTAATTAAAATATTGAAAACACTTGGAAATTAAGATTTTCTCTAAACCAAAACACTTTTCTCATCCCCGATTTATGATTTCTAAAACTAAACCTCCGTAACAACAAGGAGCTCGGAGCATGGTGGGCAGCACGGCCATCGTCGTCAAGAAAACCCGAGTCTACTTCGACAAAACTTTCCTAGAATTAAATAACCAAGCCATAGGACTTCGAGGTAGTTTACCTAGTGCAACATAAACCCTCAACCTTTGTTAGGCATTTGCATGATCGGGTCATGTAAATTAAGCCCTAACCTAGGTTTTAGGATTCCGAGGTAGTCGTCCGATACGACATAAACCCTCATATCTTCGAGGCTATTTCGTATGATTCTATCATATAAATATAAGCCCTAATTAATTAAAATCGACAAAATCAAAACATTAAATAGACATTAGGACTTTCCTAAATTCAAGCCAAACAATAGGATAGTCGGGAAATTACCGAAGTTCACTTCGAATCCGTAATTTCTCCTACCTTTCTTCCTTTGAATTCTCAAAACAAAATGTTCTAAACTTGATCCATTCTCTATTGAAATTCTAAAATTCAATCCTTTGAAAACTTAAACTTTGAAATTCTTGAGAGCAGAATTATTGATTATTATCGAGAGTTTTCTTAGGTGATTCCCGTCACTTAAGATGTAATTAACTATAGGGGCTTGCCCTTATAGGGAATTTTAAAGAACCTGTGTAATATAAACCCCGTTTAATACTTTCATATTAAGTAGGGGAACTTGTCGACTTATAAAATTGGTTCGCGGACCAAACGGATGTCACAAATCTTCTAGTTTATTTAATCGAGCCCCATCGTCAAGCGAATGTGCTCTATTCTTCGGGATAGATACACGGTTTGTGGTGCGGTGCTCGTTTATCTAAACTATTTGGGACGTGAGATCGGTTTGATTTCATATCTTAAAATCTTCAAATTTAAAATTATTTTCAAAGTCAAATACTACTTTTCAAATTATTTATTTAAATTAAATTAAAAATTCGCCGACAACTTCTGTTAGGCGACCCCTTTTCAAAATAAAACACACAACCTAAAAATATGCCGACAGCTATCGGGCCGTGAATGCTTTTAAGTAAGATGCCGACTATATGATGTTCTTGTAGTTGTGGTTCACACTTCATACTTAGGTTCCTCCATCGAAGTATGTAATCCACCAAAGTTTCGTTCGGCTGCTGCTTCTCTACCACTAAATCACCTATAGTGATGTGGTGCTGAGCTCCGGCAAATCGCTTGATGAAGAGGTTCTCTAGTTCTGAGAATGTCTCCACCGAACCATTCGGTAATTCTGCATACCAATCAAAGGCGATCCCTGACAGGCTGCTGATGAATTGTCGGAAGAATAATGCATCGCTTCCGTCGGCATTGCAACAACTGGCGCGAAAGTGTGCAACATGCTGTCGGGGGTTCCCGATTCCATCAAAGGTCTTGAAAAGAGGTGGTACGAAGCCTTTCAGATATTGGACAGCGTCGAATTCTTCAGGGTAAGGTCTACCCGTCCGAATGGATGTCCCGCTCTTTGATTGAGCTAAGGCTTCTCGCACCTGCTGTTCCACCAAGCTCTTGATATCCTTTTCTGGAATCATGCTTTGTGTTGTATCTTTCTTTAACTGATCATCCCCGTTGACGGACGTAATCTCCTTTCCTCCGTCAACAATGTGAATGACCTCTGGGGGTGTCTCTCTTTGGGGTTGCACTTGACTCTGGAGAGTGGCTAGGGCTACAGCCATCTCCTCCATCCTCTTCTCCATTTGGGAGATCGTATCGTCTTTCTCTTGAAGCTGCCTCCTCATTGCTTCCGGCTCCTCTCTTCGCGGCCGCAGGAGCACCTTGCGAAGCCGACGAAGCTCGCGTTTCGACCATGTTGATTTCTGCATACTCATCATCCATGAATTCCGACAAATCAATCTCATCTCCGAATTTCTCTTCTCTTTCTTTTGCTAATCGTCGAATATCAGTCCTCAACTTTTCCATAGCATCCTCTAGCGGTCCTTTCTGTGCATCCTCGCAGTTGTCGTGTGATAGTTGTCGGGTTCCCTTCTCATGAGTCCCCTTCGACTCGCGGTAGCGCTTCTTCGGATTCAAGTCTCCCGACGAGACTTTCCTTCTCGAGTCGTTGTTTCAATCTTAGTTGTCCGATGAGCGGGACGCCACACCATCCTTCTAGCAGCAGAAGGTGCTAGGACCGCATGGTCCGTCGACCAAATGCTCGGAAGGTGGTATCCTCCCTAACCTGTAATCCTGAAACAACGATAGGCGGACTAGCCTTCATCCTTTTATTTGGCTTTTCCGTAACGATGGCAGGTTCTACTCGTGGCCCAAGACAGAATTTGACTGGCACCCGCCCTATCCTTCTTAGAATTTCAGATACGGGGCACTTTTCCTTCTTTGCTAACTTCTCAATCACAGTCTGTAGTCGGGCAAATGGTGTAATCCTAGCCCTTTTCTTTCTCATTGTCGTTGTAGTATGCGGGTCGAGGTAATGTAGAAACAATCCCGCGGACATTTTCCTCGTCGACCGCGGCGGAAAGGGGATGGAATCTACTTCCTTCCAAAAGGGGTGTATCTTCGAGCAATGGTATGTATTCGGGTAATGGTGTGTACTCGTGGATTTCGGGATTTCCTCCAGAAAGCAACTTCGGCAGCTCCGGCCTTCCCGGCAATCTTCCTACTCCCGTTCCTTCTTTGGGTCCGTGTTAGTGATGGAATTCTCGAGCTGGACCCGATTTCAAAAACGAAGGTCTCACAGGAAGGTATGTACCCTCCATGGTAACGAGTTCACCATAGTTCCGGATTTCCTTCCCCTTTAATCTGGCAGAGCCGGGGTAGGTGCGGAGACAACTAGACCAGGTGGGGGTAGCAAGAACGGTCCTTCCGTGGATAGCGGTACTCCTCTCGGCTGGAATCTTTTGCAGGGGAGGAAACTCTCGAGTTGACCTAAGGTTGAACTCGATCAGCGGCTTCTCAGCTTTAGATACTTTGTTTGTCAGCGCGAAAAGGGAAACGTAGGTGATCTTGACATTCGTGTTCTCGAATCCTTGTCCAAACCAGATGATCCCATTGTCGGGCAGCTCATCCTTGTAAACAGTGAAGTCGAGTCCATTGGTGAAGGAGAAAATTAGCTTTGGGGCTTCCATTTCTGTAGGGTAGATTCTGATTGTTAGTCCCAAGTTATGCTTCTTCTCATCAGGACGAAAAGAAAGGAATCGTAAAGAGTCCGAACACATTCTTGTTCATGTATTTATATGAAGGAGTTATTTGTTAAAAGAGTTATTCATTAGAGGGTTCGTTTATTTAGAACGGAATGTTCAAAGGTGTAGAGAAGGTAATGAATCCGATTCAGAGTTGGAAAGAAAAAGAAAGTCTTATGCAAGACTTCTCGAGTCGAAGGATCACTCCTAAACTAACACCTATTGGGGGTCCACCCCACCTCAGAAATGAGGTAAAAGAATCTCGGAACCTCTCTGATTAGGGGTGTCTAAACAGTGGCTCCTAAATCCAAGAGAATGTTGGCTATACTCGTTCAAGGTAGAAATGAACATAGTATCCTAATGGAAAGAAGGATAGCTTGATCCACAAGGGACATGGATACACTACCGATTTTTGAAAGCAGAATTATCTGATTAAAATGGAGAGAGAAATTCTCCCCAGCGGAGTCGCCAGAAATTGTCGGCATATTTTTAGGTCTGTGTATTTTATTTTGGAAAAGGGGTCGCCTAACAGAAATTGTCGGCGAATTTTTTAATTTAATTTAAATAAATAATTTGAAAAGTAGTATTTGATTTTGAAAATAATTTTAAATTTGAAGATTTTAAGATATGAAATCAAACCGATCTCACATCCCGAATAGTTTATATAAACGAGCACCGCACCACAAACCGTGTATCTATCCCTAAGGATAGACACACTGCTTGATGGTGGGGCTCGATTAAATAGACTAGAAGATTTGTGACATCCGTTTGGTCTGTGAACCAATATTATAAGCCGACAAATTCCCCTGTTTAATATGAAAGCATTAAACAGGGTTTATATTACCTGGGTTCTTTAAAATTCCCTATAAGGGCAAGCCCCTTTAGTTAATTACATTTTAAGTGACGGGAATCACCTAAGAAAACTCTCAATAATAATCAGTAATTCTGCTCTCAAGAATTTCAAAGTTTAAGTTTTCAAGGGATTGAATTTTGGAATTTCGATAGGGAATGGATCAAATTTGGAAGATTTTATTTTGGGAATTCAAAGGAAGAAAGGTAGGAGAAATTACATATTCGAAGCGAACTTCGGTAATTTCCCGACTATCCTATTGTTTGGCTTGAATTTAGGAAGGTCCTAGTATTCATTTAATATTTCAATCTTGCGAATTTTAATTAATTTGGACTTATATTTGTATGATAAAATCATACAAATAGTCTCGAAGATGTGAGGGTTTATGTCGTACTAAACGACTACCTCGGAGTCCTAAGACCGGTTAGGGCTTAATTTACACGACATGGTCATGCAAATACCTAACGAAGAGTTGAGGATTTATGTTGCACTAGGCAAACTACCTCAAAATCCTATGGATTGGTTATTTAATTCTAAGAAAGTTTTGTTGAAGTAGACTCAGGTTTTACTGATGACGATGGCCGTACTGTCCACCATGCTCCGAGCTCTTTGTTGTTGCAGAGGTTTAGTTTTAGAAATCATAAGTCAGGGGATGAGAAAAAGTGTTTTGGTTTAGAGAAGTCTTAAAATCCAAGTGTTTTTAGTGTTTTAGTTAAAACAAATCTTAAAATTGATTATAACAACACCGGTTAAGATCCCACGGTTCCATCCTTCCGGCATCGTTATTTTTATCGGATTCACTTAGTCCAGATGAATTTGCTAAACTCAACTAAATGAGTTCCACAATTTCATTTAGACCGTGGGAAATCCCGTTAGCAACACGTAGGTTACATCATCCGAGGTATTCCCGATCATCCAACAGGACGTTTTAATTTAGTTGTAATTGCAGTCTTGTGTTCTGTTTGTGATTAAATTTTGAGTTGTTTTATATTTTGAAATGTTGTGGCGGTGAATTTTATCTTGCAATGACTTTTAACTTAGTTTTTGTTTCGGTTTTAGGGACTATCCTAAAGGTGTGGGTTTTCATGCAACGATTGTTTATCATGCAAGAAAAGTAAGTGCGATGCGATTAAATAAATTGCAATAAGGTAAATTGCAATAAAATAAAAGCGTACCCGGAGGGTCTTCCCGTCATCCCAAGCTGCACTTAAAACACAATTAGAATATTTAAGCAAGTTCCTAGGTAAAGCTAAGGGAAGGGTTATGGTTTTCTACCAAATTCCTAATCCTATAGCTAGTCATTTCCTATGACGTCTAGGTTCTTGTGTTTTGGTTTGAGGACGATTTTCTTCATCAAAGAATAATTAAGTTCAATTGTTCTTATAATTATCCTATCATATTGAGGAAGTGCTTAAGAAGAATCTTAAACATCTTTTCAATACTGATAGGATTGTTTTAAGTCCAAATGGATTTAATTAATCAGGTGAAGTAATCGTCCGAGGATTTTAAGTTTTGTTGTTGTCTTGCTCAGTGAACTAGGACATTTGAATATCCCATAAGTGAAGTAACACTTCATTAAATGTTCTGTTTAGGAGTTATAATAACCAAAGCTTTCGAGGGCAAATTGGTGTTCAAATGGTTTGTGATTCAGTTTAATTTCAGTTATCGAATTTAAATTTGGAATAGTGTTCAAGTTGCTTTATTTTTAATTTCTTTATGTCTTAGGTGATGTTATTTTTAATTCAATGTAATTTAACTTTAATTTAATTTGATTTGGTTTGGTTTCAATTTTAATTAACTTATTTAATTTAAATTAATTTTAATTTTAACTTAATCTTATTTTTTTTTATTTTTTTTATTTTTTTAATTTAATTTAATTTTATTTTATTTAATGTGATTTAATTTAATTTAATTTAGTTTAATTTAATTTAATTTAATTATTATTTTGATTTTATTTTATTTAATTAATTTAATTTAATTTTAATTTTATTTAATTCAAATTAATTTAATTTGTTCAATTTAATTTAATTTAATTTATTTGATTTAACTTAACTTAAATTAATTTAATTTGTTTGATTTAATTTAATTTAAATTAATTTAATCTGTTTGATTTAATTTAATTTAATCTTTAATTTAATTTTATATTTAATTTTAATTTAATTGAAAATTTAAAAAGAGTTTAATAATTTAACTTTTAACTTAATTTTAATGACTAAGTCATTTAATATTTTAAAACTTAAATTTGAATTATCATTTTAATTGGAGATTAAATATTATTGAGATGGTTAATTTAGGGATTTTTAAATTAAAGAACAAATCTCTTCCTAATAATATCCCTATTTAATAATTCCAACTTTATTATTCTTCCAAATTTAATCAATTATTTAATTAAGGTTTATTTTAATTATCTTTAAATTGTTTAATAGGTTTCTACCCTTTAATTAATTATATTTAAATCATCCAAATCAGATTAGGATCAAATATTTTACTCTTTAATTTTATTAAGCCTAAAGTTTTAATTAAAGGTTAAAATTTTAATTACCATTTTGCGCTTCAAGCTTAATAATTTCATAACTCACTAAATTGAGCTTAAATGAACTTAAAATTTTTATGTGACTTTAATCATATGTCAATAAAGACATTAAAGGAGAAAATGTGATTTTTCTGTATTTAATTTATTTATATAATTATTTTTGGTGGAAAATAGGAATTTCCAAGGAAAATTTAATAATATGACCAAGGGAAAGTTTCTGTCCTTAAGAAAATTATGAGACATTCCTAATGACCAGAGGACCACTTGGACCAATTTTGGTGATTTTTTGAATTATATTATTTTTATTATAATTATTTTAAGTTTTGGAGTATTAATTAATTTAAAAATAAAATAAAGGTTGAAAAATTAATTTTATATTTTTCAAAAGTCTCTCTGATATCAAGGAAATCAGAGAATTAATTTTTACAATTTCCTAATTTTTCTTTGATTTATTAGAATTATTTTAGTGAAAATGCTAAAAAAATATTTTTTTGATTTTAAAATTACCTTAGGGCTTTAAAATTTAATATCTCATTAAATAGACCTAAGAAAAATATGGGGTTTGTTCCCAAGTGATTAAAATTCAAAATGTGACATTTTGGTGAATTTTATTATTTTTGTGATTTTTATTATTTTTAAATTATTAGAATATTAAAATAATACCAAAAAATCAACTTTTTTAGAAAATTGGAATTTTAATTTTCTTAAATTGCCCTAATATCAGAGAGGCTCCAAAACTAATTTAGTGAATTTTTGAAAAGCATTTTGAAAGTTATGAATTTTTTAAGTTTAAATTGGCTAAATGACTTAATCAACCCATTTAGTATGGCTAACTAAGTCCAATTGACTTCAAATTTTTATTGTGAGTTCCTCTGATCCTAAAGATCAGTGGAGAATTGATTTCAAGTCAATTTGATATATGGTTAACTCTAATTAATTAGGGACCTATTTTGGGTGTTTAAGCCAATTAGGGTTATTTTAAATGAACTAATTCAAAAAATATTTTTCCTAGGGTCCTCTGGTCATAAGAAATATCACCAAATTTTCCTAGAATTTATTTCAAAACATGCTAATTATTAGATTTAAATTACTCAAAACAGTAACATGGATTTGAAAAATCAATAACTTCTCATTGGGATGGCCTCTGACTTTGGAAAATTCACGGAATGTTCCCAAATTCAGAGGCTTCAAAAACCCTATGGTCTCATGCCATGGTGAATTTCCTATATGCATGAAGAATTAATACAATGCAGAGAGTAAATAAATCATTAAAAATAAAATACTTGATGAAATTAAATGATTTCTTTTCCATATTATTCTCCTCTGTTCACTGAGCAAGAGGGTATTTTTATTTTATTTTTCTGATTTTTCTACACAAAGTTATGGATTTTTGAAGTTTAGGGAATTAAATAAATCAGAAAATACCCTAATTTTCTATTTATCCACGCGGCGTAGCGTCAACCTCGGCAGCTCCGAACGCACACGCGTCGCCTTCTGATTTGACGCCGCCATCCGACTCAGCTCTCCGGGGGTCCGCTGTATCGTTCCGTCTCCTCATCCGACGAAATCCTGGCCGTCCGTCCGCGCGTGTATTAAATGAACGACATCCGTTCATCGTCCCCAAGCCTCCTAGCCCGAGTACCGTCCGTCTTCTAGGCCTAAGATCTCACTCGATACTTGACCAAATTGAATGTTCTTTTGCTCTATGGATTCGTCTCGAGAAGACTAACACATCCATACGGTTTATGTGGCATGAAATTGACTCAATAAAAATGGAGAATGTTTAGAAGCTCGGGAAGAAGAGTGAGGCCATACCTTTGCTCAGAGAAGTGTGGCTTCGATCTGAGGGTTGTGTCACCTTCGATTGCGTCCCAGCAAGCTCCAGATGAAGTCTCCTGGTCTGGTGAATTGCCTAGCTATGAAAGTGACCACGACCGAACACAAAGCTTGGAGGCCGGAACAACCTGGGTGGCCTCGGAGATGGGGCTTTCGGTGGGAAACTTCTCCTCTTGGTCCAGTGAAGGTGTAGGACCGGTAAATTTGAGGATTGGCTCATCTGTGACAAAGTGTCCTGGTTTTGGGTGAAATTTCAGCTGAGAAATCGGATTCCGTCAGTGGGGATCGGGGCAAATTGACACTGGGGATCAACTGCTCTAAGTATGGAGTAGGGTTTGGAAAAATTTTGGCAGAGTTTCGGCAAGGTTTGTCCAACTCTCCTCTCATGGCCGTGAGGGGGTCGGGTTTAAATAGAGGTGGCTGGAGAGCCTCACAGGGATGGCCAAGGGTTAGGATCAGCTGCTCTGGGCATGGGAAGAACAACCATGGTGGCCATTGGGCATGGGGCAGCTCAGCAAGGTGGAATTCCAAAGTTTGGCTCCTCCCAAGGTCTCGACCATGTGTTTTCCGGCGACCCAGGCGGCTGGCCGGCAGGCATGGGTCACCCTCAGGTCCGGTGGGTCGTGGTCGGAGGTTTGTGCGATCAATTGGCCATGGACATGTGTAAAGGGTTTGAATCAAAGTGGAATGGGAAAGGGCTAGTTTTGGGTCTAAATGGGTCAACCCTTGGTTTTGGGTTAAGTCCACCTTCCGAGACCAATTTGGGCTGAAGGGAAAGTGATTTAGATCAGCTTAATCAGTGGGGAAGGGTCACTATCCAAGTACAATTAAGCTTAAGCATGGTTTAGTGGAGTCATGGAAGTGGCTAATCCCCCTTAAGAGAATATGGAAAGGGCCTTCTCCTCTTGCCATCTTGGGTATGGTGAGGTGGAAAGTAGATTCCATAGCTCTCATGGCTCCCATGTGGCTCATGCATGGCTTCATGGCTCACCTTTGGCTTGGGAAAGGTTAAGTCAATTTCATGGAAATGGATTTAAGAAAATTTTGGTATTTTGATGGGAATTTGTATGAGGCTTAATTTGGAATGGCTTCATGATGAGTTTTGAAACTTAGGGATTGATTTAATTGAAAATATGGTGTAGAGCAATTGTCATATGGGCTTTAGCATGAAATTTGGGCTTTTAGGAAGGTTTCATATAAGTGGGCTTTTAAGTTTAAGAATGAATTCATGGATGGGAATTTTGTAGAAATTTGGGCCAAATAATTGTTGGGTTTGGTTTAGGGATATGTCATGAGTGATTTGAAATAAGTTTGGAGTGATTTGGGTTTGAATTGGGTTGAATTTGGGCTTCCTTGGTGAATGGGCCAATATAGGTCAAATTGGGTTAACTTGGGCCAATGTTGGGCTAGGGTTGAAATTGATGTAAAATAAATGTTGGGAAATGTTTATGGGAGTTTTTCAAAGAGGTTTTGGCTTTGATTGGGTTTTGATTTTGGGGTTTGGGCTTATTTGGGTTAGGTTTGGGTTTAGGTCAAAATTGGGCTTTTTGGTTTTGGGTTGAATTTGAATGGGGTTTGGGTCTAAATTTTGGGCAAATAATGTTAAGGTTTTGTTTGTAGGGATGTTAAGGGAGGTTTGGAAAAGATTTGGGGTTAATTGGAGTTGAATTGGGTGAGTTTGGGTTAGGTTTGGGTCATGGGTACAAATTGGGCTTTAAGGCCAAAAGTGAAATTGGATCCAAATGCCAATCAAATTGGACTTGGATTTGGTCTAGATTGGTGTTGGGAATGTTGAATTAAAGTTTAGATTTGAATTGGACCAGAATTTGGGTCAATTGGGTAGGCTTGGTTTGACATTGGGTTCACTTAGGGTTAAAATGGGTCAAATTGGGGGTTTTGACAAAAGTAGGGTAAATTGACAAAATTGGCCCAAGGTGTAGTTGAACAAAATGAAATTGGAAATAGTTGGGATTTTTTGGAATTTTCTGAGAATTTTTTGAATTTTTGGATTTTTAGGTCAAGAGGGGTATTTTGGGTATTTGGAGGGTATTGGGAGGTATTTTTGGAATTTTTGGTATTTTTGGCTATGAATAATCAATTTGAGTAATGTGGGAATGTTTGGGAATGATTTTGAGGAATTTTGGGTAATTTAGGTGATTTTGCAAATTTTGGGCAGTTTCAAGGGTTTTGGGTAGGCTAAGCGGGTGTAGGGTCCCGGGGGTCAAAAATTGAAAATTTGGAAAATTGAAGATTGGGTAAATGTAAGTGGAATGAAATCATTTTGGTTGAGCTATGAAGCCATATCAAGCCCACATGAGCCATGAAGTGACTCATTTGAGGCATTCACTATGTTGTTCCTAACCCTCTTAGCCAAGGGCTTAGGGGTTAAGGACCATCCATGTGAATCACCTACATGAGTCAGGAGGTCAAGTTGGGTTTGGGTGTGCTTCTAGGATGTGTGTGAAAGTGTAGTGTATGAGTGTAGTGTGTGTGTAAGTCAGCCCTTCACTGCACTGTGCCACCTGTGGTAGTCCTAAGGCCAAAGAGTCCTATAGGAACTCATCCTTTAAACTTCCACGTTTGATTTCCACCCTCTAGGTGATTAGGGGTTTACAATCAAGTTTGTGGAGTTTGCAGGGAGTTAAGAAGTGGTTTGAATTTCTAAGTGGTGGGTCCCAATTCTAGTCCTCTAAGATAGTCAAAGGAAAAGCCTAAGGCTAGATCCTAAGTACTAAAAAGAAGAAGAGAAGACCTCATCAAAATGAGGTCAACACTAGGATGTGTGTGAAAGTGTAGTGTATAGGTGTAGTTTGTGTGTAAGTCAGCCCTTCACCAGACCAGGCCACCCAGGGTAGTCCTAAGGCCAAAGAGTCCTATAGGAACTCACCCTTTAAACTTCCACATTTGATTCCAACCCTCTAGGTGATTAGGGGTCTACAGTCAAGTTGGTGGAGTTTGCAAGGAGTTAAGAAGTGGTTTGAATTTCTAAGTGGTGGGTCCCAATTCTAATCCTCTAGGATAGTCAAAGGAAAAGCCTAAGGCTAGATCCTAAGTACTAAAAAGAAGAAGAGAAGACCTCATCAAAAATGAGGTCAACAAGCGTACAATTAAAAGAATTAGAAAATAAAAAAGACAAATTATAAATTTAACACAAATGGAAAATATTCCTGAAAATGAAAATTTCAGTCAACCAAGACCTTTAAGAGATTATGCCAACCTTACATCAGATGAAATTCATTTAACTATTCAAAACCCTGATGTAGCTGCTAATTCATTCGAACTTAAACCTGCAATTATCCAAATGGTACAAAATAATCAATTTAGTGGTTCACCTAATGAAGATCCTAATTTACATCTTGCTAGTTTTTTAGAACTATGTGCTACTTTCAAATATGAAGGAGTATCTAACGATGTTATTAGACTTAGACTTTTTCCTTTTTCTTTAAGGGATAAGGCTAAAATATGGTTAAATTCGTTAACACCTGGATCTATTAAAACTTGGGGAGAATTATCACAAAAATTTCTAACCAAATATTTTCCACCATCTAAAACTGCTAAGCTTAGAAATGATATAACTTCTTTTAGTCAGTTTGATGGAGAGTCAATATATGAAGCTTGTGAGAGATTTAAAGAACTTCTTAGGAAATGCCCACATCATGCGTTACTAGATTGGTTAATTATCCAAACTTTCTATAATGGATTAGTAGGATCTTTAAGATCAATCATCGATGCTTCTTCTTGGAGGATCATTAATGTCAAAACCATTTGATGAAGCCTATGCACTAATCGAAGAAATGGTAACCAATAATTTTCAATGGCCTCGTTGTTAGAATGAATCCGAAAAATAGCTAGTATTCATGAAAATGATGCAATATCTATGTTAGCTTCGCAAATCGCTGCTCGTATCTAAAAAATTAGATCATTTTAGAATGAATTACTCTCCAAATATATCAGAAGAAAATTTATCTGGACAACTTATAGAATCCCAATCTCAATATGAAACTATTAATGCAATTAACAACAGACCCAATAATCCTTATGCAAATTATTTTAATCCTGGATGGAAAAATCATCGTAATTTTAATTGGAATAATAACATAACTAATCAACCTTGGATGAATAATATGACACAACCATTAGGAAATCCATCTAATCAAGGAAATCCTAATTATAAATCAAATTATCCACCTGGATTTAATAACCCACAATTTAAAGACAAGAAATTATCGATAAAAGAATTAATATTAAATATGGGTCAAAATTTACAAAATCAAGGAAATCAATTACAAATACAAGGAAACCAATTACAAAATCAAGGAACAGCTATAAAAAAATATTGAAACTCAACTTGGACATATCGCTACTGCACTTAATAATAGAATACCTGGAACATTTCCTAGTAATGTGGAAATAAATCCCAAAGACAAGGGAAATGAACAAATTAAAGTAATACAATTACGAAGTGGAAAAGAATTAGAACCTCGAATTCATAAAGGACTTGAAAGTCAAAAAGAGGAAGTGGAAATTGAAAAGGAAAAGAATCAACAAGATCCAAACTTAGAAAATCCTTTAATACCTATGAAAATTTCCGCTGAAAAACCTCCACCACCATTTCCTCAATGACTAATTCAACATAAAAAAGATAAACAATTTGCTAAATTCCTTGAAATTTTGAAAAAATTAACGTTAAATATTCCTTTTGTAGAAGCTTTAGAACAGATGCCAAACTATGTAAAATTCATGAAAGATACTCTAAATAAAAAAAAAATTAACCGATAATGAAATGGTCGCACTTAGTGAAGAGTGTAGTGCTATTATTCGAAAAAACTTCCCGAAAAATTAAAAGATCCCGGTAGTTTCACTATACCTCGCGCTATTGGAGAAAAATTCTATGGAAAAGCTTTGTGTGAATTAGGAGTAAGCATCAATCTAATGCCTCTATTAATTTTTAAAAGATTAGGATTGGGAGAAATTTCACCTACTTCAGTAACTCTTCGCTTAGCCGATCGTTCATTACATATCCTAAGGGAGTTATTGAAGATGTAAAAGTGGACAAATTTATCTTCCCTGTAGATTTTATTGTCTTAGATATGGAAGAAGATAAAGAAATTCATATCATTTTAGGAAGACCATTTTTAGCCACTGGAAAAGCTATGATTGATGTTCAGAAAGGAGAATTAACTATGAGGGTAAATGACCAAAAAGTTACTTTTAATATTGCTAAATCAATGAAATACCCTGCACTAGAAAAAGATGATGAGTGTTTTCGAATGTAAGTACTCGATCATTTACAAAAAGAACATTTTAAGGAATATTATGAAGAAAAATTAGAAAAAAAAATATTGAATTAATTGAAAAATCTGAGATAAATGAAGAACTAGATTATATTCAAGAGAAATTTGAATTTTTGGATAACACAGAAAACACTGAAAAAATATAGTTTCATCGATTATTAAACCTCCTAAACTTGAGTTAAAAATGTTACCTAATCATTTAAAGTATGCTTACTTAGGTAATTCTTCAATTCTACCAGTTATTATTTCATCTGAATTAAATGAATCTCAAGAACAAAAACTTTTAGATACATTAAAAAAATATAAGAAAATTTTTAGTTGGACTTTAGCAGATATTAAAGGAATTAGTCCATCAATTTGTATGCACAGAATTATTTTAGATAATGAACATAAACCTAAAGCAGATCCTCAAAGGAGATTAAATCCAATAATGAAAGAAGTAGTTAAAAAGGAAATTTTAAAATGGTTAGATAATGGTATTATATATCCTATTTCTGACAGTGCTTGGGTAAGCCCAATTCACTATGTACCTAGAAAAGGAGGGGTGACCATCAAAGCTAATGAAAATAATGATCTTATCCCTATAAGACAAGTCACTGGATGGTGAATATGTATTGATTATAGAAAATTAAACACAGCCACCAGGAAAGATCACTTCCCTTTACCATTTCTAGACCAGATGTTAGATAGATTAGCCGGACATAAATATTTTTGTTTCTTAGATGGATATACCGGTTATCATCAAATACAAATTTCTTCCGAGGATCAAGATAAAACTACATTTACTAGTCCTTATGGAACTTTCGCTTTTCGAAGAATGCCTTTTGGATTATGCAATGCACCTGCAACATTCCAAAGATGTATAATGTCTATATTTAGTAAATTAATTAATAATGGAATAGAAGAATTTATGGATGATTTCTCTATATTTGGAACAACATTTGACACATGCTTAAATCATCTTGAAAAAGTATTTGAAGTATGTGAGAAAACTATTTAGTTCTTAATTGGGAGAAATGTCAATTTATGGTTACAGGCGGCATTGTATTAGGGCATAAAATTTTGGAAAAATGCATGGAAGTAGACCCTACAAAAATTTAAGTTATAGCTAAATTACCACCTCCAACTACGCTGAAAGGGGTAAGAAGTTTTCTTGGACATGCTGGATTCTACAGACGTTATATTAAAGATTTTTCAAAAATTACTAAACCTCTATGCCAACTTCTTGAAAAGGACAAGAAATTTGAATTTACAACTCGAATGCCCGAATGCTTTCAAATTATTAAAAGATAAATTAATTACGGCACTTATAATAGTTTCACCTAATTGGGAGAAACCACTTGAGCTTATGTGTGATGCTAGTGATTATGCTTATACGAGCGATTCTTGGCAAAGATATGATAAGATTTTCAAAGTTATATACTATGCTTAGTAAAACTCTAAATGATGTTGAAATAAATTATACGAGTCTATCGAAAGAGAATTATTAGCAATTGTATATGCTTTTAATAAATTTCGGCATTATCTAATAGGAACTAAATGTATTGTACATACTGATCACTCTTCTATAAAATATTTAATGCAAAAGAAAGATTCTAAACCAAGATTAATCAGATGGATATTATTAATGCAAGAATTTGATTTTGAGATCATTAACAAAAAGAAAAATGATAATCAAATTGCAGATCATTTATCAAGATTAGAAAATCATGAATTATCTGATACTGATAATGAAATTTTAGACAGTTTTCCTGATGAACAACTTTATAATATGAATGAGTTGAAAATACCTTGGTATGCTGATATAGTAATTTATATTGTAAGTGACATTTTACCACCTATGTTGACTTTGCAACAAAAAAAAATTCATTCATGATACTAAAACATACTTTTGGGATGAACCATACTTATATAAGCAATGTAAGGATCTAATCATTAGAAGATGCGTGCCTTATGAAGAAACTGAACCAATCATTCAAAAATGTCATGACTCTGATTTTGGAGGACATTTTGGGACAGATAAAACTGCGTATAAAATTCTACAATCTAGCTTCTACTGGCCTACTCTATTTAGAGATGTATATAGAATTATAAAAACCTGCGATAAATGCCAAAGAGTAGGAAACATATCGAGAAAGAATGAAATGCCTCTGAATTTTATATTAGAAATTGAAATTTTTGATGTTTGGGGATTAGATTTCATGGGACCTTTTATTCCTTCATTTAGAAACTCATATATATTAGTAGTTATTGATTATATTTCCAAATGGATCGAAGCACAAGCTTTACCTAGGTGTGACGCTAAAAGTGTTTCAAAATTTTTAATGAAAAATATTTTTACTAGATTTGGAATGCCGAGAGTGATTATCACTGACGGAGGAACTCATTTTAGAAACAAATATATTCACAAACTAGTAGAAAAATATAATATTATGCATAAGATATCAACTGCTTATCATCCACAAACTAGTGGATTAGCTGAAGTTTCTAATCGAGAGATTCAGCGTATATTAGAAAAATCAGTAAACCATAATAGATTAGACTGGTCTATAAGACTAAACACTGCATTATGGTCATACAGGACTGCTTATAAAACTCCAATTGGAATTACTCCTTATAGGCTTATATATGAAAAAACTTGTCACTTACCAGTTGAATTAGAACATAAAGCATATTGGGAGATTAAAGAATTTAATTATAATATGAAAGAAGCTGGTGAGAAGAGATTGATGCAATTAAATGAATTAGAACAATTAAGAAACGAATCATATGATAATGATAGGATTTATAAAGAAAGAATGAAATTATGGCATGATCGGAAGATTAATCAGAGAAATTTTGAACCAGGACAAGAAGTTTTGCTTTATAATACTAGATGAAATTATTTCCTAGGAAATTGAAATCTCGATGGTTAGGACCTTTCACCATAACTCAAATATTTTCATATGGAACTATAGAAATTGAAGATCCAAAAACGGGACATAGATTTAAGGTAAACGGACATAGATTAAAACCATATTTTGAAGGTAGAAGACCAAATTTTAAAGAGGTTTTAATGCTTAGTCAACCTGATTACTAATTGAATTAGGTCGGGCTGACGACGTTAAACCAAGCGCTTTATGGGAGGCAACTCATAGTAGTCTTTTATTTTAATTATCTACAAATTAGTGAGTCAATATTATTAAAATAAATCTTACTACTCAAAATTTTTTATTAGAATCATCACAAAGTTAAACCTATATGATGAGATCAGAAAATATTCAGACCAGAGCAAAATTGGGCGATTTTTACGAATCTCGCCAACAGCGAGCCCGATCCCGCTGACAGCGAGATCGTGCGCCATGACTTGAGTCAGTTCTATAACTAGCTCGCCGACGGCGAGAAACCTCCCGCCGACGGCGAGGTAGTTGAAATTTTGGTTTCTTAAAGATTTTTCGTGCAGTTTTGGACGGATCTAGGCTATTTCTTCATGGGAAATTATCCCAAATCTAAATTTACATTGTTTTCTTCCTTAGGAACAACTAGAGACCAATCCTTTTAATCCGAAATGGCCACCAAACTCTTAGAAACCACAAAAATTGAAGTTTTCAACTGAAGAAAATTCGTCAGTTCGGAAGCGCAGCGTATCTTCAACAAAGGCTTGATGAAGAAAAGACTTATTAAAGAAAGAGGATTTGTCAATAGAGGAGTAGAGAATTCCACTACAAAAATCGAAGAAATGATCGCACAGCGGCATTGGGAGGTATTTTGTTATATGACATCCGCTGTAGTTATTCCAGTAAAAGAGTTTTACTCTAATTTACATGCGATCGACAATGGAAATGTCTACGTCAGAGGAAGATAGGTAACATTTACTCCTTCAAGGGTAAATGAATTATTTTTTACAGAGAATACCTCTGTTTGTCATTATTCCAACTTTGTGCCTTCAAGATACAATAGGAACAAGATCTATAGATACCGACCGACGAACACGATAATTGGGAGTTACGCGAAGACGGGTATGTCGGTTTTTCGCATCACTTCTTAACCTCGTCTCGAAGCATTGGCATTTCTTTATATCATCAAAATTATTACCTACTATGAGGGTAAATAAAGTTTCAAAGGAATGCACTATTTTAAACTACTGTATTCAAATTAGATTACCTATCGATGTTGGATCAATAATAGTAAAGTCTGTATTGGGATTGATTGTGCATGGGTTAGTGCTTTATGCAGTCAATACCAAGTTTCTTATGAGGCTTGGGAAAAAGTACTTTTACCATTGAAACCACTGGATCCTACTGATATGTTTCTAACTTTGGATAACAATGATGCGATTACCATTATTTCTGACAGAGCATCACAGAACAATTCTTTAACAAGGCCCTTTACTGATAAAACTAATTTCATTCTGAAGAAGATTAAAGGATTGGGGAAAGAATTGCAAAATGTGATGAATTCCATCGACAATATCTCTGATATGTTTGATCACATTGACTGGAGAATGAAGGAGCACTTTGATCATACTGGACATCTGGATGCCAGTTTTATTCATCTACTAAGATAGAAAGGATGGATTAATGAAGAATCTACTCCCTTTCAGGCCTTTCTACAATTTATTTGTGCACCTGCGTCGCATCGAGAATATCAGAGAAGATGTTAGTTCAGACACTGAAGAGTAGGAAAGATTTCTATGTTTATGTCATATATTTGTGTATATATGTGTTGATTTGGATTTAGGTTTTATTATGAGTCGAACTTTGATTTGATCATCTCAGAATTGATGAGATTTTATGTAATTGTTATGTCTCAGCATTTAGAGTGTTGTGGTGTGGATTGTGATGCTGAGTATTATGGATTTGAACATTTAAGTTAAGTATGTGTTAAGTTGTTAGTGTGAAATTTGTAAGTCTCATGGATTTCATATATAAAGTTATATTGTTTATGTTGTGTGAACTTTTTGTGAGTTTAAGTATCCAATCTTCATACTATTATTAAATTAAGTGATCAGAAGATTTATTAAAGGCAAATCGAGGTTGAAAATGATTGACGAATTTCAAAAATTTAAAAATTTAGGGATCTCGCCTATGGCGAGAATTATCTCGCCGACAGCTAGAAAACCTGCTGACAGCGAGACCGAACTCGCCGACGGCGGATTTTTCCCGAAACTTTTGCCTTATCAAATTAATTAGCTCACTGACAGCGAGAAAAATCTCGCCGACAGCGAGATCCCGAAAAGACCTATATTTGACCAGTCACCGACACTATTCATTATCCCCTTCCTCAAAACTTCAAAAAAATCGACCTAGGGCTTGAGAGATCTCGGATTTGAGGCGATTTCAACACTTTTTGACATCGGATTTCATCTTCCCTTGGTAAGAGCTTCACTCCTATGCAAAAATTTTTGATTTTGACCATGGATTTCTTCTACATTGGAGAATTTTTAAAAAAATCCGAAATGTGGAGAAAATACTTAGAAGAATTTCATGGAAATTGATTTAAATGGATTTTAGATGTTGTAGGAAGCCTTCTTAGTAATATTTTGGAGTTTAGTTAAATTTTTTGCAAATTTCACAGATCGAGAAATGGCTCCAAGACAAAAGCGACGATTGGATTACGATGAAACTCGTTTTGTGAATGCAAGGGCACAATCCAGATATTTCCACAATATACAAGCAAGAAAATGCATTCAAGATCGAGTTTTCAAGAATCCAGGAGGAGAAGTTGAGCGAATCATTAAGAAGCGAGGATGGGAAAATTTATGTTTCGTGACCAACAGAGCCGCTGTGGAAGTAGTGAAGGAATTTTATGCAAATTTAACACAGGCTGAAGATGCACCGGTTAAGGTTAGAGGATTTTTTGTGGAATTCAACGCTGCTAGAATAAACACTTATTACGAGGTTAGAGACACCTACACCAGCGAGTATGAAACTTTTGGAACTATGGAAGGACCACTGGAAGAGGTGATCGACTTTCTTACTGATGGGAAAGGAGTCTGGAAGATAAAGCAGCGGGAACGGGTAAACTTCCCTCTTTCTATGTTAAATGCAACATCTAAAGCCTTACATTATTTCATTTGTTCTACTTTGTTACCTACCTACCACCATAGTGACGTAACAAGAGATAGAGCAGTTCTGAATTTCTGTATTCAGAACCAAAAGAGTATTAATGTAGGAAATGTTATTTATAAGAATATATTAGAGATGAAAGTGGAGGAGGACTAGGACATCCTAGTCTTATCTATGCACTCTGCCAATTATCTGGGGTAGAGGCAAGAGATAATGAGGAATGGGTTGAACCTATGAAACCCCTTACTCAGGCTAATATAAAGAAATATGAATCCCACGAAGGATGGAGATATGGGACAAGGGATTATGTACCTTCTTTAAGTAGAGATATACCCTCTACTAGTTATGATCCACCTCAGTACACCACTCCTACCCTTCAAGATTTGATGAATGAGTTGACTATGAGTAGAAAAAGTTTTGAGCAATTTGGAGAAAATATGGAAAGAAGATTTGAGCATATAGACCAAAGGATTGGAGGCTTGGAAAGAAGACACGATTATGATAGCGAATATCTCCAGCGACATTCAGAGTACGAAATTGCATACTATGAGGCTGAACGTCGATATAGGAGTGGTGATTTAGATGTTGTCTTTCCTGAGTGCCCCCGCTATTCACAGTACCAGCCTTCTCAGCCTGGAGATCAGGGAGATGACATAGCTTGGGATTTTGATGCAGAAGATTAGAGCCTTTATTTAGTTTATTTAGTTTGGTTAGATTATTTGATTATATTGAAAAAAATTTATTCTGTGTGTAATATTTCAGTACTTTCTGTGGACTATGAACTTGGTATGTTTGTTTGTTTGCTTGAGCTGTGATATTAGACTTTTTATTATATGTTAGTTAGTTTGAATTTTTCTTTTAGATAGAATGTTAGATTTTCTTTGATGTGTTGTTTAAGTTTGTATATGTTTATGTGTTGTGAATTTAAAAAAAAATGTATAGATTGTTTTTATATGTTTAAGTAGGTTAGTTGATTGTATGTGTAGAAATAGATTAAGTTTTCATTTGTTAAGTTTTATGTTTATTAAAAATTTCTTACCCCAGCATTTCTTTTAAATATTATATATGTGTGGAAGAATACTAACAATACAGGTTCTTTAAGTAATACAAAAGCTCGACAAAAAAATTCAAAGAAAAGAAATACCTAAAGCTCAAAGGTATGATGAATTTTACTATATACTTTCCCTTTTTCACTATTTAGTATAGATAGAAAAATTTAAGTTTGGGGAAAGGTAAAAATACAAATTTAATTATTAAAATTGTTCTCAATTTCTATTTTCAAAAATTATTATTAAATGATTTTCTATAGTAGTTTTTCAATTCAATAAACATGAATTACTTTATTTAATTATTATATAAAGTTAAATAAAATGTTTCTAGTAATTCAATTAATTAATAGAATAAGATATTTGGTTAAAAGGAATAAGAATATAGTAAACTATTTAAAGTAAGGAAAAATATATTCTAAAAATTGAAAATTCTTAAGTATTTAAGTGAAAAAGAAAGGATAGAAACTCAATGAAGTAAAGGCTATGAAATATATATAAGCAAGAAAATATTTTAAGTTTCAAATTTAGAAAGAGAAATTGAAGTTCAAAATTATTAACAGGCTATCCAGATACAGTAATCATCACTTAAAAAAAAAAGAAAAAGTAGAAAAAGGATTGAAAATCAATCCAAAAAGAAAAAAAAAAGAAAAGAAAAAAATAAAGTGAGGAGAAGCTTGAGGAGATGCCTTATCCAAAATTGGCTTCAATGAAATCAACCTAAAGGGTAAAACTTAAGTATATTTCTAAACTTATATTTATGGATTAGTAGTTTACTAAACATTATTTTCTTAAACTTCCTAGCATCTAAATATCTTAAGTAATTTACTCTTTTTAAATATAGTCATTCCTAAAATAAATAGAAAACTAGAAATCTTAGAACTGATAACTAAATAATCTTATATCTATAAAGTTAATTTAATTACTCAGAAATATTTATATTTAACTTTATTATATGTTATTTAAATTTAATTCATATTATCTGAATTGAAAAATTCTATTATAGAAATCATTATTTTTATTTAGTATTAAAATTACTTGAGAACAAGTAATAATTAAGTTTGGGGGATTTTGATCACAGAAAAATTCATTAAGAAATTCTTATCTATTTTTTTGATGAAATTGCACTTTAAAGAAAGGTATTTTCTTTATTTTATTACAGGAATGAAAATTTATAAGTGATTAAAGCAAAAAACATGAAATGGAGCGAATTTGGTTCAAAAAGAAAGAAATTCATGCAAATTGAACTAAGTCGCCGACGGCGAGATCATGAGGTGAATTTCTGAAGGATTTATAACTACCTCGCCGACAGCGAGCCCGAGCCCGTCGACAGCGAGATAACGCGGTTTGAAGACCTTCTAGAAGCCCCACTGACGGCGAGGTCGTTTCCCGCCGACGGCGAGACTGTTCAAAATGTAAATACTTTGAACCTGGACACTTTTTGAAGAGGTGTTTAAGCACCCCTTGGACCTTTACCTACCTCTATAAATAGAGGCCGAATTTTAGTGTCTAGGTGTGTCTATTTTATAGAGTCTGAGTCTTTTTTTGGTGTCTTAAGTGTGTCTGTTGTTTATCATTAGTGAGTTTCTTTAGTTTATTTGAGTGCTATTTAGAAGTTTGTTGTACTAGAAGGAAAAGTCGAAAGGAACTTCGAGGAGTTCGTCAGGGAGGAAATTCGGATAAGTATCTTTGTTTATTGTTGTTGTTAACTTTAAATGAAATCCATGCTTTATTTTATTCTCATGCATTCTGAGTAGTTTTCTTAGTCTTTCTCCTTGTTTATGAAAATTATGTGAATTGATGAAATTAAATAGAAGTACCTAATATATTAAAATAAATTGTGATAATTTTTTACTTAAAACTTAATTTACTTTCAATGCGGCGATTGAGTTGTTAAAATATGTTAAATTATCAACTATAATAAAAATTACATCCAATATTCGGGAAGTCAAAAACCTTGGAAGGAGGGTGCAAATAAATTGGGAAATATTAATTATCGGACGTAGAATTGGACATTTTAGTGTGACGAGACTAAAATATTCAATTTGGTCCTATTGTTTGAGAGCTGAAGTGTAGATGTTAGCTCTCGGGTGAGGGAACGTGGGAGCTGCGAAGTGGCGACGGTATCCTCCCGGCTAGCCGCAGATTCGGTAATCGAACATAGGATTAGTCAATGTTCTTTGCACCTGGACCAAAGGGTAAAGAATAGGAATGCTCCTATTTGTCACAATACAATTTAAGAATTCTATTTAGATTCATCATTCACTTAATTTTCTAAAAACAAGGAGAAGGATACTTTTTCTAAATTATTTAAATCAACTTTATTTCAAGCATTAGTTTACTTTAGTTTGCTTAGTTACTTTAAATTTCCGTTTACTATATTAGTAAGTAATTCCTTTAAATTTAGCTGATAACAAATTTTTTAAAAACTTCCCTGTGGGATCGATAACCAAGACTCCACTAGAGCCATGTGTTACTTGATACGATACGTATACTTGCGTAGAATCCACATTAAACATTCAATCATATAATTATAATTATAATTATATATATATATATATATATATATATATATATATATATTAAAGCGGAATCAAGTTTTTGGTGCCGTTGTTATAAACATAAATTGCAAACATATTAAAAGTGGGTCACTCCTAAATCACATAAGGCTTTTCCACAGAATTTTTCTCCAATAGCACATGGTATAGTAAAAGTTCCAGGATCTTTAAGTTTTATAGGTAATTTCTTCTGAATTATTGCACTACATTCTTCACTTAATGCAACAGTTTCATAAGCATCAAATTTTCTCTTCTTGCTTAAAATATCCTTTATAAATTTTGCATAGCTTGGCATTTGCTCCAAAGCTTCAGCAAAAGGAATGTAGATGGTAAGTTTCTTAAAAATTTCAAAGAACTTAGAAAATTGATGGTTAAGCTTCTGCTGTTTAAGTCTTTGAGGAAAATGTGGTGGTGGTCTTTCAACTCCCACTTCAATAGGTACAACAGTATGTTCTTTACTTAGAGAAAGAGTATCTTTAGGTTTTTCAATCTCTTCAACTTCTTTCTCTTTTTCAATCTCATTCCGTGTTTTCTCTTTTAATTCCTTTCCACTTCTAAGTTGTACAGCTTTTGTTTGTTCATGTTCTTTTCCAGATCCTTTAAGATTAATTTCGACATTGCTAGGCAGTGTTCTTTGAGGTCTGTAATTAATGAAATTAGTAATTTGACCCATCTGATTCTCAATATTACGAATAGTGGTGTTTTGACTTTGTAGCTGATTGCTTAGTTGCAAGATCAATTCTTCTACAGACAACATTTTATGTTGATTGTTATAACCAGGAGGATAAGTTGGTCTATAGTTTGAATTTCCTTGATTGTTCCAATTTGGATTGGTTTGATGTCTATTACTCCAATTAAAATTAGGATGATTTTTCCAACCAGGATTATAATAATTAGAATAAGGATTATTAGTTTTACTAGCAATAACTTGCAAAGTTTCCATTGTTTGAGAATTATCAGAATTTACAGAATTATCATTACTTACATGCGATATATTAATAGCAAAATTATCTAATTTCTTAGATATCGCAGCCACTTGTGAAGCTAAAATAAAAAAGGCTTCATTATCATGAATACTGGACATTCATTTAAGATTAACCCTTTCAGAAGGCCATTGAAAATTATTATTAGCCATTTCTTAATTAAGGTGTAGGCTTCTTCAAATGTCTTAGCCATTAAAGAACCACCAGCAGCAACATCAATAATTGATCTAAGTGATCTAATAAGTCCATTATAAAATGTTTTAATAATTAACCAATCTGGTAAAGCATGATGAGGACATTTTCTTAATAGTTCTTTAAATCTTACCCACGCTTCATAAATTGTTTCTCCATCAAATTGCGTAAATGAAGTAATATCATTTCTCAATTTAATAGTTTTAGAAGAAGGAAAATATTTAACAAGAAATTTTTATGTCATATCTGCCCATATTTTAATAGAACAAGTTGCTAATGAATTAAGCCACATCTTTGCTTTATCTTTTAAGGAAAAAGGAAAGAGTATAAGCTTAATAACATCATCAGAAACATTATTATATTTTAAGGTAGCACAAAGTTCTAAAAAACTAACAATGTGTAAATTTGGATCTTCGTTAGATGTTCCTCCAAATTGATTGTTTGAACCATTTGAATAATAGAAGGTTTAAGCTCAAAAGAATTAACATCTACAGCTGGAATTTGAATACTAACATGAAGTTCATAAGCTGTAGGGTTTGCATATTCCCTTAATGGTTTATAAACATTTTTTTCATTAAATTTGATTGGATTTTGATTATTGTTATGTAAGTTAGCCCTTTTTTGATGTTTTGAAATTTGTTTTCCTTTTTTAATTCTTTTAATTGTTCTTTCTAATTCAGAATCAAAAGGTAGTAATCCTTCAAATCCAGAACTAATCATAAAAATTTAAAGAAAAATATTTTTGTTTTATGTTTTGCTTTTGCCTTTTATTTTAACTTATCCCCAACAACGTGCGCTAAAAACTTGATGCGATGCAACTTTATATATGCTTTAAAATACAAGAATTTGATACCACTTTTTAGAATATTTAATTTCCAGCAAATGGCTTCAAAAACTTGAAGTACGAGGTTTATTTTATAATTTTATATTTAGATTTAATTATTGTAAAAGTCACAATTTTAAACGCAAGTATACATATCGTTCAAGTAATACAGGACTTTAGTGGAGTCCTAGTTATCGATCCCACAAGGATAGTGAAATAAAAAGTAAGAGATTTAAGTAATAATTTGAAATTTTCTTATGCAAATTATATATACTCTTTATATATATATATATATATATATATATATATATATATATATATATTCAAATAACAATTTTTACTAAAATAAAAGAAGCAGTAAGCAGTAAATTAAAATAAGCAATAATTAAAATTCTATGCAAGTATAAAAATGACTTTCTCCTTTTTTAACTAATCTAAGAATTATAGATTAATTATCTTTTGTAGGGAATTAAGATTATGGTATTGTGCCAAATAGAAGCATTCCTATTCTTTACCATTTGGTACAAGAGCAAAGAACATTGACTAATCTATAGTTAGGCTTAGGATGTTTTATTATTAGAATTTGTTAATCTAGGCTCACACTACTAGATGTGCAAGGGTGGCTATGGTCGGCTCTACCAGTGACCCATTACCTTTTTATAAACCAAATTATTAGAATTTAGTCTGTCACTCTAAAAACTAATTAATTTTACGCCCAATAAATAATATCTTCCTATTTATTTGCACTTCACCTTAAACAATCCGCGTATAGCCTGCGATTACCTAAGGATTCATGTGATATCTACTAGTTAAGAATTTATCTCCGGATAGGTCTCAAAATTCTTCAACGGATTTTAACAAATTAAATGACCAATTTAAAAAGTAAACTAAGATCAGGTATTAATATCATCACAATACTTTAAAATATTTTATATTTAATTCTCCTAAGAAATTTAATTAATTTATAATATTTTCATAGTTGAAAAGAAAAAGATAACTAACTACAGAACTCATTAAAATAACACAACAAAACATATTTATAAAGCTTTGAACCAAAGTACAAATACTTATCTGAAGTATTCCTTCAAGAGATCTGCTGACTTCTATTGACTCTAAAGCAATGATGAAAGACTCCAACAGTAATTACACATAATAAACACTCAAAATAAACTCACTAGATACAAAATAAAGTGGCACCCTAAGTATGGAAGAGACTAAATTAAACTAAAGATGAGTGAGAATATGCTAAAATGGGTATGTGTACTAAGAGGGGGGGGATTTGGTGCGATTTTCTCTGTAGAATGGGCTCCTATTTATAGAGCTATGAATTTTACCAGGGGTTTCTTAAGGCACCTCTTCAAAAATTGTCCAAATTCAATGTATCTTCTAGAAGGTAACCGTCGCGCCTAGGCGCCGGACTCCGTGACCAGGTCTTTCGCACCTTTTCACTTTGGGTCGCACCTCTTCGCGATCCAGACCGTTTCCTTGTGTCCAAATACATTGTATCACATGTCCTATATATTAGGAGTAACTTTCGGTCTTC